>JARWLC010000009.1:35580000-36895000 GCA_033318265.1 Phyllotis vaccarum | reverse complement strand
CAAAAATATTTAAAAATCACTCAAAGAGAGATTTATATATTTTCTAATAAATAAGATCAAATACTTAAGATCAACTTTGTATCATTTCTTGTTAAACACGCTAGTATGTAGAAAGACTGCTATCTTCAAAAAGAGCATTGTTGTCTTAATATGGAAACATCTTTTTTTTTTCCAGAAGTTTAGGCAATTGGTAAGAAAAACTGCATAATACAAAGTCTATATTCTTTCCTACATCTTATGGCAAGTCAGTATTTTTCCTCTAAGTCAATAGAATACCTTTTGTGTCTCTTATCTAAATATTGTTTGTTAGAAGGTTGGACAATACCTAAGATATTTAATGAAATATGTCTTTTCATTTTTTTATATACTCATGACAGAAAATCTAAATTTACTTTCTATCTACTCAAATATACTTACACAATGTAAAATTTTCTTTCTGTAATAATAGAGCAGAAGCAAACCAATATTGCTGAAACAGAATAGTTTTCTAATTTTAGACCACATCAATGAACTGTCACATTCTAGCAGACTCTGAGGGATTAATGCTAGCTGATGTGTACTTTAGAGAAAAATATTTTCTGTGTATCTTAAAGGTGGCTTTTGAAAAACTTGAGAAAAAAGTGATGGAGACTGATATAAAGTATTTAGAAAATATTAAAAAGGAGTAGTTTGATATATAAAAGATGATTTACACATAGAAAAAGTAGTTTTGATTTCTACAACTCTGAGTACACTATGAATTTACTGAAAAAATGAGCCCCAAAAGACCTGAGCAGGCTCTCATAAAAAAAAGATAGACAGATGGTAAGTCAGCAAATGAAAATATTCTGCTCATTATATGTAATCAAGGAAATAAAATTAAAATAGTTACACACATATTATAATGGTCAGAATCCAGAGTACTGATGATAGCAAATGTTGTCCAGGAAGTGGAATAATAGGACCCACTTCAGCCCTACTGAGGGTTGCAAAGTGCTACCAAAGGGTTGGAAGAAATTCAGCAGGTTTTTATAAAATAGTGATTCTGAGAAAGAAAAACTATGAGTACAGTATCAATTAATTTAAATAAGTACACATTGTTTAAAAGAGCAGTGGTTGCCAAAGATTATTGATAATAAAAAGAGGTATAACCTGGGATTCTAGGGCAATAAATATACTAGAAATGATGGTCTCTAAGAGAATATATGCCATAGTTCATAAGTCTTATTGCACAAAATGTACAGCATCAAAAGTAAAGATAATATGAAGCATTAATTTTGGTTGATAATAATATGTTATTGTACATCTATTATAACAAAGCTACCCACATAAGGGAATTTTTGATACTAAGGGAGGCTATGCATATACATAGGCAGGAAGTATATGGGAAATCTTTGTACATCCTGTTCAATTTTGCTGCAAACTTTTCAAAAAGTATACTCCTATTATATTGTGGGAGCTGAAGACACCTATGAGGTTAAAAAGACAACTTGCCATAGTTGGCTGGTTCTCTCCCACCACCATGAGAGTCCCAGGGATCAAATTCAGGTGATCAGTCTTGGCAGCAAGTGCCTTTACCTACTAAGCCAACTTGCCAGTCCTTAACTTCAGTTCTTTCAAATAATTCATAAGCTGAACACTACTCTAACATAGGTTATTCATAATACTTTGCCTCACACCATGATACATAGTAAACAATAATAGTAACCAATTACTTTATTTTAATAATACCTTTAATTATTGTTTTCCCAGCAGTGGACCACTTTATGAATTTGCCTTTTGATAATCTCTTTGTGTCTAATGTTCGAAGAAGAAAGATACCAAAAAAAGAAAAAAAAACCAAAAAAAACCTTAGCATATGCACTATGAAACCACATAGTGTTCTAAATTAGCACATCTGAGTAAATGCTTTTGATAATTAATGATATCATAATGTGCACCTGATCAAGTTAGCTAGCAGGTGGGATAATTAATATTCGAGTTAATACTCATTCCCTGAATCTCAATCTGCCTTCTTTTGACTCAGAAGTTCGAATCAAGAAGGACTAGGATGTTAGAGTCTACACAAACTTATAATGTAGACTAAAAAAATTATAGCCCTAAATCTTTGACCCTATGAGCTCTTTAGAATTGGCAATTACAAATTCTCTTATTTTGGTGTGCTTGCTATATCTCCCACTCATCTTTGTTCCTTAATGGAGCATTACTCTGCTCAATTGTGTATTTATAATGTATTTTACAACATCAAATATGCACATTAGAACTTCCTGGGCTTAATCTAAAATTATAATGTATGAAAAGCACTTGATATTTAACTAAATATTACCAATCAAATATAAGCATCTGATTTTTGTTTTTTTGTTGGCCTTGTCATTGATAGATAATAAAAAATGACTTTCATTTTATCTAATAAATAGTAGGTTGAGAGAATATCAGATGTCATTTACTGAGGCATATGATACTCTTTTAAATCATAAGTAAAGAGAGAATTGCAAATTGTATTACATATATACAAGTCCTGTCGTTTCTGTCACAGCAAAATTATAGCCAGCTGTGTCTGAGACAATATCAAGTGGCAATTAAAATAGCACCAGTAATGTTACTCTACAGGGTGGTACAAAAATATTTTATGTGGTAAAAACAAGAATTATATTTAGATGGTTGGGATTTATATTCCACATTAAAAGACCAGATGTTGTGAAAGATTAATTTCTGGTGCCACCATGTCTATTTGTGCATAACATTGGACACAGTATGGCTTATTTTAGCAAGATTCCTATTTTGTCCAACTTGATTCCATTAAACTGTGGTTGCTTAACTATCTCCTGAGCAGCATGATTTCTGTAGGTTACTAGTAAAAATTCTATTGCGACTCCATCCTATAGTCAAATAAGATCTTAAAATTATGTCAAGGCTCTGTATTTCCTTTCCAATGAAATGTCATGCATTTAATGAACTATCAACATGTAATATATACCTAGGGAAAATGCATCACTTATGCAAATTATCTAACAATAGACCTTGTGCCAAAATAATCATTAACGATTAGAGAAACAAAATACATGTTTGTGACCAAGTGAAATCATTTTATATGGGTGTTGAATATTTGTTTCAAACAGTAAATTAGATAAAAACTGGGAGAACATAGCTGTATTAGGCTATGTTATTCAATAGACTGATGCACTTATTGTATAGACACAGTAGATGTGAAGTCGGTGTTTATTTACTTACTTATTTATTATTTTTTGTAATCCTAAAGTTTTATAATAGAATCCACCCAGAACACCTACATGTATTAGTAAGGTTTTTTGGCCTTGGGCAGTTAGAGGTTAGACTTATAGACGTGTAGCCTTAGATTTTTTAGTCGCTTATCGCTGTTTAGGCCCTTAAAAATGATTTAGACGCTTATATTAAGTTTATGTTGTTTGGCCTATGGCTCAGGCACATTGTTAGCTAGTTTTTTTTTTTTTATTTAACTTAATTTATTTTTACTAATTTGTTTGTCACATGGTCTTTGGCTTATTTCTGGACCTTTGGCTGCCCCGAGCCAAAAAACCTAATTGCCACACCTACTCCAGTAGATTACATAGAATAGAATTATGGAACTATTCTTCATCTCATTTACCATGTTTGTCATTGTAATTATCAAAAGATAATGTAACACTTTCTCTGGTTCTAACCTTCTCATACAATCAGAAGTATTCCTGGTGCTCACCTGTTTGTCTCAAAGTTCTCAATTTAAGAATATTCCAGTAATATCTTTGGAAAATATGGAGACTAAGGAGTCTTTTAGAGATGCCATGAGATACGTTTTGTTCTGGAGGCCACACAGAGTATGGCCCGGAATTCCAGGTAAAGATGTCCCAAAACCAACTTTGCCATGCCAACCAAGACTTATCAGCTTTTCCAATCACTATTCTGTTGTAGTACAGCGAGGTGTCCTGCAACCAAGATTCTAGGAAGGAATGTACAAATCCAGTGTTCCATTGTATCATCAGCAACCTTACTTACTGACAGGTAAAGCTAAAGAATGCATGATGTTTTTTGATCAGTATCTCAGGTAGAGGACCCCTGCATGCATCCAACACACACACACACACACACACACACACACACACACACACACACACACACACACACACCTCCACGTGAGGATAGGGGGCCATCCTGACCCATACTTCCATATTTACTTACATTTTGAGTGTGATCCCATTCTTTGCCACCCAAGAGCTAGCTATAGAACCCCTCAAAAAAACTTCATCTATTTCTGAAGATCAGCAACCTACAGAAAGTTTTCTCCTAAGCTCAGAAGTTGTACCTACCCCTGGGTGAGCAGACACCATTTAAGAAGCTCCCATTTGCACAGCAGTACATGGTGGCCCTAAGACTGTATGCATAGCAATATTCAGTTAGTTAACTACCTGACAAGTTCAAGTAACAGTAAACAAAAAGGCAACACAATTATTTTCAACAAAATTCTAGAAGAAAACTTGTCAAACTAAGAAAGGAGATGCCTATCCAGAGACAAGGAACAGCAAATAGAGAGGATTAGAAAGGAAACCCCCATTTCACGCAATAATCAGCACACTTGGTGTATAGAATACAAAATATTGATGGCTTCAAGACAGAAAGTCCAGATAACATGGAAAGGCAGACAATCAAAATAACATCACAAAAGGACCTGGACCAATGTCTTACAGTAACACAATTATAGGCTAGGAAAGAAAGAGCTGCTTTACTGGGTGTGGGTTATTTATTATTGAACTTGATGGTAAAGCAATATAGCTGAAATATCACATACTTGAGCCATGGACCTTGGGGAAAACAAACTGTAACTGACCTGGAAGTATCGTTCCTATTACCTACCTTCTGTACTCATAAATGGTGCTGTTACTTGAGAAGAAAACAAATAACCCATCTTACTCAGCTGTGACCTTAATGATCTACAACAATGACAATCCTGACAAGATATGCCCACCAATGTAATAGTCTCACAAACATTATGGAAATTCTTAACTGCTCTCTTATTGGATTTAAGGCCTTCTACATAAGATGAAATTATCCTTAGCACCATTATTTAGGCTAAGAATTCATGGCTAAATAGGTCATAGGTCTAAGAAGAAAATCTACTACTATTATTCTGTTAAATGTCCAGTGTTAAACTGACTCCTAATGACTGATCATTGATTAATATATTTCCAACCTTTTCAGATAATCTTCTTGTTGTAATAAATGTGATTACTATAGAAACTCAAAATTCCTTATATATGTTCAGAGAACAGGAAATTGCAGAATGCTGAGATCTACACAGGACATCCATATTATATCCCTTTCCCTGAGACTCAGGGGTCTTATTGGAAGAAAAGGAAAATGTAATATTGGATGGTAGTGAGTAGCTGGGAGAGGGGTGAACATAATAAAAATTACATTGTATGAATCTCAAAGAATCCTTTAAAAAAATTTTAAATAAAAAAATGCAGAACAATGGTATAGTAAACAATGAAGAGGTTTAGTTTAAATAGTGAGCAGCATATGGCATGAAATAACCCACATTCCTTCTTCTTAAGCTAGGAAGAATTTTGCTTGATAAAAGTCAAGTATCTACAGATTGGGACTGAAACATACCAACAAAGAAAACCATGAGAATTATGTTCAGCATTTTATCTTTTAAATATCTCTAATATTTAAGGCAATGCGATTTCTAGAAACTTCTTTAGTTTATAAAGCCTTTCCCTTGCCTCCCTCTGAAGCTTTAAGATTTCCCTCTCATTGGTGATGGTGCTTATAGGGCTTTAGATACGTTCAGTAGAGAAGAGTTGATAACCAGGAACCACCATAACAGTGGGGAAGATCTACTCTAAGACATACCTGTGCCGTATAGACCCGGAGTTCAAATTCAGCTTAAGAATCTGAAAGATGTCATACAAAACTCAGCAATCTGGCATGGCGCTGGAGCAGTACCTGGGAACTCAATTCAGATCTGAAAGTTGCAGAAAAAAAGAGAGAAAAGGGAAGGATAAAGGGAAGAAAAGGGAGGGAGAGATGAGAGATGTGAGAGGGAGAGAGGGGGGAGAAATATGACAGGTTTTTGGTCCTAAATGTATGACTTTGAGAGCTATTTGTTAAATTGTTCTGTTACCTGTATATACTTTGAGGTCATAATTAATGTTAAAATAAAGTTATTATCAGTATCATTACCACCACCACCAGCAGCATTATCTACCTTGTACATGCACATCAACATCTTTTTATTTTCAGATGGGCAGCTTCCATTTTGTACCATGATCCAAACACCAGTGGTGGGCAGCAGAAAGGCCACTGGACCCCATATTTTAGATCAATGGTTGAGGAAAGAGGAAAGTTTCAGACAGCTCAGGAAAATACAGTGTTATGTAACTGGGAACTATGTGGATCTATGCTTGGACACAGCAGCTACAGTTCAAGTATTGTCCAGTATGGTATGAAAGAAAGGTAGGGAAAGCAGGATTAATCTCAAATATCACAGTTTGTACTGAGCATATAGATTTTAGGTCTTTGTATAGTATTGGTTTGACATATTACTATATAAGTTTCTTAAAATATATTACACATATATACAGAAAAATTGGTTTAATGGGCTTAACGTCCAAGTTAGGAATAATAGACCAACCAGATACTTCATTCTAACAAGCCTAAACTTTAGTAACCACATTCTTTTCCAGTTCCACTTGTTCTAGGCAGGGAGAAGAAACCATAGTCATGCTCAGTGCCTTTAGGAGCTCGATGGTACCATTATGTTGAACAAATATTTGGTATGGTATAGGAGAGAGAGAGGAACAGAATGGTTTGTATAAGAGAGTTAGATCTAAAGAGGCAAAAGTGGTAAGAAATGAGCTGATGTAGAAGGCCTGCTTGCCATCCATCTGGGGCCATGGCGATATCCAGACCTCAACTGCTATCAAGGTTCAGGGTCAGTGTTGATAACAATGATGTTGCTACCATTGAAGACCATGTGGATAACTAGGGTCTGGGTTCCCACCTAGGGCCATGTTTGTGCCTAAGGGCCTCCCTGCAGCTAGAAAGATGCCAATCTGAGTGGCCTATTCTGCCACCAATGACCATGGAGATGATATGGCCCTATCAACCAGGGTCTCTGCATTGATGTCAGTGGCTCTTGTTACATTGTAGGCTCTGTTGGTATGGACTGACACTGGAGGAGGCTGTATTAGAAGCCAAGAGTCATGTTGTAATTAGTTTCTAGTTAAGACTTTCTGGTCTGGCCTAGGCTCATGGCCCGGATTTTCCAGCCTAGCCTCATTACAGGACTTACAGACCCACAGTCTCATAGTCCCACTGAAATACACAGGTGCTTATATTAATAATTATATTATATTGTATGCTGACTGACCTGGGGCCCAGGCATATAACTTGCTAGCTCTTGCTCTTAATCTAACCCATGAGGCTTGGTATCTTTTCTCAGAGAGGCATAGTTGTTCTCTACATCTTTTGGCTTGTCTGGCAACTCCATGGAATTTCTGCTCTATTCTTCCTGTTCCCAGAGTTTTCTTAGTCTGGTAGCCCCACCTACACTTCTTGTCTGCCTTTGGCCAATGAGTGCTTTTATTAAACCAGTGGGTGGGACAATTATTTACAATGAAACAACATAATCCCCCTACAGATTATGATTATTCCTTACTTGTTGTGAAAATATTGGTTCAATTAAATTTAATAACTTAAAATTTATTTAAATACTAATTGGCCAAATGAGTGATCAAATTCAGGCTCTTTTCTAAAGTGGTTATTTTGATAATAAATAAACCAACTTTTTAAATGATGAATGTAGATGGCATGAAATAAATCTGGGAAGAAGAGTATCCAATAGAAGATACATTCAAATGGCATATTCAGACTGAGTTTTAAACCAACAACTAAATTTTCATTAATGCAAAGAGAAGTAAAATGGTTGCATCATAAAATGAATGATTTTCCGGGAAAAGACTGATGAATTAAAGCCAACGGTAGGAGTCATACAGCAGAGCTAAGGCTTTGTGTGTCTGGGACATCAGTAAAAGGAGATTTGTGAAATCTTTCTTCCTCTTTCTGCTGGTATGGTTTTCTTTTGCAGGAATTGGTGGGGTTTATTTTTTTAATGGATTAACACACATGTCTTTTAGGCTGTTATCAAGCCCTACTGTTTACAATGTAACATCATTCAACTACAGAGTCATGCGGCCACAGGGGCCATTCAGATCTGAGTGTTCTATGCTGCAACCAGGGGCCATGATGATGTCTCATTCAGAGCTAAGGCTGGAAGCCACGTCTGTGTCTGTGGCTTTATTGTAGCATGGGTCTATGTTGAGGTCTGTGGCTCCTGTTTCCATTGATGGTCTTTCAGCTTCCCAGAATCTGGATCAACACCTGGGGTCATGTTGGACTCCCCTGCATCTGGAACCATGCTGATCTAAGAGGTTTGCATTGTTACCCAAGGCCATGGTCACACCTGGGCCCATTCTGCTGCCAATTGTCACATATGAATCCGCGGTTTTGCCATAACTAGTGTCTGTGTTGACATCTGTTACCTGTATTATCACAGGGGCCTATGTGAACCATGTGTTGAAAAATTTGTTGAACCACATATTGAAGTACAAGGTCTTGCTGAGTTGCCCCTATGCAACATTAGCTTAGGGAGAGCCCATCACACTGGAGAGTTGGCGCTTCCCATCCTTGGTTCTCAGATATTGGACCCTGATCACCCCAACACAGATGGACAGAGTCTGATCATAAATGGAGTACTGGCCTTCTACACTTGGCTAAGCTGGCCCCACCCATAACCATGAACAGGAGAAATGGCTTACCTGAGGGGTAGAGGAGCTAGTGGCCTGAATTGAACTACTCACCTACCACTCAGGTGCACATCCAGGGCTTTGGAATGGCTCTCTCCAATATCTACAACATCTATGACCTGCTGGAGCTTGTGAAGGAGACTGGTCCAACTGAACAATAGCTTCAGGATCTCCATGACTCAGGGCAACAGCATGATGTCCAAGAGGAGTTTTAATCTGAGTTCAGATTTGAAGAAGTACTAAAAGCCAGGCGTCCTGAACCTGGCCAATAACATATTACATATTGAAAGCTGTTTTGGCAAATGGGTATACTGAATAACACACAATAGCTCCCATGTCACTGAGATAAATGAATATGTGATGGAGGACAGGAAAGACAGAATATCAAAGTGTATTTATCATTGTTGTTTATTTTGTTATAATTTTCTATTATTTATTAATATTCTTATTTTTATTTTTCATTTCATTTCTATTATTTACTTTTTAGTTTTCTATTGTGTGTGAATGCTGAAAGAGTTGAGAGTAGATATGAAGGATCTGTAAAATAAGAGGAATTGAGATACATTATGAGAAATTTTTTTTAAAAAAATCAATAAAAATGATGTTGAACTTTTTAAAAAAGAAAGAGCACCAGTACCAGGAATGAGTTATTTCTTTTTGAGCTTTTAGCCAATGGTGTCACACAGACCTTCAAGCATTTCAGATTATTGCCAATTATTTTGGGAACTCTATAGAATTTGATAGCAAGGTCCTGTTGCTGAAGATATCACATATGTGAGTCACAGAATATTGAGAAATCAAGCAGGTAGATAAAGACTTGCCGATTTCATCCCAACTGGAAGGTTATCATAGTACTAGCTGTTGCTAAACACACTGTAACAGGAGAAAATTAACCTTTAGTTTTATTAAGACATGTATCAAATAAACTACAATAACAATCACCCTGGCAAGATATGCCCATTTGTACAGTAGTGCCATGAATATCATGAGAGTGATCAACTACTTTATTATTGAATAGAAGGTTAAGTTCCATGAGGTAGAATCCATATCTTGAACTCTTAAAGACACCAGGACCCGTGACTACATAAGTCACATATGACATACATATAACTTATGTAGTCACAGGCCCTGGGAGAAAAGCCAATCCTATTGTTTTTGCTAAATGAACATAATATTAACATGACTCCTAATGACTTATTGCTATGTAAATGGATCATAGCATCTTTCAGCCCTCATCATAAAAGCTTCTCCTCATAATAAATGGCACAGAGAACTTCAATTAGTATGACAAGAGTAGTTAGCCCTAAATGGTGGTGATATAGATAGATAGATAGATAGATAGATAGATAGATAGATAGATAGATAGATAGATAAATAGATAGATAGATAGCATACCATTTTCTACCAGACCTAGTATAAAATGAGAAGAATTGGGGGAAAGAGTATTAAGAGCCAGAAGTGGTGATTGTTTCTCCCAGACACAATAGAATGCCTTCACATGTGAACTCATGGTGCTTGTGACAGCATGTACAAGATCTGTTCATGATCCACTGAGACAACTATCACAGCATAGAGTGGGAAGCTGGGTATTCATTCTTACCATTATTTGAGGATCTATTGATATTTAATAGCTACTGGAAGACTAAGTTTGATTTCTTTAGTGATGCCACCCTTCCAAGGTAGCCCACATACCTGGCAGGCTCCATCTCTGAGACTAGCTATGTAATACAAACTGAACTCAGTATCGAAAGATGATAAAAAGAAGAAATCTTAAAATTGGATAGAAAGAGAGATGTTTGTTATGAGTAGACTTTGGAAATGACGATGGATATGCTCAAAATATATTTTATGGAATTCTTAAGGAGTTAGTAAAAATGCTGTTAAAATGTTTATGCTCTTGCTTGTTGCTCTTAAAGCCACTTACAAAGAACTGCAATCTTGCTTTTAAAAATTAATGTTCATGCTTGTCTGTTCATTTTCTTTCCATAAATGACTCTTCTTTAATAAGTTTTTGATTTTATGTTAACAGCACTACATCTTACACATTTAGATATATTTTCTTTAAAGTGAATATAATGCTACCTAGCTTTTAAAAGTATACTTCCAGAGTGATTAACATATTTTTAATGTGAAATGCATGTTTGTGAAGGACTGCTGCTGTAACACTTACTTAAAAGTGATTAAACATACCTTATGCTTTCATGCCTATGAAATATTTCTTGAATACCAGTTATGCTTACTGTTCCAAACTGTGAGGATTTTGATCAGACCAAAGATCTGTCTTAACAGACATATTCTCTGATGACAGAAAATGAAATTCCAAAATAATGTCAGGAAATAATAAGCACTATTAAGAAAAAAAAATCAAACCAAGGCTAGAAAGTGATATGATCTGTCAAAAGTAGAGACTAGCTATCCCACTTTCCCCCATCAAAACAACAAGCTCTTTTACAGTCTCAAAATTATGACATCAAATAATATATGTATTTAAATATAGGGAAAAAGACCCTAGCAACTCATTTGGACCTTGACAACATAAGTTGTCAAGAGTGTGTCTTTTTAGCAATGCTTAGATCTAATAATATTTAAGGATAACATCTCTGCTTTTAATCTCAAGTGTATCTGAAAATGTGAGACAAACTAATGGACTTTTTGATTACTTCCAATTCTGTTTTTCTATGACATGATGATACACTCTTAGAGATGAATGGTAATTAAGAGAAAGTGAGGAAGAGAATAAAATAAAATATGGCATAAATTACATAGAAAAACTAAATCTCAAGCTGGTTTTCTGCATTATTGACCCTAGATGAGGAATATTTGAATATATCACAAATAGCAAGAATCTATGAACTGCCTTACACTATCCATAAGTTCAATTATAATTAAAATATGTACTCTATCCTCACAGAGTTTTCACAGTGGTAAGAATAACTGTTTAAGTAACCATGCGATATTCATAACCCCTGGTATTATTCTATGGTCAGTGTTAGGATAAAGGTAACCACAAAGTTACTTCAAAAATTAAGAGGCAAGGACTGTTTCTTGGATGACTCCCACTACCTTAGTTTGCTCTTGGTTGCTCCATCATCTGACAGAGCTCACAATCTGCTCCTCTAAGTGTGTGGCAGTGGGTGGGCTGAGAGAAGCATTATCCCATAAAAGTATCACTTTGTCTTTGACAGAAAGTTGGCTGCAGAGAAATTGTGGGAAAGTTGACAAAATGTGTTCACCAGGCTAAAACTTGTCAGACTTGTGCCAAGGATGCAGCTCTCTCTGAAAACAATCTCCTCAAGGGTTCAGTCTGCATTGGCAGATACTTATTAGTTCATAGTAGAATACATGGCTGTGGCTTCACTTTGCCTCATAATTTATTTATTATTTATTTTTTTAAAAAAAAAAACTTTTTAAAAAAGATTTGCCTGAGTGGACTAAGAATGACCAATACTACTACAGAGATGGAGCAGTTCTATATTACTCAAGGAGTAACATACAAATGGAGGACAAAGAGGAATTATTTTGCATGGCATTTCTCTGGTATAGTGTGTGGTTTCTGTCCTGCACTTCTGGGCCTAGCCTCAAGGTTTAAGCCCACAGACCCACAGACCCGCAGAGACACACAGATGCTTACAATAGTTTTAGGCTGATCGGTCTAAGGCCCAGGCATATAACTTGCCAACTCTTACCCTTAAACTAACTCATGACTCTTATCCTGTTTAGCCATGCAGCTCAGTACCTTTTCTCAGAGCAGCATAGTTGTCCTCTGCATCTTTTGGCTTCTCTCTGGCCTTCTGCTCTGATATTCCTGTTCCCAGAGTTTTCTTAGTCTGGTAGACACACTTTCTGACTGCCTTTGGCCAATCAACGCTTTTTATTAAACTTTCAGTCAACTCATTTACAAAATATATAGGTTGAATTAATCCAACAGCATTTATAATCAACTGTTTTTTAGCGGCTTTTACTATGTCATTTTCAGTCAAGAAGTTTAAAGATAAGACTATAATATACAGTATCTGGAAATTCTTTGTTTTTTTCCATCTTTACATGGCTTATTTTTTATTTACTTATTTATTTTACTCTATTTTTTAAAGGTTTCCCTACTTTTTTTCTATCTTTAAACCTATGTATATATATTTTCAACATACTCTAAACCATTTAGACTTTAAAAAAAAAAACTGTCTTTACTGTATATTTATTTCTTAACTTTTTCTGTCTCTGACCACACCTTTGCTTGGCTAGGGTGATTGACTCCACCTAAATTCTTCTATTTCTTTCTGTTTCTGAGCACACCTTTATTCACAAAGGTCCTTGGGGTCCTTGGCTAAGGATTAAAGGTTGGTAGGGTGGATGGATGGCTCCACCCAGCTCCTAAATCTAATTTCATAGAATTTATCTTTTTAGCCCAGGTAATCTGGGGAATTTTAGGGTCCATATAATTACCAAGTAAAGCTTTGCCATCTTCTGTTCATTAACTTCATTTAAGTATTAGGCAGCAGAGCCTCTTAAAAAAATACAAGTGTTTTCCCTCTATGGCTGGATCAGGAAGTTTCTCTTAAAAAAGTGAAGCCTCAGTTTGCCTCCAGCAAACAGAGCTGATCCAAGAAAACACTGCCACTAGAAAGCCATCTTTGATTTTGTTCCCATTTGTCCCTATGAATAGAAACCTTAAATACATCATTTACAACCTTTTGCTTATATTGAGGGTCCTGTGAGACTTCAGGAACAACCATTTTATACCTTAAGGTGCACTCCAAAAGCCCACCATTGTAGTTCAAGCCCACATGCCTCAACAGGGTGTCTCTGTGAGAGACACAACTCAGAAGCTGCTTTGGGCTCTAGACCATTTTTAAGCTTTCTATGGTTTTATGTGGGTATATTTTACCCACGTTGGGCTTCCATTTGTATTAGGAGGTTTCTGTCCTGGACTTCTGGGCCTAGCCTCAAGGTGTAGACCCGCAGACCCACAGACCTGCAGACCCACAGATACTTACAATAGTTTTAGGCTGATCGGTCTAAGGTCCAGGCATATAACTTGCTAACTCTTTACCCTTAAACTAACCCATGACTCTTATCCTGTTCAGCCATGTGGCTCGGTACCTTTTCTCAGAGCAGCATAGTTGTCCTCTGCATCTTTTGGCTTCTCTCTGGCCTACTGCTCTGTTCTGCCTGTTTCTAGAGTTTTCTTAGTCTGGTAGACACACTTCCTGTCTGCCTTTGGCCAATCAGCGCTTTTTATTAAACTCATAGGCAGGGACAATTATTTACAGTGGAACAACCTAATCCCCCTACACTCTGGTGTTTATCTTAAATGAAAAGCAAATAGATCAAAGAACCATGAGTGGTAAATGATAAGTAGATAGAGGAAGATGAAATAAATTATCATGTTGAAGAAAGAACATTGCGTCTTATAGTCAAACTAGCTAATGAATTTTATTCAATGATGACAGTTGTCATATAATCACTTTTAAAATAGTAGCAACTATTATAATGATTTTGGTACTTGAAACATGACTACAGAAACCAAGAAATTAAATTTTAAAACTTGTTTGGTTTTCCTTAATTTTAATCTAACCACATTTAGCTAATGGTTGTTGTGGAATACTGCTTTGACTAGGTAAATATGGGTTACATTTGTTTATCCTGCACTTGTTTAATGATATATGGATGTGTTGCTTTGCCTGCCTAAAGCACATAATTGTTCTAATAAAGAGTAGATCAGCTTATAGATAGACAGTAGAGAAGTAGGTGGGGACAGGCAAAGAGTGTAAATAGGAGGCAGAATCTAGGCTTGAGAGAGAAGAATGAGGGAAAATTTAAAAAAATGCGGGATAAAAAAAGGAAGATGCCCCAGACCAGATAGACAGACACAGAATAGGACATACAGAATGAAAGAAAGATGAAGAGCCTCAAGGCAAAACTTAAAGAGAAATAGGCTAATATTTAATAAGAGCTGGTGGCACAAGATAAGATAAGATCCAAAATTCATAACTAATAATAAACCTCCATGTCATGATGTGGGAGCTGGTTGGTGGCCCAAAAGAAAGCCTGATACAAGAGTCTACCATCTTATTACTGTCCTACAGGTTTGGGAGGGCATAGGTGGCTATCAGTATGTGGCTAAGCCTACTGCTGAAGTGATCTGTAGGATAACATTGGATGCCTTCCCCCTTGTCTTTGTACTCTTCAAATTTACATCTATACTTCTCTACAGGTACAGTAGCCCAAGGCTGAAAAGAACTGGCTACGCTTGCAAAGTAGGCATTGGATGTCCCATTGGAATTATAGGCTCTTGTTAATTAGAATACCCTTTGTCTTCTGTCAGAATGCCCTCTGTGGATAATTTCTTTCCAGAGTTTAGTATATAGAATGTTGAGTGTTGCCAGGATTTTTGCAGATGATACAGTAGGTCAAAATATATGTTTGAAATATAAAATCAATATATTTCATTTTCTCCCTATGCTGACATTGGCACCAATTTTACAGGAAGACTCCCAATCAAAAGATTGATAACATACTAAAAAAATTTTAATTGAGCTCTTAATTATTAACCATTTACATTTTAAGAATATCCAATTTTATTGGAGAATATTTTAGAAGCAGTACATTACTAATTTAATTAAAATTAAAATAATAATAATTACAAATAAAAATTAGATTTAATATAAAAATTTCAACCAACACTACATTATTAAAATGAAATTTCAGTTATGATAATAATTTAAACTTTGAAATGCCTATTTTTTTCACAGCCAAAATACTGGTGATAGTTTGGTTAGAGATTATTTTATATTATGTAATGATATATATAAAATTTTGAAAGATTGACAAAAGTCAATATAATATATTTTCCAAATGACTAATACAGAATGATTTCTGAGTAAAATATCAAAACAGTTTCACCAACTTTAATGAAACACAGCAAGGTAAGGGCTAATACAGCCTCAGATTGCACAGCACAGCTCGCTTATAAGAATCCACAGCTTGTCAGAGGCACTATTTTCAATTATATGAAAAGGTTATTGAAGTAATTTCCCCTTGTTCAATTATAAACTTTTATGAGGTAAAATTTCACATGGCCACAGGACAACATTGGAGCAACTTGGATGCAGAGTGCCTCAAGAAACCAACAGTGTTAGAATGTCAAAGAGATTTGTACAACTGTATGTTGCAATGGGGTTTCTTAGTCCCGGGTGGCCAGAGGCACAGACCCACAGACATGCAGTCCCAGGCCTCTTAGCTACCTGCAGCTGCTCAGGCCCCCAGAAATGACTCAGACATTTATATTAACTTCATGCTGTTTGGCCTATGGCTCAGGCACATTGTTAGCTAGCTCTTACATCTTAACTCAATCCATTTCTATTAATCTTTCCGGCCACGTGACTCGTGGCTCACCTGGGTTCCTTACATGTTGCTCCTTTGGGCTTCTGGCTCCTTCTCTCTGACTCCATCCTGCTCCTCCTACCTATGCTCTGATTTCCCCTCCTACTTTTTCTATGGTGCCTGTCATGGGTCAAAACAGCTCCTTTATTTAAAGATTGCGATTCACAGCATATTCACAGCATAGAAAGACATTCCCACATTACCTCCCCCTTTCTGTCTAATCAAAAAGGAAGGTTTCAATTTTAACATAGCAAAATTACAAGTCTGAATTACAATCAATCAAGAATTACAGTTACAATATCTAGTCTATTTGTATTTAGAAAAATTAAAGAAAATACTCTATCATCTATCTTATCCTTATAAATCTAAAGTTTCCAATATACCTTAAAATGACTAAGAAAAACTATACCTATAACAATCCAATCTTCAACTACATCAAAGACCACAGAAGGATATATTTACCCAAGTAAACCAGAAGTGCAAGCAACTTCCAAAATCTAGAAATGGCAGAGATGACACCTATCTACCCAGACAGTCACCCAAAGTTCTTTTATAAAGTTGGGGTATCCATCTTCAGCCTACAGGTCCAGAGTCTTTTCATTTCAGTGAAGCAGGAAATCTGCTCTGCCCATTTGTCGGTCACTTCTCCTTGAGTCCTGAAGAATGACTGACAGTTTTCTCTGCAAAGCAGGAACCTGAATGACCATCTCGGCTTGTTCTGCCGAAGTTCAGAGGTCATCTTCCTATGGAACCTGCATGTCCAGTTTAAACAGCATATTGTCAAGCAGTCAATATAAGAACAGGTTCATGCCTGTTGGATGCCACAAAGAAACTAATCTCCATATGCAGTTTCTTTGATGCCCATTTTTCTCTTGAAGTAAATTGGTGCTGCTAGGAGCAGAATCTGTCTCACTGTCCAGAAAAGTCTAAGTTCATAAAACATTTTAAATGTCATATTCTGTAGGTCTTAGAAGAGTTTGAAGATAAGAGTATTTTCTTTAAGTTTGCTAAATACAATTGGACTATATGTTGTAACTGTAATTCTTGCTTGATAGCTGTTTTGTTATATGTAATTTCGCTTTGTTAAAATTGAAGCCTTCTTTTTTTTTTAGACAGAAAGGGGAAGTGATGTGGGAATGCCTTTCTGTATGCTGTGAATAGCAATCTTTAAATAAAGGAGCTGTTTTGGCCCATGACAGGCACCATAGAAAAAGTAGGAGGAGGAATCAGAATAGGTAGGAGGAGCAGGGCAGAGTCAGACAGACTGGGGCAGAAGCCCAAAGGAGCAACATGTAAGGAGAGGGACCAGGCCTGAAGCCCAAAGGAGCAACATGTAAAGAACACAGGTGAGCCATGGGCCATGTGGCAAGAAAGATTAATAGAAATGGGTTGAGTTAAGATGTAAGAGCTAGCTAGCAATGTGCCTGAACCATAGGCCAAACAGCATGGACTTATAAGCATCTGAGTCATTTCTGGGGCCTGAGCATCAGTGGGTGGCTAAGGGATCTGGGGCTGTAAGTCTGTGTGTCTGAGCCTCTGGCCGCCCATGACTAAGAAACCACATTGTAACAACCGTAAAACAGTACACTTTCAAACTCTCCTTTCTAGACTCATATATAGGCTTACCTGACTGGAAAAGCAGTATTTTCATTGGCATGAAGTTATTTCTAAATGAATTAATTACATATCTTATAAATGTGGGATTTAATTTATAATATTTATATTGTGTATACAATATTATAACCCACACAGAGAGTACCTTTAATAATACACATATTTTTTTGTTACAAGGCTCAGGGAACATTACAGAGGTGGGGCCAGAGAGGTTCTCAGAGTCCATGGTTTAGGAGTATTGCTGAAGAAAAAAAACCAATATCTTTTGGACATGTTAGCGCCAGTGCACTCAGGAATTCACAGCAGCTATGTTTGCTTGAACATAGCCAAGATGGTAAATATTCCATCACAGATAGAGGAGGAGCTCAGGAAGCCTATCTGTAGCTGAGGACCTAATGGCAGTTGATGGAAGAAGAATCAGTTTTATTTGGGCGGCAAACCCAGGGTAGGTTGTCCATCATTCATGAAGGGCTCTACACCCCTGCTCGTATTGGCAACACTAACCCAGTGAGTTCATTGGGTTAAAAAAAAAATTAGAGGGCACAAATTCCAGAAGAGGATGTGAGTAGAGGTCTGAGAATAGCTGGAAGGGGTAGAGAGATAATAATACTCAAAGCATTTTATATGCTTATCCAGTTATCAAGAAGAAATAAAAATGAATGAATTTTAATAAGAAAGAATGGCAAAATGTGAAGGATAAAAGAGTATTAGGCATATTTTAAGGATACATAAGAAAATGCTAAAGTCAAAGGAATAGTATTTTATTCTTTTACAACATAGAGAGTATTAGTGTTGATATAAACAACACAGATAAAATAAAATCTAAGTGATATAAAACCATGGTCCAAATTTGTTCTGCCCAAAGTTTGTGTTGAAATCCTAGCCCTGGGGTGAGGATGATATTGGAAAGTGATCAAATAATGAGGACTCCCTCTCGTGAGTGAGATTAGTGTTCTTTTTTTTTTCTCTCTCTATTTTATATTTCCATACTCATTACTGTTTCTTCTCCCACCCCTTCTCCCAGTCCTTCCCCAGACTCTCCCACTGTCTATCCCCCAGAGAAGGCAAGAAATCCCAAGGTGAGTCATTTTCATCTAGCTTATCCAGTTGAGGTAGGACTTAGTCCTTTGAGAAAAAAATTGTGTTCTTATAAAAGAGACCTATGTGAGACTCCTGAGTCCTTCCTCCATGCAAGCTAGAATGTGCCATAGGAAACAGAAGTCAGCCTTCACTAAATCTGTCAGCACTAGATCATTGAATTTTTGGAAATAAAATTCTAAGGTTTGTATATAAAACACATATTTCTTTGGACCTAAATAGGTTCAGAGAATGAGAGATGATATTAAAAGATAACATCCTCCACCACTGAAGAGGAAACCTGTGAGGGAGAGAGAGAGAGAAGAGAAGAAAAACTTCACATCCCTGCCACCATGGTCCTTAGGCCCTGAGATGAATTGAGAGGCTTTGCTGTGCATCAGAGAAGGTAAGACCATGGTTAGGTAGTTCGGAACTTTATCAGTACTTCCCTGTACATGGCCTCTTTTTCTCCATATAACAAAGAACAGAGCAACTTACTCAGACTGTCAAGTTTAGAGCTAGTAGAGAGATAGTGAGCAGCTTTGGCACATAATGAATTCTTCAGGGTGCCAAGGGGGGAGGTTTATTTGTTTGTTTTACTTGGCACATTTAATTGTCTACTTAGTATAAAGCAAATTACACTAATAACTTACTCTGGCAAATAATTGCTGTATGTTATAATCTTTGATGTCTGGCTAAGGTCTAACTTAATTAAGCAACTTTACTAATTATAGCTGCAGACATAATTCTTTTATGAAGGGCAAGGAGACCTTGGGGTAAAATACACCTGCCCAAAGTGCAGATAAATGTCAGGGGTGCATCATGGGACTCCTTTTACCAGCAGTTGCCCGTGTATTAGTTATTTTTCTCACACTGCAATGACAGATGATTGACAAAACTAGCACATAAAGAAGGCTTTATCTTGGCTCTTGGTTTGAGTGAGTCTGTTCCATACTGCTTAGGGGTCATGGTGGCTCTGAAGGCTTCATCCATGGTGTCAGCTGAGGAGTTGAAATGAAACTGTTGATGCTCATTCTGCTATCACTTTTTTCTCTGGGTACTCACAACCATGGTGCGGCTTTCCTTTTCTGGGAAACTCTACTGGAAATGCCCCCCAAGACCTGCCCGGGGTGTTTATCTTGTGTGATTCCATATCTCGTCAAATTGAAAAGAAAAATTGACAACAGAAGCCTCAGAGAGCATTGACGACAGCAGATGGGTTAAAGTATCACCTCTAAATAAATTGGATTGCACAAATTCATTGACATTGTTTTGGTTTTTCTGTTATGTTTTAGGTTTTTTTTTTTTTTTTTTTTTTAACACCTTTAACTGTTTAGTCTTTGCTTGTGAATGTGTGCTTGTGTACGATCGTGCCTGGTATGGTGGAGCATATCTATAACCTAGATAGAAGCTGGAGGATAAGGTTTTTTGTTTGTTTGCTTGCTTTTAAAGGTTATTCTTGATTTCCGTGCTATCTTAGAATATATGAAACCTTGGTTTTTTATATAATTTAAAAATGAAAACTACAAAGATGTTGTAGTCCCACCACTGGAAGCTTTCAATTTATCTTGGAATGAGACATTTACTCCTTCAATGAGTTTTCTTTGATTTCTCAAGACTTGCTGAATGTCTTTCCATTGGAATCTCATAACATGAACAGTAGAGGACAACTTTAGAAGAGTGTGGGGCGATCCCACCTTTTAGCCGTGTATTACAGGGATCAGACTCAGGCTGACTGGTTATGTAGCTGTACTATCTGAATCAGATAGCCAGCCTGGCTTCCACTTGTTTTTTAGAACAAATAATGCTTAATTTTTAGCTTGTTTCTCAAAATACTGTTGTCCCCAAAGACTCCTGGGTCAATATAAAATAGAGATACTGTATCCATCTTTGTTGCAGTACTATTTATAACAACCAGGTCACGGAGACAGATCAAATGCCAAATAAAAATGAATGGATAAAGAAAATGTGCCGCTAGGAAAAAGGTATGTCCCGCTGAGTCATTGGCTTCCTACCTATCCCTCCAAACAGATTTTTGCCAAGGTTATTTGTTACGCTATCTATACATTAATCTAAAACATTAATTTGATAATGCTCTAATGATGAAAAGGTAACTTATGTCATAAAATATGGAGAAGTAGAGCTGATCCCCATAAAGGCTCTTATACCCTACTGAGCAGCATTTATGGTACTTGAAGACACAGTCCAGGCTACCTGATGAGGTGAGCAAAATAATCATCAATGTCACCTAGGCAAAAATTCTATACCCTGCAGCATTAATCTGCCTATAACACATACTGGTAAAAAAAAAAAAGTCAGGAATGCAGTTCGAGTACCCAACCACTTCTTGATTGTATTTAAAGTCCATCTTATGAGATGGAACTGATACATGGCCAAAGCGGCAAAGAACCTGAGATTATAGCTAGAGACAAAATCCTAGTACCTAATACCTAGTCTGCTAAAGGAAAATAGCGATAAAATTGTTCCTAATGAAGTATTGCTATATCTGTAAATCAGAGCATCATTTAACACTATCAGAACAGCTTCTTCTTGCAGTAAATGGGAATTAACAAAAATAACCTCTAAAGCATGATGTGCAGATGGTAGAGACTTGGGAAAACTTGGCCCTTGGTGAAATATTTTGGTCAAATCCATCATCTCAATGATATATGCAGAAGGGGCAGATTGTAAGATCCAGAGGTTGTGGGAACTCCAAGGACTATTCCAGGCAGCAGGACTTATTCACAAATAAACTCAGAGACGGTAACGGCGTATACATGACCTACACAGGTTTAAGCACAAAATCCCAGCACTGAGAAGGGAAAGTTGGAACAAGTTTCCATTTCTTACTAAGAAACTATTTGTCACTTCTATCTGCTCATAATGGTGGAGGGAAAGTTTTCTTCAGCATAATATCCCTGGGACACTCCAGAACAGGCCCCATGCCCCTACGTAGTTGGGCACTACTAATTGGACTACGTGACTTGTTTTGTTTGCTTGTTTGGTTTTACATGGGCTTTTTGTCTGTCTTGATATTTTTGTCTTACTTATTTTTCTTTTAAAGTTTATTTTAATTTTGTTTTCCTTTTTCTTTTTTCCTGTTTTGGTTCTTCCTTTGTTTGCTTTTGAGGGGCAGATAGAACTGAAGTTGTGTGGATAGAAACATAGGATCTGAATGTTGAGGAAAGAATTAAACAAAAATTAAAGAAAGAAAACATTCCATACATAACACACACACACACACACACACACGCGCGCGCGCGCACACACACACACACACACACACACACACACACACACACACACACTGTATAGTTTTATTAGGTCATGAGGAAGACTGGAGTTTTGTCATGTGCAGAAAAATGGATGGAACTGAAGGCATCATCTTTTAACTGAATTGAGTTAGACTCTCAGACACACAAATACCTTATTTTCTCATACATGCAAAACCAATTTTTAAAGAAATGCTAAAATGAAGTACACTTCTTCAAACATGCAGAACTAATTTTATTTAAAATGCAACAAAACAAGTCATTTTACATGAGAAATATGTAAATAATAAAAAAGTAAAATTATGTAATTTACCAGTTGTGATTCTGAGTAAATGAAAACAGGATATTAAAAAGTTGTTTTCCCCCCATGTTAATAGGGATAGTTTTAACTATAGCCTACTGGCATCAGAATGGAAAAACAGAATGTGACATATACGTAGAGTAGAATATCATTTTTCAAAAATTTTCTAACCTGGCTTAGAACATAGTTTACTTCCTAGAATGTGATAAGACTGGGATTTAATTAACAATATTGCACAAATCTGGTGTGATGGCATAGGTCTATAGTCCCAATACTCAGTAGGTAGATGCTGAAGGATCAGGAGTTTTATCAGAGTTCTTCCTGGCCACATGGCAAGTCTGGGATACACGATACTGAACTCACTTTCCAGTTAGCAGTTGATTCTTCCAGTGAACTTCCCTAGATTTCTCAAAAGTTTCTGGATGTCTTTCTATTTCAGGCTCCATATCACATTATGCCAACAACTATTTCAGAATATGGCAAAATAGAAAGGTTTAAATATTTATTTGTTATCTGCATTTCTTAAACAACATTTTTTTTGAAGATAAAGAAATGCATAAATTGTTTTATTGTCATTGACAGACACGGGACCTGGTACAATCCAAGCAACTAGTACATATTTTGGATGAAATTAAACGCATATACAAATAAGAAACACAATGTGGTAGCTTTAGTTCCTGGTAAACTGACACACAGTGGGAAGTTCAAAGACTTGCAGTTACAGAACAATGCAAATATTTCATTGTGTGGCTCCAGGAGGTTTTGATATAAAGATTGAGAGACAGTCACAGAATTTATGGTCCTTTACCACTTATTTAAGTAGTAGGGATTTCATGTCCTGTCACTCATAGTAAGATTGTTGCTTAAACATATGAAGTACTTCATATCACCCTCATCTTCATTAGGAAAATAGAAGCTTAGTAGACCAAACATCTATTGGGTCACATGAATTCTCATAAGTATTTCTTTGAACTTGTTTAAGTTAGAAAAACTATTACCTACCTAATTTTACTTAGAAACTTCCATTTTTAAATTGATTTGAAATGATGTTTTTGAATAAAAAATATATTAAATAGGTTCACTATTCAAAGATTATAAAAGATTGTGCATAATAGAGGAATTCAGCATTATTTCCACATGACCTAGCAATAAAACTCTTTGTGCCTATGACAGACACTGAAGGATCTTACAGATAATTTTCAAAATGAGATCTTGACTTAAGCAGAATGTATTTCTGTGATGCAGAGCACCTCCCAGCTCCTCATTGAGATTCAACTTTCATCTGTTATCTGATCTCATGATGTTAGGTAATTTCTCCTTTAGTGAATCATACCAAGAAATTTTTACATAATATGAGTATTTTAAACAAGAATATAATTTTCAAAATTGGCAAAAACAATTGCATGAATCCTGTGAGTACACCCTTAACCTCACACAATACCTTATACATTTATATGATATGAAGAGAAACCTTGATGCAAGAAGGTCAAATAGCTGAGTCTTGGGCTACATATACTACTTGTCCACTCATTGCCTGCCAATCACTTCAATCCAATAAAGGAAATGCCCTCTGGATGTTATTACATCCAAATGAGAAGGATTAAAATGTTTCTATCTCAAAATAAGTGTATTGTATCAGTATTAAATCTACATACTCAAAAGAAATACCCGGCAAACGATGGGAATAAATATCTTCATATCTTCAGTAGTGAATGATGTGTGTCATATCAATAGACCAAAGAGAAACATGGTAAACATCCTGCCAAAACAATGTATTTCAGACATCTACAAACAAAGGATATAATGGCAAAAACTTGTTTGCTTTTTTATACTCCAGGAATTTATAATTTATGGAATATAAAAATGTATACTCATAAAATATTCTTGGCCATTAGAGAAAACATTTCAGACATTTATTTATATAATTTTTCATTGTTAAATAGCTTCAGAGAAAAATAAGAGGAAAACTGTGTCCTTTGCATAAATATGGAGATCTTCCAAAGTGTTAACTGTGCATCTAGAATTAAAACATTGTTTTAGAAGAGTTATTAACAGCAGAAGAACTTTTGAAACGTTGTGGCTTTGTCTGCAATAATTGTTGTGGGGAGTAAGCAAAACAAAAACAGACTTTGTTGGGTTTTTTTTCCCTACTGATGCAAACTACTAAGAAAGAGTAATAGAAAAAAAAGTGAATGATTTGAATTCACCTTGCTCAGATTTCTTTTTGGTGGACTTTAAAATTTCTGGATACTTTGTTCAAGTTCATTAAGTAAATGACTTTTGAAGTATTTGGAACATTTTAAGTGGGAAGTTGCTTGGAAATTAAATAAACGGTGCTCAAGATACTGAAATCAAAAGAAGGGCAATATTTTTCTCAGTTAGATACATAATATTCATCAAATAGGTTCACCTCCCCATTTCTCTCTCTCACACACACCTTTCTTCATAATAGCCAAGTCTGAGCAGGGTATTCTATTACCACTGGGATTAGTTTCAGAACTGTACTCCTCTTGTGTGACCAGACACAAAATCATTTTGCTCCCTTTTTCTCATCTGTACTTGGGGATAAATGTAGCACCTGACTGAGGTGCTTATAATTATGAAATGAAACAACACTTTAAAAATGTTGTTTAAAAAACAATAACAACAACAAAAACGAAATAATTTGAAGCTGAGCATGGTGGCACAATCCTTTAATCCCGGCACTCAGGAGGTAGAGGCACGTGGATCTCTGAATTCAAGGCCAGCATGGTCTTTCAAAAAGAGTTCCAGGAAAACCAGGGCCATGGAGATTTCAGGACAATGGCTCATTTCTTAGTCTTGAGCAGTACTTTCTGATTTCCTAACAAATGTCAGTCAGTCAATTATCTGAATTGGAGTTATGTTCTATTCCTGTGGGACCTAACAGAGGAAAATGTAGTCATTTCCACATTGATACTGTCATGTTATCTTTTCCAAATACTTCCCTAATAGTTTCCTTAGCCATAACAGTGGCCCAGCATCAAACTGATCTTTATAATCACTAATGCATTTAGATTTAAAAAAAATCTTGTAATTGAGCCTTGACTCTATTTTGAAGTTACAGGGATTCAGGAGGGACTGTACTCCTTGGCCAGGTTCTTTCTCTGTTGAGGCATGAAGAAGGCTGTAAGTGACCATTCCCTGACTATGTGATAATCCAAAATGATCACAGAAAGGCAGTGTTCAACTAAATATTTTGCACATGTTTGACATTAATGGATTACTGATAAGATGCACTGATTAAAAGTTACAACACTAAAAATTATCAGGTCTGAATGTCTGGATGGTCATGCTAAACATATCAAATGCTCATCATTGAATCAGCAACATGTGATGAATAATAACAATAGTTGTCGTAAGAACAAAAGTGAGATGAATGTGTTATTAGATTGGCTTCATGAATTAGGAGGAAGTAAGTCTCTCACCTATGAACCAACTGTATTCTAGGTACAGACCATGAAAAGCTACAAGCTGAAGAGCACAGTAGGGCAGCATCATGGATGGCGGCTACTTAACTGTCTGTTTTACAGGTGCACAAAATTCAAATTTGATGGCAGCTGCTTAGTATCAGTACACTGGAGAGAGACACTCAGAGGCTCCATATAATTGACCGTTGACTTACAGGAAAAGAAAGCTTGGAGAGCCTTTGTGTGCCATGGGTGTGGATTCTAATCTTGTATGTCTTGTAGTAAGAAAGGTGGATCAAGACTAATTGGCAAAAATACTTCAAATGAATGTTGGTAGAAGATTAAACACACAGCCTTGCCAAGTATCTCCTTCCAAACCAGAACCATCTTAAAAGAAATAAGCTAGCAAAAAATAAGTAGCTCTCCTTCAGTCCATATTTCTTAAACTATTCTAGAAGTAGAGAAGCAGAAGAACTCACAGAGTTTGTAAAATGAATTTTCCATACACAAATCACTGCAAATTATAGAAGAGAGTGTGTATAGATTTATTGATTCAAATTTTTGTTCTGAAGACTTTTCTATAATTTCTGTTCTTGTTGTCCTAGATGCATAATGTAAAAACAAAATAAATTTAGGTAGCAAATTTCTTGAAATCCTCATTTTGGTCTTATAACTATTGTTATTTTACAATATTGACTTAAAATTTTGAAATGTGTTATTAGGTAGTCAAAATGATAGCTTTAATTTTTATAATTCTCAAATTGCACTATATTTTAGTGGACTTCTACATATTACATATTTCTTACACTTAAAAACATTTATGTTGTCAGAAAAATAAGAAATAGCATGTATCATTATAAGTATCAGCAATGTATAACTTATTGATGCTAATCTAGTCATTATAACCAACAAAGTCACTAGAAAATTGGAACGACTATCATATTGCAAAGGTATTTGATCCACAGTGTGCTTTTCATAGTGCCCCAACTATCAATTCACTTGATGGAAAGTCATGGGACATATGGAGGAAATGCTCATGACTGGTGACATGCCAGTTCAGTATAAACTGTGGTTCCTAGTACTGTGATGCTCCACAGAACAGTCCAGAAATTTCAGGAACAATGCTGGCCATGTGTCAAATGTGGTACAAAATACATGATGAAAATCTTACTTTGTTTTCTTGATTGTATGAATATACAAAAGCTTTTAAACTTTTTCAGATAGACATTTGAGCAACTGTTATTTTTTTTTTCCTTTTGTAAAATACTACCATGCTCCCATGGCAGAGAAACACTCTCTGTCAAATATGTGCTGTACAAAACTATCTCAAACCCTTGAGGCTCTGGACAAGTTCTTCAGAAATTTTGAAATTACCAGCATTTTTGAAAATTTTGGAATATTTCTGAATCTGAAGTTGAAAATGCTTGTGATTCAGAACAGTTATCAGCATCACAAAGATCTTCTCTTGTTCCAAATATCCTCTGGAATTGTAGATATAAAATCATTTGCTAGATAACTAAAAGTAAATAAATTGTATTCTTCTTGCTTGCAGTCGGAGGGAGAAGATGCAGCATTCTGAAGCACCCAAGGTGAGGTCTTTATGTGTTTAAGCTGAGAATAGGAGAAGATGGCAGAACACTAGAAAACAAAGAAGCACGAGGAGGGAATAAAAAAAGAAACACAGAATAAATGAATACAGTGAAATAGAATTTGATACGTAAAATTACTTATAAAATTGGTATTTCTAACTCTAAGATGGAAACCTCCCAGGTCTGGTAATTTAAGCTTAAAAAAATCAATTGTTTGGAGAAGCAACAAACAAACAAGAACATATAACGAGACTCTGGAACAGTCTTTCCAAGACACATTTTATTAAGGTTCTTAGAGGGCCTTCTCATGATGAGAAGAAAAAGGACGGAAAGGAGATGGGAGGGAAAGGGAAGTCACGGAGGCAGGGAAGGAGGAGGAGGAGGAGGAAGGGAGAAAAAGAAGGAAGAAAACCAAAAAGGCATGGGGAAGATTCCATAGTCTAATAAAATAAGGTTAGAAACTAAAATTAAATAGATAAAAAATTAGAGTTTATTTTTCTTATATTTGAATTTATGATTATGTGACAATGGTGTGCAGGTTATAGATTGTCCCTCTCCAAATATGTATATATACATATTTATATGATATATATTGATAATATATGTATATATTAATGACATAAAATAGATATACGTGGAAAAATCCTGCTATAGGCTGACTTTTTAAAATGATTTTTAAGAACTCAAGCAATTCTAGCCAAATCTTGGGACAGTGCAAGTCCCTGGTTACCAGTGAGACTCTAACCAATAATTCTCAGGTTATAAAAATCTTCATAAAATTATCTCTTTTGATTCTCAACAGATCTTTTCAAAACAAGTATAATATCTACATGCGCAAACAAAGCAGCATTGCTGGTGCCACATATCTAGTGGCAGAATATCCATTTCAAATGTTAAATTCTTCAGCTCGCATTGTGGCTGTGTTGTTCACTGATAATAAATGTAAAGGAAAACTCTCTTTTATATACTTAAAAATGAAAAAAAAATGTTGAAGAATTATTCTGGGACGGACATGGCATATCTTCAATAGAATGTTTTGCTTTTCAAATTAGCAGAACTACTTTATTTTATAAAGGGATTTTTAGATTTTCAAGGTTTTATGGCATGAAATGATGTTTAGCCAACCAGAGGTGCTACATACCAACTATATGTGGAAAAAGCTTATACTATTTTCAAATGTCATTTAAATTGACAGATTATCAAGTGTTAAACATAAGTAAAATATATAGCATTATGGGACTCTGTCCATGTTAACAATTTATTTCATGAAACTTTAAGGGATATTTACTGTGGTATACAGGCATTGCCCTGCAACTCAGCAACACTCTGCCCTCTCTAACATTGCTTTAAATAATAAAGGCTGTGTTAAAATAAATTTTAATCAAATGGGTATGGCGAAAATGGTAAACCATTTCTCAGTATGCAGAGGTATATTGTGTAACAATATGCAGAGGTATATTATGTAACAATATGACAGAATTAGAACAAAATACTATAAAGTGGAAATGTGAAGTTGTAATCTAATTAAATTAATTGTAGTTATTAAAATGTTTTACATATTCTGATCATTTACTATTTATACATAACACACATATTGTGATATTGAAACATCATGCTTGTAGAAGTAACATTCATATACATATAGAAACTAGATATACTTCCAAATATTTGCTAAAATTGACTTGGTGTAGTCTCTCTCTCCCTTTCTCTCTCTCTCTCTCTCTGTATGTGTGTGTGTGTGTGTGTGTGTGTGTGTGTGTGTGTGTGTGTATACATATACAAATATATATTTCCGTGAATGAATTTGGAGGTCCTTTGTATAGGTTTTCTAGAGCTTCTAGTATTAGAAACTTTTCCTTTAGTTTACTTATTTTCTTAAGATTTCATAATTTTACAGACATAGGGAGTATTTAAGATCAAAATAAGTTTTTGTTGTTGTTTTTCTTCCTGATGCCTGATTTTTCTCGCACACTGTCTTGAACAGATTCAGTTAATGAGATTTACTGCCCTCATTATCTATTTATATAAGTATAGAGAGCAATGTTTGACCAAACGTTGGCAGTTCTGATTTTGATCATTTATATATTTTGTTGTTAAGTTAATGATATAATTTCTATTAAACAGGTTTCTGTATTAGTAGAAATAATGAACTTGTACTGTATGAGATCTGAGGGGATTTTTAATTTAGTAGTTCTAAGATTAATAATAAATCACATACAGTTATTGTTGTATATCAGAGTAATACATTTGTATTATTTGACTATTTTCTATTGTGCTTTTTGAGAGATACTTGTTTCTGAATAATTTATCATTTATATGCACATTTGAAGGCCTGGAAAGAACACACATTATTTTCTTTTTATTTTATACCATATGATGTACGTTTGTTTGGTTCCCTTTGATCTGTGCCTCTACTTGATTACATGTGCTATTTTCTATCTCACAAAACACATTAAAACAAACACTTGCAGATAACATAGGCTTAAAATTGGATGTATTTGAGCATGTGGTTGATGGCCTCCTTATATTCCCAAATTTACAGCTTTTCCAATTGAGCAGCACTGCACCTATCTGGTTTAGTGTCACAGGTTCTTTGTTTATGTCCATCCAAAACCACAACACTGTTCAGGCAAGCTTCTCTCTACTCCTAAACTTGATCTTCACACAACTGTACTGGTTGTGAATTGCAAACTCTAGGTGTCCTTATTTATATATAAGCAATGCCCTAGATGAACTTCAATGCTTATCTGTGACTCTGAGAAATGTCACCATTTTCATGTAATTCTAGAATTTTTCTGGAGTGAACCACATCTAGTTTGGGTAGTTTTAGTTAACATAAAAATAAATACATCTTTCACAAACTAGGTGACTGAATCACAAATTCTAGTTTGTATTTAATGAAAACTTGGAGCCAGATATCAGGAAACAAACCACAGTCAAATCTCATGCAGCCAACTTCTCAGGTTAAGAGCTATCTTCCAGCTTCCTCAGCCTGGCTCCTCATCACTTTTACTGAATGATTCTCTGTCTTCCTATGCCTGCCTTAAATACCTCCTTAGCTCAATTGTTTCAATTCCACGTTCAACTCTGAATCATATTCTTAGAGTTAGGATTAAAAGTATGAACCACTACTGTTTGGTAGTTAGGCCTTGAAATCACAGAAACACAGAAAGATCACTGTCTCTGGACTTATGGGATTAAAAACATATCACCACTGGTCTTTCCAGTGCTGGAATTAAAGGCATCAGTTACCACTCTCTGAACCTTCTGTCTTGACTTTGTGTGGATCTGTTCTCTGATTTTCCAGACTGGTTTTATTAAATTTAAAATATATCACTACAAGTGGCTTTAAACAATATGAAGTTATAATTTGTTCTCACAAATTGAGAGACTAGAACAATCAAGATCAAGTTATCAGCAATTCGGTTTATTCCCAGCCTTAGAGACAGATGACTTACAGACAGATCTGAATAAAAGACTCTGATACTTAGGTATTTGCTAAAATTATCTGAGTGTATTAAAGACTTAGTGAGATGAATGATTATCTTGGCAAAGCAGGATATGCAAAAAATTTCTAAATGGTTATAGAATTACTTGGTAAAGCTAAATCACTTCCCAGGGAGGGTGTTTAGAACTGCAGTCAGCCACATTTTAGGAGTACCATACAGGTTCCTATATGAGAGTCCTTGTGTACTTAAAGTCATAGGTGCAGTCATTGTGTATTCAGGCAGTTTGAATGGTAAGCCGCTGAGTGCTAACAAGTCATGTATATTTTCTATGGTTTTCAGGAGGAACGGAAATTGCTGAAAATTTGAGTGAAATGGAAGGAATAATTATGCATGGCTTGTTCATGTGGTGATGTCTTGATATTCTGGGATTAAATAGGTAAGAGACTTGGAAGTGTGAGCCTGTCAACATGAAGGTGACTGAAACTAGCTTGGCGAAACTAACACACACACAAAATGTCTTTAAAATGCCAATCCATAAGAATGAGATAAAAATGTCTGCTTTAACCTATAGGCTCACTGGAGAATACATACTGAGTTGTTTTCTTGGTGGTACATTTCCTCTTGGGAGGAGTAGCTACATGGGTAAGAAACTGCATAATGAATCATTATACAACCTCATGTTGCTTCTGATTCAAATAATTATTTTCTTTATTTTATTATTTTTATAAAAATGTCTTTTTTAAAACCATGAATCCCACTATTCCCCCCCTCTTCACTTCTCCCAATCTCTCCCATACACCTATACCCTCCCCAAAATGGCAAGAAGTCCCAAGATAGGTCAGCTCAGTGTGGCACATCCACTCCAGGCAAGTCTGATTTATTCATTCCAAAGCTAAGACTAGGTTAGGTGTTCCTTGGCAGGGAAGGGTCTCCAAGGTTCCAGCCCATGCACAGGAACACAGTCTGATCCCATCTCTCGAGGCTCCACATACTGCCCATGCCAATGGACAATTACCTACCATTAGAGGGTGTAGTTTCTTTTCCTAATGGATCTCCAGTAACTATTCTTGATTCAGTGAGGTCCCCAGTGCTCCAGCTAACCATCACTGAGGGAATTTTCCTCATGATACCTAACCCCTTGCTCATTCAGATTCTCCTCTCCTGCTCTAGGCTGGACCAGGATCTCAGACTCAGGGTTCAGCAATGGATCTATGGCTCCACCTCTATTCTTCGTTGGATATAGGCTCTGTGATGGCTCATAGGACGATTATTCATTGGATTATAGAGGAAGTCCTATTTAGGCACCACCTCCACTTTTGTATGGAGACCTAGCCAGGGACAACATCCTGTGAGTTTTTGGAGGTTTCCCTAGCACCCAGTCTCTTTCCAACCCCACATTGGCTTCCTCTATTAACATATCCATCTGTTTCGTTCTCCCTCTGCTCTTCTCACTCAATCATCTCCTGGTTGAAGTCCGTTAGGAGCCCAATTTGCTACAGTGATCTTCTCTATTTTACTTCATAAGGGAATCTCTGCATGTCTATCATAAGTTCATTCTAATATCAAGCTGTTCCGGAGTTGTGGTTTGCGGCTTGGGTATTCTTTTCTTTTTGTCTAAATTCCACTTATGAGAGAGTACATCCCATGAGTCTCTTTCTGGGCTTGTGATACCTCCCTCAGGAGGATATTCTCCAAATTCATCCATTTGCCTGCAAATGTTAGGATGTCATTTATTTTTATTTATTTATTTTTTTAACTGCTGGGTAGTACTCATATTGTAAATGTTCCACAGTTACATTCTTCAGTTAAGGAGCATCTAAGTGGTTTCCAGGTTCTTGCTATTACAAATAATGCTGCAATGAACATAGTTGAGCTAATGCTGTTGGGGCACGAATGTGTATCCTTTGGGTATACGCCCAATAATGGTATTGCTGGATCCTTGAGGAGATTGATTCCCAGTTTTCTGAGGACCTGTCATACTGCATTCCAGAGTGACTGCACAAGTTTACACTCCCACCAAGTGGGAGTAATCAACATCCCTGACTTCAAGCTATACAACAGAGATACAGTAATAAATAAAAAAAAAAAAAAGCCTGGTACTGGCATGAAAACAGACTTGTAGATCAATGGAATCAAATCAAAGACCCCAATATTAACCCACACACCTAGGAACACCCGATTTTTTGACAAAGAGGCCATAAGTATTCAATATAAAAAAGATAGTATCTTCAATAAATGATGTTCCCCTTGATCTGTATCCCTTCTAGCATAGGCTGTCATTTGTGTTTTTGATTTTAGCCATTCTGACAGATGTAAGATGATATCTCAAAGTTGTTTTGATTTGCATTTCTCTGATAGCAATGATAGCAGTGATGTTGAGCAATTTTTAAGTGCCTTCTAGCCATTTTTAATTCTGTTGAGAATTTATTTTTTAGCTCTGAACCCCATTTTTTTCAATTGGGTTATTTAGATTTTGGGGCTCTAGTTTCTTGAGTTCAGTATATTTTTTCGAGATCAGTCCTCTGTCCAATGTAGGATTGGTGAAGATCTTTTCCCATTTTGTAGGCTGTCATTTTGTTTTATTGGCTGTGTTCTTTGCCTTAAGAAGCTTCTCAGGTAGGATATCCCACTTATTGATGGTTGTTCTTAGTGTCTGTTCTACTGATCTTATATTTAGAAAGTAGTCACCTGTGCCAATGAATTGGAGGGTATTTCCTACATTCTTTTCTATCAAGTTCAATACAGCTGGGTTTATGTTGAGGTCTTTGATCCACTTGGATTTGAGTTTTGTGCAGGGTAATAGGTTTGGATCTATTTTCATTCTTCTACATACTACCATCCAGTTATGCCAACACCATTTATTGAAGATACTATCTTTTCTTCATTGAATATTTTTAGCCTCTTTGTCAAAAATCAGGTGTTCATAAGTGTGTGGGTTAATGTCAGGGTCTTCGATTTGATTCCATTGATCGACAAGCCTGTTTTTATGCCAGTACCAGGCTGTTTTTATTACTGTAGCTCTATAGTATAGCTTGAAGTCAGGATTGTGATTCCTCCTGAAGTTCTTTTATTGAGCATGATTGATTTATCCATCCTGGGTTTCCTGTTATTCCATATGAAGTTGAGTACTGTTCTGAAAAGGTCTGTTAAAAATTGTGTTGACATTTTGAGGGGGATTGCATTGAATCTGTAGGTTGCGTTTGGTAAAATTGCTCCATTTTTACTATGTTGATCCTATTTATCCAGGAGCATGGAAGATCTGTCCATTTTCTGATATCTTCTTCAATTTCTTTCTTCAGTCACTTAAAGATTTTGTAGAAAAGGTTTACTATATCTTTGGTTAGAACTACACAAAGATTTTTAATGCTATTTGCAGCTATTATAAAGGGTGATGTTTCCACTATTTCCTTTTCAGCCCTCTTAGCTTTAGTGTATAAGAGGTTGATTGATTATTATTTTTTTTCAGTTAATCTTTTACCCTGCTACATTGTTGAAGATGTTTATCATCTGTAGGAGTTCCCTGGTAGAATTTTGGGGGTCACTTATACATACAATCATAACATATGCAAATAGAGATAGTTTGAGTTCTTCCTTTCCAATTTATATCCCCTTAGTCTCCTTTTGTTCTCTTATTTCTTTAGCTAAAACTTTGAGAACTATATTAAATAGATGCAGAAAGAGAGGACAGCTTTGTCTTCTTCCTAATTTTAGTGGGATTGCTTTGAGTCTTCATTTAGTTTGATGTTGGCTGTCGGCATGCTGTATATCGCCTTTATTATATTTAGGTATTTTCCCTATATTCCTGGTCTCTCCTGGACTTTTATCTTGTTGGATTTTGGAGTGCTGGATTTTGTCGAAGGCTTTTTCAGCATCTAATGAGATGAATATGTGTTTTTTTTTCTTTCAGTTTGCTTTTATGATAGATGACATTCACAGTTTTTCATATGTTGAACCATTCTTGCATCTCTGGGATGAAGCCTACTACATTGTGGTGGATTTTTCTTTTTTTTTTTTTTTTTTTTGATATGTTGTTGGATTCAGTTTGTTAGAATTTTATTGAGTACTTTTGCATCAATGTTCAAGAAGGAGATTAGTCTATAATTCTCTTTCTTTGTTGCATCTTTGAGTGGCTTTGGAATCAGGGTGATTGTTATATGGAACAGTTTGAGGAGTATTGGTATTAGCTCTTTGAATGTCTGGAAGAATTCTGCACTAAATCCTTCTTGTCCTGAGGTAGACTTTTAATAACAGCTTCAATTTCCCTTGGGGTTATAGGTCTGTTTAGGTCTTTAATTTGATCTTGATTTAATTTTTGTAAGTTTTACCTGTCCAGAAAGCTGTCCATTTCTTTTAGTTTTCCATTTTAGTGGAGTATAGATTTCTAAAGCATGACCTTTTAATTTTCTGGATTTCCAAGGCATCTGTTGTTATGTCCCCCTCTTCATTTCTGATCCTGTTAATTTGGATACTTTCGTTCTGCTTCTTGGTTAGCTTGGATAAAGGTTTATTAATCTTGTTGACTTTCTCAATGAACCAACTCTTGGATTCATTGATTCTTTGTATTATTCTCCTTGTTTAGATTTATTGATTTTAGCCTCAAATTTGATAATTTCCTGGTGTCTACTCTTTCTAGGTGAGTTTGCTTCTAATTTTTCTAAAACCTTAAGGTGTGCTATTACGTCTCGTGTAATATTTCTCTAGGTTTTTCATATAGGCATCTAGTGCTAGGAGTTTTCCTCTTAACACTCCTTTCATTGTGTCCCAAAAGTCTAGGTATGTTGCGGATTAATTTTCATTAAATTTATGAAGTCTTTTTTTTTCCTTAATTTGTCTTGATCTAGAGGTGGTTCAGTTGAGAGATGTTCTGTTTCCATGAATTTGTAGGCTTTCTGTGATTTTTGTTCTTGTTGGACTCTAGCTTTAGACCATTGTGGTCTGATAAAATACAAGGAGTTATTCCATTTTTTGTTATCTCTTGATATTTCCTTTATGACTGAGTATGTGGTCAATTTTAGAGAGAGTTCCATGGGGTGCTGAGAAATATTCCTTTGTGTTTGGGTGGAAGGTTCTGTATATGTCTATGAAGTCCATTTGAGTCATATCATTTTTTAGATTCCTTATTTCTCTGTTGAGTTTCTGTCTGGTTGAACTATCCAAGGGTGAAAGTAGGGTGCTGAAGTCTCCCACTATTAGTGTGTGGGGTTTGATGTGAGGTTTAAACTTTAGTAGTGTTTCTTTTATATATGTAGGTGCCTTTGTGTTGTGGCCATAAATATTCAGGATTTAGAATTAATCCTGGTGGATTTTTTTCTGAAATGAATAAGGAATGTCTATCGTGGTCTCTTTTGATTGATTTTAGTTTGAAGTCTATTTTGTTAGATATTAGGATGGCTACACCAACTTGCTTCATATGCTCATTTGATTGGGAAGTCTTTTCCCAACCCTTACTCTGAACCTGTGTCTGTCTTTGAAGCTGAGGTGTGTCTCTTGTATGCAGCAGAAGGATGGCTTCTGTTTTTGTATCCATTGTATTAGGGTGTATCTTTTTATAGGTAATTGAGTCCGTTGATATTTCATGATATTAATGACCAATGGTTGTTATTTCCTGTTATTTTTGGTGGTAGCTTGTGTGTATTTCCATTCTTTGAGTATTTTTCTTCTGTGGGATTATTAATTATTTGTGGTTTCAATGTGTATCTAGTTTCCTTAGGTTGGGTTTTCCCTATAATGCTTTCTGTAGGGCCGGATTTGTGGACAGGTATTGTTTAAATATGGTTTTGCCATGAAATATCTTGTTTACTCCATCTATGGTGATTGATAGTTTTGCTGAGTATAGTAGTCTGGACTGGCAGCCATGTTCTTTTAGTGTCTGTATAACATCTGACAAGGGCCTTCTTGCTTTCATTGTTTCCATTTATAATAGTTGGGTGCTATTTGACCTTTTTCCTTTTAGCTCTTAGTATTTTTTCTTTGTTCTGTAGGTTTAGTGGCTTGATTATTATATGGAGAGCAAATTGTTGGGTTTTTTGAGGGGGTAGTTGATTTGGTGTTCTTTAAGCTTCTTATAACTCCATAGGCATTTCCTTCTTTAGGTTGGGAAGTTTTCTTCTATGATTTTGTTGACTATATTTTCTGTGCCACTGAGCTGGTATTCTTTTCCTTCTTCAATTCCAATTATTCTCAGGTTTGGTCTTTTCATGGTGTCCCAGATTTTCTGGATGTTTTGTGTTATTACGTTTTCAGATTTAGTGTTTTCCTTAACTGACGTATCTATTTCTACTATTGAATCTTCCAGAGATTCTCTCTTCCATCTCTTGTATTCTGTTGGTTGTGCTTGCATCTGTGGTTCTGGTTCATTTCTTTATAGGTTTTCTATTTTTAGCTTCATCTCGGTTTGTGCCTTCCTTATGGCTTCTATTTCAACTTTTATTTTCTGGAATGTTTCTTTTACCTGTTTGTTTTCTTTTACTTAGTTTTCTTTATTTTCTTTCAGGGATTTGTTCATCTTTTCCAATTTTTTGTTTGCATTTTCTTCTGTTTCTTTCTTTTCATATCTTCTTTTAAATCTTCTATTATCTACATAGAGTTATTTTTAAGGTCATTTCCTTCAGTTTCATTGTTATGCTCGGATCTTGATTTTGTAGAGCCACCAGTTTCTTCTGGTAGTATCTTGTTATTCTTTATATTTTTTATGTGTATTCTTTCACAGGCATCTGCCCTTTGCTTCCTCAGTTCACTCTTATCAGCTCTTGGTCAGTTCTTAGTCAGTTGTGAGCCTGGGGACTGACTGTTTCCAGTAATTGAAGAGGCTGCTCTTATTCGGCTCTTAGTTGGCTGTAGGCTAAGGTGCTGTGTCTCCAGTTGTCACAGGAATTGTTCTTGGTAGGGTCTTAGTTGGCCCTTAGTTAGATGTGGACCTAGAGGAAGGCTTCTGTGTCTCTAGTTGTAGGTGAGTGATGATGCAGATCGATGTTTGAAGTGGTTTGGCCCATGGGATGTCCCTACATCTGTGTTCTGCTGGGGATTGGGCTTGAAGAGAGTCTCTCTCAGCTTTCTTTGGTTTAGGGTGGAGCTAGATGTGGTTGTGGTAGTTGGGGCAGTGTCCCCAAGTTGAGGGTTGGAGACCATGGTCTCTGTTCGTCCTGAGGGCTAAGGTACCACTCTCCTCTTAGTCAGTTGTGGACCCAGAGGGAGGCTTCTGGATCTCCCATTGTCCTGATTCAAATAATTTATGTGATATTTTTCTCTGTGTGAAATTTGAAAACAACATTGATGTGTGGTATCTTTCTGCATGGTGTAAATTTCATTGGTTAATAAAGGAACTATTTTGACCTGTGGCGAGACATCTTAGAAGCAGGCAGAAAATCAAAGGATAGATAAACACACACACACACACACACACACACACACACACACACACACACACACACACACACACAAATCCCCCAAACAGAGTCAATTAAAATACAATTTGTAACTAACAACATACTTGATCCATAGACCAAACAACATATAATTAATAAAAGAGTATGAGTCATTTTTAGAGGGCTAAACAGTGATGAACAATCCAAACCAGGGGCTAAGCTGGGCCAAAAACTCAAATTACAACATTCCTCTTTAGAAACCTATTACTTTTATCTGTCAGAAAATTGCTATATACAGACTTTAAAAAAAAATAAAAAACTCATTTTACTGCCACCTACTGGAAAATCATGTCATACAAATGAGTAATGTAACAAGAAAAGCCTGCACGCAATGGCTTGTGTACTATGAACACCCTGGTGCCAGGGGCTTATTCAGTTGTGTCTCTTTGACCTCTTCTGATTGCAGTGGCAGAGTGAACGAAGACAAAGTGTAAATGTTCCCAGTGACCAAGGTTTAGTTTTGTGAAGAAACTTTGTAAGAGACTGAAGAGAAATACTTTCAGTGTTCCTAAGCTTCTTGTCTCTATTCCTACCTTCAATTTCACTCTATTCCCTTCCCTTCCCCTCTCCTCCCCTCCCCTCCCCTCCCCTCCCCTTTTGTGCTCCCTTTCCTATTCTTCTCTCTCAGCGTGCCTGTGTGTGTGTGTGTGTGTCTGTGTGTGTGTGTGTGTGTGTGTGTGTGTGTGTGTGTGTGTGTGTGTGTGTGTGTGTGTGTATTCTCTCCAGGGTCTTTTACCTACTAGGCAAATCCTCTCCTCTTGAACCATGCATCCCCAGCCTGAAGAAAGTTCTCTCTTCATCATTAATTTCTTAGCTGAGCACAATTCACTTTTTGTTGTATAAAATATGTCCCCACTAACAAACACCAGACATAACTATAGACTATTTTGCCATAATGAAATATAGTATTTTAAACAACAAACCTCTGGTTTTCACAATACTGAGGGCTGGAAGTTCAAGATAAAGTTTCTGGAGGATGTGGCCTCTAGTGAAGGTCTGCTCAGATAAACTTTCCTAAAAGTAGCTTTAAATTATTGTGTTTGATAGAGGGGAGGGGTACAGTGTTCTTAAGTCATTTTTACAGATGTTCTAGTGCCATTAGTAAACAATTCTCACTTTTTCATAAATGATCACCCCCCAAAGGCCACATTTTCTAATGCTATCTCCTTGTCAGTTAATATTTCAACTAATGAGCTGGGATGGTGTGGGAGCAAGAGTACTCAGACCCTAACAGAGGTCCAATAAAATGACTTGACCACAGTTAAGAAAGTGAGTAGGAAGAGGCAGATGATGATATTTTTACTTAGCATTAAACTCATATATATAATTATCTATTTGTTTCTGTGGGAGCAAATGTAGTGAACGTTTACTACTCAGAATGCATTCTTGTCCAGAATAACCATTTCAAAATTTTGTTGAGTTGAATTCATTTAAAAACAAACAGAATAATCACCCTCATTCAATAATTTCTGTGTCAAATATTTATGTAGAAGGTACTTTTCAATCGTTCTGTTTACTGAGTACGATGCTTAGCCACTGTGCCAGAACAATTGATAAATAAAAAGGAGGCATTACTTTTGTGTATGCTGGCACACATCTTTAATCCAAGAACTCAGATTGTAGAGGAAGGTATAGCTATGGAGTTTGAAGCCAGGCTGATCTCCATGAATTTTAGGACATCCAGGGGTACACAAGAGATATAACCTTAAGTGGGTTTGCTCCATATATGAAAATTGGAGATATTTTTTCTCTTTAACCCACCCCCAAAGTTTTAGTATTTTCAACTATAATATAAATAGATGAATTATAATTATAGCTAATCTATAAGACTTAGTATAGCTAAAAGAAGCTTAATTTTTAAAATTTCCAACAATGGTCTCAAAATGTGGCCACCTATTGGCGTACATGTCTGTCCAAATGAAATTCCCAGACCCATCTCCAGACTTATTGAATCAGACATCCTGGGGATTAAGTTCACTAATATGTGTTTTTAGCAAATCACTGTATTTGTTAGGGTTTGATAATCACTGCCTAGAAATACATGACATATCTCATCATCAATGTATTCATACCTGTATCACCAAAAACGTCTTCTTTCTCAACTTTTGCTTCCTCTAAAATTTCCTTCTTCAGTCTCTCAGTGAGAAATATTTTGATGAAAGTAAACCTTTTCTTCATGACTTATGCCTTCAGATACTCTTAATGTATATGTGGGATCGTGCAAACAAAATAAGCTCATGTAAAGAAAATGCTTATCCATTAAGAGTAATTTTTAGGGTCTGCAGAATTTTCTCAGTGGCAAGCGAGCTTACTGTCTTTACAAAGAAGTTCAGTTTCTAGTACTCACATGGCAGCTCACAAACATGTACAAATCCACTTACAGAGATGTGAGACAATTTTCTAACCCTATGGGCATTGTATACATGTGGTGCACTTATATGACTAAACATCCACACACATAAATAGAAAAAATATTTTTAAAGAATAATCTTTGAGAATTTTTATTTTTGAGAATCATTATTGGATACTAGTTTATTAATGTTATCAATATAAGTTTATGGGTTAATAAGTAGGGGGAAGCATTTTGGTGCCATTATGTGCTTATTTTGAGTTAAAAGTTAAGTTAGTACAAGATTTTCTTTTTAAGGCTAATCTCTGGAGATCAGGTATAATGTATTAAAACCACAAGCTACAGGTTTTTACCCTTAGAAACAACTACTAATGATCTTCCGTACTTACCTAGCTCTTTCTGCTAATACTAAAAACTGAGAAATAAAAGGTATCAGCACACATGCATATAATTCTGAGCAGTTGTTTGTTATCTGCTTTAAGATGGTTATCTTTTCTAAGTCTACCATGTGGTCTGGGGTGTGTTCTCGTGTGCACTTCACACTGTTTTGTAATCACATTCATAGAAACATTTATAATAAACCCTTTAGGCATCATTTGTGCTCTTGATTCTATAGTTTGACTCTTCACACTTCATGCATCCTGAGGGACTCTGGGGTCTGTTAAAGAATGACTTATGTTTCAACAAGGGTATATCAAAACAGAGAGCAAATGGATTCTTTCTCCACAATATTTCAATGGCTTTGTAAAATTTCCTTCAGGAAAGTTGTTTGTGGACACGGTTTAAGCATTTCTTAGTGACTGGGAGAGTGTAGTAAATGTAGATACCACTTTCCAGGAACCTTCCCAATTCTCTCAACTTGGGCCTGGAATCCAATTCTGGATGTTGACTTTTAGTTGCTGAATTATATAGATAGAGACAGAGAAGAGATAGATAGAGAGAGAGGGTCATTATTTACGAAAAGATATGGGGAATACAAGAATGTGCTCTGGAGTGACATTGATTTGATTCTGAGCTCCAACAGCCTTGCTCAGTAGTCACAATGGATATTGCTATGGCAGACTGGGGCTCTTTCTGTTTAATCTTTATGGAAAGATCCCACATAGTATTACATTTACATGCATTTTGGGAGAATTATTTCATCATGTGTAGGGGAATCAAACTTCTCCTCTCCTCCATTATCCTCCTCTATGGTCATTGTCCTTGAGTTCTTGGGCTTCTCTAGCCACTACCAAGACTCACAAGTCACTTCTGGATGACCATTGTCATCTTTTTTTTTTTTTTCTCTCTCTCTCTCTCTCCCTTGCTCCTGCCATCTCTGACATCTCTGTTCTTCATATGTGAAATCAGAAGAATGTGTGACTTGTACATTCCTGGGGTGGTATTTGGAAACCATGTGCCATGTGCAACTAGTTTTACTGTTATGACTTCATAAAGAATCCAGAGAGATAAGAGAAGAAAGGGGAGGCGGCGACCTCAGCTATTCCCTGTCCTTAGGAGCTCCAATAGGTTAGTTAACACTTCCACACAGTCCGCCATTGAGTTTGTAAGCTGATTCTTTTATTATTTCACCATTTCTCCAATCCTGTCAACTGCTTCTGGCCTCCATCTATGTCTTTTAATTGTTGGTTTGTTTAATGATTTCTCATTGTTTTGATACCATTTTGTAATGTCCATGTCTCCATGTGTTTTCTTTTCCCCCAGTCACACTTCACATATACCTATGCAGAGGAACTCTTCACTTGAAGATTGGGTATTAAGAACTCAGAAACTGGAAAGAGAGGAGTGGTCAGGTTTTCTTTATGCTTAGAAGCACATACTCCATGCCTGAAATGTGAGAAGCCAGAGCCGAAGCCCAGCTAAGGCAGGACCAAGATGAGAAGCCTATACAAGACCCTTCCTGGAGCCAGCGGGCCTGTTCAGTAGCTAACAGCCTGCGAGTTTGCTACTAAGTGAATTAAAACTGTAGCCAATGAGATGGCAGCCACCGCCTGAAAGTGAGCTGTACTCATCCTATTAACTTCCTTTTCTAGGTATCTTTACCTAAACAATTTTAAGGTTGTTTCTTATTTGTTTAGAAGCACAAGACTCGGAAGACAAAAGCATTTATAGAAGTTGGAAGAATATTCTCCTTACACTTTTCCTGGAGGTGTTCTTCACCAAAAACTTACCCTAGGTCAGAAAAAGAGGATAGAAAGGAAAAAAAAAATAGATTGGCATAGATAAGAAACACAACCAAGATGACTCAGACAGTCTCAACGGGGGGATTTTGGTGGGATGGCATTAATAAAACTGTTACTAGCTTTATAGACTCAGCAGTGTTAACCTACCTCTTCCAAGCACACTAGTCGATTTTGAGGATTTCAGGTGTTGCACTATGCCCGCTTCTCCCCCCTCTCCTCTCACCCATCCTGCACCCCAACCCACTGCAGAAGTCTGTTCAACTCGCAGGTCACCAGGAGAGTGACTGGAAGCCTTTGAATATTCTCTGGATAATTATTTAGGGTCACTTATAGACTGGGACTCCAGCTCCCGATTGCACTATGGTCCCTTACGGATGGAACCAGGTCTTTGCTGGAAGGTGAAGCAAAAAAGAGCCTTGACTGGCTGGAAGAAGACAGGCAGCTGCAGGCTGCGGTGGCAGGGACATTTCGGGATGAGGATGTAAAGGGTGGACAGCTCACGAATTTGTCCCCAGGCACCAAGACGCCAAAGAGGTCTGGGAGAGACCCTAGCGGGATGTACCCGGGGCGGTGCAGCTGACAACCCCCGGCTGCGCCGCGCGGCCCCTCTCCACCCGCGAGTGTGCGCGCGAGCGGCAGGCGGCGGCGGGAGGAGGCGCAGGCGCGCTGCTCGCCCGTCTGCAGCCCCGCGCCGAGCGCCTCGTCTCGGGGAGTTGATGGCAGCACCACAGTGCGGCCGCCCGGCCGAGCGCACGGCGCAGCCACCCGCCGCTGCCCTCCGAGGAGCAGCCGATATGTGGAGGGACTGGGGTGGGAGCGGCCGGAGCAGCTCCAGGGAGCCGGGCGCGGAGCAGCCTCTGCTCGCTCGCCTGTCCTGACCTGGCTCGCTAGTCCCCCCGAAGAATGTCAGCCAAGTCCAAAGGGAACCCCTCCTCGTCCTCTGCAGCCGAGGGACCTCCGGCAGCCTCCAAAACCAAGGTGAAGGAGCAGATCAAGATCATAGTGGAGGATCTGGAATTAGTCCTGGGCGACCTGAAGGACGTGGCCAAAGAACTTAAGGAGGTGAGAGAGGCTGGGGTGGGGAGGGATGAGGAGACCCTCTCCCTTCGGATAGGTTCCGGTCCCCCTTTCTCTTGGGACCTTTGCATTTCCAAACTCCTGGCAACTACAGGAGGATGCCTATACACCGACTTTCTTTGCTCTGGCTACTCCTGAGAAGAGTTGTAGCACTTTGTGCCCCTCTTCTTTTAATCAGAAAAGAAATCAACTAGTGTTCTAATCGATGGATTGGGTAGGAGGTGTGAGGGATGGAAGCAGAGTGCTCCTGTGTGAGACTGCCAATGGTGACAGGGGAAGGGGTTAACTGGGGGTGTGTCATCAGAGAAGACGTGAGCACGGGCTGGCCCAAGCTAGTATGATGCTCTTTGCCTGCTTTTCTGCTCCCCCAGAGTCCTTTGGCAAGTCCGCTCCTGGCCTGGCAGCCTCTGGAAACTAAGCTAAAGGGGTGGCTTCTGGGCCCTGGGCCAGGCCAGGGAGGGCACTGGGGTGTGGGGGGGAGCTCAGTTTTGGCTACCCTCCCATCTTCTCAAGCCCCGCCCCCCACCAAAAAAAAAAAAAAAAAAAAAAAAAAGCGACCCTGGCTGCCGACAGGGGAATCCAGCTTTAGGAAAAGAGAAGTGGATGGGACTTTCTCACTTTCGCAATTTCTGAAGCATCCCCTGCCCTTTTCCAAATGTTTCCGGCAACTCTAGGCCTTATGCACCACCCTGAGTGTAGCCATCCTTCACTTCCTTCCTTTAATTCTGTCATCACTTGGCATTGAACCTGAACAGGAGGGTTTACAGATGAGTGTGTGTGTGTGTGTGTGTGTGTGTGTGTGTGTGTGTGTGTGTGTGTGTGTGTGTGTGTGTAGCGTGGTTTGTGGTTTCACCACTCGCGTCCTAGCTTTTAAGAACTGATGGATTGTTTTCCCCTCCCCCGCCCCCCCCCCGCTGTTATCCTACCCCCCCCCCCTATACTCCGCCTCTCCCCACCCCGGTAAACTGGATTGGAAGAGGTGAGATGTCAGGTTGAGGCTTTATAACTCAGGCAGCCTAAATGGCCCAGGGCCCCAATGAGGGCTAGCTCTCTGGAAATGGGTCTCCTTGTCAACCTGGCTGCCTATTGTAGATGGGGAGCTACTGGCGATGCCCATAGAGCTATTACAGATGGAATGGGGCTCCTGGTGTGGTTCTGGTGAGGGAGCCTGGCGTTCCAGCTGCAGTAAGACAAACTTCTGAGGTGATAGTTATGATGGTCTCCATACAAAGATAAGGGGAGGGACGGTCGTAGACTAGTTTGAATTCTAATTTGGTTTCAGAGACCGAATAGGGGGAGGTTTGGAGCTGTTTGGATGATTGGCCTCTGGAGAGTATCCCTCTGTCATTTCCAGCCCAGATGTGAAGAGTCTTCCAGACATTACCCCTATGAACAAAACCCTGGAGTTTCTAACCCAAATCAAAGTCTGTTGAGAGAATGCATTCCTAGCCAGAGTTTGTTTTGCCAGTGATGAATTCGCTCCAGTAGGTTTCTCTGAAAACAGAACAGAATTACCCTTAATGTTATGAAAGCGTGGTAGATATTGATAGGTCAGGAAACTTAATTGTGTTTGTAGGGTTTTCCTAGGTTTGTTTCACAACTGGTTTGGGGTTATGCCCCCAAATCCAAGTCTAAAGATTTCTTTGTTATTCTTTTGCTAGCTGTGTTTGGCAGATTGTTTTCATTTGCAACGTTATCATGATTTTAAGAATGAATGAGTTCCTCCTGGCACACCCCTGCTTTGCATTTTCTTTTAAGGTAGTGGATGTAGGAAACCAATAGTACCAATGGGTATAGCTTGTTTTATTTACAGGGAGAGATTAGGAGAAAGGTAACCAGCCAATATTTTGCCCCTGTGGTTCATAGTAATGTGTCATGATACTCTCTGTTTTGTACAAAATAAACCAAAAGCTGCTGCTCATGACCGTGGCTCTTTGTATTATTATTATTTAGGTATTTTAAGGCCAAGAAAATATATAGGAAAACGTTTTACCTTTCTCTGTTTTATAGTTAGAATTAGAGATGTTGGTCTTCACATGTATCCCTTTATATATATATATATATATATATATATTTTTATAAACTATAAATAATAATATATATAGTTTTATATATATATACATTCAGGAGGAAAGAATTGGTACTTCATAAAGGGATGGAAATATAACAAAGCAGATGAAGAGACCCAACAGAGGTAGAGAAAACATCTTGATGCCTTGCATGCTTTCATTCACTACTAATGCCTATTTGGGTAAAAATCTCAGCACAAACCTGAAATTATGAGTTTTAAGTGATGCATTTTGACTATCAGATAACTTTGCTATGGACAATCCTCACCCCTAGGCTCAAATGTGGGAGTGTGTATTCTAAAGCTACATATCAGAACAAGCTATTTATAGAAGAAGAATGAGAGTAATTTCCAGGACAAAAATATTTATAGGGCATGTTTAACCTATGACATCTGCAGTTGTTCAGCTTTCATCTGCCTGGATAATGCAGCATACATGACTAAGCATGTCTTTCATAGAGTTTAAAAGAAGCACATAACTGAAAACTTTGATAAACTCTGAGAAGCTTGTTCTTTTCTCTACACAAGATCTGTATATGGAAATGTTTCAATTAATATGTTATCACATTTAATATTTTGGCAGTTTGTAATGGTGTATGTTTATACATAATATAATTACTATACTCAAATTTCTTTATTGGTAAGACTATGCTTTTGAACTATAATATATTTTGATATAAATTTGCAGTGAACTTGTATTAACTTGGAATGGAAGCAGAAGTAAAACATAATTTTGATTGAATGACTGCCAATGTTATGTTAATTAAAACTTAAGTTTGAAACATTCTGCTTTCTGTCTTTGTACAAATCTCACCCAAAACACTGAACTTTTGTTTGATTTCTTTAATATTTTTCAAATTAAGCTATAATTACATCATTTCCCTCATTTTCTTTCTTCCCTCCAATTCCATTTGCCCCCTCCTTTTCTCTCTATCAGATTCAAGATTATTTTAATAGTAGCTTTTTTAATTCTGATAGGTAGAGTAGATTTGCTCATTGTACTATCTGTTTGTAACACTTAATAATTAGAAAGAAAACTCCAGTCTGTTCAGTAATAGGAGTCCTTGTATCTTTTCTCTGATTTTTTAGTTATAATAATTTAATCAGTTATAATTGAATTAAATATTATAAAGAGAGAGACAGAATTTCAAAAAAAAAAACCCAAAGGCTATTTTATTCTTTCTCAAAATTGAATAAAACCTCTAAACAACTTCAGGATTTCAGAAATATATGAATCAGTTAGCTTTCTTTGCTATAATGAAAAATAGCTAACCTAAAATATAGCTTTCTATGTGTTTATTCAGCAGTATAGTGTCGCAATACCATTTTGATTATTCATGCTCAAAATTTTACTTTTGTTTATTATGTCATTAAATATCAGTGCTATAAGAAGTCGCCAATGCTCTTACTAGATACTCTGACTATTGATGTGAAGGAGAAATTAAAGCTGAGAGTACTAATTAGTACATGGTCATTTATAAATATGCACTGGTTATGTACTCAGTAGCATGATATTTTGTGGGCAAAAAACTTGAAATTTAAGAAGACAAAAAGATCAGACCTTTAAGAAACTTAAATTTATCCAGATTTCCATGTTGTACATAATTGTTTTTTAAGATATCACAGATTCATATGTTGTAAATAAATGTGTGAGATACCCATAAAGAATAAACATTTGTAGAAATATAAACTAAAATAGGAATCTCCACTTGCAATATGGATAAGAATAAAAGAGTTAAAAAGGGAAAAACCTTCTTAAAATGCACCATTGGAATACATAATTAATCCATGTTGTGTTTTCTGCAAATTGAAAAAAAAGAGTGTTTGTGAGACTCTAGAGTTTAAGAATATAATTAAGCACAATTGGTATAGCAGATGTTCATACTACATTTTTCACTAAGAAATGTGGAAACAAATCCACTTTTTAAAATATTTCTTAAATAATTCAAAATGCTGGTAATAATCGGAGTGCTCCTTTATGAAGATGGGACTTGTGAAATGTTTGACACTAAATGATTGTTTGCTGTAATATCAAAAAAAAAATCTTAACTTCTTTAGCTAAATTACTATTTTGTTCATACCATTTACAGCCTTGAATTTTTTGTGTAGCATCTCATTACTTTAAATCTTGTCAAGGTAATATTATATGAATGAAGCAAACTTTAACATGAAATAGATGTATATATGTTTATAATAAGTAAGAGGACACTTGTGAGTAGTTATTATGGAGGTAAAATAAGAACTGTTCTGTTAGTGCGCTAGAATTATATGGCTGCCTTCCACAGGTAGGTAGGTAAATCTGTGAATGAAAAGAACCCATGAGTTTTCATATAATTCCATAGAAAAAAGATAGATGTAACTTAATTTAAATTTGAAAACTTGAAAAGTTTGTCTGACATTGATTAAAAACAGAATTAACAATTATTTGTGAGAATTTTTTTGCCTCTTAATGTTCTTTCCTTTTAAAAAGATATTTTTTTATTAATTTATGTGTATGAGTGTTTTTTTCTGTGTGTACATTTGTGCTATGGAGGCCAGCAGAGGGCATACGATCCCTTGGACCTTGAGATACAGGTGGTTGTGAGCTTGCATGTGGGTGCTGGGAATTGAAGCTTTTAACCACTGAATCATCTCTGGGGCCCCTTAATGTTCTTTCTCACCGACTTTTTCACATGAAGTTCTGTAGTACATTGTTCTAGGAAATCCTACAGCATTTTTAGTTAATGAATCAAAGTACATAAAATGTGTTATTAGAACAAATTATAGAGAATGATCTCTGTAGTATTTTCTAAATTCTAAAATTACAAATAAATGGAAAGTCAACGGTACACTTGATAGTAAGAATCAGTGTATCTCTACTACTCTAGAGCTTACCTAACCAAACTGAGATGTATTGAATAAATATTAAAATACATTAATTGCCTTTTCTCGTCTTAAATATATTGTCTTAGAATGTTACTAAGTGGATGGTTTGTGAGCATAGAGATAACAAATAACCACCTGCTACCTACCCTCTATCTTTAATGAGTTAAACCATTTAACAAGAGAATTAGCTAGTAAGAAACTCCAGCAGCCTTAAAGTAATAGTGTGCTTCAGGCCATCATCAAGTGACAGATAATGAAATCAATGCAATAGATTTCATTGTTACCTAGATTGTGTTTTTCCACTCCGCTGCCCTAAGGGTTTCAGATACTTAAGTCTCTGTATTAGGGAAAGAGAAGGAAAACAAAGCAGAGCTAAGCATATTTTCTCAAACTAAACAGATGACAGGCCCTCCTTATAGAGCTACTTCATAAAAAAATTCACTGGCAAATTTTGAGAAATGCTAAAATGTCATAACAGATTGATGACTATATTCTAACTGAAAGCCTGATAAATTGTATCAAGCTGCCAATGTAAAACTAATGCACAATAAATATACTATTTTTAAGAACTTTTTTCTGATTTCAGAAATTATGTAATCTTATAAAACATCTGCAAAGATGCTTTAAGTGAGAAAATAAAAAACAATACTGACAGAGATAAATAATGCTGAATATATTATATTTATCTTATTTTTGGTTTGAATATTTTGATAAGGTTGAGAAATCTAAATTATACAAAATGCTATGGGCTATTTTCCTTAATAACATTAGCATAAAATTGCTATATGGTAACTGTAAGGTAAGTACTAATTCTGTTAATGTTACATATACAAGTCATTTCTAGCTTTTTCTGGCTATTAAGTATCATTAGAAGCAGCAGCTTAGGCAACAAAAAAGATGAAGAACTGTGTCACATGCCACCAGGTTATCTCCTAAATACTCTTTAAAATTCTAGAGCATCTAATCCTCATTACTGTCATTTCTCACTTTACAGATAGGAAAACTAAGTTGATATGGGTCAAGTTCCTTGCTCAAAGCCATTTGTGCAAACATGAGGTTTAAAAATCTTATGTTTATTTTGGAAACTAGACATTTCTTTTTACTGTTCTATGATTTTATTTTCAATGGTTTGTGACTTCCTTACTTCAAACAGAAGTTTTAAATAAATTCTTCAATTCAAATTGTACTGCCTTGCAGAGAAGTTTCTTTTTTGATTGTGCTTTGTTTTATTGCCAGCTGCAGTTATATACAGACTTTTTCAGATTCAGAGTGATGCTAATAAGATACTTAAGCCTTTCCCTGTGGATTAATATCTTCCTGACAACACCCTTATTTATTATTTTTTTGTGTTGGGGGGGGGGGTGCACTTACATTTAGGTTCCAGGACTGAAGGAACATTAATAGTGAATAAATTGGACTCTTTATTTTGCAAATAAATGAGTGCTTCAGCAAATCATGATGTTATACAGCTTTTCAATATCGTGGCTTAGAAAGTAAAAGGAAAAGCCGGTAAGAGTGATTCCTATGTCTCATGCTGTATATAAATGATTAAAATGCTGTATAACATTTTATTTACAATATATTATTAATGATAGTGTGTGTGTGTGTGTGTGTGTGTGTGTGTGTGTGTGTGTGTGTGTGTTTGTGTGTGTATTCATTGCGAGGTATTGAACCCAGGACCTATACAAGCTAGGTAAGCACTTTACGACTTACCTACTATACTACACCACTTACCTACCTAATATAGGTCCCAGTCCTATATAAGGCTTTTCAATGAAGAAAAAAATAATTTAGGAATTTATCTTTTGCTATTATGTTGCATTCAAAGGAAGAGCCTATCATAATTACTGAGATTTGATACTTATTTTGATTGCTGTTGTAATGGATGTGTTAGAGAATTCGGTGAATTCTTTAATCAGGCAAAAAAGTGTTAAACTGATTTATGATGCCTTGTATATTTTTTTGCTCTTATTTATGAGCCATTTCCTAACATAAATACATAAGAAACTTACAAGAAATATCCTTATGTTTGTTTCCTTTCTGGTGTGACATGAACACATAGCTTTTATTATGTTGAAAGGTCATTAGGAAAAACTGTTCTAAACTAAGAGTTCCCATATGATCTAGAAGGCTCAAGTCAGCAATATCATCTCTAAACAAGAGCCAGAAACTTTTGTTTACTGAAATGAAAAGAATAAAGCCATGTCTAATTGATGACCAGATCAGAATACACTCACGAGGTGTCCTGTCAACTTAAGACAAATGTTGCCATATTTTGCATGAGTTAGTCTCTGTATTTATTTATTTAATGTCTGATGGTGGAAAGATAGGAAGTCTCAAAGTAATTAAATTCCTGGTTCCCACTTTCAACTAAAAATTAGGGATAATGTAAGCACAGGAGCATTTACTTATGACCCTTGTCACTCTTCCTGGACTGTGTAAAAGCTTCTCACATGCTCTTTAAGGATAGATTTTTTCAATATGTAGAATAATCAAACTGACTCAATCTATGTGAGCATGTTCAGTCTGTCTCTTACTCTAATGTTTGACACAGCATAAGTAGATTCTCCACTATGAATAACATATGCTTATCCAGAGCAAGCAACTGTACTGATTCCTAATAGGTTATTATTACTTTATTCCTGATACCATAACAAAGGTTAACAGACACTCTGATGTGTATCTTTCCTTTCTCCCAACATTTTATCTTACCAAAAAGCTTAAAATCACATCATATATAACAGAAAAATGCCAGGTTCAATAACACTGACCAAGTCAATTATCTTTTAACGTCAGTGGTTCTTAATCTTTACTACATAAAATACTCTAAACAAATGTTTAAAATAGGGCAAATTTTACTTGAAATCAAACTCATATTATTGTAAGTTCTGCGCATACTCTGAGAACTTTGTGTGAGTAAGAAGAACTTAACAGGGACAAAACAGTCATTGACTGTATGCATACATTTCCAGTATGTAGTTTGAATTTTATCTCTAAAGTTTCAAGAAAAATTCTGTCATGGAAATGGGAAGAAAATCAACATCCTAGTGGCTAGAATCAGATGGTTTGCTAGTTTTTGTCAACTTGACACAAAGTAGAGACAGAAGGGAAAAGAGAACTTGGCCTGAGAAGTCACCTCTATCAGACTGGCCTGTGTCTGTGGACATTTTCTTGGTTTCTAGTTGATGGTGAAGGTCTATCTCACTATGGATGGTGCTGCCTCTGGAAAGGTAGTTCTGGGCTGTATAAACAGGGAGTTGAATGTGAACCTGGAAGCAAGCCAATAAGCAGTTTTCCTCCACAGTCTCTGCTTCAGTTCCTGCCTTTAATTCCTGCCCTGACTTCCTTCAGTGATAGTTTATGACCCACTAGTTGTAAAATGAAAAAGACCTTGCCTCCCAAGTTGTTTTTGGCATGTGTTTCATCAGAGCAGTTGGGATGCAAACTAGGACAGATGGCTTTATTCCAAGGAGCACATAAATAATGTGTCAGGGATTCACTTATCTTAGAAGATACTGTGTATATGTGTGTAAATCCACTGCTCTACAAAATTGTCAATTCACATGTGACAGACATCTAGCTCACTTTTTTCTTATCAAGTGTAACACACTAGAGCACTTTGCTATAAGATAAAATATTTCTATATTTCATTTTTAAGCATTGAATGTTCTTAAAATTTGCTCCAGGATGGCATCTTTCTTTGTTGGGCTTAGTTTTCTCTGCAGTGTGTATTTGTGAATTATAAAACATCTATCAAATCTCTGATATGTATAAGTTATTGTTCCAAAGACCTTGAGATATACATGTATGAATAAACTCAAGGACTTACTCTTAGAGAACATTACTTCTGGGAGGGAGGGCTTTAGTTCTTTAAAGTTAAGCAGTTTAGAAAGTACAAAGAACATTATACAGTAACTGAAAAACTCAGGATAAACCCATCTTGCTCTTTATTAATTTTTGGATCAACACATTTAAAACTTCCTTTAATGAATGAACTCTACCAATGAGCATTTCAGTTGTTAAAGAATGATTGCATTACTACAATCAGTTATTATTAATCACATTATAATAATGATCTATTATTAACGTTTAGACAGATTGGAATGGGCTTTCTTTAGGTATATTGCCTCTATTATTTTTACTTCTTTTGTATAAGGCATGTAAACAATATTTTTAAATATTTTTTACTTCAAATACTTTCATTTCAAAATGTTTAACATACTCATCATTGTTCTGCCTCCTTCCTTTTTCCCAGTCATCTTCTATCCTTCCCCCGCTCCATTTCCTCATTCTTTCTTCAGGGAGGGTAAGGACTCCCAGAGTGAGTGGATGTAATCTGACATAAACAGTTGAGGTAGGACCAAGCCCCTCACACCAATAGTGTTACTCTGTAGGGAATGGGCAAAAAGAAGCCAGATATTTGAAAATTTAAACCAAATTACTGAAAATAAAAATAAATTTTATGATCATGGTAATTCCTCAAGATATATAGAAAGCAAAGTGCTCTGGATAAAAGATAGGACAGCTTGCAGTGGAGTGTTACTTGTGTGTGGAGGGATAACATGCCAGTCCCTACTAGAAATGCATAAACTGACCACGAACAAAATAATTCCACCAAAGAACTGAGCAGGCATTTTCTCATTTTGAATACAACTTTCTTTTGCCAGAGGTGGACATGGGTCATATTCTAAACAGTTCAACATATCCTTTGACTCCATGTTCTTATGCTTCCTAAAGACTGGGACATAATGGGCATGGTCACCGCTACTGATTTAATGAACAACCAAAGTCTTACTCTTACTTGACAGGAGACTTGAGGAGCCAGTTTTAAAGAATATGTCATAAAAAGATTAAGGCCAAAAGCCAGTCATTCACTTGAGGGTTAAACCCTTCTTGCTAGTTTACTCAATAAAATCACTAACCTTACCTTACCTTGCTTATACCATCATATTTTTTAACAAATTTCTAGAGGATTTCTCTCAAAATATAGCTAAAATGAAATACAATAAAGCTCTTTTTGGTATAGTTCCCTGAATATTGTCATGGCATTTCTTAGCTTTACAATAAACTTTACAAGAACCAATGGGCTGTATATGTTAACACCTTTTTCTTCTTACTTTTTCTTAAACCCATTCCAAACATATCCCTTCTCATCATTGTAGGGAAGCTGTCTCCCCTAGCTTGCCCATGGCCCAGTTATTTAATCTCATGGTCAATTTCCAGTGCTAGCACTCTATAATCTATTAGATGCTAATGTTATATATTAGTACCACTGAAGTCTCTGATAATCATTCTTCTGTGTTTAAAGAGTGCTGTATTTTTTCAACCTTCTGATTTCCCTTCTTTTTGGTACCTACATTTACTTCTCCTTGGGGATGTCTGAACTCAAATTACTATGTTTTGCTTGTCTTCACATTTTTTTCCCCTTGGCATTTTGTTTAGTCTGCGAATAAATTCTATCAACAGGTCCCAGCCCTTAAATTTATCTAACTAGTCTTTACTTTCTTTCATCTGGATTTTATCTATCTAGCCCACTAATCTTCATCCTGCTCCTAGATATTATCCACTGTCTTCTTTTCTATGTGAGCTGGTAAAGTTCTCAACTAGATTTGGGGGGCCATCATCAACTATCTCCAAGCCACACAAAAGTGTGATTGAATCTCTTCAGAGTTTGTTTGGGTCGTATCTTCTCTGTTTTCTTCAGCCTTCATGTAGCCAACTCTCTGTCTCACCATGGGTTGGTACAAGACTAACAATGCCCCTCCTCCCCTTCTCTAACCACTTTTGTTACCCTTGACTCTTATCCCTTGTAGTATCTCCAGTTTCCTTTCTTCCTGATTTCTTACTGGTTCGTTATGCTTCAGCAACAATAATCTTGCTGTTTTATGAGTGATTGTGATAGGTACATACAAGTTGCACTCAACTGTTTGAGGTTCTTTCTGGAAGCTCCATATAGTTAGACATACTTGTTTTCCTGGTTGTGTGTGTGTGTGTGTGTGTGTGTGTGTGTGTGTGTGTGTGTGTGTGTGTATGTGTGTGTGTGTGTGAGCGGTTTTGCATATACCAGTGGTTCTCATCCAGAAAGATATGTGAGAGGTTTGGAGGAAGGGAGGAAAAGGGAGAAAAATAATTATATTTTATCGCAAAAACATATGCAAATATCAATAAATACTTGAATTTTTTCTAACTCAAAACTTTTCCTCCTAAACCTGTTCTCTGAAGGTTCAAAACCATCACAATTTACTTTCCACTTCTTTGTTACACCTGAGAATGAACATACATAGCACACACACACACACACACACACACACACACACACACACACACACATAATTGATGCATTTGAAAGTATCCGTTGTTTTTCCTACATATTACATGTAAGTTTATTGAATGAGGTCTTGTTTGTTCTTCTTTGGTTTCTCAATTAATCAACATTCCATCCTTTGAAATGGTCAAAGGTTTTTGTTAATGCTATCACACTGAGCAATGATTACAAGCCAAAATTCTAAGTTAAACAAGACAAAGCAAACAAACCTTACCAAATCAGCATCTCTCTCATCCTTGGCCCAGTGGCTCTTAAGCTGTTCCTCACATAATGAAATTCTCAACACATTCTTTCTTCACTAGCCATAAATTTGGTGTGGAATACCTGTGACTTCTCTGTCGGAAGAATTCTAGGTATGATTTGAGAAGGTTCATATTTTTACAATACAGAGATGTCACTTTCAAATATTTGAAACATTTAGCATGCTATCTTTCTAATAAATTTTAATTATATTTTTTAGTAGAATATGTAAATTAACCAGAGGAAAGAGTATCTTACTTTTTACATTTTGATCACATTACATTTTACATAACATTTATCTTTTTCCTACTTGAATATTACTCATCTTCTTGTCATAAACTTTGGCAAATTTTAAACTAACTGAAAAAAAACATTTAAAGAAATATATTGGATCTTGTTTAAATCAATTTTTAGCATTCCATTTGAGAATCAGACATGAATAACTTAGTGAGACCTAACATATAAAATATTGACGAGTACAGAGGCCTATGTTCAATTTCCCATTTCTCTCTCTTATACACTCTCTCTAGTGTTCAAACATGTGGACACATAACCAGCCCATTGTCATTAAAGTACATATGATTATATGGAAACAATGTTTCTTCCCTAATATTGGTTTGTGTTCCTTAGATAATGTTGCCACAGTCCTAGGCTCTCACAACTCACCATCTCCCCTTTCTAAGGGTGCTGTCAGGCCAGGCTTGCCCATGCCCGTGCTTACAATCTGTGCACTTCTGTCAGGGACACAGCTGGATTTCTGACTTTACATTTCTTTATCCATTAGTATTCCTACAGTTAAGATTTTAGTTGTGCAACTTGAATGTGGTCAGATTCTTCTTTACAAGTGAAATTATTTACTATATGAATTGAATATGGAAATGAAAAGAGTAATGATGTAGTGTCACTGTAATATTACTGAAATGTCATTTGAATACATTCTGTTCAAACTCCCTTAAGAAATAATCATAAAATCTACAGGAGAAGAAAAAGTTAAAGGACAAATGGATGCTTTTCAATATAGACCATTAATAATTTTAACACATGTAAAAGAGATTATTTTCAATAATGAAACTCAGCTGTTATTTGTTGATTTTTAAAAATTAGAGCATAGGGTTTAAATTTGTTCTCAAAATTAGCTGGTAATATTACATATATTTGTTTAATATCCTATAACTGTTAAGCAATTTTAATATCTACTATTATATTTTAATTTTTATTATTAGATGAAGTTAAAACTAAGACATGTATGAGAACATTCAGTGTTTCTCCTCTCCTCCTGACTTCTGGGCATGACATGGCTTTTGTCCTTTTGAGATCACAGGATTTGTGATCACCCACACGTGGTCCCCAACTCTGGGCCTGTCAGCATTTGGCCAGGAAGGAGTTCATGAGGTCCCTATGCTTTCCTGAAGATTTTTATGTACTTAATGACTGCTTAGGGAAAGAGGGATATTATTTTTTCAGTAGCATCATTACTGGGAAAGTGTTCCTACTGCTGTAGAGAACTTCTTTTTGTACTTCTGCAAGGAAAATCACTTGTTTCATTAGAGAAAAAGGGAGTTAAAAGGAGGGTCATTAAGGAAAGGATGAGGATCAGCAGGAATTGAGGAGTTAAAGAGCCTGAAAGAAGGAGAATAAAATCAAACAAGATTATATATGTGTACAAAGTGTCATAAAACCAAAGGCAAAGTATAGAATATAACTATTTTCAATAATTTTCAGAGGTACTGCTTCAAATTTCTATTCACTGTTTGGAAGCATATTACAAAGATTGTTGCATTTTAAAATAGAACTCAAAACTTAACATCCTCACTTTAACAATCTTCCACATTTATTTTGGGTGCTTAATCCTTGTTCATAACAGGCTACACTGTGTACCCTTGTGGAAACAATTTTTTTAGTATAGAGAATAATGCAGTGCATTGTGTCTATTTTTGTTTGTATCATGGATCACAAATGCTTGAGAGTTTGCCATCTGCTTCTTGAAGTTACTAATACTCACAAGTCAATAAATTATATCACCAATTGCCTCTTAGCTTACCTGGGTGGTGGAGCTTCCTGAAAGCTGACATCCTAGCACGTTCCCCAGGGAAGGTAGAAAATTTTCAATAAATTGTCCAGGAGATTATTTATTCTTATTTTTTTTTTTTTGCAAAGGTACCAAGAAGGAAGTCCTAAATTGTGCACAATTTAGTATTACTTAATAGCATTAGCTTCACTGGTGTTCAATCTAGCTTTCAGAGATCTGAAATGTTTCTAATTATGATAATATTCTTATTGGATTATGATAATGTGTCTTATTTCCCCATAAAATCTGGTTAAATAAAATATTTATAGGGAAAGTACAGGCATCTGATCAAAGATGAAAGAAAAACAGACCAAATATTATCATTGGATGTGATTATCCAAAGTACTCATTTAATAATAAAATAAACCACAGCATTTTGGCTGATGTAGTTTTTTTGGGGGGGGTGTTTAAGATTCAATATGCTTACCTTTTCTACATTTTAAAGTATATTTTTACTGTGTACCAACTGTCAGTGGGGTGAATACTTTCGACGGTTCTGGATACTCTGGTAGACTGAACCTAGCTAGAGGAAGTAAGCCATTTGGGGAAAGTCTTCTGAAGTATATTATTTCTGCCCCTACTCCAAGCTATTTTGATTACTTCCTGTCTGGCAAATAGTGAGAACAGCCTCTACCACAGGCTCTGGCTGATAAGAGTTTCTGCCCTAGGCTACGGAACAAGCAAAGGAACAAAAATGTGTGAAATGTAAAATAAAATGAATTCTTTTCCCTCAGGTTGTTTTTGTCAGAGAAGACAAAATTAATGCATATATCACTACAGGTATTTGCTTCCTTCCTTAGCAGGAAAGAGGTCTAGCACACACTGGTTATCCTAACTTTTCCTAGAAGCTATTGGGAAAACCTTTGAGTTGAAAAGTAAACAGAAAACAAAGGTGAGCTACATTAGATTTTACTGTAAATTATAGAAAGCACATAATAATCACCTATATAGGAAGAGTATCATTCATTAGCACAGGAAATATAATTTTAAAATAAGTTTCTGTGAATTTGGGGCTTTCTATAACATGCTCTATTTACAGTGTCATACAAAAATGACTTAGATAATGATAGAAAATTATTCTATCACCTTTACAAAATTGAATGAAATTTATTTAGCATTTCTAGAATAATCGTATTCATAAAATATACAAAACTAATGAACATAACTTGATGATTAGAGTCGAGTTGATTTTTATTCCTATTTCACTGGAAATACCCAATCTGACTTAGTTTCCTTCTGACTTACTATATTGATAGAAATGGCTTCTGGTTCTTTTGTTTGCTTGTTGTTACTAAGATGGTCATACTTTTGATATATACAAACAAAGTTTAACATATACACATTTAAAATAAAAATGGAGAAATTGACACTAGTTAAATTGTGGCTTGAAAAACAATGTTCAAAGAAACTTCCACAACCCCAACTAAGAACTTGACAAATATGAGGTTTCAAAAAATATTCTCTTTTCACCAGGAGTTAGAATACAATTGTGGAATTCTGTCTTAAATTTATGGAGTGAAATCTGCGATGCCAATTTTGGTATATTTTCTTCTTATTAAGGAGATACAGTCAGTAGGAAGTGCAGGACTCAATCCTGTAAGAGATTCTGAATTGTATCAATTACATATATCTTATATAATTTAACTTTTTTGTTATTTAAGTAGAATTCTAAAAATGTATATATTTTATTAGTTTTATTTTTTCAGATTTGATTTAAAAATATTTTTGTGTTTCTTGTATGATTTTTGCAAAAAAATATTTGGAGACTTCTAAAAATTATACATAAAAAGTAAAAAGAAAGTTAAATTTATGCTACTTTAAAATTTAGGATTAATATTAAAACAAATTTGTGAAAGGGCCATTATATATGCTTTAGCAATATGTGAATGCTAAGTATTTAAATTTTAATTTATAAATATAAATCACAGAAAGTGCCATCATTAAATAGCTGTGCTCACCTCCAGGCTGATAACATCTGTTTGTGCTTGTTGTGGATGTGCTAGGGTTCTCCTAAATGGAAACAGTTACATAGCACACATAGAGCTTATTATGAGTTGCTATGACACTTCCAGATGTTGGTGTAAATTATGTCTAGATTTCCTTTCTCATGTTTCCCTGCTAACACATTGAGTATCCTGAAGTGTCTTTAGAAGTATGGAAAATGATGAGGTCCCATAATGAATTTTCTTGGCAATCTGTTAACATGGCATTGACAATGTGTTACTAATGCTACCCATAAGTCTCCATCTCTTCTCTGTCTTATGAGCTTAGACAGGATGTAGAGCGAGTACACACACACTCTCTTAGTGTTAATCATACTTGGAAACTACCATCTTTACGGAATGACTTATTTTCTAGATCATTAAACCTTAATAACAAGCTTCTTTATGTGCATTTGGTGAATCACTGAATTCAGAATGACATAATCAAAAGTACAAAAAGTGTTATAAAACTGTAACTGGGACTGATAAATTAATATTCAGTTTCTTTGTTTCTTTCTATTTTGAATTCACATATAGGAGACATATTAAACATTTTTTAAATTATGGTTTTTATAACTAATGTTTCTTGCTTATGTGTTTGAAGTTCAGTTAAAACACAACAGAAGTAGTATTTGTTGTGACTATTTTATATCAAAACTAACATTTTTTTTTGTTTTTAACCAGACTTAATAAGTTGATGCTATTTGATTTTTAAACTTCAGCTTTAAGTCTGAGATAATTCTAGATACACACACAGGTATAAAGAAGAATAAATAGAGATTTCTTTGATATTTTCCAGCACATCTGTGGGAATATCTTTCAATCTGAAGCAAAATATAATAAGGATACTAATGCTGATACGGTCAGGATAACAAAGGTTCTCACCATGAGTCTTTTACAACTCTCCCAACTTCTCTTCCATCTGTAGCCACAGGATTTTCTCTGTCTTGCTCTACCCTGGTGGTTCAGTGGCCATTTATAAAATAATCACTCAGAGGCTTACTATTATTTACAAACTGCTTGGTCTATGGCTCGGGCTTCTTGTTAGCTAGCTCTTTTATCTTAAATTAAATAATTATTAATCTATATTTTGCCACGTGTCTCATTGCTCTACCTGTATTCCATTTCATTTTGCTCCCTGGCAGCTTGCAGAGTCTGCCCTGACTCCATCTGTATCTTTCTTGGATTTCCTTCCTACTTATATCCTGTCTTGCCATCAGCTAAAGCAGCTTCTTTATTAACCAAAATTAACAACGCATATTCACAGTATACAGAAAGATCATCACACAACCCATGTTCTTATCACCAGCATTTTTTCCTGTAAATTTTCTTTTTCCAGATAGTTATAGCTATAAAATCAAAATACATGTACTATTTTGAACTATAAAAACATAATTACATTATTTTCTGCTGATTTGTCAGCTTATTATATATGACAACAATTTATTCCCTTTTGCTTCTTTCTAGCATGTCCCAGTACAGATGTATCACCCACTTTTGAATATTCACATGTTAAAAGACATCTGTGCCTTCAGCATTTTGGGGCTATGATAAAAAATACAATTTGATAGGTTAAAAAGCAAACAAAGAATGGATACAAAATTGGGTGATAGGAAAATAGGGGTATCTGGGGAGATGGGGTTGTATGAATACAATTCCAGAATACATAGAACTGAATTTTAATAAAATGAATATATTTAAATATACATAGAGAAGAATATGAAGAAGTTATATATCTTTCACACATTTAATTAGGTGTTAACTATCTCCTCTATCTTGGAAGACAAGCTGACTTGGCAATGTTAAAATATATGTTCCCCCACTTCAATCTGAATGTGAAAAGGAGACTAAATTTTTGGAAAGAGTATAGTTTATGACATTGTTGTGACGAAGTCATTTTCTACTCCATTTTCTTGACCTTATTCCTCCTCACATTTTTTTTTATTAAAACACATTCTCTTGATGACATAAATAACTGTTTAATTAAAATTTCATTACCATGTCAATAGTTTCACTCAGAGACATGAGGTGAACTATCAAAGTTAAAGAATTTGATATTTTGTGATCCAGTGAGTCATCCCAGAGACAAAGAAGCAATTAGTATATGTGCCAAACATCGCTGGATAGGAGAAGAGGAGCTCCCGTACTCACAGAATGAAATATCTTAGTGAATTGGAGCAACACTTCTGGAGGGAAGTTTTGTTAGCATCTATCAGGAACTTTCTCTACTCTTTATGACAGTAAAGAGTAGGAACTAGCCTAAAAGAATAGATAAGGAAGAAACACCACAACAATCTCTTGTTAATTTTATAACAATCCCCAAATAATTAAATGTTATACTTTTATTTCATTTTTAATTTTTATTTCATTATATTATTTTGTATTAGAAAAAGGTATTGACTCTTAATTGATGAATAACTATAACACATACTATTTTCAAAAGCATATATTTAAAAGGGAATTATTTTTTTCATTTCATTTTCACAATCTTTACATTCAACATCAGTCATATTTACCCCATTCTCACTGCTTCCAGACCTACTACCCTTTTCACATCCATCCAACTTCGTCATCTTCTCTTTTTAAAATCCATCAAATTCACTTTGTAATGCCCAAAGACTCTTGCATGTGTGGCCTTCACTGAACGATTGGAGATACAGAATTCTTAACTCACTTAAATTACATATAATAAACAGTCAAGGGACAAATATTTGTATCATTTCCATAACTCTTCAGGCAGGAAATCCCTTTAACTCCTCCTGTGGCTATGACAAAAAAATTCCAATTATAGAAAAAAAGAAATTGCTATGCAAGAGCAAATAATAGAGGAAGATGTTACACATGCTTAAAATGCAACCCAGCCTGAGAGTGAACCTGAACGCCTTTGTTTGGATCCAGCTCTGTTACTAACCCTAAGTGAATCTTACTATTTGTGGTAACAGTTTTCTTTTAAATACTTGGAGTAGGGGATTTTCATTTTATTTTTTTTAGGTCAAACAGTTCAACACCAAAAATTTCAGGTCAATCCTAATAAAATAATGAATAAACTTGAAGTTAACACAATTGTGTCAAAGGAACAAGTAATTTAAACGTTTTCTTTACTTGCTGGTCTTCAGAAACTAAGGATATCTTGAACTTAAACTTTCTTATATCTGTCAGTGAGATCCTTATATTGTACACCAAGAACATGTTCATTCACTTAAGAAATAGTTTTGAGATTTGAGAATCTCCTGCTATACATTAAAGTATAGGACATTGTAAATGGGGCACTGGGTTGAAAATATTGTTATCCCAGTTAATAATGGTGAAAAGACATAATATTTCACCACTGAGAGTTTTATGAGCTTTTAGAAAGTATTCTATTATGTTTTAGCCCAGAGTGCCTACATTTTATTTTGGATAAAAGGAAGTAAAAAAAGAGAAGTTATAGAAAACTATTTTCTTAAAACGAGATGCAAATTCCAAAGGTTTCTTGTTTTAATACTTATGTTTTAGTCATTTTCAACCCCCATGAAATTCTGTAATTTACACGTTCTCACTTAAAGAGAGGAAGGGAAACATGTTCACTCTCAAAATGTGTATGGCCTAATTGAAACAAGTAGATGTGGAGTCATTCCAGGAAATCTTTAGAACCCAGTGGCAATGAGCTTCCCATAAGCTTCTAATCTGAGAGCACTACTGTCACTCCAGCAGAAGCCACACTTCTTTTGGAAAAGCTTGTCAGTAAAATAACCCCACTGTTGGGGACATAGCAGCATTTGGCAGGGAAGTTGTAACCTTTCCTGGTTCTGTTTTCTCTCCTCCCCTTTGCTATGATGCTGCCAGAATTGGATCAGTTGCTGTGTCATAATATTTCAAATTCTAATAATCTGTCACTGGAAACACATTCTAACTCTTAATTTACATTAAACTCTAGCAAAAATAAAGCCAATGGCATGATAAGATCTTTGAATCTCTACCAGATGCTCTTGAAGCATAGAGTTAATAAATTTCTGAATAATCATGGAGGTGTATCTAATCTTAACCACTTACATTTGGGCTGCTTGTTTTGAAGGAGGATGTTTTGCACTGTGATGATATATTTAAAAGATGTTTTATTCTGATTTTATTTCCAATTTGAAAGAAAGCAGTCTACACCCCTTCATGGGTTTGACATGGATAACAAACATTCAATCCAAGATAGAAAGAGCTTCTGGGAGAAAACAATGGTGTGACTTTGTCAGAGGATGCCAAATGGGAATTCAGAGAAGGATGCCAAGTCAGTTTTACCACCCAGATGACCAGCTCTCTTCAACAGCTATTTTCTCTGAAGCCAAAATTCTTAAGAGCTGGCAGCAGTAACATGTTCATACATTAGTAATATGAGTGCCAGAGAGTAACACACTCTGAGATTACCTGCACTATGAAAATAAACATATCCAAGGCTGCAGTCACAAATATATGGGCCTAGAGACACTTCTGTCTTCAAGAATTCCAGTAAGCATGTACATAGGCAGAGAGCTTATAAGGCAGGACGTTGTTGTACCCCTTCCCATATCCATGAGAATTTTGTATTTTTTTTTCATGAAAAGTTTAGAATTTAATCTGAAAATTAAGCTGTATGTCAATTATTTCCAAAGTAGTGCAAAAATGTTATCGTGTCTGATTACTTTTGTTCTTTTGTTTCGCTTCATTTCCCCCCTTTGTCCGTTTCTGACTTTTTTAATTCTGGGTTCTACAAATTCAGGATTATATTAATTTAATAAAGTTTCTCATTATTTAAATGGAAAAGGTCATAGTAGCAGTCTAACAGGATGCTGATAGAGTGTTTTTATTATTATTAAAGAAATAACTAATGGAATTACAACTGTGGAAGCTGGTAGGAGGTAAGGCTGTTACAGAGAGAGTGGAAGTGGCCAACCAATGTCTTTAGTCAGCCTGAGACCTTTGATGCTGCCTGGAACATCAGGACCCAGAGGCAAATAGCCCAGAAACTTAGGATAGAGCTGAACATGACTGGAGTGGAAGACTGCCAATGTAATGACTCCCGGTATTCTGCTCTATTCATAGATTGGTACCTAGCCCAATCATCGTCAGAGAGGCTTCATGCAGCAGGTTTCAGAAACCGTTGCAAAGACCCACTGTCAAACATTAGGCTGAGCTCAGGTAATCCTGCTGAACAGAGGGAGGATGTTGCAATGAGGTTTCTTGGTCCTGGGCAGCCAGAGGTCCAGACCCACAGACCTGCCACACCAGACCCCTTAGTGACCCGTCACTGCTCAGGTCCAAAAATGATTCAGACGTTTATATTAAGTTCATGTTGTTTGTCCTATGGCTCAGGCCCCTTGCTATAGGTCTTTCATCTTAACTAAACCCATTCTCATTAATCTGTCTGCCATGTGGTCCTTGGCTCACCTGTGTTCCTTACATGCTTCTTCTTGAGCAGCTAGCTCAGTCTGTCATTGACTCCGTCCTGCTTCTCCTGCCTGTGCTGTGATTTCCCCTCCTACTTTTTCTATGGTGCCTGTCATGGCCCAAAACAGCTCCTTTATTTAAAGATTGATATTCACAGCATACAGAAAGACATTCCCACATCAGAAGGAAGGCTCATAGATATTACCAGAAAACTCATACAATCAATTAACCTAGGCTTTTAGGAGCTCAAAGAGATTTAAGCAACAATCAGGGAGCATGCCTGAAACGGACCTGGGCCCTCTGCCTCTATGTGACAGTAGTGTAGCTTGGTCCTCCTGTGGGACTGCTAACAGTGGGAGCAGAGGCTCTCGCTATCTCTTTTACTGGCTTTTGGGACCATTTCACTCATACTGAGATGCCTTGCCCAGACGTAATACAAGGTGAGATGCTTGATGTTTGATACCCACAAGAAGCCTGTCCCTTTCTGAGTAGAAACAAGGAAGGAGGAGTTGATAGAGGGGAGAGAGAGGAGTTGAAGGAAAGGAGGAAGGGACTCTGGTCAAATGTAAAATAAATAACTTTTTAAAGAAGTTAATAAAAGGAAAACTACCCTCACTCTGTGTGTGTGTGTGTGTGTGTGTGTGTGTGTGTGTGTGTGTGTGTGTGTGTGTGTGTACTGCATCAGAGCATGCAGGCAGTTTATAGAGAACGACTTTGTGGAGTCTGTCCTCTCCTCCTGTTTTTTGTGGGTCTCATTCTTGTAAGGCAAGAACTTTAAGGCTGAATCTTGCAGCGAGATCTAATAAAGTTTTCCGAAAAATCAGAGGACAGAGCCACTCACAGAATTAGCCATAGAAGTCAGGGAGTGGTGACCCACACCTTTAATTCCAGCACTGGAAAGGCAGAGAGCCGTTGGGATCTCTGTGTATTCGTGGCCAAAGAGAGTCAAGCGGAAGTAGCACACGTCTTTAATCCTAACACTTGGGATCCCATGCCTCCGCTCACCTTATCTTTCTTTCTCCACCAAGCTATCTCACTTTTTGGTTCAATTTTCTTAGTGCTAAGATGAAAGGCACTTATTTCCCAAATACTGGGAGCGTAGGCATGGGGTTTCAAGTGCCAGAATTAAAGGTGTGGGTCACCACTCCCTGACTCCTATGGCTAACACTGTGGTTAGCTTTGTCCTTTATTAGATATACAATATATTGCCACAGGATCCTTTCGAGACCCCATCTGATAGGGTTTTTAATGAAGCAGCGGACTCTTATCCTTGAAATACTTGGAGTAAATGCACTGACTATGCTGAACATGGCCTTAGCCACTGATGTACCCAGGTGTGAATACACTTCCTAAATTGTACCCTGGTATTCCACAGAACAGGTTAAGATAATTTGGGTAGCTGCAGTTAAAAGTCCCAAACTGGAGTCTCAGATTGTTAGTCTAGATTTCCTACTACACCCCACTGATTCACAAAGCTCCATACACGTATATGTGTCAATTATTTTGCTGGAAAAGTGGTATGGTAATTTTTAATTTTCTTTTGAAAAAGATTGCTAAAAGTAGAGTTTGAAGCAAGTTAAACTTTCTGCTGGATTTCTATTTTAGTAGTCTTTCAAAAACCAAAATACAATGAATCTGTGTAAATTATATGATATATGTAGCTTGAATTTATAAAATAATTCATTTTTAAAAATACTATTTCATCATTGAAATCATGTGAAGAAACATTTGTATATGTTTACATATATATAATGTTTATATATATTCATACACATGTGCAAAAAGAGTTATGTATGTATACACATATGTATCCTTTGAATGCAAAGCATATCTAGGTTCCTCATGTTGACTTGTCTATCCATATCGCCTCCCAAAGTATTCATGTTGCATGACTTGAAAACATGAAAGTATAGATTTTCTAGAATGGTACTAAATAAATTATACACTGTCTTTTATTATTATTTTGTTTTATTTATTATATTATTTTATTATTATGAGTCTTTGTGTTCCTGCAGTGACTATTTTGGCTTTAGAATGCTATCCTTGAGACAGTTCATTTATGTTGCCTACTTGGCAGGATGTAGTGAAAACATTTCAAGAAACATTAAATAGAGGAGTGAAGACCCATCCTAAACATGGACTGTGGAGAAAGGGGAATCTCTGCTGAATGCCTGAGTTCTTTTCTTCCATTTTCAGGCCCAATGAGGTAAACAAGCACTTTTCCACTCTCATTGTCAATCTATGGGATTGCCATGTTTTCCACCGTGCTGGGACTCTGATGACAAATAAGCTAAAATAAACAATGTCTCTCATGTTCTTCACATTCTTTCTCAGGTGTCAGTGATGAGAAGGCTTCCCAACATATGACTCTCAAACCATAGAGTTTTAAATAGACTTTTAATAAGCACAGATATCCTCCAATTAATACCCTCCAATATTAAATTTAAGGATTCAAACTTCAGGTAATTTTTGGGAGGATGGAGACCTGCACTCAATATTGGAAACTTTCTCAATTGCTCTTCTGTTTGTTTGTTTATGTATTTATGTATTTATTTATTTATTTAAAACCAAACCTAGAACTCAGTGATATGGCTAGCTTCAGACTGATCAGGTGATTCTCTGCTTCTTCCTTTTGAGGCTCTAATTATAGGAGGCCCACCACACTCACTCAACATTTTCATAGGTTCTGGAGATTCAACCTCCTTTTGTATGCTTAGCAAGTACTTAACTCCTCAGTCCCAGTTCATTACTCTATAAGGTCCATTTGAAGTCCTTTAGATGTCATTGCAGCATTAATCACTATTTGATGAATGAATCCACGTAATTTTTGTGGGAAACTTTGCGAACTGTGACTCACTGGATTTGTACACAGAAACAAATGGAGTCCAGAGTAGAGCTGTAGTAGACATTCCCAGATAGTCATTATTTTTATTGCTCATTTCTCCTATTTTTTGAGAAGCTAATGTGCTTGCAAAATAGCCATATTTTTCAGTCTCTTTTACTAAGATATGGCATAATCAGGACAGTCCTTTCTCTGTAGGAGTCATTGGTGAAGCTTCTGGGAAGGTCTTAAAATGAACTGATGGGGCTACACAGTCTTTTTCTGTCTGACCTTCCTTTATGCATTTCTCGTTGCCTGGCAGAGAGATACAATGCCCAGTGGTGCATCCACATTCAGACTGTGGTATCTGGAATAGGCATTTATTCCAGGTTTCTTAGAGTTGTTACATCATTCCAGGGTGACTTAAATTTGGCTTCCTGTTATATAAAACCTTCTGTGCTGACAGCAGTGCTATTTGGAGTGTGTGTGTGTGTGTGTACTGAATTGAACACATTTTCAACTGTTATAATGTAAAGACTTGAATATCCTAATACCCTGCCTTTTCACAGCAGTCCCTGAAATATGATGCAGTCAGTATTTTTTTTTTTGAGACATCCTTTGATATGTAGCAAATCTAGATAATCTTAGTTGCTTTAGAACTTAGAGGAGAGAAACAAGACTTCAGGTTTAATGCCAACCCTTGCTATGCAATTGGGCCCTGTCATTTGTAGAAAGAATGTTGTAGTGGGTTCGCCGGTTCTGTGCAGGCAGAGGTCCCAGACCCACAGACCTGCCGCCGGAACTGCTTAGCCGCCCGCCGCCCGGGTCTCCAGAAACGACTCAGACGCTTTTATTTATTTTATGCTGTTTGGCCTATGGCTCAGGCACATTGTTAGCTAGCTCTTATATCTTAAATCAACCCATTTCTATTAATCTGCGGGCCACGTGGCCCGCGTGGCTCACCCGTGTCTCTTTACATGTTGCTCCTTCGGCGGCTTCCGCGCGGTCTCCCTGACTCCACCCTGCTCCTCTCACCTAAGCTCTGATTCTCCTCCCACTTCCTCTATGGTGCCCGCCATGACCCATAACAGCTACTTTATTTAAAGATACAGCACACACAAATGCATTCCCACATCACTTCCCCCTTTCTCTCTAATCAAAAAGGAAGGTTTTAATTTTAACATAGCAAAATTATATATAACAAAATAGCTATCAAGCAAGAATTACAGTTATAATATCTAGTCTATTTGTATTTAGCAAAATTAAAGAAAATATTCTATCATCTACCTTATCTTTATGAATCTAAAGTTTCATATCTAATATACTTTTTAAATGACTAAGAAAAACTGTACATATAACTATCTAATCTTCAACTACATCAAAGACCACAGAAGGATATAATATTTACCCAAGTAAACCAGAAGTGCAAATGACTTCTAAAATCTAGAAAGGACAGAGATGACACCTATCTGCCTGGACAGTCACCCAAAGTTTCTTTATAAAGTTGGGGCATTTATCTTCAGCCTACAGGCCCAAAGTCTCCTTTCATTTCAGTGAAGCAGGAAATCCGCTCTGCCCATTCTGGCACAGTTCATCCGTTGCTTCTCCTTGAGTCTTGAAGAATGTCTGACAGTTTTCTCTGTAAAGCAGGAACCTGAATGATGATCTTGGCTTGTTTTGCCAAAGTCCAGAGGTCATCTTCTTATGGAACCATATCCCCCGTTTCTTCTTAGAAAGAGATTGACTATGACCATTAACCATTTATAATGAAAACAAACATTTAGAAACAATATTTGGGGAATTTGGGCGAAGTTATCCATTACTACTTCCTGCTGATTAAGGGGCGTTGAAAATCTCACGGATTGTTGAGACTGGGTCATAATCTGTAGCTGTGAAGCTAATCTGGCCATCTCTTTTCATCAGAGGTTTTTTCAGGGGGTCTTGGTTGATGAAACCATATTTGCCTGGAAGCAATCCACAGGTTCTCATCTGTGGAGACAGAAACAGAACTCTTCCAAAGCAATAAATCCTTAGACACAAATTTCAAAATCAAAATACCTTTAAAATATACATTCTTGTTTAACTTAGTAGCCTTTGCAATCCATTGTCTTTTTGCAGTTAGCTCATTAACAGTTAAAAAATTAAAAGAAAACACAATAACAACCAAAATCCAGATTTTGTGTCTATTTTCCATCTTTACGTGGCTTATTATATTTTTATTATTCTATTTCTCGCTTTAAAAACTTTTTCTAACCTCTTTCTTTTTTCTCTGAAGCCTATGTACCTTTTACAAACATTGTAACCCGTTTACAGGTTTTCTTTTTATATGAATCTGTTTTATTGTGAATCTTTAATCATCTTCTAACCTTAAGAGCTTTTAAAATACATTCTCCAAAAAGAAGCACAGTTTTTGCAAATTAGGCTGAATCACTAAGTTTTCTTAAACGGACCGTAAACAGAGCACACCTAAGAAAATGCTGCCACGAAGAAAATTTGTTTCTCTTTTGTTCAAAATAAGCAGAAATCTAAAATCAATCACATGCTATTTAGTCTTCTGTGAGACTGGTTGCAGCTGCAGCTCACACTGACTGCCGACAGCCCGCCGGCGCCATTTTGAATGTGACCCGGACGGACCATGCTTTCTTTGTACAAAGACCCGATTCACATACACAATTTGGAAGCTGCCTTTGCTCAGTTTCTGCGATCTAGAACTCTTTTTAATCTTTCTCAGGCTCTAAGTGGATAATCGCCCCACGTTGGGCGCCATCTGTTGTAGTGGGTTCGCCCGGTTCTGTGCAGGCAGAGGTCCCAGACCCACAGACCTGCCGCCGGAACTGCTTAGCCGCCCGCCGCCCGGGTCTCCAGAAATGACTCAGACGCTTTTATTTATTTTATGCTGTTTGGCCTATGGCTCAGGCACATTGTTAGCTAGCTCTTATATCTTAAATCAACCCATTTCTATTAATCTGCGGGCCACATGGCCCGCGTGGCTCACCCGTGTCTCTTTACATGTTGCTCCTTCAGCGGCTTCCGCGCGGTCTCCCTGACTCCACCCTGCTTCTCTCACCTAAGCTCTGATTCTCCTCTTTATCTGTTGTAGTGGCTTTTCTCGGGTCCCAGACAGCCAGAGATCCCGGACCCACAGACCTGCCCGGTGCCGCTTATCCGCCCGCCGCCGCCCGGGTCCCCAGAAACGACTCAGACGCTTCTATTTACTTCATGCTGTTTGGCCTATGGCTCAGGCACATTGCTAGCTAGCTCTTACATCTTAAATCAACCCATTTCTATTAATCTGTGGCCACGTGGCCGTGTGGCTCACCCGTGTTCCTTACATGTTGTTCTTTGGCGGCTTCAGTTCGGTCTCCCTGACTCCACCCTGCTTCTCTCACCTAAGCTCTGATTCTCCTCCCACTTCCTCTATGGTGCCCGTCATGACCCATAACAGCTACTTTATTTAAAGATACAGCACACACAAAAGCATTCCCACATCAAAAGAAGGCATGCATCTGCAACATACCTGGAGTGAATTTTACAAATCTGTGTTTGTCTAATAGAGCGTAATTTGGATTGTATATCCTAACAAGTATTTTATGCTTTTCCACTTAGGGGTATTCTTCTCCTGTATTGAGGTCATTACACATTCATAAAGCTTCATTTAAGGACAAACTTATTATGCTATCATATGTTTTATCAACCATTCAGTATGTTCAAATATGTTTCTGTAGACAGTAGAAGTTTTAAGCTTATCCTTGCCTGGGTATAAGTGAACATTATCAGATTGTTTTCTGTGGGCATTTATTGGCTTTGGGGCATAATGATGACAAAATTAGTTAGATGATCAAAATGTATTAAATTAAGATTACATAGAGATGGGACTAGCTTTCTCTAAAACAGACTAGTTTACATTATATAATCCTCTCTAATGTGTGTCCTTTAGATATTAAGTGTTGGACTTCTAATTAGCTAGGAAATGCAGTAGCACCGTAAATCTCTATGCTGCACATTAACACATGTTTTCTTTTACTTCCATTCATCTTGTAAATATTTTTGCTCACACACTGCAAGTGACCACAGGCTTACAGTGCTGCAATCTGACATCTGTACACCAGGTTTCCCTTTTGGTTTCTGTTCAGTTATTTTCATTCATGTACAGCACCATTACAAATCTCTGCTTTCAGTGATGTGTAAAGATCAAATGACAGACCGAGATCATCAGAAGAAAGTCATCTTGAGCTACTAACAAATCTCACTTGTATGAAGTTGCATAATCGAAAATCTGTGATGTTGGTGAAGCTGTTTTGTTTTACTCCCAAAGTGAGGCAGGAAAAAGTGGGTAACAAGTGCCTCCTCACTGAGGATTTCTCTGTGGTTAGTTCTTTCCATTCTTCAGTGTTAAACACAGTGACATTTAACATTACTTAGCCAGAAGGTTTCAATTTGGAAGAGCATATCATCCATTTTAGGCTACTGATGGCTGTTGCATTTTCAGAGTCTTTTGGTGCTAGAGGCAGTAGGGTTTTATGCTAGGGTGCTCCAGGAATAGCAGGAGAAGATTAATGTGGGTTGCAGTTTGCCAGGTGAATCCCAAGCTGCTCAGTTTGTATTGTATAAATTTAATCAGAAAATTTTACTAACAGAGAGCAAGTAATATTTATTTTATTTTAAATACCCTACAAAGTATTAGACGTCCTGATATCTTCAAATTCTAATTTAAAATAACCAACCCTCTCCCTCTCCTTGTCCACCTCCTTATCTCCAACTGACACACTGATTTTTCCCTTCTTTTTAATACCTGGGACTCATGCTATCCCCCTCCCTCACAAGTCTTCTTACTCTCTTGGTTGTTCTCTAGTTTTTTGAAGTTTTAATCTTGTTAATTCCATTTCTCTATATATGTATAGATATTATAAAGTACAACCCATATATGAGAAAGAATATGTAGTTTAAATTGGAATTTAGGATGCTGATAAAACTGAATTGAGCAATTTATAATCCTTTGTGACTTATCAGATTTTCAAGTCGTTTTTGAGGAGCAGCCTTCCAAATGGACATGTTGGGTTCAATCATACATAAAAGTTGCTTTATTACTTGTTCATCGCACTGTTTTCTACATGCATCTGATTGGAGTAGGTGGGACTAACAGCCTCAAAGGCATTTCAAATTGAGTTAACCTGTAACTGTCTACCAATCTTTATGGTCATACAGTCAGAACTGGGGAAACCCCAATTGCATTGTAATTGATATTGTTTTTAAAGAATGACCTGACTTTTATCATTAGCTCACTCTGACTTTGTGTTAATTTTTTACCTGCAAAGATGAGAGAATGATTTGCCTCTAAAGACAGGGTATTTATAAGCAAAGTGTTCTAGCACTGTGTTCTTACAAAACTATTTAAATAATAAATAATACTATTCAGTGTGTTACTAGAAGCTTGCTAATGTATGTTAGAATATAGTTCATAATGGAAATCTGATAAATTGGTAGGTCTCAACAGTTTAAACTGCTCCCCAATGGAAATTGCTAAAATGAAAAATTACTGTCTGGCACGCTTATCATTGTACAACAGAACCCGCTATCTGTGGAGGTTTATTTTGCACTTCCTATCATTTGTAGGAAAGGAGGATGATATCCCATGAAATGCCATCTGTATCCACATTTTGGATGTGAGATATAATGTGATGTTACCATTTTTTTAAGAAGTAGTTTTGTACATACCAGATGAGAGAAATAGAATGTGGTAGGTGATGATAACATGGGGAAGTATGAAAATAATGTACTTACTTGGATTAATGAATTTGACTTAGCATAGTCCCCAGATTGAACTACCCATACAATCCCTGCTTACTGAAGATCTCAAAACTGAATCAGTCAATGGCATGTCGCATTTTTAATAATGTGGTAAGGTTGTTGTGAAATGAATGACAGACAAAAGAAAAGGAGGCTCCGATTTTGGCCCAGGCTTGCCACATAATGATCACATGACTTTGATGATCTTTTACATGAAACCTGTGGACTATATCTTTTTTAATTGTCTTATAAAATGGATATCATGTGGTTGGGAATCTAGGACATTGCTGCATTTTATAGTCTGGTTTTCAGTTTTACTATTTTAAAACTAGACTTACTACATGTTGAATTCAGACCTGTCTTGAAACATCTCATACACAAGCTCCCAGTAACGTAAGAATAATGGTTAAGAGGATACAAGCTGAATCACAAAATCTAGCATTACCCAAAAGGGAAGCTGCTTTGGGGTAGCTGATTTCCTCCTAAAGGCAAAGTACTTGGGAAACCCAGGTTTGATTAGAAGCTTTATAGCTTGCTTGGAATGTTTAAGTTAAGCGATGCCAATCTTGTAGACACAAATATGTCCAAATAAGTCTCTCTGTCACTAGAAACAAAGAGAAGATAGCCACAGCCTCTCTTTGACCTGAGTTTCTGAAAATGATTATTTTCTGGTATATTTGTGTGTTTCTGTTCCTGATACTTCTTCTGATTTGTTATTATTGATTGCCATCTTTTTATGGCCACTTTGTATTTCTGGCTAGCATCTTTAGCTCTCTGAAATAGTTTACCTTATCTTTATCTCTGACTGATATACAGTGTCATAATGGAATTTTCAGAAGGAAATTTTTATCTCTTTCTCTTTTCAAGTCACTGGAATTTTTTTATATGCCCTCCTCCTCCCCTCACTGCAAGTAATTGGTAAATTTCAGCATTTACAAAGCTAAGGTGCAGAGCCATTTCTACTCAATCTATTTGTGTTGGGACTTGAGGCAATTAGACTTCTGAAGTTTCAATTTGCCCCTGTGGTGGGAAATGCTAAATTCTTTTGAAAGCCACAGAAGTGAAATATCATCTTTTAAAAATGTGTATTTGCATTTGTTCATTTACTCTCCCCCCCCGTGTGTGTTTGTGTGTGTGTGTGTGTGTGTGTGTGTGTGTGTGTGTGTGTGTGTGTGTGTGTGTGTGTGTGTGTAGGTACACTAGTGCTCACTCAGAGAATTGTTATTGTGTGCATCCCAGAGGATAAATTTTAGAGATGAGTCCTAGTGTTTGCACTTAGGTTGCTAGGCTTTGCCACAATCACATTTACCATCTTACCACCTTCTTGGCACAGCATCTTTCTAATATAATGCTATATAGTGATATAGAACAGTTAGGAACAGCAAGGGGTTGAAAAACAGTAAATGGCATTTTACAATAATTTCTACCACTGTTATGCTGACTGAGCACTACCTGACATTCGGGCATCTGCTGACCAGATTTGCTGGCTTCCCTGTGGTTCATGGAAGCCTGTTTCTTTTTTCCACATTTCCTTCTAGCTACATGGATAGTATCCATCTTCCATCTACTGCCCTTCACTTGCTTATGAGGCATAACATTCCATTTCTCTGTAGCTTTACACATAAGGTTTTGAGGGCTGGCTCATGCTGATTAAATACATAAAGAATCAGAGTGTCCTGCCTGTGGTTTTGCTCCTAGCTAAAACTGCCAGCAACTTTACCAAAAAGACAATTGAGAGTAAAGCAAAGGTATCTTCTACGGAACCTCTAGGTGGGAGTCTCTTGCTGTTGGAGATGCCTTTCTGACTAGGCCTCTGGGACATTCATAAGAGAAACAAGGTGTGAATGTTACTATGGGTTGATTTCTGTCTGCATAAATAAACAAACAAATGAACAAACAACTTAATCTGATGCAGAATCAAATTCTTTTCTTGTGGCAGGGACATGGCATTTGGAACATCTCAGTCAGAAATGCCACCTCCCATTAAAATGTGTGCCCCTTGGCTTTGCTACAAGCCCTGTCTACAAATCCTCCTTTCAAATGTGGGTCACTTAATTCCTTGCCTTGTATGCCTTTAAGGACTTTCTGATGACTAAATATCTTGTGATGGCAATCTCTCATTGCTTATCTTTCCAACGTCATCCCAAGTCTCCCTCACTCATTAGTCTGTAGACACATTCACTTCCTTCAATTTTTTCAAAGATTTTATGATCCAGGCCTCATAGAGCTCTGCTTGGGACTTTGTCTCTGTTGCTCATGCTGAGTTTCTTGACTTTCACTCATTATTAACCTCTGCTTCCCTCATTAGCTCTCCTCACTATTTCATCCCTGTGTGCTCAATTTTCATAGTGCCTGTCATCTCTTGGATTAACCTAGTTATTCATAGTTTTATTTAATATTCCTTTTTAATATCATAAATTTAGAGATCACATGTGATTTATATTGTCACGTCTGCCATTTAGCACCATTCTTGGTATATAGCAGGCACCGAAATAAGTTATTCATTAATGAATGATAATGATACTGCTTTTTCTTTCTTTTTTTTTATTTTAGTGGATCCTCTTATCTATGCAATTGTAATGATTGCCACTTTGGATATTTGATTTACATTAAGTAAATCTAAGTGTCAGTTTGGGTAATGTGTTTTCTTTAGATGCTTAAAGTTTATATATGTCATGTATTTTCTAGAGATTAGTATTTATATATTAGTTGATTACTTTGTTGTTTTAATTAGAAGACATATTAAATGTTTCTTTTCATTTTCTATAGAGGTCCCTTTTTAAACTGACACGTTTAATGAACTTTGTTATTCTTAATTTTTTGATAATGTAATCTGATTAGTACATAGGCAATAGGAACTTTGCACATGACCTCCATTCATATCAAATTCTTATTAGAATTATACTACTCTGTCCATGAAAACTTGAATACCGTTTTGTATGACCCTTTTATAGAATCTATACACATGTGATATTGATTCAAATAATAGCCATAGCATGTTTCTTATCATCAGTTTTGACGAGTTATGGAATAGGAAAATACAATATGTGTGTATGAACTGGGAATTAGCATCAATACCATTTATGGTTTATTAGATTGCATAGCTTTCATTCAGTCAGTAGTTCCTTTCCTGAACATTGTACTGTCAATATTTAATTCTTGGATTAATGTCTATTATTTTTCTTTGTGTAGAGAATTTGGGGTGAATAAGTTTCACATTTTGAAGATGTCTTTGCATGGGACAACTGCTTCTTTGGAGTTTCCCCATGCTACAATTTGAAACCAAAGATTTTCCATAAGAAATGAAAGTAACATTTTGATATATACTCATGAAAGATGCACATATACATTAGCAATTGTAAGGTATTTAAACATTGTTTAAAATCTTATCTGCAACTTTAATGTTGATAGAATATTAAGTCTGCAAGCATTTCAGGTCCTGTATGGATGTTTTTCCTCTTACAGACTGATCAAAATGTAAAGGTGGATACCAGCTGTGAATATTGACAACAATATTGATGTACATGATGTATTCCAAGGATTGCAGGTTTCCCAAAGACAGGGATGTTTTGTATCATAGACTAATGCTAACTCTTCTGTGGCAAGGGAAGCTGGTGGTTTCAGAACCTGCTGCTTTATTTCCTGATTTAGCAATTTCCATATGGCTCCTGTGGTACCTACCAGTGGGCATTGCCAGGCAGACCAACTGCATTGCCTGTGGCATTTTGAACATCCTGCTGTGTCTGTATCCTAACCAAGAACAATTTCTATTGTTAGCAACCTCTGAGAGAAATACCCAAAAGGTAAGCACAGGCCAAAGAGGAGGCTGCTCTGGGATTTCCCTGAATCAGAGATAAAAAGTGGTAGAAAGGAATACTTGGCAATGTGAGCTCAAAGTGCTGTGCTGGGACAGTTAGAGGTAGGGGGTGTGTAATGACTGAGAACCTAGTAAGGCATATTTGTTTAACATGAATCGCTCTGAATACATACTTTTCCTCATTGTGACACACAAATTTTAATGTTTTATTTTGCAACCTGTAAACAATGCCTTGTATAACCCTTCAAGAATACTATGTCAGATGAGTAGATGAGTAAATTGCTACCCCATAATGCATCAAACACTGAACAGTGGGCTTCTCATCTTTGCTGACCTTCATGCCCACCCACTGTAACTTCAACTATGCTAAATGCTTTTGGTGAATTATTCCAGACATATCAATAATCTACTTCAGATACACAAATGGATTCCTGTGTGTGTTTGTGTGTGTGTGTGCCTTTAAAATAAGCATAAATAAAAGAAAATAAGATCTGACAACAGAAAACTATCTCTACACAAAATTTAGGATTAAAAAATAAGCTCAAAATTCCTATCAAAATTTTGATAGGATATTCAGAGATTGCTGTCTGGAAAGGAAAGCACTCCAGGAGGCCCACCATTAGCCCTCCACTGAGTACTCCCAAGCGGATGCTACTTTCTGTCTCAGTCATTTTTTTAAAAATACTGGAGTCTATAGACACTTCTCTAGAAGCCTGACTTACTAGACTCCATTGAAAACCAGGTGATTTGGATTTCAGTTTCAGTCACTGTTTTTGGTGTGACATTCGCACTTCCCTCCTCCAGAACAGCAACAAGGAATCCCTAGTCTTCAAGCACTGAGATTCTGTACAATGTTTTACAATGCTTCAAGTTGAAGGAATTATCCTGATGGGTAGAAAGTACAGTCTCATCACTGAGTGATGTGGACCTTCTGAGCAGAAGGGTTTCCAGTTCTGTCTGACTGTAGAACATTCCTCTTTGCTTTCCAGAATGTAAGAGTCATAAGAAGTTACATGTCCTGAATGCAGACTTATTTTTCATTTTTTAAATTTTTTTATTTGTCTAAAATTCCTTCCCCCCACATTGTACATACCAACTGGAGTTCCCCCTCTGTTCCCTTCTCTCCCTCACCCCTCAGATTCTTCTGCCTCCCCACACCCCATCCATGCTCAGAGAAAGTAAGGCGTCCATTTGGGAGTCAAAGTTTGGAATATCAAATTTAGGCAGGACCAGGCCCCTCCCCCTGTATCAAGGCTGAGCAAATCATCCCTCTATAGGGACTGGGCTCCAAAAAGCCAGTTCATAGACTATGTATAAATCCTGGTTACACTGACAGAGGCCCCACAAACTGCCCAAGCCACAACTGCCATTCTCTGTACATTCAGAGGGCCTAATTAGGTTCTATACAGCTTCCCTATTTGTCAATTCAGAGTCAGTGACCTCCCAGTAGCTTAGGTCAGCTGTCTCTGTGGGTTTCCCCATCATATCTTGATTCCTTCACTCATATAATCCCTTTGTCCTCTTTTACTGAATTGGGAGATCAGCTCAGTGAAGCCTTGTTTTCCAAGTTTTAAAATTTTATATAGAAAGGGGGTGAGTGTTCATATTTCATAGGCAGCTTAAGAGTTAAATGAGAATATATTTACAAAACATTTAGACAAGTGAGTGATTAGTATATGGAAATTTTTATTAAGTTTGAAGTTACAACAGAATACATGATTTTCATGACTGCAGTAATCTTAGTACAATGTTGTATTCAACTTTAGTAATTAATACATTCATTTAATTATAGAATAGAAAGGTGTTATCAACGAATTGAATGACTTAAGACTTTGGAATCGCTAGAACTCCCGGGCCCTTGATATATAATTATTTGTATGAAACAGAGACCATGATTGGTTTTCCATCTGAGGTTCAGTAACAGCATTGACATTGATTTTACTAAAAGCCATCATGACCCCATCACTCTTAGAGACCTAATTTACTCTATAGAGTAACAACTGTGAACTAAAACCACTTCCTCATTAAACTCTTTCTGCATAGCTTGCTAGGGCCTGATATTTGTTTGTCCAAAATAAAACTGGAGTAATGGCTTTTTTTTACATAAAAAGTGAATTTCTAATTTCTTTTCTTTAATATAGTTTATAAAGTTGATTAATTTTGTCTAGAAAGTATGAACAGAGACAATGAGTACCATTTTTTATATTCTGCTGCAAAATAATAAAAGTGACATTATCTTTCCTTTTATTCATAATGGGCTGGGTTATTGATGAGATAGTTGTGTTAGAGGCGTCATAATGGAATGTGAGGCAGAAATCAGTTATCGATATTTCTGCAACAATCATGAAGAAGCAAAAATATCTGACACCAAGCAGCAGTATTTATTATACACTATTTCTGGAATATCATTATTCTCAGGTTTAAGATATTATTGCTATTATTTGTTAGTAAAGTCTATGCATTCATTAATACATAGTACTATTGCTGTTCATTTAGTGAGTTTTTTTTAGCATTTATTGAATCTTTGTGGATTTCACATCATTTATTTCTATCTCACGTACATGTTTTATATCTGCCTTCTGCCCCTGTAACCCTCCAATCAAAAACAAATTTAGACAAAAAATCCAAAACCAAACAAAAACTAAAGAGAAAGAGGAGGAGGAGGAGAAAGAGGAAGAGTGGGAGGAGGAGAATTAATAAAGCCACCTCATCTTGGAAGCTTTAGTGTGGCCCATTGAGACACACTGTCTATCTACTCTTTAGTCTGTTCATGTTTACTTGCAAGTACTCATTGCCATGAGGCTTGGTCTGACCTTAAGACTCTGGCTTCTGCTACACCTCTGATAGTGGGCTCTCATTGGGGCTCCTTAAGGATATCCTTGTTCTGTGTCATGGAGATCCTGCTATTTTTGATATTTAGGTTTGTACACTGAACATCCTTCAACTGATCTTAGATTTGGTGGTTGTTGGGGTGGGCCAACTCAGCCCTGTTTCTGGGCCAGCTCATAGCTGGGTTGGTCAGCACACTAGCTTTCCCTCATCATCACTACACAGCTAGCACTGTCTAGGGTAGCTCACCTAAAGCAGTCAGATCTCCAGCTCTGGAGCCCTTAGATCCGGGTCCCCCTCACTCATATTGTCAGGCCCATTCCTACTGATTTACACAATGTGCAAGGCCCATTCTCCTAATTGCCAGAGGGGGTCATAGAAGGGAGGGGCGGTGCAGTTCTCATGCTCTCAAGATTTATGGATGGCTAACCGCAACCCTGACAACAGGGTCACCTCTAGTGTGCTACCCAGGAGGAATGCACAGTCCACTCTTTGGTGTGCTACAGTGATTTTAACTCCAGATAAGGAATAGTCACTAATCTTTCCCTCCCAGAGTATAGAATTTGGTGTGTGGGGGTATAGTAAGAATCTTGACCCCAGGATGTTAGGACAAATATTAGGAGCATGCTCCCTTAAGAAAAAGATTCATAGTCATTCAATAAAATATTAAGCTAGTATCTAGTGGGTGAAAGAATTTTGCTTGTGGAAGTAGGGATATGTAAAGACTGTATGGTGTGAAGTATATAATCAGAGAAAGGATAACAGTTTCTTAGCAATGAACTGATTGGAACTTGTATCATAAATAATACCAGAGACATAGACTAAGCGAGAAGTGTTAGTTCAGCTTGTGTTAAATTTTTTCTTTGTGTTTAAATCATAGAGTGAAGCTAGGAAAGTATTTCAGTGTTTCTTTCTTTCTTTTCAATTTCTTTCTTTTTGCTTACCCAAACATGTTTCACAGGATGGGGTGGTAAAAAGACATCATTGTGTATTATGACATTATCTCTAGTAAACATTAATTAAGATCCTCTCATTGTTAACGTCAATCTTTAAGAAACTTACTTCAGTTCTCAAATAAAATATACATTACACCAGCAGTGAAATGGCAATGATTTTCCAAACTCTAACATATTTTTTAAGAGGGGAAAATTGTAGGATATCTTTCTGAGTTTTTAAGATTTAAGGTTAAGAAAAACACACACAAGTAAGAGTCCTCTTAAAAATAGTAAGATGTATTGATTTTTCTTGTTTTTAAGAGTTGGTTATGGCACTTTTCAGTTTTCTTTCCTTTTTGAAGAGAATTTCCTTTTTAAAATTGTTCTTCTACACAGATTTATGGACCAAAGAGTTTACTGTGTGACTCACTGTGTCACAGTACAGCTTCCATGATGAGATTTTTCCTTTTTTATTTTCTTCTTCTTTTTTCTCTTAAATTTTATTCTATTTGTTGAAGGGGGTCTGCAAGGGCAGCAGACAGCAGTGGAGGAAATGAATGAAATCAAGATGCATGATGAGAAAGACAAAAATAAATACAAAGTACGCTTAAAAAAATTAAGGTATTTGTTCTTCTATACATCTACCTTTGAATTAATCTAACTTTTAACTGTTCCTTTCTGAATCTTCTCTACTAACTGTCAGTCCTGAAAATTATTATTCTGAAAATTTTTATTAGAATTCCTCCCACCAAAATCAATTCCATTCCTGAAAGTATAGACTACTCAGTTTAAAGGGAAGTAAGTCAAAGGGCCTTGGTGGGGAGATACCATCTTACTTTACAAGGGTCCAAACTAGCATTTTCATAACATATGAAGCACATGTTGCTCTTACCAGCTATGGGACATCAACATCTCTTCTGGTGATGCACGAATAAAGGTAACTCAGGGACAGATCTCTGGGAAAGTCAGAGATATTAGAGAGAGTAAACATCAGAGTCAGATCTCATCCAGCTGTCTTCCAGCTTCCTCCACTTGGCTCCTCCTGGATTCTTCTGACTGCTCTGTCTTTCTACACCTGCCTTAACTACTCTCTTTGCTCAGGTAAGGCATGGTCCCACCACTGCCTGCCTGGAAGCCTGGAACTCCTTCTGTAAACTAAGATGACCTCAAACTCAGATTGGATTAAGAGTGTAGGTCACCACTCCCGGGATACTCCCTGTGCTGGGATTAAAGTTGTGAATCACCGCTCTCTGATCCTCCTAGACTGACTATGGGTAGATCCCTCCAATATCTCAGAATCTTTTATTATATCCCCACATTCAGGTTCAGGTGAAGTTTTGTTTTTGTATTTTATTCATGTCAACTGAAGATCTTATTTAATTTTCAAAAGTATGCTACAGTAAAAACCATGTGCATCATATAAAAATCACTCACAAAGATGATCCGTTGAAAATTCTGAGGATCTTGTCCAGGTGGACTTTTGTTTTTCCCAACTAAACATGCTAAGTACAGTGTTGATCCGACACATTTAATTCTTTTATATTGACTTGTTTACTTTGCTTTCCTGTTAAGGGAATTGTGTTATGATTGGTCCACTAGCCAAATGAGAGGAGTGTTTTGGTTCAAAAGGCTGAGGAGTTTTCATTGGGGATACGTGTGAGAAGAGACAAAAATGCAGGGATGTGAGAGGGAAGGAGCTAAGGCAATGTTGGATGTGGCTTGTGACTAGGTTCAGGCTCCCCTTTTGTTCTTTAATATTTATGCAAAGGGTTTTGCAATTTACTAAATCACAAAGAACAAGAACTTTCTAACACCTCCCTTTGGCTTTCATTGCATCAAATCATGGTTTTTTTTTTTTTTTTTTTTTTTTGAGTATGGGAACTTTCATATAAATAAATTTATTGACACTTGTCTGTCTTACAATGGTGCTAAACTCCCTTGTGTTTGATACTAATATACTAAACAGCATTTAATACTACTATCAACAAATATGGTTAAGTCTTATAGTATTGGGATTCTCTGGTTTTTAAAGCTTAACAGTTTTCACTAAAATTCCTTAGCATATTGTAATTCTACTTTTATTTTCAATTAAAGTATAGAATTTCTCTAGTCTTTTAACTTATACTTTGGTTCTTAATTCAATGGCATTTTTCATGCTTGGTTTATACATACCTTAAATTAGCACAACATTTGTTTTCTGGTGGAAGCCACCTTCTGTCAATATTTTCACAGTGGCTGTATATATAAAGTTGTATATTATTTACTATACAATCACATTTATTTAGATTTATACATATTTAGCTCAATCTGTACCAAAATATTTCGTGATATTATCAAAGATACATTGGAATAAAAGTGGTATATGAGACAAAATGATATTTAGCTATTTGGAAATAATAGCTGAGAACCAGAGGTAATAATATTAATATAAATTAATGTAGAAGTGTTATGAAAATTCACTTTTTTGGTGTATTAAATCATCTAGTCTTAAACTTTACTGTGTTGTGTTCTCTTTTTGAGTTTAGCAGTTAAGCTGTGTTATGTATGTAGACTTTTGTAGTTCAATTCTTCTGTATCCAGGTATGACACTAGTAAGTACGTATAAATTACAACTCTACTGCTGTATTGGCTTCCTTCTTCATCTTTTTCATTTATGTCCCTTCTTCAAATTCTTCCTGGAACATGTCAGATTCTGAACAGGAATATACTAATTCTAAACTTTATGTAAGATGATAGCTTAATGAACCTCAATATATAGGCAATATTGACTTAATTTAATAGCATCAATATCCTTCACTGGCAACACCCTATTTGGTGGCTTATCATAGTAGGTAAGAAACTCTTAGAAGTGTTTTAAAGGCCAGTGTCTTAGCAGATTCACTCCCAGAAATAATTATTGATTACTGCTGATGAGTCTATACACACAAAGCAGTTATAGTGCATGTCAGTACTGGTGAGTCATGACTACACTCTTTGACAGTAGGTCCTACTGAGGATTAATCAGTTCATGTGGTCGAGTTGGTACACTTAGATATTAAGCATGTTTGTCTTTTTAAATGAGGCAATGAAAAACCTTCTAGACATTGATAATTCTTGACCAGTGTGCATCAATTTTAAGAATCAGTTTTTTGGACAGGTATTTTCCTATTCAACAAAATCATAGAGGAAATTAGACTTGAAGTGAAGTCTGATTTAGTCCATTTTTGGCTGGGAAAAGAAGCCTAGCAATAGGGGTGTATGCATGTTAAATGACCATTGTCTTGTAAGAAAAGTCAGCCCTAGCACAGTGTGTGAAGAGCATCCCAGGGAGTTTGTGCTTCAGGTTAATAAAGGTCTCACTGTATGATAACCGTCTTTTCATTGCTGTGAGCCTTAGAGGCATTTTTCCTATTCATTCTCCAGGTCCCATCTGGCCTATCCTTCCCAGCATGAATACAAACAGAAGATCCCTTTTCCTTCAGTACTTTAAAATGTGTATATTTTGAAGAAATATGCTATTTCCCCTTCTTTGTATCATTTTCATTTCATGTAACAAACCACCACAATAATATTCACTATTTCACTTCCTTTGTCATTTATCGGTATTATGATACAATTACAGTGTGCCTCCTTGTCCTTGCCTAAGAGAAGCATATCTAGTCAACCTGATTACTGTCATTTATATCAACCTTTGTTTTTCTGCTGAAGACATATTATCATAAATTATAATGACTGGAAGTGCAATTGTTGGTTGAACCATATTCCTTAAAATTTTTGAACAAACAGTAAAATTAATAATATAACAGGTGAAAGAATATGTAATTATTTATTATTTGTCAAAAGTTTCCAGGCAGTCACAACATTTATTTATATTGTCAGTGATTTTGTGGTGTCAGAATTACCCTAACTATTTGAGATCCTTGAAGAGAATCAATAAATTGTGATTTGATAGGTCATTTGGGACCATTTCTCACATAGCATTTTGCTCTAGCTTGTTTCACAGTGTGAGCTTATGGCTTTCAAATCATTGGAAGATAAAATTGAAAGAAACACTAGCAGATCAGAGTAAAAACAAGAACCATATAAAAATGATTAGTTATCCAAAATTAAGCCAATATCACAAGTGAGTTAACAGCTGGGGTGATTGAAGTGCAGATGTGCCTACTGTGGAGGTGAGTCCTTTCCTGATGCATTAATTTATTTTTCTTATAATCAGTATAAATGATGCTTTGATAGATAACATTTCTTTAGTTAAAGCTATTTAAGCTAGAATCCAAGTAAAAGGTGCAATGAATCCTCAGAGCTTCCAATCTGTACTGCCACCAACCCAGGCTCCTTTGACCAAATTTTCCAATTTGAGATCTGACAATGACTCAGCCCACTTTGAGCTCATCAATGCTGTTTTGCCTTTGCCTGTGTATAGAGATCCATGATGGACTTTGTAATTCAAACAAGATCAGGGTACTAGAAGTTCCAATTAATGTTGGGACACAGCTATTGCTCCAGTCCTAAATCCCCATGCCAGAAAGGCTATTTGTGTAGTTCCCAACAGGAAATTAAAGAACAGGGGTGAACTACAGTAAAGAATTGCTACCTTTAGAATGAAGACAGTTAAAGAAACTCTAAAAAGCACAGGCTATAAACAACAGGGGATACAGTGCACCACTGTAATTAGGATCAAGCTCAGCTGTATCAGGCACAAACCAGTTGTTTTTTTTTTTTTTTTTTTTTTTTTTTTTTCCCCAGATTTCCACTTCATTACCATCCTTTTCAAGAGTGATGTCTTTTGCATAGGGCTTTTGCAATGCATAAAATCTAATACCAAAAAAGCATTCAGTGTTAGCAAGGAGTATTATTACTAAATTTAAAGGCACCACCCATTTTAATAAGAAAAAAATTTAAAAAGTTACTATGTTTTGCATGCATTCAACAGCTCAAGTAATAATTGGACAAAACGTAACGTGAAACTCAACAGTCTTGCCTTCACTGTGTAAATCTTTTTTACTCTTCATGATGGCTCATCTCAGTTTGATCAATATCTTATTTCTTGGAAGTTTTTGTTTTCTTTTATTATGATAAGGCAAAGATTGCTAAACGTATGTGTGTGTGTGCACATACATACATACTGCATGGGTGTGTGCATGTACCTATAAAAGTCAGGGATTTTTCATAGATAGGATTTCTCAGTGGTCCTGGAGTACACTGACAGTTATACTAGCTGACAAAACTTTCAGCCACTCTTTGCCCTTCATGTTTCAAATTAATCTACTTAAGCCCCAGAAGTTTTCCTTTTTCCTCTTAGCCCAGTACAGGAATTAAAGATACGTATTGTACCTAATGCTTTTATATAGGTACTGGGGATTTGACAAAAGACCGTATGCATGTGCATCATCATGTACTTTACACGCTGATCCGTATCCCCAGCCTCCAGAACTTTATATAAAATTCTATAGTAACTATTTTAAACTATATGGGCTGGAAAAAATATCAAGGAGAAAATGTAAATACTTACATCACAGTGACACATTTCCACACATTTTATTGATGGATATGAAATAATTGCATTCAAGTATTCACAAAACAAGTCTATGGGAGAGACTAATTAAAAGGGCATTTTTGTGTATGAGATTGAAGGAGAGGGTAGTTTTCTCCCTAACTGTGGTTCAAGTTAGTTTTACGAATCATCAAATTGATTGCTAATGTTCTTTTACAAATATCCTTAGTCTGCATACTGAAGCTATTGCAGACATGATTTGGTATGGACTGTAGTTTCCTGACTGGATCCTCAGATTTAAAAGCAGAGGAACCAAACTGTGGTGATCCCATGAAGATATCTCAGTAGCCTCAAGTGAATTTTAGTTATGAAGGTAAATGCTTCACTGAAGCAAGGTCTATAATTGAGGGGGAGGGTGATTTGAGACAATGCTGTGGGCCCCTGGTTCAGAAGAAAGGCTCTATTATTTATAATGAAGTTTAAATTGTCCTTTCAGACATTTCATGTTTACAAAGTGATTAGAAAGTTTAACAAATTCTTCTTATGGACCATGGTCATTTTAGCAGGGGGAAAAAAAAAACTAATTGAAGAGAGAACTGATGGATGCTCATCTCATTTCTACTCTTAGGGGGAAACATGGAAAATAAATGGACAATTTGAAAGAAATTTACCCCTTGCTTTCCGTGTGTTCTATGAAAGCACTATGAAGGAGGGAAGGGAATGCCATAGATATCCACACAAGCCTTTGTATAAGTAATAAAGTTTGCAATGGCATTCCTTAGTAAATATTCCTATAGATGCAAAAGCCTCAGGAGTAGTAGTGTTGCTTGCTTCTCCTGACATGCCATGAGGATATTCTGGGAGTCCCCCAAGGAGAAAGAAAGTGTGTCTTTCCTTCTCTTCCTCCTCTTCCTCCTCCTTCTGCTGCTGGTGGAAATTCTAAATGAATTTAGAATTTAATTTAATGTAAATATAATATATTAAAAAGCTCCAAATGAGTCTTCGTAGGATCTCAAATACTTGAAAACCATTTTTATGACATTTTAAATTGAGATTTCTTTTTCTTTTGTGGATTTCTCTTTTTTTTTACTTTATTTTATTATTTTTTTATAAAAATGTCTTTTTTTTATCCTTGTATCCCCCTGCTGCCCCTCCCTGACCTCCTCCCAATCCCTCCAGGTCAGCCTTCAGCCTCTCTCCTCCCCATTCCCCCATCTCCTCCCCCCAAAGAGAAAGAAGTTCCAAGGTGGTTCAGCTCAGTGTGGCACATCCACTCTGGAGAAGTCCAGTTTCCTCATCCCGAAGTCAAGATTGGGTTAGGTGTTCTTCTGCAGGGAATGACCTCCAAGGTACCAGCCCATGCACAGGAATACAGTCTAAGATGTTCTTTATTTTTATTTTATGTGTATAAGGGGTTTGACCTAATTCTGTGATTGAAGTCTCATGGAGTCCAGCAGAGGGCTTTAGATCATCTAGAACTGGTTATGAGCCACATGTTAGTGGTGGAAAATGAAGTTGGCTTCTCTGGAAGAACAAGTGCTCTTACCTGATGAGCTGTTCCTCTATCTCCCACTTGATGTTTGTAGACTGAGCTGGCATCATCAAAGGAAGGTAACAGAGAGGAACCGCTGAAGAGTTAGCCCAAGCATGATAGACAAAACATTTGGGTAAACTTGAATGATGATTGCCACACAATTGTAGGAATCAGGACACTGACCAGTTGTGTAAACTTTGCCCATGTGCCAAAGAGCACCTGAAAAAGGAGAGAATGAAGGAAAGTCATACCTCAGGGGGAATTACAGACCTATAGTCAGTTATGAAGTTGAGGAAGGCATGAGAATTTCTAGCAGATCCCTGTGCAGAATGGATAAGGATAGGAGACTATTTATAGAAAAGAGAACAGGTGACAGGGACATCAGGTCAACAGATTATGAAACGATTAGTGTGAAGATTAGGCTGGACCAAGTACTTTCCATAGAACTGGGGAAGTGAAAAAAAATAATAATGGGAAATAGCTGAAGAAGCTCCCTGGACTCTGATGAATGAGTCCATTATACTGATTTAGGACTGGTGTAGTCACAAAGAGTACATGAGAAGTAGTAGTATAGGTTTACCAAACTCCTAGAACATCTTTGGCAAATAAATTTTATTTCAACTCAACAGACTTAAATTCCTAGTGAATATTAAAGCAGTGAATTCCATTGATGACCATCAAACCAAACCATATTCATTATGATCAACTTTCTCTTTTCTGTAACTAGCTTTTTGTTTTCTTTTATGAATGTGTAACAATTCCTTATTCACCACAAGGGCTGCTTTCCAGACAACATACCTAATATAATGTGTGACAGGGACTTAATTCTTAAGTTGCATATACATAACCCCAAATTTAATGTTTCCTCTGTAATATCACAAGCACAATAACAATTTTCTGGATTATATAAACAATTACTATGATATTTGTCTCTTTGAAATAGGTACAGAATTTTCTGCTTTGCTTTATGCATCCTATAATATATCAAATTTAACTGCATGAACTGCTCCTACTCAAATCAGTTTGATGAGGGCTAAACGGGACAGAATAGATTTCTTAAACATCATTGTGAATAATATGGAAAGCACTAAGTAAAGATAAATTTAGTGATTATGAATATCAGAATTCCAAGAGAAGACATTTTAACCCCTTTGTATTGAATCTTACTAAAATAGAATAATTGTCAAAAGATCTAGTTACCATGGTGATACATCTTTTAAGAGCAGATAACTAAAATCACTCAATTGTAATACCGGGAAATATTGAATACAATATAAGTGATTTTTTCTTTTTCTTTCATCATTAACCTTTTTAATTATATGAAAATAATATAAAATTAAGTTGTAGGTGCTAGAATGAAATTAGAAGGAAAGATTGCATTATGAACCATTCATTATAGTTTGGGAGAATTGTGCTTTTATGTAAAATTATGCTTTGTTGTATAAAATGCTCACACAATTGACCATTTAAGAACTAAGAAAAGCAGTTACTATGGTAAAATGTTCCCTGGAAATATGCTAACACGAATGTATATACACATACTTAGATTCACATGCACACACACAAATATTTATTCACATATAAACACATACACAGACCATGCATATATACATACACACTACGCATAACATACAAATAAATACATACATATGAATATTCACATAAACACATATACACAGGTTTACACATTTGTAAAACTACACACATAGATTTAAACATACATATGCATGTATATAGTCACTTGTGCTAATACATATACACCAATAGACACACATGTATAAACATTTAATACAAACAACTGTACACATGCACATATACATGCAGTTTTTCACATAGTCATACACATACACATTTATTAAAATACAAAACCACATTTGATATATATATATATATACACACACATCATCATCATTACATACACAGTTATATATTCATACAATTACACAATACATACACCGACACATAAGTACAACAATAAAAACATATAACATAAATGCACACATATGCACACATACATGAACACACATATACACTTATACACTTACATATATACACTAATACATACATATGTACACACACACACACACACAAACACTGAACATAAAGCAATCAGCTCAGTACTTTCCCAGAATAAGCCCTGGTGTATGTGAATGGTCATCTAGTAGTTCCTGCTTCCTAACTTCTTTTCCTTTATTCCTTCTTTCTTTGCATTTCTTTATATACAGCTTGTTTTATAACATCCTATATGGTGTTCTAAATGATAATGATAGTGATAGGTCCTATGAAGTCTTGGCTCATACTTGGGTAGGACTAGGAGGTTTGATCTCCTTGGAGGAAGTGTGTCACTGGGATAAGCTTTGAGGTTAAAGGGTTGCAGCATTGGGAAGATCAAGAACCACTGCTTTTGAAAGAGGTGGGGGTGGACATGGCGAATCTTCCTTAGAACTTAGAACTTTAGTCATGTTAGTCCATGAAGAAAATTCCTTAGCCCAGCAGAAGCAAGAAGCAGAAACACACAGTTAGTAAGCCTCCTCTCTGTACCAGATCTAACATTCTGTCCTTGGATTTGTTTACTCTCCATTCAATTGCGTTGACTTAGAGCTACAGTGTAGACCAGTTAGCATCAAACTCATGAATATCCAAAAACATCTACCTCCCAAGTACTGGGAGTACTCTTAACCTCTACAGAGTACTTAAGAAAACTGGACATGTATGTTTATTTCTACATGATTCAGTATTGTCACTAACTTCAAAGCAAAATAGAACCTACAAACAATTTCTCTAAGGAAACCAATGTCATCTAAAAAACCTAATGTGAAGCTTTGTGTCATCAAAACATACCTCATTTCAGCTAATATATATTACAGTTTTGAACTAATAGATATGAAACACCCCTTTGAGTAGAGATTTAGGGGCTGGATAGATATGCCTACCGATAAAACGATTTGATAATTGCCGTGGTTTATCAGAGAAAATGAAAGCACTAAAGTGTCTTTGAAGAAAGAATGTCACCAGCAGTTTCAGGGTTACAATAGCAGAGGAAGAGGAATTCTATCCTTGCCTTACACACCTTCTAAATATTCCAGAGTAATCTAGCTCTCAAGAAATCAGTCACCAGAATACGTTCATGTTCTCTCTTTCCAGCTCATCTGATTTGGAATAGCATGTCCAGCCTATTTAGGGCCAGTAAAGACTAGATTGATGGAGTTTTGAGTTTTTGTCCCTTGGAGCAAGATTCTGAGGGGAAAAGGAGGCAAAGTGAAGTACAAAGAGAGGGCTGGATGTGAAGGAAAATGATTAATCCAAGAGTAGATGAGATGACGCTAAGAGAAAAAAAAAATTAGTTGCTTGTTTTCTGTAAACTAGTCTTATACTCTTATACCTCTGGAGAGGGGGGTAAGAGATCTCCTAACTGTCTGGGAAGTCCAGCTATACCTGGAGTATCTAAGACATCTCTGACTGCTGGAGATGCAATAGAACAGCTCAGCTCTCAAGAGAAAGGTATCCTGAAGGTCAGGACAGCTCCGACGGCTGGAGCTGCAATGGGACAATTCATCTATGGAGGGAAAGGTATCCTGACTGTTCGGTACACAGCTGAAGCTGGGGTGCAGGGAAGGATGACCTCTGGCAGGATATAACAATACTACTCCTCTCCTGGAGGGCTACTACAGCTGAGCTTTGCGGAACTCTTCCCTGCGGAACTCTGCTTCTTTTCTCTGGCCCAAGATCTTGCTTCTTTTGCTTCATTCTGCTAAAGGGGAAATCCCTGAAGAAATCTAATAATCTCCCCTATTTGCAGCTAAAAGTTGTAACGTTTTCTGTTCTGTCTTGTTCCGTTCCCATAAGGGGACGTCTCTCCAAGATTTTTTGCTCATTCTCCTAAGGGACATCTCAGCAAGTTCTTCTCTGTGCCTGGGAATGCAGATTTTCACCCAACACTATTTTGAGAAAGAGATTTATTTGGGCAGGAAGAGTCCAGGAGAGTGAACTGAACAGGCAGAGGGGAATGAGTATATTTGGTTTCTTAGGGGCAGAGTTTTTCCAGGGATACTCAAGGATTGGTTAGTTATATCTGCACAAGGATTGATTCGTTTCATTGGTGGGGGCAGAGATGGCTCCGATTTCAGAGCCAAACTGAGCTTCTTTCACTGCCTTTTTTTTTTGTAATTTTTTTCATTTATCAATTTATTTATTTATTATTACTTCAGCTTCTGGATTCTAATTTTAATACCAGGGGCATATTCCTTTAACTGGCTCTGATCCTAGGGACCAAGTGTGTTCCTTTGGTTTCAGAGCCAGGGCATGTTCTGTTCTGGGTTAAGTGATAAAGTGTTTCTTTCAGTGGGTCTGGTTTCAGGACCAGAGTGGATTTCTTTGGGTAGTCTTTTTCCTACATGTTCTTTGTTGTTATTGTTGTGTTTTAATATCTTGGTTCTCGAGAAAAGTACAATGATGAACTCAGCATGGCTCTCAAAGAAATGTATGACAGGCAGACTGGGATTGTTCCAAGAATATAAGGGTAACTGCATGTTCTAATGGGCATTTTCTTCTGAGGAAAACAGCGATTTCAGGACTCACCACATTAGTAAAACAAAATAACAGCATTATTTCAAAACAATTTTCCTATTAAGATAAACATATTCTGAGTCAGAATCAATCATTTAAAATGAAAACAAGTACAAGGTATAAAAAAGATAAAAATGGTAAGAGGACATAGATATTTTAAATTATTTATTATAGATATTATAATATTGGAAAATTAAGGTTGATGATATTGTCAATTGCTTATGGATTTAAGTGTTATCTTTATAAGAATTTAACTGAGTTTCTTGGTAGGAAACTGTTTAGAAAATCATTACAAGTTCCAATACTTCTATATTACTATTAGTGCATGTTAAAACAATCACTTTTGTGTAATGAAACTAAATAGTAATTTTAACAATAATCAATATAGCAGCTGAAAGAATATACATAGCCTATGCATATATGCATGCATGTGTATACATACAATAAATTTCTATTTTATTCAAGGATTGTTATGAACAAAGCTGTATCCATAGTGGCTTTTTTTTTGTTGTTCTCTCTCAATTAGCAGTAACACACTGAATGTGTTAGAGTTCTTTCATTAGAGTCCAGTTTCAGAGTCCTTTTCAACTGAATTCTGAAAGTCTAGGAGCCTTCCCAGAGGATCAGCTCTGTGAAAGGATGCCCAAGTTCTAAGTTTTCTTAGAAATGAAGGCACTATTGGTGAACCTCATGGTCTATGCTATTGCAGTGGTTCATCAGACTGAAAAGAGCCTGTCAAAACACCCTTTTCTGGGATGCAGAACACTCATTCTAATACCTGGTTTTGATTCCCAACAGCTGTTCCCTTAGGGCAGCACAGAGGTTCTCAACAGTACAGGTGGTAGTATATCATAAGGTTTGCTTGTCTGTATATAGAAGCCAGGGTAATATTGCTATTTTAAAATTGTTTATGCTTTTATTTTTGTAATTACAAAATCATCATAACCTTTCTACCTTGTCATTCCTCTCTCCAAAGCTTACCACACACCCCTTCACGCTCTTTTTTCAATTCATGGCTTTTTTCATTGTTGTTGCATGTGTATATTTATTTATACGTATATACCAATATACTCCTAAATATAACCTGTTCAGTCCATATGATGTTACTTGTATGGATGTTTACAGGGATGGGGCACTTGGTATTGAGTAACCTATTGGTGAGTTCTGCCATAGAGAAGACTGCTTCTCATATTCTCATCATCCCTTAGTTTCCTGTAGATCTGTAGTTGATGCTGAGGAGGCTATCTGCTTTCTGTCAACTATGGCATGGCCATTTATGTCGTCTTTGTTATACTCACTTTGTGCAGTTACATTGGTGAGGCTTTTTGGGTATAGATTCTGATGTTTCAAGGGGACATAACAACATGGCTAACTTCTTGATGATACAAATATAAAGACATTTCTTCTTCCCATATTACTTCATATTTGGAGTTTGTTTCAGAAAACTGTGGTTCTTTAAGGATTATTTACCTACTTTTCTCTTAGTACATTATATCTGCTGGTATAGAGAGACTGTCAGTCTTCCATAGATAAATATTAAAGTCATGCACACAGGAGATAGGTGAATCACAGATATGGAAGTGTGTATATACATACATGTATATGTGTGTGTATCTTGAATCTACGATGTATCTTTCTATCTGTCTACCTATCTATCTATCTCTATATATTATATATACAATCTTTTTTTCTGTGAATCTATAAGTATGCTCTATATACATTATTTGATTTATTATTTGTGGTAAAGCTAGGGTGGTATAGATCAACCTAAAGGACTATGTGACTGTTAAATGGAAGCCAGAGTATTTTTACTGATTCTTTACACAGTTTCACTTCTACTTTTGAGATTAGCATTTTCTTGAGAAATGCAAACCAATCTACCCATTAGATTGTGAATTTCACCCTTGAGGACTAAGTCAATTAAATAGCATATTTTGCCATGGGAGGCTTGAGGTTGTAAATTATTGCTTAAGGGTGTTTTGACAACTTATTTGTTTCCTAGAATTCAGGAACCAAGATGCTTTTTATATTCACAGTTCTTTTGATAACTCATTTAGCCTTTGGTTAAAATTGTGATTCCAGACATACAGTGTACATTCCAGAATAACATCATGCAGCTATTATCCAGGGCTAACCTGAACTTTAGGAAATAAACCAACTGAAAAGAGTTTCCTCTGTGAAGTCCTGGACAATTCCGTTCATCATCTCCCGATCTTCATTTCCATCTTTTAAAATATTTTTTCATTGTTTACATTTTTTGTTGCTGACTACTTCCAGCCACGTGCTAGACAATCACAGTCCCACTGAGCTATCTTCTGCCTTGCTTTGTTTTTAAGATGGGTCTCATTATGTAATGCAGCTTGACTTTGCATGATCTCTAAGAAATCTACCTGTTGGCTTTCTCTTGACCTTCCTTGAGCCTGTAAAAGAGGGTCCTTGTTCTCCTTCCCAAGTGTTCTTTTCAACCACAAATTAAGGTGTGTGACTTGCTGGGACAGCTGCTAGATTGTAATTGGCATTTCTTGACTAGTTTTCCCCTATGTTTTGCTTTAATAATAAATTAGTCTTTGGACCAGGCAACAGGCCTGAGGATAGCTTGTTTTAAAGCTTAGAGAGAATTATATTGAGCCTAGAGAAGTTTGAGAACAAAACGTAGATGTTTTTCTCCAAGTTATGTGTGTGTCGTTTTTTAACAGTTAAATGATAAGGCATTTTCAAAAAATCTATATCAAGTTTCTTAATTATTTTAATAGACTTCTAATTTTTGAATGGCTCTACAGTTAAGAAATTTGCAAAGATACCACTGAAGATTCTTGTGTTTGTAGTCTTTACCACTGGGTTAACATGTTAGCATCTGTCATTACTTGACACACTGGAAAATATTTTAAAAAACATTTATTAATTAAGTGATAACCAGCATCAATTGTTTAACATTTTCTGAACTGAATGGTGCTTTGTAAATGTGCCTGTTCTACAAACCGTTCTCCTCTGGTCTGTGATTCTGTTTAAAAAATGGCATTTAATCAGCCCCCAGTTTTCCCATCCATGAACAGAAAAGAATAAACTGTGGAGTGATAGTGATTACCTGAAAGAGTGATGGAAAATGTCATTGAGAGCACCACTGTGAACGAGAGGTGCATAGTTCACATGCCTCCATTGTACTCTCTGGACCTAGTGCTGAAAACCACTCTGTTTGGAGGTAGAGCCATGTTTTCTTATTCACATTATTCCTTGCCTTTCTGTAGACACCTAAGTTTGTTTATATCAACTGCACTTATTATTTATAAAATCAAAATTAGAGATAATTTAGATGATCATTAAGAGTGATTACGCAACCTTAAAGTTTAACTGCTGTGTTTTTAATTATGAATCGTATGCTCTTTTTTAAGCAAAGGTAAAACTTTTCGTAGTATTATTACTTTATATATATTTTCAATCATTCATTAGATTCTAATACATCTCAAACTTATTTTTATTAAATATTTGTGGACTTAAATATAACCTGCTTTTCTTTTAGCTGCATAGATTATCCTTGTATAAAATCCTTAAAAATTGACTGTTTCCTATATAGAAAAAAAAAATTGCTTGGAAAAAATGTTTATAAATATGTCAAACCTGTAATACTTGATAAAAATTATTAAGGATATGTTTAAGGCCTACCCTTAGATTCAGGAATTCTGTGTAACACTGGTGACGGTCATAAGAATATTTTCTTAATGTAGAAGGTCCATGAGTCTGCTGTTGACTTTTGCTTTAGGGCTTTTGGATCAAAGTAGAGCAGGAGCATGCTTCTTTTTCTGTTCCTCTAGAAGTCATTCATTTAGCCTGAAATACTGCCGCGTAAATAGGATGTTTTATGTTGGAATGTACCTTTGTAGGAATCGATTTGTACTGGGATATATTCTTTCAGTTGGATATGCTTCTGGCAAGTGTTTTCTCCATTTACAAGATAAAATGTCAAGGAGAGTAGAGAAGTGATTAAAAGAACATTGTGGCTTTCTTTTTTTAATTTTTATCAACACTGCCTACATGACAGAGTCGCCTGGCTTGAGTGTGCCTTTGTAGTAAGTGGACTGTTTTGTGTTTTTTAGAATAGATGACTAACAGCAGCAATGTATGATTGAAAGGGGGTCATTATGAGAATGAACTGAAATTAGTTCTATGTTATGTTAACTGTGAGAGTTTTAGCTTTACATTTGATCTCTGTAGGTTTCAGTTGCCCTGAATGTGACATGAACAGTTGAGACAAGAACTTCTATTGGACAGATCCTCAGGAGTGCATTGTCTTTACAGATTGATGACTTGGGTTATTATTATTATTATTATTATTATTATTGTCAAAGTCATGTGTAGTGAATTTATGATGTTACATTGTAAATTACTGTCCAGCCTACAAGTTTAATAAAAAGCGCTGATGGGCTAAATGCAGGCAGGTAGTATGGGTGGGACTACCAGACTAAACTGTGGGAACAGGAAGAACAAAGCAGAAATGCTGTAGAGAAGCCAGAAGATGCAGAGGAAACTATGTTGCTCTGAGAAAAGGTACCGAGCTGCATGGCTGAACAGGATAAGAACCATTGGTTAGTTTAAGGGTAAAGAGTTAGCAAGTTATATTCCTGGGCTCCAGGTCAATCAGCATACAATTAATATAAGTGTCTGTATGTTTCATTGGGACTATGGGACTGTAGGCCAAAAAATCCGGGCCACGAGGCTAGGCCAGAAAGTCCGGGCCACAAGGATACCCTGGGAAGTATGGGCCAGAAATGTCATACAACAAGGTTTTGGTCTTTCAATGGGCTATGGAACCCTTTTTAATCTCTCTCCAGCTTTATGTGGTGGATATGCCCCGTGTTGGGCACCATTTGTTATATGAGGTTTCTGGCCTGGACTTTCCAGCCTAGCCTCATGGCCCAGACTTTCTAGCCTACAGTCATGTATAGTTTCTCTTCTGTGCCTGTAAAACTGTGAGCATATCTTGGATAATTGGTGGGTTTCTGTAATACTTTTCAGTCATTATGAAAGCATAGATCTAGATAACAGGTTCAGATGTCTGGAGTTTCACCTCAACTACAGAAATGGGTAAAAAAAAAAAAAAAAAAAAAAAAAAAAAAAAAAAACCAAAAAAACAAAAAAACTGGTGTCCCATCTAGCACTCGAACTTTTGGGAGGGATACCTGTTGATTCCACTGATTTTCTGAACTTTAAGAGAAAGCAGTTTTAACAGACTTTTGTATGAACTCTGATTTTTAAATGTTAGCAACTAATACAACTTCAAGAAACCTTCATTATAGATTGAGTTGAAGATTCAGTAGTTTGGAACTTACTCACTGGCCACTGGTTTGGACTTCTGCTTTATTTCAGTAGTTTTCAAACCATTTTGTATAGCAACAATAATAGTGCATCCCTCATCAAAATCTTGTAAGCCAAAATCTTCCTTTGCATGTATGTGAAACAATTTTCTGAAGCAGTATATGTAGTACATTTAAGTTTCTATTTTATTCTATGTATCAGATTTTGTTGATGCAAATCACAACTCCAATATCAAAGATAATAAAAAACGTTTATTCTGTGCCAAATATGAGTGGCCATAATACAGGGCATAGATTAGGGTTACTCCAGTTACCATGTTCTAATCTGAAACTTGCCTCATGATCTTTCCATAGTGATGTGACAAAAGGAGGTTGTGAATCAGAGCATTTACTAAATATGTTGGTGGGTCTACAAGTGAGTGAGTTATAGCAAAATGAGAACAAGTTTACCACATATATCTCAGATGCTACATGCCCTTAACTTTTGTGTTAGAAGGAGTTATTGGTAGGTTAAGAGTACACCCGAAACTGGGTTTACCTCATATGTCAGACATAGAGTTAGGCAATGAGTGACCATGGGAACTAAAGATGGCTCAAGTTAATTTGACTCTGCATTTGTAACATGGCATTATTTTCTTCTTCATGTTTCATCAGTTATTTGATTATACATTTCATCTTTTCTCAGCACATATTCCTGTTGGCCAGATTTATAGAATATGTAACATATGTTCATAGGTTCCCTGTTGCCCAAATATCACATTTTGTGTATACACAGGCCAAATACTTTAAGTATGAAGGTACTAGGAAGGCGCATTTGGGGAATCACAGAAAGATGAAGTTTGTGTAGGCAATTTCTTGAGCCCAGAGCTTTAAGGAACATGTCATTTCTACTGTGAACGTATTTCTTGCTGAGTCATGTTGGTAAAGTCTCTGCCTCTAGACCTGACATGTCATCAGCCAGCATGTAACATAGACGATTTTGACCCTGTATCCATAACAACAAAATGAGCAGAATTATACAGTGGTGATTAGGCTTACTGTAATGGTAAAGGGCTGTTAATACAAATAATAAAAGGGAGGAAATGCCGGATAGCACTCAGTTGAGATTCCGTCCACCACTACTCTGCCTTCCCTTCCAATTCCACAAGCTCACGGAAGATTCCACACAATGCACAATGCTGTATACAGGATAAGTAAGGGTAACTAAAGTCAGAACAATGATATAGCTTCCATGAAGTCATGAGTCATGGTAGGACTTTTCAGTGATACAGCTATGGTTGGGTCACTGATGCTCCCATGAGTATCCACTCACCCATGATTCTATAATCAAGCACAACAAACTCATTTGCTTACCAAGCTAGACTTATATAGAACCTACATCTTTGACATATCATTGATACCCTACATGAATTAAATGAATATTTATCCATATCTTCACAGGAAATAAAAGTAACAATATAAAGAACTGTGGATTCTATGTAATTCAGATAACCAGTAACCTTCAAAGTAATAGTTATAAGAGGGAACATAGAGCTGAAAGAAAGACAGATGAAAGTATATGTATATGAATATGAACATATAACTCAGCATGGTACGCACCCATTTTTAATAAAGCAGATCCTTTTCTTCCCATTAGTCAGTACAGGTGCCTTCTGCAGGTGCTTATTCACGTAGTTTGTGGAAATAAGCATCTCTGTTTTCAAGGCTTAAGTTGGTATCTGGCAAATAAATGTAGATTTCATCATAAAGTAAATATAGGTATCATTGTATTGAATTCTGTTTTTGCAATTTATGCTTTATCATAAATTTAACATGTAATTGATTCATTTTTTCTTCATCATGATAAGCTCATTTTAAAAGTTTTCTTCAGATAAGTATATTTTGTTGTTGACAAGTCTGTGTATGATGATAGCTTTCAGATGTCACAAAAAAAGACTTGAACATCTCACATTAAATATATTATACTTCATATAACTTACAATTACGTGAAAATAGTGGTCAAGAAAAATTATTAAACTTTTGTAAGAATAAAGGCAAAATTGAATGTTTTATAAAACACTTCATGGTATATTTTATAATTTTATTGATATACTTATAAAAATATTCTAATTAAAGAGTTATTGAATATGAAGACCATCATGTTTGTGGTGGTTTGAATAGCGATGGTTCCCATAAGCTCATATATTTAAATGCTTGGTCATTATTGAGTGGCTCAATTTGATAAAGATTAGGAGGTGTGTTCTTGTTTGAGTAGGTAAGCACTTGTTGGAATGAACATATAAAAGATGTAAGTAAGGAGGGCTTTGAGGCTTCAAACTTTCAGGGCAGGCACAGTTTCCTCCTCTTTCTGCTGCTGATGCATTCAGGTGTAGAACCCTCAAGTTATTTTTCCAGTACCCTGTCTGCATCTGTTGCTATGCTTCCTAACATGATGACAATGGACTGAACTTCTGAAACTATAACCCAGCTCCAATCAAATAGTTTCCTTCATAAGAGTTTCTGTGGCCATAGTCTCTCTTCACAGCAGTAGAACATTAAGACATTATTTAACTAATAATTAATCATTTGAATTATTAAAAATATAAAATTAGAAAGACAATGGCTAGCCATATATTTTACCTCATGCTTTATAACCGCTTTACGATGAACTTGTTCCTCAAGTCTAACTCGAGTTGAAGTAATGTATCAAAGTAAGCTATGCTCTTCCCAATTTCTTTTACATAAATTTAGCATATACATTTTGGCTCTAAATTTATTTTATTTTTGACAGTGCAGTTAGGTAAAGATATGGTTTTTAGTAGTAAAGTAGACATGTACTAGATTTATCGAGCCCTCACCATGCAAGTACTTTTTATATATTACTTTATTAATTCTCAGAGCACTTATTTGAGAATGTTTTATCCTTTCCATTTATGAGTGTAGAAGCTGGAGTTAATAACAATTTTGCACAGTTGGTGGCAGAGCTCATGTTTTAAACCACTGTGATATTATGTCTCTGTATTTAGCTAAACTGACATCTACACGAAAGATAATAATCAAACCACCAGAGTTCTTTGAGTATGAAGAGATGATTTCACATAAGAATATGGTTAATGTTTAGTTACTGCACATGTATATTTTGTGTTGTAAAAATAAGGAAATATTTCTATGTATTATAAAAGATGATTGTTGGCCAGACCACCACACTGTTACCAAAGTTTCTCTTAAGACCATCAATGTATTCTATATGATTAATTAGCCACATGATTATTGCCTGATACTTTGGGAACAGAGCTGTTGGAATAGTCTGTGATCAGATAACAGGTTTACACTCATTCTTGAGTAACAGATTTTAACTTTGACCCTTCATATTGTCTTATGTGGTGAATCAAAAGCATGTAGGGAATGATGACCAAAGATTTAGCTAGAGTTCTCTTCTCTTGAGAGAGTTAGAGTGGACATTGGAAAGAAATTGTTTCCACTGAAAGCCTTGGCACTGTGTGTGTGTATCAAGAGAAAAAATTACAAAAATGGGTTCAGTTCAGTTCTTCCACTATGAACAATTATTTGTTTCAAAACCTACATACTTTGTTATTTATTTTTGAGAAAGTACCAAAGAAGTGGGGAAAGTAGAGACTGGGAAGATGAGTCACTCAGTGAGATATCCTTCACATAAGCATGAGGACTTGAGTGACATCCTCAACACTCACATAAGTAGCCAGTTGTTGTGTCCTTCCTCTGTAACCCTAGTATCCCAGCTATAGAAATATCAGAATCCATGGGGTCCACTGGCAAAGCAGCTAAGGTTTTGTAAGTAACACATTCCATTGAAAGACTTTATCAATATAAAAATATAAATGGTTCCTGAGGATGAATGACACCCAAAGTTGTCTCCTGACTTACATACCTGGAGCAACATATACAGGAACACACACACACACACACACACACACACACACACACACACACACGCACACACACACACACACACACACAAATGCCCACACAGATAAATAAATAAAGTAAAGGATAATCAATTTGTAAGTAATCAAAACATGTTCTCAGTTGCTGAGTTAGGCAGCAAGCAGAAGGATTATTCTGCAACGCTATTTCCTCATGATCTACCTAAATTGAAGCAATTAAATATTCTCTCTAAACCAACTTTAGAGAGTTGACCTTTCCAGGAGGGAAAACTGAAAGATCTGGTGACTCTGTCTGTGTATGATATTCACCCAGGCTTCTGACCCAATGTTCCCAGACCCACGTTTTCCTGGGAAGATAAGCTATCCTCATGATACTACTCTTTCCGTTCTCATGATGGATTATCTTTTGTCATTTTCCACAAGAATGTAAAAGCTGAAAGTGTTGTGTCTGTCACAGGATGATTGAAGAGCAAAATGACAGTCAATGCAGCAAATACAGTAAAGCAATTAAAAAAAATTTCTGCTCTAAATTTTACATCCTGTCATGCTATGGAACTCACAAACATTTGAAAGAACTCACAGATGCCTGAGTACACACAGATATAATAATTCTTACCATTTCAAAATGTGTGCTTATATATGTATGATTTTTTTTTTATAGCTGTGTACTCACCATATCTAATTTTATAGGAACATGCTCCAGTAGGTGGAGTTATACCCATTGGGCATATTGACAGTATTAAGTAGACTCAGTGGATTAAAAACAGGGCGGTATGTAATATGTGAAATTGGAAGGAATAGTGGGAAGTGATGATAAGGGAGGAACTGAAGAGGAGAGGATGGGTGGTGCAACAAATTGATCAAAACAGAAGTGCATGAATTTTTTTTAACTTTATAAATTTATTTATTTTACATTCCGGCCGCTGTTTCCCCTACCGCCTCTCCTCTTAGCTGTCTCCTGCTCTCTACCCATGTTCTCACCTCATCACTATACTCCTCCATTTCTGTTTCTAAATGGGCAGGTCACCCATGAGCATCAACAAGGTATGGCATATCAAGTTACATAAGACTGAGCACCTCCCCATGTATTCAGGCTAGGCAAGGTAACCCAGTGTGGGGAGTAACTCCAGTAAAAGGGCTGGAGACAACGCCTGTTCCCACTTTTGGGAGTCCCACAAGAGGACCGAGCTATACAACTATAACATATATGCAGAGTGTTTAGGTCAGACGCATGCAGGCTCCCTGGTTTTTGGTTCCGTCTCCTATGAACCCGTTAATTCTGAGTTTTCCTGTGGTGTCCTTGACTCTTCTGGCTCCTACAATCTTTCTCCCTAAACTCCTTAGGATGTTTGGCTGTGGGTTTGTATCAGTTTTCGTCAGCTGCTGGATTATGCCCCTCTGAGTACAACTGGGCTAGGTACAAATCTGGCCACGGTAGGCGGCCAATTTAGGCTATGTATCTGCTATGGCTAGGAGTCTTAGCTGGAGTGATCCTTGTAGATTCTTGAGAGATTACCTTGTGCCAAGTTTTTCTTGATTCTGAAATGTTCCCGCTTTTCCAGTAGTCTCTTTCCATATCCCCCGCTTTGTTCCCCCACCCCAGTCTGATCGGTGAATCATGTTCCCAACCCTATCTGCCCAAAGTCTAATCACAAAATGTCCGAATGTCCTCCCATGAACCCCCCTTGTTACCTAGCCTTTCTGGGAATGTAGCATAGCTATTCTTTATTCTACAGTTAATATCCACTTAGGAGTGAGTATATATCATATTTGTCTTCCTAGGTCTGAGTTCAGTTTCTCTGAGCCCCTATGGGCAAGTTAGTTGATTCTATGCATTTTCTTGTGGTGTCTTTAACATCTCTTTCTCCTACAATCATTTCTCTAGATCTCTGCATGGTTCCCCAAGTTCTACCTAATAATTGGCTGTGGGTCTGCATCTGTTTCCATAATTTGCTAGACGAAGTCTCTCTGATGACATCTATCTAAGAATATAGCAGACTATTGTTAGGCATTCTTACAGTGGCATATTTTTTTTTTCCTCCATCTGTGTTTGGTTCTATCCTAGATCTCTGTTTCATCCATCCTATGGGTTCTGGTGCTCCAGACAGTCTCTGGCTTGGTCTTACTCTCTTAACATGAGTTTTATGTGAAAACATAATTTTTTTATTAAAAAGCTACATAACCAATTTTGCCATTCATCTTGTTTTCAAAGCTGTACCATCTTGTAGGCAATCAATTGTTTGACTTACTTGATATAATTGGTTAAGTGTCATTTATTACTTTTCTGAGGTAAATAAATTTATATTTATGGTTATTTGTTTCATTGATATTATTCTTTTATAATTTCCTCCACAAATTTCAGACTCCTTCATTTACAGTTTGCAAATAAAATATATTTGTAAGTATTGTTCATGATTTGCTACTAGTAAAAGGAAAATGTGTTTATTTGAATCAGGATTACTGGTTTTTTTTTTCATTCAAAGATAAACTGGTCTCAGAACAGGATAAAAGCAGATCAGTGTTTTAAAAATGTCTCTGCTTTTTCTACTTGACATGGTAACTTTACTTTTAAGTATCCAAATGTTACAATTAACCTTTAAGTCTTGTTCCTTTGCTTTGATGTTTCCATACAGTTATCATTTATCAATATTGTTGGTAACAGGCTGGGGCATGGTGTGTGTTCTCTTATAATGGAGTGATTGCAGTGTAATATGCTGGTATCTGATCAAGAAGCGACAATGAAGTTAGGGACTGGTAATCATTAAAAGGGGCATGACTGCCATGCTTTCTGCTTTGGGCTGTGTTTATGCACTGAACAGAGTTTGTCCCTTGTGCTTGACTGCTACAAACCTGTAGACTTTTACCTGTTTGGTCTTAGAACATGAGAGCCCATGTGTCTCTTGTTTTATATGTACTCTCTCTGTCTCTGTCTGCCCCACCACACACACACTTGTTTCTTTTTTTAATAATAAAGCCTAGTTATCTCTTTTGAAAAATCACAATGGCTGTTTTTAGCATGTTTCTACATCTCTTAAACTCTCATATTCTGCCTTTTGAAAGAGAAATGTGTTAGAAATGCTTCCTACATGGCTAAAGATTAGAAGCAATTCTTTGTAGTCTATCCTATCAGTTGAGATCACAGAATCATTGTAAGCTCTGATTTTCTTTTGTGTAGAACATAAAATTTCTACTGTATTTTCACCTCTACAGGAATCAAGTACATCTCTTCCCCTTTCTTTACGTCTATTTTCCTAAGTCTTCCAGCTAGGAACTACTTCTATTCTGCTCTAATCCATGTTTTTGTATCCTTCCGGCCATGGCACGGCACCTTCTTCCCACCTTGTATCTTGTCTGAGGACCCCAGCTCCCACCCTTAGTGAGCTCTCTTTCCTGCTTTGTTTCTAGTGCTGTCATGTCCTTATGTCTTCTCTTTGCTCTGAACATGTTAATGCATTGGTTATGTATAATAATGCACTGAGACAAAAATTTATGTTTTACATTTCTTACATTTAAATACCATAATGTGCATGGAGATTTTGACCATGTACTTGTTGGTTCCTTATAACTGAATTTTTGCTTTGTTGGTTTTTGAGAAAACTGACATAGTCATACAGATACAAGATAGAGGCAAGTCAGGGCTAGTGGACTTAAAGTGGGACACTACTTCAATTCAAGTGTGTTTTTTTCACATCATGCAATGAAACATGCTAGGGACATGGGTCTGTAATAAGAGCATTTGCAAGTGTCAAGAGGATCTGAAGTTGGTGGTCAGTCTGGACTACATTGTGCCTATCAATCAATCAATAAAGAAATAATCCAGTAAAATGTAATAAGGTTTGTAGCCATGGTTTTGTGATTTTAACTCAAGGTGACTAACTTGTAAGTTAATTAATTCAACATATACGCATGGGGAAGCCACAATACACAGGATTGTTGCTAGGCAACTAAGGATACAGTACTAAGTAGATCCAGTCAACTCCTGTCTTAGAAGATTCTAGAGATCTAAAATTATATAATCACTCAGTGAACTATATGAATGCCTCTGTGAGGAGTACAATTAGGATGCATAAGGGCTTTATCTAGTCAGGAACATTATAGTGAGAGCAAACTTTACTCAGGTGGGAAAAAATATGAGAGGATTCAAATTAAGGAAATAACAGGAGGAACATCTGTTAGGCAGAAAACACTGACGGCACATTATCAGGAAGAAGAGAGATTCTGTAAGACATTTCATCATACCTATTCCCACTGTTACTGCAAACATCTTGAAGCACATGTTCCTCTATTTTGGCTTAATAACAAGTCTGAATGTGTTCTTCAAGACATTTTATATTTGTTTCTGAGCAATAACAGTCTTGTTCATTGAGTTTGAATGCTTTGTCTTAGATTTTCAGAGGTTGGTAAAGTATAAATAATTTGAGTCTGGTAAAGGGTAAAAAATTGGAGAGTATGAGAAAAATGTGAGCGAGATAAATTTACAAGCACGAAGTCTTGGGACTTCTTGGTTTTGGTCATGAGGAGAAGGTGAATAACCTTTCAGAAAGCAGATGCACATCCTCTACTGTATGAAAGCAACAGCATTTTCACTGCCTCTTGTGTGGTTTAGGACCAAGAGAGGCCTAAGTGTGTTCCCGGCACCAAGACAGAAACAAACAAACATAGAAAACAAGGATGAGGGGAATGTGTTGTCCCTAGTCAGATAAACCTGCATGCCATGCCTGATGCTATTCCCAGAGTAACTTCTCCATCTGTGAAACAAACAATATAGAAAGTTGAATTCCCGGTGTAAGTCCTTGGCATTATTCCTTGAAAACAGAAAATTTCTCAATTATTCTCTTTTTCTCTTTATTACTTCCCTCCTCCTTATTGACACAACTTAATGCAATGTATCCATCCAGGGAAAAACAAGAGCTCAGGAAGAGCCTGATAATTTTAATCTGACTTACCTTCTAGTACCCCATCATTGTTTAGTTTTTTTTTTTTCCAGTTAAGATACTTGTACAATACAATTTGTATACATTGAAGGTATAAAATGCACTGTTTCTTTGTATTAATACATGGTGAAATTATTACCCCAAAGAGTGGGTATCCATTACTTTGCTTATCCATTACTTTGCATGACCTTCTTTTGTTTTTAATTGCTGGGCATGGAATTCAGATCCTCCCATGCTACATTGGCACAGTCAAGTTGACTTATATCCTCAGCTTATTTTCAAGTGTTAGTGTGATTATTAGAACATATAGAAGCCATTCTTCTATACAAATTCCCAGTACAGAATATATTAATGTCATAAACCACAGTGGTTGCTCTTTGCTAGGTATGTAGAACTTATACAAGCATATGGACTTCTCCTCACCTCTGCCTCGGCCCTTGGTTCTTGGTGGCCTCTCTTCTCTATTTCTATGCATTTGGTATTTAAAAATCCCGCATATCAGAGCAAGCAACTCATTTTTGTCAGTAGCTTCCTTTATTAACTAACTGTGAAACTATGGTTCACATACTTAGATTTAGATTTAGACTAATTATCTCCTGAGTGTGGATAATAAGAACTCCCTCATCACATTGCTGTTCTGCTCACACAGTGCATGACATGTAATCAATGAGTGATAAATCATGTTCATTTCCCTTAAATATTGCAGAATAGTCAACTTAAACTTCCACTTTCTCAATTGTCATTGTATTCAAATCCAAGTGTTTACAAACAAATGCCAATGATTCCTTTGATGAACATGCAACAGTAGAAAAAGGAAGTCATGTTGGAGGACTTTCAGTTCATGAAAAACCAATAAGTGTGTGAGTGTGGAGGCATCATCAAAGGATTTTTTTTTTTTTTTGGAACATCACAGGGAAGACAATACTGGCATCTCTGACTTGGTAGAATATCCTCTCAAATATCTTATGTATTTGGAAATATAACTGATTATGCGAATGAGAATTTATATCAGAAGCACATCCTAGGATGTACAGAGCATCTGAGGACTCACTCCTTTAGCACCACACAGCTTTCCTACTGACTGCTGGAATCTTAAACAAATGCTAGTCTCACACAACATTTCAGATTCACAATCTCCTACAACATTTTGGAGATAAAAGTAATTGTCATACTAGTAGAAAAATATTGAATGAGAAGGCTATGTTTGTTTATTTGAGATAAGATCTTGCCATACATGGCCAAGGCTGGTCCTATAACTAATCAATCTCTTGCCTCTGGAGTGCTAAGATTGTAGATATATGCCACCCCTCCTAGTTTATAGTAGATTGTAGACTTTGTTTATCAGAGAAAGGACCTACCATTTTAGTACAGGCTAAAATGGAACTTACTATGTAGCTCAGTCTGTTCTCAAACTTAAGATCTCATTACCTGAATCTCCTGATTTCTGGAACTACAGATGTGTAGCACCATCCCCAGATACAAACACAGGTTTAGTATAATTTAGTGAACCTCTAAGGTTTCTACTGATTGAAATAATCACCTTTTGTCCCTTGAAAGTTTCTACTGGCTTTTTAAGACAGACAATAGGGCTAGTGACATTGATTTCTACACATATATTTAGTTTATTACATCACCTCAAGACATTGCATTAAGAATTTGTGGCTTAGCATTAATATCATATTTAAAAAGTAATACATAAAAACAGTAAAATGAGCATTTTATTTTTGTCTATGGTATTGTAGTGTAACTGTATAAAATCATAAACTGTAAAGACATTAATGAAACATTATTTTATTATTTTACAATTCAGAATTTATTGCATTTGTGTTCTATATAAGATAGAGTAACAAAGAATACATTTTCTGATTGTGTAGACTATTCCTAACTTGGTATAAAAATTAGTGTAGGTTCTAGCTAAAAATAGTTTTGGAAAATTCTTGTCATTTTGCAAATCAGTATTTTTCATGTATTATCTGTTTTATAATTTGTAACAATTGCTACGGAATTAATTAATATGAAATTTCCATCTTAATTATATAATCTTAGACAAACTTTATATTTGTCTTCACTTTATAAAATTGTATTTAATTTTATGAATTATTAGCATATGAAATTTATTTTTCTATAGAATTTCATTCTTTACAAAGTTTTTCAGAGCTTGTTTCTTGCTTGATTTTAGAGGTGGACAGGTTGTTCTGTTACTAACAGGATGATTAGAATCCACACTAAAACATCAGAAATCTGAATTCTCCTATGCAGTTAATCAGTTTCCTGATCATGACTAAATGCTCTCAGCTCTCCCCATTCACAGTTCAAAGATTAGCCTAGAAAATTCAGACAACTCTTGTCACTTATTAGGCTTTAAGAATTTCACTAGCTTGTTCAAAACAAATTTATCTGATCAATAGACCTAGGAATCAAATCTAAGTGGTATGACCTTGACTTTAGTTCTGTTTCTACACCACAAACACATACCACAGACTATTAAATATTAAATAGACTATTAATAGCTTTCCATACTATAATCATAAATTAGCATGTGATGTATGTGAAGAGGTGAATGCTCTTACAAACTTTTGTATAAACCCCTTTAGTATATCCCAATCTGGTGCCCAAATGAACAATGATGACCAGGATATAGTTTAGATTCCCTAGGAAGAGCATAATTACTCTCAAGCAATGTTTCCACTGGGTACTAGTAACAACTGCATCCATTGTACCCTAGGTTGATATTAGAGAGGTATCTTGAATAGTGGGTTATAATTTCCTTGTTACACAAAGGAACTGTCTCACAATTCAGGAAAAGGGCTTTTCTTAGAATGTTTACCTAGCTTATTAAAAGTATGATCATTTTGAATGTTCTGTATACAGGCATGATTTTTGTCAGCATGATGTTTAGTCTTAATTGTTTAGTTGATTAGATTGCAAGACACTCGTAGTGCTAAAGCAGCATTTCAAGTGTGTCTTCAGGGGCTTCCCAGAGGGCACTAGCTAAGGAAGGGACTTTCCCATGGTGGTGACATTGGTGGCACCACACCATAGATATGGGCCTAGGAAGAATAAAAGTGGAGACAGGAGACAGCCAAGTCATATGCATTTCTGTCTGTGTCTACTTCCTGGATATTTGCAGTAATAAAGCAAGCCCCACACTCCCTTACATGATAGTAAAACCCTGAAATTCTCTGAGCTAGAATTAGTCCTTCACCACTTCAACTGATGTTTTCCGTAGACAGCAAACAGCTTCTTAGTTGTTGTGTCTTCATCCCCCAATATGCTTTTTTTTCCTTTTAAAACTTATTTTCAAAATTTATTTATAGATTGTAGCTAAATGTAAGATTCTTCACAATGTATTTAAGGATCATTTGATTATCACAATCTTAATAGTGAATTCTTACATAAATTTTAGGCCAAACTCAGAACTATATTAAATGCACTTTAACTTCACTAAAAAATAGAACTCTCTTATCTTTCAAGGCAAAAGTCATTTACTCAGATATACACAAGTCCATTGCCTTTGTTTCTTTGGCACTCTGGTTCGTATTGTTTTAATTATCCACTTCAAACCAATCATGTTCGGCATTATAGCTTGGTGTAATCATTATCAAAAAAGGCAAGCGTACTCCTATGATTTCAGTGAACAACTGTTGTAGTGGGTTTTCTCGGGTCCCAGACAGCCAGAGATCCGGGACCCACAGGCCCGCTGCCGGGCGGCTAAGCCCGGCGCCGCTTATCCGCGCACCGCCGCCCGGGTCCCCAGAAACGAATCAGACGCTTTTATTAACTTCATGCTGTTTGGCCTATGGCTCAGGCACATTGCTAGCTAGCTCTTATATCTTAAATCAACCCATTTCTATTAATCTGTGGGCCATGTGGCGGCCCGTAGCTCACCCGTGCTCCTTACATGTCGTTCCTTGGGCGGCTGGCTCGATCTGCCTTAACTCCGCCCTGCTTCTCCTACCTAAACTCTGAACTCTCCTCCCACTTTCTCTATGGTGTCTGCCATGGCTCAAAACAGCTCCTTTATTTAAAGATTGAGATTCACAGCATAAAGAAGGGCATTCCCACATCAAACAACGTTTTATTAAATGAGGTAGCATACAAGTAATTGTCCAGCAAATCGAATCCAAGGATTTTCATGAATGCCTTATTTTAATCGAACCAGAGAAGCTTATCTAACCACAAGGCAATCTTTTGTTTTATTCTTTTAGCTTCTTGTTCTTCATTTGGTTAAGTCCACAAAAATAAGTATAAGATATATTTATATATGGCTCACAAGCAAGGGAAACTAGCAGATATATTGACTTTTAGATTCAGTTTCCAAAATCAAGTGTAATGATTAGTTAGGAAGAATCAGGTATACATGAAAGAATAAGGCATGAACCTTAATATATAGGCAATATTGACTTAATTTAATAGCATCAATATCCTTTACTGGAAACACCTTTTTTGATGGCTTATAATAGGTAGGAAACTCGTAGAAGTATTTTAAAGACCAGTGTCTTAGAAGATTCACTCCCAGAAATAATTATTGATTACTGCTGATGAGTCTATGCACACAAAGCAGTTATAGTGCATGTCAGTACTGGTGAGTCATGACTACACTCTTTGACAGTAGGTCCTACTGAGGATTAATCAGTTCATGTGGTCAAGTTGGTGAAGTTAGATATTAAGCATGTTTGTCTTTTTAAATGAGGCAATGAAAGGCTTTCTTGACATTGATTTTGTAGGCTGTCCCTATGACTGCCCACGCTAGAAGGTTCATTCCAGTAAGCTCTACACAAGTCTGCAAGGAAGTACTGTACATGGATAAGATTTTCTGCTTGTAGCAAGATCTTGATAGAGCTTTTCATCATAAGTGGACATTATGATCAGATTTAATCAAAGGATAATTTTAAAAATTCCATTTTGCACATGTAATCTAGGTAATGATTTTTATGAAAATAAAACTGTGTAGTAGAGAACCATGCTGTTTGATTATAAATAAAAGAGAATACAGAAATTCAGAGACAGGACAAAAGGGTGATAATAAAATTGAAATAACAGCTGTCCCTAATTCTATAAACCTTTCTCTGTTAAATAGGAAAATACTAGAAAGCTATAAATATAATGACAGACACTGATTGACTGTTATTTTTGAGGCTCAGTATTATTCCTTTTTCATTTACTCTTTCACTTAATCCTCATGCTGGCCTTCTGACTACACTGGCCTAGAATGCTGCCTACTTAGGTCTTTTAGCTGAAGCATTTTATCTGTTACATTAACTTTAATATGAGGGTTTTTTTTTTTTTAAAAAAAAAAAGACCTTGAGAGTTGGGATGGATTAAAATGAAGGAACAGAGATGCCTGTCAAAGTGTCTTTGAAGTTACTGAACGCAAGAACATACCAAGCAGAGTGCAAACACTCTCACATCCTATTTTTCACATGCTGCCAAGAAGAATTCATTCAGAAGTGCTTTTTGTCTGGAGAATTCTTCCAGTGTTGGGGAAGGACTAAGTTCTTGCTCTGTCAAGGTCCTTTTGTTATAGATGTTTATTTTGTAGCGTGAAAGGATTGATATCAAGGGCTTCTGTACCTATTTCTAGAGCATTTTATAAACACATTATATGTATTTATTGATTGATGCTATTTTCATTGATGAAGACCACTACAATATTTATCTTCTCATTCAAAATGAGTTTTTCTCCATAATTTACTTCTAAGGAACTTTTAATGCCAGAAATATCACATAGGAATTGAATGAAAAGGGACTAATTGCCATGTAAAATATTTTTAAAATGTTTGTGGCCTGTGTATCTCACAGCTAGGGACCTGTGACAAAAGCCTATAAACAGGGTAGTATAAACTATGGGAATTTATTTCTTGTAGTCTTGAAACAACAGAATTAAAATAATGGTGCATGTACTTTCTCCCTCGTTTACAAAAACTCACTTAGTGAGTACAGAGCTCTGGTTGCCTCCTCTCTCTATAAGGCCCAATAAACAGTGTGATGGCTCACATGTGTGAGTGTGTGTGTGGCTCACATGTGTGAGTGTGTATGTGTTTGTGTGTGTGTGGTATACGTGTATGTATGTGTTTGTGTGTGTGATGTGTGTGTGTGGTATGTGTATGTGGTATGTGTTTGTGGTATGTGTATGTATAGTATTTCTGTGTGTGTCTATGTGGTTTGTGTGTGTGGTATGTATATGTGTGTGCGTGTTCTTATACACTGAAATACCTAATTCTAAGGGAATCACTGTTATTACATTATCTGAGCCCATTTTACTCTCCCACATCAATGCCAACATATGTATTTACAAAAGAAGTAAGCATCCATACAGAATAGGGAATGTATAAAATAGGTACAAAGATGTTTTTACAAATAGCAAACACAGTGTGCTGTGCAACCCTCTGAACTTCTGTTTGTCTAAGTTTCTCAATTAATATTTTCTCTGAGTATTAGAAAAGTGTTGGTCTCAAAACCATGATTATGATTGCTGTCCTATTTTTATACACTTTAGAAGAAGAGCTAGTGTTTTAGAAATTATGAGACCCTATTCCCGTGAGTAGGGAATTGTGTGCAAGTCACAATCCTTTGAATATATTTGTCAAATTCTCACCAACACCATTTAGAGATGATACAAATTATATGAATAAAAGTGTACAGTTTAAAGGATATAAAACAGAGATGTAGCTTAACCTCCACACTCATAAGCTCTACAACAGCACACACAAAGTTTGTTTTGAAAGAGAAACTACCATAAGTCACTCACATATATTCTGGTTACCAGTGAGAGCTTTTAATTTTAATTATTCTAGAATTAATTTTATTCTTTGATTTTCATACCATCATGCTAAACTTTCTAGTGGGAAGTCTTTCACATTTATAATTTCTGTGATCAGATTCCTTCTGCTCAGGGCCATTATTTCTGTGATTTTCAGTATACAGCTCTTGATCTGACTAGATGTACTTTAAGAATTAAGTACATACGGGATACTTCTTATGAAAAAGTTTGCTGTAGACTACCTGTAGCTATGCGGGAAGCCACAACGCCTTTACCCTTCACATACAGTGTGTTTTCCATACTCTGTATGCTTTTGTTGAATGTGGGTCGAGTGCCTAGAATGTAAAAGTCCTCTTCTTCTTCTTGGCTTGACAGAAATTTGCATTATTTGTCTCGGAAACCGGGGAGCTGGCTGCATTTGGGTCTTGTTGTACAAACTTAGTTGACTTTCTTTAGAGGAGAACTTATAAATCTTGTGCTTCCTCACTGGATTCTGTCTACAAGTAGCATTAAGCAATTTTAAATTCTTCTGAGAGTTCCTCAAAGAAATACCAAATGCTACACAAAAAAAAGTCTTCTAGGATGCATATTTTAAAAGATTTTCTAAAAATACACTATAAATTCTCTTTAGAGAATCACATGCGACCTTAGGCAATATGTATTACTGTAACTGTGTGTATGTATATTAATTTTTGAAAGTTATTTTCTGTAATAATGTTTTTAAGTAAAGGTCATAAATTCACTTAGCTCTTTGAATCAAGAAAGAATTGACCATTCTCAGTTACTGATTTGCATTTTAAGTGTAAGAACATTTAATATCCCGTGCCAGTAATCTACAATTTGAAAACATTGAGCTGTAGTGGCATGATAGGCAGGAAGAATGCTTGGAAAGTGAGAGGCTAGGGAGCCACACTGTAGGTGTGATTTCATGTGTCACAAGTTAACTAGGACAAGAAAATGTGTCAATATTAAAAGTTAACATTCTTTAAAAGGGAAACTACTAAAATTGAATGTATAGCTAGTATACATATAAACTACTATAATTATATTGAGATAAAATTGCATGTTCTGCATGTTAAAAACAGACTATCAACTAGTTCAAATGATTAAACTAAATGTAGACGTAATAATACCAAAAAGACTTGTTGTATCATGTTTGATTTCTAGTTCATTAAAATACAATATAGGTAAATAAATTTTAGAAATAAAGTATTGTCATTGGTTAACTTTGTCTTTTAATGCTAACTTAAAATATGGTTATATATACATATTATATACATATCTGTGTATATATATAAAAATATGACTAGGAAAGGACTGGGAAGGGTCTTAGACAGTAGCTCTCAACCTTTCTTATGTTGCAACCCTTTAAAACAGTTTCTCATGTTGTGGTGACCTCCAATCATAAAATTATTTCAATGCTACTTTGGACCTTGTAAATTTGCTACTGTTATGAGTTGTAATGTAAATATCTGATATGTTGGATACACATCCCTCAAAGGAGTCATGACAAAAGATTGAAATCCAGTGCTTTAGAATTTAGAGCCTTTCTTTTTCACTTGAAATCTAGAAATCTGGCCAGAAGATTTCTAGCCGAGCCTAGATATATATAGATATATATAGATATCTCAAGTGTTCTCTAACATATGAAAGGTAGACTGTTTTCTGTAAAATGGCTTTGTTAATTCCACAGCATGTTTCAAGACCTACTATTATCTTCTCAATGCCCAAATCTAAAGTCTCATTCTATTTAATTGTTTTGAGCATTGGGTTTATTATATGTGCAATTAACCTTACAATTATATCATGTGTAGGTTTCTTTCACAGTATTTAGACATTTCAATATATTTCAAACTGATTCTCCCCTGAATTTCTATGAGGCTGAATTGCATATCACTTATGGATCATAGAGCATTTTGTTATATAAGAACTTAGTAAGGTTGACTAGGATGTATCCCCTATTACTCATCTCTGAGTATTATTAAAAACACTTACTGCTGTGTTTTGTTGATTTTTATATATTTGTTTGGATGTGGGAATGTCTTTCTGTATGCTGTGAATATCAATCTTTAAATAAAGAAGCTTTTTTGGTCCGTGACAGGCACCATAGAACAAGTAGGTGGGGAATCAGGATAGGAAAGGAAAGACAGAGTCAGGACAGATTGAGCCAGACACTCAAAGGGAGCAACATGTAAGGAACACAGGTGCAGTGCGCCATGGGCCACGTGGCAAGATAGTTTAATGAAAATGGGTTAAGATGAAAGGGCAAGCTAGCAAGGTGCCTAAGCCATAGATCAAGCAGCATGAAGTTAATATAAGCGTCTGAATCATTTTGGGGGACTAATCAGCAGTGGGCAGCTAAGAGGTCTGGGACTGCAGGTCTATGGGTCTCGACCTTTGGCAACCTAGGAACAGAAACCTTATTGTAACAGTTTATTTATTTATTTTTTAAAGAAAATTCTATTACTTTTTACCCTTTTACTATTTAATAGCATTTCTGAAAGAAGAGTGTGACTCATGGGTAGAAGTCTTTTTGACACTGATTTCAGATGTGTTTATACAAGTGTACTTGAAAAATAAGACTGGGAGGGTCCTGTGGCATAGGCAGTAAATAAGATGTTTGCTATACAAGCTTGAGGCCCTCTGACTGGATTGCTAGCAGCCATGTAAACAATTGCACATTGCAGAGCATTCTTGCAAATTCAGTACCAGGAATCAGTGACTGGTGATCCCAGAGTCTCAATGTCAACCAATCTAGAAAACAACTATGAGTCCCAGGGTAATTGAGAAACCCTGTGTCACAAAATAAAATGTAGAGCGATAGAGGAAGATATTTAATATGAGCCTCTGGCTTCTACATGAGGCCTTGCATATGAGGGTGATTGCACACACCTGTACACATCCTTAAATAATACAGTTACTATACGAAAATAGAAACTTTTTTAGTCTTCATGGTGATTCATTTAAAATAATGGGCACACGCATGTGCTTTAGAATGTGGAAATTTCAAAAGGGTATGAATTTTGTGCTACAATTTTTCCATGTCGACAAACCTGCTTTTTCTTCCCAGGGGACATAATGACTGCCAGCAGTTTCCATGTAGTCAATAAATAATTCTCCATGAATTCAATCAGGAAAGTGCTTTAATCTGACACAGCCAATGTTATGCCTTTTAAGTATTACTCTGATCTTTGTTACAGTTCTCTCAAATTGGGGGGGGGGGGCTATTTTCCTACCCATTCCTGAAATTTTATCAACTGTTCTTTTTCGTTTTAAATATATATTTAATTCCTGTACACCTTCAAAGTACACAGCCTTTCTGCAGTTGGATTTAGCCTTTCTCCTTAACTAGGCATGTAGTATTGTACTTTCATGGTTATCAGATTTTATGAACAGATATAGAATAAGACTATTGCTCTAAGTCCAGTATCTCACATGTAGCATTAAACTCTGAAGTGAAATAATGAACAGTTTGGAAAACTCAGCTTAAAAAAAATATAAGCCCTATCTGTATGACTAGGATTGTGCTCTTTCCTTTATGACTTGGGCATAGGCTACTTGCCTAGTATCTAAAGACAGGCCCAGTTCTCAAGACCTATTACCTAGAGGACTGGATCATGCCGTGGTTCTGCATTTTGCCTTCCTGCCTGTCATGGAGTTTTACTTATTACATCGGATTCTTTGAATTAGAATGCCTGCCTAGAATTGAATTTATAGAGGACAGGCTATCAGAAATAGATCACTTCAGTGTAAGAACATATTTATCAATCCCACTTGATCCTTCATGTCTGTGAATGAGGCAACACTGGCAAGTACATTCTTGGGTGTTTTATGACTAAAGTTTGGATACAATTAAATGGATATACTTGGACGCTGCATTGAAGTTGTTATTAATTAGTTGCCTAAACCAGAGGAACAGATGACTATGTAATGCACTGTGATGCAATTCCTTCTTTGCATATTCTTCATCATATAAGATCTGTAACCTCCTCCCCCCCAAAAAAAAAACTGAGGCAGATGAACAGGCAGAGTTTAACAATAGCAGGGATTGAAAATGGCAATATATACTCCTACTAGACTATTTATGTTTTCTTCATTTCTTCTTCTCCTTCTCCTATTCCTTTTTCTTCCTCCTCCTCCTCCTTCTTCATCCTCTTCCTCTTCTTCTTTTGATTTCTTTTAGAAATATATATCTTAATGTTCAACTCAGAAAGATTCTGGATCATTAGGGCTGAGTCAGATCCCAAAACATAAATACCAACTCCCTAGATAACAAATGTATGGAGCCAGTGAAGATTATCTGTGTCACAGGGCAAGGAGAGAACATTTTGTGACTAGCTATGATGAAGGATTCATATTATTTCTGGGAAACAGCAATCTTGAAAGGCACCAAAAGAAAGCCTTCTGCATTTCATGACTGTATACTAAAGAAATGAAAAGATTTTACTCTTCAAGTTTCTTAACGTTCTTTACTATCAATACAAAATCTATTGTTAAGTAGAAATTATTGTTCAATATTTTTGGTGTTTTGTCTCTATTGAATTTTCATTATATGTAGCAAAAAGTAATGCAAAATGGAGAATTACACATACCTTTGTAATCATAAGTTATTTCCAATCGGAAATATACTTTTTCTAAAGTGCTTTTGTTGTTGTGTAGTGGAGAGGTTTAGATATTAACTCTCTTTTGGATGAGATTAACTTGCCAAACAGACCATCTCAGAAGAAATTTTGTAAAATTAATTCAGTATATTTTATAAAAGCTCTCAGGTGCTTTGAGAATGCTGCTGTTGCATGTTCCTGGGGGAAATGATAGACTATCAACTGATCTCCACAAGATGTATTTCCCATTTGATGTTTGAAACCAGCAGATTCTTATTCTTGGCAGTAGGAGATCACTCATCTCATAAACTTTCATATCACATCTTGCTCACATAGGAATCTTTTTTGCCTGAATTATTTGTTTACCTTTTAGTCAATAAATATTTACAAACATTTTCTCAATTTAACCAAGTGTTGCTATTGTATACTTATAAAACACTTTTCTTGAAGCACTATTTTGCTGGCTACCCAGGTTGACTTTAAACTCTCCGTTCTTTTGTTCAGCTTTGGAGTAGCCAGTAATGAAATTATAATCACCTGCTAAAATATTTTTCAAAAGTCAATTATGATTTTATCTTCCATTATCATTAATGAAATTTATCTTAAAAATACGTCCTTTTGTAGTCTAGCAATTTGCATGCCTATCAAGATTCACGAGAGTGATGGATGCACTGTGAGAACATCTGTGAAGATGCTCTAGAGAAACGTCTTTACTGGGTGAACTAGCATAGAAACTAGAACCAGTTTAGTTCACACAGTGACAGAAACATAAGGGTTTTGTATTCAGCATAGAATTTTATGTCTTAGGCACAGAAACCAGAAACAGAAGCTTTCTTGCTCTATGAAATAAACATAGACACTGTGTTTAGTTAGTAAGTGTAACATTACACAGTAGCCTGAAAAGAAATAAAATAAAATTAATGATCACAACTATTACAAGGGGACAAGCAAAGTACAGGTCACAAGAAATTATCCACTGAAATAGAAGTCTCAACAGAACAATAAAAGCAGAATATTGCTCTACAAGGAGAAGCAGAAAAGAATGGTGATGTCATCATGAAAGAGATGGAAAGCAGGCTTGCATTCTCAGTGTGGTTGGGCATTGCCGTGACAGAAAGGAAATTATGTCAGAAAAGTGTTTGGAAGAGGACCTACCTGTGAGCAGCAAGGAATATAAAGAAGGAAGCCCTTGGAGATGGTGGTGTTGCGCCTTGTACAAGACAAGCAACAGGAATCCCAGTTGAAGAAAAATATTAGGCAGAAGTAAGAAGATAATGAGTTGGAGGCCTACCTAGCAACATAATGAGATCCCATCTCAGAAAATCACCCTAGGACCTTAATGTGTAACTGAGACCTGGATTCTCTGCTTCTGCTTCGTGATTTGGAATACTCAGGGTTTTGTTTTTTTTTCTTCCTGGATTATAAACCTTATAATGTTCATTAGCAACCTCCTCTGAGAGAGCATTTTTATGTTATAAAAATAAAATTCTTTCCCCTTTTCTCTTCAGGGGCCAAGGCACATATGTCTGACAGTGTTTCTGGCATACCCCTAATCCATCACTGTGGACAGAGGATGAAATTTGGGGAAATTTCATTTGCCACACAGCTCTATTCCTATAACCACCTCATGAGCTTAACTTGGAGATGGAGTAAAATTATCATGGGCATTTAACGGAAGTACAATAGAAGAAAGAGAGGACATATTTTAAAGAAATCCATCAGTGTCTCCATTAATTTCCTACCCTAAAGGATCAGAAACCTTGTTGAAGAGGAGGTAGAAAGATTGTAAGAGCCACAAGAGAAGGAGGACACCATATAAACAAGGCCTTCTAAAATTAATATGTGTGCATGCATGTGTTTGTGTTTGTGTATGCAAGTGTGTGCATGTGTGTGCATGCGTGTGTGTGTATGCATGTGAACATGTGTATATATGTGTGTGTATGCATGTGTATGCATGTGTATGCATGTGTGTGCATGTGTATGCATGTGTGTGCATGTGTGTGCATGTGTGCGTACATGTGTGTGTATGTGTGTGTGCTTGCGTATGCATGTGTGTGCATGTGTGCGTACGTGTGCGTACGTGTGTGTATGTGTGTAGTATATTGTGTATGCATATATGTGCATGTATATGCATATGTGTGTACGTGTGTTTGTGTGTTATGTATGTATATGTGTGTGTATGCATATGTGTGCATGTGTATGCATGTGCGTGTGTTCTCATGCTTCCTTGCATCCTTGTTTTTCTGGTTTTTCTTCTATTCAAATATTTTTGTTTTTATTTTATTTCTTCTCCTCCTTCTTCATGACTGTTTTATAATGATAGAAAGTAAGAAATTCTGTGGATTTAGGGGTGAGTGGGGAGTACCAGAACATTAGAGAGGGCTGCTATCATACTAGGTTTTTGGATTTCTTTTAAGGATCAATATATTAAGATAAATAAGGTAATAGTGCATTACAACATTAGAAAGTTGTAATGAAAGAACTGGCGCCATTTTGAAAGGTTGACAGAACATTTTTGAAAAGACAGAGGGAGGGGAGGAATCAAGGGGTTCAGAATTTACTTAGTTTGCTTTAGAGTCAACCATAACCAGGTGTGGTGGTATCTTCAGTGAGGATGACCTCTATCAGTATTACTTTTATGTTGCTATGATAACACATATCATGAATAAAGCACCCTACAGGTGAAAGAATTTACTTAACTTATGGTTTTAGCAGCTTGGTGTCTGTAGCAGCTGCAGAGGACTGCAGAAGAAGACATCATAGCAAAAACAAGAGGGTAAAAGCATACATCTTGAACTTCAAGTACAAAGCAGAGAGACAATTAGGTGAAGTCTTTTAATCTCAATGTCAGCCCCAAATGATAGACTTTCTCTAGCAAGGCCACATCCTTTAAACCATTGCAAACAGTTCCTCCAGCTGGAGAACAAATGTCCAAATGCACAAGATTGTGGAAGACATTTAATTCAAATCCTCAAAGTCTGATTATCTACTTTATTGAAAAAAATCTCTAAGACTGGCATTTCTAATAGCTATTTTATAATACGCCATAACTCTGTTTAGAGGACATGGGAAGTGTTCTCATGTGGACAGTTTTGCTTTGTAAGCAGTTAGCTAACTAAAGCCATTTGAAGATGTTTTATCTGTAGTATCTAAGGCACATTTACACACATTCCTGTGGGAACATCAAGATGGTTAGGATTCACTGGGTCCTTTGTCCTGATTTATCTATTACAGCATTCAAAGAGTTTACAGAAAGATTATGGCTAAAAAAACAAGTCAACAATGGTCCAGAGTGTGACTTACCAGTGTTTTAAGTTCTTGTTATAAAAGATAGGCATATATTATTTCTACCTCTTTCTAGTGGTCGTTACAATAGCAGAGTCTACGCAGATTCCACAAAGAGTCTTCAGTCTCTTTCTCGGCCTTCTTCTCGCATTCACTCAGCTCTTACTCCTGCGTTTTTCTAGTAGCATCATACAACCTTAATAAGCTCTTTTCTGAACTATGGAAGAAATACACGTTTCCCATAGGCTAATTACCGCTAAGTGCGGTAATAAACAAAAGGCAATGTCTGAATTTGCCATAGATCTTTCTTTTTTTTGGGGTGGGGGGAGTAGCTGTTATCCACTGTTTTGATTGTTGTTTTAGATATGTTGCTATCATTGGTTAAGTCACTTTTTCCTTTACTCCAATTCAATTCATTCACTTTTCCCTGATTTTCATGCTTCCAATTTTTATTTTGGATGAAATAGAATTACAGTGTTTTACATAATTGCAGAGGATTTTAAAGCTTTCTTGTTGTTGTTCAAAACTGTAGGATATCTTTTTAGTAACAGCATGCCATTTTCTACATTTTAAGAAGATGCATATTAGAAATTGATGTAAATGGACAGAGTAAGGAAAACTGTCATAATACAGATTCTGTGGGGCATGAAGTTTATAATACTAGTGAATATAAACGATAATGGCATTCAAATGTGGTCTTTGTGTTTAGGTTTAGAAAAGGACATTCATGATGGTGATATATGTAGGTATGACTATTTTTAATTTAATATAATTTAGTTTTATTTCTGGCACATAAGAATTTCACATCTTTATGGGTGAAGTGCGATAATTCAATCCATGGCTTAATAATAAAAGCTAAGCAATTATTATTATATATTCTTGGACACTCATTGTTATTTGTTGTTGGTAAAACTTATTAGTTAGTAGGAAAACTCCTCAATTATAAGTAGCTATTTGTGACTTGCTTAGGTTATGAAAAGTATCTAAACTCTTAATAAATTTTAATGAATATCGTATTGCTATGGTTTATCAAGTAGACATTTATTTAAAAAACAAGAATCAAAAGTACTGTGATGTTTATTCTGAGCAACCAGAGAAGCAGCACTGTGACTGTCTGCAATAGGGAACATTGTGTGAAGGAAATTCAGTAGTTACATTTTGTCTATAAAAATCCCAGTTGCTTGTTAGATACCCAAGCAGATATAAGAAGTAGCCTACGAGATATGGCAGTGTAAAGCTCAAGAAAGTAGTCTGAGCAGAGAGCTCTTTATTTATAGATACTATTTGAGTTAATGAGACTAGATGGATTTTACTTAGGGATGAGGGGAGAAGTATAATTACTGAGCCTCTGAGAAGTTCAAATGCTAGTGATTACAGAGACATGAAGGGGCAAATAAAGAGACTAAGAAAAAGTAGGTCATGAAATGGAATAAGGGGAACAAGATGTCCAGTGGAATATTTGAAGGAATGGAGCCTGTCTAATTGGCATATTCTGCTGATTATTAGGTAGAAACTGGAAATGGAATGGCCATTTGGAACCTGAAACCCAGTGACTTTTATAGGCACTATTTTGATTCAGTGAGGTAAAAAAGAAAGCCTGTGGGAAGCATTCTCAAATTAAATATGAGGAGAGCATATGGAGGGAGCTAGTGTGGACAAAGCTCATCGTACACTTTCCTCTATACTTTCTGTCTGCCGAAGTGAAATGCCACTCTCCTGTCTTGGCCACCTCTCCAACCACGTAAAGGTTACATAGGAGGCCTTCTTGCACTGCATCAGCTTATGTGCAACTGCTGGAGTGAATGCCTAGGAATTAATAAAATATTGAACAGAACTGGTTCTGATAGATAATAAAAGAAATAAAACAATTTTTTTGGACTAAATTAATAATGAAGTTGCACAATTAGGAAAATAATTAGAATATAATGTTAATTTGTAGTAATTCAAATTATCTTTTAAATATTCTTTAAAGAGTACCAGAAGTATATTTAATATTTTCTTTTTACATTTGTATATTAACTGTGCTAGTTAAATTTGAGAGACAAAACTATACAAGTTAGAAAAATATATTTACAAGTTTTTATATAAAATGTAATTTTGAAAATTATAGTAATCCTGAACTATAGTTGAAAAGCTTTAATAAATTGGAATAGATGAAGCTAAATTATCACTTAATAAAAATAGTTGAATAATAAAAGAATATACAAAAGGAAAGGTGATTGATGGCTAGATATTTGATAAAGGGCTTATTTCCAGAACGTGATAATTTAAAAATTAGTGATAGCGCCAATTGATAAAGATAAGTCATGTCAAGTGTACAAATGGTATAAATAATCACTTCAGAACAGAAGACATTCAGAAGGCCACAAAACACAAGAAGATACTCAAGTTCATTAGTCAAAGTGAGATGCAGATCAAATTAAGATCACTTTAAATTTTATGTTATTGTCAGAGTCTTCGGTTCAGTTCCATTGATCCATGTGTCTTTTCATTCCAGTACCAAGCTGTTTTTATTACTATAGCTCTACGGTAGAGCTTTGAAGTCAGGGATGGTGATATCTCCAGAAAGTCTTTTATTGATCAAGATTGTTTTGGCAATCCTGAGTCTTTTGTTTTTTTCCATATGTAGTTGAGTATTGTTCTTTTGAAATCTGTAAAGAATTTTGTTAGGATTTTGATGTGAATTGCATTGAATCTGTAAATTGCTTTTGGTAAAATTGCCATTTTTACAATGTTGATCCTACCTATCCAGGAGCATGGGAGACCTTTCCATTTTCTGATATCTTCTTGAGTTTCTTTCTTCAGAAACTTAAAGTTCTTGTCATACAGGTCTTTCATTTGTTTGGTTAGAGTTACTCCAAGATATTTTATGTTACTTGTGGTTATTTTAAAGGGTGATGTTTCTCTGAGTTCTTTTTCAGCCCATTTATCACTTGTATATGATGGGGCTACTGCTTTTTTTTAAAGTCATTGCTGAAGGTGTTTATTAGCTATTGGAGTTTCCTGGCAGAATCCTTGGGGTCACTTAGGTGTACTGTTATATCATCTGCAGATAGTTTGTTTTTCTTTCTAATTTCTTGCCCTCCTATTTTATTAATATGCCCTTGCTAGAACTGTGAGTACTATAGTGAATAGATACAGAGAGAGTGGACAACCCTGACTTGTTTCTGATTTTAGCGGAGTCACTTTGAGTTTCTCTCCATTTAGTTTGATGTTGGCTGTCGGCTGGCTTGCTGTATATCGTCTTCATTATCTTTAGGTATGTTCCTTGTATCCCTTATCTCTCCAAGACCCTTATCACAAAGGGTGTTGGATATTTTATCAAAGGCTTCTACATCACCTAATGAGATGATTTTGATTCTGGATTGACAGCTGGGGAACTTGCATGGGATCAAACTATGCCCTCTGAATATATATGACAATTGTGTGGCCTTATTAGGTTTTTTTTTTTTTTTTTTTTTTTTTTTTTTTTTTGATTATTTGGCCTCTGGTAGTGAGACCAGAATTTATCCCTAATGTATGATATGACTTTTGGGAACCCATTCCCTTTAGAGTAATACCTTGCTCAGCCTTAATACTGAGGGGAAAGTTTTGGTCTTGCCTTAACTTGATATGCCAGACTTCATTGACATTCCCTGGGAGCCCTTACCCTCTTTGAGGATTGGATAGGGGTTGGAGATAGGGAAATCTGGAAGGTGACTGGGAAGAGGGGAGGAAGGGGGAACAGTGGTTGGTATGTTAAATGAAAACTTTTAATTGAAAATATTATATAACTACATAGTAATATATTATGACATAAAATTTTATTTCATTTCCATTCTCTTCCGTTTTCTGTTATAAAATTGCCCTCAATTTCTCTCAACATTATTTTAAATTTACTATACAGGCCAACATATAACTGGATTTCAGCTCATGTAATCTTCCTGCCTTAGTCTCATAAGTACTGGAATTATGGTCATCATGAATCACAGCACCTGATTTTTATAGTATTTCAACACATTCTCCAGAATTATTAAAAGAGGAAAATGGGTTATATGGAGTATTAGTGAGAGTAATTAGAACTTTAATATACTGTTGATGAAATGTAAATTGTGTTTGTTGCTTTGAGAAGTGTGTTTTAGCATCTACTGAAGCATAAAAGAGTTCATACACTAAGTCCTAGCTCTAAGTGTATGTCAAAATATTTTGTACTAACTGAAGCAAAGCTATAAGATGCAATTTCTAAAGAAAAATAAACAAAAATACACTATCTACATGTATGAGACTATTTTAACAAAACCCATTAATTTGTACAATTAATATAGACTAATAAAATGCATGAAAAAATTAAAAGAAAAAGTCTACTTTTATATGCAAATCGGTCATTTATTACTAAAAGCAGATTTAATCACACTACTGTATAGTATGAGGTTTCTGGCCCAGACCTTTGGGCCTAGCCTCAAGACTGAGACCCTCAGACCTGTGTGCAGTACAGCAGTCCCACATAAAACCACAGACACATTAATTTTAGGCTGATCGGCCTAAGGTCCAGCATATAATTTGCGTACTCTTTACCCTTGAACTAACCCATGATTCTAATCCTGTTCAGCCATGTGGCTCGGCATCTTTTCTCAGAGCAGCATAGTTGTCCTCTGCTTCTTCTGCCTTCTCTGTGGCATTTCTGCTTTGTTCTTCCTGTTCCCAGAGTTTTCTTAGTCTGGTAGCCCCGCCCATACTTCCTGTGTGCCTTTGGCCAATCAGCGCTTTTTATTAAAATCATAGACGGGACAATTATTTACAATGGAACATCATAAATCTACTACACTAATGCCTTATTCTCTCATTTTTATATAGAAGTAGAAAATTATCACTGTAAAAAATAATGACTAAAATAAATGTTTAAAATCCTTGTTTATTATTAAGGGTTTATCAGAAACCTTTTCTTGGGTACTGTGACACTTCTAAATCAATTTTGCCTCATCAGACTTATACATTAGAATAACACATTTGCATTTTATTTATTTTTTTCTTCATTTCATTTTCCCCATTGTTTTCCCCTATCTTCTGCAACTGCCATGCTCTTTCATATCATGAATAGAAAATGCTCTCTTGGTATTTAAGTTTGTGGTTTACTATATAAAAGTTAAATATAAACATTATGTAGAGATAGTTAGACATGACTTTAACAAATTTAAAATATTTTCTATTTTATTACTATGTAGAAACCAAGGGAGCTACTTTTAAAAGAAAGGTTTATTTTGTTTCTGTAACCCAATACTCACATAAATAATCAGGTTTTTTGTGTTGTTTCCTGTGATAGACTCATGGGAACAGATAGCTGGAAAGATGGGCTTTTAGTGGGTATTTATATCAGGAAGTTCAAACTTAACAGAACAATTACAATATTAAATTAAATCACATTTCTCAGCAAGATGCTCCTATTCTGTCCCATTCATCTAGAAGTGTCCTTCTGTCTGTGTTCCTTTTCCATTTTATTCACCAAGGCCAAATCATTGCATTATGTTCCTCCAGTTTCCTGGACATTTTCCCCAACAACTTGCTTGCACATATGCTTGTACTTATGAAAGTAAGGTTTTGTTGAAACCTGGGAAATTTGGGTATGTTATAGTTTTCTCTCTAAGCTCTTCACTGTCACAAAGATAAGGAAAAAGTTCCTTAGGCTATACACACACACACACACACACACACACACGTATGTTACTGCTTAAGTGAGTATAATTAATTGGACCTGTATAGTTCTTCACTTCACCTGTGTCAAATAACTCTATAAATTTTTATTTTTATATATTATATGCCTTCTCAACAGCTTATTTACTACTCATTTTATAAAGATAAAATAAAATAAGGTATTTAAAATATTTATTATTTTATTTTTAAATATCTATTATTCATAAAACCCTTGCAATATTAGTTGAGAGCTATAATATGCACTGAGTCAGGCTTAAATAAAGTACAATAATTTTTAATCTTCTTAAAAGTTTATTATTTTACCTGGTTTAGCTTTTAAAGTCATTTCTTTTAGCATTTTAAAATGTGGAGCACATTCTTATTTTTCAGAGTCACCATGTTTAATATTAATAATTCAAAGTTTCTTGCTTCATTTTAATATTCTACAGATCACCCTGTTCCATTTCCTTCTAGGTACTCTTCCAAACCTCTTTACTGACTGTTACCCTCAATTTCTTAAAATAAACAATTCCTTTTTGATTATATATCTTAGGAAGATCACACAGTATTTCTGTGCCTCACTTTTTTAATTAAATGAAATGTGTGGGTTTACCTATGATTTTATAAATTATGGGGTTCCATTATGTTTGTATCACCAAGATTGCCAAGCAGGACTGCCTGTGGATGTTTGCCAGTTTACCTGTTCATCAGTTGATGAATACTTCATTGTTTCCATTTCTTGACTCTTGCAAAGAGTGTTGTAATATGAACATGGGGCTAAGAATTTCTCTTTCCCATAATGATGTCATTTCCTTAGGTACATGCCAATGAGTGAGATAGTTGAATGGTGAGGTAGTTCTAATTTTAATTTCTGAGATGCCTCCACATTGTTCTCCATTGTGGCTTGTCTAATTAACAATCCCACCCCTCCACCCCAAAAATTAAGCCTATACTTTTCAACGCATCTTCTGCATTAATTGCTGACCTTAGGTTTTTAAATTAGCTATTTTTCAATCTCATTTGCAGTTTGATGTGAATTTTCCTGATTAGTAATACTACAGATTTATCATGTGATTACTGTTTCTATTGTGAAATGTCTACATTTACATCAATTGACCATATTAAATTAGTTTTTATGCTTCTAAGTTTTGTAACTTTTTTTATATTCTGGATATCAAAACCTTGGCTGATACAAAATTGACAGATACAGAAAATATTTCCTGCTATTATCTTACAGACTGCCTTTGAACTTTTTCCTTGACTGTTCAGAAATGTTTTGTTTTAAGGTAATCCCCATTATTCTCTTTTGACTTTGTTTCTTGTGCTTTTAGGAAAAATAAAAAAATTCAGTATCCATTTGTACACTCTAATCTGCACACATGTGGTCATCAGAATATCTTAATGTTCTTTTGAAAATTACCCATTTTCTATAAACTGTGTCCAAGGGTAATATTTTTCTACTTGGCATGGTGTGCATTAGGGGAAAGCTATGTCTCTTTTGCACTTATGTTTTAGTACTTGACTATAACACTGTGATGTCACAGTCAATGTGGACTTTGACAAGGCTATAGGGGGTCTAGATACAAATACTATCTTGAGTGTGATTATGAGACTGTTCCATGTGAGATTTAACATTTGATCAGGTAGACCGAATAAAACATATTGCCCATTCTAATTTCCATGATTTTCTTCTTTATGCCAAAATCTTTAATAGAATAAAATATGTGAGCTTAGGTGAGTAGGAGTGAAGGCCTACCTAATTGTCTCACAGGAACTTTCTTTTCCTGCCTTTAGAATCCAGTGGAAATAACAGCTATTCTTGAGAGTGACTCTGTATTGTTGGTTTCTTTATTGGAATCCAATGTTATTAATTTTTTTAATTTTTCTGGTTTTCAAGTCTTCTGACTCTGTAGAAGCACACTATCACATCTACTGTGTGTACGAACACATATTCTTAAGTGTATGTGCATGCTTATAATTTTTGCTTTTCATTTTTTCTCCTGGAAAATTCTCATAAATCACTTTAAAAATACCTTTTTTATGTTCAGAGACTTAATTTCAGGAAAGAGTTAAATAGGGGCAAATGATTGCATAGTCTTGTGAGTTCACATAAATGTGATTCACATGAAATATATATAGCCGTGTATACAGATAAAAGCAAAATGTATTCCAAGAATGTTCTTTGAAATTTTAACAAAGAAATTGAAGCACAAAGAATCTTATATTTTTATCTAAGTGTCCTTGTTTGAAGTATTGCTATGTCCATGTTAAGAAATCACTAATATGAAGTTGCAGTTAGCAAGGGCTATAAACTCTGAATGATTGGGGGGAAAAAAGAAAAGAAAAGATTCCAAGGAGAAAGGAAGAGGGTGGGAGAGGGAGTTAACAGTTGACGAGGACAAGGAGGTAAGGTTAGCAAGCCTTCATTCTTATAGGACATAAATTGGTTGCAGGTAAATTAGTTCCATTTTTGGAAAATGAAATAACAAAGAAATAATACCAATATCTTCTTCAAGGAAGATTTCTGTTTTGCATGTTTCTGTGATCTGATTATTTATTTATTATTTATTTGATTTTATAAACATATAAAAAGTCTTGCAAATAAAAGAAAAAATCAAACATCAAAGTCCAGTAGACTCCATATCTACCCAACTCAGTGAGCTTCTGTACAATTAGACTAGGAATTGAATTTTACACTTTCTGTGTCTAATATGCTTTATACACTTATCTTTATGTTTTTAGATGTAAACATCTTTCTGATATTTGGGGAAATCTCAAGTTATAAATGCTGCTTCCCAGAGCAAGTCTTTCACACCAGTCAATCAAGCATGACAGTATGCACAGATGTGTGCTTTGGCTATGTAATGTTTGATGTCCCTTCTGCCTCTGTTTACAGTGTGTCACATGAGAAGTGGGAGATGACAGAGTACATGTACTTTTATTACATATGGGCTAAGGTCAGTTGTAATAGGAAGACCTTTATGTCTGTGAAATCACTTGATTTTCCTGAGGGTAAGAGTTGGAGATTACATCATTATGTGAGTTGTACAGACTGGAACTAAGTTCATGCTGTTAGAAAATGATTAAAATATCATATAGAGCCAATCATTTTAGACAGTTTGGATCAAACCCTTAATTAATGTGGTAACTTATAAACCAAGGGAAGAAACAGAAGGGAAAAGGGAATAAAAAAACAGAAAGAGTGGATCAAATTAGCAACTAAATATGAAGACAGACATCTCATTAAAAATACTTTGAAAAATAGCAAAATGATAAAAGAAAAAAGAAGTCAGTTATAAACCTCATATCTATAGACTTTTTTCTTCCCTTTGTTATTATGCAACCCAGACATTCATTTTATTGTAAAGCTGTCCTCACTAGGTACAGTGCATTAAAAATTCTCTGGTACTCTGAGTCACTGTAAATAATTTGCTGTTGTACAAAATTATACTGTGAAATTGATCTGTAATTACAGTAACATTATCTTCATTGCTGGCATGTGTCTGTCACTGTGATATACAGGATAGGCAGGGAAACCAGTAGCGTATTTTTTTTTCCTAAAATTTGGGTACAGTCTTTTTCCCCTAAGTATCTATTTTACATGAAACTTTGTGTTGTTTCTTCAGAGTAGTTTTAACTTTAGAGTTACAGTATTGATGTATACATTTATAAATAATCAACAGTGTTAGTTCTGGGCAGGGATGTGACTCTGTGGTTCAATACTTGCCTGGTATGCTCTGGACTCAGCCTCCAGTGTCACAAAATAAAACAAAAAGTCAAACAACAAAAACAACAGGTAGTTATAACCATTCATCCATTATGTCACAATTCACCTCTAAAAAATTAACTATCATTGGATTTTAAGATAAAATATCTCTATGTTATTTACTGGAGGACTGCGCGGGACATTTTCCCTTTGCAACTGTGCATGTGTTTGCCAAGTTGTTTTTTTTTTTTTTTTTTTTTTTTTTTTCAATTCTCAATCTTCTCTGTCATTGCAAGAAAGTCCTGTAATGATACTGATTAGAACCATTCAGCTGGATATTAACTTTTCACAAAGTAAGCATTATGTTTATGAACCTTTCATTTTGTGAAATATGCTCACCTGCAGATCACCAAGGCTTTCATTATCTCCTCTCTTACTACAAACGTCCCCATCAACTGGGTGTTAAGACCATCATCAACCTTGGCCCTTTTGAGAACAGAGACTGACAAAAGTTGCTTTGTTTTTATTCTTTCAACACCTTGGAATGAGCTGAAGGCTGCACTTTTCTCAGAAAGGAGTTTGCTCCCTGAGCATCTGGCAGGTGGAATCCTGGATCGTGAAACCTCTTTTTGTCAGAATACATTCCGCATAGGGCCTTGGAACACACTGCTTTTTCCTTGTTTGATCATAAATCTCAGTCATCTCTTGAATATGAGAATGGCTTTTTTGCCCTTCAAGTCAATAATTTATAAGTTTATGCTCTTAATTTATCTGTGTATAATCATATGTAATTGGCATGAAGTGACTGGACACAGTGGTAAGGTAGATTAAGGTAACCTTCAAAGATCATCTTGACTACTTACCTTTATAACTGTAGATTTAATTCGCTTTATATTATAAAGACACTTTGTTGCTATTTTTCTTTAATTCTCATAGCAACCTTAGTAATGAGATACAATTATTCCCTTTAGAGACAAGAGAACTGAAACATAGATTAAAATATAAATTCTAGTCTGGAAAGAAAGTTGAGTTATATTGGACTCAGGAGTACACTATTTAGTGGATTGGAATAACACAGTCCCATAAGGCTTGTGGAATATCTGTGAATGTATTTGTTGGTGAGTAAATGTATTCTGTTGATATTAGTATGAGCTATAGGGCCTGGGTGTTAGAACATTTTCTTAGCATTCATACATCCTTAGGCTCTAGGTTCAATGCTTTGCACTTAAATAAAAGAAAAAAACAAAGAAAATAACAGTGAGGAGCCACAGGTATAAAGAGACATTAGAATAGAGTTGTAGAGTGAGAAAGTAAAGTTATATCTCAAAGAGATAAGTTTGGATGGAGTTGAGTTTGGCGTTTATAGACCAGTGCATTTTTTTCCAAAAATAATTTATAATTTAATAAAATAAAAAACAAAATTTAAATAATAAAATAACAAGAGCAACAGTACCTATGAAGTAGCAAGCCCTGCCAAATGGAAATAACTGAAAACAGAAACAATATTTCAGAAGGCTTCAGAGATAATCTGGAAGGTTTCATCAGAAAGAATTTAAAATTATTTAACATTATTTCACAGTTCTCCATGGTGGTAATATTAACGGGCAGAATTTGAAATGCATAGTTGATATTTTATGCTAATAGAAAACACTTGGTGGCTCTTGGTTGGGCATCTGCATGTAGCCTGTGCTTGCTTACAATATGGTAGTAGGTGGATTATAAAGACAAAGGACTTAAGAGAGTGAGCCATGATAAAGTCACATGGCCGTTTGCATTCTAATACCAGGCTCTATTCAGCATCATCATTTTTGTTGTTGTTAGACACAATTGCAAAGTTCTAGCCAAGTGTCTTAGGGCTTCTATTGCTGCGAGTTCACACTATAACCACTGTACATTTCCATGTCTGATGTCAAAGCCATCTCAAATCTCCAACTCCTTTCACCCTTATTTACTGCACCACACTTATTTCTCTTTGTTTCTACTGCCTATTAGCAGCTTTTCTCAACACATATTCTATGACTCTAGAATCTCCACCATCTTGGGTTTTCCAAGGAAATCCAAGTTTTAACCTTCACAGTTTAATAAAATATACTTGCTCCAGGTTTCTGTGCACCACACCAAGTTTCAGATGAAAAGACCTACGAATCTCACTTTCACTGTAGGATTTCTAAATGCTGCATTTGTAGGAACCTGAAGATAAGATGCCTGATATATGACAGAGTGCATACGTGTGTGTGTGTGTGTGTGTGTGTGTGTGTGTGTGTGTGTGTGTGTGTGTGTGTGTGTCATATATCATGATGATTAGAAAATACAATCTGCCATTCCATCTGAAAGTTCTAAAAATTACCAAAGCCTGGCCATGAGGTAGGAAGCAATGAGTCATATTAACCTTCTGGAAGTATTTTATTAAGCACATCAGGTGTTACCACAAGAGGGGACTTTATCCTGTCTTATCATGGTAAATATTTATGCTGCAAAACATCATGAAGTTTTGATGTGTTAGATTGCCAAGTCTACATTTAGTTGCCTAATGCAAGGAGAGCTTCCCCAGTTAGTGTATGAGCAGAAAATACTACCCCCAGAGTACTGACAACACAGACCGTAGGCTATCTCTGGTGTTTGACACCATGAAGGCTCTCAAAGGACTAGTACTACAACTGCCATTATTAGACCCAGGCTGCCTCAGGTTTTTATGAGATTTTTAGGCATTTCAAAGATGCCCTGATGTTTATTCTTTTGTTTAATATTTACTGAATTCTTGTTATGAGTCAATAACTGTGTCTTATTATCAAAGTGTAAAGGTTAAAGATGATCTAGCAATGTATCTTCTAAGGAAAATAGAGGTATACACAGGGTATTTTGTGACAAGAAATAGGAAAAATTAGATGCCTTTTAATGTCTCCCCCAAATAATGGTATTAAGTTATGAATCCATCAAAGAATTAGTCCAACAATTAGGCTAGAATCTTTAAAATCAGATCAATTCTCAGAAACTCATAGACTGGTAGCGAAGCTATAACATCTGAGTCTTTGTGGAGACATTTCATATATGAACCATGCCATCAAATTCCAGAATTGGAAAACCAGTTGGTCCTAAAATTATTTGCCATTCTGAAACATTTTGTTCCTTCACATTCATCTCCCCTTTTGTAGGAATTATCTTTGTCCGGGTATTCTATATTGTATATGCTATCAGTCCTGTAGTCATTTAATAGCCATTTTGCTATCAGATTTTCATTAATGATATTTGCATTAGTTGGAACAAAAATAATTTCCATAGGCTCATATTTGATGTCTCGTTCACTAGGGATTGGTCCTTTTAGGAGGCATGCCCTTGTTGGAGTAGCTTCTGCCTTGATGGAGGAAATGTGTCACTAACGGTGGGGTTTTAGGTTTCCAGTACTCAAGCCAGGCCCAGGGTCTCTTTCTTCACTAACTGCTAATCTGGTTGTAGAATTCTCAGCTACCTCTCCATGTCTGCCTTTATGCCTCCATGCTTCCAAAAATGATAAAAATATATGTACTAAATCTCTAAACCTGTAAGCAAGCCCCAATTAAATGCCTTTCTTTTATAAGAGTTGGCATGGTCATGGTGTTTCTTCCCGATTATAACAACCCTAACTAAGACAGTGTTGCAATGCTGTATTCAAGTAACTTTAATTTTATTTCGTAATGGCTCCAGAGCACAAGAGTAGTCATGCTGGCAATCTAAATGTCAAAGGAAAAGATGTAAAATATTTTAATTAAGTGAGAAGATGGAAGTTTTTAATTAAATCACAAAAGAAATTACATATTCAAAGTGCTAAAAGCATACAGAAAACATGGAATTTTCATTAATGGAATTATGAAAAAGAAAGACAGCCATGTACTTCATATAATTGTGCATCGTCAGCTGAGAAAGTCTCAGCCACAGTGAGTGATGAGTAATCAGTAAAGATAGCATTAAATTGTTGAGTGTGGGCATCACCATCCCTGACCTCAATCTCTACTATCGAGCTATTGTAATAAAAACAGCTTGGTATTTTTACAAAAGATTGCCATGTGGACCAATGTATTGGAAGTGAAGTCCCTGACATTAATCTACACACAAAGGGGCACCTAATTTTCAACAAAAAGCCCAAACTGTACAATAGAAAAAAAAATTCAAAAACTGATGCTGGCATAATGGGAGACCAACATGTAGAAGATTGTAAATAGACCTGTAGTATGAGGTTTCTGGCCCGGACTTTCGGGCCTAACCTCAAGGTCTAGGCCCACAGACCCACAGACCCGCAGTCCCACAGAGACACACAGAAGCTTCCAATAGTTTTAGGCTGATCAGCCTCAGGCCCAGGCATATCACTTGCTAGCTCTGTACCCTTCACCTAACCCATGTCTCTTGTTCTGTTCAGCCATGCAGCTCGGTACCTTTTCTTAGGGCAGCATAGTTGTCCTCTGCTTCTTCCAGGCCTCTCTCTGGAATTCTGTCTGGAATTCTGCTCTCAGAGATTTTCTTATTCTGGTAGCCCCGCCTACACTTCCTGCCTGCCTTTGGCCAATCAGCTCTTTTTATTAAACCCCAGTGGGTGGGACAATTATTTACCATGAAACAATACTTATTTATAACCACAAAATTCAAGTCCAAGTAGATCAAAGACATCAACATAAACTCAATTACACTCAACCTTATAGAAGAGAAAGTAGGAAGTAACCTTGAAAATATAGGCACAGAAAACAACTTATTAAATATATTACCAGTAGCACAGGCATTGAGAGCAAGATTTAATAAATGGGACCTCCTGAAACTGAGAAGCTTCTGTAAGTCAAAACACTGTAAAAAGGACAACATGGCAGCCTAAAGAATGGGAAAAGATCTTTACCAACTCCATATTTGATAAAGAGCTGATTTCCAAAATATTTTAAGAACTCAAGAAACTAGACATCAAAAAACAAATAATCCAATCAAAAAATGGAGTACAGATCTAAACAGAGAATTCTTAAGTAAAGACTCTCAAATGGCCAAAAGATATTAAGGAAGTACTCTACAGTTTAAGCCATCAGGCAAATGAAAACCAAAATGATTCTGAGATATCATCTTAAACCTGTCTGAATGGCTAAGATCAAAAACACTAATAACAATTTATGTTGGAGAGAATGTGGACCAAGAAGAACACTCCTCCACTGCTGGTCAAAAGGAAAACTTAGAAGCCACTTTGGAAACTAGTATGAGGACTTCTCAGAAAACAGAATCCATCTACCTCAAAACCCAATGACACCGCAGTCTTGAGCTTATAAACAATGGATGCTCAATCCTACCTCAAGGATACTTGCTCAGTTATGTTTATAGAAGCACTATTTATAATAACCAAAACTTGGAAACAACATAGATACCCCTCATCTAAGGAAAATGTGGTACATTTATACAACATGGTATTATTCAGGTCTAAAATCAATGATATTATGAAATTTGCAGGCCAATGGATGGAAGTAGAAAATATCATGCTGCATGAGCTACATCAGACCCCAAAAGACAAATACGGTTTGTACTCACTCATAAGTGGAGATTAGATGTAAAGCAAAGGATAGCAAGACTACAACCTACAGCTTGTGAGAAGCTATCTAATAAGGAGGACCCAAAATTGATGGAAGCTGATGCAAAACTCCACAGTTAAGCACCAGGCCGAGCTCTGGGAATCTAGTCATAGTCTTCTTATGATTAGCTAGCAGCAAATGCTTAATTCGCCTTATGTTGATATACATACATAGTTCGGCTTTGGTGGTTTGAATGAGAATGTCTCTCATAGATGTATATGTCTGAGTACTTGGTCTCCAGTTCCTGGAACTGTTTGGACAGGAATACAAGGTATGGCCTTGCTGGAGGAGGTGTGCCATGGTGGATGGGCTTTGGGGATTCAAAAGCTTTCATGTATCACAGTTACATCTGTTTGCTTTAAGCTCTCAACAGTTGCTTCAGAATCATGCCTCTTCCATGCCTCCTGCTGTAATGGTCACAAACTAATCTTCTGAATCTGTAAGCTCCGAAGATGGTTTCTTTTATAGTCATGCTGTGTAGTATGAGGTTTCTGGCCCAGACTTTCAGACCTAACCTCTAGGTTTAGACCCACAGACCCACAGACCCGCAGAGACACACAGATGCTTACAATAGTTTTAGGCTGATCAGCCTAAGGCCCAGGCATGCAACTTGCTAACTCTTCACCCTTAATCTAACCCATGACTCTTACCCTGTTCAGCCATGGGGCTCGATATCTTTTCTTAGAGCAGCATAGTTGTCCTCTGTTTCTTCTCGCTTCTCTCTGGCATTCTGCTCTGTGCTTCCTGTTCCCAGAGTTTTCTTAGTCTGGTAGCCCCACCCACACTTCCTGTCTGCCTTTGACCAATCAGCCAATCAGCACTTTTTATTAAACCAGTGGGTGGGACAATTATTTACAATGGAACAACATAATCTGCCTACAATGGTGTTTTATCGGAGCAATAGCAAAATAACTGATACATAGGCTTACATAAGATTTTTCTCAGACAAAAGGCATTGTAAGTGGGAAAGTGTAAGAAGTCACTGTTGTGTGCTGTCCTGTGTCTTCTTCCCAGACGTGGCTGGTGAAAGGGAACAACTAAGACCTTAGGCACAGCATAGCACCCATTTCACTCAGCAGAGACAATTTCTAATGACTGACTTAGCAGTTGTTTTCAGACTCACTGGAGGACTTTTTCCAAGAAGAATAGTTGGGTATCTGGGAGGAGCAGAGAGGCAAATCAGAAGAGTGACGCAATTCTATTTCAATTGAAACAAAGAAGCAACCCCCCCCCCAATAAAAGTAAATTAAGAGCAAAATTATTTCTCAAAGACAAGGAAATTGCCCCTTCTCTGTGTGGAAGGAATGGCTCAATGGTTAAAAATCGTGTAAAAGGTCAACAGACTTTGAAATAGCACAGGGCTATAAAGCAGATGTGCTAGTCTACCACAGTACATGCATTTTCTTATTAAGATGGACACCCTGTTGACTATAAAGTTTAAAGTGAATGTAACAACAGTACAATATTCACCTTCATGTAGCATAAGAGAATTTTACTGATGTAGCAGTGAAGGAACATATATCTCTGTTTACTTAAAATTTATTTAAGTTTCCCCTGTTACCATTCCCTTCCAAATACCTTGTAGGTACATACTGAAGATTAATTTATTGTCTCCTATGTTGATGGACTGAATTATGAATTTCATCTATATTAATCAATATTTGAAGTTAATATTTTAAAATAAGTCCTTTTCAGATGCATGTAAGCACTATACAATGTTTTTTTTAAAAAAATAACTCTTATTGCCATTTGGCTTATTCTGTAAAGAAATAAGGCACATACATAATACTTTTAATTGATTTACAAATTACTTATTATTAAAAGTAATATATCTAACTATTGTTAAGAATTAATGGAACAGTTAACTATGCATTAAGATTAAGTAAACGATCTATTAAAAGTAACTAGATTATAGTATTATCTTTGTTTAAGCTCTAATTCCAAATACCTACCTAAAATGATATTTGAATGTCATATGTCTCCATTATAGTTTTTGACTGTGAATTTTGCCAATTTTTACTTCAAATTCTGACAATGGGATCTTTGTCTGCTGTTTATTTACCCTGATTTATCTCTTCCTTTTTAAAAAACTCATAATAGTAGGCTGGTGTCAGTCCTGGTGGCGTACATCATTAATCCTAGTACTCAGAAAGTTAAAGTTCAAAATATAATGTTATCCATGACTACTTTGTGACACATTATCTCCAAACAAAACCTAAAAAACTGTGCAGAAGTAAAATTGTAATATAATCAATGTTTTCATTTTCCTCTATGTAAAATAGAATTCAAACTATTCATATTAAAACCCAAATGCTAATGAGCTTCTTTTCAATGGAGAAAAGTTTCAGTAATTTTTCTGCTTTAGAATATTTGTCTTCAATTTCTTCTCTAATGAAATTTTAAACATCTTAACCCTTCTAATTCAGTTATATTAGTGTGAAACAGATATAATAATGAGACCCACTTTAGGTTTAAATGAGTGAACATATTTTAATCAACAATAAAAATTAAGATTATTGGCCTGATTTAAAGACTTTTTAGTCTCTTATTAGGAGGTACTCTTTGAAATACATTTTCTGCCCTAAAAATAAATAAATAAATAAATGTTTACTCAGCTGGGTAATGGTGATACACGCCTTTAATCCTGGCACTCTATGTACTTTTCAGTTATCATAATCTATATAAGTTTTCTGTAACCAACCTCAGCCACAGGGTACCCAGGGATAGCCAACCTGATGGAAGTTTTGCTGTCTTCTCACAGGCTCCGTCTTCAGCTGTAGATCTGCACATTGGTACTTTGACCAGGTGGGAAAAGGCCACATTGGAAAAATAAATTCTTTTCTCAAGAAGGTCAATTATAATCAATAATAGTTTTGCATATATATATATATATATATATATATATATATATATAGCAATATCATCAATGCATTTTTCTCTATTCAAAAGCATATGATTGATATTTAGTTTATTTCTTATTTTGAGGGAGTTCCTTTTGAATAATTTTTTTATGAGGGCATTTCCATATGTCAGCCTGTCTCAAGTTTCTATAACTGAATATAGCATGTATACCTATACCTGGAGTTGGCTCTGCAGTTAAAAGCACTGGCTTTGCTTCCAGAAGGCCTTGGTTTGATCTTCAATACTCATGTGGTGTCTCACAGCCATCCATAGTGTAGAAGATATGATGGTCCTTTTTTGTTCTACAGGAACACACATGATTTGCAGACGTTCATGCAGTCAAAGCACCTACACAAAAATAAAAATAAAAAATAAGTAAAAGGATTTTTAATGAAATGATAATAGAAAGTGAAAGGTCAATGCCTAGCACATAAGAAAATTCATCAAATTTTACTGTTATTAGTATTAATGAGATTAGTATTAGTATTGATACGACTCTATGTATCAATTCTGATTATCCATCACAGTTCCGACATAGAGTTCTACACAATGAAGAATAAAACTTGTTCGTTGTTACATGTTGTACTTAGATTTAATCAGCATTCTAGGCTCTTCTGGTCTTGCTACATAACAATACTGTACTATAATTTTTATAGTAATTCCTTGAATTGCAGAATTTTCTGGGTAAAATGTGTTTACACAAACACATGTACCAGCATTCACCAGGAAAGCCAGGCACAGACACTCACATCTATAGTCTAACACTGGAGAAATAGAGATAGGATACTTTGTGTTTAATGCTCAGATTTTCCAACCACTTGAGAAGCTTCAAATTAAGTGGGACAGCATGCCTTAAATAATATGACAATCACAAACAAAACAAATAGAAACAAAACACAGAGAGATCTAAAGTAGACACTGAATGTCAACCTGTGGTCTCTAAACCCAAGCACACAATTGTACACACCACATGCAGGCACACACATTTATGCATACCTATATATGCTACACAGAAATGCCAATTTAAGTTAAAAAAAAAAAAAGCATGTACCCAAATTAAATTATGGCAAACTTCTTTGAACTCTTGGTATTGTAAATTATCAGCAAATTAAAATATAAACTGATTTTTTTTTATTCTTTTATTCAGTTGTTTTGTTAAATTCAAAAGGTTGTTCTGCCCCTTATTCATTTGTTTTGTTTTATGAATTGCATGTGTAATAGCTTTGCATTTTTCCATAGTAACATGCATTGCCACAACATGTAGTGTATGTAAATAGTACTGATGGATGCAATTTTTATAATAATAAAAACTTGTATAATACCATGTTAGTAATAATTTTAAGATAATAAACTTAGAGATTAACATTTTAAATACAATGTCTAAAGAACTCAGAGCTTCTTATTTTGAATTTCATTTACATACATTATAAGGTTTTGGTTCTCTTCCAAAACTCTCTGATACTACAGTATCGCTGGAATAGTTTGTGTGTTGTTCACTTGCTGCAGAGGAGAGGAAAAGACAGTCATTGCTCCCATAGCCTTAATTTCTCATGCAGTACAACAGCTTGAACATTTATGTTGTATTTTGGCTGTCTGTCACTTTAATTATCAAATTGTCATAAAAGATAAACTAGCCTAACCATACAACTTATGCTCTGATAATTTTGTCATTGATGACAATGAAGGTGTCATCTCATCTCATCTTTCCATAAATTTTTGCTAATCAAGTTATTTAGTTGAAGTCAATAAATATTTTCACAGTATTCTTTTTCAAGTGTAGAAAAAAGATAATTCTTAATGCTGTCTATAATTACTAGAGGTTTTGGAGAACAAAATTTAAAGTATGTTTGCAGGTGAAGTACTCTTATCACTGGGTTTGTAAGTATATGCTCTTCTTTGAGTTAATGGGAGATTCAAACTAGTCGTGAAGTGTTGGGAGCTCAGGTAATGTCTTTCTGTTCTGCTTTCAAAAAAAAAAAAAAAAAAAAAAAAGAGTTTGATTTAACGTAAGAGCTTTCCGGTACTTTATGAACCTCAGTAAATCAGTTTTTTTATTGTGATTTTAAAACATAGAGTCAGGAAACAGTTATTGCTTTATTTTTTTCCTGTGTAAGATGTAGATATTTTTTAAAGGTATGAAAATAGAAAAGACATTATTTGGGACAAACAAGGGAATTGGAGAATGAAGAAAAAGAGAAGACGGGAGAAGAAAGGAAATGGAGGAGTGAATAACATCAAAATACATTAGAAACATGCATGAAAATGTCACAATGGCATTAAATTTTATATTTAATGCATTATAGTGACAAAATGCTTTACAAAGGATTAATGGTGCTTTCTGATCCTTCAGAAAATCAGAGTTCAGTTCCATATGGGATGGATGGTCAACCTCTTTAGTGGTTCCCATGTCTTCTGTGGTATCCGTGGGATTCCGCTGGTAAATGCACATACACACACACAAACACATGCATACACACATACACATCGGTAAGTAATAAAATGAGTAAAAAGCAAAAATATGGAGCCACTGTAGAACTGCACTCTTTTGCAGGATTTCCAGGAATAGTTAGATATACAACTTTTGACCCTTATTTTTTCCTTTTCTTTGGTGACCACGCTTTCTGTGGCCAATCCTTAGCACTGTGCTGCAAAAGTTTAAGTTGAACCATTTTGTTTCCTTATCATGCCTTATCATCCGGGTCCTCACAAAACCTTTTACTATTGTGTAGTAAATGTGGATGTGTTTTATTATACTGCGTTTTGTATTATATCTCCATGTCTTATGTTTCGTTTAGAATTCATTTGATCTTTTCTTAAGTATTCTTTTAGTGTATTTCTTTATTCTTTAGTTTCAATTTTAAATTTTGATGACCACCCAATGCCTTCTTTATCAATTGTGTTTTCTTTAAAAATTGTACACATTTATAATATCTCATGATTGCCTTTCTTCTATTCTTTCTTAAGTTCTACCCATTTCTATCAACCTCACTTCTTTCCTTCAAGTCTCTTTCTAAGAAATTTGTGTCTTTTTGCTTTCTTCTGTTGCTCATTGGATGTTATCTGCATGAACAGCTTTGGCAACAGGAATTAGAGGCTGGTGTGTTCACCATTATGTAGACAAGGAGAAGCTGGTGGGTTCACCAGTATGTAGAAAACTGAAGGCATTGACGCCCTTCTTAGAATTTATCGGTGGTCAATGATTCAGCAGTGTCATGTAGGTAGGGTTCTACAACCTCTCTCTATCCGTGTCTGGATGTTGAAATCTCTGGCAGACTAAACACATCCATCTTCCTCTGCTTTGAGTACCTGATCAATAGAATTGAGAGGTCCTAACAGGCCCACAGCAGAGCCAGCAATACTACTGACATGAAAGCAGGATGTACATACCACTCTTAACTACCGGGAACTTCCTGGACTAGGCTCCCCCAATGAGGGTCCAAGTCAGATTAAACAGTGAAGGCTGGAACTATTGCAGCACAACAAAATGAATTTCCTGTGTTCCTCTGAACAGGCAACTATCAGATCACAGAGCAATGCTTCTCAATCCTCCTAATGCTGTGACCCTTTAATACAGTTCCTCAAGTTATGGTGAACCCCCAACCATAACATTATCATTGCTACTTAATAACTGTAATTTGCTACTGTTGTAAGGCGTAAAGTATAAATATTCTTGGAGATAGAGATTTGGCACGGGGGTCACCACCCACAGGTTGAGAACTACTGCCTCAGACTACCCTTGGATCTGACCTACCTGTCAAACAGCTATAAATCACTGCGATTAACAGTGAAATATATGAGGCCCTGTTTCAAGTAAAAGGAGAAATAAAATCCAGAGCAAAACAAACACACAGACAATGTGGATAAAGCCCTGGTTTTAAACTGCAGATTTCTGGGCTATGAACCAGGTAATCATGAAGTGAGAGAAACAGATGCGGAGTGAATGGGAAAACTTCAGCAAAAAATACTCACCAAATGATGGCTAAGGAGAGGAAGTCTAATTAACAGGAGCAACGAGTGATAGTAAGGAGGACACAAGAGTCTTTTCAAACATTGTAACTGAAACCTAAAAATATACATTTGTTCAAAGAGATCAAGAAAGCAAATTGTCTTTAGAAAGGGATAAGAAATTGCTATATAAAAATAACATGTACATGGTTATAGTGATAACTTACTGGGTAAATAATGCTTGTTGTGTAAGCATGAGAATCGGAGTTCAAATCTTCAGCATCCAGGTAAACACCATGTGTGGCAATAAGTACCTGAAGCACCAGTGAAGCAAGGGGACACAGATAGAGGAACAACTGGTGTTTCCTGGCCACCAGCCTATTTCCAGGTGCAATGAGAGACCTCGTCTCAATGGAATAAGGTGAAAAGTGATGAAATTTCCTCTTGTGTGTTCTTTTCTGAACTCCATGCACTTGCACATGTATATAAACCGTAAACATATATCAAATATGTATACAAATTTTAAAATAAAAAGTAGGTAAACAAATACAGCTTAGAGTGCTTATATGCCTCATCTAAACTTGGGAATAAACTCAGAGAGGTGGGAACTCTGGCGTTAAGCTATTACATTTCCAAATTTTTCAGTCACAAGTGTGCTCATGTTTTCTGTCTTTAAATAAATCACTGAGTAATTTAAGGTGCATTAAAGAAGTTAACATTTCACTTATTCTGTTTAAGATTTAAAGACGTGTTATATATAGTAACAGATATATTATATATAGTAACAGGGGTACAGCCCAGAGGGTTGATATTGTCAAGGAGGGATGCTCTCTCAGTTTTGTAGCAGCTGTAATGTCAATCTTGATTTATTTTCCCATAGAACTAGAAAGGTATGATTTCTCTTTTTAAAATGTTTAATAAAATATAATCACATCATTCTTTTCTTTTCCATGTGTGCCACCTCCCCTCCCCATTCATGCCTCTTCTTCTTACCCATTGGACCACAGATGCATGCATAAACATGGAAACACAAGCTGTTATGGTGTTGCACTTTTTAGATGGTCTCAAGGACAAGGAAAACCATTTCACACCAGTATTTATCCACTTCCCTGGCATGTTAAGGAACTGTTTACTTTGTTTATAACTACTTTCTATAACAGTAGATGCTTTCTTGCAATGGTCTTGCCATTTAGTTTGTTTGCTCGGGCATTATTACCAGCTTAATGAACTTTACATAAAATAATGTGTGTTATAAACTGAGCTTCTCTTGTACATCTTGCAGTTTTTTTTTTCTTTTACTGGAAACATGTACAGTGTTTCATGCTTGACAGAATTTGATAAGGCAAATGCAGATGTTTTTGATAACTAAGGATAAAAATACTACTTAATATTCCCCTGATGATCACCTTGTTTTTCTCATTTTTAGCTCTTCTAAATGAACCTATGTTGAACAAAATGCATTGTTTTTATGCAAAGCAGATTTCTTGACAAGGTTAGACCAAATGTCTCTTAGTAATGAAAGCAGCTTTGGGATGAAATCTGCAATAAATTATTATTCAGCATAGAAGACAGACATGAAGAATAGTTAATGAAAAATATCCCACTCGTGCAAAGAACAAAAACAAAACATGATGGTGTTCTGCTAACAAAGTGACTGCTAATTGTGGAGGAGTTCAAATTTCATAATTATTTTGCATGAATTATTTCTTGCTACTTAGTGATTGAATATTCAGAACTGAATAATATAATTCTGATTAATGAATTTAAGTATTTCTGTTGTGCTAAGTTTTATGGACAATTCTTCAGTTATAATCTGGGTTGCTTTAAAATAAAAGTTTTGATGATTATGAGTCTCTGAACCCCCAGAGAACCTTTCATATCTTCTTTGCTTCCAGCCGTAATGAAGGTTCTCTTTTATAGTTAACTAGTTATCTGGGTATGATCCACTTATTGTAATTCCTTGAGTCTAAAGTAGGCCCTTCATTTCTGTTACATTTCTCCAGAATCATAAATGTACCCAAAGGAAGGTTTCTGCTGCTGATCTCAGTATCCTGTGAATAAAATTAATCCTAGAAACTTTCCATATGTTAAAGAGAGCTGACTTCATCCAGGAAAGACCATGTCTTTACATAATATTTTTTCCATAAGAAAGGATATTCTCTCTTAAAAACTACTCAGTTGAGATATATTTTTGTTGAATTTCTTTTGCAGTTAGAAAACTGTAACCAAAAGCCACATAGAGGGAGATGGCTTATTTGGCTTGTATTTCCAGGTCACAAATAAGAAGTCAGCAGGAATTTAGAGACATGAATTATGGAGAAGGACTAGAAAGATGCCCAGTGTCTAAGAACACTCAATGCCCTTGAAAGTCCGCTTTAATTTCAAGCACTCCTATTCAGTGCCTTTTAATCAATTGGAATACTAGTTATAGGAAATCTGATACCCTTTTCTAGACCCTATGGGGAGTTACAGCCACACTCATATAGTGCACATAAACTCACACAGACTCATGCAAACATGTACATATATGCATATGACAATGCATCATTTATATATGACCGTGTGTGAGTGTTTATATGTATATATATGTATATGTGTATATATATATATATATATATATATATATATAAAACTACGTATAGTCCATAAATATGAATATGGACTATGCAGGAATGCTTACTGACTCTCGCAGACTCTCTCTCACCTATCTTGCTTCCCCAGCCCAGTTACATATGCCTAGAGATGGCATGACCTGTAGTGGCTTAGTCCCTTTTATGTCAATGTGCAACCAATACAGTTCCTCAGAGACATGGCCATGATTAATCTGAGTGAGTCAATCTCTGAACTGAAACTGCCTGAACCAATTCATATCAACAACTGAAGCTACCAGGACAAAGTAAATGTGATTCCTGAAAATTTATACAAATCTGTGGATTAGCTATATTAAATAATTTACCTTTTAAATATGGTTAAATAAATATATGTAAGTAAAATTTTCACTTTATCGATACAAGTGCACAGATTATAAATATTAATTACATTTACAGTTCAATCAACATTACCATTTGTTTTCAAATTTTTTCATCACTCCAAACAGAAACTCTATAGTCATTAACTATTAAGCCCTATACTCTACTGATTATCTGGTAATGCCTAATTTACTTTCCTAAACCAGAATAAGATATTCTTCTTCAGATTGATTCTCTTGACTTGTTGATGTTAAAGATACTTCTCAAATTATTGTACTATAAACTTAGAAGAAAGATCTAATTCAGGAAAAACCAGACAATGAAAAGTCTTAATACTAGTAACTCCACCACCACCCCCCAAAAAAAGAACCCACAAAGAGCTTGAGGTAGTTGAGCAGGTAAGAGTATATTCTGGCAGCCAGGAGGCCTGGGCTTGAATTCCAGCACCCATATAACAAACTGGGCATCTTGAACATTTCTATAACCTTGGAGTCAAGTAGTGAGTTGATAGAAGTTGACCAATTTCCAGCTTGGCCATAAAATAATGAGCCTCAGGTTTAGAAAGAGACTCTATCTAAAAAAGTATCCAAAGAGTGATGAGAAAGACACATGAAACATTCTGAGAGAACTCAGGAACCTATGCATTGTATTCACACAGCTGTACAGAAATACATTTACTCACTCAGATACATACTCCAATACACACTCAGATACACACACACACTTAAATAGACACCTTGGCTATATATTACAAGTATGAAAGTAGACTTAATTTCTAGTTGTTTATTCTCCTTTTTATTTCATTTTATTATATTTTTGAGAAATTAGGTATGTGTGAAGAGTGTGTGTATATATTCTGTAATTGCTCATAGAATTAAGTGACTGATCAATACAATTTAAAATGATATTTTTATTATCTGGGAAACTTCTCTCCAGTTTCCTATCTATTCCCTGGAAAAACAGTGGTTTCCATTTTGTGAAAAGCTTGGACAGTTTCCATTCTGTTCCCATGGTTGCAGTTATGCTCACATTGTGCTCAAGTTCCCACACCCCCAGGTCTACCTGAGATGCTCTTTGATAGGAGGCTTCTTTGCTAATCCTGCCTGGCATCAACAGGGACATTTAACTCTGGCAGGCAGGGCAGTCAAAGACTGATGTGTGAGTCTACCTTTACAAGCCTGCTTTAGCACTCTGGACCATTCTGTTCCAAAGACAGGTGGTAAACTGGTTCCTTAACATTTAATGCATATTGGGATAGGAAAGTTTCAACTACTGCTCTCTAGTTGATACTGATCATTGAATAAGCTCTATGACAGTTTGAGATGGCCTTAAGAAGTATTCTATATAAAAGCCACTCTCTACCAGGACCCTGTGTATTTAATATGGCCTGTGAAGTTTTAATTTTCAGGTAATATTGCAATCAAATATACTTTATAAAGCAATTATATATATATATATATATACACACATATACATATAACATAATAACACAATTATGTATTCATGCTTTTACACTTGGAGTATGGGGAAAGACATGTATTTCCCCCAAAATCAAAGAAACCTAGTAAAAGGAATATATTTTAAAGCAATAACAATTTCTGTATTTGATCACTGGTACTCTGAATAATCATAAAATGCACAATTAAAATGGTATCAGCCTTTTAAATGAGCAATGTGTTTTATGGTCAGACTATATCATTCTTTTTGGTCATATTTAAGCTGAATTAGATTGAACATTCTCCAACTTAGTTTCTGCTTTTCTTAAATTTTTAATTTTAACATTTTTGTTCATTGGTAGAGAATACTTTTTATTTTTTAAAATAATTTATGTATGTTACTAGAATTCATGATTAAAATTCCACAAAAAACATTAATATAGTTTGCATGTAGCTTTCTATTTTGGGCAAAATAAACATAGTTCAAGCTTTCAATATGGTATAATTTCACATTATTTCTTTATTTGTATGATTTGTTTTGTCAAATTAAGTCTAAGATGACATTTATTTTGTAGCTTCCTGAGGTTGATTGCTGTTTCAGGGTTGATGATTGATAAATATATTTTTTTGACCAGTTTGTCATCATCACTGGCGTCATCCTCTTTTGGCTCACAAACAGGAAGGAAGAAATGTAATTAAATTCTAAATAATTTTCTATAAAACAGTAATTACGTTTAGATGGTGGGCACTGAAAATGGTAATGGATTACTTTTTTAAGTGTTTCAAGTTATGATTTCTGAAATTACTGGGCTGAGATTCCCACAATGCTCTGATGCTTTTCCTATCAGCTTTAATTAAGAGGAGAACACTCCTCCATTGTTAGTTGGAGTGTAAATTTGTACAGCCACTTTGGAAATCAGCATGGCAGTTCCTCAGAAAACTGGGAATCACTTTACTCAATGATCTAGCAATACCAACGTTGGGCATGTACCCAAGGGAAAGGCATTCTTACCCCAAGAGTATTAGCTCAATTATGTTCATAGTAGCATTATTCATAATATCCATAACCTGGAAACAACCCAGATGACCCTCAGATAAGAATGGATTTCACAAAATGTGGTACATTTACATAATGGAGTATTATTCAGCAGAAAAAGAAGACTGACATCCTGAAATTTGCATATGCATATGGATGGATTTGGAGAGTATCATCCCGAGTATATGTACTCATAAGCTGACCTAAATGCAAAGCAAAGGATAATCAAGCTACAATTCACCACCCCCCAGCAGTTAGAAGTAACTGGAGAAAGTTAAGAGAGGCATTCCTAGATCCCCTGAGAAGGGAAAATAAAAAGATCTCCTGAGAAGATTATGATCATGGGGACAGGGCAAGGGGAGGTGAGGGAAGAACATGAGAGAATGGGATGGTAAAGGTGGAGGAGCAACAGAGAGGGAGAGCAGAGAAGTGGGTATACTGATAGATGGAGCCCTATGGAGTTAGAGAGAAACCTGAAACTAGGGAACACGGAAGAATGAACCCACAGGATGAGCCTCGATATGACCCCAACAGTGGATAGGGTGTCTAAACTGGCCTTTCCCTATTACTGTATAAATGACCACCCCAATTGCCATCATAGAACCTCCATCTAGCAGCAGTTGGAAGCCAATGTAGAATCCATTCTAAACACCCTGCTGAGCTACTGGTCCAGCTGACAATAGGAAGGAGAGATTGTATGAGCAGAGGGATCGGGATCATGATAGACCCATGGAGTAGGCAGTTCTAAGCAACTGGGAGCTTGCAGACTCTGAAATAACAGCTGATCAACCTTCATGGAACAGATCTGGATCCTCTGAATTAAGATGATAGTCAAAGGTGTGGGAAGCTTCTGAAGCCTCTTGCAGTCAAAGCATAGTCAATCCTGGGTCCAGTTTGGCTCCTTAAAGCCCATGCCTAGTGGGAAAACACCTTTCTCAGCCTGGATACTTGGGGAAGGGACTTGATCCTACCTCAACGGGATATGTCAGACTAAAATGACTCATCTTGGGATTCCTTGCCTACTCTGGGAGTGGGCAGGGGGAAGGGGAGGGAGAATGGGTGTGGGGAAGGAAGAGGCTGGGAGAGGAATTTGAGAAGGGGCTGGAGAGAGAGAGAAGTAGTGGCTATAGGAATAAATTTGAATGAAATAAAAAATAAAAAATAAATCCCTAGGGGGGAAAAAAAACCAAAAAACGAGTACTTAGCCAGTAAACAGACCTCCTTTGATTCTCAGAGGTCCGTGCTATAAGGATGTGTAAGAGGTTATCTCTTCTCTGAAGGAACATTCCTTCTGCCAGTGGGATAATGATTAGCGTATGGAAACAGCTTTCCTTACCAAGAACTTCCAACACATGGATTCAATTGATGAGTATTTGTAGCTTGTGGCTTATGGGCATGTGTTTGATTTCTAGATAAATCCGATGGTTTAATACTGAGACATTTTCTTTTATAACATGACTGTGACACATTTTTAAAATGTGTCATTGATCATAGACGAGACAAGATAGTGTGGTTAAGCTCCATGTGGAACCTTGAGTGAGTCCTGAGAAATCTACTCGACATGACATTCAGTTCTCACACTTCGGGATTTTTGTATCTTGCCTTTGGAAAGAAAAGCACACTTTCTCTGGGTGGAGTTATCAAAACAGACTGTGGTGTTGATTCATTCTACAAAAGCTCAAAATGTAAGTGTATGTTTGTTGGAATTTAGGTTGGTATTCTCTCTCCAACAAATTTGATTCTTCTTAATTCAAATAACCAAGGCCAAGTGTGAGTTTAGTGGACCATAGTACTCTGATGATTGGAACACAGTCGAATTACTCACTTGAAACCTTTTCCATTTTAGTTCTGTGAGCTTTGCCCATGATTTTCTAAAACGTGTTCAGAAAATGAAGGATGGGATTGTTCAGCTTGTAGTTGGCAGGAGAGTGTTAATGCTGAATAAGATCCCTCCCAAGTGATGGTTTTTGGAAGGGTTTGGTGTTAGCTTTTTCCATTGCACAAAACCAGACATCTCAGCCAAGCAGCAGAACAGAAAACACAGCGTCAAAATGGAAACAGAAAAGTAGTGGGAATTATGAGGCTGAGTGATTCTGGCTGTGCCTTTAAATTTTGACTCTTGTTGTGAGGAGGACCTTTTGGTTACCAGCCTGCTATGCTGCTGCACTTTATGAGTTCTCTGTCCGGCCTGGAGTGCTGAGGTGAGAATTTTACACTCAGTGTTTTCAGAACCCTGATTGACACAGATTCTGGTATGCATGATTCTTCCCTACTCTTCCAACTAATCTATAGAAACAAAAGCCCTTGTTAGAGCCTTGAACATGTTCAGTCATCTCCTGGGTTAGCATGTTTCATTGTTGCTTTGACCCTGTGAAGCCTGTTCTTTCTTAGACTGACTTGGGAAGTTCCTGTTCGTACCAGACCGCCACTCACCATTGTACTCCTATGAAGAGTGAGAAAAATATTCCTAGTCAAAAGAAGAATCATGTCGTTCTCCAAATTCATAGACCCTCAGGCCTTGATGCTTAATGATATTTTCAAATAACTATTTTGAGGGAGAGAAGAGAAAACACATGTACATTTTTAAAAAATTAATTTCTTTGTGCCAAATCACAGATTCCTCCCTTTAAGACAATGGTCACTCTAAGAGACCAGTCCAATAACCTGAAGAAATCAATCCACTGGCCTGACAGCTCTTGATTTACTGTAACTGGTGGTCTTAGTTAGTTTTAATTGTTCTGTTGATACAGCCTGGAATAATGTAAAAAGTCAGTCTCAATTTGTGAGATGGCCGCCATTAGATTGCTCTTATAGGCATATCTGTGGGACATTTTCTTGATTCCTAACAGCTGTAGAAGAGTCAAAATCACTGTGTGTAGTAGCACTTGTGGGTAGGTGGTGGTCCTGGCATGTATTAGAAAGCTAGGCAGAAGCATGTGAGCCCATAAGTGGTATTCCTTCTATGATTTACCCTCAAGTTTCTGCCCTTAGTTACTGCCCTGGCTTCGTTCAGTGATGATTGGTGTGGCCTAGACATATAAGCTAAATAAATTCTTTTCACCCTTAATTTATTTTTTGGTCATATTATTTTATTATAACAAGAGAATGGATCTAGAACACTGACCAGTTTATTGTACCTGGCTCTTTCATGATCTTTGTTACATATGTATTTTGAAGTAAATTTTGTAGTGTGGAGCTTCCCACCATTACCTGAAAGAATGCAAAAGTTAAATGTTGTCTTAAGTTGGAATATTTCTCTAGAAGGCTGTCCTCAACACCCTATCCCCACCACATCACTCTCTGTGTAATGATTGTCTCTCTGGTGTTTTCTGTTTAAGCTACAATCGAATTTTATAATTAGTTATTAACAGAGATGTTTCCTATAACCTATGGGCACACAGTGAATAATTAGTAGGGACCATGTGGATTTTATTGCTTCCCATATTTTTACAAGTAAAAATATTACTACATAGTACTAAATGAGTATTTGCTTACTTTATTGGTAAGTGGATGAATAATGAATTTAAAGCATTGAGTTTATCCAAATATAAAAATCATGCTTTGCTTTACTGCTCCATGAGTAGTTAATGAATGAAAGAGTGAATTACTGAATGTTATTTATGTTCTTTTATTCATAGCTAGCCTGAATAATTCTTACCTGAAACAGCTATAGTGTTTGGAAAACAAAAGTGTTAGCTTAAGGTTTAGCGTAAAAATGAGGGTCTGTCTTATAGGGTGAGCCATCTAGCATCATTGCACTTGGTACAACCTCACAGGACATGACTTGCAATGGCCTTTGGAACTTAGGATTTCCAAAGTTTCCTCAACCAAGAATTCACCTAACTTCTGCTTCAATATTTAACCACTCAGATTTATTAATCTTTTGTGGGTATTTAATAAAGTTTCAGAAGTTTTGGAGATCTCAGAGGGAATCTACCCACAGTCTATGTGAGGGGTTAGTAAAAGCTCCAGAAGTCCTAGAGCTCTAACCACAGTCAGTCTAGGAAAATCAGAGACTGGTGATTCAAACCCTTAATCCCAGCACAGGGAGTATCCTGGGAGTGGTGACCTACACCCTTAATCCTAACTGAGTCAAGGTCACTTCAGATTATAGAAGGAATTCCAGGCTCCCAAGCAGGTGTGGTGGGTCTACGCCTTAATTACCAAAAGAATACTTAAATTGGGATTCAAACACCAAGAAAACCATTCCAAGGGAATCCAGGCTGAGGAAGCTAGAAGACAGCTGGGTAAGATTTGACTGTGGTGTTTATTCCCTCTAGTATCTCCAACTTCTTCAGAGATCTATCCCTGAGTCTCATTCTTTCATGTGACAATCTTTGATTCATTTGACTCTAGTATATGATCAGTATATTGGAACCTACAATACTAAGTGTGAGCATCTGAGAAATTCCATTTCTTCACTTTCTGAAAATTGCTGCCTCCTATTCAGAGACCATTTCACACCATCATGCTGAATGGAGTGTTAATATCTTCATCATGTTTGTCTGGCTCTTCCCCTTGGATTACTATACCCAGTGCTATTCCTATTCTTTTTCTAAGTGAATAACTAATTGGATAGAAATAATCAACGATTTTTATTAATGAATTAATGTCAATTGTAAGAATGTCTACAATGCTTCTAAAGTATTTAGTAATACTTGACAGGACGATCCACACCCAGGGTTCTTATGATTTCACTCCCAATATGTGATGCATGGTATTCATTTCCTTCACAGACATGTTCAGATCTAGAAACATTTCCTTTTCCTCAGATGTGTAAATATTCTTCCATATACTTCATACTCACCACCTATTCCACACATAGATTCATCTTCCTTTTTTATGATTTGGAAACTCTAAAACAAATATCAATATGTTCAAAAGTTATCTCATTTCTTAACAGAAGCTCCAAAATCAACTCCCATCCCCACTTCCCATATGACCAATCAGAAAAACTGACATATGTGGATACTGACAAGACACCAGGAAATGTCTGTGAAGCTCTGTTCTACATTTGACATGTTTTAGGAAGTTTAAAGAGTTCATAGTATTATTTTTAAAAATAGGCCAATACAACATAACAGTTCCTGCTTGCCATATGTATAAAGGTGTTACTAGATCTTTTTGAATAGTAAAACTGCTAAGGATCTTGAATATCATAATTAACAATCACAATGTACCATCTCCTAAGTTGCTGTATATTTTAGTATTCTGTGTTCTATGTCAGGAGGTAACTACAATAATATAATAAATTTCAACATTTACTTAAATATCGATCACTTCAAATTGAGTGCTCATTTATACTTAAATATTGATTTGTAAGACATAGAATTTATTGTTCCAGGGCATGGTCTTTGTTGTATCACATGTCATCATGAGGATTATTATCTTGAACAGCTGAGAGTTCCTTATGAACTGAAACCATGCACAGTCAAGGCCAATAACACTCTTTTGCTGAGGTTTTCTGTTTTTTTCATCACAAAAAGTCACTGTTAAGGATTTTATTGGTTTTAGTATTTTTTGTGTAAAAAAGTATATAGACCTATTAATGAGACACCAATGCTTCTGATACAATGATGCAGTAATTTGAGACTGTGCTTATTGTGTGTGTTAAAAAATCTCCATCATAGTAAAATATAAAAGATACCATGATCAGTCGGGATTTGTAGAGAAAATTTATGAGATCTAACAGACAAATAAAAGATGTCTGGGCAATGTTGAGCATTGTAAATATGTGGGAAGGTTTGCAATGACTATAACCAGTTACAGTTTTTTCCTGCATTGTACATGATGTGGATAGAATCCTGTAGGTAATAATTTTCAATTGAGTTTCTTTAGACAACCTCTCTATATTAGTTTATAATAAATATGAGAATATAATTGATAAATGATTTTCATTTGTGAGATGATTGTAATTATACTTCATATTTTCTTGTTTATTATTAGTGTATTATTGAGTGTAAGCTTGAGCAGATGTATATACTGGTGTTTATAAGTCAAGAGGACAAATCTGAGGAATTGGTTCTCTTCGTTCACAAAAGTTTTCCAGTCATCAAATTCTGGTTGTTAGGGTTACATTGTAAGCCTTTTGAGCTACAGAGCTAACTTTTCTGCTCACTAACTATATTTTCTAACAGTTAGCTAGAGCTGTATTGTAAATCTACTCTTCATTATCACATATTATAGTAAGTGTTAAGAAGAAATGATATTTGAAATTGATTTATGTTGATATTTTTTGATGGTAAATGTATTATCATGATGCATGAGCCTAAGAAAGGAAACATTGTGTAATATAGTTTTGAATTTAATTACATTGGTAGTTCTAGAGAATCAACTAAATTCACAGTTAAATTGAGTATCAGTTGTTACTCAATATTCTGCTTTGATACTAATGAAAGTGATATAGCCCCTCAATAGCTGAAAAAACATTCAAAGGACTGATTTTGAGCCAGAGGAATTTTTCAAGTGTCCAACATATAACAACGTTGTCTTCTGATATCTTTACCATTTTCTGTCAAATTAAAATTTAATAGTTTCAGCAACTCTCAACGATGCTATAATTCTTTTATGTCATCTACTAGGCTCTGTGTTAGGAATGCTAGAAAAGAGTTACAAATACATGTTCAGTCAATGAGTGTAAAAGCAAAAGAGAAAATAAGTTATGGTTTAGATACAGTTAATTTTGCTTTATTTGAGTTTGGGGCAAGTCAGAGAAAAGCTGGAAGTCAGTAGACTGTGTTTTATGAAATAAGAATGTCAGGTGATAGGAGGGGACACTGAAATTATTTTGAGTCAAAACTGAAATAAGTAATACTTGGTGATTATCTGACTATCAGAAGGAAAGCTTGAAGAATTGATGAGCTTGGTAAACAGGCTGCTTTAGTGAACATCTGAAAAATGGATGTCAGAATTTTGAAATATTGTGCAATTCCACAATAAAACAGCAAACAAAATTTATCTTAAATGCATTTGTCACCGACAGTGACCTTGAATATGATAACAGTGACAAATTATGAGCTTGGTGACAGCAAGGCCAGTGGCTGCAGCAGTTAAGCAAGCAGATCAGCTTTGTGATTATGTTGCTGCTCCTGCAGATGCACAGAGTGATTGATCACCCAGGGAAAATGTGCTTATGAGGCGGGGTTGCTTAGTTTTGTTTTCAAGTCAAAACAACTATGGGAGTTACTTCAGAAAATTACCTCACAAGGCCCCCTTAATCAGCAAGCAAGGCTCTAAGGTACAGGTCAGTGAATCAGCTACAGTCCTTGATGCCTAACTCACATTTGTATGTTTGCTGAATCCTGCTGGTGTCTTCTCACCCTTTAGGAATGTAGGGGCCCTACCTTTCTTAATCCTCTTCTCAGGCTTCCCTTTGTATTATGTACTTCTATACCAAGTCTTGCATCCAAAATTTTACAGACTGTTTTCCCTTCTCATTTACTTCTCCACATCTCATGCTTTACAAAGTTTTGTGACATTTGTTTTGAACTTTGTTCTGCCTCCTCCTTGTCACCACATTTATCACCCTGCCCTAGACATCACACCTTCTTTTTTTATTTAAATTTTTCCTTATCTACCTCTGCTCCCCTTCCTTCCTTCCTCCTAGTCTCTCCAAGTCCTCCCTAGGCCTCCCCCAACCCCATCCCCATGTATTCTCCAGGAAAGCCAAGAAGTCTGAAGGTGAGTCAGTTCCGTCTGGCATAACCAGTTGAGGTAGGTCCAAGTCCCTAATCCCAGTATTAAGGCTGAGTTAGGTGTTCCTCTGTAGGGAATGGGCTCTGAGATGTCCATTCATGCACCAGGGACATAGTCTTCTAATTGGACTTCTCTGATAAGACACCAGAGCCAGTTTCTGCACATTGTTCTCCCTCTCCACAAATTATTTTCCTAGCCCAAAGAGTTACTCGTGATGATTGAAATATAAAAGAATCCACAACATGCTATACAGGGGACATTGCTAAGTCCTCTGTCACTTGAGCTCTGCCAGTCTCTTGACCTTGAATACATACATTGTAACTGATGCACCTAGCATTTGGCTGTGCTACTTCTGCAAAATACCCTACTATGCAGAGCTGTTTTCTTCTTTGTCTGGCTAAATTTCACTAGTTCATTTCCACCCCACTGTCCAACCTCGTTCTCACTCTTTTCATGGCCTGTTATTTCTGTTCTTCAAGTCTTGTTGCATGTGGTACCTGATTCAAAGATGCCTTATTCTAATTTCTGTAGTCCACATGTCTCTCTTCTTCCCCCACAGAGATGTATGGTATAACACTGCTAGAAATACTGTCTGTAACTTCTTGGTACTCACCTACCTGCCATATGTTTGCCTAAGTCTTTGTTGTCTCTTTCCTAGCAAAGGTAGGCTCTGAAGAGCTCAGGCCTGAGATGTCAAGGTCTAGAAAAGTAAGGGCGTGGTTGAGTGGTCATGGAGGGAATGAAGGAGACTTTGGAGATTCAGCTTTTCTCTTTATTCCATCTTGAGAAGCTTTTGCTTGTTGCCCACAGATAGAAAGGCTAACAAAAAAACCAAATGTCTCATTAGTCATTCTGATATTGTCTTCTGAAAGAGAAGCATGACAAGAATGCATTTTTTTTTTAAAGTCGGCACTCCATATGTTAGCAACTTCTCACTATTTCAGTGTACTTTTTGCCTGATTTCTTTTTTGTCTTCTAAAGCTGAGTGTTAGAATAGAATTTGATTTGCAGAAGCTTAATGACAGTGCTTCTAAAGACTACAGTGTGAAGAAAACAATAAAAATGGAATGGGTACTGTATACTTACTGACACAGCATGCTTGGTAGCTCTGGGTTAATGTGCGAATAATCCTTCATAAAAAAATGAAAGATAATAAGAAAGAGTGCTTTGACTGCATAAACATGCTATTTTCACCGATTTACACATCATACAAGTATTTGAAAATGTGCTGGCCCTGCATGTTTTGAGGGGAAGAGGAGAAAGGAAAAGAAAAAATCACCACACTCCTCAGTGAAGGGGAAAAGAGGCATGTACAATGTGAAGGTAGAGAATTGAAAGTGTCAGAATGAATAAGAACTGGTGTGTTAAAGACACCTTATCTTCTGTTTCAAGCTTTTCTTTATTTTTTCATGTGGAGAGACTATTAGAATGGGAGGAAGGGGGAGAGATAGATAGATAGATAGGTAGGTAGATAGACAGACAGACAGGTAGGTAGGTAGATAGATAGATAGATAGATAGATAGATAGATAGATAGATAGATAGATAGAGACAGAGAGGAAAGGTTCCATGGGAAGAGAGAGGGGTTCATTGCTTGGTTTTTACCAGCTTCTCGGTTCTTTACTGATTTCAAATGTTTCTGATAATATATTCATTTATCTTACAAAAAGAAAAGCACTATATCACATGGTCAGGCACCATCTTTACTAAAGGCAGAGACAACATAGTCAGGTCCTATCTTTGCTCAAGGCAGAGATCAAGTGATCAGGTACCAACTTTACTCAGGGTAAGCTTTTCTTTTGTAGCTTTGTGTATTCATTACCTCTCTTCCAGCCCTTTCCCGTTATAGAGTCTATGTGTGCTATAATCTGATTTACTGGGATACATTGGGAACTATCTACTGCAATATTGATTCTGTGTTCATAGTATTAGTATTCAGAATCTAGTTTTACCTCTCATTTTCTGCATGCTTTGGGCACACCACTCAGTTTATTCTTCTGTAAACATGGACCCTGTAGTAATGTAAGAATCAAGTAAGATAATTGGGCTAACTATACTATGTTTATTACCAGTTTTATACTTACCTCTGCTTTTATGTTCTATTACCTTTTATTTTCTCATATCATAGATCCTCACATATTAGATTAGATTAGATTATTTTAGAGGATGACAGAGAAAGGTGTAAGGGGATTATGTTGCTACATTGTAAATAATTGTCCCGCCTACTGGTTTAATAAAAACTCTGATTGGCCGAAGGCTACCAGACCAAGTAAACTCTGAGAACAGGAAGAAAGCCACAGAAATGCCACAGAGACACTAGACAAGTAAGAAGATGCAGAGGACAACTATGTTGCTCTGAGAAAAGTTACCGAGTTGCATGGATGAACAGATAAGAAACATGGGTTAATTTAAGAGCAAGAGGTAGAAACTTATATGCCTGGGACCCAGGTCAATCACCGGACAATTAATATAAGCATCTGTGTGTTTCAGAGGGACTATGGGACTGTTCTGAACATTTGGGCCATAAAGCTAGGCTGGGCCAGAAACTTCATACAACAAATGGTAGCTCAATATGGGTAAATAAACTCACATAAAGACATAGAAAGCTTAAAAACAGTCTAGAGCACAGAAACAAAGTCAAAAGCAGCTTCTGATTTGTGTCTCTCAAGTGAGCCTTGGTAAAGAGATTGAGTGGTGTATGGGATTAAGTTACAAAATGGTGTGTTTGCTGCATTCAATTTAAAGTGAACAAGGCCAGTTCCTGAGCCTCACTAAGCAGGAAGCTATATATGAAGGATTTAATGTTTCTTTTAATAAGGACAAAAAGGGAACAGAGTCAAACATGCATTCTTTGTGGCAGTGTTTTCTTGGATTAGCTCTGTTTGCTGGAGGCAAGCAGAGGTGTGGCTTTTTTTTTTTTTTTTTTTTTTTTTCAAGACAGGCTTCCTGATTCAGCCTTAGAGACAAAATACTTGTGAGTCTTTTAAGAGGCCCTATTGCCAAATACTTAAGTGGCATTAATAAGCATCATAGAGCAGTGTTTTACTTGGTGGTTATATGGAACCTAAAATTCCCCAGAGTGGTAACTGTAGGTTCTACAGGTACCTCTGCTAAAAAGATAAATCCTATGAAACTAGACTAGGAGCTGGGTGGAGGCAGCCAGCCATCCTACCAACCCTTAATCCTTAGCCATACCTTGGCAGATTAGAGATGTATTCAGAAACAGAAAGAAATAGAGGAAGCTGGGTGGAGTCAACCATTCTAGCCAAGCAAAGGTGTGGTCAGAGACAGAAAAAGATAAGAAGTAGATATACAGTAAAGACAGTTTCAAAAAAAAGTCTAAATGGTTTTGTGTGTTAATATATATATACACACACAGATACATAGGCTTAGAAAGAGAGAAAAAAGAAAAGGGTAGAGAAAGTCCTTAAAAAAGAAAGAGATTATAAAAAGCCATGTGAAGATGGAAATTATAGAGTGTCTGGATACTGTATGTTATTGTCTTGTCTTTAACTTTTGACTATAAAGGAAGTAGTAACAGCTACTAAAAGCCATTTGAATATAAATAAGGTTGCATTAATTCAACCTACATACTTCATAAATGAGTTGACATTAAAATTAAAATAGAAAGATAAGCTATTTTGGAGAAGAGCTTTTCTTTTTATTTCCACAGAAAATGAGAGGCTGTGGATTTATTCCTGGATTAAAAAAAAATAAAATTTGTTAGAGGAAGACCCCTGAGAAATCTCCAATGGAAATGGATGGCCCAGATGATTCAGCATTTCAGAGTATTTATGTTGGAGTTTCCTCTGGAGTTCTGCATTCAGAACAACTTCAAGGAAACTTGCTGAGATGACCAAACCTTACAGACTATTCCACTAAAGACTTTTCCATAATCCTAAATTTTTCTTTGGGTTCCTATTGGTTTGCCAGTAATCTCATTCAGCAGGAAGTAGCCTAGAGAATGATGCCCACATTCCACATTCCCAAACATGGATTGTGGATGTTTGTGTTTGTTTACAGTGTTGGTTACAAGTTGTTACAGATAATAGTGAAAAACTTATACAAGGATATTAGGTTTGGAGTTCTTGTTTTAAAAAGGGAAACGGGGAAAATGTAGTAAACAATTGTCCTGCCTACTGGTTTAATAAAAAATGCTGATTGGCCAAAGGCAGACAGGAAGTGTGGGTGGGGTTACCAGACTAAGAAAATTCTGGGAACAGGAAGAACAGAGCAGAGATGCCACACAGTTGCCAGAGAAGCCAGAAGATGCAGAGGACAACTATGCTGTTCTGAGAAAAGGTACTGAGCAACATGGCTGTACAAGATAAGGGTCATGGGTGACTTTAAGAGAAAGAGCTAGCAAGTTATATACCTGGGCCCCAGGTCAATCTATAATCTATTTTGACTAAATGAAGAGACTTAACATGCTGTGACACTGTAAACCAGGAAGCCAGAGTGCCAGGTTTATAGCTCAGCTCTGCACTTAGTGGCTGTGTGATGTGGGTCGAGAGACACTTCTCTGCACCTCAGTTATCTCAAATGAAGGTAGAAATTGTAGATTTGATGCCATGCAAGCAATGAGAAGAGTGAAGGAGTTAACTAGTTTTTTTAAGAATGAAGAATTTCTTCTCATTTATAATGTGCAGTCTATGTTTATTAAGTTTATTAAGTTGGAAACACATCATAGTAGTTTTTCAATTTATTTTTATTTCATGTTTTCATTGTGTGCTTAGTTTTACATTCTCATGAGTATCGAATGGTAGGAATTTAATTATCTTTTGTATGTAGGTCCAATAAAATGCTGTCTCTTTAAGAGTTTTTATGAGTTTCCACTCCAATAGTGGCTTCATGGTAGTAAACAGACTGGAAAAATAAACATTTCGCTCTTTCACATAAAAGTACAAGCTGTTTAAAATCATGCTGTATCAATCAAGAAGGAAGTTTGCATATGTGAGTGGGAACACAGACTTAGAAATCTAAGGGTTGTGTTTATTAGCAATACTACCCTGTTCTCTCTGCCACCAACTGGTAAGTACCACAATAGTCTTATCTTGAGACTACTGTGTTACATATGATTTACATAATTTAACCCTCATGTCAAGCCTGTTAGGCAGTGACTGTCATTGTGTCTACAATCGAAAAAAATCAGGTAAGTTAATAGTGTGCCCAATTCAACTAAAGCTGTGTTGGCAGCTCAAGAAACACAACTTCAACATGTATTGATTAGTTCTCAAGTCTCTTTTCTACTGGTAATTGTAGAACAGTAACATAGCACATAGAAAATCTCTCTTCATTCTTACAGTGCATTGCTTCAGGTTAATCCCCCTTGCCCAAAATGTTTCCAAACATAGTATTTTCAGATTTTGTAATATTTGCAGAAACATTAATAATCCAGCATTTCTGGTCCTACAATGTGAGGTATAGATTTCTTCAGAACTAAGGATACTTGAGCACTATATTGGCTCCAAAAGTTTTCAGAGTTCTAGACAAAGGATATTCAATTTGGATCAATTGTCCCAAGGTTATAGACATGTATATATCTACAAATTCTGGTTTTAATTTTTCTTTGCAGAATCATTCATTATACCTAAAAATGAAAACAATCTAAATGTCCATCTGATTGTAAAATTAAAAGTACTATGAGGTATCAGTACATTGGAAAACTATTTACTGCTACAAAGAACCAAATATTGACACATGTTACATAGATAAAACTAAAATATTTGTACTATAAAAAGAAGCCAAAGATACCACATAGCATTGTTATATTATTACGTCTATGTAAAGTATCCAAATAGCAAATCTATGGCATAAGAATTTATATTGTCAGTGTTTAAAATTAGGACTTACAATGTGCTAACAACAGAGAAACAAAGCAAACCCAGACAGTTGGTTCAGACCATAAGAGGAAGTGAAGATAAAGTAGATGAAAATTAAATTCATACTTTTGTACTTCACCCGGAGTTTTGGTTTCATTGCATCTTGTCTATAGTTGCTATTATAAAGGAAAAAGGGTTACTTTGGGGCATCTCACATAAAACTATATTGATGATGAAACAGGAACTTTTGTGCTGACATTCTTTCCTTAAGAAACAACATCATGAATTCCAAATTTGAAAATAAATATCTGAACATCATTTAGTTTGTCTCACTAAGTAAAATCTTTAACTGGCAATAAACTGTGCTATTAGACTTATGGTATATATTTTTAAAATATTCTAGTCTGTACCCTGAGGAGATAATTAATGCATCTCCTTAAAGTCAATAATTCAATTTCATTAGGTTCTGTTTTTGATTATCCACATAATTCTATATAGGACAATTTATCATTTTCTTTATTTACAGACAAAGCAACAAAGACTCATAGGAACTAGGCGTAAATCACGTAGTTTTTACATACTTGAGATATGGCCAATACTTAGTTTTTCTTAACACGAATCAGATATGATTTCTCTTTGAAGCCATTAATTCTAGCAACAAGTATTTGCCAAACATTGCTTAACTCTGTCAGTCTGTAGAAGTTAGAGCTGTGTTCTGAAGCACTTACCCAATAACATCTCATGATTCCTTTACTGTAATAAGTTGGAATTGGAAGCAATGACGTTTTTAAATAGGACTCAAGGTTAATATACTGATAGTCTTTGATGTGAATTATCAGGCATTTTCAGAAGACTGGTGGAGAAAAGGATGGTCTTTCACATATTATACCTTCTTAAATAATGTTCCCAATGGACCATTCTTCATTCCTTGGCTTCACACTGTATTAAAAACAGGAAAAAATGATAACTTTTACAACCATCACACTGCCTGGCCACAGATGAAAGTGCATGGGAGTCTCACTCCTTCTCTTGTTCAGGAGTTACTGGACACTGCTCTAGTGTGCTGTTCCAGGATGCTCTTCCCAGGAATACTCTGAATCATACCGATGCTTAAAAGCCTTAGATCCCAGTCCATTTCTTAAAGGCAACAAGTCACTGTTCCAAAAAGAAAGATGAAACAAACCGGAGGCCCACAAAGTCTGAATGAAAAAGATATCACCATTTCTTTTACCTGTCCTTTAGAAAAGTATCAACCTCAATTGTATTCTCCTTCTGTAATCTTTATCCTGACAGAGAGTTTACTTGACAGCTATATGCATACTACAATCACATCTTCATTTGTTTTTGTTACCTTGTGAATTTATGTCCCTACATTTGAAGACAGATTGCGTCCTGGATAGTTGAACACCAAATCTGGATTTTTTGATTTACCTATTTTTTTTTTTTTTCACGTGCAGTCCCCATTTTTATGTCATGATGTTTTTCTTTGTGGAATCAGAAATCAATGTGGTAAGAGTGAGGAACAGAGATGGGGATCTGTTTCTAAGAGGGGCATGCATAGGAACTATGTAAACATTTTTCTGGTTACATTTATTTTGTTTTCAAGACAGTTGTTTTTAAGATATGAGGCTGAGTTGGGCAGACCTAATGTAAAGCACATGTACTGACTAGCCTGCAGGCATGTGCTACACTTCTCAGAGCCCATGCTTAACAATAGATTCTGTTTGTGTTGTGGTTCCCTGCCAAAGCTCTGCAGAGTGCTTTCAAAAGTCTGGAAAGTAATCATTTGGGGGATCACTTTTCCCTCCTAAGGCTGTGAAAAGAAACAATAATAGATATGAACAAGAGAGGTTTGATTTCCCTCTAATAAAGCACATATTTATCCTTCATAATGCTAATGAACTTGGATGTCTTCCACACCCTCCATTCATAATCCTGAAGGTAAGAACTTCCCATTTTCATACTCAAGTTCACTTAACTTGGTTGAAATAAAAGCTTGTTTACCTCATGAATCCTTTACCTGGAGAGAGTTTCAAGTGATTTCTGTAAATACATATTTCCCAATTCAAACTTTAACTTTCTCAGTAAGCGTTTCTACACGCCTCTTAATCAGAAAAAGACCATTAGAATATTTTCATTTTGCCTCTGTTTTTCTGAATTAGTCTTGTTTTGTTTGTGTGTCATAAAACAGTCATCGAGACTATTATGTTCTGTACTAGAGATGCCCATTTAGATTTAGGGACATGCTGTCCAGTTTCCTTACTGACCTTTGCTCCACACTGTCTATGGCTCGCCTTCTATATCCTAAATGCACACCTCTAGGGTTATTCTGCCAGTTTTGTTTCCAGTTAGGATGTTAGCAGAAGGTTCCCCTTGTTATTTCAGACATATTTATATCTCCAGTCTAGGAGGTGATTTACTACTGGGCATAGGAAGGCAAGCTGTTGTTTCCTATCAGCGCTATAAAAATATTAATATATTACTTTCAGGGTTCTGTTGTTCCTTTTGAGTGGTCTGATATCAGCTGCCAGAATAAATCCATCCTTTAACAATCATTGAACTTTGTTCTCAGGAATTTATTTATTTTTGTATTTGGTTATTAGCTATTATGACTATTAAAGCTGTGTGTTTTCTTTCTTTGTTTTTCTAATTGACATGTCATTTTTAATTTCTAAAAAGTGTCATCTGAAATATTCTCAGCTTTCTTCCTTAGGTATTAGTTCCCATTTTTCCTTATTTCATTTTTCCTCTCTTGCTTTTCTCTTCCCTCTTCTATGAAATGTCATTGCTTAACATTAGACCATGTGCACCTCCGTTAGGTGTGGATAGTTGTCCCTAAGACCTGTGTGTAGAGTCTAACTAAGAGCATTAGTTCCTGTGTCACTGAGAGGGCGAAGGAGCTTTAAGAGGTGGGGTCTAGTGGGAAGAGTTGGGTCAATTGGGATGTTTCTGAGTAGGCTATTGGGAACTTGGTCTCCATATTTTTTTCATGGATACAAATTGAGCGACTTCCTCTGCTGCCTCAAACCCAATACAGTGAAAAAGCAGCACATGGTCTCAAACTCTTAAAGTTATCAATGCATGTGCACCTCTTCCCTTTCAAAATGATGGTCCAGGGCCTTTCTGTGGACACAGAAATATGGCCAGCACACTCCCCTAACTACCTAACTACCTATGCGTACTTCCCCGTCTCTGTGTTTTCTTTCTTTGTTTCCTCTTATCTGGGTTCATGGTTTTTGCCTCTTTGGTTATCCACCTTGGTTTGTAATAATTTGCTTACTTGTTGTTTACATTTATGTGTAATAGCTTATTCTTTTGAAAATTAATTCTTTAGTCATTTTGACCATGCTACATTGACATTTATCCAGTTGATTTTCTTAGTTGCTTGAATTTTTATAGTACTTATCTACTCTCTTTGTGAACTCACAGGTTCATTCATTTATTTCCTCAGGAGTTTGGTCACTTTAAAGTACACTGTAAAAGTTTTAAATTCTCTTTTTGGCAGGTGTTCCTACACTATGGACAGCTCAGTGCTTCTCAGATTTTCAAATTTAAGTTTCTCTGGTTTTGACCTGCTAAGTTGCATAGGCCTTATAATTAGAATGTTGAAATTTTCTTATTAAAGGAAGAAAGAGACAGAGAGGGAGACAGACAAACATACAGAGAGAAATAGAAATAGAGAGGGGGGAGTGTGAGGGAGAGAGAGAAAATGAAAGGGGAGGGAAAGGGAGAAAGTGAGATTACATTTACCCCCACTCCACCCCATTACAGCCAGAGTACCGGAAACCTTGCCTATACACCTTCTTTGCCTTGCCTTGCACTCCCTGGGCACAGCTGCTACAGTCCCAGTGATCTATGCAGGTGTCTCCACCTACTCTGTATCTCTGCACCATCTGCTTTCTTTCTACAAAAACCTAGAAACACATCTGGAGAGAACTTTCATCTTATCTAATCTGTCTACTCTGGTAAACATTAAGACGCAGAAGCCTCTCATGTTCTGTAGTTGCTTAGATATGTTTTCTCTACATATTCAGCCCCTACTCAAAAAAAAACATATCTACAACATTAATAATTAATTCATAGCATGAAACAAGTGACAATAAAATGAGCAGATAATGAAAATATTTCAGAGATACAAAACCTCGGAGAACATTTGTTGACTTTAAAAACAGACAACATCATATTTATACCAGTAAAATCAAATGTGTGGATGGTTTAAAACTTATGATTCTAGGATGTACTCAGAACACTAGTTATAATTTCAACTATACAACATAACTTTGAATATTCCATTTCTAGAGAGATGAAGAAAATCATTTAGCATTCAGTATTGCTTTCATTTTCTTCTGCTGCGTCTACTTACTTCCTTCCTCTGTAATGGGGTAGTTCTAGATTTTTTTTTCTTTCTCTTTAAAAGAAAAGGAGAGTTGGCAGTTTCCTTGTTGGCTTGCTTTGAAAGATGTGTTTCTTGTTCTTGTCTGCAAGGTATCACATAAAATCAGAGAAAGCTGTTAATGTTTAGGGGGCTGTGCCAACAACTTTACCTGAATTTTATCTAGTCATCGATTGTCCTTGAACCTGCTGGTGTTAGTGGACACCAGAGTGACCTTTACACATATATGGATCATTTCATAGGCAGCTTACTTCACCAACGCCATTAATGAAGTTGACAATAGTATGGGATTTTAAAAATGCACGATTCTCCCCAAAATCTCTGAGTCATGTGTATGAATCATTATTATTTAGGATATGTATAACACTAATAAAATAATAACATTGTGAACCAAGCAATGCTCTGAAATTTTCTGTGTATTTACTAACATAGCTAAAAGACATCCCTGAGATTCAGTTAGAGTCCACCTTAAACACTAGGTTTTATGAGAGGCTTCATTCCTTCTCAGTGTCATCCTGAAATTTACAAGCCGACTCTTTGTAGAATGGCTCCAAAGTCCATCTGACCATTTTTTCTCTGTTTCTAGCTTTTCTGCCTTTCTTTATCCCTGACTCCATGACTTTGATTCATCCTCCATCTTGCTCTCTCTGTTGCATACACACAAACTTATATGCATTCACAAAGCATACCCTGTGCACATACACACCGATATATGCCCCCAAACACATGTTAACAGAGGTGTAACAGTTACCAAAGAAATATTTTCACACATATTTTTCTTTCTTTTTATTTGAGGAGAAAAAGAATCAAAGATTGATATTCTGTTTATAGTCATGGTTTGAAAATAACGGATTATCTGACCAGTCTCACTCTTCAGGAAAGATGTGATTTGAGAGGCATGGAGGGTCATAGGTTATAAGTAGAACTGAAGTTAGGTGTCACCCATGCCATTAACTTCTTGGATTTTCAAATCACTACTTTATTGCTTATCAGAAAACAACAGATTTCACTTAAACTCCAGGATTTAGTGGTTTAATTGCACATCTGTACTCTTCACTAAAACAGAACAAAGAAATAAATTTCCCATTTTAAAGTAAATTACTTTGGGGTATTTAGCCAAATTATACTTAATGACTACATATTAATTAATATTATATATTTAATGACAAATTTTAGTTTAAGCAATGCATATTTATTGCCTAATATTTGCCTTTTATTTATTATGGGCTTCTAAAACTCTAATATTTTAATGAATAAAAGCTTAGTTATAGTCAATTTATTAGTGAGAGCGTTAGTGAAGATGGAATATTCCAGTAAATAGAAAACATTTTATTTCATTTTCATGACATTTCCATCTGTTTTACTTTCTCCGTAATTTATATTAGGTGGGGGAAATGCCATGAAAATCATTTGGATCTTCTCAAAACCTAAAGACCCCAAATAAATGAGGCTTCTCCTTTTCATTCTTGCCTGTGACATTCCCGTGGTTCTTTGACATAAGAGCCATTGAACTCACATCTTTAAACTTTATGGGGATTTAATGTAATGGGCATGAGTGTGCCTGGAGCTCTGTAAAGATAAGCTGAGTACAGACAACTTTCACAGACACCTGTGAACCTTTCACCAGAAAATCATCCTCACGGTGGTTGTGTAATAGGAAGCCAGTGAAGATAGCGTATCTACATCATAATTACTATGTTGAGGCAAATTGGGATTCATTTTGGACAAATGCATGGTCACATGATATTAGCGAGTGAAGCTCTTGGTATGAAGTCAAGATTAGAACATGAATTCACTGCTATTTTGTTCACAGGATGATGTTTTCTCAATTCTTTCAGACTTAAGGGAGGATGGATGAGCTTCATCATGTGCTCAACATTCAAAGAAAGAAAAGAAAGAAGAAAGAAACAGTTAACTTCCACTGCTGTCATTGTAAGAGAGTGGGCTATAGCAATAAAAGTGCCAGAGTAAGGGCAAGGAGAGAGAAGAGCTCAGCTAATGAGACATGGGTAGGTTGATGGACCAAGCAGAATTTCATCTTGCTTAGCATTAGGCATAGCCAAAGGTAGAATCATCTGCTCTCTGGGCACACACATGGCACAGGGATGGGTTTCTCAATTTATAGTCATCACTTTTGTTAGTGGGACATTATTGGAACACCAACTAGTCAGGAATTATATTACCTCATCTGGTGGCTATAACCAACAAATGACTGAGAAACACAAATCAATAAACAAAAGAGATGACCTGCTGTCAGGTAAGCATCAGCAACAATGAAGACACATAAGTATTATGCAGTTTCTTTTAAACTGAGAGAATGGGGTAAAGGAATAAATGTGTTTATTGCCCCGTTTTTCTTTAAGATATCCATCTTTGTAGAGAAGATTGAAATTTAGCATCCTGGTAGCATAGTGACATCATCATAGTGTCCTTGCAAAAATAGGGCTGAGGCAAGAAGGATCCTTAGGAAACTTCCCACAAATGATATTTTATGTGTCATCCCAACTACATGGAGTTAATTAGAGTTAAAAAAGAATGGTTTTGTTTGTGTGCCAACCAGAATTGTGTGTGTGCGTGTGTGTGTGTGTGTGTGTGTGTGTGTGTGTGTGTGTGTGTGTGTGTAAAATACAAAAAGCTGTAAGCCTATGAGCTGCATGATTTGAACAAATTCCCTGTGCAACAAATTCCCTAGGCTAGTAATAAAGTTTTTCTAGCTTTTAGAGTATTACTGTTGTGGTTTCTGGTAAGACATATGTGGTAATTGATACTTTACAAACCCTCTGAGACCTACCCTAGCCATATCTGAAGCACTAGAATAGACTAGGACCATGAGAGTTCCAACCTATTACTTTGTCACTGCTGGAAGTCCTGGGAATTCTATCTGTACTTGCCAGGCACGTTGTTATAGGTCCACGGCAGGTATCTTCCTGTGCACATGCTCACTGTGTTTCTACCTTAACTTGAAGTGCATGTTGTTTCACACATCACTATGAACATCTTTTTCTCTAAGATACTGGATGTAGTCCGTCACCATGCCTTCATTTTAATTTCTTCATACCTGGTATAGTTATCCTGCCTATAGTGAGTCTTTAGGAAATATTTGTCACACAAATACATGAATAGCTTGCTCCTAAAATTATTGAACGTAGAGTGTAATTCATTTTATAGATAACTATAACAATTAAAAATTTATATCATGCTATTTCTTAATTAAACAATATAAATGTTGTTTATTGATAACAAAATGATTGAAAACAATAAAATACACAATTTTTAAGTTTAAAATTGTCAGCTTCAAATAATTTGAAGTCCATAAGTTACCAGTGATTTTTTAGCTTATTTTTAGTAATCTGAGATATTTAAAAAGAACAAGTTGAATTGTGAGCCGACTCACAGTTTGTATTTTGTATAAAATTGTGTTGTGATTGTCTTACCAAAACCCACGATCACCTTACCTTTAAAAGCCAATCACATAACAATACTAGAAATTAATAATACAGAAGAAATATAAGTATGGTAAAAAAAAATGGGGTGTTGTGGTGATACAATTTTTACACAGTGCTTTTATTTGAATAAAAACAGGGGTGATGCCAAGATTATGATAAATATGACAGAAAGTGACTCTCTTGGTTAGGTCACAATATTACTCTTTTGAAAAGAGCCTCATGGAGTTTGACCAAAATCACTTACTCTTTTAATATAAAAACTATTTCAGTTTGTGCCAAATGCAGGGGTTGAAATCAGGTAAATAGCACTGGGTCTGGCCTGAAAAGTCATCTTTCCTATAAGAAACATATGATCTTTTTCCCTGATAGACTTTCAGTAAACATGAGGAAGTTGGGGGTTCGGGTTTGCCTTGCAGCTAATGAGTAGTAGAAGAAACTGCAAAACTCTCTCGGTGGATCTGAGCTCAAGGTACAGAAACTTTTCAAAATTAAGAAAGCTGAGTCAATACTTAGGCAAGCTTCAGAATTTTAATAGTCAGTGTCCATTTCAGGGAGAATGACCATAACTCTTCATAAAGAAATTTAATGCAGACAGGGCCTATGAATCACTTCTTTAATTTTCAGGACAATGTCGACAAATAATATATTGGTCAATATTTCTATTATTTCATTTCAAAGAAGAAAATATGAGCTTTAGAAAAATAAATATTTGACACGATAGAAAGTCTGCTGAGGAGGAATAAACACAATGAAATGTCCATGGGACACAGAAACAGCAGCAACAAAAATAATAAAAATGTAAAGCATGAAATAAATGTGTTTAATTTGGTTTATACATTTAAAGAAAGGTCCAATAAGATTTAATGGTACATTTGATGGAAAGATGGTGCAGTTTGATATAGGGAATGAAAGTAGGAATCTTCAGAAAGTCTAATAACTAGCCATTGTATTTCTACTAGAGTCAAGGAAAACTCAAACCATATTTTTCTTTCTTATGGCCTTAAGTTTTCAGTAAATATATTTCACTGTCTCCTGAGATGAGGGGTGACACCCTTACGATTTTTAAATATGTAAGTCTTGATTCTTCATTTTTTTTTTTGTCCTGGCACTCATAAAAGTATTTCCTTTCATAGAAGAATGGATGGTCCCTGCATTCAGAGCAATGACACTGAGTGTATTTTGTGCATCAAACTAATATTGCTCTTTGTGTACATAGGCGATTTATACAAGGTGGTTACAATCACATGATAGTTCTCAGTATGGGAATAGAGGAGAATGATGAAAGAATTCTTACCCCATTTTCATCTGCAGTAGAAACATTCATATGGCCCAGAGCCAAATGCTGAGCCAATCAAATATTGAGCCCCGAAAGTCCCTTTCCAGAAGGTGATTTGCCAATGTTTACATTTGTGTCATCTTTGAGAAGAGTTAGATATTTTACAATTGCTTTGATGTGTATATTTTTATTATCAAAACTTCAAATTACTTGCTTCTATCCAGGCATTATTACATAGACAAGTTACAAATCCCTTATTAATAATTACAAATATAAAGTCAAATCCTTTTTGTTTGTCTATGTCATTTTAAATACTTAACTTTTGGATTTCATTATTGTAAGGGAAATATTCCCACAGAGCAGAGGACTTTAAGCCAATTTACCACCATATTATACATATGATAGAGAGAATACTATTTTGTTTCAAGTGCAAATTCAATTTTGACTTTTCCATACTACTATTTCTTCAATATCTAATATGAACAAAGCTCATTCCAGATACTATGGAAAGAATGAACAGGGAAAAGACCTATCATTCACCATAACAATGTTTCCAATTAAGGTAGAAATTAAGTTTCACAATTTCTATAAATTAGTGATTTTAACACAAATGAACAAATTAATGTCATGTATTTAATAAGTATTTAGCAATATGTATGTATGTGGCTTCTACAGATTAATATTCCAGAATTGTGTCATGGTTGGGTTTTGTATTATGCTCACTCCAGTAACTGACTCCCCATAGTACTTATAAACATGACATAGTAAATGTCAAAGACAACAAAAAGTTATATATATGGCATAATCATGTAGTTATGTTTAACATAAAGAAAAATTTACCCTGGGAATAGTACAGCAATCTCTGCTATTTGTCTCATTACCCAGTATATGTACCATAATAAATAAAACTTGTTAAAAGAAAAGTGATTGATAAAGAGTGCTAATACAATCCCATGAAATGTAAAGCTGAATCAGGCTGCAATATGTGCATATTTATTTATATATTATTATAAATATTTACACACCAAAGTTTGAAAATATTATTGACCTACTAATATTGAAACATAGAAATATTATGTTTACTGATGAGAAGTGTAACTTAGTTTCTTTCGTTATGATGGATTGATGGAGAATATGTGAAAAATGTTGTATATATTTTCTACGTTACATCTAACCTGTCCAACATAACAGTCCTCATAATTGCAAGCAATGACTTTTTTCAGCCCTTGCCATTATACTGAACTCACACAAGATCAAACATAAAGAGTATCTCACTCATTTGTGTATACCTATTTGTTAAATAAAAATCTAAGAATGAATTAGGACCAGGACCCTTGTAAGATTTGAAGACTTTTCACAAAAGTAGGGCATTCCATATACGGGAATACCATTTGCTAATTCCTTTCAGGAAATCTCAGACTTTCATGGATTTTAGGTTAAGTGTAGTAAAAAAGATGAGTAAGGGAACATCATGTGAAATCTCTGTGTAAGTCATTAAGTTGAACTGAATACTGAATGTTTCAGATAAGAATGCTATGCTGAATGCTAATAATAACATATTTATTCCAGTGTGTCAGAGACACTACAAGAGAAAGTAGTAGCCAAAATTTGTGTCAACAGCTAAAAAATTATAATGGTTGCAAGAAACATAACTGGAATAAATTGATTATTACACATATTAATGATGAGAAATATGATAACAAATATAAAGTAGCTATTTAATTTATGTGTGTACACTTGTGTGTGTGCGTATCACTTATATGCAAATGACTTAAACTTATGTAGGACAGGAAGGAGTAGCAGTTGGAAGACTCTAAGAAACAAGATGACAGAATTATAGGTTTTAGTAGCTAGAATTAAATTTTACATTTCCTAGAATTTACATTTTTTCCATGTTTATTAAATGCAGAGGCCATGTTGAATTAAGAAAATGCCATGGTTTTTCTAAGTGGGTAAATAATTGCAGAGCACAGAATCATAATAGGAAATACTTTGTGTTTGGATTTCTATAGAATGGACAGAAACAGTAATTAAATTTCTCTTAAGTTTATTCTGAAGTGACCTATATTACAAATAACCTTTCACTACCTCAAAAGGAATCTGAAATTAAGAAAAGAACAGAGTAAGGACATGGAAAAAGACCACTGAATGAGAACTTATACTGGAATTTACTGACACATTTTACCCATTAATTATCTTGATGTTTCCTGATAGGTGTCTTAGTTTTACTGTGTGTTTTTAGACCAGAAATACTTCCATTCCACCTTCCTTTCATGTAGATGATAAGGTATTTCAGATATAGATAAATAACCTTAATTTTGAAGATTGTTGCAAGAAGGGAATTTTATAGTGTTACTTTGTGTTTATATAATATAGGAAACCTTCAGAGAAACTGTAATAACTACTTACCTAGGTATGCTTCCGAGGCAGAGGAAAAAAGGCCTAATAGACTATATTTTGAATCTTAAACTATAATCATATCATTTCTCTCATTCACATTCTCTGTCAAACCCATATACATCCCTTCCCTTGATCCCTTCCATAACCTTTTCCTCTCTCCCACTAAAATTGATTGTCTTTTTGTATTTTTGTATTACACACACACACACACACTCACATACACACACACACTCACATACACACACACACTCGCACACACAAACACACACACACACACACACTCACACACTCACCCACACACACACAGAGACAGAGACAGGGAGACAGAGACAGAGACAGATAGATACACACATATTGAATCCTTGCAGTGTAGCTTGTGAGTATATTATTTCAGGGCTAGCTACTTTGTTTCAGATAATCACTTGGGGGCCTCTTCCCTAGGAGATCACCTATCTCAGTAGTTATCAATTGCCTCTACTTCTTCATTTTAGGGAGATTTTCTTCTTCTGTCTTAGCATGTCTATTGATATTATCATTGTAATATCTTGTTTAGGCAGCGATATTTTTGAGGTATTAGGAATTCTTGGGAATTTCTGATCCTCTGGCTCTTATATAATCTTTCTACCCGATCTTCTATAGCATTAGGTACAGGAGTTGTGCTGTAAGTATATATACTGGAGCTGGGGTCCCGAAGATCACATATATAATGACCTGCTGTGGTTTTCTTTAATAGTCTCTGTTTGTTTAAAATTAAACTTCTTTTATGAAGGGTGAGTGATACACTTATCTTAAAATCTTACTTTTTTTTTTTTTGAAGAAGTTTAGAACAGGTTCTAAATGTGTTCAATAAGCTCCCTACTCTTGAGTTTAACTTATAACCTCTACACTATTAGTATTAGAACAATGAGTTATTCATTGACTGAAATTGGAACATCAAGGAAAATAAGTATAAATTTTAAGTATATTTATTTAGCCTTCTTTTATAAACATTTTTTTGTGAACACAAACATGCTAATACTCATTTGACTCATTAGGAGATTTTCATTCATAATTCTGTTTTCATATGTTGCTATATTGAAAATCTATCTAAATACCATAAATAACAGCTAACGTTTATTTACCAATAGTTTGATGTTTGTTATCTTATTTACTTTAAAAAATTAATTTTTATAATTAAAATGATTATTTTATTACCAAAAATTCTGTATTTCTCCATTTCCCATGAAGCTTCCCCCATATAGTTCATAAGACATCTCTTTCTCAGCTTCATATCGCCACCTCCTGCTCCTCGTTCTCCTCCTCTTCCACCTCCACTCTCCTCTTTTGTTCTTTCTCTCTCTCTTTCTTTCTTTCTCTCTCTCTCTTTCTTTCTCTCTCTCTCTTTCTCTCTCTTTCTTTCTTTCTTTCTTTCTTTCTTTCTTTCTTTCTTTCTTTCTTTCTTTCTTTCTTTCTTTCTTTCTTTCTTTCTTTCTTTCTTTCTTTCTTTCTTTCTTTCTTTCTTTCTTTCTTTCTTTCTTTCTTTCTTTCTTTCTTTCTTTCTTTCTTTCTTTCTTTCTTTCTTTCTTTCTTTCTTTCTTTCTTTCTTTCTTTCTTTCTTTCTTTCTTTCTTTCTTTCTTTCTTTCTTTCTTTCTTTCTTTCTTTCTTTCTTTCTTTCTTTCTTTCTTTCTTTCTTTCTTTCTTTCTTTCTCCTGCTAACATTAAGTCCTGTTAATATATGAATGAGTGTCAGGTCACCCACTGTACCATAAAAACATCTACCATTGGCTTTATCCCACCACAGAGAATAGTGTTTTTCTCTCTCTTCGTAGCTACCAACTGCCAATAGATCCTCAAAATAGAATAAGGCCTAGACAGCACTTTTCATATTTACTGTAGAATTTTACTGACTTCGTTTTGTGTAGTTTTTTTTTTTTTTTTTTTTTTTTTTTTTTGTTGTTCAAGTAACCACAGCTGCTGTGCATTCATGAATGTGACAACTATGGCATTTCTGGAAAATAGAATTTTGTAGCACTTTTTATTCTGATTCCTATATTCTTTTTGTTACCTTTTCCACAATGTTTCCAGAAACTTGGCAGTGAGAAAGGGGGGTCAACTAATGAAAATTTCCCATTTCAAGCAGAGTACCATTTACGATGGAGCACTTATTCTCTTATTCTCAGAAATTTTTGCCAGTTATGCATCTGCCCATTGACAACAGCCCAATGATAAAAGAACTTTTTCTGGCTGAATTTGAGAGCGGTCTTGTGTATGTGTGTATAAATAAATATTTATAAGGTGGCTTGACCACATGATGATTCTGCAAATTTAAAAAAGCAGGTGCAACTGTAGGACCTATGAAATTCCCATCCATATACTTCTCAGTGCAAACAGTGCCAGGCATAAAACTCCTTCCTGTGGAATAGGCTTCAACTTCAATCATAAAGAGGTTAGTTACTCCTTAACTGTCATTACAATTTTGTATCCAGCAGGTCATTAGTATGCTATGCAGGGTCCAGGTCATTAGTATGCTATGCAGGGTCCAGTCCTGAGTAAGAACACCAGTGCCTCAAAAAAACTCAGAAGTGTAGAATGTGACCATTTCAAATGAAATAATATTTCAAGTCTTTTATGTGATTTGCTCCTGGCGTAGATAGCAGCATAATCAAGATTAAACACATCTTACTCTAGCATGACCATGTTATTCTATTTTCTGTTATATTTAAAAATTGTTCTGTGTAAACTAGAAGTTTTCTTTCTGTAAGATAGTTGTTTGGCAAATAACCGTTGGGTATCAACTAACAAGATTGAAGCTAATACGAGATTGCCCACTGGTAAATGTCTAATAGCTGATATTTAAAGCAGTCCTAATGTGAAGGTAGACTGCTGGATTATATTTGCCTATTTTCATGGTACAAATTCTTTCTGCAGAGCTAATATTAAGCCATTGACTTGTGTCCCCCAATGCAAATTTGAAGGGGATGTCTAAGGCCCCATTACTGACAAATAACAATATCTCAAGTTTTATCATTAGCTTTAGATGTGTCATCTAGTCTTCCCAGCAGTCAGATTGCTAAAGAGGATGAGGCTCCAAGCAAGCTTGGGACACACATTACTGTTAATCATGTTTTAGTCCTATATTTGCCAACCACAGCAGGCTGAGGCAGGAAGACTGCAGTGAATTTGAGGTGACACTGGGACACAAGTGCAGATCTCTTACAAGTAAAAGAAACAAAGAGGTGAATTTTAAATGTTGGCTAACAATCTTAGTGTGAGAAATTATGTTTATAGAATTTAATTTTTAATAGCATATATAATATTAATATCAAATTGTCACTTCCAGCAAGTTTAACCATTATTTCCTGAGATCTAGCATGAAGGGTAAACTAGATTGAAATCAAAGATATAATTTAAGCCACACAGGAAAAAAAAATATGAGGGAAGCATTTAACCCAGTTTCAATACAGAACTCCTACTTTCTGAACAGCATTAGTCAATGCTTTTAAGGCAATGGAACTTTAGAAGTATGGGGTTTTCTACTTCTTGCTGATTTTAATTTTCCTCCAGACTTGTGGTGTATGACAGAGCATCCTGTGTGATTCATCCGTGGCATAAAGATCAAGAGTCGTTTTGCTCCAGGGATGAATGAATATAGCAGAATAGGAATTTGATGATGACTATCATTTCTACGGTTACTGCCTGCAGAAAATTTATGAGTTAGCTAACTTCTCATGTTTACTACAGTTCATACTAAAGGAAGGCAACTGATTTTAAGCATAAAGTTAACATGCTAACCATTGTCTATGGTCATTTAGGAGATGTTTTATAGCTCTGAATGGCCTTTAAAAATGATAGTGAGTTTTGTAATTTGAAATGTAATACATTGAAATTATGTGATATTTTTGAGTTTCTAGATTTTAAAATATTTTATAAAATGAATGAAAGTTATTAAATCATATTTCATATCTCACACTGTAATTAGAAAGGTTTATTTTCTTATGAGTTAAAATAATAGTATAGTAATCTCCTTTTTAGAAGATGCTGTATAATACATTAGGTGATATAATCTGTGTTACTCCACGAGACAAGATGTTGTCAGGCTTCTCTATTTGTAAAATCATTCTTTGCATTACATCATACATACTGGTGGATATAGACTTGGGAAGTTCAAAATGTAGACTTTGTTGCAGTAGTGAAAACAGGAATTAAACAATCTAAACTCGGGCTAATTCACATTCCAACTGAGTTTTATACTTTAATTACTTGATTACTTTAATTTTTTTTCACTTTGTGTGGGCAGAGTGTGCAAGTATATGTGTGTATGTAAGTTGATATCAATTTCAGTTTAAGCAGATGACAGCCAATTTACATAGGTTTTGAAAAAGTCTATTTATAGTGATATTTCTGTTTTCTGAATTTATATTCTGCATGTAGATGTATAATGTAGTAAATATGGCATTATACTTTAGAGTAATGGAAGCTTGCTATTTTCCAATACTTGCTACTTACTTATAATATTTTATAGCAAAAATTGGATAAAATTGTACAATTTGATGTTGAAGAAGTTAAGGACCAGAAAATAAGTGAAGATATATTACCCAACGTAAGCCAAATTGATAACAAGTGTTTTTGATATGTGTTGAGAATGCTCTTTTACCTCTACTTCCTTTTTTACAACGTGTTTCCATGGTGCAACTATGAAAAAACAACTCTCAGTTGAGTGATGTCACACAGATCACCAGCTCTCCAATCTTCAATGTTCTCAAAGTTATATAAAACAAGAGATGTCTGAGAAAGTTTTACAACCAAGAAAATCCAGGGACACAGAATGGTGAATACAATACACACACACACACACACACACACACACACACACACACACACACACACACACACACACACACACATACACACATGCATACATACAATTTTGTCTTAGATGGAGTTCTGGAGTAAGAAAAATATATGAAGATAAAAATGAAAAGATACCTCATTTATTGATAAGTCATAATGTCCAAGAAAGTGCATTAACCAATACCAAATAATATAGGTTCATTCGTTTTATAAATGAACAATTACTATTAAATAAAGGTGTGAATATTAGGAATACATAAGCTGAGAGGTATATTATAACTCTCTGCTATTTTAAAAATATTTAGCTAGTTATAAAACATGATAGAGTCCAAAGTTTATTTATAATTAAAACTATGTAAACAATTATGTAGAACTATTAGTGCAAAGTGATGATAAAACATATCCCAAAGTGCAGAAGTAATATATAATCTCAAAAGAGTTAAATAAACATATCTAAAAAAATAACAGCACAACAAAATGACATGAAATAATAATTATTATTCATTATTAACTCTCAACATTAAGAGCCTCAGTTCCTCCCTATAAGGATAGAGATTGATGGACTGGATGTAAGAACAGTATCCATTTTTCTCCTTCTTCCAACAATTCAGCTAACAATCCAGGACAGATAAAACTTTAGGGAAGAGGGAAAAGTTATCCCAAATAAATGCAACAATAGAAAGAAAGCATACCTGTTCTATAATCTGACAAAACAGATTTCAAACCAAGATAAGTCAGAAGAGATTTGGAAGGGCTTTTCAAGTGTATTAAAGGAAATCATCCATCAAAAGGATATTACAATTCTAAAAATGTATGAATTAAATACAGTAGTACCTAGTCTGTCAAGAAAACAATATTAGATTTAAAAATTAGGCTGAACCAAAGAGGGCTAGTAGGTGATCTAAATACTCCGCCCTCACCAACAGATTTGTCATACATATAAAAACAAAAAAAATTCTTGAGCTAAGTGATACAATAAATCAAGTGGACCAAGTAGATCTCTACAGAATATTCAATCCAAGCACTAAAGACTGAAGTAGAGTCCTTTGGAACTTTCTCCAAAATCAACTGTGTACATACTACTACATAAATCAAGTCTTAATAAATTTGAGGAAATTTATTTGAGCAATAGCAGGATGACAATTTATACATATTCCTGGAAGTTACATGACACTCTACCAAATAAAAATTGGGACAATAGAGACAATAAGAAAGAAATTAAAAATTCCTAGGATTGAATGAAATGGTGTATAAGAACTGTGCAAACTTTTACAAGCACTGGTGTTGAGGCTCTCTCCCTCATTTTTCTAGAATAGTCCTAACAGTTTCTTCTCGAAGTAATGTGCTTCTGCTTGCTTAGGGCACATTTAAATGTACTTTCCTCTCTCCATTCAGCAACAATTTGGCCTTTCTAAATTAAACACATTACTGTGTTTTAATCCTTCCATTGATTCTTATAAACTGGACAAATCTAAACACCTACTCAAGACTGACAATGAACCTATTAATATTCTCTTCCCTTCTCAATAAAAAAAACATTGGGCTGAGTAAGGCATCCCCCCATAGGGAGTGTGGCCCTGGCCCAACTTGGTAGGCCAGCTTATGTTGACTACTAGCTAAGGGATGTCTTATTTCCTATGAGGAGTGGATAAAGTGTAGGATGGGGGAAGTGGGGAGAGGAAGAGGAGGAAGAGGGGGACCTGTGGTTGTTATGTAAAAAAAAAAAAAAAAAAAAAAAAAGAAAAAAGAAATAAAAAATAAAAGTGCTCTCCACCCCTAGAATAAAAGGAAACCGAGAAAGTAAACCAAAATAAAAAATCAGCTGCCAACCTACAATCTCATAAAAGTCCTTGATTTACTTTATAACTCAGTGATGTCTTTCTGAATAACCTGGAATATAAGTCTTTGAATATGGTCATGAAGGGTTATTGCTTTGTGCTCCATTTCTGAGGATTCCAGCTATAAAAATAATGGGAGCTATCAAACTATCTACTCATATAGAATACTTAATTTTGAATTTCTGAATTTAAAAGTTAATAAAGGTTTAAAAATAAGCTGCATTTATACATATTTTCAATAAATTTATAAAACAAAAAATCAGTGGTGCATATTTAAGAATCATTTTAAAGTTATGGTTATTCATATTACATTAAAATATATATGGACATATTTATAGTGTTCTAGATAATTATTCTTATGATAATATTTCAAAGTGCTCATGAGATTAATAAACTCCTTGTTTATAACACCACCCCTCTAATAAAATGAACTCTGGGTTGTTAACTGGCTGCCTTCCTCCTTGAAGTTCTTGTGAGATGTATGACATATGACTTAGACCAAGCCAAAGGTAGATAAGTTCTTTGTACAGCTTACTAATATGTTGGAAATATTTTCAATCTGTTCAAACTAAATCTCAAAACTAAACAAATGACTTTAAATATATAAATTTTGAAGAACACATGTGTTCCATATCTTGTGAATATCAATCATATAATACCTGACAGAATATTAGCCATTGGATAGAAATAAAATAATAATTAACACAACTGAATTTCACCTTTTTCTATTATATCCTTTTTATTATATTAACTCTAACCTGTGTAATGATGATGAGTAAATAAGGTTTAATAACAATAAATGCTTTCTTTCTTGGTAATTAATGTATATATGACTCATTTGCATTAAGTACTTATAAATCACCTCAAGAGATGATAGATAGATAGATAGATGATAGATAGATAGATAGATAGATAGATAGATAGATAGATAGATAGATGCATAGATGCATAAATACATAGATACAGAGTGACAAAGACAGAGACAGAGGTTGTTTTATACTGTTAATCAGGTATGGTGGTGTACCCCTATAATACCCATCCATGGGTAGTGAAAGCAGTAGAGTCAGATACTCAGTGACATTCTAGGTTACATAATGCAGATTTGGAAGACTAAGACCTATACTTTTAAAAGCCCTAATCATACTTTCAAATGAATATGGTTGAATAAGAAAGGTAGTTATGGGAAAAAAAAAGAATGTGAAGCTTCTTTTTATTTAAGAATTTATTATCCATTTTACATACCAACCAAAGACCTCCCTTTCATCCCTAATCCTTTGTCCTTTCCAACCCATCCCCCATTCCGTCATCCAAAAAGGTAAGGCCTCCCATGGAGAGTAAATAAAGCCTGGAACATTCAGTCTCCCCCTTATATCAATGTGTTCCTCCATAGGTAATGGGCTGCAAAAAGCCAGCCTATGCACCAGGGATAGATCTTGATCCCATTGCCAGGGGCCCGTTCAACAAACCAAGCTACACAATTGTATCTGCATGCAGAGGACTAGTCTGGCCTCATGAATATTTTTAAAGAGATATTCAGGTAGAGAAAATATTCTCAAAGTCCTCATATTGATGAGTCTAAATTCCTTGAATAATGTGGTAAAACTAGTTCAGATTAATCAGAAAAGTCTTTGAATTAGTACCACTATATTGAAGCCCCAACTAAAGTCAGAATCCTGTGCTTCCCACCATTTTTAAGTAAGAATTGATGGGTGTCACCAGTTGTTCCACATTTCAGATGGCATTTGGCAAACAAGGCCAGACCCAAGAATTCCAAATACCCTAACAGCATAGGCTTATTTCATATTTTAAGATTTCGTTACCGTATGTACAACAATGACTCTTGAACCCTGTATCACTTACTTTTCTTGTTGTTGTGGCAAAATACTAGACATTAGAAATGTAAGAAAGGAAGGGATCTTAGTTACTTTCCATGTTTCAGTGATAAAATACGTTGGCAAAGTCAACTTAGGGTAGAAAGGGTTTTACATTATTGGCTCAGGATACTTTCCAACTTGGTAGAGTATTCCTTGTGGCAGGCCATTGAAAAAGCGGGTCACATGACATTAATAGTCAGGAACCAGAGAACGTTGACCACTGGTGCTCTCTTAGCCTTCTCTTTTCTACATTAACAGCCAAGCCCATTGAATTGTGCTGCCCAATTTTAGCATGGTTTTTGCCACCTCAATTAGGCCAATCAAGACAATCCTTTATAGTCAAAGCCCGTGACTAACTTAATCAACATGATTTTTATATGTATTCCAGAGTTTTGGTCAGAAGTGATTGTTTATCCTTCCAAGATGAAAAGCAATATCTTCATAGATTAAATAAACTGATTATAAATCCAAGTCAACAATAATTTATTCATATCACAATAATGAAAAAAAAAAAGCACTTCCTCTGGAAATCATTTAACCAAGAGCAAGTTTGGATTTGAATTCTCTGCTTTATTCTCTCTATGTATTTAATTGTCTGCCTGTTGTATGTGTCTGCACCTTTACCTACTTGAAGGATCATGTCTTGTAAATCTATCCCAGTGCCTCTCTTTGTGTCATTATATGTCTGTCTATTGTGACTATGTGTCTCTCCATGCCTGAATCTGCCTCTCTCTCCCTCCCTCTCTTTATCTCTCTCTCTGTCTGTGTGTGTGTGTGTGTGCGTGTGTGCATATGTTCTGTATCTATGTCTGTTTCTCCCAAAGAGCTCTTCTCTCTTTTTATTGAATACCACAAATAATATTACACAGGAAACAAATGAGGTACTTTATAGATATCTTTGACCAAGCTTTACCAGGAATTAAGTCACTAACTCCAGCTGATTCCCACTGATTAAGATAAGAAACAGTATTGCAAGCATCCGTGTTTACCAGCCAACATCCAAATGTTGCTACAGTCTCATGTATGTCATGTTAGAAGATTTCTTTAAATATCTGTATTTTCTGTTTTCAGCACATGATGCACATGCATTTCATTAAGGACATGATTTAATAATATAGTTATGTATTAGCTTAGTTTTTAAAAGTTGATTACATAGGAAACCCAGTGCAAGTAAGGTTCACTGTTACAATGCTCTCTTATAATAAGGTTATCTAATAGGCTGAATACACAGTAGGCATTGTGCTTCAGTTTTAAGTGAATTATAAAATCTTGCTCTGAGGTCTAACAAAAGTATTATTCTTTTATAAATAAGAGATTTTTTTAACTCAAGGCACATTGATATTAATCATTATAGGAGGTTTTCTTTATTTACTTATATTTATTTTGTCCCACAGCTGTTTGAACATATAAATCTATCATGGTGGGAATGGCATGGCAACATGAATGGGAGGCAGCAGGATGCAATGCATCTATAATCAGAAAGGAAAGAGAGATGTATGGTGTGCTCAGCTTGCTGCCCCCTTTTCAGTAAGTCAGGAATCCTAGCCCATGAAATGGTACTACTTAGGTGGACCTTCCTACTTAAACTAACCCAACTTAGAAACTTCATCCAGACCTTTCAAAATTTGTCTCTGAGGAGATTCTAGATCCTGTCAAGCGGACTGTATTGACCCTTGTAGACTCTACCTACCACATTTTAACAGGGGCTTATCATCCTTTACTTTATGTTACCTGAAATTCTATCCAGTTACCGGGGATCACGGAGGAAGGAGTCCATAGAACAGCCTGATTTTGCCACTAATGTAAATTTATATCTTTTTATCTTTGGCTCACTTGGCTGTCCGCTTAGTGCCCCAATTATCTATAGATGTAAGAGAGAAACTAGTTAATATGTGAAACCACTTTCTCCATCATCTCTCATCTCACATTTTAGTTTAAAAGAATATAACTTTCTTTTAGAAAAAAAATGATCTAAATTAAAAAATACTTACACCTGTGCCTTTCTCCTTTTCTTCCCTCTAGTCTTTCTCTGGTTGCCCCCTTCAAGCCCCTTGCATGCATTCTTTACTCAAGGATTAGCCTCCTTTTTTCCCCCTTGATTATTGTTTTAGAGTGTGTGTGTTTGTGTGTGTGTGTGTGTGTGTGTGTGTGTGTGTGTGTGTTTATGTATGTATGTATGCACAAATATATGAATTCAATATGCTGCAGTGTGTGTGCAAATATATAAATTCAGCATGTTGTGTCTGTTTGTGTTGTTGTGTGTATATGATCATACACTGCATTGGTTACCAATAAAGGGAATCAAAGCTGGGGAAAGCTAATTTTTCTTTCTCCAGCAGTCACTAGTACCCTGTGGTTCATTCCTTAGAAGGAACCCTACAAAGGATTTCCTTTTCATTTTAATGAGTCCATGGATGGTGCCATAGCTCCAACAGAATGTAAAGATTTTTATGGTAGCAGGAAAAAACCAATTACATATCAAAGCTTATCGTAACAGGGGGAATCATTGTGGTTATAAGTAACAATATTTGAAACCCAGTGTAATTACATGTGACTATAAATAAGTTTTACAAATGATATATTCCATTTGACTAATTTACATATGCCTTATCAAGGCAGCTTCTTGCTAATATTAAAATCACTTCTATATTCTGGGTTCATACTAAACACATATAATCAAGTTAAATAGCAAGTGACTGACCTATTATCATATGTAAGTGACATTTTGTGCTAATTTTTCTATATAAAACTTTTGACAAATTAATTTTTTCCAAACTGCATTTATTATGAGATTGTTATCTATTTATAGTCCTTCTTGTTGAAGGCTTCAAGGAGAATATGTATTCAAATGCTCTTGGTAGAAATATTTGAGGTTAATAAATAATTTAATCATTTTGTTTAGCAAAGCTTTTGACTGAGAAAACCTGCATTTATCTTTAAAGTAGTCAAAAACACTTTTTAGGACCTAGATTGTTTGATTGAAGACTAAAGAATGTGACATATTATGTATATGGAAATATATTCATATAGTCATTAAGTTAAGCTTTATCACTTTCCTATGCTAAATCTTTGGTCATGTTTAGTTACTGTTTTAGCCACAGAATTGTAAGTAGAAAGTCAAGTAGTCTACTTATGCTTAGATACTTAACGAAGCAAAATAATACCCCTCTCTATGGGATGTGATGGCAAAGCCATTAAAAATAAACATCAGCGTAAGCAGATTGAAGCTTAGGTAGTAACGAAGTTTCTGATAAGAGGCAGGTTGAGCAATGAATCTCCTGTGCCAGTGAACCAGTGGAGTAGACGGTTCAGATTGTCCAAACTTGGTGTTCAGTGACATCATCTTGTTTGTACTGTAAACTCTTCTACAGTGGGAGTAATTAGACCATGAAAATTGGTAAATGACACAGTCAGAGACTTTATTCCCTGAGGAGCCAGTTGCTGAACACCACACAATGGTATTGTTAGAGACTACATATTGAATGTCAGGGTTGTTTATTCAATTTTACCAAGTGAATGCTGGAAGATTCCTTTCTTGAACTTGGGACTTTACAAGTATTTTATTCATATAGCTTATTCACAGAACAGGGGAAGAACAGCAAGACCATACATAAGTGGAGCTCTTTTGAATAATACTGAATGATTTCTCACACAGAGAAATGAGAGTAAAAAGATACTGTGAGACTTTGAAGCAAGCATTAATAATGAGAATTACTTTTGTGTACACATTGTTTCTATTTTTGTCTGCTCATTGTTTTCAGCTTTTGCGTTGTGTTCTTTTGCTCACTGCATTTAATTATGGAGAACTGAACATCATTAAGGGTATGATATTTTTCGCTTTATGGGAATAACATTAATATTCTATTGGACAGCCTCTTTATACCTACATGAAGATGGGCATATCTTTGTGAATTATGATATTCAGTGATTTTTCTAGATAGCTTTAGTCTTTTAACCAATTACATAGGTGGAGTTTTTCCTTCCCTGGGAACAACTTCTAAATTACCATACAGAGGCTTATATTAATTACAATGCTTGGGCAAGAGCTCATGCTTTTTACTAAGAAGTTCTTACAACTTAAATCAACCCATGTCTATTAAAGTATGTTTTGCCACATAGTTCTTGTCTTTTCCTGTCCTCCAAACTTCTCCCTTTGTTGCTGGCTGGCATCTCTCTGCCTCTGCACTCCTTCTTCCCATCATTCTCAGTCTGACTTTCCTACATATCTTCCTGCCCTGCAAATGGCCTGATAATTTTATTAACCAATAGGAAAATATATATTCACAATGTACAGAAGAATTATTCTACGGTATTTCCCACTTATGCCTCATTAAAAAAGATTAAACTTATCATAGTAAGATTATACCTAAAAAGTTATTAAAAATTAAAGTTACAATCAAGTTCATTTTTATTTGACAAAATTAGAGAAAATGCTCATTTATGTATCTTATCTTGTTGAGTCTAAAGTTTCACATCTAATTCATTTTTATTGTAATTAAGAAAAGCTATTACTATGACTATGTATTCTTCAACTCTATCAAAAATCTCAGGGTGAAATGTTACCAAATAACAAGGACATATGGCAGCCTGTACAGTCATCCAAAGTTTCTTTGTAATGTTGGGGTATCAAACTCTGGCCTACAGGCCTAGAATATCTGACAGACTTTACTATGAAACATAGAACTTTGAAAGACTGTCCTACCTTGTTTTGTCAAAGTTTAGCCATAACCTATGTGGCCTTCTGGTCCATTTTGCACAGTAACTGCTAGCAATTGAGGCAAGGACAGTTGTTTTGTTCACATGAATAGCTTTTGCCATAAAAAAAGAAAATACCGCATGGAGTTTTTGTTTTTAATGTCTGGCATCTTTGTTGAAGTAGAACAGTGCTGCCAGGAGCAGACATGTCTCATTGTCTTGAAAAGCCTTATATTATTATTCCTGTAAGTAATATATTATGTAGGTCTTTGAAATGTTTGAATAAAAACCTCTGTATGATGTTAAAAAACATAAATAACATGATTATAAGTTTGATAGCTATGAGTGACTATTAGCTAGTATTTCTTAATTATACATTACATTTTTAAATGAACTGTGTAAACACAATACCTTAAACTAGCAAAAATATCATATAGTATGACAAAATTAACTTCAAATTTGTAAAAATAAATGAAAATCCATACATATAATGAGAAATGTTTTGAGATTAACAATTTTTGGATTAAAGGAAATTCAATAATCTACCAATTTCCTTCATCATTTTTATATCATATCCTTGTAGCTCTATAGTAGAGCTTAAAGTCAGGGATGATGACATATGCAGAAGTTCTTTTATTAAACATGGTTGTTTTGATGATCTTGGGTTTTTAGTTTTTCTATATGAAGTTGACTATTATTCTTTTGAGGACAGTGGAGAATTATGTTGGGATTTAGATGGGGACTGCATTGAATCTGTAGATTGCTTTTGGTAAAATTGTCATTTTTTTACTATGTTAATCTTACCTATCCAAGAGCATGGGAAACTTTTTCATTTTCTGATATCCTCTTCAATTTCTTTCTCAAATGACTTAAAGTTCTTGTCATATAGGACCTTCATCAGATATTTGATGTTATTTGTATTTATTATAAAGGGTAATCTCTTTTCTTTTTTAAAAGAGAGATCTCTGAACTTAACTCCTTTGCTTTAGCCTTTTTTAAAACTATGACCAATAATAACTGGTAACCACCCCCTACACACACACACACACACACACACACACACACACACACACACACACACACACACACACAAAGCATAAATCTAAAAGATCATTTTTAACCAGTATTTTGGGAAGGTGGATATACTTTTCTAGACTATTTTCTGACGGGGGCATTGATAATCATTGAGGGACGCTGAGAAAATTAGGATAATTGTTAAGTCTTTGCTAGAGTATTTTGTGAAGCTTGATCATCTCAGTCAGTAGCCTTATGAGTTGTTTTCGATGTTGGACCACCTGGGCCAATGTTTTCATTGGTGTCGGGCACCCTTGTTCTATTCTGGAGTTGTTCTTAGTTTTACTTCTTAATGTCTGCAGAGAGGATTTCAGGAGGAGTCTTACCTGATCAAACAGCACATTTTTAGCCCAAAATGAATCCATTTCCTCTCATTTCCAATAAAGACATCAAGTCATCTCAATGGCATGCATCTTATGAATTAAATTTTGAAGTCATGATAGTTTTAAAATATATAGGTTTGTTGAATCTAGCAGTTTTTATAATTCAGTGTCTCTTAGAAGTAAAAAATGTATATAAAATACAATAACATAAAGGATCCAGGCTGTGTATTTTCCATTTTTACAAGTCTTCTTTATATTTGTCTATTCCTTTATTTCCTTATAAGGACTTTCCCTACACTTTTTCTTTTTATCCCAAACTCTTTAGAGGTTATGTTTGTCTGAATCTATCTTAACTGCATATCTCTATCATATTCTGATCACGTGAACCTTTTTTATATTTTATTTAAAGTGTTTTGTTGTATATATTCACATAGTATAGAAGGATTATTTCACAACACAATTATATGGAATTTAAGTGTTTATATATTTAATTTCAACAATCTGTTTATAGCTTCAGCTTCAGGATTTACTTGTGCATGTTTTCCCTGTAATAATATGTGATTTCGGGAAGGAAAGCATATTGTTCTGAGAGGTCCTTGGCTATGTATATACCTATATCTCCATCACGATATGTGTCTGTGTGTATGTCTGTGTATATCTGTAAGTAGCACATATCAATTCAAGCAGTAATTATGCTAATAGAATTTAAGCATTTCTGTAGCTGTGTAACAGCTTCCCATGAGTTGTCGAAGATATATACCATCATGTTTCTTTCTTCACTGAGCCAATGCATGTACAATTATTGATAGGACAAGGAGAAAAGGAAATACATCTGTGTCCTTAATTCTACTATTCTCATAAAGCAATGAATAATATCCAAACCTATATAATTATTAAATGAGTTCTAATGATTATATATATTCCAGTATGAAAACTGAAATTATGCTCTAACTCTCATCCCACATTTCTAATCGTGTTGTCTAAAGGAAACAAAAGAATTGTCAAAAAATTGGATACTTTACTAGTATTCCTTCACATAGAAATACAATGTGAAATGGGGCAGAATGCATTATTACAGTATTAAATGACACCAATAAGATATAAATTTATGCATATATCTTCTGTTTTGTAATTATTTGATAATAAAGTGATTATCTGAAAATTAGGGTTTTTTTTGGTTTGAGTGAAATAGTTCTTTTCATTTTTATGCTAAAGATTTTAGAAGATTTAATGAACATGAGCTATACTCTTTTATTTAAAAATCTAGAAATGTTGTTTGTAATCAAATTATTCCAAAGGTCTGAATATATTGTGTCCTATTTCTCTCTCTGATCAGAATCAGCTGCATCACCTGGATAGTTTAACATAGCACATTAATTCTCATGGTCTCATATCCCTACCTACCTTTCTCTCACCACCCTTTCCCCCTCCCCTTCTTTATGTTTCTCAACCTTTCTCTCATACTCTCCCTCTATGCCTCTCTCCCCTCTGTTGCAGGAAAGAATGAGACTCAGGGATATATCTCTGAAGAAGTAATTCCTTCTATAATCTGAAGTGACCTTGACTCAGTTAAGATTAAGGGTGTAGGTCACCACTCCCAGGATATTCCCTGTGCTGGGATTAAAGGTTTGAATCACCATTCTCTGATTTTCCTAGACTGACTGTGGTTAGAGCTCTGGGACTTCTGGAGCTTTTACTAACCCCCCACATAGACTGTGAGTAGATTCCCTCTGATATCTTCAAAACTTCTGAAACTTTTATTGAATCCCCACACCCCTCTTCTTTATCCTCATATTCTCAAAAGCGACAAGTTCTTTTACAGTTTTCTGAGTATATCAAAGAATTAATTGAATACACACACACACACACACACACACACACACACACACATACACACACACACACACAAGGGAGGGAGGGAGGGATGGAGAGAGAGAGAGAGAGAGAGAGAGAGAGAGAGAGAGAGAGAGAGAGAGAGAGAGAGAGAGAGAGAGAGAGAGAGAGAGATTTTCCTGTTTTCCTGACTACAGAAAAATCAAAATTTGTAAGTGAGCCCCAACAGTGTAAACCCAGGACTTGGAAAATTAGCAATTGAAGTTTTCTGGATAAGGAAACTCACTTTTCTTTAAAGAAGCAGCACTTGATAGGTACTTGATAGATCCAATGCATGGTCATACACCCTAACACTGCAAGGATCTATTGGACTCTGAAAAGATGACACGAAATTGGGAGTGTGATGTTGCAGAGGAAAAGCTTGAACAGAGTCAAATGGAGACTGGGAAGATGATATGACCAAAATACATTGTTTGTATGAAATTCTCAAATAACTATACATATATGTATATATTTAATAAGAAATAGTTTGACATTCATAGGTCAAATGAGATAATAATAATGGATAAACAGATGGTTTAGCTTACAAATGTTTGCGAATAGGCCACTGATCAAGATTTCTTTGTTGTTATTGATTATTCAAAAAGGTTCTAACTGTGTAACTTCCTCAAACTCTGGGTACTCTAGTCTCTGTCTCCCAAGCTTCATAAATTCCAGGAATTGTAGGTGGGTCCAGCCATACTTAACTCACCTTTTTGAAGAGATGGCAGATATCGTGGAAGAAATTCCTTTCCATCCTGTCTATTGAACTAGCTCTTTAAAATCTGCAAGAACACATATTTCCTCCAAAAAGCACCTCAGGGCTTCTTCCCACTGCACATGGGCTACCTTTTACATTCTTATATGATCTTTTTTTCTTTGCTTCCTTCCTCAGATTTAGTGGAGTCTCAGACACAGATGGCTGTTTCATTACTAAATTCATTCTAAATTTATGAAGCTAGCATAAGGACAGTATAAATGCAGTCATGTTTTGCATAAAACAAGCACTTTATTAAATATATAAATGGTCCATCTCTGATTCCCAAACAATATTACTATAGTTATTCTTACATTTCAAATGGTGTTTCTTATAAATGGTTTTTGTTATTTTCATGACATTTCCAATAAAGTAATATCAATGGTGACACATGATTTTTTTAAATGATTTATTTCTTTGTGATCACTGCAAAAATCTTTGGACCTTGATGCCCATTCTGTTTGTTTTATTAATAGAGACCCTGTATTTGAACAACTTCACACATTGCACTCTGGAAATGTTCAAAAGTTTTATATTGTCAAGCAAGCAAATACATTCTGTATGCTTTGTATTTTTAACATATTTAATTGTGACTGTTTTAAGCTATAGAAATTCACAGAAAATATAAGAGGCACGTGGTACCAGTGATCCATATTTAGCAATGTTCTTATTCCACGCATTTGCCTAAGGACTTTCCTTTCCCAATTCAGCTATTGAAAATAAGCTAAACTGCTCATCTCGTGGCCCTCAGCCTGATTCTATCCATCTCTTTCCATTGTTTCTTGCTCTTTCCATTGCTTTGAACTCTACCATTAAGATCTTCATAAAAACACGCTTTTGGAGTTTGAATAATCATCATAATGTCTGAATTTGTTTTAAATTATGATGTTACTCTTCATTGATTAAAGGAAAATGAATTGGAAATTTTTTTTCCTGTATAAGATGATCCAATGTCAGCCAAGAATTTTGTCAAGTAATGTCTATTTCTTTGTGCCCTGTCTAAAGAAATTCTCAAAAGGATTTTGCATGTTTTTTTGTTCCTTGAGATATTCTGTTAACCATCTCCATTCTTGAAGAAAGCATCAGTGTTAACATTGTCTGAAACAATATATCATCCAAATAATGTGTATATTTGGACACTGAATGTTTCTCTCATTTTTTTCTTCATAACTTTTGCTTTCATCTTCTGGCTTGGTAAATTTAGAATTTGATATCTTTTCTTAGAACCTGCACCAACACTCCTACGCCTTTTGTTTTCATACTTCATAGCATCATTGCTGAACAGGACATCCTAGGGTCACATTTTCTCTCTGAACTTTGTGTTTAGTGTTGCTGGTCCTTCCTTATTTGATGTTGCCCTGGGAAAGGCTGAAACAAGCCTCCCTTGTCTGTCTCATGCTTATCTCTTTCTGCTTTGATGCTATCCTTGAAGTACATGATACTTCGCAGTGTCAATCATTCCCTAAGAACTGTGTTGAAAACAATTTGTAAAGAACCAACTTCAGGAGATTCCTTTTTTTAGACAAATTCACCACACTGTATTTCTCCCTACAACAGTGAAATATACATTACAAAACTTAGTATATACTATGATGCTATTACTCTGTCCAGCTTTTGTAATTTGTACTGGTTTTAAACTAAGCAAGTAGTCTCTGGGCATTGTGCTAAAGAAAGACTCATGATGTCCCTCCTAGTTGCAGTGTGTAGCCAAGTGGCCATGTCTATTTTAAGTGTTATTCTTCGTTGAGAACATATTGTTACAGCTGAGATCCTCAATTTCCCAATCATTGATTTCAAACACATTTCCAAGTCTTGTCGTGAATTTTTGTTAGAAATTTAGTTTCTCAAAATATATTGATCTGGAGCTGAAAAATTGATCAGTAGTTAGGAGCACTGGGTTTACAATCAGAGGGCTAGGGTTCAATTCCTAGAAACCCTAGAGTCTTAGAACCATCTGTAACTCCAGTTCCAGAGTGAATCTGATGTCTTTTTTTGGAGTCTGTGGACAAAGCACACTCACAGTGAACAGATAATACATATGAGCAAAAATACACACATAAAAATAAATCAAATTCTAAGAGAATTCTGTCAAGTCTATGGAATGACTGACAGACTCTTGCAGGAAATATGGACAGAGCTTTAGAGTAGACATGTACATTGGAGTCTTCTGGATTGTGATGCAGAGTTAGAGTGAGAGATAAAGGTGATGAGTAATGGCCAAGACTGTATGGCTAGGATTTCATCAGTGTTCATTGACACTCTGACATGAATCATTGTAAAATACACAAATTCTATGCTCAAAAAATGTTACATGACTTTTTTTTAGTCAAGTAGAATTTTTCCGACAAGACATAGATAATTAAGACATTTTAAATTAGTATAATAGCCTAAAATGTACTTAACCTTTAAATGTATCATAATCTACTATGAGTTCTGGCTTTAAAAGTAGTAAGGGCAGGCATTTCTAAAATCTGGTTTTCCTTCTGTGGCTACAGTAATTAAATCCAGCCCCCTGTTAAGTTCATAATTGAATTTTAGATCATGTCTATTCTCTATTTTGCTGCTGGCACTATATTTGTTAGTATGGAAACTGTGGGATTTATATATATATATACACACACACACACTCAGGGTTTTTTTTTTTATTTCTAGATTCCATCTTTCTTTTTTACTCTTCAATCCTCTTTCTGTTCTTTCTTTTTACCTTTTGTATGTCGTTAATGTTTCTGTAGACTAAGCCCTTTCAGGAACTTTTCTGCTTTTTCTTCTAAGCTGAGCTCCGCACCCAGCCAACACGTTCTTTTCCTCATCCCTTTTCTGTCTTCTCTGTCATAGTTGTGGTGGCTCAGTCATTTCCCAATTGTTTTTCTCCTCTGTATTTGTAAGGTGAATAGCTTTGCATGAACTTATGGGAGCTATGGGCATGTTCCTGTCATATGTAAGACTGTCTTCAAGGTGAACCTTGTTCCCCATTGCCACATTTCTATAACTTAAAAGCCTATGGGTGAGGCAGGTGGTGGAAGAGTCAGTCCTTGGTGAATTAGAGAAATGTGGATTTCCAGGTCTTACTTCTACTAGTCCAGGAATATGATAGGGTGTGAGGTGCTGTGGTTCTGTGTAGGCCGCAGAATGGGTGTTTGTCCCTGGGTAGCATAGTCTTTCACAGGCCTCTCTTATTCAGTCTTCTCACTTATAGTTCATGCTTCATTGTTAATATTCAGCATTTTTATAGTAAGTGCTCAGGTTCTGTTTAATCACTATACCATCCTAAGACATCCTAAAACTCATTTAGTTTCTGCACTGAACTGAGATAACCCTATTTTTCTTTAATAAATATTTTAGCTCTGAGATATCCAGTAGTACCTCTTTTGTCTTTCTAATTCTGATACTAAATTTTGGTCCTATTTGTAATTTTGTACTACATCATCCATTCCTAAAATTTTTGATATGACATCATCTCTTAGAAGAGAAACCAATGCATGAATGTTATTGAAACCTGGAAATGCTCAAGAGGTACTAGTTAAAAGATATATAATTAATGTCCTTGCCAATCCCCTTGAACACACAACTTCTTACCCTGACATTTAGTTCTGATGCCCTGGAGAACTGTCTTTTAATTTTGGCCTGGGGGATTCTAGACCTCATCATGCTCTTCTAAGTAGAATTTGTTCTTTGGCTAGCTCTCATGGCAAAGCACATGAAGACAAGGAAACACAGGCTGAGGAAGAAAAACTTTGATTGGAATACCAGGCTTTCTGGTGTTTACCATTAAATGTGACTTTTCCCCTTCAGCTCTCCGGCCTCTGGGGTACATATTCCCTTTGCTGACAGACAGTTCCCTCAGAATATGGTGCTGAGAACTAAATTATGGCCACGATTTTGACAGTTGAGTCTGGGCTATCTCTCAGCCTGTTCTCACTCTGTGCTAGGAAATTCTCTTAAACAGTTATAATGAAGAGTCCCTCAGTAATTTGCCTTTGTACTCTGTTCTGATCTATTGAGGTGAACAGAAAGTTAATATTTTGTTTCCTTGTAGTAATAATCAAGTCTAGTTGGTTTATTTTTGAAAATTAACAATTACATCAATATCATCACTTTATCCATTATTAATTCTTAAATTATTAAAATTAATTATGCTCAGTGGTACATATTTAGTGGTAAGTAACATAGAAAATATATCAATAAATATACAAATTCTTAACTGTCATAAATCACTCATGCCACAAGACTAAGAAAACTGGCTGCTGGTTTCTTCCTTCTGCAAATGATGGTCATGAAAGAGTAAAAGAACTCTTGGAAGAAGTGGGTAGGGCAGGCCCACTTGTAATTCAAGCTCCAGAAAGCAGAGCTAGATGACCAGAGCAGGCTAGCAATACCAGGTTTGACTGAGAGACTCTGCCTCTCTCCCTGTGGATAGTGTGGAGGAGCAACTGAGGATGAATACAATACCAATCTCAGTCCTTCACATGCATGCATATATAAATAAATATGTGCACATATTATACATTTGTTATATGCAAGTTCACATATGTGCGAAATATACAAATACACACATTCTCACAGCATACATGCTCATGGAAAAAAAAATAAGGAATAGATACCCACTGGTCAATGACACTCACTGAATTAACTTACTGCTTGGGGAAGATTCAGGGTAAGGGTGGTATTTTCATTTTGAATTATATTCAAGCATTTTTTAAATGTACCAAAAGAGGATAATTCTGTGGTGACTTTGCATCATGAGTTTTGTCCATTAAAGCCACAGGGGTCAGACTGGTAGACCCTTTGGTTAACTACTGCACGTAACTTATTCCACAAGTCCACTCTCTTCTAAGTGTATGAGAATTATATTTCAAAATAATTCTCTATACTGTCTCTTAAAATCTGTGCAGAAGGGCATGAAATGACTTCATCTCGTGCTCTTACTGCCCAGCTGAATGCTCAGCCATTCTGTCAGTCCCTCACAGTATATTCATTCACACACCTCCACCTTTGCATGTATCAGGTCTGCTTTCTGAAGTATTAGAAAATGCTTTATCAACTTTGAACTAACTCTCTCTATATACAATTATAGAGTATAAATGTTTAATTGACTTGAGCCTTCTAGAAAATGCTATTGACTAGATATTAGCATTAATCTTTACTGATAAACCATGTTATATAACTCTTCTTTATTTCATTCACACTAAGAACCATGTATCTAATTGTTTATATATTACATTAAAATGGAGAACATTCCCCTACACTTACAATTTTGAAATATATAGTACTTTTATGATTTTCATTGCAGTAATGATATTATCTATGCCTATTTCTCTTTTAAATTAGACTTAGTTGTTGTTTTTTAAGCCAGCCATGTTTGACAAGAAAACAAAATTCTAGTATTTTATGATAATAGCATGATCATATGTTAACTAATGCAAAGAATAAATACTTATGTAAAACACAATAGGTTGTTTACATTGTTGGACTCTCAGGAACTTTGACTTTTATAAATAATTAAAAGTGTAATTATATGAAGAAGCATTTACACAGCTATTCAAGGTGAAGTGTAAAACTGAGGGCTTTCAGCAGCATTATACTTCATAAAATGCATCACAGAAATACTGGGCTGACAGAGTCTCTGTGGGATGGTGGTGCTTCTTGATTTAATGTATGCAAAGGAACATGTAATGTGTTTTAGCAAATAAGGAATACTTCAGAATTTTTTGGGATATCAGCTGTAGTAACATTTGAAAAATTTACAAAATATATTTTGCATTTTTTCCCTTCACCACCTTATGCTGATCACGTGCATCTATAATTCTTTCCAACACAATTTTGTTAAAGCAAACTAAGAGTTGGTTTTACTATATATATATAAAACTACACTCTAAGGGAAAAAAAGAAAAAAAAAAAAAAACAGTGCTTGCTGAAGCTTTCAGGGATTTAGCCACAGAATAATAGTCATGAAAGATTAATTTTCAAGCCCTTGAGCAGATTTAAATGGCTCTTGCTCTCTGTGATGAAGACGTTCATTGTTTTCCTAATTATGTTTAATTTATTTTTATAAACTGCATCTAGAGTCCCCCAACAGTTAAGACAGATGCCTGGAAAGCCTACTTGATGAGAGTTCACATTTTAAACTTTCTCTTTCATCTGATATATTCTGGTTCATTAAATTCAGCATGAAGTTATATTTTAGAATGAAACTCCCAATTCTCCATTAAGAATGCTAGAATTTAAATACAGAAAGGAATGTCACAATGCTTACATGCTCTTATGAATCATGTTCCCACATGCCATACCACTAAGCATTCTCCCATCTTATTCCAGTGAAAGCAGGTACTTTTGAAAAAAAAAAAAAACTCTAAAGATGAGGTGTAGAAGTTTCCAAACGTTTTCACTAATTCAAGAATAAATACAATATCCTCTTCATGTTTACACCATTTCCATTATTTTCATTGAGTTTACTTGCTCTATTTTTAATGACTTGCCTTATAGAAACTTCTTTTACTTCCTCCAGGTTCTACAAAATCCTAGATAATCACATCATTTGTGCATACATCATTAATATCATCCTGTTACCTCTGGCAAAGGCAAATTCTTTAGGGTGGTGTGGATATTTCTGCCCACCTCTGTGTGCTATTTTTAGCTTGTTTCTATCTTTTTGTCTTTATATAATTCTTCAGTTTTCTTGATGTTCGTTCTTATTAGCTAAACATTCCTTATTATGAACTTGTGTGTGTGTGTGTGTGTGTGTGTGTGTGTGTGTGTGTGTAAGTAATAATCTTTCAGGCTTTCCTTACTTATTTCTTCAAAATCCAAATATCCCAGGTGTGTTTTCACCTGTTTCTGTATTACTTTCAAAATTAATAAACCAGGGAAGTGACATTTTAAAAATGACCCTGTTTTGGACAGATTTTGCTTATTTATTTTAAAAAGTTACCACATTTACCACTGCTCCCCCACCCATCCCTTCTCCATATTTCTCCCCACTCCAATCCCTCATTCACTTCCCAGAGAGGGCAAGGAATCCCAAAGTGACTCAATTTGGTCTGGCATATCCAGTTGACATAGAACTGAGTCCCTCTCCCAAGTTTCCAGGATGAGAAAGATGCTCCCCCCACAGGGCATTGGATTCAGGATCGGAGAAGCCAGTTCATACGCCAGGAATAAACTCTGGTTCCAGTTAAAGAGGCTTCACAAACTGCCCACACCTTTAGATTGTCATCTACATTCAGAACGTCCAGACCTTTTCCATGAAAGATCAAAAATAACCCAGTTTTATCATCACACAACTGTTGAAAATCCAAATTATAGTTTCAACTTCAAATCTATTAACATTGCTATTAAATCAATGATGTAAGTAATAGTATTTAAATTTTTGATGAATGCTATTATTTCTATCATGCAACTATTTAAGACATCAAAAACATGATTTTTATTACCTTGTCTAGGAACTTAATATTCTGCATATATTTTTAGATACATCCAACATATAGTTATACAATTTAGTATTTTTCTTTTTCTAATATTCACAAAGCATTTATTTCAGTATAATATAAAAGTTAAAATCCTATTACATAGTAATTTTAGAGTAAATGAAAGCAATTATTCTTTTGCACTTGTGCATGCATGCATGTATGTATGTGTATGTATATGGGGCCTGTACCTTTTCTTAGTTACTGCTTTGTAACTGTGAAGACACAATAGTCCAAAGAAACTCATAAAAGCATTTAAGTGGAAGCTTGCTCACAGTTTTATCATGATAGATACTTTGGCAGCAAGCAGGGAGGAACAGTGCTGGACTGGTTACTAAAAGATTTATATACTGATCAGCAAACAGCAGGTAGAAAAAGACAGACAGATACTAGGCCCAGAACTGAGTTTTGAAACCTCAAAGTCCACTGCTAATGACATAACCTCTGCATCAAAACCGTGCCTGATGATCATTCACAAATGGTTAACAAACTGCAGAAAAATAATTCAAATATATAAGCTTAAGAGGCATGTTCTTATTCAAACCACCACATAAATCCACCTATATAATTACTTTTTTTGTAAATATTTTTTGTTCATAAATAGATTAAATAGTATAATAATTAAGCAAGGTTACTTTAATATTTCATTTCAATGTCTTTGTTACAAATTAATTTCCAAAAGTATTGTATGTTTTAAAGATGTGTATTGCCTTCTAATATCTATTTACATAAATATATATTTATTTAATATTTATTTAAATATATATATAAAGTGAAATATTACAAGGATTAGAAAAAACATGAATTTACAGCCCAAATTAATTTCTCCCTAAATTTATAAATATGCACAGAACTGAAGGAGAAGAGGTATCTAGTAGACAGAACATTTGTTGTACTTTGCTCTGTTTCATTTATTTTAATTTTTATGCATTCAGTATATACCCATTGTTCCATCTCTAAAGGCATGTGGATCACTTTCCTTTAGTATAGTAGAATTATCACAAGAAGAAAAATAAGAAGGCTTGCTAAACAATTCATCACTGTACTGTACAATGGTACATAGCAGGGAGACATGAACAGGAGCTCTAAAGCTGTTTAATGGAACTGAATGTGATCAGATATATTGCTTTGAAGTATAGAGGCTACTTGGTAGAAAACATCATCAGGAGATAGATAAAGAGATAGATAGATGGGTGGATGGATGGGTGGATAGAGAGCAATAGATAGATAGATAGATAGATAGATAGATAGATAGATAGATAGATAGATAGATAGATAGATAGGTAGGTAGGTAGGTAGGTAGGTAGGTAGGTAGGTAGGTAGGTAGATAGATAGATAGATAGATAGATAGATAGATAGATAGATAGATAGATAGATCTTAGATATATAGACAGGAAGAGAGAGAGAAAGAGAGGGTAAAGAAACTATTTTAAGAAATCTCTTGTAGAAGGAACAGGTTAAATGGAAACCAAGGTTGGTTAGATAAAGAAAATACCTTACTGGTGATGTTTGCAGAACTCCTTTCCCCACTGGAGTGATATTAATATTGATCAGTATAATGGTGGCAACCTAGTTCATTTTTAATGTACACATTTATTAATACAAAAGAGTGGAGATTGGTGACTAAGGGATGATATTTACAGTTACAGGTCCATTATGCAAATTTACAGTTTAATCTTGACCGTGATTGAAATGTCACATTTCTGAGTGTACACTCAGAAGATGCAAATAGATGAATAATTTACATTCTCTGGGCTGCTGAAATAACATAATATTTCTTTTCTCACACTTTCATGAAGTAGCAGTAGAAGCTTGCTACTCATTAAAATACCCAAAAATATTATGCAAATAGAAATGAGTTGGCTATGGCACTTAACTCATGATCTGTGAGTGATGTTCATTGAAGAGAAAGGAAAATGGAAATGCTTTCTTTATTAAAGACAAGTAAATATCAACCTTATTTGATTATATTTTGTAGTACACTTTAACTCTGGGAGTCTGCTGCAGTTTTAAAATAAACTTAATAATAAAACTTGCAAATAAAATATCACACACCAAAATTAACTAAATGCAATGTTTCTACACTTCAGTAAACTTCTGTTTGGTTAAAGTAGCCATTCAGCATTGAAGCTGTGAACATTCTTGTTGGATTTTACACTTTCCCTGTCAAATATCAAATTTTATGCATTATCAAAAATGAAAATTCCATAACAAAGTTATAACCCTCTCAGATTATTCTGTTAAATGTGTATAGAAAAGGTAGGGTAGACAGAAAAGATATTTAATACTTATTATATATCAGTATCAGTTATATTATAATAAGCTAGTCCTTTGCTATAAAATATGCTAAACAAAGTTTTATATGTAGGATAATCTGTGTTTTCATGCCATATTTTCCATTAGTGCTACTTATGTGTTGCCTCATACTGAATAAAAAGGTGCTTGGCATATGGCAAATTGAAACCATGTTAATCACACAAACCATGTTTATATTTCACTTGTTAATTATCATCATTAACACTAATCTACCATCTTTATCAGCAAGTAAATTTAATCATATTTAAAAATTTTAGATCAGATTCAGAAAAAACAGAGGATAGGAGGCATATTTGATACCTCTTATAAGTGTAAGAATTATTCTTAAAGTGTCCTTTTAGGGTACTGGATCTCACTGTGTGAGGGATGCGATTCTCTGACTGAGACATGCTCTAAGTTGGGGATATCAAGAATGGATATCAAGAATAGATATCTCTGAACTTAAAGAGGTAAAAAAGCAGTTTGACTTGGAGTCAAACCCATGTAATTTCTGAGGACTATTAACCAGCTCAAATTGACTACAGATGGCATGTGAGGGAAAGGAGAATTTAGTATCTTGAAAAAACAGTAAACTTGCTTACCATAGGACTCTCAGATCAGGAAGGAAAGCTGAAGACCCTGAACGGCTAGCCACACAACCTACTCTCTCCAGCTCTAGCCAAAGAAGAGAACAATGAGAGGTCCTTACAATATGTTTACTTCATTAGATAAAGATGAGCCATTGTCACTGTGCCTCACATAACTGTTGAGAGTATCTCCTCACAGGAAGTCACAGACTTTTCCCTTTACAGAGGGACAAAATGAATTCTTTAGGTCACAGGACTACTTGATGAAGTATCACAAGCTTTGGAATGCAGAGGGCCAAGGGAGACAAATTGTTTCCTGACTATGATATCAAAATGTCTTCCATAGAATGAAATTAAACCAATCTTGACTTGAATTGCTATAAAAGTTTTAATAATTAATACAGAAACTCACAACTGACCAAAGTACAGAGAATGTGTCAATGGGTAGCTCAGCCACAATGGACCATTTGTATTACTTTCTTCCATGTGTTAGTCAGGACTCTCTAAAGTAGGGGACTAGGTAAGATGTATGTATATATTTTAAAAAATGATTCATAAGAATGACTTGTCAGCTGCAGCTCAGGTAACCCAGCAATAAGTGACTCACAACCTCAAGGGTGAAAATCCTGTAGCTGTTAAGTCCACAAGGCTGGATGTCTCAACAGAAAGAATGTGGTGAAGACCTGAGAGATTTTTGGAGAGCTTCTGATCTTCAGTATGTGTTACAATCATGAAGACATTGGCTTTGACATGAGGAAAGAAATGTCACAGCAGCAGGACAGATGAACTTACCAGTGAATTCAGGGCAAGCATAAACACAGTAAATCTTCCTTTTTCAATCATCCTTTGTCTCAGCTTCCACTAGAAAGCACCACCCAATTGTAGGTTAGGCCTTCCTGTTTCACATAATCTTTTCAAGAAAAATCACTGACAGAAGGGCTCAGCATCTTGAGTTCTAGATGGTTTAAGATGCAGTGAAATTGACAGCCGAGATTAGCCATCACACACCCGCAGGCTCAGCATACCTAGTGAAAAAGAGCAGAAACATGCCAAGAATCAGAGGTGGGGCATTCTAGATATGGCTGGATCAATGCACTTATGAATTATAGAAGCTGTGACTGCTTTCCCAAGAGCAAGGAAGTAAGCATACCTGCATGGAGAAGTGGAACCCACACAAACCTGAGGTATTATGAACAGTTGATGGCTTTGAAGAAATGGAAGTCAGTTGGCTTTAACCATGTGGCCCCTGATAAGACAGCTTGATTTCAGTCATTGGTCTTATCTGCGTAAGTATATGGGCACTGCAAATTGGATTTGATATATTATTTTTAAAAACATTTTAAAAAGTAAAAACAAAGTGTAGGAGGTAGGGGATTGGAAATAAATTTAGAAGAAATAAGTGGGAAGAGTCTGAAATATGACAGATGAAATATATTGAATAAAGCGTGATATAGTGGTTCATGCATTTAATCTTAGCATTCTGGAAATTGAGGCAGGTGGGTTTCTGTGAGTTTGAGGCCACACTGGTCTATCCCATGAGTTCCAAAAAAACTGAGATTGCATTGTTATAGATACATACATATATAATATATAATTAATCTCTATATATGTATATATAAGGATAAGTAAGAATTATGTAACATATTTTTATTACTATAAAATTTAGAGTATTTTACACTGTGAGAAAGACATGCTCTCTTGCTGTGGGCATTAATGATATATCTCAATGGAAATACCTCAGTAACTGGTTGGTCTGTGTAACTAACAATAGAACTGTTAGGGAACTACTCATTGCCCTAAAAATCTGAAGATATCTCTGTGTTCCAAGGCTAGCCTAGTTGTCTTTTGGAACTATTTCATCATTTTTCCATGCCTGTAAGTGAACTTTTTCAGAGACCATGAGAGAGAGGCTCAAGTCATTTTTGCCTTTTTAATGTCTTACAGATCCTTTCACATAAATATATTTAAAAGCTAGACTAAATTGTGGAATAAATTAAATGTTTCCATTTGCTACATTTTTCTAAGATAAGCACAATTTAGTGTAATTTGACCAGTCACACTATAATTACAGGGTTTGTTCATGCATGCAAATCCACATGCCCTTTCTCAAACATGCTGTCATCTAGCACAGAGTACAAAATTGTGATGAAGAACTATTTACTTTAATCCCTACAGTAGATCATTTGGGTAAACAGATAGTAATGGAGCATGTGAGTTACGACTATAAATGGAAGGCAGATTAGTTCTCCTTTTTAGAGACAGAGCACACTCAAGGCCGCTTCCCTCTTGCTTCTTCCTTTTCATGTTTATATTCCATCCATCACAGGTTGAACAAAACATTGTGTCGGTCAGCATTTGTGTTTAGTTACTGAATATGGGTCAAAAGTAATGAAAATTATTCTTACCTATGCTCCTTTAGGCCATATTTCTTTTGATTCTTATTCATTTTTCCTTTTTGATTTTTACTACAGATATCAACAGTATAAGGTAGATGTATTCATAGATCAATCCTAAATATGTCAGAATCGATGAGTTTTCTGGGAAAAGCCTCAATTGGAGATAACTCCTCTTTTTTCTTTGTTAATTTTGTAGTCAAAATTCTTGTGGCTGAGAATTATTCATAAGTGGCCCTGGAGAAAGATTTATGCAAACTAAAAACTTAAGATTATTCACCTTCATATTACATGATTTTAATTAACTAAGATGAATAATATTTAAGAAAAATATGGATGTATTTAGAGAAATACTTAAAGATAAATACATGTTTCAATTTATCTCAATCTTTCAAGAGTTGGACTGGACAAATGTTTATTAGAAGATTTTGCATCAAATCTGTGCTTCAGTGAACAGGAGGAAAGTCCTCCAAGTCCCATAAAATCTCCACTTGCCTTCTCTTCCCTTCCTATTATATATCTGTCTTTCTGAGCCATAAGGCTCAGTGGATTTAATAGCCTTAAAAATGAGACATAGACCTTGAAATCAAGACAGGGATGAAAACAGAGGAGTCACTTGCTTGATTATTTCATTATTACAGTAAGTAAATTATCATTTAATATATCAATTTGAAGTCACTGCACTGTGCCATGAACAGCAGAAAGTTATCCTGAATGGAGCATAAATAGAGAGTTCCAGTGCATGAGCCAACCTGGTAGTACAGAAATAGGACACAGTGAGTAGGAAAGAATTCCATGAATTTTGTATTTTGGGTTTATCTATTTTTGTTGAATTAAACTTCAGTCTTTATTTTGATCCTTGCAGTTCAATAGTTCTACAAGTAATATATGCATAGTATCTTTCCCTTTTTATTACACCTGGTCATGTATCTTATAAAGATGGTTTCTTTCTATTGTATTATGTACATTAAAATATTGATCCCATATATACTACCATGCCTTCACTCTTACTCTCTCATTAATATTTATTCTTCTCATGGCCTCACTATTTTATAACACTCATATGTATACTTATATACGTATCTGTGTGCAGTCAAATATCCACAAGTTACGTAAAAGACACATTTGCCTTTGTGAACTTGACTTATTTTGCTTAATGAAGTGATACTCTCTCACAAAACATTTTGTAGCAAAGGACATGATTTCATTTTCATTACCACTGAATAAGCCTCCACTTTGAATATACAGCACATTTTCTTCATCCATTCATTTGTTGGTGGCCATTGAGGCTGATCTCAGAACTGGATTTTTGCAAAGAGCCCTGTGATAAGCATGGCTGTATAAAATATCTGTAGCATGTTGACTCCGAGTCCTATGGAAATAACACCCAGAAGTGACATAGCTGCAACATATGGTAGCTCTATTTTTAGCTTTTTAACACCATACTGATTTACATAGTGACTAGACAAGTTTTTGACCCATCAAGGAATTTATGAAAGTTTGTCCACAACCACACCAGCATCTATTGTTTGTTTTCTTAATGATAGCTATTCTGACACTAGTGAAAAGCAGTCTCAATAATTTTTTAATTTGCATTATTTTTCTTGTCTTGTTTCTGATTTCAGTGGAAATGCTTTGAGGATTTATCCTAGTAGTACAATCTTGACTGTAGATTTTCCATTTATAGCCTTATTATTTTAGCAATGTACTCCTGTTCTTTGTTTCTTAAACACCTATATCAGGAAGAATGGCTTTTTTGCCATCTGTTGAGATTATCAAGAGGCCTAAAATCTATTAAAGTGATACATTATATCTCCATTTCTAGTTTAGTTTTAACATGGCTTATTGGTCTATAAATATATCACTTTCTTCTAAATTTCACAATTTAGAGTAGAGATTTTTCATACATACACTAATGATTCTTTGATTCTCACTGATATCTACCTTTTTACTTCCAATATGATTAATCAGAATCATCTCACTTTCTCTTGTGGTTAGTTTGCCTAAAGGTTTCTTGGTCTTTACTGACTTTTCTAACAGCTGATACTTTGGTTCATTGATTCTGTGTTATCCTTTTATCTACATTTCGTTAATTTTTCCCTGCTCATTTTTATATCTACTTGCTATATTGTTTTCCTAAGATGTTAAAGTATATTATATCATTATTTGTTTCAGATTTATTTTAAAAATATTGACTTCCTAGTTATAAAATTAACTTTTTGAAATTTGTTATATCCCACAATTTCTAGTATGTTGTTTTCATTTTTTATTAAATTCTAGAATTTTCTATTTTTTTCTTCTATATCTTTTAATAACCCATTCATCATCCAGTAGTGTGTTAATCAATATCCTTTACATGGATACTTTCATATAGTATTTTGTTATTAGTGCCTAATTAAATGATCTGCAGGGCTTGGGAGCTTATCAATCTCAATCAATAGGGAATGAAGGAATGAGAGACATATAGAGCAGAAAATATGGGGTTGGGTGGACTGTGTGCTATGGTGGAGACTCACTAACATCAGAGGTGCTCAGGTGGTTTATTGTATACCATTGAGTAAAGAGGAGAACTTACACAGCTCAACTGAGAGGCAGATTTATTGCTTACAGTTGAATGAGAAGGAAGTAGGCTAGCTAATCTCTGTAGGAGAACAGTTTCAGATTGCAGTTATGAGGAGAAAGAAGTTGTGGCTGATAGTTTCAGTGCCCTGGTTTTATCTAAAGAGTAACCCTTCCAAATACCTATCGTTTTACCACAGAAAGGCTTGGTTATGTATCTACATGTTCGCTGGTTTGGAGTTTTAAACAATAACCACTCTTAGTGGGATGAGGTAGAGGTTCAGTATAGTTTTTCATTTCCATAATGATAAAAGATGCTCATTATCTGTCCATTTGTGTTTCTTGAGAAGTATTTTTTTTTGGGTCATTTTTGTACCTTTAGTTGGATTATCTGATATTATTATTTTTTCTTTTTTATGTTGTGTATATCAATTATCTGAATGACTGGCCAATATTTCTCCTATTGCATATGGTGGTTCTTCACTTTGTAGAGTGTTATTATCATTTTATTTTATGGTGCAGAAGTTTTGTTACCTGGATGAAACCCCTTGTTAATTATTTATTCAATCTCCCGAGCTATTAGAAACTTATTAGGAAGTCATTGCTCTTGCCAATATCATGTGTTTCCCTTGCGTCTATTACTACCATTTTCAGTATTTCTGACTATATCATGTTCTTTATTCTGAGTTAATTTTTTTTTTAGAGAAGGTGGGATATAAAGGTCTACTTTTAATCTCCTACATGTGAATAATCAGTTTTTCTATGACTAATTGATGAAAAAGATTGTATTTCTTCAATGTATGTTTTGGCATCTTTTAAAAATGATATTATTATTATTATTACTATTACTACATGCTGACTGTAGTTTCCCCTCTCTTCTCTTCTCCAAGTTATTCCCACCCCACCATCCTGCTACCCCTTCTTGTCCACTCCTCTTCTGTTTCTGTTCTGAAAAAGGCAAGTCTCCCATGGATGTCAACTTAATATGCCATATAAAGTTACAGTAAGACTAGATATCTCTCTTCTTACCAAGGCTGAACCAGTCTACCCAGTATGAGGAATAGGGTCCCAACATCTGACAAAGGAGTCAGAGACAGCCCCTGTTCCCACTGTTAGGAGTCCCACAAGAAGACCAAGATACACAACTGTAACATATATTCAGAGGGCCCAGGTAGGCTCCCTGGATGTTGGCTCAGCCTCTGTGAGCTCCTATGAGCCCTGGTTAGTTGATTTCTTTAGGGTTCTTATGGTATCCTCGACCCCTCTGGTCCTACAATCCTTCCTACCCCTCTTCTGCCAGATTCTGAGAGAGCTTTCTAATGTTTGGCTTGTGAGTCTCTGAATCTATTTTCATTCATTGCTGGTTCAGTTCCCATCGTGATGACAATCAGGATAGACACCAGTCAATTAGAATATCAGGATATCATTAAGTATCATTACATTGACTTTTTCTGCCAGTCCTGTGTAGTTCTATCCTGAGTCTCTTGCTATCCAGTCTCTGGGCCCTAGCCTTCTAGGCAGTGTCAGGGGTAGGCTCCTTTTTATGCCATGAGTCTCAGGCTGAACCAGTCATTCTTGGTCACTCTCACATTTTCTTTTCCATCCAAGTTTATCTTGTATCTTGATTTTTCTTACTTTAAAGCTATTGACATCTTATAAGTACATACTATGTTTGTCTTTTGGGGTCTGAGTTACCTTACTAAAGATTATTTTTTCTAGGTCTATCCATTTACCTAAAAATATTATGATATCTTTATTTTTAACAGCTGAGTAATAAATACTCCATTGTGTAAGTGTACTATATTTTTTATCCATTTGTCAGTGAAGGGACATCTAGTTGTTTCTAGTTTCCAGCTCCTAAAAATAATGCTGCTGTTAACATAGTTGAGCAACTGATTTTGTAATATGATGGAACATCCTTTGGGTATATGCCTGCATGGTACAGCTGGGTCTTGAGGCAAATTGATTCTCAATTTTCAGAGAGAATGCCATATTGATTTCCAAAGTAGCTATACTAGTTTACACTACCACCAGTCGAGGAGTGTTTCCGTTACTCCACATCCTTACTGGCATGAACTGTCACTTGTGTTTTTGATGTTAGCCATTCTGACAGGTCTATGACAGAATCGCAGAGACATTTTGATTCTCATTTCCTTGATTGCTAAGGATGTTGAACATTTCTTTAAGGGTTTCTACAATATTTGAAATTAATCTGTTTAGAATTCTCTGTTTATGTGTGCATCTATTTTTAAATTGAATTATTTAGGTTTTTCATATATGATTTCTTTAATTCTTTATATATTTTGGAAATCAGCCCTCTGACAGATGTGGAATTTGTAAAGATCTTTACTCATTACGTAGAATGTTTTTGTCCTATTGACAGCGCCCCTAGCCTTCCAGAGTTTTTCAGTTTCATGAGGTCCCATTAGTTAATAGTTAATCATAGTGCCTGCACTATTTGTGTTCTATTCAAGAAATTGTCTCCTGTGCCAATGTCAAAACTATTACCATTTTCTCTTCTATTGGGTTCAGTTTATCTGGATTTCATGTTGTAGTCTTTGATCCACTTGGAACTTGAGTTGTTAAGGGTGATATATATGCATTTATTTGCATTTTTTAATCTGCCCACATCAAGCTAGACCAGCACCATTTCTTGAAGATTTTTTTTTATTGTATAATTTTTGCTTCTTTGTCAAAACTTGGTTGTCCATAGGTGTGCTGTTTTATGTCTGTTTATCCAGTTTGATGGTATTGATCTGCCAATCTGTTTTAAGGTAGATGATCCTTTTGATGTGTTTTTAGATTCAGTTTGCTCATAAATTTTATATATTTGATTATTTATATTACAAACTGCAAACTTCAGGTTATAAAATATCCTTCATCATCTTCTTCCATTTCTCTCCCTCCCCTCTACTCCCTAAGTCAACTCGTTCTCTGTTTCTCTTCAGAAAGGGGCAAGTCTCCCAAGGGTATCAACAAAGCAAGTAATATCAAGTTGCAGTAAAACAAAGCACCTCTCTTGTATTAAGGCTGGGCAGGGTATTTCAGTGTGAGGAAAAGATTTATAAGAGTCAGCTGAAGCATTAAGGACAGCCCCTATTCCCATTATTAACATTTGCTAGTATTTTATTGAATATATTTGCATCAGTGTTCATGAGGAATATTAGTCTATAGCCTTTCTTTGTTGAACTTTTTTTATGGTTTGGGTATCAGGGTCATTGGGACCTCATAAAGTAAACTTGGTAATGTTTCTTGTGTTTCTGTTTTATGGAATAACTTGAGAGGCATTGGAATTATCTCATCTATGAAAGTTTGGTAGAGTTCTGCACTAAATCTGTTTGGCCCTGGCTTGGTTTTAGTTTTGTTTTGCTTTGCTTTGTTTTCTGGAAGACTTTTAATGACTGCTTGTACTTCTTTCTGAGTATTTATAATCTATTTAAACTGTTCATGTGACCTTGATTTAAATTTGGTAAGTGATATATATCAAGAAATCTGTGCATTTTATTTAGATTTCTGGAGTTCAGGTTTTTGAAGCATGATCTAATATATCATTTGACTTTCTTGGTGTCTGTTGTTATGTCCCCCTCTTTGTTTCTGATTTTGTTCATTTCATTACTATTTTTCTGCCTTTTAGTTAGTATGGGTAAGGATTTGTCTACATTGCTTATTTTTGTATTGAACCACAATTCTTTATTTTATTGATTTTTTGTATTATTCTGTTTGTTTCTATTGTACTATTTTCAGCCCTCAGTTTGATTATTTCCTGTTTTCTACTCCTGTTGGGTGTGTTTGCTTCTTTTTTATTCCAGAGTTTTCAGGTGTGCTGTTACATTGCTAGCATGAGATTTCTCCACATCCTTTATGAAGGTACTTAGTGCTTACAAAGTTTCCTCTCAGCATTGTACCCCATAAGTTTGGGTATGTTGTGGATTTACTTTCATTGAGTTCTAGGAAGTCTTTAATGTCCTTCATTATTTCTTCCTTAACTCTGTAATCTTTCAGTATAGAGTTTTTCAGTTTTAATGAATCTGTAGGCTCTCTGTTGTTTCTGTTGTTGAAACCCAGCTTTAATCTGTGTTTTGATAAGATGCATGGGGTTATTTCAATTTTCTTGTGCCTGTTGAGACTTACTTTGTGATTCAATATGGGTCACTTTTGGAGAATGTTCTGAGAGTTGCTGCAAAGAAGGTAATTTTTTTGTGTTTGAGTGAAATGTTCTGTACATAACTATTAGGACCATTTGGTTCATAACAGCTATTAACTCCATTATTTCTCTGTTTAGTTTATATTGTGTGACTTGTACAATGACGAGAGTATTGAATTCTCCACTCTCATCTTCATGTCACACAGATATAAACTGGGTGGGGGTTTATGTGTGATTTAAGCTTTAAGTAATGTTTCTTTTACAAATGTGGATGGCCTTGGATTTGGGGTGTAGATGCAGAAACCTAAAAAGCCATCTAAGTGATTTTTTCCTTCGATGAATATAGTGTGTCCTTGCCCAGCTCTTTTTTTTTTTTTTTAAATTTTACTTGAAGTCTATTTTGTAAGTATTAGAATAACTAACTATACCAGCATACTTCTTGGGGGCAATTTGCTTGGAAAACCATTGTGCAACCTTTTTATTCTGAGGTAATATCTATCTTTGATGCTTAGGTGTGTGTTTCTTGTATGCGGTAGAAAGATGGATCTTCTTTTCATATACATTCTGCTAGTCTATGTCCTTTTTTTTGTCCAAGAAAGTTTGATTTTTGTTGTTGTTGTTTTGTTTGTTTGTACCATCTCTGGCTGTCCTGGAATTCATTTTGTAGACTACAATGCCTTTGTATTCACAGAGATCCACCCACTTCTGCCTCCTGAGTGCTGGTATTAAAGGTATTCACTACTACTGCCTTGCAGTCTCTATGTTTTTATTGAGAAATTGAGCCTATTGATATTGAAAGATATCAGTGGCCAATGATTGTTAATCCTGTACTTTGTTATAGTTGATGGTGATAGTAGTGATTTTGTGAGTGTATCTCTCTGTGTGTGTGTTTTGGTTATGATGTTGTGAGATTACTCATTTGCTGTATTTTCATGGATATAGTTAACTTTATTGTGTTGTAGTTTTCCTTCTAGTACCTTCTGTAGGGGATATTTGTGGATAGATATTTTTTAAATTTGATATCATCATGAAATTTCTTGTTTTCTCCTTTTATGGTGATTGAAAGTTTTGCTGAGTACAGTAGTCTGGGCAGGCATCTGTGATCTTTAGAGTCTGCATCACATCTGTCCAGGACCCTTTACCTTTCAGAGTCTCCATTGAGAATTCAGGTGTAATTCTAATAGGTCTGTCTTTATATGTTATTTGGCATTTTTCTCTTTCAGCTTTTAATATTATTTGTCCTTGTGTTTTTGGTTATTATATAGTGAAGAAAATTTCATTTATGGGACAATCTATCTGGTGTTCTGTAAGCTTCTTGTACCTTTATAGGCATGTTCTTCTTTAGGTTAGAAGAATTTTCTTCTATGATTTTGTTAAAAAATGTTTCTGGAACTTTGAACTTGAAATCTTCTTTATTCCTATTACTCTTAGATTTGGTTCTTTTCATGGTGTTCTGGATATCTTGGATGTATTGTGTCAGGAATACTTTAGGTTAAACATTTTCTTTGACAGCTGTATGTATTTCTTCTATTGTGCCTTCAGTGCCTGAGATTTTCTTTCCCATCTCTTAGACCCTGTTGACTGTGCTTGCTTTTATATGTCCACCTACATAGACTTTCCATTTCCAGAATTCCCCCGGTTTGTATTTTATTTTTTGTTTCTGTTTCCATGTTTATGTCTTAACAGTTTTATCTGTTTCCTACAACTGTCTGTATTTGCTTGGCTTTCTTTAAGGGATATATTGACTTCCTCCAAGTATTTTGTTATTGTCTTTTCATAAATTTTTAAAGGAATTTATTAATTTCCTTTTAAGAAGTTCTATCATCTTCATAAATTTGGTTTTAAGATTGTTTTACCGTGCTTTAGTTATGGTGGTATATTTAGGATTTGCTGTAGTGGGATGGCTAGACTCTGGGAGTGACATTTTATGCTTGCTTTTGTTGATTGTATTCTTATACTGACATTTAGGCATCTGAATTTGGAGTGATTTTATGTCTAGGTACCAATCTTTGAATTTTAGATGGGTGTTTTGTTCCTTGGTTTCTGTTCCCTCTCTATTCTTGTGGTTGTAGTAGACAGACTTTGCCTGAGTTGGAGCCTGAACTGAGTTGGATGGCTTGGATGCTCTGTGGTCCAGCAGGTGCTTGCCACCCAAGTTGAGGATTGGAGTTCTAGTTAACTGCATGTCAGTGACTTGCTGGAGGTCTTCGGCGTTCAGCATGCTGGCCTAACTTATGGTGGGGTAGATAGGACTTCATCTGGTTTCCAGGAAGCTGGCTTGGCTTCTGATGGGCTAAGAGACTTATTTATGGTATCTTTAATGGAGAACAAATATACAGATTTATTTTCTGGGTACTTAATCTCATTCCACTTCTCTCTGTATCTGCTTTGGAGCAGTATGGTACTATAAGCTTTGTCACAACTCTGTAGTGCACTTTGAAATAAGGTGTTTTGTGCATCCAGCTCCAACATTGTTGCTTTTATTCAGCATTGCTATGGATAATCAAATATCTGAGTTCTCACATGAATTTGAAGGGTTTTTTTTTTTCTGTTTCTGAGAAGAGTGTTATTGGTAATTAGATGAGGTGTTGCTTTAAATCTGTGGGCTGTCTTTCTGTAGCTTTACTATCTATGTAACATTATTTATATTGGATCTAAATCATCTTACCTTAGGGATTCTCAAAACTATTTAAGTTTCCCATCACTTGTGCATTTGTGTACTTACATGTTCATGTATGCATGCATGCATATGTGTGTGTGGGGGGAGGCAGGGTGGAAGCTAAAGGTTAATGTCAGGTGTCTCCTTATATTCCCAAATCTCTATCATATGTCTTGAGATATTATGTCTTATGTCTGGCATAATTCAGCTAGACTGGAGCTTTCTGTGTAAGTGGGTTTCTGTGGGATAGAACTCAGAACATCATGCTGTGTAAGAAGCATGTTAACAGCTGAGCTATCTCCTCAGACATTCCTATCAAGTCTGTATTATTTGTCACTCTCTCTTGGATGTCACTCTCTCTTAGAATGGTATTTTCATTGTTGCTCTGATTCTTCTTAATCACAGGATCTTATTATGAGAATTCTTTCTGCCATCTTGCTAACTTCCCTTAGTGACTTCATTTATTCTACTCTATGTTTATTAAATCAACCAATGACTAGTGGATATTTGGGCTATCACTAGTTTTTAATTTATGTTTTTAACTATAACAAGTCAAAAAAGAAAAAAACAAACCAAAATTTTTCAAAGAAAGCTGATGTGGGGATCCATGTCTATAAACATGTTAGTTTTCCTGGAGGAGGCTGGGTTTTGTTTGTAAGAGATGAACCAACAATCTGAACCTTACCTAGTTTGTATAATATTGATAACAACCTTGTAAACTAATTTTCTATCTGTGTTAGCAACATATTAACTTCTCATTTCCTCAAATCAGCTAACAATTTAAAAGACTGTATTCTGGAGCTGCTCCTGCTTCTCATCAGTCAGCCTCAGCACTGAGGTGAATAGTTCTTACTCCTCTCCTGGGAAACTCTGTAGAGATGGCCCTGAAGGTATAGGTTTGAGAGAACCCCACCCTGAGAACATGAAAGCCAGAGAACTGTCACGCCCCTTGCTCTTGTCCCAGTAGCTTAAAGGGCAATGTAGGAGAGCTCACTGTGGTGGTGAGGACAGAGGAGAACTGGAAGGCTGACCAACCTTTCAGCAACCTAGGCCCAGAAGCAGGTTATGTGTTGGCCCACCCCATCATTCACCCCATCTGTGATCAGCTGGAGTAAAGGGGAGTAGAGATAGTTCTGTGGTCTATGGGTTAAAGGATCTCCATGACATAGGGCAACCATGGGATGGCCAGGAAAAGTCCTGGTGAGGGCTAAGTGTAGATGGTGCAGCAGAGACCAGGGGCCTTGAACCAAAACAAAGATTCTATGTGATAAACACCTATATGTAATAATTCATGTGAAGGAATTGACTGTGAGACTCACTGTGTCACACTATAGTTTACGTAATTAGATTTTTTTTCTTGTAATTTTTCTTTTTTGGGGGGGTCTGAGTGGGACCAGGAGGCATGATGTGAAAAACACAAGAATAAATAAGTTTTAAAAATAGTTTTTAAAAATACAATATTCTATATTCTCTATAACTAAGCAATTGACATTAAATATATATATAATTTTTAACATACTTTTTCAATATCTATTGAGTGAAAGTTTTTATATTCTTAATTATGTATAATTAATTATGTATGCATCTTATGTAAATTACTTGCTTATAAGCTTCCATCACTCAATTTTCTTATGTATGTGGGTGTTCTTATACAGATATGAACTTTAAATTGTTTTTTTCCATTTAATTATATAGGTTTGTGTTGAGGCCTTGAAGTTCTTTTCTTTATGAAAGCCTTGAGTATGTTATTAGTACAAATCACAAGTTTTATCTTATCATATATCTTATCATACTTTCACATAAAATTAAACTATAATAAAATTACAATTGTTTTCATTCAATAAAACATGCATTTCTGATTTTTTGAGGTATTTATGATTTGTGAAAATATCTGGTATTTTTCAATTTTTAATTTACTATTTTAACATGCACAATAATAGGCAAAATTTTATTGTAAAACATATTCTGTTGTATTTTTTCTTATAATTACTCTTTATTACTATCTCCCATTTCAGTCTTCTCTCTTACTGGATCTGCAGCTCCCACAAGAGGTCTTTTCATACTGTATTTGCCTAATTTTTGGTAGCCTAAGATACTTGATGCCTTTTTGTTGGTCTAAACATTTTATAATTTTCTTTCTGTTTTCTATACTTTTACTGTGATATGTTGGGAAAGGCTTTACAATTTTCTGTTTGAAACTCTCTGTAATTTTGCTGGAATGCACTTCTGTTATAAAAATATATATTAACATATTGTCTCTTTGAATCCTGTTTCTCTCACTTCTGGAGCTGATTTTGAAATACGTGGCACTTTATTTCAACACTCTCATAGTGTAGCTGATCGTTCAGTTTCCCCCTCCTGTCTCATAGCGCTCTTCAGCAGCTGGGTATCCTTTTGAGCTCACATATTCTGTTCTCTTTATCAGCTCTTTCTGAAAGCATGCTTGAATCCTTGCTCTTCCTCCAATTAAATCGGTCTCAGGAAGGCAGCACCCACTGATCCCAAGGGGTCTCATTCCCCCTGTAATATCTATCATCTTGGAACTCATGCTTTTACTGTTTCTAGTCTAACATCCCTAAGATTTTTGATGTCAGGCAGTCCCACTAGTTTCCTTGCTCTATGGGAGCAATGATGGTTTCTGCATTTCATGAACTTTGCATTAAAAATCATGTAGGAAATGAGAGTGTAGAGATAGAAAACAAGCAGAAATTATCAAAGCTTCAGGATTGTATCAGTAATTTTCTATAAACCTCATGTTTTTCTTAATAGATGAAGTTTTACTTTGCTTTGGAAATTTAATAGAATAAAGGCTAGGGATATTACCTTCCCCAGGGAAATAGACCACAGCCCCAATGGATCAGAATAGTTTAGTTACTTCTCATATCTATTAGCCATCACATAACTATAATTCTTACATATATAAGAACTAGAGAATATGCCAGTAACCATATGGTTCTTTTTAAATAAGATTCTTCTAGAATATTTCTTTCAGAGTAATCAAGCAAGTTTTAAAATTATGTCACATGTAGCAATTAGAGAAAAAATGCTTTTTCACACATTTGACTTAAAACAATCCTCAAGGCATTTGTTAGCAAAAATTTTCTGGGCCCCTATAGATAATATTCACTACTTAGAATACTACAGGGAACACTAATTAAGGACCCCACACTAATGGAGAATAGGCAGAGTATAAATGGAAAGTAGTATTTCAATACTCATGTTGCTATTTAACATGCAATTCAAAATTATGTGAGTCCCTTGAATGAAAGAAACATTTGAATTATTTGAGAATAGTGAATAAATTAATGTGACATACAGTTACAGGAGGGGTGGAAATATTATATAACTGTTAACTCCTGAACTACGATTTTTTTTTTTTTTTGAGATTTGTGGACATTGATTTGACCAAGATGTGGGGTGATACTTTATGAAGAACTATTACTGTGTACAAATGCTCTGTGGCAAGAATAAATTGACAATTATAGGATTTTAAAAGAAGACCTAAAAAAATTGGTTGAAGGAAACAAAAAGGAAAATACTTGGATTTTATGGATCTGAATAAATTTTAGAATAAAATTGTAAGCTAGAAACTTTTGAATTGATACAAAAATGTGTCATCTGCTAAGTTCATGCTTAAGAACTACAAACAAATCATAAAATTACAAATTGTTTTAGGTGAACTTCCAATTTTATATTGGGCCTCACTTGGGTGTCTTCAGCATGATGGGGTCTGTTTAGTTATGGTTTCTATTACTGTGGGGAAACAGCATGACCTTGGCAACTCTTATCAGGAAACATCTAATTGGGTCTGGTTTACAGTTCAGAGGTTTAATCCATTACCATCATGGTGAGAAACAAGGTGGCGTGCAGGCAGACATGGTGCTTGAGAGGTAGTAGAGAGTCCTACATGAAGATCTGCAGACGGCAGGAAGAGAGACATTAGGCCTAGCATGGGCATCAGAGACCTCAAAGCCACCTCCAATGACACATTTTCTTTAACAAATTCATATGTACTTCAACAAGGTCACATCCCCTACTAATTCCCTATTGGCTTTTGGGGGTCATTTTCATTGACACTACCCAAGGGCTAAGAAAGTACATCTTATTAAAAGCCTAGCCGTTATCCAAAGTGTTCAGATCATGTTATCAGCACAGAAGCTATGCTTTGTAGTCTTCTAAATGCTAATCAGATGTGAGGTTTCACTTTTTCTATTTATGAATATTGGTCATATTTGTGCATCTGTATTCTACCTTTGTTGGTGATAACCAGCATAGGTTCTAGGCTTCTCATATTTTGATATCAAACAGTTGGCATTTGTGCGATAGTCACTTTATCTAAATTTACTCACTAAAATTGAAGTTACCAGTTCAGTATCAGTCAGAGCTTCTGTAAATCATCAAAGCTGGTCAGAAAGAGTAGCTTTATGTGTATTTTGCTTCTGGTTGCTCTTCAACACAGTTACCTTCTCCTTTCCGCCAGGTGGTCGACCAGATTGACACCTTGACCTCTGACCTCCAGCTGGAGGATGAGATGACGGATAGCTCTAAAACAGACACTCTGAATAGCAGCTCCAGTGGCACAACAGCATCCAGTATAGAGAAGCTCAAAGTGCAGACCAACGCCCCACTCATTAAACCTCCAGCGCACCCATCTGCTATCCTCACAGTTCTGAGAAAGCCAAATCCTCCACCGCCTCCTCCGAGGTTGACCCCTGTGAGGTGTGACGAGCCTCAGAGAGGAGTATCAACTGTCAATCCTTTAAAGACCAATGGCACCCTTCTTCGGAATGGAGGCTTACCGGGGAGACCCAACAAAATTCCAAACGGAGACATCTGCTGCATGCCCAACAGTAACTTGGACAAGGCTCCAGTGCAATCTCTGATACACAGACCTGAAAAGGACAGGAGTCCCCAAGCAGGGCAGCGGGAACGAGTGCGGTTCAATGAGAAAGTACAATATCATGGCTATTGTCCCGACTGTGAGACCCGGTATAACATAAAGAACAGGGAGGTCCATTTGCACAGTGAACCAGTCCATCCACCTGGAAAGATCCCTCATCAAGGCCCTCCCTTGCCCCCTCCTCCTCATCTCCCTACTTTCCCATTAGAAAATGGGGGACTGGGAATAAGCCACAGTAACAGCTTCCCCCCTCCCACACCTGCAGCTGTGCCTCCTCCCACTGCACCAAAACCACAGAAGACTATCTTGAGAAAATCCACCACTACCACAGTGTGATGTCTGCCATTTAAGAAACATTTTTGTTTGTTTTTAATTTTCAATATGATAAACATAAATTAATTAGTAATGAGCACTTTCTACTCAAGCAATAAAAAGCCCAAATATATTAATCTGCATTCAACAAAGTGGCATAAAAATCACCTGGTAAGTATGCAGAGTGATGCTTCTGTCCTGGATGTACATTGTTTACGTGTTCCATCATCAGAAACTGCCAAATAATGAGAAAGTATGAATACATTTTATTTTTTGCAATTGACCTGTGAAAAACTGTGACATTCAGATTTCAAGTATTTTGATTTATTATAAGAGATGGGATATCAAATATTTTGATTTGTTGATAAAGTCAGGGCAATTCATTTCATTCATGCCTAACTCATCTATGCATTGACGATGTAATAATTCTCCCTTTGATCTAATGTTTTTTAATAAGAATTTTAATACTGAAGGACTATTTTATTATTTTTCTAAAGATGTTTGTCAATAATTTTGCATCATGAAATGCTGAGGACAATATCAAAAGTTTATTTTCTATACGATACAATTATGAATCATGTGTTCAATCATATGTGTAATAAAATATTTTGAGTTTTTGAAATAATGTCAATAAATCATAGTAAATAATGAGAAAGTCTAATGTTCCTGAGGATTAAAATGAAGTAGGGGTTCCTTTAACCTCATGCTATCATTCACTGACATGGATAGCAAGTTTCAAGAGTTTGAACAAGATGACACTGATTGGATATCAGAATTTCTAGACAAACTAACATAACCCATTTGGTAAGTACATTCTTTCAACAGTTTCATATCATACACCTCCATTATGGTATGTCTAGAATCATCTGTTGAAATCCTTGGATGTTGTAAAGCCATTTTTAAATATACATTGTAGATAAGAACTTTGAAAAGTTGAAATTTTGGCCTTCTGCTCACCAGAGCAAGTTCAATGTTCCTGAAAAGACACACATTAGTAGGAGGGAAGGTGGAAGTATCTCTAGTTACAGGGTAGGTTCAACAATGGCCTTTCCCCTTTCCTCTTCGGAGTTAAGGATACCAGGGGCTTTTGATGTCCCATATAAGAATATTTTCCTTCTATCCTTAAATACAAGCCTTTCTCCTCAGTGGTACTTGTCAACTTAAGAAACTTACACATTCACTGAGTTGGAGTGATGTTATGTTTCTCTTTGGAACTAAAACTAATTTATCACCCCTAAAATTATTGTGAAGAAACGTGCCAAAGGGGAAAAAAGGGGTATTTTAAGAGGTAACAGTGGAGAGCAACATGTTGATGGGAATTATTGTATTGTTTGATCTGAAATGTATAATGACTTTTTCAAATATTTGCCTTTTAATTTTAAAATGTTGACTTTTGCTGCTACAGGAAGGCAGTTTTATTATTTAGAATACCCTTTTAAATGGCTTTCATTTGAAATATGACAATGTATTTGGTGGAAAGATATGCAAAGAAAATAACGTTTATTATTTAAATGAATGAATGAATGAACAAATAAATGAGGAATAGAGAATATCTTGTTAAGAATTTATTCAGTGTGATTTTTAAAATATTTTTGTGTTGTACATGAGAGTGATATAAGCTTAGTAATCCAATATTTCAGAAAGATATAAAGCAAGAATGAAGAAAGACAATGATCTGGTATTTATTAACTGTATGATCAGTGTATTTAAGAGATACCACCAGGGTAAATAAATAATTGAATTGCTGAATACCAAATAATGTGTTCTTAGCTCATTACTCCATGCATTTTTATGAAATAAAAATTATTGTAGTTAAAACTATTTTAGATTTAATATATTAGTGCCTTTTATACTCCAAACTAGTGTTAGATACTGATCTTTATTTTCTTTGTTAGGTCCATCTTCATTTTTAACCAGTTACTAAGATCTAATAATCACCATATAGATACATATTTTGACCCATGTCAATGTTTGGGAAACATGTTGCATCTCAAGGTATCACAAATATTTCAAAGAATAGAAAACTTTGCTCTAATAAAGCAAACTGAGTAAGCTGGATCATTGAAATTGTGTGAATAAGGATACTAGCTTATATTTACAGAAAAAACGGTAGAGATCCAAATCTATCTCTTTTCATCAAAATATAGACAATTTCCCTGATAAAAGACCATCTCTTTCTGTTTAATTGGTGAATACATCTGTTCTTAAAATATTTATAACTAAATATTAATCTAAAAACCTGAGTGAAATTTCAACTAAAAACTTCATGGTCATTGACTTATTATATATGGAATATAATAAGTCATATATATAAATACATATATATAATTTATTTATTTGCTGATGTAAACAGTAGACTACAATGTCATCAAGACTTTAAGCCTATTTTAAAATTTTAAAGTCATGTTTCGTTTAATTTTCTTTAACATAGAATATACTTGTATCAATGTGATTTTTGCAGAATTGATGACTTTGCCACATTTACTTGAACCTGTACCTTGAACCATAGAAACTTGTAAACCATGTAATGAATATAACATAGAGCATCATAATATTTCCCTGGAGACAAATGACTGAAATGTCACCAATGGCAGAGAAGTTTTGTTTGTTTGTTTGTTTGTTTTTGAATGTATCAGAGTTTTATTTTGATTTTATTAGTGATAAGAAATAAGGAATAGTAGAATCATGAAAATTATGATTAAGAAAGGTTCAGATTATGGGAATTACATGAAGGAAAATAAGGTGGGTGTACATAGGGAACATTGGACTACCCATTTATTTAGAAAAAAACAAAAAACAAAAAAACAAAACAAAAAAAAAAAAACAGCTTTTTGTAACCAGCCAACATTGCTAGAAAATTGAAAAGTTGAAGTGCCCACTCTGTTTACTATGGAAATATGATAATCATTCCACTTCCTAAAAAGAAACATACAGATGGAAATGCTTTATTTTCTTAAAAGCAGGTACTGTTTAGATTATGCATTTGTAAACTTTTATTTACATGGATTTTACCGTAGAGTTCATGCCTATGTTCAATTGAGAGAATGGTTTCTGTCGAGCGTGTCATGACAGACACTGCTTATGACATCATCCCTTTATGGTGCAGTCGCAAAATATATTTCCATAGACATGGCAGTTGTTAATTAGAGTGTGAATTGCTCTGCTTTGTCAGTGTAGACAAGTATTTTCAAAATTAAAGGGCTATTATATTTCTATTTAATAATAACAAGAAATTAAAAGTATTACCTCCCAAAATTTTAACAATTATATAAAGGAGTCAGTCTATGATTTTTAGATAATTTTTATTTGAAACAGGGTTTCACCGTGTAATTTTGACTGTTGTAGAACTCACTGTGAAGACCAGGCTGGCCTCAAACTCACAGAGATGCCTCTGCCTGCCTCTTTCTCCTGAATGCTGGGATTAAAGGTATGCACCAACCACCATGACAACAATATTATTCTTACACTGAGTAAAATATTTTCAGCAAAATCAAAAAATATACAAAACTATAGAATTCTCCACTCCCCCAATTTATTGTCCTAGATATGCTTCCTCTTTAATTTACTAATGTAAGCAAGAAATGAACTTGTTCACAAAAGTGACTTAAGAAAAAGTAGACCTAATAAAAGTTCTTAGATTTGATGCATACTTTTACTGATATTCTTCAAAGAATAAAGCAAAAAGATAGTTGTTTATGGCCAGATCAGCAAGATCAAAGAATCACCTTTGGGGAGTATGATACTATTCACAACCTTTTATCTGTAGAGTTCAATTATGGTTCCTTTTTTGGTGCTCTGCAAACAAATTCTTGGTCATTACGTTCTTAATTGCACATAATCAAGTCAGGAGCTATTTCTTTTCTGGATATATTTCTGGACTATATGTAGCTGAGACTGATAATGATCTTGAAACTTCTGGATCTCTCTCTCTCTCTCTCTCTCTCTCTCTCTCTCTCTCTCTCTCTCTCTCTCTCTCTCTCTCTCTCTCCTTATTCTTTCCAGGCAATGCACTACTAAAACTAGAGCAAAAGATTACAATGCAATTTAATTCACTAAAATATTGATGAGGAAATTATTTATGAGGAAGGGAGATTTTTGAAAGTCATATCACATAATAGGTAATGTGCTTGGGCTATGAAAATTAGCAGGCATTATCATAAAATCACATGGTATTTTCTGGGTCAATGTATAGCTGTGGCACTACAATTAAGTTTTCAAAGTAAACATTTTAGAATTTTAGAGTCATCCAATTTTGATGAATTTTAAACAATTACAGACACGATGCAACTTTTAAGACACATGGCTGTGTTGAACATACACTGCAGTTAGTTTAACCTTCATGAAACAGGGATTATGTGGGTGGTGTTCCATTTGGATCATTTAAATTCATCTTTCCTACCTTTTAGGAAAGGAGTATATTTTTTTCTGGACATTTTTATGTTTGCATGAGTGCTCATACCTTTTCATCGCCAATCATCAGCATTTAATTGTCTTCTTCACAGCCCTGAGCTCTTCACAAATTTTCTTTATTTTTGAATTGTTTTTTTTTTTTTTTGATGCTTGGAAGGGGTTCCCTGGTGTTGTTTTGATACTTAATGTGTTTGATCTTTACAGAATATAAAAGAGATTTTTCAACAATTTAGCCACCATCTACCTGGAATGAGTCCCTATGTAAGGCAACCCTCATTTTCTCGTGTATAATAACAGCAATGCCACCTGTCAGTTTTTTCTCTAAATTCAAACACTATTATTACGAGCCTTTCTCCCAAGAAGGTCTAATTCCTTAGTGTTTGTGCTGTTGACCCTAGGCATGTCACTTATTCGCTAGGGTTTGCTTTGTGAATTTCGTCTATTTAACATTGACCCCCAGAACTAAAATAGCGCTAGCTCACAATGAGACCTTTAAGAAACCAGTGCACTAAAACCCCCTCTCACGAGAGTGAACGTTCTTATGCTGTTAGACAATGGATGCAATTCTCTTCAATTTTAAAATATAATTGTCAGTTCTCATAACATCAAAGGGGGCTTTGGACCATATAAATAAAATGTTGTGTATATAGAATGGGGGAGCAGGTTCGTGACAGCAAGACATATTCATATCAAATACTTTAAGGAAGCTTAGTTTCTAATGAATACTTTTCAAAAAATGCTTTATATGTATTACTGTACTTATCACTTCTTTTTTTCTCTAGAACATCTTGAAACTTCAGACACTATCACTATCAAAATTTTACAAATGAGCAAATTGTGATACTAGAAATCCAGTGCCTTTGAGCTTAGACTCTTTCGTGGAAAAATGATAAAATTGAAAGGCAGACACATGTCATACACAACTCACTTTTATTAATACCTCCAGAAGTACACCATTGGCCAAGCATTATTTACAGGTAATCTGTTGAAACCAAATTAATTTTTTTCTCTAGAATTAGCACAAAAAGTTGTTTCTTGATATACAGCAGTGTATTACTGCATTAGTCAAGAGTACCTAAGTCCCCATTCTACCAGAGCAAATAACTCTAGTGTCTGTGCCTTCCTAGGCTCACGTCAGCTATTTAGAAAATAGGTTTTGAAGACTCAAATTGATCTTTTAGGACAGCAACATCCAAAGTAGGTGGAACTTCAGACACTATGTCAGGCTCAGATGCATCATTAGTAACATTAGTCATCTGAGCCCATCGGGCTTATTACCATTTGCAAAAACTGATGGGTTTAAAATGTCTATAACCTGATCATTTTGAATATCTTCAAAGATTCCCCTCCCTTTTATATTATATCTTTCCAGCTCAATTAAGAGGTTTTGTTATTTTAATAATAGGTCAAGAGAAAATAATTACACCTGACAAGAGCCATGTTAAAAACTCGGTAAGGCAAATGAACATTGTGTGTGTATGTGTGTGTGTGGGAGATTTAGATTTTATTTTAGCCTCTAAGTGCATTATAATTCTGTCTGAAGCTACTCAACAACCTACAATTTTGATATAAACATTTTAGAATTGTTTAATCATTTTTTTCTTTCTTTGAAAGAGCAGTAGTCTTTTTTATCCCCAAATCTAGAACTTACTGGGTTTACCCGAACTTATGTCAGTCTTCTTGCTTCAGCCTCATGAGTGCTGGGAAAACATGAACCAGCTTAAAATTTATAAATAAAGAATTGTTGAGTATTTTAGGTTAGTATATGCATAATTTTACACCAAAAGATGCATAAACCTAATTTGACCACATATACTCATAAAATAGTCAGAGGAAGATGAAATCTTCCTCCAGAAATATATGTTACTGAGCATATGCATTGTGACATTTGTATGTTTATATGACTCAGAATGAAAATATAGTTTTAGTATGAAACATAAAATTAAAACAAGATTGTGTAGATTTCAGTCACATTTTTTATTGACAACTAAGAGTGTTTTGGATCACATCATTTAACAAGAGATGAGGCTTGCTTTTAAAATGAAGACACACAAAGCTGGGGATATGGATTATTGTTGCTTTCCCACCATACGAGGGACCCATGGTTCAATCTGAATAATAAACACCCAGGAAAACACATCAAAATAGTGGTGATACTTTTTTCTGTTTAACCTGGCTGTATTCATCTAACCCTGTATTGTAGGGCTAAGAGAGAGATGGCAGCAAAGGGAAGCTGTAATTGCATCAACACATGCTGCAGTGCAATCTTCAGTAATTTCATTGGCACTCATGCTGAAATGAAAAATTGATGAAGCAGCTTCAAGGTTCAGCAAGGCTCTAAACGTCAGGGTTGTTGAATGTAGAGAATCACCATATTATTCTTTCTCTGCACATGTGAGATACATCTCCTGAACTCTTTGATAGTTAGCTTGCTTTTTGAAGGAATGGGTTTCGAAAGGCGTCTTAAAAATGAAGCTCAGGTCTTAAGCATCCTAAAGTGTTTGACCCTGAGTGATACTGTCACATCCCAGGCTTTAATAGCATTCTCTGGATTAGAGCTAGCTAGACTATGGATGGCATCATAGCTAACTGCTATCCACTTCTACTATGAAGTTTTATGGAGAGTGAAAAGTTTTATGAAATAAAAGCCCTTGTGCTGGGAGAGTGAGCTACATCACTCCACTCAGACACCTCCTATTTTACTGACTTTCACAGCTCCCGTTTTTTGCAGTTCCCATCTTTCTTGTGATCACAGCAGAGAAGCAGTATCTATTCTTCTGCTTTCTATACCCTTCCCCAAAACCTTAGCTCTGCACTTCATCCCTGTGTTAAATCCTTTCATAATTTTATTAGATTATAAATCCTGAAAAATCTTTCAACCTCATTCACTATTTTATGTCTTAATGATTTTCTGTGTATTCTTTATCTGAATGTACCACCTGCCAACATGTTGATATGAGGCCCTAATTATTTATAATGTGTATAAAAGTCCTTCAGCAGGTATAAAACAACAAATAAAAACTAAACCTTGTTATTAATCTGAGATACTTGTCAAATTGCTTATGTTCCTTGCTAACCTGGTAAATTTATTTTCATTTACTAAGGTGAATGCTAGTGACTTTTTATCTCATGAAATGATTGTTATCCTGAAATTCTTTTTTAGTTGTCACTATTACTAGGTAAACTTAATCATTTCCTTCAAACACTGACAGACCATGTACACAGGTCTACTTTTTACTTTATTACATTTTGTTAAATAGTAAGTCTGAAAACAAACATAGAAATATTGGGAGAGTGCAACAATAGCGTAAATTGTAACTCATTTAACAAGCAGGCCTCCTGTTGATTGCTTATGATAATCTGCAACATTAGCATGAGTTAACCCATTTTGTATAGAACTTTCAAAGTAAATAAAGCCTAACGTCAGAAGGCAAGCTATACATCCTTGAAAACATTCGTTCAATAAAAGATTAAACCATAGAGTGGTTGTTTACAAGAAACAGTCTATTGTGTTAAAAAAGTATGTATTGATGATGTATATAAATGCGGTATACTTCAAAGTGTTATTTGGTTTGGTCATACTTCCTAACAAACTTGAACATATATTCTAGTAACATACCTTTAATAACGCATGGGAACAGTAACAAAGGGAACTACAATGTTATCTCACACTATAATCATCTAAAAGGACTATTTCCTCCTAATTCAAATCACCCTTCTTGACACATTTCTAAAACTTCAGAGTTGTATCACATGATGACTTTATTTTGCTTAATAATAAAACACACAAAAGAGTTCTTTCTGTAGATTGTCTCACTGAATCACTTGGTAGACCAGGCTGGCCTCCAGCTTGCTGCCCCTCAAACCTCTGCCTCCCCAATGCTAACATAACAAGCATAACCTCAACCAGCATGCCCACCCTAGAAGGTCTACAGTTTTAGCACGTTCCTTTTTAGGTTCTCTTAGTAAATTCTCTAATCATTCCCATCTCACATTTCAGCTTCCTTTGGCCTCTTCTCCCTCATCATTCTATGTATCCAAGTCATTTTAAGTCTTGCTGAGTTTTGCTTTGTATAGTCACAATATAAGCAACTCACTAAGATGCTTCTTCCTTTAACCCTGTCTTACAGGCCATTATTGCCACCTCTTGGCTGCTCACCGACCTCTTGTCATATGTCTATCCATTTGACAACTCCTGAGAGAGATGATCTTTTTTACTAATTTTATAATAATACTTAAATGATTAAGGTTTAGGATCATCTGCTCTTTAAAATTCTTCCCTTGCTTTGCCAGCTCTAAGATAAACATTTCCAGGCAAACTTTTTGTTTGTTTGAGAATTTTACATTTGCTTATAATACTCTTTAATGAAGTCTACCTACTGTTCCCTCCCTTTCAATTTATTCTCTATTCCCAATTTCATATGCTCTTTTATAAAATAGCTTCACTGAGTCCTCTTAATGATGCAAGTACACACACACACACACACACACACACACACACACACACACACACACACAGTGTGTGAAGGCCATATATGGACAGCATCTCAGGAGACACATAGCTGATTCTCACTGTCCTAGAAGTACTCACCAGTTGTTAATAGTTTGTAAGGCAGAGTTAGGACTTCCTGTCTGTCTGTCTCTGTCCTCCATGCTGGTAAATATTTTTTTTTGCCTTGATTTATACTCATAAATGTACTTGCTATCACAATTACTTTTAGTTAATATGCACATTTTCTCTATTACATCCAGAAAACAATAATTTCTGCATTCAACTACTGCCTCTTATTTTTTTAATATCTCCACCTCTCTTCCATACTGATCCTTGAGTTTTGGGGAAAGGAGTTCAATCTAGATGCCCATTTAGAGCTGAAAACTGCAGTCTCTTCTCTTCATGCAGGTTCTCTAATCATCAGATGTTCCAAAAAGAAGCCTCTGTGGTGACTTCTGGGAGATGCCTATATGTGAGTATAATGATTAGTTAATCAGGAGTCAGTTTCAATGCTATATCTATTTAGCAGAGTAATAGTAGTAGGCTTTTCCTTAAGTGTTATGCCTACCTGATCCTTGGTTCCAGGCCCTGTTACAAGTGACAAGTGTTGTAGAAAAGGCCTTAGGTCTAAATCAAAAGAGAGTATTTATTTCCACAACACTCATGTCACTGTCACATGGTGGACATATCTCAAAAGGCCATACATTATTTTAATTTGAAGAGTTCATACACTGGTAAGATTCATAATGACTTTTCTCCTCTGGTAGTATAAATGGCACATTTCAGAACTATGAAAGCCAACCAATAGAGATGAACCTTCCTGCTCAGAAACAACTTGATTTCTCCATATGCCATCACTCAAGTATGTTGGGCCTTCATCAATGTTTAATCAAGTTCTGGAAAGCAATAGCAATGGCCTGTAATATTTGAGTAGCATCTGGAAGCCCAACAATAAACAACTCCAAATGTAAACTTTTCCTGCTATAGGGAAAATATTCTACTCTGATACCCTGTGATGTATAGGAGAGACATGGTTCTCTCATTATAAGATAACTTATTTTAAACTTTCTTATGCATATACATGATTTTTTAAAGATCTACATTGGTATGTTTCATATGGCTTTTTCATTGTTCCTTTCATACACAATATGGAGTCCCCATAACAATCTAGAAATAGATCTACCACTGGCCCACCCATACCATTCTTCAGCATATCCTCAAAGGGTTCTACACAGTATAAGAGAGATACTTACACATCCACGTTCATGGCTGCACTTTCACAATATTGTTGAACAGCCTATATTTCCATCAAATGAAGCCTCAATAATGAAAATGCAGTACACTTACACAACTGTTAAAATAGAGCAAAATATAAAGTCTGTTGCTAAGTGGATGAGGTAAGAAACAGTCATTACTGAGTGAGGTAACCCAGACTCTATAAATAAATGTCAAATGTACATTTTCCCTCATATGCGGATGTTAGCTTTGACTGCTTAGATATGTATATCTAATTTTGAATGCCCATAGAAGTTTTAAAAAACTACTAAAAAAATCGTGTATAAGAGGTGGCTATCAAGAAAAGGTATATAGAACCTAGGTGATATGAAAATGGAATTGAAAATATCGGAACAAAGGGTGTAAATGCAGTGGATGATACTGATTTTGTTCCATTGGGGAGTTTAACTACTCTCTCCTCTGTCATATCTTACTCATTTCCCATTGTGGCATCTTCCTTTACCATGTGGCCTCAGCATCAAATGATGCTTTATGTTCCATAGATCCCACTCTGTATAATTTCAACACTGATCTTAATATCTTACTCACTTAAACACAAAAAGGAAATGACATAGAAATACACACACACACACACACACACACACACACACACACACACAAAGAATGATTATAGGAAAGAAGTTGGATATACTTCTTAGAAATTACTAGCACTAACTGCTCCTTTAGAGAACCAGGGTTCAATACTCAGCACCCACATACAGCTCACAGACATCAGTGACTTCAGTACCAAGAGATTAGAGCCCTCTTCTAGCCTCCATCTGTAACAGCCATACACTTGGTATACAGATATATATGGAGGCAAAACACTCAATGTTCATAAAGTAATAAATAAAAATTTTAAAAAGTGTTTATAGAGAAAGCTACTTGTTTAGAATTTTTTTTTCTTAGTCTGACAAGATGGAGTACTCATTTTCTCCCCTGTTGCCAGGATAATAAACGACAAAAATCAAGGTAGAAGATAAGGTTTTATGTTAGCTCACCATTCCAAGGTAAAGCTCATCATAGTGGAGAAGGCACAGTGGCAGGAGCTTGGAATGGCTAGTCATGTTACATTCATAATGAGAAAAAAAAAAAAAAACAGAGGAAAATAAATTAGCATCTATAGATGCATACATGCTCTTGATCAGTTCACTTTATACCTTAAAAATTATGTATACGATATATTTATATTATGTATTTCCTGTCCTGGGAATGTTGCCACCCACAGTGGATAGGTCTTCCCACCTTGATTAACATAATCAAGATAACCCCACAAAATATGTCACAGGGCACCAGTTATACACAACTCCTCCTTTGGAGGATTTCCTTAGGTGTTTCTAAATCACATAAAGCCAACAAAAATAACCATCACAACCAGCAAAGATATCTGCCTCCAAGCTAGAGTATTTGAATTATATCTTCTAGGACCACATCATTAAAACAAGCTAACACAAAACCTGACTCCCTCAAACTGACCTCTAATTACCATATGAATGCCACTATCAACATATGTGATGTGCTTGTTAACACAAATGCAGGCATATACTTGCATGCATATAAGCACACACCTAGAAATAATTAATTTTTTAAGAAGTATTTCTTATCTCGCTAGCAATGTTAGTTAAGACCCTGTCTATTACAGGGAGCTAGAGTTCTAGGTGCTGAAGATGAATAAATATTGAATTTACTCAACCTTCAGTTAATAAATTGTAATTCGATCATTGCATAGACAAAGTAAACTTGTACAAACTTGTGTTCTAAAATGTTATATCTCTCATTTGATATGAAACCTGTAGGGGCATTGTGTTGTTTCATGGTAAGTAATTGTCCCACCCACTGGTTTAATAAAAAGCCCTGATTGACCTAAGGCAGGCAGGAACTGTGGGTGGGGCTACCAGACTAAAAACTCTGAGAACAGGAAGTCCAGAGCAAAATGCCAAAGAGACTGCCAGAAAAAAGCCAAAAGAAGCAGAAGACAACTATGCTGCTCTAAAAAAAGGTACTGAGCCACATGGCTGAACAAGAAAAATCATGGGTTAGATGAAAGGTAGAGAGCTAGCAAGTGATATGCCTGGGCCTTTGGCCAATTCAGCCTAAAACTATTGAAAGCATCTGTGTGTCTCTATGGGACTGCGGGTCTGCGGGTCTGTGGGCCTAGACCTTGAGGTTAGGCCCAAAAGTCCTGGCCAAAAACCTTATACTACAGAAATCTAGCTCTATAAACTGAAAAACAGTAACACATAGCAAAATTGCTTCAGTCTGATGAGTTAGAAACAAAATCTTTAGTGAATAAATAAAAACAAAAATGTGAGTTAGTAATATATAGTGTAGTCATAGAAGTGGAATGTGTTTAACAACACTGAGGAAAGTTACGATAATCATTTAAAAATGAAATGTCAGGAAAAAGGATAAAAGTACGTGGGATAAATCATATAGTAGCTAGTTACACTTAGGCATTCTTTACATTATACATATTTATCCTAAAATACGTAAGATATAACTGTCAATTTCAAAGATAAATAAAAGCTACAGAGATGGCTCGGCAGTTAAAAGTACATAATGATCTTATAGAGAACCCAATTCCTTTTCGAGCACGTAGGCTCATTCACTCACTCCCACTCCAGAGAATCTGACAACCTCTTCTAGCCTCCAGAGATTCCGACATGCATATGTGCTTACCTTCATACAGACACATACATAAATACCAAGATATATTTTTTTAAGTACTGCAATATACTTAAAAATTAATCCCTGAAATTATATACAAACAAGTAGCACTAAATGAACTTAAAAGGTTGTATTTTTATACTTAGCAAGAAATAATAACAACTAAAAATCAAGGGGCCAAGAATATAAAAGAAAGGTAGGTATATGGTAGGAGTTGGGTGAGAAAAGCGAAGGGGAGGGGAGATGATGTAATTTAAACTTTGATTAAAAATATATTATACATTGAAAGTTGTCTTGAACACAATGTAACAAAAGGAAGATTCTGACTTTAAATTTGTGGGTTGACCATACTTATACTACCAAGAGTTACAATAAGAACATTCTTCATCTGTTTCAAAATTTTGACGATATTTATTGACTCTACTTTGACTAAACTAATGAAGATTTCCAAGAGCTGAATTTAGCTGATAAGAAAGATTATTGACAGACAGCCTGCTATAGAGACGAACTCTTCAGTGAGGTTACATTCATCAAATTTCACTGCATGCATTTGAGACCTGTTCCATCCTCAGCTCTATCTCAATCTTCATGATAGTGATGACGGAACAAGAATCAATACTCTCAGTATCAGAATCAAGCAAACACAAAATATGTAAATAGAATTTAAAACTGGAATGGTACCAATGGTATTCTTAAATCATGTTAAACACATCCACTTACTGGAATAAAGCACACAAAGATATATGAGATTTCTCCTTTTTGAGAAAAAAAAAATGTGTTGCTTTTGCACAGATATAATCACCATGTTCAGTTTCTAAATCTAGTGACCTAAAGCCTTGTTTTGTTTCCTACACAGTGAAAGTCATGTTCCCCAATGCACTAAGTCCAGAATTTTCTTTCTATTATAATTTTCAATGAATCATATTGATAATGATTTAACAACTACTTTGATGTATATATTTGTTGACTGAATTCATAACACAAACAATCAGCTTTAAAGTTACTTATCAATTGCCACTGCCTGTTGTCTTGTATTTTCTTTGCTTTATTTAATGTATTGTTTCTTGCATTGTTTAGGGAGACTGAGTTTAATTTGGAAAGACTTTTGTGCCCTGGGATTCATGCCTGAAAGCTTTCTTATTAATAGTTTAAAGGTGTGACATTTACCTAGCTTGAAGTTGTAAAGGTTAGTTCTCTTACATGCCCTAATCCATGCAATAAGGGAAGTTTGTTTTGGATTTCTGGTAAGCCAAGATAGATACAAATAATATCTGACAGTTTGATACACAGTAATCCTTTAAAGAACAGGGAGGCGGATTGGATTTTGTGTTTCTACCTACAGACAGGCATTTGAGAGTTCTAAAATGAGTTGAGTCTCCTTGATACTGCTGAGTTCAGGGAAGCAAATTGAAGCCTGTGTATTTTTCTTTACCACTGTCATAATTCAAACACAGAAACCAACTAATATGCAAAGTATTTCTCTTAAGAGGATATGGGGTCCCAGAGTTTTTTTCTGTACTCTATAGAGAATACAGCTAAACAAACAAACAAAAACAAGCAAACAAAGTTGAAGGCAGTGAGAAAAGAGAAAGCCTGTCTGATTCAGCGCCGTGGGGAATGAGATCCCTCAGCCATGTTGGATCTTAAAAATACACATTAATAAGAAAGAGCTCAGGGCTTCTGTGCAAAGGGAAACAGATACCATTAGTCGTTCAAAAGATGCAGAGTTCGTATGGAAATCACGTCAATTGTATCAAAGAGAGCATGATTTTATTCTCAGTATATGGATCTGTAGAACAGAAAAAAACTCTGAAAATGCTACACAAAATTTATGGTAGACATCACAGGATCTATATTTAGTTATTTTCTTCTCTACTTCCTCTTTCTGTTTACTTTAATATCAGTGTGGCTCTCTATTCTACTTAAGCATCTGATTTTACATTACAAGCCACATAAATCAAGCAGGACTGGACATCAGTATGTCTACAATTCACCAGTTGGTACTAGAATGTAAGCAGGCTAAGCACGGTACACAGAGATTATTGAACATAATACCAATTTCTCCTAATTGCAATAGCAGGAAAGCAGTATATACAAAGCCTGTTTGAAGTCTATTTCATTTTATGTATAAGATTCAAAGTGACTTAGGAATCTATATTTTCAAAAATGAAGTATTGACTAAATTCTTTTTTTATTTAATACCCAATAAATCCCTGAGTTAAAAAAAATAAAGAACATAAAACTTCTAGCTATGATTTTAATACTCTGATTTCTGGTTCGATTTTGATTCTCAAAATCAAAAAGTAAAATTTAATACTAGGTGATTATTAAGAACTAACGTTGAATTGTGTGCTTTGAAGGAATAATGTCTAGGTATCTACAATATACTCTGGCATTTTTTTCTTCTTCATTTTATTAATTTTTTTAATAAAAAGTGTCTTTTTAATCCATGTATCTCCCTGCTCCCTCTCCCTTTCTCCTCCTAATTCCTCCCAGTTAGCCTTCAGCCTTACCCTTCCCCATACCCCCACCCCTTCCCCTGAAAAGGTGAAAAGTGCCAAGGTGGGTCAGCTCAGAGTTGCACATTTACTCCAGGCAAGTCCTATTTCTTCATACCCAAATTTAGACTGAATTGGATGTTCCTTTGCAGGGAATGGGCTCCAAGGTGCCAGCCCACACACAGGAGCACAGTCTGATCCCAGCCCTCAAGTCTCCACATACTGCCCATACCAGTCAACAACAGTTGCCAGCCAGTTGCCTATCCTTGGAGGGGGCTGCTCTGACATTTTTAATTCTATACAATTTTATTCCAATTATATGAAAATCCACATACGTTTATTGGTTTTTTTGGGAGGGGGGATTGGACAGGGGGAGCAAATGCCCTTCTGCATACCTGACTAAGCTGGAACTTGTCAGGTAGACCAGGATAGCCATGGACTTTCGATTTTCTTCCCGACTCTGCCTCTAGGTGTGAGAATTACAGGTGTGTACCACCACACCTGTCACTGTTCATGGCTTTACTTACTATTTGTGTGCTGTAGCTAAAATATCAAACATAATATCTTAACACTGTTATATGTCTGACATTCTGCATGACCTCCTGAGATGAAATAGTCCTTCAGCAGTGGTAATTATTTATAATAAATTTACATACCTTTGTATGTTCTTATGTGCTTAAAAAAATTAACCATCATCTCCATAATAGTTTTCAATTTTTATTTTAAGGCAGATACATTTTTTCTGTGTAGAGAAATATTATATCTGCCTTGGCATTTTCTACATGATATTTTCGACTGATTGTGATCTTTTGTGATTGCTTAGTTTTCCACACTGCCACTAACAAACTTCAAACTTTTCTTTATTCTTTATTCTCTAAGGCAGTCAAGGTCATATTTTGATAACCATGAGAAAGAAACCACTAAGAACGTGATGATCATTTGAAATATTTAGATTATATATTAAACACAAAGGATAACTACATACTCTGCACAATTCGCAGTGCTCTCTCGTCTGACACTGTGATTCTTGTTCTACTAACATATTTTTTTCAGCGCTGAAAGTGAAATCCAGCTTCTTCCAGATAAGCACCTACCATTGTCCTATTTCCTTAGCACATAATTGATCTTCTACTTACCAATGAGATGTGTCCAGATAGTAAATGTGTTGCAGCTGGTGCAGGATAGTGTAAATTAAGAAAGCAACATGGCATACCATAAATTAAAAACATATTTTCCAAAAGATTACTGTGATTATTTACTGCAAGATAGAATGTGTCACCTTAGGACAAGGCTCCTTAGATAAAATTTACATGTTTCATTCTCCACCCTTCTTTAGCAGCTATGGAAAATAGTTCAGAGAAATGTACTTTAATTAAAATGGGCATAAAATACAGCCAACTGCCCTTACAAAGGATCCCAACAGGAATAAAAAAGGAAGACATTATTTTTATATTCATGATAGGGAAAGGAGATTTGCTCACATTTTATCCTTTTATACCAGAGACCCTCATATCCTGGGATTTTTTAGTTTAACTACAGGGAACACTTAGACTACAATGAAGTGTAAGATCTTACATTTGATGCTTGAGGGAATGGTATTTCCCCACCTCCTGATGTGGTGGTGGTCAGAGTTCCACCAATTTCATTGGTTCCAGGAGTAAACCTGCAGTTTTGCTTTGGGGACATAGTCATTGTACTGTCTACATGGGATATGTTCAGGTGACTGTGGACTTCAGGAGTCTGATGGATGTGTGTATTAACATACCAGTACTGCTACTAAGTGGCACATAGACCACTCAAAGCCAGCTGATCAAATATCAGAAGCAAAATTTTCTATAGTGTTCCTTGCTTCTGTCTATCCTTAAAATATACAACCAAACAATAAGCAAATCATAAAGAATTTAATAAATGCCACCTTACACCATAGTGTCTGATCATTGAAAAGAGACACTTAGCATCACTAGAGCTGGCGATGTAGAAAGAAGGTGTGGGCTCTGAAAAGGGAGTGAAGAAAATGTCAGTTTTCCTGAGAAGTCAGTGTATGCTGAGTTGAGTATTTGCTATGTTAACAGTACTCTCTAGGACAGCCTTTTCTAGTAATACTTTGAACTCTCCAAAGGAGACTGTATGCATGGTTAAGCCATAGGGTAATATTATTTCAGTAAAAAAGACCTCATTTCTGCTGAGGTGAATTGTCAGAGAGTTTTGAGCTTCTAGGCAAGCTGGTTGAAAGGACACTGGAGGAGGTCAGTAATTACTAGGCTGTGTTCGTTTACTAATTTCTTATTAGCCTTCAGGCTACTTAGTTATAGAGAAACTGGTTAATAAGCACTGCTTCTTTGTTATTGCTTTGAAAAAAAAATCTGGTCCCTAAGGTAAGAAAGAAAATATATATCTAAGGAACAGAAGTTTACAAAGTTTGCTAAAGTTTACAAAAAGGTGGATCTGGGCCAAATGTGGAAGAAGTACACAGAATTTGTAAAAGTTTAAAGGGATGCAAATGTCCTGTTATCTCCTTAAAGCATGTTGTCATTCTCCTTGTTACTTCCGAAGGAGCTAGGCCTGGGCCATTTAAGATAGCTTAAACTACTTTTTCAGAAATTGAAAAGTAGAGTCAGAATTTCAATTCTCATCCGGTGCAAAGCCTGTGCCTTTCCCACTGAACTTCAGTTTTACAAAAACATCCCAGACTAGAATGCACTAGTGATGCATACAAGAAGGATTGTCTGAGTGTGTTCTGGCACCTCTTCCCAAAGCCATGAGCTCCTTTAAGAAGAGAAGAATCCTGCTGTACACATATTCTGCCTACGTCAGCAGATACAACTTTAGAAGAGAAAGAACCATCTAACCTGTTTGTTTGTTTTCTTACTTGTATGAGAGGTTTATTAAGAATATAAAAACCAGCCTAGGGAGATGGTTCAGCAGTCCAGAACATTTGCTTCCTTTACAGGGTTAGGTTCCCAGCACCACATGACTTGCCAATGTCTCTCAGTTCAGTTCCAGAAGAACAGGTATCTGCTAACTGGACCATCCAGGCATGCACATGGTGTACAAAGATACATGTGAAAAAAGCACGTACTTATAAAATAAAAATAAGTCCTTTTATTTTTTTTTAAAGAGAAGTACAAAAGTTTATCTTAGGATTTGTGTGAAATAGTTCTATGGTATTTGTGTTAGGGAGAAGAACAGAGAAAACAGTTAAAGAAAAGACAGCTCCTTCTGTAGTTAAACTGAAGGGAAATAAGGTATAAAAGATCTGTGTGAGGATCTAACGAATATAGAGGTTGTATTGACTATGAAGGGTAGACTGCTGTTGACTGCCGTAGATTTGATTTGTCTCAGCTCCCATTGGGGAGGTTATAAGGAGTGGATCAAGAGTCTGGCACAGAATTAGTGGCCATCATCTTACTTTTTTTTGTTCTTGAGTTTTCATTTACCAAATTCTATTGTTTTTGACGATAGTAAAGACACCATAGAACTCATGATTTTTTTTTGGGGGGGGATATTTAGTAACTGCCTTGTTCACAGCTTAAAATTTCTCTTTCTACTTTTTACTATAAATTCTTCTAATGTAATCCATGTTTTTCATTGTTTCATGCCTCTGATCTTAGAATACATGAAAGACAAAAACAAACAACACACCAACAAAAAGTCTCAAAGCTTCTGGTTTTATTAATGAACTCATCCAAAGCTTAGAGAAGAGCTTTAGATAGACTTGCCAGTTACTTATCTCAACTTTCCAATGAATGCTGATTGCTTGCCTTTCTGACTAGAAGGGTTATTTCCTTTAGAATAGTTGTAACACAGTGAGCTCTTAGTTGGATTTTAATTGTCAAGAAATGTTTCCTTAGGATAGTTAACAGTAAATTATCGCAAAGTATCATTACTTGAAAATGTCAGTGTTCTAATAAACTTCAGTCAGAAAAAGCTTAAAATGCTCTTATTATCAAGGAAATAAAAGGAATGCAATGCATCTGTAATTTAATGAGGAGGGACTATCCAGTACTGTAGGCCATATAAATAATGTAGATGTTTGCATTAAATTTAGCCTACCCATTTCAGATCTCTATCCTAGATGGAAATAAAAGGGTTAGAATTAAGCTAATAAGACACTTAAGAAATTGAAGAAGTACTGATGTCTGAATATTAGTGAACATATTTGATTTAAATTGGCATTCTTTTAAAATACATCCTCCATCCACATACAAACACACACACACACATACACACCATTCTGATTGAATCATCTGTTAATTAATTATTCTAGGACTTCCATGGAGATTTTAAAGAGCAGAAACTTATCTTCACCTGGTTGTACTTCTTGAATTGACTTTGATTTTTTTGGTAGTTGAAAAATAATTCTTATAATTGTATTTGATTATTTCTTTCCATGAAGAGTATGCTAAAAATATCAATAATTTATTATAACATAAAAATATGAAACATCTCTAATTTTAGCATTTTTTTTTCAAAACCAGCCAAAGACCTCAAATAAATAGCAGTGTGTGTGTGTGTGTGTGTGTGTGTGTGTGTGTGTGTGTGTGTGTGTGTGTGTGTGTAAAGGTGGACTTTAAATATCAAGATTCTGTTACATATTCACATATATGAAGGATTTCCCTCCTAAGGTTTCATCTTAGTATAGAGAATCTATCTTTAACATCATTTCCCTTAAGGCCCTGAAGTCCTCACTGGCTCTCTCTCTCCAGACTTAGTGCCACAGACTCTGCAGTCTTCCTGCTAAAGTTCTTTCAGTTATAAAAATAAGTCTTGCAACTGAACTTTCCTATTCTGCATAATTCTTTCAGGTGACTCCTGAAATTGACAATCTACACTCTCACCTTCATGGATCCTTATAACTTGACAGAAAGCAGAATGTGAGATATATTTATACTCTGTATAAAAAATGGTTTATGTTTATACTTTTATGCAAGATTTTTTAGAATAAGAACACATCATTATTTTATTAGAATATTTTAAAACAGGAAAAATTGAAAATTATCCCTTTCATTTGCATAGGTACTAAAAATCCCCTCTAAAGATAAAGTGTTGTTCTGTTTCTTACTGGGTTTGTTTTAACTTTTATGGTCACATTGGAATATTCTCTGCCAAATGCTAAAATTTACAAAAATTTTATCCTCATGTTTATTCCTTAAATGTTGAAAATAAGATAAAATGTATGAAAACAATAATCTCAGATTTCAGAGAAAAATTTCCTTATATGATATTTATGGATGTTGGGTATTTCTTAATATTTGAAGCCATTGCTCGAAAATTTAGGTAATAATATGCCCTGACTTAAGAAGTTCTCATCCTGGAGACACTAGACATTGAAAGTAAGCCACAGCCCCAAGTCACTTTGCTGTACTGTGTTGTTATGCAATGTACTCATGTGTGGCCTTTTCAGTATGCTAAGTGAGTCTGATGACTTTCATACCTGCCTACTTTCTATTTGTGTTAGAATTTCCTTTCTTAAACCAAGAAGCACCTGTATTTCCAAACAACTCTGTGTAACTTTTTCTCCTCTCATAAGAGAGAAAAATGGGAAAATTCATTTAAAAAAAAAACAGAGCCTTCTTGTTTACCTAATTTCTCAACCGGATTAGACATGAAACACCAAGGAAAACTGTTTATTTACAGTATATTAATATTTCTGGATTAATCACTATATGTGAACCATGAGTTAGCCATCTAACATCAGTGGGCTTCTTTGAAGCCGTAGAATTTTATTTCTTTTGCTACTGGTTTATTTTTCTTTTATTGAAAATATATTTTTAAAAATATAATATAGGTGATTACACTTTTCCCTCCCTCTGCTCCTTCCCGTGTTTCTCCACTTCCCCTCCAGTTCAGATCATTTCTGTTCCTGAATAGAAAAAAAAGGAATTTTTAATAAATAATAATAATGTAGATATAATATAAATATATTAAGATATAATAAGATAAAACAATATCAAGAACACCAGACTAGGACAAAATGGACAGAAAAAAAGAGCCCAATAAATGTCACGAGAAACAGATACAGACATAGACTTCCACTTATTTCCACATGCATGAATCCCATAAAAATACTGTTTTTATGGAAGCCATAATAATATATACATAAAGACCCTGAGGGGTAAAATAAAAGAGAAAAAAAATAATTAAAAATATAAAATTAACAAAAGAAATATCCTTGCCTTGGCATTATAAGATAAGGAAACTCCAAAGCTGCTATTGAGTTCATTTTCTCTTGAGCATGCAGTCTACCCTTAAGAGTACTCAGTTTCCTCAGTGAGACTTCTTTAGAGGAATCTATTTTTTCATTTCAAACTGTCTGGAGATAGCTTCTAGTTTAGGGATTGGAGCACCTGTGCACTTTTTTTCAGCTCTATGGACCCATCTTGTGCAGATCAGGGAAAGCCCTGTACATTCTGCCATGGTCTGTGGCAGTTCATGAGTTCATCAATCTTGTCGATTTAAAGTTCCTTATTTTGCAGTATCGTCCAGTTACTGGCTCTTACACTCTTTCTGCCACATCTTCTGCAGAGTTCCCTGAGTCTTGTGGAGGGGGATTTGATAGAGAATTCCCATTTGGGGCTGAGTGTTCCAAGGTCTCTCAATCTGTATGTTTTCTAATTGTGAGTCTCTGTCTTTGTTTCTGTCTGCTGTAGGAAGAAGCTTCTCTGATGATGGCTGAGCAAGATACTGATTTATGAACATAGCAGAATGTTATTAGTAGTCATTTTATTGGTACATTACTTGAGTAGAACATTAATATTTGGTCTTACCCTAGGTCCTTGGACTTTGTAGTCTCTGGTTATAGGTCACCCAAGCAGTGTCATAATACGAGTTTCATTATGTGAGTGATGCCCTTAAATTAAATCATATACTGGTTTATTTCTCCCACATGCTTTAAACAAGACTTTAATTTTGGTTACCTAAAATAAACTAGTTGGATTGGCAGTTGCATATAGCTTTACAAATTTGTATACTTTGTAAGTAGAAGTGCACAGGATTATTTTTCCAATGGACAATATTTACATGTGAACTATATTAAGTGACTATTAAATTAAGATGAAGTGAAAAAGCTTATACTTTTTAAACATATCCCCACACAAATCACTGAACATGGAAAAGTTAAGCTGGTGTGGTGCATCCTTGGAGCCCTCACCCCTATGTTCTGGTCTCTTTGGTATGGGAAGGTATGATATAGACAACCCAGCCACAAAACCTTTGACCTATAATTGTGATGCCTTAAAGAAAATATATGAGGGCAATTGTAACAGAGAACTTGTAGGAAAAACCAATCAATTCCTGATTTGACCTAAGGCCCTATTCCAGAAAGAATCCAACTCTTGGGTGATAATGAACCAAAGACTAGATAGTCCAAAGACCTAGGATAAAACCAAACACTACTGGTCTAAAATAAAAATATGTCATTAAAATGATTTCTAATGATGTCCTGATATAGTCATAGATTAGTGCCGTATCCAGTGATTGTCAGAGTGGCTTCCTCAAGCAACATATGGGGGAAGATACAGGGACCCACAGTTGGATGTTATATGGAGAGAGTCTAAAATTAGAGACCTCCATCAAATTTCTCCCCTCAGAGCTCAGGAAATTCTTGCTAAAGATTGTAAGAGCCAGAAGGAATAGAAGACATTGCAAAACCAAGGCCCTATAAATCACCTAAGCAAGGTTCATATGAACTCACAGAGCCTAAAACATAAAGCCCAGGACCCACAAGGCTCTGTACCAGATCCTCTGCATAGAATAGCTATGAGCTTAGGGTTTTTATGGGACCCCTGACAGTAAGATTCTGTGGGTCTCTGACTTGTGCCAGTTGAGGGGAATCTTTTCCTTCTGTTAGATTGCTGTGTTCAACTTTCCATCTTGGATATGATAGTTTTTGCTTTATATCAGTGTGCATGAGTTGTGTGTGTGTGTGTGTGTGTGTGTGTGTGTGTGTGTGTGTGTGTGTGTGTGTGTGTGGTGTTTGAATAGAAAGGGAGTGGATAATGAGGGGAATGGAAGAGAGAGTAGGAACTAGAAAATGAGGAGGAAGTAAAGGGAGCAGAGTGAGGGGAAGCTACAATTACAATATATCGTATAAGAACCTTTTTCTTAAGAAAAAATTAAAAAGTAATATAAAAAATAAAATGTATTCTTCATATTATTACATTTGCTTGCATGTATGTCTGTGTACCACGTGAATGTCTAGTGCCCACAGAAATCAGAAAAGGTGGGTCAGATCCCTAGAACTGAAGTTATAAAAGGGTGTGAACTGTCACATGGGTTCTAGAAGAGCTACAAGAGCTCTTAACTATTTGGCCCTCTCTCAATATTGTGTAAATTACTGAGTGCATTCATTTTTGAAAAAAAGAATTTATTTTAAAATGTGTTGACTGACATTGATACATTACTGCGGGTTACTGGATAATCTAGAGGCTTTAATTATTCTGATAAAAATACCAGTGTAAGAAGTAGTGATAATGGGGCATGTGCACATCAAATGATATGAATCACCTAAAAGCAGTAGAATTTAAAATGTCAAAACTCCCTGACACCTTTTCTGAATGCTGTGCTTGGCAATTCACCTATCTTATCACAAACACATTGCATCCTATTAGAGTCATCTGTTCATACGATTTATCACTACTGTTATCTATTGTTGCCACTGGAATTTTTTAAAGTTTATGTTGTGAAGCAACCTGAATGCATTACCTTATAGCTGTAGTACACTGGAGTCCAAAATGACTAACCACCCCAGGATCAGGGAGACTAGAAGCGTCAGATGGCAATCCACTCCCTTGCATTCTTCCAACATCTAAAGGCAGACAGTTACCTAGGCTCTTGGCTACTTCCTTCATCCAAAGTCAGTACCCAAAAGAGTCTATATATCTCCATCAACCTCAATTTGTCTTTTCTGCTTCTTTATCAATACTAAATATATTCTTGTGATCACAAGGGTCTGCATAGATAATCCAGAACAGTTTATATATTTCTAAATGGGTAGTCTGAATTACTGTCATCTATACAATCTAAATTCCCACTTTCTAAATGAAAGCTCATTGACAGTCTGTGAGGATGGGAATATGGACAACTTTGAAAAGCCATGCTTCTATGATTCAAAACTACAAATAATTTTATTGTTTTGTGACTTATTTTTGTATAGACAAATAAAGAACTATAATTGTCTGTCTTTTTGTTGATGTTGTTGAAAAACTATTGGTGGGATTAGAACTAAATATATGATTATGTGTCTAAAATGCTGTTTTCTATGTTTTTCAGTTCCTAATTATATACTCCTCTATATTGACTATTTGAGAACAACTTGAGGTTTATGCAAAAGCCAAAGGAAAGATATTTTTATGCTAACTTTAGGGGAATGGGGCTAGGTAGAAATTGAAATTGTGTAGAGCTGTAGATAAAGCACACCAGGATGCCAGGTATGAAAGGTATGAAGCAAGCTGAAGTAGAATGGCCTATCCGAATTGCTAATTATTGGTTACACACACACACACACACACACACACACACACACACACACACACACACACACACACACACACATACACACACACACACACAAATATGAGATTAATGTTTAAAATATATTAACATAGGACAAAAATCCATAAATAAAATACAAAAACATTCACAAGTATCCAGATTTTAAATCAGCAAAAAAATATTAGTAGATGTTTTTAAAAGATTACATATTGTGTGAGAAAACAAAACCATTCAGAATAACTAGCTATTATTAAATTGGCAGAAAATACAAATGAAAACTAGAGAGAACTATAATGTCACACCTGTTAGGATGTGACTGTCAGGGCATCAGCTGATGAGTGTTGCTGAGGACACAGAGAAAATGAACATTTGCAGTGTTGAGAGCAATGTAATTGGTACAGATATTCTGGGAAGCAAAACAGTTGTTCTATTGAAGTTAAAAATAGGGTCATGGGTACATCTCACTTCATTCTATCATGAGTCCAGATGTGGCATGGGTAAGGGCTTTATAAAGTATAGAACACAGTCATACTCATACACAGAGGGAGGTTAAGAGGAGAGTGATTATTCACTTTAAAGTATAATTTTCTCAAATCTATGACAACATGTGTGGAATTGGAAAGCACAGCAGTAGTTGAAGTAATCTGAGACACACACACACACACACACACACACACACACACACACACACACACACAATAATTTAGTTTCACACTCTATTTTAAGATTCTTTAAATTTTATTTTTGCACCCTTGTTAAAAGTCAATGAAGCATACAATGCCTACACTCACTATATACCGAAGACTTAACATTTCTTTTACAGACTAGGAAACGAAACATGTGTTTGCTAACCTAGAAAAGTTTTCTGGTACATGAGAATTTTTCCTAATATAAGTAAGAAATGTTAAAACATAATAATAGTGTTATTTTAATGACCTTAGTATTTGCCCATTTTTATAAAGGTAAAACTCAATACATTGTATGATTCAATATTGACATTTTTTTAAGATTTGATATTAATGGATATGTAACTAAACTGATTATATTGTAGTTGAGGCGTCTGAGAACAGGATAGTAAATGGCTTGTCTGAAAGCCCATGGTTTTATTGCATTACAAAATAGGGTCTTTCTAGTATCTTTTATGTTTAGACAACAATTATAAATAACAATCCTTTCACTTGTCTGTTTTGGTAAATTCTCCCTTGTGCTCTAAATAGAATTTGTATTTTCATCAAATATAGATGATATGACAGTGGTGACTGCCCATAATCTCAGCACTTGAGGGGCAGAAGAAGGCAGATTTCTGAGTCTGATGAGTTTCAGGACAGCCAGGGATACACAAAGAAATCCTGTATTGAAAAAAAAAAAAAAAAAAAAACCAACAACAAACCAACAAACAAAATCAAATAAAATATAGAAGTGCATTAGGTACCTAGAGACGCACTTGTTTTTTTGTATAAGTGTGGGGGTGGGGTGGGGGGTGTGTTTGGGTGCACTTGGGTGTAAATGTTTGTGGCGGCCTGAAGGAGGACCTCATTGGCTGCCATTGCAGAGGTGCTGTCTGCCTTGTACCTGGAGACATGGTCTCTCACTCATCTGGAAACGGCTGATTATGCCAGACTGGCTGGCCACCTATGCCCATCTGTTCATGTGTCTCTACCTGTTCAGAGAAGGAATAAACATAGGGACCCAAGTATGATTTCCCGAGAACACACATGAAAATATTCACTCATGAGGCAAACACCTATAAATTGGGCTTTCAAAGATGCTTTGCCTTTGTCCATCCTTATGCGATAGCTTTGCTATATTTTGAAATTTTCACATAATGTTTTATGTCTAGAACCTATAAAAAAAGGCATAGGCACCTGAAGAATGTCATGGAAACTGTTTTGAGGGTCAATGTTTCACAATTGTATTGGTTCCAACTATATAAAATAAAGGAACATTCGCACATGGGCAAACCACTCATGGCATAATTAGGTTCCTGGTAAACTAAAAACAGATATTTAGATGCAATCAGAAACTTAAACTAATTAGACTATATTTATTTGTGTTAATGCCTCACACAATGTGTTAACATTATACTTTGGAAAAATGCATGCTCACAATTCTTTTCTCAACATGAACTACAATTTCATGTCTAAGCTAATACCAAGTCATTTCTCTAATCATTTTAAGAGCTCATTGAAGGGTTGCAGAAGCAACAGTAGCCGGTGTGTATGATGTGTATGAAGTGAACAATTAAGTGCCTGGTGTGCTTTCTTTTGCCTCTCTCTCTTTGAAAATCTGAGGAAATACTTTGCCATTCTAGGTTTGGCTCCTGTACATCCCTCCAATTCTTTACAGCAAAAAGAACACAGAAAGTCTTTTCAAAAGGTTGCCAATTTATCTGTGGATTCTTCTCTCTAGGAAGAAAAGGCCGAGGCCATTCCCCCTGCGCTCTTCCAGACGGCTGTGCACCGTAGGGCCTTTTCCTGCAATGGATTCTGACTGGATTTTAGGATATAAACGTAGCAAGAAGAGGTTCAACTACAATAAGTCTCCTTGTGTGTCCATTATAAATTTAAAATAAATCCAAATTGTTTATTTAAAAGCATCTGCAAAAATATTTTAACAAGAAAAATGTAGATGTAAAGAAGAAAGATTTCTTCTTTCTTTAATACTTTCTTCCCCCTTTGCTTGGCCCTTTCTAAATTCCTTCTTCTTCCTTGCCTTTGTGAGAAATGAGATCTGTCTTCTCACCTGTGTGACTATTTCCCCATACTTTTAATGATTTCTTCTTTCTAAAAATGGAGTCGATTCAAATTTTCTTTCCTGAATTCTACTTATTTTCAGTATAATTGCAGTAGAAGTATGCCATTGTTTCTATCTGCTCAATCACTATTAGACATCTATAGGACATCTGGGCTTCATCATTCTAAGTATGGGCTTTTCTTCCTTCCTTAAATCACAAACCAAAATGCCTATATATGTTCCTGCAGTTACAATTGCATCTTCTTCCTTTTGGCCCATCGGTGCCTAGCATTGCCCTTGAATGAATTAAAACTTAATAAGCAGTAGAGGGAGTGAGCAGACTTCACAAATGAGTGAAAAAAATCATAATTGCCAAGCATTTACTCTACCAGGAAGTTAAAAACAACTGACAGAAACGATGAAAGAGATTCACAATTTACTCCTAATTTTTACTCTAATAATAATTATAACAACCATTGTATCCATTATTTGATGATTATTTTAATACAGCATTATAATGTGATGAACATGCTACTAAAAAGTCTCCTATACTAATAATTGAGAATACCAGTCCAGACATAGAATTAATGATTCAAAAGGCTTCAATTATTAATTAGCTCATTCACAGTTCTTATAAAGCCGGGATCTGTAACTAGTAACAGCTACACACACACACACACACACACACACACACACACACACACACACACACACACACACACACACACAATGACAAACCCAGTGGGAAAATTATTCGGGAATATATTATTGTACTTAGATATATCTTATTTCTAATTTTTATATATTTTTTTGAAAACTGCTGAGGAAACACATGAAAACTCCATTAAAGATGATGAATGTTCAGGAGAAATTACATAGAAATCACAAAACGATCTGTCTTAAATTTGTCTATTTTTAATTTTCTACTTTCTACTAGCTACAAACAAAATGTCAAAGCTACCTGACATATGCTACATTTATACGCTCTATCTTCTATCCTGATAACAATCAAGAGAGATCATGGCATTTGACTTACAAAGAAAGTGGCCTAATAAGAGCATTGCAATATTTCTCCTGTGAGGAGATCAATATGATATCCACCTGGTACCCTCAATGACTCTGTTCTTTATAAACCAATCTTTGGAAATGAACCACAGTGGTTGGAACCAAGAGTATTAATTAAATCTCAATATCAGAAAGCGCCCTTATGGACAACATTGATGTTGCATCTTTTAATATCCTAATCAAAGGAACTGCAACAAGTTTTATTTGTGCATCAAACAGTGCCTTCCACTCAGTAGTTCAAATTTAAAATAACAGTGGGATTTTATGCTTCTGCTCCTTATCTCTCTAGAAAAATGTTCTTTATTAAATAAAGAATAAACCATCTGTGAAATCCACCCATTGTCTTTATGATACACCTCATTTGCTTGAGATTTGTTTATTGAACACTTACTTTGCAGATTTTTTTTCATATCTTATAATGTGTTTCCCTGGTGCATAAGATGATAATATATTTACCAAAATCCCTAATATTCATATTCTACAGAGAAACTCAATTATATTATTCTTTTAATGAATTTGAATTCTCGCTTTATATAGTGTAAAACCCTATACTATTTAGAATACTTATCACTTCAGACAACAGAAATTCCTAACGAATTTGATTTCATTATAAAGGTATCAATCACCAAATCATCATTCATACTCCAAAGGTACAGAGCTTAAGTAACTAATTCAGGGAAATATGTAACTTTTCCTTCTATGATTAGTAGCTTTAGGAAATCTCCAACATGGTTGCAGATTTTTTTTTTTTTTTTTTTTTTTTTTTGCTCTTGTGATCTATGAATAGAGAATCTAAAGTCTTGAAAGGAGAAGAGTGGCCATCCCTTCCAGAGTCTTATTGTCTAAGCCTGAATAGGCATCTCTAGTCATCAACCTTAAATATTTCCTCTGGTTTCTCCTTAGGCTGTATTGTATAACATGTATGCCTAAACCAAGTTGTGAATAGAAGGAAATATTAATGTAGGTTTAATCCAAATTTGGGCTGGACCAGAAAGCATCCTCTTTTTCCATGATTACAAGTTATATAAGGGAGATGTGTGCTCTCTTTCAAGTAATTAATTATATAGGTATAGCTTATGCCAGACAAAGAGTTTTACCTAAAATATAAAGCAGAAATTTGAAGGACTTTATAGTACTATATGGAAATATATGACAATAAAGGAATTTCAATTTTAATAATATGCGTACATAATGAACATGTGTTCAGGGCTGTTACTGGGATTCTGACAGTAAGCCTTAAGAAGGAGGATCAGATTTTAGATGAAAGGCACCAATTAGAGACACTGGAAACACTGGAGATGAGAAGAGATCAGAGAGGAAATATTATCGTATATGATTATTATTGCCATTTAGAGAATCTGTGATTTCAGTTTTAATAAATCTAGATAAGACACTATGAATTCATATGATTTAATATTTGAAGTGACATCCTGTTGTCATTCTCTTTGTTTAGAATATGCATTTAAAGAAAGTTAAATTTCTAAAGGTCCAAATGATAATTTTAAAATTAATAAGTTTGCTATATCAGAATTATGGCCTTGCCAGCACATAATCATAATATTAAAGAAAATGACAACATACTGTTAATTTGACTGTCTGCAATGCTACACCCTAGCATATATTTTACTCAGAGTCTTTTTACGATGATACCAAACATCACTATCTGTGAAGTTAACTCCATCAAGGAAATTTTCAGTTACAGTGTCAGAAAATATATTGTCATTTTCATTTTCCTGATTTTAATCACAAAAGAAGGAGGCATTTTTAATTTCTAGTTGAAAGAAACATTTTCATGCTCATTAAATCCATATTTAAGTATTCCTAGGAATTGAGTAATGTTGCATAAGTTCCACATAGATCAAGTTTTTGTCCCATGAAATGTGTGATCCAATCCCAGGTAAAGCTAAAGAAGAAGCATGGCATATATAAGAGAAGATGGTTCCATTTGTAAAAATATTTCAATATTGGACATGAGAGATGTTTAGTAATTTTTAGTACTTGTTGTTTTTGCAGAAAACCTGAGTTTGATTCCCAGAACCCTCATGCAGGTCATAATTCTCCATAACTCCGTATTTCCAGAGGATCTGAGACCTGGACCCAGAGCACTAGGAACACACACAATGTGCAGACACACAAGTAAGCAAAAAACTAACGCAGATAAAATAAAACTTAAAACACACTTAAAATTAAGAATAATCAAACAATATCCTAATAACAAAGTAATAATGCAGCTCCAGTGAATCTTGTCTTCAGCAAACTTTAAATTCAGTTAAATTCATTTAAACATACTTGATCTTCTGTGGAAGCTGTGATGTCCATATGCCAAACTAAAAAATAGTAATGCTCTCTACATGGACTTAAATGGTGTAAATTCACTTATAATAAAAGATTTGCCAAATTTACTTTTGATTTGGAGATTATAAAGTGAGGAGACTGAGAGACTTCTATTAAACCATGATTTTAATAGAAGATTTTTATTAGTTATTTGCGTTAGAGATAAGAATTTGGGGAAAACAATTGTTATATATTTTATCTTAGTGGTATTATATTTGTCATTTGTTTCTAAAAACTAATTATCCAAGGTCTTAAAATTAAGACCCTTAAATAGGTTTCTGATTCACAGTCTTCTGGCTTGAGCTTAGATTCGGAGGTTTTCATAGTAGATTCAGAATTCAGTATATCCTACTGGGATGTTTCTCTTCATTTTTCTCATGTTCTTAATTCTTTTTAGTTACTTGACCAATTTTCTTTATCTTTATTCTACATCTATCTTGCTGATATATATAAAATATAATAATATATATTATTAAATTTCTTTGATCTGCTGCCTTTGCTTATTTCAAATGAAAGCATACACCTCTTCCCTCTAAACACATAGGAAATTAACTTCTTCTCAAGCCCCTTTTATTGTTTGTTCATGGTAGAGTAATTTACATGTTATACCTAGACAGATTAGTAATTATTCTAACACTCATGTAACTGGCTCCAGTCTATGACAAATTATTTTCTGGATTCTGCCTTCTATAGCAGAAATATTTTTAGTGCTCTTGTTATCTTTTCTTATTTATATAATTTATGTTTGGTGGGAGAATTATCAAACAATGTAAACTAAGAACAAAAAATTTGAAATGATTGACTTCAAATGACTTAGCATTTTGTAGAATTTTATAATATTTTATGATTGTTCTTTCATGTTAAATATGTGTGTTTTCTCAAGTGATGCATTGAACAGCTCTGTGATAAATTTAGTATATTTTGCCTTATAATTTTTTATTTCAGTGTACCATATGTAGCCTTTTATTGTATAAAAATATATAATAACAAATACCTTATTCTATAAACATTGTTACCTTTAATTTCTGATAGAAAAACAGTAATGTTATCTAGAACTGAAGTAAACACTATAATATGGAAGCAATTTGGTCTGGACACTATACAGAATATATCAACTCTTTATATATGGTATATATGTAAAGTGGTTTCTAGTAATTAGTAGTCAAATTAGAAAGTCTGGAATTATGTTTCCACTTACTTATTAAATTTGACTTGACTGAGTGAATATGAATGCATTGCAGCTTTACAGACACTAGAGAATATAGCAATGAACACAGAGATTGATAACCTTGATGAATATTTTCATCCCAGAGAAGCAACTGATGTACTTATATAGTGGGTGTGATGAACAATTTTATTTCATGTTGTAAGATAGCATGTATGGAGTTATAGCTCTAACATTCATATGGCCCTATTTTCAATTTCAAGTGCCACGAACTGATAACCATTATAATATATATTGGTTAAAAAGATGTGTCCAACATAGTCAAATCTAGAATAGCACACACACAAAAAACAAAAAATATCTACTTTGTAATTTGAAAGAGAGCTGGCAGGCATAACTTTAGCAAGAAGGCATTTAAAAGTAAAAATGCAAACACAGAGGAGAAACTAAGTCATGATGTCATGTACATCAAGTGCTTTTGAAGTAAAGGGCAAGCGATCAAGGACTTCTGAAGTAAAAGCTTGCTTGGGCCTTGGAGAAGAAACAGCTCAGGAAAACTAAAGTCATAAACTCAAGGAATGCAAATGAGCCTGATGATATGGAACTTCCTCAGCTCTTGTGGACAGAGGCCTGGCATAGATTGACTAGTATTTTACAGTTATTGTCCTCACTAATGTGTTCATAATGTGCTGTACAGAATAAGAACACAAGTTGGAAGAACAGTTAGATAAGTGTTATTGTAGTTCAGACAAGAAAAAATGATAGCCCATAGATCAAGAGATAGCTATGGAAGAGATGAAGAACACTAGCATTTTTGTAGAGTCCAGAATAAAAGTCTCTGATAAGTCTGTTTTTATAGAAGACTTTACAATAAAATTGGACTTAAGCTTGTGCCAAGCTTGTAGCTAAGTATGTTACATTGGATTTCTGTGTTTGCTCTTAAAAAAAATTCCTACATGTATACCATGAATGTTAGTTCTGTTCTTCACATTCTTGCTGTTTTTCATCTCTTATTGAAACTCTTTCTCTTCAACAAGCTCTCATGCTATTATCATTTTGTTTTATTTGTGATGCACTGAGTGAAATTAGAGTTGCTTGCCTAATACTAGGCAGGCTACTCACTGAAGAAAGTTTATCTGTAACTACACCAATAAAAGAAGACAGCATTCCCTCTTAAGAACCTATTAACAGACAATGGTTCCTCTGTGAAGAACAGAATCATGTGAGCTCTTTTTCTTTCCATAATTAGATTGATTGACCTAACCTTGTGTAGGTCATGTGGAAATAACCACACCTATATTGAGTTCATGAGTGTAACAGCCATGCTATACAGCCAACATTGTGTGATACAGAGTGTTAGAATAAGCCAAGAAGATTAAGACAAGACCATCAAGAGTTCAAGACCAGCTGTGGCTACGTTGGCTTCTAATGTGAAACAGTTTAGTGTAGAGCACTAAGTAGCCACAGGGACAGTGATTCCACTTATTGACTATATCTACTAACATTCAAGCATTGTAAGAAAATAAACATTCAGTTATTAAAATTATTTGAGGATTATACTTTAAAAATACAATCCAAAGAAGAATTTTAACAAAGAAAAATGAATTCATAAAATTCTTGTAAATGAGTTTTAAAATATCTGTATTCCAAGATTGCTTAAACATATCAAATGTTTATTTATACATGACATAATTTTAGATGATTTTACTTTGTAAAAATCATTTTTCTACACTTGTCTGTGCCACATTGCTAGAACCTGAATAAGTATTGTCAGACACTATTTCTGTAGAGATGAGGAAAAAAATGACTACTCACCCCAGATAGAGAAATAACAACAGACCAAAGTAAGGAAACCACCAAAGTCCAACTTTGTGGCACACCAATGAGTTTTATTGTGGTTACTTACAATATAAATGACTCAAATACAGAGCATCACAAAAAGTATGAATGATTACTCATAAAAATTTAGATAACTGGATAGCAGTGAATAGCATACCAGCAGGTTAAGTTGTTGGCCAGTACAGTTTTCAAGTTATTCATTTTTTGAATAATTTTCTAGGCAATTCAGATTATCTGACAATGCCTCTTAGAAGTCTTTACTGCTTAGATACAATTGGGGAAGATTGGAGCCTATTATATCTGGCCAGATTCAGGGACTTTCTAAATCATTTGAGTTGTTTACCTCTTTAGGATTATGAGATTTTCTGCATAGTGGAATATTTCACTTCCAGTTAGAACATCATATTGTTTTGCCTTCCTACAAGCATCCTATCTGATGTCCTCTGATATTCCAGACTGGTTTGTTTGTTTTTGAAGCAGTACAGAATTGGCTTTTTCAGAACACAGGAAAGTTGCCCATTGCATTCCAGAGTAAGTGTCGATGGTATGATGTACATATTTCATCTTTCCAAATTCTGGAAAGTGAAACATCCATTTTCCAGATCTCATTTCTCTGTGTACCCTTAGGACTACTTCCAGCAGGTAAAGATGGTTGGTTATAGAAAAAGCAAGTATTACAATTAGGTCGAATTTCTTTTGCCTGATGCCAAGTGATGGGAAAACTCTTTTTTAGTTCTTTACTATTAATGTAATGTTTCTCTTGAAATTCTGTGGCCTCCAGCATGTTTCCTATTGACAACTGAAGAATTTCATCATTACCTTGTGCTAGAGGGCCCGGGAGACCTGTGTGTGCCCTCTTATGTGTTATATACATGGGATGTATTCTATCTCTGATGATATTCTGTAGTTGTATGAACAGTAAGATCAAGTCTGTATCATCAGGAATGAAGTCAGCAGTTTCAATATGTAAAACAACTCCTTCTGTATACTGAGAGTCAGTTATTATGTAAAGAGGCTCTGTAAAATCCATCAACATAATAATAATTATATGTAGTTCTGACTTCTGAACAGAGTTATAAGGACTTTGAGCCACCTTAATTAAGTTTTCTAATTTGTAAATTTTGTCTTTCCTAATTTTTTCTCATCAGTATAAAATTTAGGAGCTCCAGAAATGAGTTTATCCTGTACCACATAGGAAAGATCCAATTAGTTTCCTTTATAAATTGGATTCTCTTACTTCGAGAATGTTTGTTATTAATCTCTCCTAAGAAGTCATTACAAGCCTTTTGTCAAGGTCCATTGTCTGGCCATAATCAATCAATTTTTTCATTACTAAAAGGCACATTTCTTCAGGGTCCTTTCCAATCAATTGGTGAAGTCTGAATTTATCTTTAAAAATCATATCAGAAATTTTTTTCAATATATGTCTTCAACTTCTTGTTTGCTCTATGCGGCAGAAATATCCATTCTAATATAATATTTTCTCTTTATCTAGAGGGTAAATAACCAGTATGCAATCTAGGTCTGGATCCACACAATCCACATTTGCTTCTTGTAGTTCATTTTCCACCAAAGCTAATTCTTTCTTGGCTTCATGAGAGAATTCTCTGGGACTATTTAAGTCCTTTTCATTGTCTAAAGTCTTGAACAAATTAACTAGTTTGTAGTTTTTTATACCAATAATGGGCCATAGATGAGCAATATGCCCTAGTAGTTTTTGAAAATCGTTAAGAGTCCTCAATTTATCTCTATTCAATTTCACCTTTTGGGGCCTAATTTTCTGTAAACCTATTTTATATCCTAAATAATCGATAGAATATCCCCTCTGTTCTTTCTCTGGGGTAATTTGTAGACCCCAATCAGGCAATATTTTCTTCAGTTCTTCAAACAGTGTTTCTAATGTATCTATGTTTGGGTCTGCCAACAAGATATCATCCATTCAATGGTAAATGATAGATTGTGGGAAGTGTTTGCACAGCACTTCTTAGTGTCTGTTGTACTAAATATTGGCATAAGGTGGGACTATTCAACATTTTTAGTGCAAGGACCTTCCATTGGTACCTCTTAAATGGACATGAATTACTAAGATTAGGCACTGTGAAAGCAAATTTTTCTTTGTTCTGTTCTTGTAAATGTATGGTTAAAAAAATAGTCCCTCAAAATCAGTAACTGTAATATGCTATCCCTTAGGTAACAGGGAAGGCAGGGGAATACCAGATTGTAAAGAGCCCATAGGTTGAATCATTTTATTAATTGCTCTTAGATCTGTCACCATCCTCCACTTTCCAGATTTCTTTTTGACAACTAATACAGGAGAATTCCATGGACTGGTTGATTCTTCAATATGCTGAGACTGTAACTGGTCCTGTTCTAGCTGTACCAAAGCCTGAAATTTCTCCTTAGTCAAAGGGCATTTCTGAACCCAAACAGGCTTTTCTGACAACCATCTCAAAGACAGCATTATAAGTGTCTTGCAATTTTTTGGCACAACCTGGACAGCAGGTGAATATTCTTCATAGCACCTTAAAACATTGCTTTTAGAAGCATAATTGCGTCTCCGGTTGATATCTGAACCTGAAGGAATTTTAATCTGGGTATTCCATTGCTGTAGAAAGTCATGACACCATAGATTCACCAATATGTCAGCCATATATGGCTTCAACCATTCTTTCTGATCTTCTGGTCCTATGCATTCGAGCCATCTTACACTCTGTTTCACTTGAGATATTGTTCCAATACCCAAAAATTGGATATCCACTGCCTGTAAAGGCCATCTTGGATGCCATGATTGTGGGGTTATGATTGAAACATCAGCTCTTATGTCAAATAAACCCTGGATATAAATATTATCTACCTGTGCTTTCAATTTTTGCCTTTGTTCATCTATGGAAATCTGCCAAAATATTCGTTTTGTTGTTTTTTTTTTTTTCTGGACTTTTAATTTCTCTCTTGAATTTATTCTATCAGCCAATTCTATATGGTCTTCTTGATTCGGCATTGGATTTCCTACTGGTCCCAAGAATGCTATTCCTCCATTGTGACTGGACATGATCTGATCTTCCTTGGCTTTGAAATCTGATTTTTTGGGGTTTCCTGGAGCCCCAAGAGGTGTTTTCTGATGGTAGAGGGTTGTCTTCTTTGTTCCTGGTAGATTGACATTCGTTGGTCCAATGTCATCCTTTACCACACTTTCTGCATAACTTGGAAGGTAATGACCTTCTGTTTGAATCATACCTAAGATGGATATTATCTCCAGAAATACCTTGTGTACAATTTCATCTTATATGGCCTGGTTTACCACAGTTAAAGCAAGTGATACCTTGGTTCCTGACCCTAACATTAGCAATGGCTTGGCCTACCCAATTCTCTTCACTGCAATGAAGAGATTCAGCATTGATTGCATACTGAATCCATTCCTCTATTGGTGCAGATCTGATTTTTAAAGGCATAAGCTTTTACATTTCAGATTAGCATGATCAAAGGCCAGAGAAAGTATTAACTGCTTCATAACTTCTGGATCTGATACTGCTCTGTGTACAGCCTTGGTAAGCCTCTGCAGAAAGTCAGTATAAGGTTCTTTTAAGCCTTGCTTGACAGACTCAATTTTCCGACCAGGGTCCAAAGTCTTTTCCCAAGAGTTAAATGTCACAGTATGGCACAGCAACAAAGTATGTTCAATATAAGTAGTTTGAGCCTTCACATCAGCAAACATGCCTTCACCAAGGATTTGGTGCTGAGAAATGAAAAAGCCACTAATATTTCCTTGTTGCTTTAAGGCCCTATCCTCCTCCCTAAACCAATTTCTCCATTGCAAATGTTGGCTATAATCCAATACAACGACAGTGAGCTGCATCCAATCACTAAGAATTATTCAATTTTTTGTTGACCATGCATTTAGCATTTGTTTTACATAAGTAGAGTGTATACCATGGAGCAATATGGCTTCCTTGAAATCCTTGATATCTTTTATAAGTATAAGCTCATAATTATAATCTACAAATTCTGGGGACTCCCCATACACTTTCTTTGACTGAACAGTAACCAGAAACAATACTGGTGGGGAAGGGTGTAACCCTGTCATGTTTACCACCTTAGATAGAGCATCTACATTACCAAAGTATCTCACTGGGGGTCAACCTGAAATGTTCTGAGCAGAAAATGCATAATCACCCTTTTCCAGTATTGTAATACAGTCCTCCCATTCCTGAATCTTGATTATTACCAATTCTTCTAGAGCTTGATTTTCCTGATGAAATAGTCCTTCCTATGACCTCATAGAATCAGCAATTTTTTGATCCTCATCATTAACATAACTAACAAGCTTCTAATAATTAACAAATTTGTTGTTCTCCTAATTAACATAATTAACGACTTTTTTGTCCTCATCATTAATATAATTAATGAGTTTCTTGTTCTCATCATTTATGTAAAGCCTGTATTTTTCTTGTACAGTTTTATCCATGTCCAAAGAGGAAGCTCTATCCACAAGCTTGCTGTAACCAATTTCCAGAAAATTAACCTTATATGCCATTTTAGTGTTTGAAATTTCCATATCACATACCTTAGACATCAATTGTTGAATTTCAGATTTCACCTCTTCCATTATGTTCACCAGGAACTTATCAATTCTTTTAATTTAAAACATAAAACATAGAAATAAACCAAAAAATAGTAAGACTGAGGCATTGAAGCCTTCAAGATATTCATTTGAGAATTTCTCAATCACCATGGAAAAGTATGACCTGAAGTCATGAATAGAATAATTTTTAGCCATCATCTCAATTCAGTTGCAATGATGACATTCGGTCAGCAGGTGTTGCAGTAGCGTTCAATGCTCCTTTCATAGAAACATGGTGGATGCAGGGAATCTCAGCAGCATGAGGCCACTTATAGGCCCTATTTAGTCTTAAGAAGCCCCAGAAGGTGCACAGGCTGAATGAGAACCTTAGGAAAGGCAAAGTCTCAGGTGATTAAGATAGGACAAGATGACTAAATCTGCACCTGCCATGTAGCTAAGGTGGTTTGTGGCGGTGGCAGTGCTGAACATGCACAGTGCATAGAGGCTGGGCACAGACCTGACTCAGAGGCAGTCACTGGGCACATTGGGGAAGTGAAGGTCTAGTGTTTAGAATTTGGTGCTCTTAGTCACAAGTGTCACTGGCCAGTCTCACCTGCCACACTGCTAGGTGAGAGAGCGTTATGGACCGAGGGTCCCACCATGACCTAAAAGGCAATTAAGGCTATGAGAGTGATAGTTAAGGGTGCAGAGTGGCAATTGGAGGCTCTGGCACAGAGGCAGAGTGTCCAACCCACACTCGGGAGCGCAGACTCCCAGGGCTAAACACTCTGCCTGTCCTCTGCTCTCTGGCAGTGCTTAAGGTACAGAATGGTGTCTCTAAGCCTGATATGCCAGGGCTGGATGCCCCACATTGGGTGCCAACTATTGCAATAAATCTCATTTACAATACCAAATACAGGGTTAATATTTAATGGAGGGTATTTTAACACTTACAATTACACGTTAAACCTTAGGACAATCCCTTGCAAAAGGATGATCCAGGCGATGGAAGTGATTCAATGTCCAAGAAAGCAGGAACAAAACAGGCACTCGAGATCCCAGCAGTCCCTTTAAATAGGGCTTGCCACACCCTCTTCAGCTTCCCAGGACTCTAGAGACCTGCCTCCCAACCTTATCAACTAATACCTGAATCCCACCACACTACCCAGTTGTGTTTTTTTCTCTCTTTAAATCCTTGTCTTAATGAACTTCAATCTGAGATGGAAGGTTTTCACCTCAAAAAAAAAAAAAATGTTATACAAGAATTAGTTAGATGGTCATTACTTCTGTTCTCCTTTTCTTCCCACAGGTAATAGTTACTAGCAGTACTTACAGTTTCAAAACTTTTATATTTCAATGGTTATTTCAATAAATGTAGACACTATGAGAATGAGTATGTATGCCTGTTTTCTATATTTGAATATGTATTATCTAGTGACATATGTGTTTATCTGTTCATATATATAAATTCTTTTATTCATGTATACAAATATTTATTATATATTTTAGTCACATGCACATATATATGTATACACACATACAGGCAATTATTTCACTAAAAGAAAAGCCAGTGTATGTGTTATGTATGTGTATCTCTATCACTGAGAATATTACCTAACATAAAACACTAATAGCTTTTATCAGCTATAAAAGTTTACTATAGAAGATATTAGAAAACTTTAAAATAATGAGGTCAAATTTAATATTTTACCTAAAACCCTTGCCTTGCCACTTTATTATTGCAACTGTGCCATCCTTGTAGTTCAGTCTACAAATACTCACATAGAGTAACAAATAAGGCTATGAATCTAAAAGTAATCTGTAACATTCAGTGAAATGGGATGTTTAACACAAGAGGTATAGAATTTTAGTCTTTGGCAATAACTAGTACACAATCTCAATTTCCTGGAACATGATGAGTATTATATTTTTCTTGTCTTGCTCTGAGTAACCTTGTTATAGCTCTATGTGCAATATGACATCAGTGAACTGGTTTATGAAGGATAAAACAGATTTATCTCTCTTGTTATTAAGTATAGCAAATAAAAAAACTGGAGAAAATTGATATATTTTCTAAGTAATTTCATAAATGAGTTAATATAACACCATTATTTTAAATAATATAATTTCCAAAAGTAAATAATTTAATAACATTAATAGCACAATACTAAGAATTATGTACTGATTATAAATTGTATTATATATACAGCAGAGTAAACATGGCAGTACTTGTGTCAGTCATTACAAGTCATTTATACTAACACACACGTCAGGAGAAATAAGACTCTTGATTTGAACTGAAGCTTGAAAGTCACACTCTTGGTTAAATGCAGCTAGTAGGAGATTAGTTTCTAAATTGGTATCAGGCTTCAAAATCAATCTGGAGGTAATACAAGATGAAAATAAAGATATAAATAAGATAGGAATCTGTGATAAATACAGATGAACTTATAGAACATTTGGGGAATGAGTATAAAGACCTGGAGGGAAAGCTCAGTCCATGGGATTAAACACCTGTTTATATTGAAATGTCTTTGCCCATAAACATGAATAGAATTGATGGTTATCTTTGTTATTTTGTCTGAGACAAGACAGTGCCAAAGTCCCCAAATTAGCTCAAAGGTTATTGGCCCAATAAATGAAAAATCTTTTAAAAATTAAGTTGAATCTTGCATTAATATAGTCAAAATTCCAGTGTCGTGTTATCTATTTTTAAATACATATCAAAAGGATTAAATGTCTTTTATATGGCTATAGAGGGTGATTTTCCTCAGCTACTCTCGTTAACACATCACTTCATTCTCTAGGCTTCCTTAATATCTATAATGAACATTTTGTCACACTTACTCTAATTGGTTTGTTAGGTAAATCTCTCCTACATGTGCCAAATGTCTCCCTTCTGGGACATTTGTCTTAACTTCTAGGTAATCTCACCAACATTATGATGTTATGATGATCTGTTTCTACAACTGTCAAAAGAAAATGGGGAGCTTTGCTGTTGAAATTGTCAAAACCATCCTTTTTATTAGCACCAGGTACCTTGTGTGTGTGTATGATGCCTCATTCCTAAAGACACAATATTTAGATGCTTGTCCTCTACCATTTAACTTATACAGTATGCAGGAAAGTAATTATATGTGCAAACACTGAGAATTTAATTGCTTGAGACTTACACTCACTCTATCTATCCCATGAGTTTTAACTCAGGAATTAATGAGATTTGTTTAAAAATCTACCAATTTCATATGTTTATTGAATTTATAGTTAATATCAATTTATTTCGTTACCTTCCCTGATTTCTTCATATAGTTGTAAGTGTAGATGATAACATGTAGACTACCACTCCTGATCAATCTATAGAATGTTAGTCACTGCATTCTGTGACTTCAGAAAGATTCTTTTTTAATGTTTCACCATTTGACTGGGTTTTTAACTCAATGTGAAAAGTTATTTGATGACACTAGGTGAAAGAATAATATGTCCATGCTGCTGCACCCCCCCCCCCCCAGCCTGCAGCCGAGTCCCATCTTTTCAGCACTCTTGTGAACTCACTCCAGGCTGCATTCACTGAACACCAGCACTCTGGGTAGCACATACTTCAGTTCTTTGCTGTGGCACTGGCATTCAAAAGCTGTTCCACCAATAACATGCGTTTCCCTTCAGCATTGTGAACAACTTCAGTGAATAAATTTCCTTTTTTAATGCTCAAAGTATTCAGAAATAAACACTAGATAACATTGATTTTCAATGTTTTTTCTTGAATTGCTGTTATGATTATAATGCACAGAAATCCTTGTAATCTGCAGGAGGAAGTCAATAAACTCCACCTGAAGCACATTCTTAAACCATCTTTTTGATGGTTTTGATAATATTTAGTAATGCCAACATTTTGGGACTGTCTTGGGAGGAGGAGATTATTATCCTGAACATTCCTTTGTACTTAGTAATAAATTTTTCAATCTATACAAAAAGTTATATTTGCACAATTCATGATTAAGTGCAATCAATGAGAAAATGCTATCCGTTTAGAGTGATTTGCATAGTTCTGCTAATGCTTTGAATACAAAAGAAAGCTAGAACAAAGGGTTATCATGTTCAGATTCAAAGAATTGTGGTAGTTATATGTAGACCTGAGAATTCATAGTATATCTTTCTTTCTTTCTAATGCTTCTACAACAGTGCAGCTGGAGCTCACTATCAGGACTTCACTGCCTAATGGTCATACATCTAAGATGGGTGAAGAGTGGGATGCCTACAATGTGTTCTCTTTTGTAAAGCAAATATAGATGAATCATAAGTTAAGAAACTGCATACTGCTCAAAACCACAACAATCCCACTGTGTTCTCCCATCTCTTTGAAAACAGAAACAGCATGCAAACTGGAAAACGCAGCTGTCATTGCAATTTACGCTACTGGTTAACGTATGTTTTAGTATTTGATTTTTTTGAGTATCCTATCATTTAATACATCTCGACATTGACAGTACCTTGGAGGGAGGAAAATAGAGACAACCTGCTCATGGTTTTATCCATTTGGACTGACAGGTTGTATTGTTGCTTTTTCTGAATCTGCTGTAAAGGGGTGAGAACATTCTGGATCAAGATTCCATGTACTTAATCTAAACCCAGGATGGTCAGTTTGGGAGGGGGAGTTCTAAGAATGGCCTGGGTTCCCATTCACCTAGTCAGGATAGTGTTTACTATAGTCTACAAGAGCACAGGAAAGTATCTTTCTCACTTGCCATATTCATCTTTTAATCAGTTATTCCTATTACACCAGACAGATTTCTTTTAAACCACCAAAGATTCCCTGGGGCCTGGGAACATCATCAAAACCTTCCTGAATCAAGCTCTCAATAGCAACCATATTTCTAAATGATTGATGTCCTGCCACTCAAATTGCATCCTTTCTTGATTTCCAACTTTCCATGAAAATTTCTTTTATCTATTTTCCTTATTCTTTGGGCACTCTTTCTTTCTTCTTCTTGCCAAGTGTATCAGTCCTGCCAGAACCTAGTGCACACTCTCTTTCCTTCACAGGCTGAGAACTTTACTGAGGCAGTCTCTTTCTGTTTCATGCTCTCAAGTCCATGTGTAACCTTACAATTCTAAAGCCAGGGTCATCGAAAGAATATCTGAATCCAACTTCCAGATCTGTGCACTGAGCCTTCCTATCATGCAAGTCCATTTTTCTACAGGCAGTCTGTATGAAAGCAGTGCATTCAAGACAAAAGTCATTCTCCCCTCTATGAAGCTGCTCCCCCCATTTCCTGAGATGTCAGTTATCTGTGAAATTAAAGTGAATAATACTCATCTTGCAAAATTGCTTTCAAGTTTTGAATTTGAAAAGATACACTCATTTGAAAAACATGATTGTTAACTCTTCTGTCCATCTACATAAAACTGGGACACAACACATATATTTGATTAAAATATGAAGATATTAAAATGAGCAAATGTTTATTTTCCACTTGAGCATCCCCTGTAAGTTTACTTTTATAATGAAGAAAGAAGCTTAAAATATGTAACATGCTAAAAAGTCTCTTTAAAATGAGGCAAACAAAAGTAATAATAAATTAGAAAATGTAAATATATTTAAATTAGTTGTGGGATAATGATCTTGTCCACTGTAATGTTTAGTCACTCATATTAGTTTAATAAAGCACTGACTGACCAGTAGCTAGGCAGAAAATATAGACAGGGCAACCAGAGTAGGAGAATTCTGGGAAGAAGAAAGGTAGTGATACAGTCACCAGCCAGATACAAAGGAAGTAAAATGCAAATTCTGGGCTGAGAAGAAATACCACAGCATGTGGTTAAACATAAATAGAAATATAGGTTAACCTAAAATGTAAGAATTAATTAGTAATAACCTTGAACTACTAGCTGAACATTTTAAAGTAATATTAAACCTTTGAGTCAATTACTTGGGAAGCAGCTGCTTGGTATTTGGGAATTGTAATGAGACAGGAACTTCCAGCTGCAAGACTCAGTAATTACATGATATTAATTAAATAGGATAATAGTTATCAAAATAATGAATCAGAAATAATAAAATGTATATGAATAAATTATGATACAGTATTATGTATATGTCAGATTATTTAAAACAAAACATTCTAAAATATACATTTTAAAAAATAACTTTTAAAATATTTGTTCTTAAAATATAGAATATCATATTACACCATTAAACCAATATTTTCTCTCCACAAAATATTATAGAAATTTTAAGCATGCATAATAATTTGACATAGTAATAAGAATTTCATCCTTTAATAAATAAAAATTGTATATAGTATCTTGAAGTCTTTTTTCATAGTAGAACAAATAAATACCCTAAACTGAAAACATGACAGAAAGATACATTTATCCACTATTTTGAAAAAGGCATAATTTTTAACTTATTAAGCATTAATGAAATCAAAAATAATTTTGAGTTATTTCTGTCCTGATATAAAATGATGCCAATCCAAATCATGCTAAATTTTCTCTGGCTTTCTTAGTTTTGTTTTGTCATGAGGTAAAGCAAGTGATGAGGAATCCAAATATCAGACAAGCTGGGAAGGTTTTGTTTTGTCCAGGAGATTTATGTTGGTAGCTTCAAGGAGAACATTTATTTGGACTCTATGGAGAAATGATTTTTCTGTCTGTCAAAATAGATGGAGTGTTTTCTGCATCTGAGCAGCAGCAACCTGTAGTCCAGCTCTCAAATACCCAGGGTTTGATGTTGTTTACTTTATTTATTCTCACCATATTCTTGTAACCACCATGTATTTCTATGAAAGCATGTGTTAGTGATTATATTTGAAGCTCACATCTATCATTTGAGGCTTTTACTGTAAAGCTGGAAACATTTTCACAATGAATACCTGAAGCCTTAATTTGATGCTTATACAGAAACAAGGCCTTCAACATCAGGTTCTCTTGGAACTATTTAAGCTCTTCCCAACCTTCTTTTTCAATTTTAATCTAACTCATGCTGTTGGATACTATTCCTTCTTGTTGCTCATGCCAAGGGAGATCTGATGGTATCTTTTTCAGAAACACTACTCCTCAATGAGTCCTGAGAACTTTATGTACATGTAAAAAAAATTTCTTCAAAGTTTGCTTGTGCTTAGTGGAATTAAATTAGACTAAGAAATGTATTAAATGAATTAAATTCAGATCCATCCCCACTTCTTCCTTCTACCTCATGAGAGCTCAGAATTGGGATGTAACACCATGCCCAACCTACAAAATGATTTTAGCTTAAAATGCAGCATCGTCATAAACAAAAGTGTCTGACTTTGACAACTCTAAGTTTCTTGATTTGTATTTAAGTCATATTCTCCATTAGTGTGATTACAGGTACATTTTCTCTTTTGCCTCCCTGGATTCAAAGGAGGCAGACTGACATTGAAAATATCAAATAAGAAAATGCACAGAAGCATCTAACACTATACATAACATTGTAATTTTTTGTGTGTTTGTTACGAGACTGACATGGCATAAAGAGATGATGTAGACAATTCCCTTTTACTAGGATTTGTGTATTTGTGTACTTACTGTCTTATTCCCCCAAGAACATATATGTTCTACAAGAGCAAGCATGTTATTGATTTTGTTCAAACACAGTTGTTTTAATAAGAGCTACTGATTTCACTCTATCTGATTTAAAGGGCCAAGTTGTCCAGAGCAAAGAGACTTAAAACAATTTTCACAAGCAAGAATCATTTCCACAGGACAGGGAATACATTTCAAAAGGGTTCTAAAGAAATGGCAGATTGATTCATTTTTCTGGGATCAGAGAGTAAAGAGAGAAGAATGTGGTGAAGGGATTACCATGCCTAGCAGTAAATCTTATTATTAGTTTCATACCTGTAACATAGACCTAAGTTGATCAATGTACTTCTCAAGGTACCTCAAAATATCAAAGGTGTTGATAAGGCTTTATTCTACAATCTCTACTTCGACACCTCTATTTCAGGATGATAACCAAAAATGCTTAATTTCTTTCACATATTTTGAGATATGTTTTATGCTTTTAAGCACTATTTAATTTTTAGAAATTATTTTATCACTAAAAATATATGAATATATTATGTTAATAACAGTAATAGACTCTTTTATAGTGAGAAACTGATAGGACACTTTCAGTGGACAAGTCTATGAGCTTTCTTGGGAATAAATTCTTAGGAATAAGGTAAGAATACTTTCTGTTCTTCCAGAGGATCCAACTGTAACTGTCAGAACCCTCAAAAGGAGGCTCACTACTGTCTAGAAGCCCAGTTCCAACTTCATCTTCTGTTATTTTGCAACTGCATGGACTTAAAGACCCAAACCCAATACACACACACACACACACACACACACACACACACACACACACACACACACACATACACACACACACACACACACACACACAATCAAAAAGAAATAGAAATACTTTTTAAGAAACTTAATTTTGTTACAATTGACATGGAAATAATAAAGGATACAAATCAATCTTAGTCTGTAGACATCCCTCATTTTACCTCCAAAATAAACTTGCATAACAGCATGGAAAATTTCCAGCCGCAGGCATCTATATTAGTTACTTTCCTTGTTGCTATGATAAAATACCAGCCATGAAGCAACTTAGAGGAGGGTTTATTTAGGTTTGCGTTTTGATAGAATACTGTCCATCACAGTGGTCAGAGCTCAAGGACATGGATCACAAATTATCTGCAGTCAGAAAGAAGAAAATGATGAATGTTGGCAGTAAGTCAGCTTTTACTTTTTCTTTGGTTCTAGATTTCAAACCCATGAAATGGCATTGAACACCTAGGCCGGGCCTTTCTATCTTAACTCACTTAATCCGGAAATTTTCACAGATGTGCCCAGAGGCTTATTTCCATAGTGACTCTAAATCTTGTCATCTTACAATCCTGATTTACCATCAGACTGTCAAGCAAAAACTTCTGTAAATAAATCCAAAGCTTGAGGAAATGTCTGAGTTGAAGTCATGAGTTTGTGTATCTTCTACAAAGAGGACAAACTCTAATAATAGATTAAATTTGACAAAGTTTTACTAGGACAATGCTAGACCAAAGACCCTTGAGAATCATTGGTTTTTGAAAGAACAGCATCATATAAGAAACCCAAGGAGGTGATAAAGAAGAAAATACATCAAAGGAAAGTAGGATAGTTTAGGAACTAGGGGTCTTTATAAAACATGGGCATATTGAGATTAAAAGGAGCTGTGGGGCAGCTAGTGAAATGGCTCAGCAGGTAAAAATACTTGTCACTAATACTGACAACCAGGCTTTGATCTCTGGAACCAACATTTGAAAGGAGTGAACTGACTTCCATAAACTACTTTGGCATTTATACATACACAATCACAATTATACAAACACACAAACAAATACAACACACATCATTGAATGCTGTATTTTATTTTTGCAAAAGAAAGAAGGAGAGAAGGTATAAGATATATGCTTATTTATTTGTGTAATATAGTCAAAATTATAGTTCATAGAACTAAGAAATAAGAATACTATTCCTAGTGCTATTTAGCATAACTTAAGTGGTACTTCTTATCCTGTTTAGCTGAATATACTTGGCTGCATTTATTGCCTCCAGACTTACTTATCCATGCCCTATTCATTCTGAAAATTATTCACATGAGGATGATAGTTAGTTTACAATTTTAGTAAGGGCTTGGAAGCATGATTAAAGAATGCATTATTTTAAAAACAGTATGACCTTGAATATAAGAGATTAGACTGTATATTTAATGTCTCACAATGTTTGCAAGAAGGTAGAGTTAAACTAAGTACTTTGTAACTCTGCCAGTATCTGAACATAACAGGAAATCATGTTTGTGAGTCTGATGGAATATTTAAAATATTGATGGGCAGAAGAAAATATACAGTTTTTTTTAATTAAAGGTATTTAAAAGCTTTCAATATGTGTCTAAAAACCTTAGATGATTAAGATGTGATGTACATTCTGGAATATAGTGCATAGCATGGTGTGTCAATGATTTTCATAGTTATGCTTTCAAAGTTTCTATGCTACAGAAGAGACTAAAAATAACTGGGGCTCATTTAAATCACAATAGTATTTAGCAAAATTACCCAAAACTTTCTGGATTAAAGATGTATGTGGTACGAGGTTTCTGGCCATGACTTTCGGGCCTAGCCTCAAGGTTTAGGACCCATAGACCTGCTGACCTGCAGACCCGCAGTCCTGCAGTACCACAGAGACGCACAGATACTTTCAATAGTTTTTGGCTGATCAGCCTCAGGCCCAGGCATATAACTTGCTAGCTCTCTACCCTTCATCTAACCCATTACTCTTTTCCTGTTCAGCCATGCAGCTCAGTACCTTTTCTTAGAGCAGCATAGTTGTCCTCTGCTTCTTCTGGCTTCTCTCTGGCGTTCTGCTCTATGCTTCCTGTTCTCAGAGTTTTTAGTCTGGTAGCCCCGCCACACTTCCTGCCTGCCTTTGGCCCAGTGGGTGGGACAATTATTTACAAAGAAATAACACGATATCCCTACATATCCCCTTTCTCCTTTTAAAACAAAAAGAACTCCACTCCGAATCTAATATTCTTTCTCCCCCACCCCTTATCTATAACAACTTATAAACAACACTGTAAATAAACACAAACCTCCATAATCCATGTTTTGGGAATGTGGGCATTGTTCTCTAGGCTACTTCCTGCTGAATGGGGACACTGGCAATCCCATAGGAATCCAAAGAAAAATATAGGATTATTCACAAGTCTTTAGTGAAGTAATCTGTAAGGCAGAGTCATCACATCCAGTCTCCTTGAAATTGTTCTGGATACAGAGCTCTGGAAAATTCAACAGAGGTGCTCTGAAATGGTGAATCATCTGGGCCATCCATTTCCATTGGAGACTTTTCAGGGGGTCTTCCTCTATCAGACTTTATGTTCTTTATCCAGAAATAAATCCACAGCCTCTCATTTTCTATGGAAATTAAAAGGAAACCTCTTCTCCAAAGTAGCATATCTTTGCATTTCAGTTTTAAAGTAAACTCATTTACAAAATATATAGGTTGAATTAAACCAACAGCATTTATAATCAGCTGTCTTTTAACAGCTTTTACTAAGTCAATTTTGGTCAAGAAGCTTAAAGATAAGACAATAATATACAGTATCCAGACATTCTTTGTATTTTCCATCTTTATGTGGTATATTTACTTATTTGTTTGTTTATTTATTTTACTCTATTTCTTTTTTAAGAGCTTTCTCTACCTTCTTTTTTCTTTCTCTAAGCCTATGTATATATATTTTCAACACACTCTAAACCACTTAGACTCTTTACAAGAAACTGTCTTTACTGTATATTTATTTCTTAACTTTTTCTGTCTCTGACAACACCATTGCTTGGCTAGGGTGATCCGACTCTACCCATATTCTTGTATTTCTTTCTCTTTCTGAACACACCTTTAATCTGCCAAAGTTCAAGGTTGGTAGGATGGTTGGATGGCTCCACCCAGCTCCTAGTCTAACTTCATAGAATATATCTTTTTAACCCAAGTACTCTGGGGAATTTTAGGGTCCAAATAATTACCAAGTAAAACTTTGCCATCTGCTGCTCATTAACTCTATTTTTATTAGGCAGCAGGGCCTCTTAAAAAAAACTCACAAGTAAAAAACTCACAAGTGTTTAGAAGTATATGCCTTTCATTATATTGCTGATTTTATGTCACTATTAGCATATCAATTTGTTATATTGTATGTTAATATATGCATTGATTACATTTCTATCCAATAGAAATAATAAAAATGAAAAACTAAATTTAGTATTTGATAGTGTTCTAGCACTGCAGGAACCTGTTGAATCAGCTCACATTCTAATCCATGCAGTTTTACTCATGTCTACCTTCAGTATGTTTCTGTGTTTCGAGATCTGTTGTGGTGGTCATTTTTACCAACACAAAGTCTATCAAAGGCTACACATCTTTTTTGCTTGTCTTACTTTTCCTTTTTACTGTTAGTTGTTAACATACCAGTGCAGTCCTGGAGTTGCAACACTGGCAACCAAGACAGGTAAGAGCAAACTGCTTTTATCTGGTTGTTTAATATGCACCTCTGTGCCGGTACATTGAGATATCATAGTGATATTGAGATATGGAAATAAAGACACATCATAGTGTAAGCTAGAGCCCACTCTACTCTGGTAGTTTCATTTATAAGCACTGTATACTATCACCATTGACAGTTCACGGTAATTTTGGTTCAACTGTTCTATGAACACACCTTTTCATTATATACCATGCTAAACACTTGCCTGTACTGCTGAAAATTGTAGATGTCTCTCTTGTAGCAGCTTGAGAAGGTTGTAATCATGAACATTAGCCCTGTGCGCAGCTCATTCCCAATTATCTCCTTGGGAACTTTGTTACTGTGCAACTGAGATGCATATGAGTCTTCAAACTGTAATCACCCACAGAACCTTTCCAAGTGGCCAGTTATGCAGAAATCCCACTTTGCTTAAGCTATCTAATAACTCTGTGAAGTAAACTTTTCTGTACCTGTTTCTTCATTTAGTTTTTATTTTTAATTTTCATAGTTTTCCATACATTTCCTATAAAGGAGTTATAGAATATTTTATCTTATAAAAATATTTCTAAACTTATATTAACCTTTATCTACCATTAGTTTGTGTAGGAAGAAAAGACTGAAATGTTTTATGAATAAATTGGTATCTCTGAAGTCTTTTTATCTCAATTTTTCATGGTCTTTAAATCTGATGCATTTTTTTTTTGTGGACCTGAGCACTCTGTGTAGCCATAAACTATCTTTACACTAAATATTACTTCAAACATTTTATTTTCTTTCCTCAAATTTATCCTTAAAACCGACAGTTAAATTGCATAAAGTTATTATGCATAACAATATTTTTGAGTATATTAACAAAGTGTACCTTAGTTTTCTCATTTTCAAAGGGTGGGGGATGATAATAACTTTATACTGGTTATTAGTGGGGTTAAATGAGCTATATGCACCATACTGTATTGAGAAAATAGCTATTTTCTATATTAATTATTATATACATTTCTGATAATGAGATGATTGAAAAGTATATGTGAAAGCTCTAGTGTAGAGAGATTATGTTAGATTGTAAATAATTGCCCGTCTACTAGACTAATAAAAATGCTGATTGGCCGAAGATGTGGACAGGACTACAAGACTAAGAAAACTCTGGGTATGGGAAAAACAGCAGAAATGCCACAGAGAAGCCACGGAGACACCACAGTGAGATGCCAGCAGATGCAGAGGAAAGAAATTGAAATGGTGTTCTGAGAAAAGTTACCAAGCTTCATGGCTAAACAGGGTAAGACTCATGAGTTAGGTTAAGAGAAAGAGCAGGCAAGTTATATGCCTGGGCCCCAGGTCAATCAGTGTACAATTAATATAGGTGTCTGTGTGTTTCAGTGGGACTGTGGGTCTGAAAGTCTAGGCCAGGAGGCTAGGCCTGAAAATCCAGGCCAGAAACCTCATACTACACTCTAGATGTTTAAAAAATGACAATGTCTTCAATACTCATAGTTACTTATAAACAACACACTAAGATGGAATTTAATAGCCTCAATACAGTTGCATCCTCATTATTTTTGGAAATTTTATAAACATTTTTTATAGTTAGGGATTGGAGATGTAAAACATATGAAGAAAAATACTTGTTTAACTATTGTATGATGTTTTGTTTGTTTCCTCACAAATAAAACCGGCTTGGAGTCAGAGGACAGACAGAGCTAGCCATTAGTCAACCATAGAGCTCTGAAGGGCTGTACAGAGAGGAACAGGAAGTGTGGGGCAGGGAAGAGACAGGATCTCGGCCCGTTTAGACTTGACAAATAGAAGAGGAATGAAATGACTAGGGCTGTTTTGCTTCTCTGATCTTTTAGGTTTTACCCTGATATTTGACTCCTGGTTTTCATTGACAAAATTAATTAGATTCACCCTTCATTTGGCACCCAATGTGAAGGACTGAACCCATTACCCTGAGCACAAGTATCTTATGCTCTCACCAGGCAAATGCTGTGGAACAATGCATTTTTATACTATAAGTATATATTACTCTCATTGGCTAATAAAAAGTTGACAGGGTGGTTGCTAGGCAAGAAGTTAGGGTTAAAAGCCAAACTGAAGATGAAGGGAAAAAGGGAAACGTAAGGCAGCCACAAGGCAAGCAGAATGTTGTAGAAAATAAGGTAATGAGCCACAAGCCACTAGTCAAAGCTTAAATAAAAATATGGGTTAATTTAACTGTAAGAGTTAGCTAGTAACCAGCCTGAGCTACCAGCTGAGCATTTATAAGTAATATTAAGCCTTCCAAGTCAGTTATTTGGGAAGCATTTGCCAGGGATTTAGGAACAGGCAGGCAGAAGAGAAATGCTCTTTTACACGTAATACATGCAAGTTTTTAAGTTCGATTTTCAACACCACACTAGATACACAAACTAAGGCAAAGATACTGCTTTGGAGGAGTTAAACTTAGTCCATTGCTCTTCTTTTCTCTTCCCCTCCTTTCCCTCCCTCCCCCTCCCCTTCTCCCTTCTCATCTCCCTCTAGTTCTTTAGCCTAGTTTTCTCCCTTTCATTTTTATTACCATAATCCTTTAACTACTCTGCTCTTTCTTCTTTTACTCATTACCATACATTTTAACTACTAAAATGTATAATATGTATTAAAACCAAGAAATATAAGAGTTCCGATTTTATTCTTTTATTTTAAAGATTATTAGAGTTAATTTGAGGTTTGTTTTGTATTTTTGTGACTGGATGTAAAACATGACTTTCTCCTAAAAAGAGTGCCATTGGGATTTGATTTTGAGACTCATTGTATTAAATATGTAGTTTATTTTAGAAAATAAGGGCATAATAATAGTTATTTGTAGAAATGGAGAGATTTCTCCACAGTTAAAAACACTGGCTTGCCTTCTAGAGGACCTGAGTGAATTCCCAGTACCCATAAAGAAACTAATAGCCATCTTTAACTCCAGTCACAGAGGAACTTGACACCTTTTCTGACCTCTGTTGGCATTGCATGCCTGTGGTACACAGACATACATTCAGGCAAAACATTAATACACATAAAACATAATGCATTTAAAAATTGTTTCACCATACAATCAGTTTTTTGAGAGAAGATGAGCTGGCATGGCAGTATATGACTATAATCCCAGCACTTGGTGAAGTAATGAAGAATGACCAGGAGTTCAAGGCCAGCTTGAGGTGCCTGACTCTCTGCCTTAAAATAAGAATAAAAGCCAAAAGGATGAACTTGTGATATTAGTCTCTGTGACTTACAGGGCAGATACAGCAGCCTTACCATATTTCAGAAACAGCTTTCTTAGACATAATTATCTCTGTTTGCCTTCCAATCATAATAATAATTTCATACTTAGCAAGTTACTAAAGGGGAGTGGTGCCAGGTTTAAGACTCAGAGCAAAAGAGTGATTTCAAAGTATTACAGGGTTGTTTCAAACTAGCTGTGGTGTGTTATAACTGACTGTAAACCAAAGCTCCTTAAACATACAGGGTCATGGCTGATTTCACCTTTCATTTCTTAAGCACAGAGCTCAATAGGTGGTGCATGCTTTTAGTAGCACCATCTGTGCCACGGCTTGATTTGATCTCATCAGAGAGTGACTGAGAGATCTGTGTTCAGTGTTCGTAATTATAGATTTGAGCAGACATTTCCTTCTGCAGTTGGCTCCTCAGCAAACAGCAGTTACTAGGAGGCAAGGCCACCTACTGAGATGAGTCTTGATCAAGCTAAAAGATGGCACTGGCTCAAATACTACATTGTCTTCCAAGGGAATCTGTTTTCTTCAATTATTTCTAACTTTACTTATTCTTACATATAATACTGTTGTATGTTCTAGACTGAATATACACTTATGGATATGACAAAAAGAGAAAATTAAATAAACAATAAAAATAAAAAGAAATAGAGGTAAGAAATAGCTAACAGTATGATGAGGCAAACGTGGCTTTGGAAGGACTCCCTCACAGAAAAATTAGCAGGATACAGTAGAGATCCTAAATTGATTGTGAAGAAGGAGATATTTCACATGAACTTATATTTAAAGTATACACCCTATGTCATGTTACATTATATGACCTTTTAAAAACTGTTGTGTTAAATGTAAATAAAAATGGAATCTCACAAAGTGATGTGTATACCTACACATAGATCATTAACTAGTATGTAGAATTTGAAGTATTGGCTAAAAAGAAAACTATGTCTTTGGTTTAATGGTACATGCGATAGGTTCATAAGATCAAGGGCTACTTGTGATGCATTGTACCTTTTAGGCTATTCTGTGCTACATATGGTCCAGAAATCCTTCTACTGTTTTTGCAGCCAAATTAATTGAAACATGTATATTGAAGAAATACCTGCATTGCCATGTCTATTACAGCACGATTCACAATAGTTAAGAACAGCACTTAAAGTAAGTATTCACTGATAGTTCATAGATTTTTAAAAGCATTTTAGATATATATAATGAGTATACAACTTAGACACAAAAAATAAAGCTATGCCATTTGCTGTAACATGGGTAGAATTAGAAGATTTTATGCAAAGTGAAAATAACATAGGAAAGATATCCCATTTCTTTAATTATACATGAGGTAAAAAGTGATAAAACACTTGTTACTAGAGTCTGGGAAATAAATGGAGGTTATGGGTAGATAGAATTGATACCTGAGTACAGTCTATAGGAAGAATAGCTGAAAACTTTCCAAAGTACCATAGATTAACTATGGTTGGCAATAATTTAGTGTTCAGAATATCTGGTATACATATTCCCTAAGCAAAAGAAAATGATACATGCCTTGTGTGGCCATTGTATGTTGTATACATGTATTCAAAGAATTATCATGTGGTAACCAAAAAATATATACAATTGCTATGTAGGAAATAATTTATTTTAAAAGCACTATTGTAAAACACAAGTTCGGTTTGATTTAATGAAAACTCAGAGCCAGATATTGAAGGAAAACTGGAATATCAGAAAGAGGAAACAGACCACAGTCAAATATCACCCAGGATATCAACTTCTCAGGATAAAAGCTATCTTCCAGCTTCCTCATTCTCACTACTCATCACTTTTACAGAACAAATCTGTCTTCCAATGTCTGCCTTAAATACCTTCATTGCCCAGTTGTTCCACTTCGGGGTTAAATTCTCCATCATATTCCAGAGTTAAAATTAAAGGTGTGAGCTATTACTGTTTGATAGTCCTTGAATCCACAGAAAGACAGAAAGATCTCCATCTCTGGAGTTATGGGATTAAAGGTGTAGGTCACCACTTGATCTTTCCCCATGCAGGAATTAAAGGCATGAGTTATGACCCTCATTCTATGACCCTCCTGGCTTGACTCTGAGTGGATCTGTTCTCTGATATTCCAGACTGGTTTTTATCAAATATAAAATATATCACCACAATATTGTTACATATAAGAGGCAGGAGAGAGAGACTAGAATAATGAATTGATTACTAAAGTTAGAGACAAATTAAATGTACAAGTAACTATATAATTACTTAAATTATTTTGCCAGGATGTTCTATTTTATATTGTATACATGACACCAATAACTATAATTTTAGACATAATGATACAAATACTTTCAAAGAAAAAGTCTTTTATTCTTTTCTGTTTGGCTATAGAAGTTTTATTGCTTCTCTTCTTATCAGAAAAATAAAATGTATTCATTATGGAGCATTTCCAGCCTAAGAAGTTACATATTCTTAAAATATGTAAAGAGTCATTGGATGTTTTGTCTTCACAATCTTTTAGAAATCCTTCAAGTTTGAGAGTAATATGGTACTTTTTAGTAAGACTCGAATAGTTTACTAGGAGAAATGAAATATTTTTTAAAATCTGTATGAAGACTGAATTTACTTGGGACTGAAAGACTGTATTATGTCACACTTTGGCAAGTGTACTTACGTGTTAAATGGCTATATTATTTTATTAGTACTCTATGATGTTCGTTGATATTTGAAGCTTTGGCTGTTTGCTCCATAGCTTGATGCTTAAAAGTTTGTTATATTAAAAAGGCAACTTCTAAATGAAAATTATGAGTGCATTTATATAGCGTTACTGGACAGTTACAAAACTTTAATTTTTATAGTGTTATACATATATGCTATACATTGTGAACATATTTTCTCACTAACCTCTAACTTTCCAATTCTGCAGATCTCTTTATATTATGTGTTTGAATGTTTTTCTTGTGTGTACATAAGTGCACCATGCAAATGTGATGACATGGAGGCCATAAGACGTCATTGAGTCCCCTAGAGGTGAAGTTACAGATGTTTCTGTGCTACCACATAGGTGCTGAGAACCAGTTAGGCCCTCTGTGTGAGCAGCAAATCCTCTTTCTAAACAGTCTTCCTCATATTTTCATATTCATTTAGCTACAGCTGTGCGTCTGTAATTTCTTCAGCCATGTCAAAGAAAATAACATTTCACAGCGTTCCTGTTCATCTTCTTGTTCCAAAATTGTTCCTCTTGTTCCAAGTTGCCCCTGGCCTGTAGGGGAGGTGAAAGAGATATATATCCTATTTAGGTCTGAGCAGTTATTAACCTTTATCTGAACTGCATGTTGACCAGTTATGAGTCTCTCTCTTAATTTTTGTCTCCTGTATAAAGAAGCTTTTCTGCACATAACAGGGAGCAGTAATAGTCTAAGAGTGTGGGCAACAATTTGAGGGTAGTTTTGCTACGAGTTCACTTAGCATAATAATGATAGTGAGTTACTCTATTAGGCCTGTCACACTTACAAACACAACATTTTATCTTTGCCTAGATTTACAATACCAATTATGTATACCTTCCCAGAAAAATGATTGGTTACTTCCTGAACAGCCATGTCACTATTGTTCCAAAGGAACATATTGCTTGGCAGTTCAGCATTGTAAAAATGCAATCTCTATACCAGGGTAAGACATGTCTTTGTTAGGGTTTTTATTGCTGCAATGAAACATCATGACCAAAAATCGAGTTGAGGAGGGTAGGATGCTGGAAGCAAGGCCTGATGCAGAAGCCATGGAGGGAAGTTGCTTACTGGCTTACTTCCTATGGCTTGTTCAGACCACCTTCTCATAGAAGCCAGTACCAGGCCTCCAGGGATGGTGCAAACCACCATAGGCTTGGCCCTCCCCCATTGACACTAAATAAGAAAATACCTTACAGCTTTATCACACTGAGGCATTTCTTCAACTGAGGCTCCTTTCTCTAATTATAATAGCTTGTGCCAAGTTGACACACAAAACCAGACAGTACAGACCATTGATGTCTTTTCTCCTATTTCAGCTTAAATAAATCTTGCCAGCACTAAGAATGAGCCAATGAAAAAGAACTTTTCACCTTAGTTCCAGCTCTGTTTACATGTGTGTTATATATCAAGTTTGAGGTATCATTAGTAAAAGTCTTATTATCTAATATTTTGGGTGACCAAGAGCAATAAAAGTATATTTTCTGTTTTAGAAGCCCCTGATAGCCAAGAGATGATAGGAGCATCCCACACTTAGTACTGGGATTTTTGCTGAAATTCCTATGGCTCCTGGGAACAGCATTATCTATTATCTATCTATTTATTTATGATAACTCAGTTCAAACTTATAACCAAAACTATCATAACTTCCAGTGATCTTATGAAGTAGGTTTCTATATGCCCTTTTCTATATATTCTTAGTTTGGGTTGACCCTGTCCATCCCTGTTTAAACCTTTTCAGGCCTCTTCTATCAGATGATACGTGTTCCCTGTGACTTCTCTAATAACTTATACTTCTGTCCTGTTATTTTTGACATGGTCATAAGTGTCTGCATCTGCACTGACATTTAGTTTTTTTAATGAAATAAAACAATATATTGAATGGCATTTTCCAAAGACTCTTCTGGAAAATAATGTAATTACTCTGTTTTCTACTTGTATTAATTTTATTTTCCTCTATTTTTCATATAATGTATGTATATATGTGGGGGATTAAACATTTATTTGAGTGAATGCCAGAACTCAAGTACCATGCAGTTGTATGAAGGTCAAGCTTATAAGTCAGTCCTCACTTTTTACCTTGTTTGAAATAGGGTTTCTTTTGTTATTTCCCCACTATACTCCAAGCTACTTGAGCCATGACCTGTGAGTTTTCCTGTCTCTGCTTCTCTTCTCCCAGTCAAAGCACTTAGTCTCAGATTTTCCCTCTATGCCTTTAACTTTATGTGGGTTCTTGTCATCCAAACTCTGATCCACATTATCTTAAAGCATGTGTGGTTTAATTTAGACATTTACTCCCTATAATCTTATTCCCTAACTAATCAATTTTATTCATATTTAAGTAAATCAAGAGATTCAAATGTATCTTGATTAGTGCAGCAATTCTATTTTGAAAAGTTTTGGCCAATTGTTTTGCCCAAGTACATTTCCTCAGGGCACTGTTTCTCAGGTTTGTTTATAAATATTTTCAGTGTACTGGTTGTTAGGTTTTTACGTGTGAGCATGAGTTAGTGCTCATTTTGCAAATGTCTATTTAGTTATATTAATAGCCATGCCAGGACAAACACACTTTCACTCCAGACTCTCATGTTATTGCATTAATGACTTCTACATTCCAATATTGTAATGGAGTTCTCTGAAAACAGTCTGACATTTTCCCGAACTTCACTCTTGAACTTTAATTATGTATTCAAAATATTTTGCTGCTGATAAATGCACATTCATTTCATGCCTATTATTACCATTTTTAATATTGTTGAAACTGTACTTCATATGTCTATGCAGATATCAATTCCACTCTCTGTATTTGGGATGAATTGGTTATCCATTGTCTGGTCAGCTTTTCTCAACTTCCATACTCATTTTTCTTCTGTACTTTAAGGCCCTTTTTCTCTTTGCACTTGCTATAAGAATATTGTTTTTCTTTGTTTTTACATAACAAATATCACTTTCATCATATATTTCTTTTTATTTGTGTATGTTTTCCATGTATTTTCCAAATCATCAGTGTTCTTTTCTTCTGTTCTTTTTTAATACTCTTAAATTATTAAAAATGTCTTTTATATACCCTCCACTGTTCTACATCCCTTCCACTTTATTTCTCTCCCTCCCCTATTCCCACCCTATAGTCACTCCTCAAAGGAGTTAAGGCATCCTTTGAGTAGTCAGTATAAGGTAATATACCAAGTTGAATCAGGCCTGATGGTTCCCTTCCTGTATAAAGGCCGAGTAAGACTTTAAAATCCAATTCATGTAGCTGGGATAATTTCTGGTCCCATAGCCAGAGGACCCACTAACAGTTTGATTAATGCAACTGACACCTTCATTCAGAGAACCTTGTTTGGTCCCATGCAGGATCTCCAGTGTCAGCCCAGGGTCCTTCAGCTCTCATTACAGTGGATCAGCTCTCCCTGTGATTTTCTTTATTTGTTTTTGACCTCATCCCCCAACTTGCTTGTCTAGTTACTCCTCCCTCTCTTCAACTGATTTCCAGGAGTTCCTTCAAGTGTGTTGCACAAATTAAGGAAACTCAGGGTCAGAACTCTTGGAAAGTCAGAGATATTAGAGAGATTAAACAGCACAGTCAGATCTTACCCAGCTGTCTTTCAGGTTCCTCAGCCAAGTTCCTCCTGGCTTCTTCTGCCTGCTCTGTCTTTCTATGCCTGCCTTAAATACTTTCTCTGTTCAGCTAAGGTGTGGTACCACCACTGCCTGCCTGGGAACCTGGAAATACTAATGTAAACTAAGATGACCTAGAACTCAGTTTGGCTTAAGGACATAGGCCACCACTCCCAGGATATTCCCTATGCTGAGATTAAAGGTGTGAGTTACTACTGTCTGATCTTCCTAGACTGACTGTGGGTAGATCCCTCTGATATTTCCGAATGTTTTTATTATATTACAAAATATCCACACATATCCCCTTTTGTCTCAAATTTTTAATAAAGAAGGCTATAGCTAACATAAGAAAAACCATATACAATAAGTACAATAATTATATACAATATATACAAACAATAAACGAGTAATGTCCAGTTCATTAACAATTGGCTATGGATGTCTGCATCTACCTCCATCAGTTGTTGGATGTAGGTTTTATGATGGCATTTGGGATAGTCACCAATCTGACAACATAAGAAGGCTTGTTCAGGCACCCTCTTCCAGCATTACTAGAAGTCTAAGATGGGATTCACTTGTGGTTTCCTGTGATTTTGATAGTTCCTGGTTTCTTCCTAGTCCTATAATGGCTCACTCAGTCAGGATATCTCTTTCATTACTCATCCTCTTCATCTCTCCTCCAACCCAGCCATCTTGAACCCCCATGTTCCCACCTTCTATGTTCCCACCTTCTATCCTCTCCCCTCTACACTCCCCTCACAGTTTACCCAGGAGATCTTAACCACTTCCCTTTCCCAAGGCAATTTATTTGTATCCCTCTTAGGGTCATCCTCTCTTTCTATCTCCTCTGGGGTTGTGGAATTATAGCCTATTTTATATATAGCCTTTGTTATGTTTTTAGCCACCTTTGAGGAAGTTATACCTTCTTGGTCTTTCTGGGTCTGAGTTACTTCACTCAGGATGACTTTTCCTAATTCTATCTATTTGCCACAAGGTTCATGATGTCATTGTTTTTACCACTGAGTAATACTCCATTGTGTAAATGTACCATATTTTATGTATTCATTCTTCAGTTCAGGAGCATCTAGATTGTTTCGGGTTCTGTTATTATAAATAATGCTGCTATGAACATAGTTCAGCCCATGTCCTAGTGTTGTGGTTAAGCATCTTTTGAATATATGCCGAAGAGTGGTATTGCTGGGTCCTGAGTAAGGCTTATTCCTAATTTTCCGAGAAACCACTATACTGAATTCCAGAGTGTCTGTATAAGTCTAAATTCCCACCAACAGTATCAGAGTGTTTTCCTTTCTCTACATTCTCTCCAGCACAGACTGTCATTAGTGTCTTTTATATTAGCCATTCTAACAGGTGTAAGATGGCATCTCAGAGTTGTTCTAATTTCCATCCCTGGTGGCAAAGGATGTTGAACACTTCCTTAAATGTTTTTTGGTCATTTGAGATTCTTCTTTTGAGAATTTTCTGTTTATATCTGTACTAAATTTTTTAATTAGCTTATTTGCTTTTTTGATGTCTAGTTTCTTGAGTTCTTTATATATTTTGTAAATCAACCTTCTGTCAGAAGTGGGATTGATAAAGATCTTATCCTATGCTGTAGGCTGTTATTTTATCTTATTTACCATGTCCTTTACCTTACAGATGCTTCTCAGTTTCAGGAGGTCACATTTATTAATTGTTGCTCTCAGTGTCTATGCAACTGGTATTACATTTAGGAAGTGGTCTCCTGTGCCAATTAATTTAAGGCTATTTCCTACTTTCTCTTCTCTCAGGTTCAGTGTAACTGGGCTTATTTTTAGGCCTTTGACTCACCTGGATTTGAGTTTTGTGCAGGATAATAGATATGGGTCGATTTGCGTTCTTCTACATGGTGACACCCAGTCATGCCAGAACCATTTGTTAAAAAGGCTTTCTCCCATTGCACAATTTTGTCTTCTTTCTCAAAAATCAGGTGCTCACAGGTGTTTGGATTACTGTCAGGGTCTTGGTTCAATTCCATTGGTCACCATCTTGGTTTTTGTGTAAATACCAAGCTGTCTTTATTACTGTAGCTCTATTGTAAATCTTGAAGTGTGGATGGTGATGCCTCCAGAAATTCATAACATCTGTTAATTTCCTTATTTCTCTGTTAAGTTTCTGTCTAATAGACCTAACCAGCTGTGAGAGTGGGCTATTGAAGCCTCTCACTATTAGTATGTGGGTTTGATGTGTGGTTTAAGCTTTAGTAGTATTTCTTTTACAAATGTAGGCACTATATTAGTTGATAGTTGCCATTTTGTAGGTAGCAGTGGTGATGTATGCATGTTTCTCTTCTTTGGGGTTTGCTGGTATGAGGTTATCTGTTTACTGTGTTTTCATGGGTGTAGCTAACTTTTTGGGGTTGCAGCTTCTCTTCCAGTAGTTTCTGTAAAGTTGGCATTTGTGAATATATATTGTTTAAATCTGGTTTTGTCATGAGATATCTTTTTATCCATATTAATCGTAATTGAAAGCTTCGTTGAGTGCATTAGTGTTGGGTTAGCATCCATGGTCTCTTAGTGTCTATAGCAAGTCTATTCAGGACTTTCTGGCTTTCAGAGTTTCCACTGACAAGTTGGATATAATTCTGAATATATTTTCTGTGCCTTTGAGCTGGTGTCTTCTCCTTCTTCTGTACCTATTATTCTAAGGTTTGGTCTTTACATGGTATCCCAGATTTCCTGGATATTTTGTGTTAAAAGTTGGTTGTTTTAATATTTTTTAAACCATTGAATCTATTTTCTCTATCATATCTCAAAGCCTGAGATCCTCTCTTCCATCTCTTATATTCTATTGGTAATGCTTGCTTTTTTATTTTCTATTGCATAACTCTAGTTAGCACACAATGAAAACCCAGAGCCAGATATTGGATAAAAGCTGAAATATCAGAAACAAACCACAGTCATCCAGCCAACTCCTCAGGCCTGTACCCAGGAATCCTCCAACCAAATGCCTCTGAGTCTTCAGCTGAGAAAGAAGGGAATGTCCCTGGACAAGCATAAGTCTTTGTATGATTTCCATGTGTTCACAAGGCAATTGCCAGTGAAGGAAAGAGAGGAATCATTAAGGACTAAGCAAAGCTCAGTCACATAATATTATTTTCCTTTTACATACTAATGTCCCATAAATAAACATTTAAATTAATCTTTTCAACCATATTTTGAGTCTACAAATAGTATTTATAATTTGAATCAATCCTTATGGTCTAGGGACTCATCATTAAATATTTTCCCATATCTGAACTGTTTAAATCTTGAAATTCTTTGAGCTACACCTATGATATCACATTCTGTTATTTTTAACCAAGGGCTTTTAGTTTGAAAGATATTATATTATAATCACTTCTTTCCCCTACAGGTTTATAATTGATATATTAGGAATTGTATGGAGATGAGTGTTAGCATGTAAGTTTTTAATTATTACCTTTGTTTTGTTCTTAACAGATTTCTAGGTATGTACAGACAATAGATATTTGAATTTTGATACAACTGTGTTATCTTTGAAGATTTATATATATATATGTGTGTGTGTGTGTGTATGTACATGTATAATTTGATTCTATTATATATGATATACATCACATATATAATTGATATACCTATACATTTATTACATTTTTATTGTTAATTAACTATACTTGTCTCTGATCATTTCCATTATGTTATTGGAATAGAAATATGTTGATGTGAGTGATCTCCAAAGTTCCGGAATGACAAAACCTTAGCCAAACATGAGACAGATAGATACATAAATACATAGATGAATGGATGGATGGATAGATAGATAGATAGATAGATATAAATGGATGTTCAAATTACACCAAATTTGATATTGTTACACAAATTTTACTTGGTCTGAGATAGATAGATAGATAGATAGATAGATAGATAGATAGATAGATAGATAGATAAATAGATGTTCAAATTACACCAAATTAGATTTTATTGCACAATTTATTGCACAGATTTTTACCTGGTCGTATAATGAAAACCCAGAGCAAGATATTGAGAAAAAAGCTGAAAGATTACAGAGACAGAAGAAAAAGCCACAGCTACTTCTTACCCAGCCAACTCCTCAGAGCTGTCTCTAAGAATCCTCAGTTTGAGTGCCTCCGAGTCTTCAGTCAAAAGGAAGGGGGATCAGGCAAAGAGCTCATCTCCTGCCTCTCCTCACCTTATCTTTCTTTCTCAGATATTTCACTTCCTGTTTCAACATTGCTATTGCTAGGATTAAAGCTGTATGCATTTCCCAAGTACTGGGAACAGAGGCCTAGGATCCCAAGTGCTAGGGCTAAAGCTATGTGATGTTTGGCTTTGAACTAATAAGGATCCAGAGGGATTTCTGCCTCTGCTTCTCAAGTGCTAGAATTTAAGGTGTATGTCATCACTCACTGACCTTTGTGGTTACCTCAGATTGGCTCTGTCGCCACCTGATCTTCAGGCAAACTTTATCAGATAGACAATGTATCACCACATGATATACAAAAAGAGACATTATAGTAAAATTTAGAAGATACTTAGGACATATTTTTAAGACTAAAATTTTCCAAATTGGAAATTCTGCAAGAAATAGATACATTTATACATGCTTATGGCCTAACAAAGTTAAAACAAGATGAAATAAATAATCACAGTGAGTAATTGGATTAAAGCAGTAATAAAAATATAGCCCCTAACTGAATGAAACAAGTTTATGCCTAAATAAAATCATTGTTCAATTTTGATGGAACTTTAAAGAATCATCACAATATATGTTCCTTAAAATAGTCCATAAGTAGAAAGGGAAGGAACAACATTTAATTACTACAGAGAGAGTCATATTCACAGATACAGATATGATAAAGACAACAACAACAAAAGTTAGACCAATATTTCTGATGTACATAAGTACAAATACTCTTAGTAAAATATCTCAACAAGAATCAAAAATATCAAAAACAGCATTTATCATGATCAACTCAGATACACTCCAGAGAAGCAAGGATGATTCAATATGAGCAATATAGCTTTGCTTGGCTTTTGCCACAAGTAGTGATGGTGACACAGAGGGAACTACTTTAGTTTCTGGCCTTGTATGTCAGTCATGTTGAAGGATGACTGTTCCTTGGGATTCAGAGAGATTCCAAAGCTATAATGTCTTTCTGAAATATAATTTCTTATCTGAGGTAAGTAACAAGAACTTCACTAATGCAATATGTTGACGTGTATTTTAATAGAATAAATTCTTGATGAATTGAGAGTTAGAACTAGAATAGTCACAGTTTTTCAACTCTGTTATTGTGCTTATCTTTGACTATGTTTTTTGGAAAACATTAGTTTTCAGCCTTTATTGTGCTTTATAATTTTTGAGCAATATTAACTGCATCTCACAACTCTAGAAATTTGTTGTGGAATATTAATTTGAGATGTTTTACATTCCTTTATGCTATGGAATGTTTGCATCATGATGCAAAGATGTGTTACATTCTTTCGTGTTACATTTGTTTAACTCTATAAAGCTGTGTTACTTTGTTTGCCCAAAACACATTATTGATCTAACAAAGAGCTGAACTGGCCAGTGTCTAGGTAGAAGAAAATAGGCAGGGCTTCCAGGTAGAAAAATAAGTAGAAGGAGGGAAAAAAAGAGGTGGATAAAAGGAGAAGAGGACATTGGTACCAGCCACCCAGCTACACGGAAGCCAGGGACCAGCCTACCAGCTTCATAGCAAGCCATGAAGTAATAAATAAAGAAAAGTACATAGAAAGGTAAAAGCCCAGAGGCAAAAGAGAGATTGGATAATTTACAGCAAAGAAAGAGAACTACAGACGTATCTCCCATATGAACATTGATGCACAAATACTCAATAAAATACTGGCAAACCGAATACAACAATATATCAAAAAAAAATTATCAACCATGATCAAGAAGTCTTTATCCCAGTGAAGCTCAACATACAAAAAACTGTGAAAGTCATCCATCATTTAAACAAACTGAAAAAAAAAAAACACCACATAATCATTTCATTGGATGCTGAAAAATTCTTTCACAAAATCCAACATTCCTTTATAATAAAATCCTGGAGAGATCATAAGTACAGAGAAAATACCTAAATACGATAAAGGCAATATACAATAAGTTGACAGCCAACACCAAACTAGATCAAGAAACACTCAAAGCAATCCCATTATAATCAGGAACAAGACAAGGCTGTACTCTCTCCCCTTACCCATTTAATATAGTTCTCAATATTTTAGCTATAGCAATAAGAGAGCAAAAGGAGATTAAGGGGACAAAAATTGAAAGGAAGAAGTCAAACCATCTCTATTTTCAGATGATATAATGGTATACATAAGTGACCCCAAAATTCCACCAGTGAACTCCTACAGCTGATAAACACCTTCAGTAATGTAGCAGGATACAAAATTACCTCAAAAAAAATCAATAGTCCTCCTATACACTAAGGATACTAGGGTTGAAAAAGAAATAATGGAAACATCACCCTTTATAATAGTTGCAAATTGCATTAAATATCTTGAGGTAAGTCTAACCAAAGAAGTCGCAGACCTGTTTGACAAAAACTTTAAATCACTGAAGAAAGAAATTAAGGAGAATATCGAAAATGAAAATATCTCTCATGTTCCTGAAAAGGTAGGATCAAAATAGCAAAAATGGCAATTTGAGAAGCTTCTGAAGGCAAAGGACATAGTATATAAGACAAAAATGACAGTTTAAAGAATGGGAAAAAACCTTTACCAACCCTATATTTGACAGAGGACTGATCTCTAAAACATACAGAGAACTCAGGAAACTAGGGATCAAAACCCCAAATAATCTAATTAAAAAGTAGGGTTCAGAGCTAAAAAAGGGAATTCTCAACATAAGAATTATAAATAGCTGAAAGACACTTAAAGAATTTCTCAACATCATTAGCCACCAGAGAAATGCACATCAAAACAACTTTGAGATACCACCTTACAGCTGTCAGAATGGCTAAGATAAAGAAAACACAGATGACAGCCTATGCTGGAGAGGATGTAGAGCAAGACAACATTCGTTTATTGTTTGTTGAAGTTTATACTTAGAAAGCAGTATGACAGTTCCATAGAAAAATAGCAATCAATCTCCCCAGTGATCCAGCAATACCATTATTGGGCATATGCCCAAAGGATGCATATTGTTACCTGAAAAGTACTAGCTCAGCTATGTTAATATCAGCATTATAAGTAGTAGCAAGAACCTGAAAATAACCTAGATGCCCCTCAACTGAAGAATGGATTAACAAGTTGTGTTACATCTATAAAATGGATTACTACTCAGCAGAAACAAAAAATGACATCCTAGAATCTGCAGGCAAATGGATAGATTGGGGGAATATCCTTCTGAGTGAGGTAACACAGTCCTAGAAGGATAAACATGGGTTGAACTCACTCATAAGTTGATCCTAGGCAAAAAGTAAAAAATACCCAGGCTGCAAACCACATCCCCTGAACATCTTGGGATAAGAAGGAACTTAAGAGACACATCCAGGGATCTCTCTGGGAAGAGAAAATAGAGATCTCCTGAGCAAATTGGGATCATAGTGGGTAGCCATCAAGGGTAGATGGGAACAAATCATGAGAGAAGGACATGGTTGAGTAATAGGAACAACAAAGAGGGAGAAAAAGGGGATAGATATCTTGATAAAGGAGGCCACTGTGGGGCAGCAAACAGCCTGAGTGCTAGGGAAACCTCCAATAACCCACAAGATGCCCTTGGCTAGGACTCCAACCAATAGTGGAGAGGATGCATAAATAAGACTTCCCCTATAATTAAATGAAGGATTATCCTAAGTGTCATTATAGAACCTTCATCTAGCAATGAGGTAGAAGGAGACATCCATAGTAAAATACCTGGTCAAACTCCTAGTCCAGCTGAAGAGAGAGAAAAAGGAAAAAGTATATGAACAAAGGGATCAGGATTATGAGGAGGAGACCCACAGAGACAGATGGATGGAGCTATTGGAAGCTAACAGAATCAAAAACAACTACTAGGTAATCTTCAGGAAATGGAACTAAACCCTCTAAGGTAGATGACTCTTGACCCGCATGGACAGTATGTGGAACCTCCTGGAGTAGGATCAGACTATGTTCCTGTACATGAACTGGCATCTTGGAGCTTATTTCCTAAAGAGGAACTCCTAATCCAGCCTTCATACTGGGATGAGGGACTCAGACCTACCTCAAACGGGTACACCAGACTGAACTGACCTACCTTCAGACTCCTTGCCCTCTTTGGGGAACAGATGGGGGATGGGACCTAGGGAGGCTGGGGAAGGACTTGGATAGATTGAATTAAGGGAAGGCAAGCAGAGGTATGCATAGCAAAAAATACCTTTTTAAAATAAGAAAATATATAAATAATAATATTTTAAAAATAAATAAGCCAAATAAAGGCCAGGCATTTATAAATAAGCATGTTTCCGTTTTGGTTCTGAGTGCTAGGCTTTCCCAAAGGGAGGGAGGGTGAAGCTGTAGAAATTTGTGTAGGAGTTTTTTCTGAGAATGCAGACTCTAACAGCTCCTCTTTATTATGCATCGGAATAAAGAAACACCACAATAATAACAACAACAATGATACTACCAAGCAGGAGGAATGACCATTTTTAGAAGAAGTAGCTGGGTAAACTTGAGTTAACACCCAAACAGTAATTAAGACCTGCATTAAAATGTGCACAAAATATTATTCGATAAATAATTAATGGAAACAAAGTTAGAAATTAGTGAGCACTAGAACCTAGATTGAATAAAGAAGAAAGAAATTTTATTCATTACAGTCTTGTCCTAACACTGCAAAAGCAATTCAAATTAAAGATAAGTTTGCAAAATCTCTCTGATTTCCTTGTAGTAAAGATAGCAGGTACATACTTGAATAGATGGTCTACAAGCTGATCAATAACTGGTTGGACTATCTGAAATTGCCTTCAAATGTGTATTACAGAAGTGGGGGGGGTATTGATTTAAAGAATACCACAGGGAAGAATTCAAAGGGGAAGATGGAAGCTATAAGGAAAGAACACAGCTCAATTTAAGACCAACACTCTATGCAACTATCCAGCCATGAAATAGATGACCTTGGGAGGCCACAGACTCCCCAGGGTAGTTGTCTGAGTAGTATGGATTTGCCCTTTTCATGAAATGATGGAGCATGCTGCATGGATATCAGGATTTTTTTTTTTTTTTTTTTTTTTTGGCCTACCCACCATCTCAGTATATGTCACAGGAATAGCGTTTTGTTTTGAGAAATTAGCCTAGCTGAACTGGTTAAAGTCCATGAGGGCAGTTAATGCAATCTCCTCTCAGGGCCAAGTTGGAAACTTTGTTCAAATTAATCAGAATCTCATTTCCAGGAAATTGAGCTGCAGAAGTGGGAAGTCATTCATTCCTAGAGAGACAAACCCAATTCAGAAGGAGGCTAGTTTTTAACAGCTGGAATTCAATGTTGCTTTAGTTTTTAACCTCATTAGAATGTGGAGTTTCAGTATTTACTCTAAGATATGCTTTTTTTTCCTAATTAGTTTATCAATTTATAATACTATGTAACTAACCAGATATAATTTCTGGTGTTGAAAACCTTTGGAATGTGATTAATACAAATATACCATCTTGCATGACTCACCTGATTCACTGTGGCAATAAACATCCAGATTGCCTGTGGAGTTTTATCAAGAAAGATTTTTTGCCAGTTTCTTTTCCTGTTTGAGAAAGGGTTTCACTGTGTACCCCAGGCTGTCCTGAAACTCACCATCCCCTGCTTTAACTTCTAAAATGCCACCTCTCCAACTTGCCACTTCTAGTTTACGATATCTTTGTTGTTGCTGTTGTGGTTTATTTTATTTTGGCGGGATGCCATTCACATTTGTGGATGTTCAAGCACGATATATATATGCATTTGTTCTCTCCTTCCACTTTGTGAGTCCTGGAAATCAAACTCAGCTCAACAGAATGAGTCACATGACTTTTCCACCGAGCTCTCCCCTGACTCTTTTGTCAAACTTTCAAGGTCGGAAAATCAGGTAGACAAATAGGAGAACTGGAATTTTTGTGACCTATAAAAGGTTGTTATTTGTCCTGAGTGTTAGAGTTTATAGAACGAGTCAGGGTTTGCAACTTTGAACCCAGATGCATCTTTCTCTTTTTTTTTCTGGCCACTTTGGTTGTTCTGGATTGTGTCTATGACATCATTATAGTAATGAGCAAACATCTGAGAGAGTCATTTGATGAAACCTGACATGACCAGAACCAGTGCTTACTTCAGTGAATAAGCAATTGGATTGAGCTGTCAGCCAGTGGAAAAGCTTTACTCAAGGAAAATAGTAGAGTCTACATCGTCACCTCTTTAAAGAAGCAGGATTACTTTCCCTGACCATATGGTAAAGGTAAAGAATTTTAAATTATAAAAGCTGTCAACTTTTTGTGTAGCATATTTTCTTTATGTATTTAAATATGGAATGTTGGTGATTTTTGAACGTATGCAAATATCATGAGCTTCACAAAGAACTTAGCATTCATTTTCTGTCCACATTTGCACCCAAGCCTGGCTTATTCTCTAAGATATGTTCCAGGAGGGCTACCGCAATAATTTCAGACCATCAGGTATCTCACATTACTCACCTACATCGTTCCTATTTGTCTCTGTCACCTTGTCTTCAGCTCTCTTGGTTCTCTATGATCTTCATTACTTGGCTAAATTCCCTGTCATGACAGAACAATAGTCATCTTGGTGATTTTCCCATATAATTGAATTGTGCCAGTTTCTAAATATTATGTAATAAATTTCATTTTTTGGAGAGAATATATATATGTGTGTGTGTGTGTGTGTGTGTGTGTGTGTGTGTGTATGTGTGTGTGTGTGTGTTTTCTATCATGTACAAGTACTGTCTAATTTTTGAGAGTTTTAAGATCATTTTTGAGGAAACTTGTAACTAAATCTTTCCTAAATATGAAGATAATTTTCTTTCTTATTCTAGGTATGAATTTTCTGTCTTACACACATACATTTGGGAATAACCCTATGTTCTATTGATGTTTTCAAAGTAACAGTAGTTGGATTCAGATCTCACCTTCTGTGTGTGTGTGTGTGTGTGTGTGTGTGTGTGTGTGTGTTTTCTATCATGTACAAGTACTGTCTAATTTTTGAGAGTTTTAAGATCATTTTTGAGGAAACTTGTAACTAAATCTTTCCTAAATATGAAGATAATTTTCTTTCTTATTCTAGGTATGAATTTTTCTGTCTTACACACATACATTTGGGAATAACCCTATGTTCTATTGATGTTTTCAAAGTAACAGTAGTTGGATTCAGATCTCACCTTCTGTGTGTGTGTGTGTGTGTGTGTGTGTGTGTGTGTGTGTGTGTGTGTTTTCTATCATGTACAAGTACTGTCTAATTTTTGAGAGTTTTAAGATCATTTTTGAGGAAACTTGTAACTAAATCTTTCCTAAATATGAAGATAATTTTCTTTCTTATTCTAGGTATGAATTTTCTGTCTTACACACATACATTTGGGAATAACCCTATGTTCTATTGATGTTTTCAAAGTAACAGTAGTTGGATTCAGATCTCACCTTCTGTGTGTGTGTGTGTGTGTGTGTGTGTGTGTGTGTGTGTGTGTGTGTGTGCGCGCGCGCGTGCATGCGCACGCGAATGTGCGTGAGAGAAAGAGATTTCAATTACCTATAATGCTTTTACTTCTTAATATTCTATTTTAAGTTTCTTATCATTTATTTAGCCTCTTTTACAATGAGTTTTGGCTCCATTTTTTTTTTTTTAGCTTAAACATACCTGTGACCATAGCTGTTCATGCTGACACAGTCACTATAAGCTTGTGTCTACTAAGACCTTGTCATGTTCAGCAAATACTATTTTGCTACAGATCTGCTACCTTTGGCTCTTATATCCTTCCTTAGACTCCTCTATACCACTTAGTGGAATCCTATTTAATTATACTAATCTAAATACTCATAGCTACCACCAGCATATGAGAGACAACATGTGGCATTTTTCTTTCTGAATCTGGGTCATCTTAATCAGAATGATTGTTTCTATGTCTATTCATCTACTAGGAAATTTAATTTGTTTTTATTTTTATTAATTATTTTATCTATTTTTTTTCCATGTCCACCACTGCTTTCCTTTACCTCCCCTTCTCCCAGTCATCCCTCAGCTTCCCGAATCCACCACATTCCTCCCCATCCATTCCTCAGAGGAAGACTCCCAGGGTGAGTCAATACAGAGTCTGGCATATCCAGTTGAGATAGGACCAAGCCCCCTCCCCACAGTATCAAGGCTGAGTAAGGTGTTTCTCTGTATGGGATGGGCTCTGAGGTGTCAGTTCATGCACCAGGAATAAACTCTGGTCCAACTTCAAGAGGCTCCACAAACTGCCCATGCCACTCAACTGTCAACTACATTCTCTGCATTTGGAAGGTTTAGATCCATTCAATGAAAGTTCCTCAGCTGTTATTTCAGAGTCAGTGAGCTCCCAACAGTATGGGTACGCCTTCTTTCTGTGTCTCCTCACCACCCTAATTGCCATTATAGAACCTTCTTCCAACAACTGATGGAGACAGATACAGAGATCCATAGCTAAACACCGAATCAAGATCCTGCTCCAGCTGAAGGGAGGGAGGAGAGATCATGTGAGGAAAGCAATGAAGATCATTTTTCTTTTTATTTTATTTGGTGCTGAATAGTGAAATAATAATAATGATAAATATTCCATCAACTAAATATTCCACATTTCCATTATTCTTCCATCCGCATTGGCGTTTAAGCTGTTCCTATTTCCTGGCCACTGTGAACAGAGCAGCAATGAACGTGAGTGATGGAGTACTTTTGCAGTGGGATATAGAATTTGGGGGGAACGTGGCCAGACATGACTGGATCACACCATAGCTTTGTTTCTAGCTTCTGAGGACCCTGCGCACTGATTTCCACAGTAGCTGCCTGAGTTTTCACTCCCACAAATATCGAATGACCATTTCCTTCCTCCACATCCCTGGCAGCGTTTATTGACATTGTATCTTCAATCTTAGCCATTCTAGCTGGTGTAAGAAAAAAATCTCACAGCAGTTTCCAATTGCGTTTCCGTGATGGCCAAAAATAACATAAAAAGTAACTTAAAAATGAAAAATAATGAAAATGCTTTATCACTCTTTTTCTCAACCCAGTTTCTAAATTGAGGGCTTTTTCTTTTCCATTTACTTACGTATTTATGTATTTATGTATGTATGTATGTATGTATGCATGTATTTATTTATTTATTTTTGCTTTGTGATTTAGGTTTTGAAGTTTTGCATATTTTGACTAGTTAGGGTTCCTATTGCTGTGATAAAACACCGTGACAAAATACAACCTGGGAAGATAAGAATTTATTTCAGATCATCCTCCATCACTGAGGGACTTTGGGGATCTGTAAGTCAAGGAATGGGGTAGAAGCCATGGAGCAACACTGCTTACTGGCTTTTCTACATTGCTCAGACACTTCTATGCAATCTGGAAAAACTGCTCACATTTGTTACTACACACAATGATCTTGGCCCTTTCACATAATCATTAATAAAATAATCCAGGATTGGAAGGATGGCTAAGCAATTAAGAGCACTGGATGCTCTCCAGAGGGTCTAGGTTCAATTCCCAAATTCCCAACATCCACAAGGCTGCTGATGTCTATCTGTTTGTCCAGTCCCAGGGAATATATTATTGTCTCCACTGGCCCTACATGAACATGGTTGATAGATATAAATTCAGGAAAATTATCTATACATGTAATAATAATTAATAATGATGGTGATGAAATTTTTAAAAAGAAAATCAACAGACTTACATAGAGGCTATCTAAATAACGGCATTTTCTCAATTAATATCACCTCTTCCTAGTTATGTCTATGTTTACATCACATTGATAAAAACTAACCAAGAAAATATTCTAGATAGCAAACCTCTGTGAGATAAAAAGAAAGTAAGATTTTATTATTATTATTGTTATTATTATTATTATTATTATTACTATTTATTCTGCTTCTTCACTTGAATGAAAATGATGGGGTCCTTTGCTGTATAAACCTTCTAATTTCAAGAGATCCCCTTTAGACAATTATTTTACTCGGTAATTGTTCTTCTGGAGTACGATTCAGAAACTTGTTCATATACCAATAATTTCAGGTGAATTCCCTAATGTCCTCTGTAACAGACATAAATTTTTCTGTTTATTTTAAATTAATTATTACTCAGAGTGAGAGATAAGACCATGATCTCATTCTCTATATGTTGCTATCCAGTCGGATCAGCCGCATTTGTTGATGATATTTTATTTTCTCCAATGTGTATTTTGGGCCTCTTTTCCAGAAACCTAGTGTGTATTTGTCAGGTATATATACAGGCATGTTACAATATATCCGTGGAGGTCAGAGAACAACTTAATTAGTTCATTTAGTTCTTTTACCATGTGTAGTCTGGCAATGAAACTGGTCATTAGGCTTAACTGGAAACACAGCATTACTCACTGAGCCATCGCGCTGATCCTAATTTTACATTTTAAAATTGATTTTCATACTGATATGTTTTCAGAAGCCTTGATTCCTCTAAGAATCCACACAGGAATAAAACTTAAAAGTACACATTCACTTCAGATACAAGCATGCTATTTATCATTTTTTAATTTCCTGAAGGCATTTTTTAAAAAAATAACAAGATAGAGTGTGAGTAAAAATGTATCTTTCATTAATGTACATTTATTTTTAAATTTACTAATATAATAATTATATTTATAACTCCTATTACCTTGCCTTGGGAGTGAGTAACTCAAATATTTCCCCCTTTATTGCCTAATAGCAGTAACAGAGATAACAGTCATTTTTGAATAAGCTTACAACATTTTATTGTGCTTCTTTAAACACATATGAATATGAACGTCAGCTCTATAACATTGTAGGATAGTATTTATTATTGCAGTAGTTTATCATTTGAAAGTTCTCCATCACATGAAGAATATTAAACTATTTCAAAGACAGAATGAATCGTTTTTATGAACAACTGCCCATTCTGTAGTGAAGCACATTGAAAACTTTTTTTTGATTTTTCTATTATGCAACAGAAGGCCCATTTGATGTGAGATTTAACTCGGGATTCACTATGGAGAGATGAGATGGGATATGGAACAGATGGCAATGGAGAAAATAACGTCTAACCAAAGACTGGAATTTCTAGAATGGAAGGAAATCTGGCTTTATAAACTATGTTACCATTGATGGAGTAGCAGGTTATTAACATTTGTACATCGGGAAAAATAAAAATTAAGATTTCCTTAAAACTTCCTATAGGAAGTGATACCTATTTATAAAATCAACAGTTAACAAGTTCTAGATGACCTGAGTCTGTTGCAATCAAGATATAGCTAAGTGAGTTCCCAGTGATGTGATGGGACATTGTTACATCCAGTACAATAGGTTATGGATTGTGCTTCACTACAAGGTTCTGATCATTTGTGACTTGCTGGTAAATGTATTTCTCATAATGAAAGTAGTTATCGTATAAATACTAAAATCAGCTGAAAATTTTCAGTCAGAACTAGTAAACAAACAAGGGAGAAAAAGTGAGATGCAAATTTCAACAAGTAAGGGTAATTTTTTTTTTCTTTGAAGAGAGAATAAATAAAATGTTGGTACAAGGAACATTCCATGTAAAACTAATATATTTCCTTTAAAACTTTTACAACAATAAACACAGATGAAGTTTTCGCAAAAGTGGAATGTTAGACTGTGGCCTTTAAAAACGTCTTCCCCATGAATAAATGAAGAAATATTAACAGCTGTCAGATGAGGAGTAGTTTGTTAAAGGTACATTTCTAAGAGTTCAGTCTCCTGTTCAAGGCAGATTTGAAAGAGCTAAAAACCCACGCAGTTTAGGGAGGAAACTGTCAAGTAAATGAAATGCTCTCAAGTGGGTTAGAGGCGCAGGAATAAGAAATGACCTTTCCACTGGCAATTAATCATTCAACCATGAAAATAAAATTTCTAAATGTTTACAGTAAGAAATAAGTCTTTATGAGGTTGAAAGTTTTCCTCATAGTCCTGATGTGATACATTAAGTTAAAAGTAAGATTCTAAGTCACTGACAGAAAAAGAAATGTTCTCATGTATTGGGGTAAAATCAGAAGGACTTCATTTACTTAGACATAGCTGCTTTATTACGCAAGGGTTAAAAAATAGGAAATAAAGATATAAAGATATCTGGGTAATATTTTAAACACACACACGAAATTCACCTTTTCTAAAATTTTAAGTAGACTATGTATCTGTATATGGCATTGCTGATGGCAATGAATGAAAATTAGAAAGAATTCTTGATTGCAAGTGCACTAGTCATTGTGCTGAGGATATTCATATGAATTACCTACCTTGTTTGATTCTCCACCTGTCACCTGACGTATAGTTTATTATTCTTCTCATTTTATAACATTTGTAGAAAAGTTAGTAATATGCACTATATATAATCACATACTAGGAGGTGTATGTTCATTCAGAAGCCAACTATCTACACTAAGCCTATGTCTCTTTCTTAAAAGCTAAAATAATAATTATTTTTTAAAAATTAATTAGGCAGTTTTTAATAAGATCACTTAAATTTCAATTTCCTCACAGTTAATTACACTTTAAGTAAAAACGAACAAAATTGGCTAGTAGGTGAAAATTAGATATTTGCTTATTTTATATCTTTCTTTCTTTTTCTGAGTAGTACATAATTTCCTCATTCCCTTTTCTCCTTCTTAATAATCACAAGTATGAACCCTCTGCTTACTTTCAAACTCATGGTTTGGTTGTCTGAATAAGAGTGCCTCTTACAGGCTCATAGGTTTGAGAACCTGGTCACCAGTTTGTGGAAATATGTGGAAAGGATGAGGTCTTCTGGTCTTTTTGAAAGAGGCATGTGACTGGGAATGGCCTTTGAGGTTTCAAAAGATTACTACTATTCTCAGTGTGCCTTCTGTTATGAAACGCCAATGAAATAATATTGCAGTGAGGGAACCACCACAACATGAGGAACTGTACTGAAGTGTCACAGTATGAGTTTGAAAGTAACAAAGTGTGGGTACTTGTGATAATTAAGAAGGAGAAAGGGAAGTGGAGGAAATCATGTAATTATATAATAAAATTTAAAAATTCAAAAATAATAAATAATCCAGGAATTATTTTACTGAAATAAATGCAAACATTAACATTAAAGAATAATGGTGTTCAGATTAACAACTTGTTTCTTTTGACAGTAATTTTTGGAAAAAATCATAAAATCACTTCAGTAGAAATGTTATCATATAATGCCCATAGTATTTCCCATTTATGATTAAATAATGAAATAATAACTATAAAATAGTGGCCGAAATAAATTCTTTTCTAAGTAGCTTTTGGTCTATTGTATATTACAGGGACAGAAAGAAACAAGGATATATCTAAATTTAGAATGAGAATCTGTATCTTTTTATACATTGTCTTGTTTTGTGTGTGAGTAACTGAGGTCTTCACTCATGCAGAAGTCTATATTGGGTCTCTTCTATAGTGTGGCTCCTGAGGTTCAAAGTCCACTCATCAGGTATGAAAACATGTTATTTTCCTTGTTGAGCCACCCCACACATACCACAAATATATTTTAATATGCTACAGTGTTAGTAACTTTATCAGGGATGGTAAATGGTATCATTCACTGACATTTACTCTAGTAACTTTTTTATTTCTGTGGGCATTTGTAATTGTTCATAGTAATGTTGATTATAACATTTAGAGTATAATTTTCTGTAACTTCAAATAATATTGCTTTTCCATGAGTATTTATTTCAGTTTTAAAGTGAAATAGTTATTATTATTTATCAAGGCTTACTTCAGCAAGGCTTTATGCTACAAGCTTCGTCTGCAATAGCTCTTTGCTATTGTTTAATTTTTATCAGCTTCAACTAAAACCTCTTTGAAAACTTAGAATGTTACTCCTCTTATATAAATCCTATAACCACAATCTACTTTTGAGACACACACACTCGATAAATGTTATTAGTGGAACATTCTAAGGATATATAGCTGTAAGGATATAAACTGAAAAGGTTATCAACAAAAAGTGTTGGGAATGTAGCACAGAGGGCTTATGTTGCATGTGTGAGGTCCAGACTTCCATCCCCAACAATAAAAACAGTGCATGAAATGTCTGTGCTCTCAGAGATACAAGTAGTAGAAGACAAGATTGACTAAGTGTAATGTGGGTTCCTGAGCAAAAAGTGAACACATTAAGAAGTAAAAAGAAATTTTATGAAATCATATACAGTTCACAAATGGGGATTTAACATTGTAGAGTGATTATGTTGTTCCATTGTAAATAATTTCCCTGCCTATGAGTTTAATAAAAAGTGCTGATTGGCCAAAGGCAGACAGAAAGTGTGGGTGGGGCTACCAGACTAAGAAAACTCTGGGAACAGGAAGATCAGAGCAGAATGCCACAGAGAAGCCAGAAGAAGCAGAGGACAACTATGCTGCTCCGAGAAAAGGTACCGAGCCCCATGGCTGAACAGGCTAAGAGTCATGGGTTAGACTAAGGGTAAAGAGTTAGCAAGTTATATGCCTGGGCCTTAGGCTGATCAGCCTAAAATTAATGTAAGCATCTGTAACCTCTTACTACAAGCATCTGTGTGTCTCTGCAGGTCTGTGGGTCTGTGGGCCTAAACCTAGAGGCTAAGCCTGAAAGTTCAGGCCATAAGCCTCATGCTACATGCTACATAGCATTTAAGAGTTTTATATATGTTTCTATAGTTTTACTAACCAAGGCTTCCTCTGTCTTATGAATAAGAGTAGCTATCACTCTCTTCCTCTACATCTTAGAGTAAATGGTTTCAAATCTTTCCCAACCAGTTTGATGTTGACTAAGACTTTGTCTATGCATATGCCATTATGTTTATGGGTGATTCTTTTGTTGTATAAATTGGTGAGTGCAGTTTTTCTCTTACAGCCATAAAAGGATATTTACTTGTATCAAATGCTTTTTCTGTGTTGAGATAACACACTTTTAAAAAGCTCTACATTCTATTGCTATAACTGATGCTAGAATCCATGGGCAGAAAAATTAAATATGTACTCTCTCATAGTTTGTACTATGCATTGAAAAACAGACCAAAAGTCTAAAATGAGAGCAGAAATTGATTTAAAAAAAAAAAAAAAACAAGCAAAATTCCTAAGGCAGTGAATGCAAAGCACAGGATTTCAAAGGTGGTTTTCTTCTGTGCATATAATGATTGCCTTTTCTCTCAGCTGCAGCTTTGTACACAGTTAGCTTCTCATGTCAAATGTTCTGCCATACAGGGACTGAAGATATTCCCTTCAGGGGTACACATTAGAAAGAGTCCCAAGGGCATTGTTTCCATGATCATTGGTTTAGGAAAAGAATAACATATGACATTTAAGCAAAGAAATAGCCTCTTATGTTCCTTCCCCAATTGCTGGCTAACTGTGACACTCCTTAACCAGAAAACAGACAGTCCTTCCTCCTGGGCTGCCATATAAAGCAAGCTTTACTCCATCACATCTGTTTTTCTGAGCAATCCAAGTGCATTTTATTACATGTAGATTCTTGTTGATTTAGAATATTCCTCCTCATCTTTATTAATATGTTTTCCTTTATGTTTCATGAGCAATTTGATTTAAAATTTCAGTCAGACCTTGAATGAGATAAATCCTGTTTCTGTTTTTATACATTTCTTTTTTCAATCTGTTGTCCTTTGAGTATGAGAAAAGTTCGAAGAAAAAATAAGTACTATTGAATCCTATTGCTTCCATTGTGTATGGATAGATCGTGTGAGTTTGTGTTTATGATCATGAACATAATAGATATATCCATTCTTAAGACTTTTCCTACCAGATCTATGGGAAAGATATCCAGGAGAACAGAAGAAAAGAGACAATTGTCTTGGAAAAGCCATCACAGAACTCTAACAATGCACTTGACGTCTGGCCATATAGCTCATCGCATGCATTCATTTTGATTTTGATATCCTGGTTATATAAAATATAACTTTTGTTTTTCAAGATGCTGATTGATTTAAGTTAGTCATTCTACAGCTCAACATTCACAAATTCTGTTTGAATGTACATGTTCTTCAGGCATACAGAATTTCAGGTTTGTGATGATTTGACAATATTCTTGATTTTATGGGGAAAAGGGGCTATCTATACTATGCTGCATATTAAAATTTTTAGAATGTTTTATTTTTCATTAAATATAATATATAATTAATTTGTATGCAATTTATATTTACTTTTATTATATATATTAAAATATATAAATGTTTGAACCCTTTACAAGACAAGGTTTAGACTTTCACTGAAGATATACCTTGACTTTTACCAATAAAATACATCTTTTAAACTTTGAGGTGTTTTTTTTTTCTTTTCTATTTTTATTTTTTCACTTGGCCACATAGTAGGTGGTTTTCTGTGCCTTATGATGCGATTTCCAGAACAGTGAGATGGCTTACCAGATACAGTTGGTGTATCTGCCAAGCTTGAGGGTTTGAGTTTGAATCTTAGGGTTTACATTGTAGAAGGAAAGAATGCACATCCATAAGGTGTCTTCTGCCTTCTGACCTCTCCTTACTTGTTTGGTATGTATATACACACATGAATACATGTCACATAACACAAACCAAGAGGTAAACGTACTAAATTTCAAAGTAACTTCAACTGTGAGGTTTTTTTTAAATTAACATCTCCTATCCTTTGATTTTTGAGGTTGGTGTTGTTTTTTGAAGATGGAAACTACAATGCTGTGACTTTTTGAGAGGCAAGGAATTATATGCACACATTACACTCCATACACTAATCATCAGGAGGTGAGGTATTCTGCCGTTTATCTTTCCAGGGATGCTATGAGGACAGAGTGTAAGAACAGAAGAAACCATTTAGGTCGTGACTGCTGACTAGAGTAGTGTAATTTAAAATGCATTGCCCAGCTAACAAATTACTGCATAAGAATACACACTTGGCTTGAAAGAAATATATCAAAATTTAGGTGACATACATGTTTTATAAAGTAATTTATTTATTTTACATTCTGACTAGTTTCCCCCTCCCCTCCCCTGTCCAGCTTCCCACCATTTTTCCCCCTCCCTCCATCCATTCCTCCTCTCTTCCTATTCGGAACAGGGCAGCCCTCCCATGGACAGCATCGAAACATGGCATATCAAGTTGAGGCCATTCTAAGCACCTCCCCTTAAATTAAGGCTGAGCAAGGCAACTCAGTATGGGGAGAGGGTCCCGTGTTTTGTCCTTATTTTCTTACAGAGATGGGGCTTTAAATGATACAGGCCTGTTTTAAATCTTTCACGTTTTACTATCTTTAAAATTGCCTCAGATTATTTCACTTCCAGGCAGGTGAATTTCTTAGTGTATGCGAGAAAGCTAATCACTGAGGTTTTGTCTCTAGCACATCAACTTTCTTGTTCAACTCTATTGTATTTAACAATCTTTAAAGAAGTATCATGTCAAGTTTAACAGCCACCTAAAGCTTTCAATATATTTTCACATATATGTAAACTGGGAAGATGTCATGTACTTCATACTCTCATTACCACCTGTGTCTCCTATGCTTGAATCTACTCCTATACCATCACGGAACATTTACCTCCATCCCAGATAGCATATCATGTTATCTAATTAGTTGTGGGTTAGCTATCTCTTCAGGTTTGGATGATTTGGCTCATAATGATCATTCCATTTTAAAGGCATGATGGGATAGCTCATAGAACCTGATGTATATCTCCTTTATGTTTGTCTCTAAAGCTATTGTTTCATCACCTAAAACGTTTGCTTTGGTTGTGACAGTGGGATCCATTTGAGCTGGATATAAAACAAAGCAGAAGTGTCGAAAGGCTAGACCTCCTTGTCTTGTCTCACTGTCTCCCTTGCCCGTTGGCATTCTGTAACCATGTCTCATATAAACTGGGGCCCTAGAACATATCTTTCAGAATCTACTTTAAAGGGAAGAAAAAATATACACTTAATGATGAAATCAATTATTACTTCCTAATAAGATCAAATATCAATTATGTGTTGGCATTTGTAATTGTCTTATCATTTGAGTAGACTATTATTTTATTATTATTACAAATCAGAACTGAATATTCTCCCCTGTCTATTGTTTAAAATGTGTTTGAAGTCTTTTAAAATAAACTTACATATGATACTTAAATGTATATGGGAATTCCTTTCAAATCTCACTGTATCTACTTAACTTATTTACTATCAGTGTTGTGTATGTTACATTGTGTTTCATAAATTATTTTACTGATTACACCTTGTTACAGTTTAATGAAATCTTGTCCCTGATTATTATTTAGAAATAGAAACTTGATTGAAATCAGATTTTATTTTTATTTTCTTGGAAGAACTACTGAGAGTGTGTTTCATAGATTGCATTCATCAACAGGCATGTAATGAACGTGTCTATTTCTTATTTTGTGTGCATGTTGTTAGTTGTTGTGAATAAGGACTTGACTCCATTAGCTATTAGGGGTTGCGGAATATTGATAATGTGACATAATGGCTCACTTCTCTTAACTTGAAAGATAGTAAAATAAACCTTCTTTTCTGTATTATTCCCTATCTTACTTAAGGGTAGATTTTTTATATAATCAGCATAAAAGCTTGATTTACTTCCTTTACTAAGCATTGTCTTTTCTCGATGGCCCAGTTGCTCGATCATGCTTCACTTGCAGACTTCCAGGTAGTTAATCATTTTAACATAATTTTAGTGTTACTCTATATGTTGCTTCCTTGATAATCTGGTATGACAAATGTCCTGGGCTCACTTGGTGCATTTCTTTGTCAGATCTGGAATCATTCATTTCCCAGGGAAGCTGGGATACATTTAATGATAATATTTAAAAGGGAAAGTCTGTTAACTAAGGTACAATGTGCTACTGGTTTAGATACTGGTCTGAGTTTTTTTTAATTTTTGACTTGACAAGGCTAGGTTTTTTTTTTTTTTTTTTTTTTTGAGAAAATAAGAGGTTGAACTCCAACACGTTTTTATAGACATTTTGTCAGCAGTACGTATTTCAATAGATGAACACCCAAATAACTGTACTAGAATCACTAGAAATACGTTATTTTTGATATTTGTTTCAGAGTTGCTACTTTATATATTTTTAACATGTTAAAAAAATTATACCTCCAAATTCTGTACTAAAATTAAAGTGTATTTAAACAAATTTTCCTTCTTCATTTTTTCTGCTTTTCTAATGCTGAATTTAATTTTTTTCATTTCTAAAGTTATTTTATAGTTTTATTCTATATTATTTATTAAATTTATTTATTTACTATACTTTAAATACGTGTTTATTTTATTTCTTTTTACACCAAAATTTCTTCTCCACCTTTATCTTTCCAAGTAAATGTTTACACTGTTATGAATTAATTTGGGGATTTTTCATGCTCTTAATTTAATCTTGATGGTGTTCTGAATGTATGATGTTGCCTGTGAATCGTTGAATGGCTGTCTATCTCATATGGCTCTAATTATCTGATTATATTTTTTCATATTTCTATCCAAAAATATTAATTAATACGAGTCAGTATTCCTATTTTCATTATTGAAAATCCTTTAGTGTTTTCTTGTTCCTTTTCTGCTGATTTTTTAGTTATCACATGAGGCAGAAATAAAAATAACTTATTTTTTAAGAAAAGAGATATAATATTAGTTTCCATTTCTGCATCTAGGACACACCAGCTATTTGTGTTGCTCTATCAGTGTGTAAATAACAGTGAAAGAATTTTCTCTAATTAAATCATGACTGAACATCTTTTATTACAGCTTTTAAATCTCATTATTTTATATCAGGTGTGTGGTGATATATATTTAATAAAATCATCTTGTTATAAGAGGACAGAAGCATTTCTCCAGCCTTTTTTAGTTTTGTTTTATATTTTGTCTTTTTTTATTGTTTGTTTGTTTGTTTTTTTGTGTGTTTTTTTTTTAAGACAGGATTTCCTGGGTAACAGTCCTTGTTGTCCTGAAACTTGCTTTGTACAATTCTCCTGCCTCTGCCTCCCAAGTGCTGGGCAAAATGGCATGCACCACCACTGCCTGGCTCTCAGGACTTGAGCTCACAGAAATGCAGACAAGTCTGTCTCCTGAGTGATGGGATTAAAGTGTGAGTCACTACTCCCCGACCTTGATTGCTTGACTGGGAGTGATTCTGTCCTTGGATATTCCAGACTACTTTTATTAAATATACAATATATCACCACATCGATGTTTTTGCTTTCCTGATGCTTTAAAGTAGTTTGCCTGGTAGGCTTTGATTACCTATGGATTTTGAAAGCAGCTTTAAAACTTATTAATTTTATTGACATTTTGTTTCTTGCCTCTGCTCTGTTGTGTTTTTCATTATGTTTTAGATTTATATGTTGGTCACTGACCTCATTTATTTGTTTGGTTTTAATACCTATTGGGACAAGTATGCAAAGGTAATACTTTTGTTTTAACTATATTAGATTTATAGGATAGAATTTTGGATATTTTTCATTCTCTATTTTATATGTGTCCCTTGAACCAAAAGTTATAACATGTTTTAAACTCTAAATAAAAAAAGCTATTTAGGGTCATGTAATTGTTGTGCCTTCTGGTATTGTTGTACTGTTTTTAACAACAACATTATTTTTATGTTGTATCTATATCTGTTCCATGTTTGAGGTATCTATTAATGTTTATTATTGTTATTATTATTATTGTTATTATTATTATTATTATTATCAATATGCACTTGAGGAGAATATATGCTGTCTATTTTGAAGGTTTGGAGTTGGCAATATCTACAAGATATAGAGTTGATCTAATTCATTTTTCAACAACCATGCTGAGTATTATTTCACATTCCCATCCTCATCTGTAGATAGAGGATTTAGTCTTTCACTACTATGCTCATTTCTCCTTGCACTGTCTATACTGTAGAAATTGCTGATGTCATATTGGAAACAAACATTAGCAACATCATCTCTGAGAATTACAGCACTGAAAGATGATGCCATCATTTATAAACCCTCCCTCTGTGTGTGTAAGAGAGAGGGAGAGGGAAGGAGGGAGGGAGAGTGGAAGGAAGGGATGGAGAAGGGGAAGAGAGGGAGAAAGGAGAGAGAGAGAGAGAGAGAGAGAGAGAGAGAGAGAGAGAGAGAGAGAGAGAGAGAGAGAGAGAGAGAGAGAGGAGGGTCCAAAGATAGCCTCAGGATCATCCACAAGGATATTATCAACATCCTTCATCCTTTAAGATAAAGTCTCTCCTTTGGCTCATGAATTAAGCAAGCCTGGCTGGCCATTGAGCCCTAGAAATCTTCCTGTCTCTAGTTCTCCAGTGATAGCATAATTGGCATTGTTCCTTGAGTTCAGGGTTTCAACTCAGATCTACACAGAAGCAAAGCAAATGATTAACTGAGTAAACCATCTACCTATTTATAAGTATTAGTCTCTTTATAAAATATCATAATTGTCACACGTGATTTACCTATTTTTCTGATTTTCTTTTAAGCACACCCTTTTTAAGTTACAGTTTTATCTGTATTTATATTGAGTATTATAGTGTTCAATTTTGCTATTATAATCAAACAAACTGAGCCCATCATCCCTTTTAAAATGTTGCTTTTATTTATACTACCAAATATTTGGCTTGGCATCTGACATGTATTTGTTTTGTTGGGATTGTGAGATATTGACTCATGAAATAGTTTATAATATTTTTAAACTAGAATTTTTGCCTCAGATTCTTGAGTGCTAAGATTATAAATTTTTGGTAACACTTGAGTTAATGTTAGTTTTTACACAGAAACACACTAAAAGAGAGGTAATAGCCTGTATTTGGATATATATATCCAAATATATATGTGTATGTATACATATACATATTAATCTTATAAAAGGTTAATTACTCAATAATCTATTTTATACAATATCCTCTTTCTTATTGAGTATTCTTGCTAAATTTTTTCATAAGAAACATAATTAAGATCAGGTTATTCATACAATTCACTTCACTGTCTTTCATTCTAACATGTATTTTTGTTTACTGTCTGTAAATTTTTATTTTAAATTTAGTTTCCAACTCTTTCTGTCTTCCTTTCTTTCCAAAACTAAAATGTATAAATGCCCTGTTAATTCACAGTTTTGTTCATGAAGCACATCTTATTTCCTCTTGCTTTTCTTGTCTCCTATATGGACAGTTTCACTCTGCCTTCATACCCGAGCATTTCCTATTATGTCAAACTGACTCATCACTACCATGTAGTCTCAGTCCTTTCTTACTCTCTATTAATATGTAACATGAGTTCTTATGCCACTTGTTCCCAAATCAATTTGATTCATGAAGCTCATCCCTCATGATGTGATCATGTTTATATATTCTCTTAGTGGTTTCATGTTATTAATAGTAACTCTCTCGCCTAAATTTTGGAGCATTGACTTGACTTGATGTAAAACTCTTCCTGTCAGTCACTCTTTTTCGTTGTTTAATTAATTGAGTTGCTCACTATTTTATGGCATAAAATCTATTAAATGCCCAATGATATTGATTTTCTATCTGTTTAGTAATTATTTCTTCTCATGAAAAGATACTCAAATCTGTATTTTGATTCAGGTATTTTGACTAGAAACCAGTGTGTTTGGATAGTTTCTCAACTGATGCAGCCCGTGGCATACTCTGAATATATGGCTTCAGAGATTTGCTTCTTCCTACCTTAATTTAAACAGGAATTGATTATTTTTAATAAAGGTTTGGTGCCATTGTTATGGGCATCTGAGAAAGCCCAGAGGGAATATGGAAAGAAGAGGTGAAGTCCTGAGTGAGTGTGTACTATTGACATGGCCTGTTTCAATACTTTAGACCCATATGAAATTGGCAAAGCCTTCACAGTAGGAGTTAGACTCAGAATGCCAAAGTCTTCTTTATATACAAGGATACATTTTTGTGAATAATTGAACAGTATATACAAAACTCAAAACCGAAAGCTGCTCATTCTGGATGTTTACAGCCTGAGACTGCTAGCTTATCAAGACCTCTCTTGAGACTAACTAGTCTCTCCCCTTTGTGATGTACAGAATAGATTCTCCGGGGCTTTGGTGCCACTTGCTCAGACTCACACAGACCAGCTGACTCCACCTTTTCTTTACAAGTATCTGTGTGTATGTCTTTTCTTCGTTTACTGTCCTAACTGAGGTTTCCAGGACCAAGCTGCTCTAGAGTCAGCACATTACTTTTAAATACTTTTTAGGGATACATGTTTTATGTGCTTGATTTTTTATTATATCTATATATTTCTTACTTTTGGTACCATTCTTGTTTTAAATTTTTTATTTCTCAGATTTTCATCTTTTAAGGTATATTTTCTTATGCATTGTACATTTGTGATTCTTTGTTTTTCTATATTAATTTTTCAGCTGAAATTACAGTTTATTTTCAGCTCCTATACATCATTCCAGTGTATGTACTTCTAATCTGTGTGGGGTTTATTCATCATTTTGTCATTTTGTTAGATATTGTCATGTCTGAATAGACTGGAGTTTAGTTTTCATCCCTAATACAGCCTTATCTATTGGGGTTTTATTCCCAGATATAATTTTATGTCTTATTATTCTTTTTATTCATAATAACTTTCAATTTAAGCTTTCTTTTTTGGTGGAAATTAGTTTCATTTGAACTTTTAGAAGAAATGGGGAGTACCGAGATAATTTTATACCCATGTGGCTCTTACTTGGTGGAATTTAAAAGTGAATTGCATTGTAACTGCAATATCTTCTAGATTAATTTTTCTTATTCACTTTTAACTACACTTCCTCTTCTGTGAGTTTCTGCTGTCCCTCCTCTGTGAAACTTGGATATTTTTTATTATATTCTTTGCAGTTTCACTTCAGTAAAAAAAAAATCTGTGTTAGGAAAGAATTTCAGCTCATTATCTATGAATTCCCATGTCTTAAGAAGTATGAATCTTCACTCTAAAAAAACTTTTATATTTTAGATGGTTTTTTAAACTATGTGTAGAAGTGACCTACTCTTTATATGTAAAGTAAAACATGATTCTTGTTTAATCAATGATTATTGAAGTAAAATTTAAATTTTGTTTTTATTTTAATAAATATAAAAATTTATCTTAGTAGTTACTTTCTATTGTTATGATAAATAACCATTGCCAGGTTATTCATAGAAGAGCAAAATTAATTTTGGCTTGTGGTTAAAGAAAGTTATAATCCAAAATAGCAATATATAAGTAGTAGACAAGCATGGTATCTAGAACATGATGCTAAGTGCTCTCATCCTGAACAGCACACACCAAGAAGGCCATGGAGGAGAAACAGAGAAAAGTAGAGGCAGAGGCTGACAGAGAGGTTACTGGATATGATACCAGGTTTTAAAACTTCATCCCAGGGATGTATTTCCCTCAGCAAGACTGCACTTCCTAAACTTTTCTAAATAGTGCCATCTACTGGGAATCAACCGCTAAAATGTCAGAGCCTATGGGAGACATTTCTGATTCCCATCACTACATGTATGTAATTGAAAATTCTAATTAAATATTTCTATTACTTCCATACATCAATGTCAATGGACTGTCAAGATTACCTCCTTTATTAACACCAACAAAATGGCGTTAATACTTAATATCGCAAGTCATTCACAGACATTTAAAAGTTCTCCTTTAAAATTTAAATTCCTTGCTTCCATTGAGTGACTAAGTAAAACTTCCAATCAATTTGGTGTCATCTTCTTTGTCAGCAATGATCCAAGTTGCACAATGCATTACATTTTCAGCTTGACGGTAGTGTTTGAACGATACTTTGTGTTTTATGGAAGTCGGTGTACTTTGGATGGCTTAGTCACAGAAATGAAAGAAAGAAAAGTGAATTTAATAGAAGAGAAATAGGTGAATGGAACCAAAATGAAGCAAGAGAATTTTGAAAAATGCAAATTATGCTTCTGACCCTCAGAGAACTTAAGTAAGTGTCTTGTGAATTGTTTTACCCTACAGGTCTCACAGGGACTCTGCTGCTGCCCCAGTGAAAATGTAGCTACATAGCTACACAAATGTAAACAAAGTTGAGCACATCTTAATCTGCATTTGATGTTTAAAGTATACTTTGGAAAATACTCACACAAGTATGAATAAGACTTGTTGGTTTTGGATTGTTGTGGTGTGAACACTGTTGGGAGTTTATCCGCCTGAACAAATTGCATTATATAAACTGAGAAAAAAAAATCCAACCTGTGAAAATTTCAGAGTTTTTAAATTTATGCATTTCATTTTCTAATTTACATCAGAAAAGAAGATTTGGGGGATGATAATAGTCATTGTAAAATGTAACCCTCAGTAAATAAATTAATCTTTTTTCTTTCTTCTATTCTGGCTTTTTATCATTTTTATAAATCTTTATTGAATCACTGTGCGCATACTTCATGGTTCAGCTGTCATCCATTTATAGGATGAATTTTCTTCAAACATACTGTGGAGCTGGTGCTGGGGTCCAAAGATAGACTCTCCTGCCATCTCCGCAGCTTCCATCTGCTTTCCCTGACTCTGTATCTTCCACTCTGAAGGAAACTGTTTTCCTGGAGTCTAATGACAATGACAAGTGGTATCTGCTATATACTGTATAAATGTGGAAAGATAAATACCTAATCATAACTCAGATCTATCCATTGACATGTTTTCATCTTAACCGTATCATTGAATGATGTTTGTTATTGCTACTATTATTACTGTATATTATTGACACAAATATGTCAGAATATGTTATTCGTTCCCAGTGTTTCTTGGTATTGTTAGTAGTAGCATCAATACTCTGAATCTACTATTTAAAACAACACATCATAAACATAAGCATTTTATTGCCTGTACTTTGGTGACTCTAACTACTTGATGTATACCTAAAAGTTCAATAGATGCATAGTGTATACCTGTAGGTATACAAGGTTTTGTTTTGGTTTGGTTTTGGTTTTGTAGTCATTGTGGTTTGTTTTGGTGTAGACCTAGTTTTTTTTTATTTATTTTTATTTTTTTATTTTTTTTTTTAAAGGCAATGTGAATGTTCTTGGTCATCACATGCAATACCTTGGATCTGCCTGTCTTATACTTTTGTATTCTTAAAACTTTTGTTGTCATTTTAGACAATATGTATTTGCATTTTGCTGCTGCTTAGAGAAGTTGAAGACTTTAAAAATCATGTCTATTTGTTAGTAGAATTTCCTCTTTGGGAATTATGCTTTTTTTCCTTACATAAAAACATTTGAGTCTTAGCTTGTTGTATGCATACAAATGTCTCTTTTCTGTGTGGGTGACATCATTATTGTTTAAGTAGTGACTTTTATTTTAACCACATTTAATACTCATTAAAATCTCCATATTCCAATATTTTTTCAAACTAATTAATCCATACCAAATTTTCCTGAATGTCAATAGTAATCTTGATAATAATACAAATGGTTTAATTATTCTAAACAAGACAATAAGCAGAAAATTATGAAGTTGAGTACACAATAGAAGCTGATTAAACATTTAAAAACACAAATAAACTTTGAAGTCCCTGTGGTGACAGTTCCCAAATTGTGGCTTTGCTTTATAAGAATCCAGAAGGATGTTTTAAAAACACATTTAATATAATTTTGTTAATAGCAAATTTTGGCAAATAGAATGTTTAAGTTTATCTCAAAGTGTTTATATTTCTTACAAACACTAGAGTTTACTTTATTCAGTAGAGAAAAATATCTAGACCAAGTAAAAGCTTAGAAATGCAATATAAAAACATCAATAAAACAAAAATATCTATGATTCTTTGCTCGTGTTTCTTTGGTCACACTTACTTAAATTTTGGCAATAAATTATCACAATTGGATGAAAAAAGTTTGATGTGAAAAAAATCAACAGTGAAAAACTATCATTTGTTCATGTTTGACTGCAGAGAGTGAATAACAGATCACACATTTCAGTTTCAAATAGAGACTCATTAGGTGAGGTTGAGTAAATATTTCACAGTGCATCATGAGAGAAGTGAGTCTGTGTCTAGTCTAATGCATGGGTCACAGAGTAGATGTTCATCTTGTTCTATGCTAATTTTACTCACTAGTACAATGGGCATCTACAGGCCCTTCAAACACATCATCAATCCACAAAACACATTACTAAAGAAGAATTCTAGAAATGAGATTGGGTGGGGTTAACATCCAGTTTGAAGACTTGAATGAATATGTTTGCTGTCTCATCTCTAAATACACCAGTCTTACCTGCCTGAAAATCGGGAAACTAGTTCAGTTTTATAAAGTTAAATATGACATTATGCTACAACCATAACATAAAGGAAGATGGAAGCAGCTGGAAAATGTTGGTCACAATATGAAATCTAGCAAAAATTGACATTGTTTACAAAATAAATGGCATCAAATAGTTAATAGTTAGTACAGTATCCTGTCAGGTAGAATTGAAATATTTTCACTGTTTCTTGTCTGAATCTATTGTGTACCTGATTTTCCTTAATGTTTTTTCAGTTATTGTGATAAAATACTACTGACAAAACTCCTTAAAGAAGAGTGTATTTTGAATTAAAGTACCAGGAGCAGTTAGCCTGTGTTGTCTGAGAATATGTAGGATCGGGTTCAGAAGGCCTGGCATTAGGAACAGGAGGCTGGCTGATGACATTGCATCTAAACTCCTTAGAAAAAATGGAAAAAAGCAAAAGAATAGAAAATGAGGCCAGTCTACTAAGTTTCAAAGCTTGCCCCCAGTGATTCATTTCCTCTGGTCTGTACCCACAAAGGTTACACAGTCTTTCCAAACAATGCTACCAGCTGGCAACCAAGTGTTCTTGGTTCCATGGCTTCTCTGGGACATTTCAGCTTTAAAGCACAGTGTATTCTAAATACCTTTTTGCATAAAAATACCGTAATGTTAATTGATTGAGTTCTTGCCACACAATTTTTATAAACATGACTTTATTAAAATATAATTCACACACACTAAAATTTTAATGTTTTAAAGTGGTTTTTGAGTTCTTCAAATTATATAAGAAGTACGACGATCATGCAATTTTAGAAAATATTTATCATGTTAACTAGAAACTCATACCAATTAGAAGTCGGTTCCCCTCTTTTTACTCATAGGCTGAGTGATCTTATAATTTGCTTTTGGTCTCTATGGATTTGCCTTAAATAATCACTTCATATAAATGAAAATATATAATAAAAAATTCTCCATGAAATCTTAAAGCAATTAATTTCCCTGATATTTTCCCAGTGAGCAAAAATGTCTCTGGAGAATTGAATCATCCTATAATACAATTCCAGAAGGTGTAAAAAAATCAAAATTAGATATTATAATTTGTTAACACTCTCCTTAGTACTTTTTATTATGCATATTAATCTTGCATATTTTCCTTGTGTTAAGATAGAGTGTTCTTCTAGGCTCACTCCTTAAAGAGTCAGATACTGGGTTATAGAATAAATGGAATTTAGTGTGCTAACAGCTTTGCCTCTGACTCAACAAGTGGTGGAGTGGAAATAAAAACCTACCTTTAAAACTCATAATTTGGGGCAGTAATTAATAAACAAAGAAAAGAAATTTTGTTGGAGTAAATGTAGCTCCAAATCCTCATCGGAGTACCTTGTTTTCAGAAGATGTAGGGTGTTACAAAACCCACAACAGGTAAAAATGCAGAGAATAAGTGGCCCAGGAGTGCACAGCCCCAACGGGTACATAGATAGTGCAATCCTAACATCTAAAACTCAAGGAGCATTCCTAAAAAAAAAAAAAAAAAAAAAAAAAAGGAACAAAAATTCAAATGACCAGAGTAACAAACCATATGCTGCTAGTGTCTTTTATGCATGAAATCATAGCAATATTGCTCTCTACTCAAGACTCACATACTGACAATACCAGTTGACTTACTAATATGGATAAGGAAAATTTTCACGAGGTCCTACTTTTAGATAACAAGCAACAGGCAGCCAGTGGTTGCTGAAGGAATATAATAACAAAGCTAAAGTTACATATAAAGGATTGGTTTTTCCAGCGATGACATCTGATAGGCTATCGAATCCCAATGATCAGGCATAAACACAGGTACATACAAGCACCAATGAATGGATTTAATTGGAGTGTGTGTATGTGTGTGTGTGTGTGTCTTCCACCTGTGTGTGCAAAACCAATAATTTTTGGAGAAAATTTAGGAGTTAGAAAGGAAGTGAAAAGGTCACAGGAGTAGTTTTAATGGAAAGGGAGTCTAGAAATGATGCAGACATAGTTTTTTATGAATGAAATTCTCAAACTATAAAAAAAATCAAATAATAAAAATGTATAGCACCATAGAACAGAAAGGAGAATGAAGAAATAAGACCATGTATTCAAAACCAAAACATTCTGACAATATTCCAAGAATACCAATGTATGAAAAATGAAGTCTTTCCACAAAAGCTTTTATAAAGAATAAACATTCGCATGTCAAAGAAGTCATAACTCACACGTGAAAAATAAACTTTAAATACATTGATGACTACACTTCAATAACAAAACTGACAAAAAAAATAATCAGAATAAAGTAGTGTTTTGAAACCAGCACTGAATCAGATGGGACAAACACAAGATCACATAGATAAATGTCCTGCTACTTAGATTATTGGGAAGACCTCTGGCTCCAAAGGGCTCAGATAGCCTCCCTCCTCCAGCTCTGCTGCCTGTAGATCCCAAACCTCTCTCCAGCCAGCTCTACTGGGTGCCTGGATTTTTATTCAGTGGCCATCCAACATTATTGGTTCTTCAACATAGTGGGGTCTCTATTGCAACTTAAGACTCCACGGATACAGCTTCAGGCAATGATCTGCGGGGCCTCATATAGGGACTTGGGATCATGGCAAGTTGTCCAGACCACAGACACTCCTTGTGTCCAGAACTTCATTTGAGCCTCCACAATCCCCTTAATCTTGCAGTATTTGTGCCTGTAAAGCTAATACTGAGTGTGTGATACTTCCAAGCTCTGTGACAAATCCAAGATGTAAGTTGACTATATAAAAAAAGGCTACAATTGCCCCACTCTATACTGTGTGTTCCGGATGCTGAGAGAGGTTGTTGTTTATGACCTGGAAATTCCTCAACACTGTTCTCATCTAGAATCTTTACTTACAACAGAATTTATATTTCCACAAGATGGAAGCTTTAATGGGTGATAGATACCTGGCCTTCATGCTCCAGGACACTTCTTAGTGTTTAATTTGGAGCATGAGGTTTCTCTTCAATGCTTCTGTCATCTACTTCCTCAGAAGCTTCCCTAAATACAGTGTTAAAAATCCCACTCTTCCCTTTCTGCTTATCTTGCTGCTCCCTGATAGTTTATACTTGGATAGGACCAGTCAGCACTGACCATGGCAGAACCACCCTGCTTTCCTGTCATGAGAGTGCCACTGCCAAACAAGTTAGGCCTATCATTATTATTATTATTATTATTATTATTATTATTATTATTATTATTAATATTATTATTAATTCGGCCTTACCCAAGCTATGAAATAATGGAAAAAATGCAGCAAATCCTTTGCTAAAATGTAATATGAGAGACATCTAGCTCAGTTTTTGAGAGAGTCCTTATTCCTCTCTGAAACCTCCCAAGCCAGACCTCCACAGACTGTGCCTTTCACAGTATTCTCCTACTTAGATTTCCACGAGGATGGCCTTTTTCCAGACTTTCCGATGCTTCTTTTGCATGATATCCCAAGTACTTCCATCTTCTACTGCAAAGAAAAGGCCTAAGAACACAGGTTTTGCATTGGTACCCAGAAGTGTTACAGGAGAGTCATAGGGTAGTTCCATTGGATTTCTGAGGAACATCCATAGTGATGGAAAGCTTCCCTATCCCATGGTAGAGTATAAGTCTGTACAATAGGTTTCCCACTTGTTGATTGGCTTTAGAAAGAGATTGGTGTTTCATTTTCCTTGATTATTTTTTTCTGTAGTGTGGAAATCAGTCTCCTGTAGGATGAAGAACTGAGGAAACTTTCCTGTCGGCTACAGGTTGACTCTGCTCTGTTAACTGTCTCCTCTATCACAAGGAAGCTTGGAAATTTCATGGAGTCCCACTTCTCAAATAGTACTGTTGTTTTCAAAGCTATTTAAAATACTATCAGTAGATGTGTTTATCCTGTGTATTCTTTTAGTAATTTCAAATCTTATTTTCTGCAGCATAAAAACTGGAGATTTGGTGCGTTTCTTTTATGTCTGCATATACAGTTTCCTCAGCACCGATTTGTCAAACAAGATTTATTTCCTTCAATCTTTGCTTTTAAACTTTTGCCAAAATCAGATTGATGCAGCTGTGTACTTGTTTATGGGTCCTCTGTCTTTTTCATAAATATGCTGGCTTTGTTCTAGTGATGTACCATTTATTACTGTGATTCTGAAGGATGATTCAAATCATTTCTGTAACATGAGGTTTCTGGCCCCATCCAGCTGGCGGTCCAGACTCACAGACCTGCAGTTCCAGACCAACTAGCCCCAAATAGTCACACAAAGGCTTGAATTAGTTTCATGTTGTTTGGCCAATGGCTCAGGCATATTGCTAGCCAGCTCCTTCATCTTTATTCAACCCATTTTCATTATTCTGTCTGCCACATAGCCTGTGGCTCACCTATTTGGTTACATCTTGCATCATGGACAGCTGGATCACTTCTCTCTTAACTCTGCTCTCCTTCTCTTGCCTATGCTCTAATTTCCCCACTTACTTTTTCTACAATGCCTGCCATGGCCAAAACAGTCCTTTATTTACAGCACATAGATGTCCACCACCACATTTCAGTGACATAGTTTTGACAGCCATGTTTGGTTCTATCCTCGGTCTCAGGGCTGTCCGGCTTCTGAGTCCTGGTACCCCAGGCAGTGTCAGGGGAGGGTTCCCCCTCATGGTGTGGGTCTCAAGCATATTACTAATTGGTTCACCACTCCCATAGTTTCTGTGCCACCTTTACCCCAGCATATCTTATAGGTAGGGCAAATTATAGGTCCAAGGTTATGTGAGTGGGTAATTCTATAGATTTACAATGCAACAATGACAAACTTACATTCTTTTTAGTGATCTATCTGTCCTTCCAAAGATTATTTACCTGCATATTCTCTGACTTTAATTGGCAAAGAGTATCACTTGTTTAAAAAAAAGTTTCTAAAGCTTAAAGATTCTCAACTGATTCATCTTTTATTAATAATAACAAGTATAAGTCATTTTGGAGACATGTTAACTTAAGATGTCAAATTTCCTACTTTAATACTTCGCTTATTTATACTTGAATATGGTTAATATTCATTTTGGTACATGCTGACTGGGTATTTGTCATAATATCCTGTATAGCTGTCAATGTATCTCTCCAAAATTTCATTACTCTCTTTTTCTCTTAAGTTTCTGATGAGCCATCATTACTATACATCCAGACAAGCCACAAGATAGAAAAAATATAGAAAACTTCCCACTCCTTTCTTCTTAGCCAGAACTACTTTTTATAATTTTAATCCCTTTCATCCCCTTTCTGAATCCCTGCTGCCACCTACTAAGCCTGTACTACAGTCAGTTACACTCATCGAACAGCTTCCTGCCTGTTCCCTCAGAGGCTGCTCCTTTGAACTATGGTCTTCACAGCTCTGCAGCCATCTTTCTCAGTTGCAGATCTGACCAGTTCCCCTTCCAAGGAAGCACATAGATATCTGTTCTCTTACCACATACTGGGTGATGCTATATATCAACAAGGCAGTCAGAATCTCATAAATTCCATCTACGCTCCCTGTCTCTGGTAGGATCTATCCTCTTGGAAGCTGGGCTTGGCCCACTCTACCTGGCTGCTTGTCATGCATGAGTGTCCTTCATACTCTGTTCTTGGCGTTGATGACATTCCTTGTTGTTGAAATGTTATCCTGTCTTCATAAGGAAGTTAAGCTTTGCAGTTTTCTTTGTTTTACTTACTTTTTCTTTCTCCCCCAACTTCCCATCTTCTTTCTTCTTTTCTTCTTTCTCCCTCCACTTTCTTTCTTTCTTTCTTCTGCTTGCGTTTGTTTGCCCATATTGTGACGCTGTGAAAAGGTGATGAAATTTGCTTGTCTGTGTGTGTTTTGTGGAAGCCAGAGATCAGTGTCAACTGTCTTCTTATTGCTCCTCACCTGTTCCCCCCCCACACACAGGGCACACTTTCAACTTCTAAATTACCAATTAGCTAGAAAGAAGGCATAGAAAGTCCCTAGAACTATCTTATCACTAGCTCCCATTACTGGGATGACAAGCTTACAGTGCTATATCCACCCTGTTGCATGTCTTCTGTACTTGGAACTCAGGTCTTCATTTTTGCACAGCAAACATTTAAGCCCCTGAGTCATCTACCCATTCCTGCTTTAGAGTATTGTCTAATTCTAGAAGGTAGATTTCAATACTCTCACAATTTTGCTCTAAAATTATTAGGTATTTGAATATCTTACCTATGCTTTACACATACGTTAAGTAGTTTATAGCATATGTGTATTTTCAGGGAATGTATCTAAAAATGATCACCTACAAAGCTATTTCAAAATTTGTTCAATTCTATCAACATTTGTTCAGTTGCCCTATGACAGTGTCTACATACCAGATTAATAAATAGAAACTATTAATTCTTCAAAAGGAAGAAATAAAAATGTTTATTACCAGTTCTAAAGATTTCATTTTTTACTAAGTTAATGCTGGTTGGAAGCATAAATCAATAAGATTTCAAATAACTTGATAGAATCACATGATTCTCCATTTTACACACAGAATAATATGTGAACAGTCAGTTTTTCTCTTTTAAAACATCTCAAGACTTTGAAATGAAAGATATAATGTCTGTTCTTCATGGTGTACTTATACTGTTCTATTTCAAATATGTCTTATGTAAAATATCAAAATAGAAGCCATGGTGGTGGTCCAGGGGATGACTGTTGTCAGGCTTAGCCAAATGATTCAGTCCCTGGGAACTACATGGTGAAAGAAGAGGACTCACTCTCACTGATTTTTCTCTGACCCACAAATGCACGTTCTGACATGTATGCACATCCCCAGAGAGACACAACAAATTTTGAGATGTAATAATAATTATCAGTAATTTGAAAACTTTGTAGCCATTGCAGCCTGGGTTATTATTAAAAGGCATATGCAATAGTGGTATTGAAGGTAATTACAGAGGGTCAGTGCTTGGTCATCTTAAGTCATATAAATGAGTGAATAAAATCACCCAAAATATTTTAAGATATTAAGTTTCCTGATTTTGATTCAGAATATATGGGAATTGAGGAGACTTGCTATAAATCTTAGATTAAAGCAAAGTACTTGCATATTTTGCTTGTTTTAATCATCACTTTCTTGCAGGGAACTTTCACAAATGAAAAATCATTAGTCAGTAGTTACTAAGTAAATTTATTGAATGCTATATGTTAGATACTGTCCATACTTATAAACAGCAATACAATTTATGTAGCTATTGCTTTTTTATTTTAGGTACAGCGCTAAAACATATTTTAAGCAATTCAAACTTGATGATTTTTAAGCAATTATGAGGAATCAGGCAAGAACAATTTAATTTTTGTGTGTTCCTCTCCTGCCTCCCTGTTTATCATGAAATATATGTCAGTGTGCTAGTAGCTGGGTCTCCGCTTAAAAGGTGAGATCATGAGAACACGAAAGTTTCAATATTTGTAATAGGTATGATTGGGAAAGAAAAATAAAGAATAGAAAACAGACTCTCTGGTATTTTACTATATCTAACTCTATATTAAATTTTCTGCTCGAAAGAATACATATCCAGAGAACACTGAATTCTGGCAATCTAACAAATTCATAAGCCTATTGATTACACAAAACTTAAATACAGAGATAATAGATGTTGTTATAGTATATTGCCCTGGGAGTAAGCAGGAACCAAGCTGCGTATGATCACACATAACTACAATCCCAGCACTAGGGTGGCCCAACTATGTGGATTGTTCCAAACTTGAGGCCAGCCTGAGTTACCTTGTGAGCACGAGGCTACATTGAGAGAGAGCCTGTACACATACTGTAATGAAGAAAAGACATTAGAATAAATTAGAATTCATTTGGGGGCAAAAGTGTTTTCAAAGCCAAACACAAAACATTATCACTTTCTTCAATGTTGGAATCATTCAGATACAGAAATGGTATCATCATTTGAGCAGTGCAATTCACTTTCTCCATAGTCAAAGTGGATTTCATTGTCAATGGATTTCATTGTAGAAGCATCCTGGAAAATGTCAGAATACAGAGGTCTATAATTACTGCAAATATAAATAACTTTAAAGTCTGTTCACCTTTTGTAACTTAGCTGACTTACGTGTGTAGTCTGTTTCTTTAGGCAATGTAGGCATAAATTTTCTAGTTCCCAGTGGTGGCAAGATTGAAGGAAGGGTGACCCTCACAAGCTAAGTATAAATGACCCTGCACTGTTCTGAGTAAATCTTGTAGCAGCACATTTGACATTCCCAGAGAAGAGAAGCCAAGTTACAAGCTTTGTATCTCTCTTCATAAGAGTTTTTCCAAGAAGTCTGTTAGTGTAGAAGCAGGTCTCTTTCCTATCCATAAGTTCACATCATTCAGAAACGTGCGTCAAATAAGCAGTAGATGTTGGAAGAAGAAAAGTAAAATAAGATGCAATATATTATCTTGACTGTATTACAATCGTTTTTAATGTTAAGCACTTGAAAAGTGAATGGAGACTAGCTAGGACATCTGGCAAAGGCAATTAAATTAGTTTTTATTAATTATTCCGCTTGGAAGACCTTAATAATACAAGAAACCCATGATTTCTTTCCACCATAATGTTGCTTTATTTAGCAGGTAAAGAATAATTGTAGTTGACTTCTGATTGATCATAACTTTGTGGAGGAAAGGAGACAAGGAACTTGACTATAATATGATAATGAATTGACAACCTATGAAAGCTAGTTTTCTAGTTTCCCAAGGCACCTTTCTATATTTGAAAGCTGTAAGGGAGGATAGCTCCCATGAAGATGAAAGCAAGCAACATTTATTTTTTAATTACATAGTTAATGAGTGAAAAGCATGAAAAGACATTATAGTTATCATAAGTGCCATGTAATAATTAAAAAGGAAATGGGTGATTTCTGACATAATGATTAACCAAGGAGAAGAGTGTATGATTAGAATGTTAACTTTGTTTTCTCCATAAGAAAATAATACGATTCTTTTGGCATGCCACATTTAATTCCCACAGAATTTAGTTTAATACATACACAATAACATCAGCTTTACCAGGATTTAATTCAGTGTCACACTGTTTTGCCAAAAGGAAAAATACTCAGTCATCCATTTCACAGACCTAATTAGATTGCAACTGTTTCTCTAAGGAACAAATGATGGAATAAAATGGATATAAAATAGTGGGGTGGAAGTATGTGATTTATAAAAATGTTTGTCACTTTTCTGAAAAAAATGTGCAGCATGAGTGAAATTCTTGTTTCATTCATGTTAACAAAAACACCCTGCAAGCAAAGCTTTCTCAGATAAAACGGGAAACAAACATGTGTCCCCTGAAGCCCACTAAGTGGTCACTGAAGGGCTAAAGAGATGGCTCAGAGGTTAAAAGCACTGGCTGCTCTTCCAGAGGACAGAGATTCAATTCCCAGCAACCACATGGTGGCTCACAACCAGCTACAATTTGATCTGGTGCCCTCTTCTGGCATGTAGACAGGACACTCTATACATGATAAATAAATAAATCTTAAAAAAAAATACCAAGAAGTCAGTGGAGATGCTCACATTTTTAAAACCAACTCCCACACTTGTGATGATGATGATGATGAAGTGTTATCATGTAGTATCTTTTCTGTGCTCATGGGGGAAATCATCATATCGCATTTAGGTGGTAGACTTTCATCCAGTTTCTTAAGCCTTTTCCACACCGTATTAAATAAGCTGATTAATGGATAGAAAGTATTCGTTATTGATTTCAAGGATAGAGAACATTACAATAATATTTAAAGCCATAATAAGAAAAATTCAGGGCACTAACCCTGGCTTTACTTGCTCCTTTGGCAGATCTGCTAATGCTATGAGCAGGACTAACACACAAGAGATGGGAGAACCTCTGTGTGGGCAGCAAGGGAGCCTGGATCATTGTATAAAGATCAAGTTTTAAGGGAGCTTCAAGAGAGAATGAACTGTTGAAACTACACTTGTTCCAAGTTTCCTTTTTGGAAAGAAATACATAAACATTGCAAATGTGTTTTTATCAATGTTCTCAATTTCTTTCTAGAGAACTGTACATAAGCCAAACACACCAATATCCCATTTATGCCATGGAAAGAGTATTAAGCAATAGAAAATTTCATTTACTCATTACAAGGTATTAGAATATATAATAAGAGACAATAAGTGTTTCCAGAAATTATCTTTCAAAGTATCATTTCTTACAAGGAGTGATAAAGAGAAAAATATTCCTTTTCTTGAAAGTATCTAGCCTCTTGGCAAATTTGTCTGTAATATTTAATCATAACATTCATGAATAACTGTGTCTGGAAAAATGCCCCTTGATAGGCCAGAGATAGAGTCTAAAATATTTTGTTAGTCTGTTAGTTTTTTTAAATAAAATTCTTGAAAGCAACTCTGTAGATCAAAAATAATACTCGATGCTGAGTGGCCTCCAGTCCTCGGAGAGTCTTTTAAATCATTTTTTTAAATGTGATTTTTAAGGGTTGAAAGAAAGCGCTCACAGTTAAATCTCACACTGCTTGTGAAAAAAAAAATGAGTTTGGATCCTATCACCCAGGTCTTATGGTGCCTAACCACCTGCCAACTCTAGTCCAAGATGATACAACACCTCTGGCATCCACAGGCACTTGTTCATGTATGCATATAATTTTTAAAAGAAACAAAATGACAGACACATAGAAGTAATGAAAAAGCAATTATTAGTATCTTGAGAGGTTATAAGAAAATAATAAACCTACTGTCATAAGTGGCAACTTTCATAAAGCATAATTTCTTATCAAACAGCAAACATGTCACCACACTGATTTCACCTAAATTAAATCTACTGCCACAATAGCTGATTAGCATTTATCTTTTACAGTAGTTTTTCTTTCTAGAGGAAATATTTCAGAGGAGTGAAAACATTTTTCCTTGGCCTTCTTATAAGTTCAGGGCCCAGATTTCTACAACAAATGAAATATCAGTAAAATAGTAAATCTGTGCACTTGCTAGATGTGACACAGATAGATATATATGGTACTTTGGACCTAGAGAAATGGATTAAACTCTACATTTATGCATAATGAAGAAGTGGGTAACACTGTAGTATGAACAGATAAATTGATATGATACAATGCGCATAAATTTGAAGAGAGACTTGGGATCATTTTCCTCAAAGTCTTTTGTGTGACCCTCTGTTGTTGGAGATAGATGTCTTTTTTCCTCTGAGTCTGTCAGGACACTGCTCACAGGAAACAGTTCTGAACTACTATAGTATAGGAGATGCTGGGAGGTTAGCATTCAAGGGGATCATTCTGCTGCCATGAACTCATTTTTTTTATATATTAAAATACTCAGTATGACAAGATTCCATGAGTGAGGTGAGCTACCATATTCCAAACTCCAATAATGCACATATGCTTAAAAAATTGTTTTGGATACTAATAAAAGCTGTAGAATATTTGCCATAGATCACACAACTTCTATACCACCTTTAGAGTTTATATCTGAGTCTATAACCTTCTGAAGAGATTTTGGTAATGCTTTTATGTTTTTCAGATATTTAAATGTCAAAGTTGGACAAATCTTACTGTTTCTAAGATAGATGCTACTTTAACATATGAATTTTTAGTTCATGATCATTTTAACTTTATTTATGAAGTACGTGAAAATAATGATTGATGTACAATATGTTGAGAAGTTCTTATTCCTTCTGTATATGTTGTTTTCTATGGATTAGGTTTGAATAAAAGTAACTTACAGAATAATAATAAGCTACACTAGAGATTTGATGTTCCTTTTGATTTCAAGGCAAAAACTTGAAGTGGCAAAGATAAACTAAACTACTTTGCTACACTTGCAAGGTCAATTCACATGCATCCACGCAGACATGTGACCACTGTCTCAGAAGCTGATATCCTTTAAAGCATGTTTTGCTTTGCTTCCAGCATCTGAAGCTGAAAATGCTACTTGCTGCCTCAATGTGGTTAATAAATTTCTCTCTGTCATTCCTTGTCACGTCTTTTGCTCATCTTAACTATTGTGAATGAGGTGGAGGAAACCACAGAGTTCTTTAAATTTGCATTTTCGTAATTGCAAAGGCCGATGAAGTTTTGGGGAAATTATCTGTCTTGAGCAGTGTTCCTAATTCTCATTCTCACTAATTTTTTTTTAATTTTGTACTTTCTTCTGCTATTTGGGAATAATACTCTTCATTTTGTTCTTTTATTGAAAACAGATTTTTCCCGTGTATCACACACATCCTGATTATGATTTCCTCTCGCTCTGTTCCTCCAGGTCCTCTTCACTTTCCTCCCAATCGATCTCCTCCCTTTCCGTCTCTAGTTAGGAAACAGACAGACTTTCAAGAGATAATAATACAGGGAGATAAGATAAAACAAAACTAACACATCAGAATAGGAAAAAACAAACATGCAAAAGAAAACAGAAAGAAAAGAGCCCAAGAACAGGCACAAGAAGGCGATATGCGCTCAGAGATTTACTGCTTCCATATTCAGGAATCCCTTAAAAGCATAAAACTGGGACCTAGAGAGTGAATATGTGTGTGTGTGTGTGTGTGTGTGTGTGTGTGTGTGTGTGTGTGTGTGTGTGTGTGTAGTTTACTTATTTATAACGTAGCTTATTATATATGATAAAATTTAAATATAAAACCCCTGACAAGACATAAGGAGACAAAGAACCCCTAAAGAAGTCATTGAGTTCTTTGTCTGTTCTCTATCTATTCTTCCGAGCATGCAGCCTACCCTTACAAGCAGTTTGTTTCCCCAGTGAGATTCCCTTTCAGAAAACTCAGTTTCCATTGCAAGTGATTATCTGTTAGAGTTGGCTTCTGCATTAGAGACAGGGACATCTGTCCACTTCTCCTTCCAGCTCTAGGAACCCATCAGATGCAGACACACACTAGCCCTGCTCATGCAGCCTCAGTCTCTGTGAGTTCATATGGGCGTTGATCATAGTTACTTAAAAGACTTTCTTTGTGCCCTCCAACATCTCTGCTCTACACTCCTGTTTTTCACATCGTTCCCTGAGTCCTGAGGTGAAGGGAGATTTTGGAAACACTCCATTATGGGCTGAGTGTTTTAAGGTCTCTATCTCAGGTCTCTGGGCTTTCTAGTCTCAGGTTCTTGGCTACCTAAGCAGTGTTGGGAACCTATTCCATCTCATGGAGTAAGCTAAAGTCAAACCAGACATTGCATGGTTTCTCTTACCAGCTTTGTGCCGATTGCACTAGAATACCTTGCAGGCAGGAGGATACCATTGTGGATCAAAGTGCTTGTGGTTGGGTGGGTGAGTATGTTTCTCTTTTGATAATATACAGAATACATCCTGTAACAACAATGTTAGAATATGATAGTGAAACACTATATTCTCAAATCCTGTGTTCTGTGTACTAACTTTAAGAATAGGGGAAAACTTAAGGATCATGACATTTCAGGATCTTATACTTTTTTTTCTTCAGAAAATGGCCATCTAACTGTAGTCCCTTAAGCATTTCTTTAAACTTATAATTTGTCCCTTATTAAATACACACAGTACATCAAACATTAATTCAGAGTTCATTAGATTGACTTGCTAGTAGATGGGGTATCCTAAGGTAATACCAGCAAGAAAGAAAAGTGGCATTCAGCGCACCACATGTTATTTAAATGACATAGTTAATTCATAAGAGGAAATTACTTGTGTTAACTAAGAACATGGTGCTAGAACTTCCAATAAAACTTGGTTCAATTTTAAGTAAACATTTTAAGGTGTTTTTCTCGTAATCCTGGTTTGTGAAGTATAAAATGAAATGTCTTTTTTTTTCTAAATCAAATGCTTAATAGAAATAAAATATTACAAAGGATACGATTTAAATTGATTTTCCAAATTTACTGATGCTTGAGATTCAATATATAATATATATCTACAATATAATATTCAAGCAAATTTAATTTGAGACAGAACAGGGGAGGGGAAAGGACAAAAGATGAAACCTAATAAATATGTCAAGGGAAATGGCATATAATGTATAAAAATTGCACCTGGATCCTTTTATTTCTTTACCTAGAATACTCACCATTTGCTTTTCATTTACAAACTGGTTATATATATATATGTGTGTGTGTGTATATATATATGTATATATATGTATATATATCTGAAATGACATATAGACAGCAAAATACAGAACATTCATTCAGTGGTTTTAAAGACATGCCATCTATTTGTGAAAATATTAAGTTATAAACAAATGTAACAAAAGAAGTTAAACCAAGCCTAGCTTTTAATCCCAGCACTTGAGAGGCAGAGGCATGCTGATATCTATGAGTTCTAGACCAGCCTGGTCTAGAGAGTCACTTCCAGGACAGGCTCCAAAGCTACACAGAGAAACCCTGTCTCAACAAAACCAACCAACCGACCAACCAAACAAACAAACAAAAAGTCAAACCAAGGATTGGCATGTTGTCTGCAAAGAAACAGCAAATTAATACATCAGTCTTTATTAGTCTTTGCTTATACTTATTTATTTATATATTAACATCCTTTATTTCTGTTCTAAGTATGTATATGTGCAGTTTCAAGGCCACATAAACTGGGTGAGAGTCTTAAACTTGTAAACTGTAAGGCAGGCTTAGATTTAATCTCTCTGGGCCAGAATTTGCATACAATGAAAACTAAAGAAACCTGGTTTATAGGTTAAAGGAGCTGATAGCAAAGTGTCAAGTGCCTAAGTCTGTTTAGGATGTAATCAGAATATCATGCTTTTGTTTTATTTCCACGGTTAGTATAATTTCTAGATCCTAGTAGGCATATTGTTTTTTATTGTATTGAATTTAGTGACAGTTTCTTGGTTATTCACTTCAACAGTTCCAGAAATAATAAAGAGATTTATTTTAAGGGAAATGACTTTGGTGTTTTCATCTTTGTGTTTCCCTGTGTGAATAGATAATCAACATATTGAACTACACTTAAATACATTTTATATTGTGAATACATATCACATGCACTTATTAAAGTATTTGTCATCTTAAAAATCTATTTCATAAAACACAATAAAGAAACTTTAAATAATTTTAAAATGTATGTAGATTGCAAAGGAAAGTATATAAAGCATGCCACAGTCCAGAATAACATAAAATTGGGAAGCATTTCTGTTTAGACAAATTCTTTATGTATTTTATGTTTTTACTTAATATCCTTGCTTGCAGTCTTGGACATCTTGCTGCATAAAACTACTCTCAGCCATTTAAAGTACTACTTACATAAATTAATCAATTTGAAATCTAATGACCCAAAGTCTTAATTATCTAGCCCAGTTCTAGAAAAAAGTGTAAGAGTGAGAAAACTTTGAAGCCTTTGATAAACCTGAAGCTATTTTGTCTGAAAATTGACTAATATCTTAATTGTTTTTAAGCAAAACTTATCTTTAGCACTTAACCCACTGATTTCAAGAAAGGGTGAAAAGGCATGCTCATGTGGGCACATTTGTTTATAACAGCTTTTGATGTATGTAATTATTTTGTTCATTATTTCAGGGATTAGCAAATTGATTTTACATGTCATCATTTAATATGTCAAATAGGCATCATTTACATCTCTTCCTAATTGAAGGAAATATCCAAATACAGAGCAAAGATTTTTAAAGTTGTATTTTTAAAATCTAGAATAATGGAAATTTGTCATAAAAATTGAATATTAAACATTAAAACTGTATGTGGCTTTTATCCAGTGGGACAAATGCTTATGCCTGACATCAGCGAATTGAACTTGGCAACACAGTGCCTAACACCACCAAAGCAGCGGTGTGAATATATAACTCCAGAACTTGGGGCAACAGAAATATATCCTTTAATAACCCATGTTAGAGTTTGATAAGCAAGTGCAAAATGTGAATTGGATGGTTTAGATTTTTATTTTATTTTATTGCTTTCAGTTTATGGCTTTGAGAACTGAAAAGCACACATAAACTTCCATGAGCTGCCTCCCAATTCTTGAAAATATCAAAATCTCAGAACCATGTTGGCTTTCCTCCTCAGTGGGTAGCAAATGAATGAAATACTTGCAGTTAGTGAAAGGTAGTGGACTTTTTTCCCTCATCGATTTTCATCAAGAAAACATCTGCAGCTGTCATGTTCTCTTACAGCCTTTAGCTGGAGTCTCAGACATTTTTTTGGTTAAAATACGTGCCATATGTACTCCCTCACCCCTACCTTTCTGATCTGGCCACACCCTTTCCAGTGACTCTCTCCTCAAAGATTCTTCAACATGTTCTATCCCTGCTGCTATAAAAGGGCAGACTGAGCTCCGCTAACTGTCCAAACATTTTTTTCCTTATCTTTCTTAAATTCTGTATTGTGAAAGATTTAATACAAAAGGCCTTGCCTTGTTTCTGTAAATTACAGGAGGAGAGAGCAAACATCACCTTCCTTCTGTGTTGTTAGCCTTACTGTTGTTAGCCTTTTGTATCAAATATCTTATTTTCCAACTATTAGTAGTTTATTATTTTTGTAAATTTTGATCAGTCTCTCAAATGTCACCTGAGATGCCTTTTTGTTAGCCCACTCTTCCTGTTTTCACATTTCACGTCACACTGTGGCACAAATTTTACTGAGAGGCATTTTACCATCAAGTAATTATCTTCTTGGGGCGGGATACACAGAAGATTCTGTTACCATATTCATGGCTCCTAAATCAGTATTTGGTATGTGGTGGATGAAAATAAATATTTTGAATGAGTGAATAAATGTGCCAGTTGACTAAACTACTTAAGAAATCAATAATAAGTAATTCTAAATGGTTTTAAACTCCCTTAAATTATAGACTAATGAAAATATAATAGAAACATTTAATTTACTTTTTTCAAACTACATGTATTGTATGTCTATATTTTTAGAGAAATTCAACCTTGTGCCTGTTTCATATGGTTTTAATTTCACAGAAAACCAGAGTATTAATTGTAATGAAACTATTACTTAGGTATTTTTAATAGCTAATGTTAGTTTTCTTTGCATATATAGAAGCTCATATTCCTACATAATATAAAAATGGAACTGATAGTTTCCCATGATATTCAAGAGTGTTCGTTCCCCTCTCTTTGAGAGATGTACTCTTGTTTTCTGAAGCAGCTCTGTCTTCTTCATGCCTTCTGTTCTTCACATGGGAAATATTTAATGAGGAGCCTGTGAAAAAATGCAATACGCTGTCAAATCATAATTGCTAATTTTTTATATTTAATTTCCAGGTTGGAAGTAGAGGTTATTTAAGTTTTTCCTTTTTCTATTTATAAATTTAAATTTCAAAGGCATCGTTCTAACAGTAGACCAATATCAAGGAATTATTAATCTAGCAGCATAGTTAGCATCTTGTTATGGAAGGGCAAATAATCCATTTTTTGTTTGTATGTATACAATGGAGTGCTCAATATACTCTGGAGCTACCCTACTTTCCAATGAAATGGTTTTAAAGCTAGGGGTTGTCAGATGGATTCAAAGAATTAAAATACACTGGGTTGGGTGATGTCTTACTTTTCTGTTGCTGTGATCATAACCAAGGAAACCTGTAGAAGAAGACAGAGTATATTGGAGACTTACAGTTTCAGAGGGTGAGCCCATGACCATCATGGTGTGTAGCATGGGAACAGACTGGCAGTCATGGCCACAGCATGGAAACAATAGCTAAAATCTTATAAGATCCACAATATAAGGCAGAGAGGGCTAACTGAAAATGGCATGGCATCAGAGTGATATCTCAAAGGCTCACTCCCAGTGACACACATACTTAAACAGGCTCATTCCTCCCAATCCTTTCCAAAAAGCTCCACCAGCTAAGGACCAAGTATTCAAATATATGAACCTATGTGGGTCAATGTGGCTCAAACGACCACGGCTGGGAAGTCAGATGGGAAGGGTCTGAAAGGAGTTGGGTTGAGAGGATGGACACATTATATGAAGTTCTCAATAAATAAATAAAAATGTTATTTTTAAAATTAAACTTGAAAACTGTACCTTACCTCAACTAAAATCAAAGAATCAACTGTGACACAATTTTTTAACATGTTTTTCTGGACCCAACGTTTTTCTGCTATGTCAGAAGACCACAGACATTTCCACATCAGATAAAGTTAAATAATCTGGAGGTTAAGAATTATGGCCATGTATTACTTAATTTTGCTTATCCATAGACATATTCTTCAATTTAAAAGTGTATATAAATTCTTTAAAGATGCTTGTTTTTCAGTGCTGTAGATTCCTGTGAAGAAAAAAAAAGCTAGTTCTTAATCAGTTGGTATATGCTGGGCAATATGATGATATTTTTAAAGTATATAGATTACACTGAAATATTTTATATCATTAAAAGTTTGAAAAGTACAACTTTTTTCTCTGTTCAAAATAAAAAATAGTATTAATGGAGCTATTGTTTAAAATTTCAAGGCAATATATTTAAAAAGTTTATCTTCAGTGCCTTTAAGACATGTGTTGAGAATGTGAAAAATTTGTAAGTGGGTAAAGTTACATCAATTTAAAAAAATGACAGGGATAAGAAGTCTTTTGTTTAGACAATAAGTATTATAGTAGTAAGACTTGGTAATTAAATGCATATAACATTTAAACAGATAAGTAATTCTAATATTTTAAAATTTTATAACTATTAAATATAGTATGTATATATTTATAATTTATGTATAATCTATTTTATTTAAATTAGACTTACTTTTTGGAATGTTTGTGTAATGATTACCTGTCTTTTGTTTTCTTCTTTCCAACAGCTTTTTCAGTTTGGAAGGAATACCTTTATTTTGAGGCTCGTGGATTTATTTTTCTTACTTCAAATTGATCCTTGACCTTTTGAGACCAAATCTAATTTGAATGTGTACAGGAACCTGACCCTGTCAGAGAAGCTAACCCTTCCTTTGGCACAATGACCAATGAGATGATCTCCAAAAAAGTCATCTGCCTCTATCCTGACAGCCATTCACAGAGTGAGGGGCCAGAAAATGCCGCAGCCTTAAGATATCTTCACCCACATATTATCTACCAAGAAGATACAACACAGAAATAAAAGGACTAGGTATTTTTTAAAAAGCCAGCAAGTAAACAAAATCAAACAATCTTATTTCATGATGGAAAAATCAATATTCCCAGATATCATCCTCCCCAGTAAATAATAAGTCATCAATGGTGTTATTAAATTATACATCAATATCATTTTAAAAGGTGGAATTTTAGGAACACAAGGTATCTCAAGTCAAAAGCACTTTTCATTTCAAGAAATTTAGACAAAACTCAAACTGAACCAGCCAGTCCATTGCTTGAAGGGGATTAGGAGGACTGTTGCTGTTAGCAGAGTTGGGTGTGTCCTCAGTGTGTACACCTTTAAAGCCATAATGGATAATAGCTTTGGTACCAATAGCTTGAAAAGTTCCAGCGTTACATCCTCCACCTCATATTGGTTGAGAGAAAAGTCGGTTTGCACTGACTACTTCTCCATGCACTTCTGATATTTGCACACTTGCTTCCATTCAGGGTAATGAAGTGTTTTGTGATTTGCACAGATGATCCCACCAGTTTTGAGATCACAAGAAGCAGTTTCTTGTAGGAATCCCCCCCCCCCAAAAAAAAGGATTACTTGAGAATTCTCAAGATAATGAGTTCTCTTGTTCGGGTTAACAAAATGTCAGTTATTTACTTAAAGAAATGAATTTGTTTCTCAACCAAACCGAAGAATTAAAAAGGAGGCATCATTGTGGTCAAATGAGTGAGAATGAGATAAAAAATGTTTGTTTTTATATCATTAATATTAAGAAGTTGAACACAGTAAGCTGCATATAAACAGTGATGCTTAATTCTACTTGTTCTGTTAATTCAAAACATCATTTGTAATTTGTATTTAGTATATAAAAATTTTATAGTCATTTCTCTCTATGTTTCCCGGGAAAATCTACCAGACAAACAAACAGCATTTTTTCAGTTTATTTTTCTAAATAAATGTGTTGTTTGTAGAAGCTGTGTTTGTTTATTTAATTTAAATTTTGGTACCTGAAAGTTCATTCTTTTGCTTGAAGAAAAAATAGGCTTTTGCATAATTCATGATTAATGATGGACTGAGATTGTAAATAAATTTACAGTATGAAATTATTCTCTGTTTTCTAAAACACAAGGAGATGATACATTTCGCACATCTCTTTCTTGTAAAGGGCTATTTAACGTTATTATATCACTATCAAGAATTACTATTCATACAACAGTGTTCTAGAAAACAAAATTCGGACCTTATAACAGGAAAGATTTTTCTTGTCCTCTTCCTGGAGAATTAGATTTAAATACTTAGGCCATTAATCATAGCTAATGAGCCCTCATTATCCACCCTCCCCAGAGGTCTGTTTACAACATCCATAATTATACTTGAAATTGACTAGGCAATCAGACTGGAGGAAACGTAGACCTCTCAATCGAAAAAGGTTTGTTGAAAGCTCACAAATGCTCATCCACACTTATGGTTTCTAGACTGACCAGGGTTGGTGAATACTGTTATCACCAGTAAGCAGTGTGATGCAACATTCAAATGTACTATATTTATCAATTAAAAGACTGATTCTTGAATTTATTCTTAAATTTTGGAATGATACAGAAGTCCTGTTATATTGTTCTGCACACAAAAATCTGACTGGTTTTCTATTATCTACCTTGGTATTTGCAGTACCCTGTAGCATAATTTAAAAAAAAAAATGTTTGCAATGTAACATTTGAATTTCTAAAAATTAGTGTATCATACCCAAAAAATAGTATATCAGAAATCAAATTGTCATTTCTGTGGGTTTTTACATTCTAATGTATGAATTTCTGGATTCTTTCAAATTCTTTAAAATCATAGTGATTGTTTCAAACGTCAAATTATTTGAAATTTTATACAAGTCAACTTTTCCCATGTAACAATAAATTTCATCAATAATGATTAGTTGAAACCATAAGCATGCTCTGCCATTCGCAGCACTGTGTATAATGCACTCACTAGAAACTCCTAGAAGATTTGCAAAGATGATATAATCATTGTGTTCTTCAACAGATTTATTCTCATAGGAATTTGTAATGTAAGTTGGAGTGAAGTAGAATGCAAGGCAGTAACGGGAGAGGGGGTTATGTCTAAAATTCACATTTTCAGTTTTTCTCTTTTAAAATGTCACTTATTTTCTAGTCTATTTTACTCTTCTATTAATCTCTCTCTCTCTCTCCATAGTCAAATTTTAAACTTTTCTTCACAGTTTAATCCACACTTTTGCATGTTGTTTATAAAACACATGATGATGTTTTCAGTGTCCATTTAGTATTATATTCTTTTAGTGATATGTTCTTTTTGAGTCAAAATGAACCAAACAGGTAATATTTGCCCATTCGTCATCAAGCCTTGCTTTTGAGACAAGCACATAGAAAGAATTTCCCAGTATGTTGGCCTAAATTCGATTTTGTATGGAATATAGTTTTGTTGTGTACCAGGTGCTCATTGCATGTACTGTATTTAGGCATTAGAACAAAAGGATGAGGTGAAATTTTTTTAATCCTATTTTGGTAGGTTTGAGCAGGTTAGAGAGAATTTACATCAAAACTTTAGCTACAGTAGTTAACAAAAATATTAAAACTGTGTAAAGCTCTATAATAAAAGTGTATGTTATACAAGGATGACATATTGAGTAAAAGAAGTGAATATGGAGTTGAGATGTGAAGGATGACTTATTGAAGGTAAAACACAAATAATCAGCACCTGGAAGCATAATAGAGAAGAACAAATTGGTCAAAAGACCTGAAGTTGACTAAATACAGTGAAACACGGGGAATATCAAACAGCACAGGGAAAACTAGTTAGCGGAGCCAGACCCTACCCACCTCTATTCCTAGTAAAAACAGAACAAATCATACTATATAAAGACCAGAGAGATTATTACAGAAACCCATAAATAATAACACGTTGCTAAAACAACAAATGTAGGCATCTTCAACCCCTCAGGAAAAGAAGACAAATTCCCCTCCCACTGCCTCCCCACCCACATGCACAAAGGCTTTTCTTGATTCTCAAAACAAATAGAGCTGAAAGTTATCCAGCAGGACATTAAAGATAACTTAATGAATGCAAGCTACAGATAAGGGAATTCAAAAGACAGGAGGGTGGGGATCGATTTCAGCTAAAGCATTAAAAATGACTTTGGGAATAGTTTCATCCTACAATTACTAATGAAGAAATGAGACCTTTTTTAGTAGACATGCGTCAGAGGGGCATGAAAATCTACAGGTAGACAGATAATGTAGCAAAACGTGTAAAGCCAATCTGTATTGATCTATGTTTGCCTAGGGGAATAAAAAATAAAAACTGTGTTAGTCTGTTTAGCTCGGGAATATAATGCATAAAATTTTAGAAACTGATCTTCCCATATATCTCTGCTCTGATATTCTTAAAATATGAACTCAAAATTTTCCTCATTGTACAAGACAGTGTAGAGGAGGACCCTATAATTCTACATACATGGTCCAAGAATTAGGATGTGAGATAGTTTACTCTGTCTTTTTAATGAATATATGTAAAATATTCAGATGATACTTTGCTGTATTGTCATCTCACAAAATGTTTGGCTGGAATTACGGGTACCAGAAAATAACCTTTGGGGATTGAAATGTGGTTCAATGGTAGGACACTTGTTTAGGAACACTATTCAATAACTGACATGGAAAATAATAGGCCTTTGGGCACATAAATACAATGGATAAACTTAACATTCAGTATGAAAGAAGTTGTAATGAAGGATGGCATGCACAATAACCCAAGCTTCTGTAAGCCACTTATGCTATGACAGCCATTTAATGATGAGGGGAAACAAGGAATAAAAAATTTCAACTATTTTTTTAAGAGAAAAATAATGTAGCCAGATCATGTGCATGATAAATCTTGGTGGATTCTTTGGGCTCACCTTATTTTACTGTGTGGATGCTCAGTTGAGTGTGAAGAGACAGAGCATCTCTGTGCCTCCTGTTGTTAACAATGACTGAGATTATCACTGCACAGGCTGGTTGTACCTTAGAGATGACAAAAGGCATTGTTGAGGAATATTGTTAGTTTATGGTCTTTTGACTCCAACACCATGATATTCTCACATAGCAACAAATGCAAGAGATTAGTAAACAACTTGTATACATGCCAGTAAACTATTTTGTCGGTTGTGATTTCTTTTATCATTTTACTATTTTGTTTTTTTGGTGAATTACCTGATGGTAATCCTTGATGGCCTTGAACTCCATACACAAAACAAGCTGACCTCAAACACAGAGAGATCCCCTATGTTCTGGGAATAAAGGTACCACCACTATTCCTAACATTATCAACACTGTTTTGTATAAAGTGTGTGTATGTGTGTGTGTGTGTGTGTGTGTGTGTGTGTGTGTGAGAGAGAGAGAGAGAGAGAGAGAGAACCCAAACCGTCTAATCTTTCCTTTTTTATCACCAGACACTTAAAGTTGAAGACATATTTTGTGCTAAGTCTCCTGATGCTTCAGTCATATGGATCGGCCGCCACTAATGAGAGGCTAGTGGAAAGGCAAAGAGATACAGGCATTCTCCAGTGGCTTTGATTGAAAAACTGAATGCCACACAAAATGTAAAAAATGTAGTAAGCTAGATATGGAGCAGGGAGTCTGAGCCGTCTCTATAGAATCCAAGGATCAATCAATTTAGAACTAGTGAGCATTAGGATAGTGAGAGACACTGTCCATAGAAATAGATGAGGAAGATACACAATGAGGACTTATGTCCTCCACATGCTCACAGTAGGTCTGCTCATAATGGCATCTCTCTATATACACACACACACATACATATATGCACGTGTATGTGTGAAAACACACACACACACACACACACACACACACACACACACACACAAGATGGAGATTTATAGTGTACCACAAAATGTTCTCTAGGATTACATGCATTTCGAATTGTTTTCTTTAGTGCTGTGCCAATCGCAGGTGCCTATTGTCAAGTCTAAATGAGTTTAAAGTTACCTGAGATTTGGAGATGAGAAGTGATGGACGTCTACAACGTGGTCTCTCTAGAGAAAGAAGTTCAAATAATTCAAAATGCTGTTTCAATCCCCAAAAATAAAGGAATGCTTGAAAGCATAGCCCATTGTTATGGTAAAGCAAGCTTCTAAAGCAAGCATGAAAACACGTCCTGTGAAGCTTCACTTCAGGGATCTTGGTTCTGTATAATATATGTGGTAAGTTGTTTAAACATTTCAGAAATATTTGTTTTTATGTATTCCAATGTACAAATTAAAACCACAAATTTTTGACATTGCATATCTTTACTTTTTGTTTTTGTAGTTAGATTCACATAAAATATAAACTTCTTAAACCAAACTGAGATTGCGCAAGTAAATAACAGTGTTAGCAATACACCATCATCACTTCTATTAGCCCAGTGGTTGTCAACCTTCTTAATTTTATGACTGTTTAACACAGTTCCTCATGTTGTGGCTACCACAACTATAAAATTATTTCATGGCTACCTTATAACTGTAATTACGCCACTCTGTGAGGGTCACAGTCTACTCCCTGCTTTAGGAGATGAGTAACAGGGACTCACGCATCATTTTACTATGGCCAAAGAAGAGCTCAAATGTTTTCAACGGAAATACCTAGAAATATATGGAAAGGGACTTGGGGCAAGAGATAACAGCAGCTAAAGGTACTTATTCCTGCAGGGGACCAGGTTAGGTGTCCAGCACCACACGGCAGCTGATAATCATCTGTAATTACAGTTCCAGGAAATTCAGCACATTTACTCTGACTTCTGCCGGTACCAGGCACCCTTGTGGTTCATAGACATAGATGCAGGCCAAACACTCACAGACACAAATTAAATAATCTTAAAAAAAAAAAAACCCAAAACCAAAATAATCATATCTTCTAACTTTACATTAATGTTCACGTTTTTATTTTTAAAATATTTTAAAGAAATATGTACATATGGGAGTTACATATATGTGAGTTCACTTGCCTTTAGGATCCAGTTGTCAGATCTCTCTGGATCTAGGAGTTATAGGCAGTTGGAAGTCATCTGCCATATGTACTTCAGTTCTCTGTAAAAACAGAAAGTGCTCTTAACAGCCAGCACATCTCTCCATCCCCTTTTAAAAACATTAATCATTTGAAAATACAACTCACACACCTAAAATCAAAGCCTCCATTTATTACCCAATAGATCACCCTCTCTACAGAGAGCCATTTTATTCTTTGACCTTTACATAAAGTCCAATGGAAACAGTACTGACATATACATGTATTTTGGTATATAATATATATTGCTTCATATTTATCACCTAACTTAATAACTGTTTTGGATATAAGGAAGCACCTCTGCAATAAAGTGTTTGTCTAGCTGGCATAAGACCCTGAGTTTGAAGTCTAGCACTGAGAATCATATGCATATATTATCCTACAATGATTTAAGGAAAATCCATTAGACTTTAGCTACATGTTCCTGCTGTTTTTCTGGTTGTAAAATCACATTACAGTATATTCCTTTTGACTCCTGCCTGACTTGTCTTCTGGTTATGTTACAAATTCTGCAAATAGCATTACAAAATTTTCTATGCTTTTGTCTCTTTAATCATCATACCAATTTAATTTTCTATTCTACCTATATGATATTGGTACGTATTTGTAAGGTATAATACACTGTTTCGGTTCATTGTACATTGGGTCGTGTTTATAACAGGGCAATTAGCCTGTCCATTAGTGAAAACTCATAATTTTAATGTGATATATATAATGCCTGTCTTTTCACTAAAATTTATAATGTGCTTTTGTTAATCATAGTCACCCACCTGTACCACAGGACAACAGAACTTATTCTGTACTCTCTCTAGCCTCTACAAATCACATTTGACTCAAAACTTCTACATAAACATTTTCAGGTTTCCTATGAGGGTGATTTTACATGTGTGGGGTGTGTGTGTGTGTGTGTGTGTGTGTGTGTGTGTGTGTGTTGTTTGTATAATGATTCTTACCACAGGAATTTGGTATTAAAAGGAGAAATAGATTGTTCTACATCCATCTACTTATCTATTACAGGTCTGTCTGTCTCCTATTCATCTTTCTGTTATCTATCAATCTATCTAAATCTAGGTTTGATCCCTGAAGGATTTACCTTTATCTGGATATTTTTCTACCAAAATATTGAGCAAACACAAATGTAGAAATATATGCTTTCCTCACTATGTTTCTCTTACTGTCATTTTAACTCTTGATTATGCTTTTTTAGTGTTTAATTGCTCAAACTTCAGCTAGGAAAGGGGGCCCTTTTTCCTCTTGCAGTGGATTCCATATGGTCAACTAGTGTGGATTCTCCATTAAGGGAATGCATTCAGTAGGGGAGCTGAGGTCAGCTATTTCTTCAAAAATAAATGTGGCCATTGTTACAATGTTTACAAATGCTCCAGATTTAATACATTTGTTTCAGTTATTTGGTAGTAATAAAAATGCTATGTGCAAAGTCTTTCTTATGAGTACATTCTACTTAGAACTTGGAAATAAAACTTGAAAATCAAAAATTGTCTGTGTTAGAGACTAGCATATGACCTCCCCAATAAATATGGATGCAGAAGTCATGATTTCCTAAAAACTCAGATTTAGGCATTAGTTTAGGGAACATGAGACAGAACAATAATTATATTGATAGTTTAAATAAGAGACATGCTTTTTAAATATGCTTAATGGCCTTTAGAAATTACGATGTTTTCAAATAACACTTGCTTGTGATTTCTGCTAATGATGAGCCTTAATTTTAAAGAAACTATTAAAAATCTCCGTCCCTGGGATGAAATCATGCTTTTGAAAGTAAACAGTTGTTCAATTAGGGTGTAAAATGTGAACTCTGTTCTTCTATGTGACAGTTTACAACCACTGTTGTTTGTCCGGATAATTATCTCTCTTAGAAAGCAGCATAATAATTAATAGAATATAGACAGAAATTCTTGCTCAAGAAGCCTGGCAATCATGATAACACTATTTATATTGATTTCCAAATATCAGAAGGCTCATATTACACATTTACAATGTAAATAGCCTCACAAATAGTGACTACACATTTATGTATTAAAGTTATTTTATCACAATTAAATAATACATGCTTAAGAAATGAAATTTTTTTCTCTCAGACATAAACATAGCCTTCATTTGAAATGAAAAGCATCTAAAAGTATTCTATTACCAGAATGCTAACTGTCAGCATGCCAAGAGGAGTGCTTATAACTCAGATTTTCTTTTAGAATCTATAATGTACATTGGACACTTATGTGCTCCTTGAATAAGCTTACCTTAAGAAAATTAGGATAGATCTACTTTAATTAGTGGTGCTTGTGGCTTCGCTCTGTTTTGTTTTTAGAAAGCTCTGCATTGATTTCTACAGAAGCTTCCCTAGTTTATAATACAGCAGTTAATAAAGATTCTTCCTTCCCCATATCCTCACCAGCATTTATTGTTATTATTTGCTTTTATTTATTGCCATTTTTTTCATCTATTCAGACATGGGTAATATGGAATCTTACAACAGCACTAATTTGACAGGATTATTCCATCCTAGGCATACAGCTAGAGAACTTCAAATCCTACCACAGAGATGCTTGCTTGTCTGTGTTTACTCTATTCACAACAACAAGGAAACTGAGTCAACCCAGATACCCACCAACTGATGAGTGGATAGTGAAATATACACAATGGAAATGCATGGGAAGATAAAGTTATAAAATTCTCAGAAAAATGGATAGGTATGGGAACTGTTTATTATGTATGATAATGCAAGATTCAGAAAGTCAGATACCTCATGTTCTTTCATGTAAATAAGTTCTGCATTCAATTTAAACATACACAGTGTCTGTTTGTGTGGGTAGTTCAATGTCTGCATAGCTATAGATTATGAAAAAATGATTTTTAGGAAGAAGGAAGTGCAGTAAAACACATGCAAGATTAAATTGAAAAGGGAAATAGAAGGAATGGAGGGACACACATGGGTTAGGAGGGTGAGGAAGAATGTGTGGGAGAGGCACAGAACAAAAGCTAGTTATATATGGCAACATGATAATGAAGCCTGATACATTGCTCACTCATTTAAAACAAGAGAAAAACAAAGAATTGCTTTTTCTAGATTGTATGTCTGTGCTTGTGTGGTGCTAAACCAGTGCCACGCTCGTGTTAGACATGTATCACTGAACTACATCCTCATTCAGCCCCTTCTATGGATATTTTAAGGAACAAAAAGCCTCCTTTTTAGATGAGTAAGCACTTTTAGACCTACAGTTTTTAAATCTAAAAGATCTATCAATGTTACCTGGTAGAAATCCTGGTGGAGATAACTGAGATATTTACTCTCTGCGGTAAGTACCAAGGCGTGTTCTCAGCATCTTTGAGAAGCATCAGGATCTAACCCAAGAAACTTCAAATTCTGAAGGAGTCTCCATTCAATCTAAGCTTCATGTAGGCAGCCACATTGCTAGATACTCAAAACCCATGTTTATGGACAGATGTTCGGTAAATCTTCCTCTTGAGTATTCTCCTTTGACAGGTGTAAACAAATACTATGTTCTAAAGTTTTTGCTATTGAATAGAGATTTCATGAGGAACTAGATAATTTTTTTTTCTGGAATTCTAGAGTATGTTTAAGAATACGATGAAGCTGGCAACAAAATTTTAGTAAAATAAGACCAGTTTAGAGCTCAAAATGCCCTCTCACACTCCAGCTAAACTCTGGGACAGATTGCATATAACTGCAAATACAAAGACTTTCTTAGGTCTGATGACCTGTTTGATCCCCGGGACACACATGGTGGAAAAGAGAAAACCAATCACAATAATTGTCCCCTATCTGTACCGTGCCTTCCATGGCTTGTGTGTATGCTACTTCCACATGCTCAACCATTTTTTTTTAATTTAATATATATTTTAATTAATTTAGTATTTCTTTACATTTCAATCTAGTATCACCCCTTGCAATGGGATGCCACCAAAGAAAATCCCTCCTGTTAATTATCTGCCAAGTGAAATATATATTTAGATTCACTTTAAGATTGTCCCCCATGTGATATGTTTCCTGCCCAAGTGACTTAGAAATTATTTTACGTATTTTATGGTGATTTCTCCCAGAAAGGATTTGTGGACATTTATAACAAAGACATGATAGGCAATGAGTCTAAAGTGGATAGCAAGTGGGGGTCAGAGGAGGTATTCACTTTCATGAGTCATACATTTTATTTATTAAATTTACAGTTTAATTCAGGTCCCCTTGTAAGTCAGGGCAGAACTGAAAAACGTCAAGCTGTAAATATAGTTCCATAGAATGTGGAGAATAAAACACAAACTAAATAAGAAATAGGAATGTGATAATGGAGTGTGTCTGGAAAGTTGTGAGGGATGGTTGTGAAGGTAAGCTGATTGTCTCTTCTTGCTTTGGTAAGAGTAATATATGAAACAATTAAATGACCGCTTATTAATCTCTGGCTCTGTAATTTTTTTTGAGTTTCAAAAATCTATTAATTTACGTTTTCAGCTTAAATAAACTTACCTGTGTTCTTATCCATATTACAGGATAAATCAGTCCCTCTCCTGTGTCTATGAACTCTCTCTCTATCTCTCTCTCTCTTTCTCTCTCTCTTTCTCTCCCCCCCCCCCCATTCTCAATTGCTCAACCTGTCTATCTCCTCTGGCATCGCAATTTCGCATCTTCTTCACTGTTCACTGTTCCAATGTCCTCCTCATTGCTGACTTTCTTTAAACTTGAAAAACCATACCTACTTTCTCCTCACCAAAGCGCAGGTAACCCAAGACTGCTCTGTGATTTCACTGAAATGAGGACCTATGCACCAGGGATATTGTTACAGAGAGGTTTCCTGGTCCCAGGTGGCCAGAGGTCCAGATCCACAGACCTGAAGCCCCAGACCCCTTAGCCGCCCACCGTGTCCAGGACCCCAAAATGATTCAGATGCTCATATTAACTTCATGCTGTTTGGCCTATGGCTCAGGCACATTGCTAGCTTGCTCTTACATCTTAACTCAACCCCTTCTCATTAATCTGTCTGCTACGTGGCCCGTGGCTCATCTGTGCTCCTTACATGTTGCTCCTTTGGGCTTCAGGTTCTGTCTGTCTGACTCCGCCCTTCTTCTCCTACCTATGCTCTGATTTCTCCTCTTACTTTTTCTATGGTGCCTGTCATGGGCCAAAACAGCTCCTTTATTTAAATATTGATAGTCACAACATACAGAAAGGCATTCCTACATCAGGCTATAGCTTGACACAAGTATCATCTGAATTTTAATTACTAAAGAAGATCTCACATTTTGTATTACATGAGATAAGGCTTTTCTTTATTTAAATGATACTACTCTTCATTCTTTTTCCAAATCACAGTTGTCTACCTTACAGTGGCTCCCTGTTCTGACTGCAGTTGGCCTCTGGCTACCATCACTCTCTGGTACACTAAAGTTTACCATTATGATATTCTCTGCTAATGCTAATACTTCTTGAAGAATACCTGGTAAAGATCCTGTTTCAACCTTTCTCCTCACTAAAACTTAAAAATTAAGAAAGTGCTTCTTAAGTCAATGAAATCGTTAAACAGCTTATAAGGTACCAGTGGAAATATTTGTCTCTTTCTAAACAAAAACACTCCTAAGGAGATTTGGATTAATGTGCAATGGTTCCAGAGCTGATATTTGGCTCCATGTTTCTGTTATATCCAGTGATGTCAGCAGCATTTTATACATTTACGAATAAACATACGCTCTCCTGTAAAATGATTGACTTGACTATTAAGTTTGGTATTTTACTATGTTTTATATGAGAAAATAAATCAATTCATTTAGAAACTTATCTTCTATTATGTTAATAGCCTCAGTTATGGTATTTACTGAAACCAGACACAATGCATAATCAAGTATTCATACAGTTCTGATAATTAGAGTAAATACAATATGTTGAAGAGTAGTTATAATACAAAAATCTGTTAAAATTACGAGTATTGGTGTTAGCATTCTCAAATTTAATTAACAGATTCTAAAAATATTTTATCATTGTTTTCTGAGACATGGCAGCTTTCTACAAGCTCTGATTGACAGTGCATATCGCAACACTCCAATGAGCATAGACAGGTGATAGATATGAATTTAGCAAAGACGCTGGGCTGACAAGGAGCTAGTATGAAGCTGAAAGGAAATGTAACAGTATAAGAGGAATGAAAATAATAGGGGGTTAGAAATTGAAGTTTTTCTTAAATGCTGGCTTATGGAAAGCAGTTTTACAAGAGACCTTTGATAAGGTTACATTTGAGAAGAGAGCCAGAGGATCTTTGAGACAGAGACTGTGTAACAGTCAGGAGAGAATTCAGGAAGAATACTTATGGAACCTGGAACTATCGTGCCCACTAGAATGTAGTACCTGAAGTGAGGTGACAGATTTAGGATATGAAGTACACTGGGTATGGAGGAAGGGGAAGATGTTGTAAAATGACGATATGAACAAATGAGTCAATATTGTTATATGGATTATATCTGAGATACAGCAAAATTAAGAATAAGTTGGTTTACCTTTTAAAAACATCAGTCTAGAAATTAGTGTGGTGCTTCATTGTATAAATTTTGTCTTACTAGGCCTTATGACCTGAGCTATATTCCTGGAACCCACGTGATAGAAGGAAAGAACCAATACCTGCTTCTTGTGCTCTATCCAGACATACACTTTGGCACACACAGTCACATCTAGGTTCACAAACAAATATGCATACACTTAAACACTGAACATTTTTAGAGGATTGGATCAGTCTAGACAATACCTAGGACAAAATTGAAAGTTAAAAGAGAATTTCGAATAATATTTCAATAATCTCAAAGAGTATGAGACATTCTTACCAATATGCCTATAGTGGATGTATAGCACTGTGTTTTGGAAGTTAGGGCATCAGCATTTTCTTAGAGTTTGATGGATTATAGGTTGCAAGATACCGAGAGGTATGTATTACAAAACTAGTGTGAAGAAAAGGCAATAGTTTCCAGAAAGGGAATCAAGGTGCAGCTTAGGACATCCTAAGGCTGATATACATGTTAAATATGCAGACGAATTGTATCAGAGAGAAATATATTGATCAAGTATGATCCAAGACTTAGAAATACATGTGCTAGTTATCAACAGATGAATGCAGGATATATACACAGTACTTGACAAAATCATCTAGGACAGATCACAGAGATAGACTCTTTCAATATTCTATTTTTTCAAATTATGCAAGTGAGGAGAAACAAAGAAATAAGTGGAGACTGGGTCAGTAAAACAAAATAAAAACTAAGAAAAAAAAATAATTTAAGATGCCAAACTCAAAATGGGATGACAATGACTACTATTATTTTAACAATAACAAAAAAAGAGAAAAAAATACTGTTTAAACTAAAGGTAATCTGCATATGAAGATAGTTAACATTGACTCACATTCTGTCACCAATATGTGGAAGATTTAAAAAAAAAAAATCAATTTTAAGCATTCTGGCTTCCTCAACTATATTATTTACTTTTCTGTTGCTGTAATAAAATATGATGACCCAAATCAGACAAAGAGTTTATATGAACTTAAGGTTTCAGAGGGTAAGTGTCTGTCATGACTAAAGTTGGCAGCAAGAGGCAGACACAGTGGCCACAGTTGGAAGCTAAAATGTTTACATTCTCAACCTCATTTACGAAGTAGAGAGAGCAAATTGAAAGTGATATGAGACTTTTCATCTCAAAGCCTGCCCCTAGTGATGTACTTCCTCCAGTAAGGCTGGACCAACTGGTGGTCAAGTGTTCAAATATGCAAGACAATAGGGGGGTATTTCTCTTTCAAACCTCCACACCAACTACTATCCACATACTTAGTCCAACTGCTGTTTGCTCTTTCTGACTCCAAGATGAGTCATATTATTTCTGCTTTGGGAGGGGGAATGTATAGACATGTGGGAGTCCAGAATGCTGTTAAAACTGAAGCTGAGATTGTATTTGCTCTGTTTGCATAAAGCAACCAAAATTGATTTATTATAAAAGTCAAAATAAAAAAGAGTAATAGCAGGTTAAAGGGATTGATGATTGGGGATATCAGGACCCAGGCACTGCTGTCATTTGCAGTGTTAATATTGGTGATGCTGATCTGTACAACATAGCAATAACATGAGAAACAGTCCAGTTGGTGTACTAGGCTTGCTAATTAGAGTTTCAAATGAAAGATAGTCTGACTTATTTGGGAAGACATTTAGAAACACTCCATGAATGGGATGGATGATAACTACTTTTTTATTAGGCTGGCACCAATAACAAACATCCAGTAATATCTTTGATAAACAATGAATGAATAAATAATGAATAATAAAATAAATTAATGAATAATTGAATAATGAATAAATAAAACTATAGTACCTGTTCTCCTTCCAGACACCTTGTACAGTTCCTCACCACCTTAGTCTAAGATTAAATTCCACTTCCACGTTTCTGTATAAAACCAGCTGGTATGAGACTGTCTTATTTCATAGTCAGATGACTGAGATATGTTATAACTTCCTCTAGTATCTGTTCCTGCAGTGAATATGGAAGGGCAAGGTAATATTGTCTTTCTCCATTCTCCATTAGACTAATAATCTTTGGACAAGCAGAAGGACCTCATGAATAAATCTGAAGTTAAAAAAAAAGCAATTCAATATGAAAGAGCCGATGGCCTCAGTGATTTTTGAGCTCTCTGAGAAATGTTTACTATAGATCTACAAGAAAACAGCAGGCCAAGATTTTACTGTATTTAACTGCCCCATAAGTGCTGGTAAACAACAGAACAAATACTGAATTCTAAGTAGCTGGAAAACTAAATCCATATGAAGTGTGCATCTGGTATTGGTTGTAATTTAAGAACTGGGTGATTGTCCTGCGCCCATGAGTAGGATAATGAATAATAGGAGAAGTTGACGTACTTTCACGCTTATATTGTTTTCTTTTTTACATGACAATTTTTAAAATGGAGGATATCATAAATCTTGCTAATTATATAAAAAAACAGACAGAAACAATAATGCCAACAGAAAAAAATGCCAATGATATAATAATCTTAGGGGGCAGAGAGATCCTGTACTCACAAAGAAACATTAAGGAAAGCCAGGAATGTTAAAGACACAGGAGCTCATCCTTGATGGAAGAGATAAAATACCTGCTTTCCCACCCAGGAGACAGGAAGTGTATATTGTTAATGGTCTGACCATCTTTTTACTGTCTGTGGTGGCAGACTTTGCAATTGAAGTAGATGTCACCCAAACCCCTCCAGAATGATTATCCCAGATTCTCCTTTTTTAGACCATTACCCATCCTTATGTAGGTTAGATGTCACAAATACTTTATGGTCTGCTGACCTCTATGGTGTCACAGACCACACTATATTATAGGCCTTGTATCCTTAGAAGCCACGTCCATGTCACATGTACTATGTAGAGAGGAGTTTCTAAATAGTTACATCTTAAGCTTTATTGTGTACCTGGTTTTGGAATAATTGTTGCCTAGAAACTTTTCTCCAAAATGTATTGTGTTTTAAAGTGTCTTAAATGTGTATACTGACAAAGCACCATCTAGGATTAGACTCCTCAACGTCTGATTCAGGTTAATGAAGTTGGGTCTTCATTCTCATCTTTGTATGTTCACATTCGTGCTGACACCCGCCCTGCTCCTGACATCTTGAAATGGGACATGTTGAGGAAGTTGAGTAATTATTTTCACCATGCAAATCACTTTTCAAAAAACTATGGAATAATTAATTTTCAGAAGAACAAAGTAAGTAAAAATTGACATAATTTCTGATTATATTTTAAATATACATAAAAATTTGCCAATTATATGTAAACATTAGTGTGTATGTAAACATTAGTGTGTCAGTTATTTTCTGTTGTTTGGTAAAAATAGCACAACTAAAAGCAACTTATGGGGAGAAGGTTTTAATTATGGCTAACAACCAGGAGAGTCCACACTGGTTGGGGAGCATGGAAGCCAAGTCATAGAGCTCCAACCTCAAGCACAAAGCAGAGAGAGCCAACTACCACCTCAGTGATTCACTTACTCCATCTGAGGTGCATTTCTACCCAATAAGTATCAACTGGGAACCAATATCATAGCCTATGAAGAATATTTTTCATTAAAACTACCACAATTTGTTTAATTTTGTTATTATGATATTATTTTTCCAGTCTAGTTTCTCTCATGCAAATATCACAGAAGATATTTTAAATTTTTGTGTTCTATTCCTGATCAGAGTAATAAAAGTAATTATTAGTAATAAGACACAGTAAGGAAATGTGAAATCTGACAAAAGCCGAGCATTAAAAATTATTGTCCCAATTTTTATCACCCCAAATTAACAGCTCAAGTTTGAAAATTTTAAAATTAAAGATTCACATTATAATTAATAAAAATTTCAGAATGCTATTTAATTTATAAAATATATCAACTAGTGGCAATGAGGTTTGGTTTGGTGACCACTGATTGGTTGTTCACATTAGAGATTGATGGGTGAGACTGGGAGGCATCTGTGAAGTGCAAGGACTATTACATAAACAACTGCATAGAGCCCAACTGTATAATTTACACATCCATCTGGCTACAGTGTAAAATGTTACAGCACATCATCACCCAATATCTTAAATAAAGAATTGAGGTATGAACACCAAGCCAGGCTCTCTTGTTTAATAATGACATACCCAATAATGACTGCTCTGCTCTCTTGCCTCTTAAATGACTATTAGATTCTTTTTGTCTACTGGCATGGGTACATCTATACTGTGTACTTTTCTGATGATTGTACTGCAATTAAAATCAAGAATTAGCTTGAGAAAAAATTCTGTAACCGAAAAATAGTCCTTATATGCTTGTTCTTAGGGTGGAAAGAATCTTTATTTGTGTTTAATAACTATAATTAAAAGATAAAATAAATTATTTTAAGAGTTTGATAGCTGGAAACTACAAAAAGGAAATAACCTAATCCCTTAGACACATAGTTTTTATAACAAAATATAATAAATGTATTAAAATCTGAGAACTGAAATAGATAAACATTGTTTTCTCATTTCATTATCTTGGCTTCGAAACTTTCCCAGTGAGCTGCTAAAGTGTGAAAATTGAATTCTATGAATACTAGAATATTGAATATTTTCTGCTTTGTGCAGGGAGAGTACTAAATAAATTCATATTTCATAGGGCCTTGAGAAAAAATCCTGACTTTAAATGCTGTCAAATTTGAGTTTGTCAATTCACGTGCATAAGTAACTCTTCTTTTATATAAAAATAAAATTTAAAATAGATCAAATTTGATGAGAATTTATCACTTTGTGTAGCTAGAGAAGTCAGAGCTAGATATGCACAGAGACCTAAGAGCAGGTTTATTTTAGCTCTTCTAGGCACAGACGAATCTTCACTTAGGGACATTTGAGTTTCCAGATGTCCTTTTCTTAGTCAGTAGGGGTCAAGGCACTACAAAAAGCATTCTGGTACTCTAAACATTTACAAAATATTGGTTAACACTGATACAACATGGCTTTCAACCATAAAATAAAGTTTGCATCATTAAATATTGTCTGAATTGCAGTGTGTAAACTTTATCAAATGTCTCAAAATGCCTGCCTTTTCCTAGTCCAGAAACCCAGTGTGGATTTGTGTATCGCATTTGTGTGTGACATTATTTCCTTGATAAACTTTAACTTAAAACTGTCATTTTTTTTTTCATGTTGACTACATTTGCAAAGAGCAGCTGTCAGTTATGGTGTTAAAGGGTGGCTAATTTGGGTTTTGCCGTTTCTAGGTAACAGGTACTTGTGACTCGCACATCTCTCTCAAAAACATGACAGAAATTATGATGTCAGCACTTAACAAATTCTATCAAGAGGCCAATGCGACTGTTTTGTACAAATATTGGTAAAGTTAACTTCAGCTATTTAAAGTGGTGACAGATACGCTTTCTTTGTCCTGTCGATTTTACTTATTTTTAGTTAATCAATGTGAGCTCATTTCCACTCAATGAATGTGAATCAGTCAAACATTTGCTAGTTTTAGCAGAGATTAACCATCATCTCTCTCAGTTGTATAGTACATCTATCATTGGGAAATTTATAAAATGTTTCCTTATGTTTTATCTGTATTAGTGTGGATTACACTTTCTTCAGTTAACTGTTGAGTGAAATACCTTTGTTTTGTTTTGTTTTTCTTATCAGAGATGCTACATTCTCCAAGGGCCAATATTTCAAGATGTTTCCCATCTTGTCAAACTCTTGCATCTGACCCTCTCTGCTGAAGACCTAGATGCTCCTGAAACTTGACCTCTATCGTACTTTCTCCTCTGAATCAATTACAAATTATCCATTCACATGAGCTTACAATGTCAAGCTCTCAGGATTGGTACGAGATACAGTCACCAAATGTCTTAGAGAAAGTGAAGTTTCCCCACATTTAAACTACTAATCATGCTATTTCCAAGAGTCTTACTGAGACACTTCCACTTTTCTCCTCTGTCCTTGGGTAACACTGAGAATATTTTTTTCTGGCATTATAATCCAATAATGTGTTATTTTGAATATTTATGATTACAAAGATATGGGGCACAGAAGGCCTGTTCAAACTGGTTAGTGTGATACTGCCATACTTACAAATTTCCTTACTCCATGGCACAACTTGCTGAAGAAGTGTTTTGTGCTATCATGTCTGAGACCTGAAGTCAGTCTACTCTAAAAAAAATCTGCTTCCTTTTCTGTGAATAATATAATCAGTGACCAAGCTCTGCCAAGCGCTGAATGGTAGGTATAATTAGTCTTATTGATCTATTGTTTCAAGACAGGATAGTGAATACACACAAACATCATACCTACAAACAGGAAGATGAGAGTGGTCTGGAGCCAAGAGAAAGTTTAGCAGCTCAAGTAATGATGCTGTACGAAAAGTTAGAGACTTTTATTACCCCATTGTGCTTGAATACTGCTAAAAGTTCATAATGAAAAAGAAATATTTCTTCTGGTCAAGAAAATTGAATCTCTGGCTTGTAAGATCTAAGACTCTGGTTTGTTGGAGTCAGTAACAATAGGCTCTCCTTAAGTCTTGCTAAAGATGGAATAATTATTTATTTAATGTCATACTGTCCTTTCTCTTACCTTAATTCGCACCCCTGAGCAGTCATGAGGTTGACTGTGTCTGCCAACCTTCTTGAGACCATTCCCTTTTTCATGTTTATACTTCTTTCTTTAAGATGTTGACCGAAACCTAAGTGTGCATTTATAATACTTTCAGGTTCCTTATTCTTTCTCTGAAACCCTCCACCTTTTATGTCTGACCTTCATGACACCTGAATTGAAACCATGTGGCTATTTTTCCTCCCCCACCCCCACCCCTTAGTTCCCATCAGTTCCAGGTAGTTGCTGAAGTTTATGATTTGGCAGCCCTGTGTTTTCTTTTCAATTCTCATAAACATGTCATTGAGCTCGCGTTTGAGTCCACATTTAGATTCTTTAACTAATGAGATTAAGAACTCTAAGATGGAAGCCCAATTCTCCCATATTTATAGCACTAGGTGTTTGCCACATTTACACAGGACTGTGGGACTGTTTTTCCTACATGCTCTGTTACTACTTAATCTGTAACAAGGCCCCAGACTTTAGCACACCTGACTCCATGATGGAAGTACCATTCAAGCCATAAAACTCAGCACATAGGCATTACTCCCTGCCAAAACAAAAGCAAAACCTAATCCAACAAAGCACATTATTAATGGAAGAATCTCTAAGTGTAATAACCTTGATTTTTGGTTCATGTGAGGTTGCTTATAGCTAACTATTCTTCTTAACTGAAGTATATCAACCCAGGATGTAGTTTCTGGGCTTAAAATCTCACCCGGAGAAAGGCTTGAGTCTACACAAGGATACTAAAACACCCAGTGTTTGGCTAAACACCTGATGGCTAATAAAGATTTTCTATTTGCTTTAACCATTGTTAAAGAAGTCCTTTCTGGTGGATATCCCACAACATTTCATTGAATGTTTTATTAGCATCTTAAATCTCCAACCAGAGGTGTGAACTTTAGCATTATAAGGAGCCACAGGTTCTAGCCAGAACAACATTGTTTTCTAAAATTCCTCTTAGTTGGACTGTGATAATTACAGAAACTACAACAATTTTGTCTGAAGTAAAGAAACTTGTTTCTGCAGATTCTTGGCCAACCTGCCACAAAGATACCTAGTACTGACGAGCTTTGAGAGATTTTTATCAATCACCTAGCTATTTTATTCAGCCACTCACTAACTACCTCTAGAAATGGCCAAATGCAGGCAAAGAAAAAAAGAAAGGAAGGAAGGAAGGAAGAAAGAAAAGAAGGGAGGAAGAAAGAAAAAAATCTTTCAACTTCATTCTATGCTCTGCTCCTGTTCTGTCAGAGCTTGACTCTGATTTAAGGAGTTAGTTCCCCTCTGCAGGTTGTTCACACAAATAAAAGGTCTGTAAGGGTCCTAAATCTCCCCATCTTGTATTTGTTTGTCTTTCTCACTGGCCTCTCAAGACACCAACTTCAGACACTGAAAGAGTACCTCTGCCTCTATGCCAGTGGCCAGATGGAATGAGCTTCAGCCTGGATCTTTTCCCAGGCTTTACTCTGCCAAATTGTTCCCTTCATATGTTAAGACCTCACTCTCCTATTTTCTTGTTTCAGTAATATATTTTTCCATCATTTATACTTCAATATTTCTTTGTTTAGATAATTTATCTCGTGCATGCCTCTGTCAAATTTTGGTATTATAGTTAATATCATATTTCAAGTTAAGAAATGTTCACTTTGCAAATGTTGTTTTAAAAGCAGTGTTATTTATCTGTTAATTTTTGACAGAACTTGAAGATCTGCAATAAATTTTGGACATACAACTTTAAGTACTGTATAACATGTACAAAGATCTTAAATCACTCTACATCCAATTACAACAATTTTGGCAAGTTGTACTTTTTAATAATTTTCTTGTTCCTTTTATACTGTTTAGCTTATTAGAACATTGGCCAGGATTATCATCTTAGATACTTGAAGCATATATGATTTTATACAAATTGTATTATTTTTTAAATGTCTGTGTGTGCTGAATGTTAGTGTTTAAGTACATGAGCTCATGTGTGCATATGTAGAAAGAAGCATGTCCTCAGCTGTGACTTCATCTTATTTTTTAAGAATGGGTATCTCCACTTTCGTTAAACTGGGATTTTCTGACACATCTGGTCTCTGGCTCTCCCAGTGATAGAATTACAGATGTATGTGGCTGCACATGGCTTTCATGGGGGATAGAGATTTATCCGAGGGTTATCATTGCTGTGATGAAACCCCATAATCAAAGCAACTTAAAGAAGAAGTTTATTTGGCTTACACTACCACATCACTGTTTCTCACTGCAAGAATTCAGCAGGAACTCAAACAGGGCAAGAACCTGGAAGCAGAGGCTGATGCAGAAGCCATGGAAAAGTGTTTCTTTCTGGCTTGCTTCTTCTGGCTTCCTCAGTCTACTTTCTTATAGAACCAAGGACCATCAGCCTAGGGATGACACTACCCACAATGGACTTGACCTGCCCATATCAATCACAAATTTAAAAAATGTGTGGTCTGGCTGGTCTGCAGACTGATCTTATGATATTTTCTCAATTGAATTTCCCTTCTTCTCAATTCTATAGATGACTATAGCTTGTATCAAGTTGACATAAAATTAGCCAGCACGGGATCCAAATACAAGTCCTCATACTTAACAGCAAGAATTTATCTCCTTGTAATTAGTTCTCCTCAAACCAGCATTAATTACACATCCTAATACTAATAGTTCGTGTTTTCTCTCCCCTTTATTGATTAGCTGTACTGGAGTTTATTATTTTCATTAGAGTTGCTTATCTCATTCTGATGAAGCAATATCTATACAATTTCAGATTATATTATTAGGCGACATATTTAAATATTCAAATAATACATTTACTGTAAAAGATACAATGTAAAATTAGAGATGCTTTGTAAATTATCAGAAATAAAAGGTTAATTGTAGTAAAATCTATGGTTCAGAAAATTTTAAAAGCAACAAATAACTTACCCATTCTTTAATTTGTCATCTTAAAGATTTTTATTATATAACATGGTAACAATTCTACACTTAAACAACAGAAACCTTCAGTTATATTTGATTTTTTTATACATAGCATCTCTGACTAGAGAAAATTATTTTTAAATGTAACACAGTGTTTTTAATTAAGCTTAATTACAAAAAATTATTGATAATTAATTAAGATTATGTTGTATTGCTATTTGTTTAGGGATTTCTATTATGCATGCTCTTTTTTCATATTAGTATAACAGTGAGTCATATCTAGAGTTCAGGTTAAATTAAGTCACATGTATTGTCATTATTTGATATACATATATGTCATATAAATCGTATGTATTATATTTATACATAATATGTCTTTCCAAATTTTGTATCAATACTAAAGCATTTACTAATTACTGAACAATATCTAATGCAAATATAAGTTTACAAAAGAGATAAAAAATGAATATAGAAGCTTAGAGTTACACAAAAGAGATATATTTTAATCAGTGGTTTTAAAGCTCAAGTTTCTAATTCATTTAAAACTCCATTTTTGAAAATGAATTTGAAAGACTGCCTATTTAAAAATACCTGCAGAAAATTAATGATTAATTGCATGATTTTATTTATGCTATCTCATTTAAACTGAGACTTTATTTGAGCAAAGAAGTTATAAGTATAAAGATGTAGAATGCTCTATGGGCTGACTGCCATTAGATGGAAATTAAATTCTGCCATATACTACAGGAGAAAAACAAAGGGAATTCCAAGGGATGAAAAGAATATTTCTTTTGCAGGTTAATGCAATTAAAGTATATCTGAATTCCTTCAAAATATGGTCTATGGTATTGTTAACTGCAGTTAACATGAAGAACATTTTTGTATTTCTCATTTCTTTACATGTATCATTTTAAGGAATATTGTTTATGATCAATAACTAATTTTTTTCTAAGAATACTTAAAGGTTGCAAGTGGACTGGCTTAGAGTAATGAGGATTTACTGGAATGTAAGTCATCACCATTTAAATTACTATTGAGCCATTAATTTTCAAAGGCCTTCATATGCCGCCTGTATTTATCACTGTCTCTGGCTAATGGAAACTTGAGTTCATATCATAGTTTAAGCCAAACATCAATTTTAATTTGTAAGCTCAGTTCCTTGCACCAAGTATGTTCTTCACAGGATTAGAATTATAGTGTCAGTCACAGCCAGCTGAAGGAGACATTCAATCAAGAAACTATACAAGAGTTAGATGGATACAAGAAAGTTCTGACAGAATCTGGACTTCTATATGTATTACTACCATAAAGTTCAAGATACATTTACTTTATAAAAATGTTATAACAGGTTATGGAAGCACACACCTTTAATTCCTTTCAAGGCTTGGGAAGCAAAACAGGCAAATCTCTGTGAGTTTGTGGCCAGCCTGGTCTACAGAATGTTTCCCAAGAGACAGAGCTATGTAAAGAGACCTTGTCTCCAAACAAAGCAAAACCAACAAAAATGTTACACGTTTACATGCTACTTATTACTACAATAATATAAATTTATAAATAAATGCATGTTGTATAATGCAACAATGCATACTATTACATAACATTTATACATTTGAAATGTATGTTATATAAAATATATAACAGAGCACATTCATAAAATGAGCACCACTTTTCTAACAACATGAGGTGTACCATCATATGCTTTCAGTTATCAGGTAGTGAGCAATTTAGAAATACATTTATCCAAAGCTCATGCCCTGAAATTTTTCTCACAGGGCTTTGCCATTTGTTTGTAGTATGAACCAAGTAGCCATGTATTCTAGAAAATTATCTCCATATCCAATTTCTTCTTCAGTTTTATATCAGTGTGATGAATTGTTCAGAGCAAAAGATATTTATTAAACACACCATAAATAATCTCTATCTTTGTGAAAGTAAAGAAGAAATACTAAAATATTCATCATTTGTCTAATTCACTGTATTTGTATAGTGTTCTATTAACTACAAGAACAGTTTTCTGTATGTGGAGAATATAGACCCTTTTCTAAGTAAAATTAATAAATCATTGTTACAGTTTTGATCCTTAAAAGTCACCAATATCCTATTTATGTGGGAATGTCTTTCTGCATGTTGTAAATAAAGGACTGTTTTGGCTATGGCAAACACCATAAAGGTAGGCAGAGGAATCAGACCATCGGTATGAGAAAGCGAGTGGAGTCAAAGACAGATCAAGCCAGATGCCCAAAGAAGCAACATGTAAAGAGCACAGGTGAGCCACAGGCCAAGTGGCAGACAGATTAGTGAGAATGGGTTGAGTTAAGATGAAGGAGCTAGCTAGAGATGTGCCTGAGCCATAGGCCAAAGAGCATGAACTTAATATAAGTGTCTGTGTGTTTCATTGGGACTTTGGGATTGGTGGTCAGGATAAGTGGTGGGTGGGCCCAAACCGTGGAGCTAGCCAGCCAGGAAACTTCATTGTAACATCCTATTAAGGATATATGAGTCTAGACCTTAACTTGACATTTCTTATCATTTTTTTTTAAATGTCTGTGTGTGCTGACAGATTCATTCACACTTCAGTATACCCCAGTGTCTGTGTCTATGCTAGTTCTGGAAAGGAAATAAGATTATGCCAACATTTCAAAAACTCCTGTTGGACACAGTAGTTAATAACATTATATATTCTGAAAGGATTAGGTAAGTCTTTTGGTGAACATTTATCACAAACTAAATTTCATTCTCACAAAAATTTGTTGGTGGTGCACAAGTCCTAACACTTCAGTGATTTTGGAGATGGTGTGTTGAGAGGTAATTAGGCTAGGGAGATCAGATCATGAAGGTGATGCCCTTTAAGCAGAGTTAGAAGAAAGCACTGACTCCTGGAACTTCCACGTATGCTTGCCGAGTGGGCACAAAGCAGGAAGATGGGTGTTTGTAGATCAGACAGGTAGTTGTCACCATGACCTCACCATGCTGGTACCTTGGTCCCGGACATGCTGTCTCCAGAACTTTGAAATCTGGTTTTGTTCTTTCTTTAAGCCACCAAGGCTCTAATACTCTGTTATGATGCCTGGAGTTAATTAACTGAATACACAAACCATATTAATGGCTCAGCATTTTGCTGGGGTCAAATAAAGAAGGCTGCAAAACGAAAGCAATTTTTCCCCTCATTCTTGAAAACTAAGTAAAATTCCATGATGGAAGGGTAAAATCCCATGCAAAATAGAGAAAAATTAAGCCCAAAGATACCGGGAAAGGAGCTAAAAATGAATTCTAAAGTGAAGATGTTAAGAATAAGATGAAATCACATAGAAAATAAAAATATTACAAAAACACATGAAATAACAAAATGCTAAATTAAAATAACCATGGTATTCAATACTATTAAATTGCAAATGTAGAAGAGATATCAGAAAAGGGAGAAAGGAAGGAAAAAAGGAATGAAGGAAGGAGGGAGAGAAGAAGAGACAGAGAGTGAGGGAAGGAACTGCTTCCAGTATTTTCTGTGTCTGTAGCATCAGATTTGCTTCCCTAGTAACTTATCAAAAAGCAATGGCTCTCTTTTCCCACTGCTGCTGAAATAGAGCAAAGTTGACTTCTTTGGGAGATATTCATTCAGCAAAAAGTTGCTTTTTTCAACCTACATTTTTTTTTCTTTTTTTGCATGGGACTAGTTTCCAGTAAGGAATGACACTTGTAAACAGTACCTAAGAGATACAGATTTTGTAGACTTGGCATTCTTACCTGATTTGGGGACAATTCTCCCAAAGTCCAAAATACCTTTGGAATTAACTAAAACTTTGGTTTCCTTGGTAATGCAATATGGACCCCTCTGTGTGCTAACCCTTCCTTTCTCCATTTATTACAGACATGTCTCTTTACCATCCTATGCACTCTCTTCCTAGATATCTATTTCCAAGGACTTTTGTCAAAGGGAGTGTTAGTCCTGATCTCTACCATGCATATAAAGTTGTGTCAGGTTAGCTAAGAGGTGAGCCAAGTCATATGCTAAATTTGAATGGTCTGTCTGAGAAGTACCTATGTGGCCTCATGGGAAGAAGGCAGATGCAGATGCGGACACACACACACACACACACACACACACACACACACACACACACACACACACTTTCTGTGAGAACAGAAAGACAGGGCAGATGATGGAATTATCAACATCAGATTATAATCTCGTGGAAAAAAATAACTAGGCCATTCAGTGGTTTAAAAGATGTGGAAACTAAATGTAGGTTACAGGGTCAGATGTGTGACTAGGGGGTGTTAGGAAGAAAGGTGAGTAAATATGCGGAAATGTTTCAAAAACCTACTTAAACAGGATCAGCTATCACTTGGGAAACTATTCTGTGTTCTTGGCAGTATTTTTCACAGGGAGCTGTAGAGATGGCAGTATGGCTAAGAGCACATAGTGCATTTGCCTAGATTGAGGGTTTAGTTCCCAGTACCTACATGGTGACTCACAACCCTCTGCAACTCCTATTCCAGGACATTTGACACCCTTCTGGCTTCCAGAGGCATCCAGGTAAGCCTGTGGTCTACATACCCAAACACAAGAAAAACATTTAAGTACATTAAAGAGTATTAAACAAAACCTGAAGACAAAAATATTTATTAAAGTGAAAACTCAATTGGAATAAGTTGTGATGGACATCTCAAGGGTTCTTAGGCTTGTACAGACAGAGCAAAATTAATGGTGTAGACAGACACTGGGCAGAGGAACGGGTCAAGGGAAATTATTCCTCTTATTTTGAAGAAAAATAGTACCAGTAGGCTGGTGATAATCTTCAATAAAAAATTGTGAAATTGTTTACTTGAGAAGAAACAGAGTTTGAGGAAAACCTTAGAGAAGGTAAAATGACATGAAATATAAAACCAAGTTAAGGTTTTAATGACAAGCATCACTTTGGAAACTATAGCAATATGCAAGGGGGGATGTATTGGTGTTGTTGTTCTAAGTTGTAAGACTAACTTAAGAACTAAAAAAAAGAAAACCCAGTGTTACAATGTGGTTTCTTTGGTCCCGAGTGGCCAGAGGCCCAGACCCACAGACCTGTAGCAATAAACCAAAATCCGTACCAATATAAAACATTTTGAGAGTAACAGCTGTATTTTTAGATTAAAGTAAATTCAATAATCTAATTTTTTAAAATCACTCATATACAATATTCCCTTTTTCTTTTTAGAAAGAGATTAACTATGACCATTAACTAATTATAATAAAAACAAACATTGAGAAACAATACTTTGAGAATTTGGGCGTAGTTTTCCATTACTACTTCCTGCTGATTAATGGTGTTGAAAATCTCACGGGTTCTTGAGACTGTATCATAATCTGCGCCCTGTATCTGATATGGCCATCTCTTCCCATCAGTGATTTTTTTCAGGGGGTCTTGGTTGATGAAACCATATTTGCCTGGAAGCAATCCACAGGTTCTCATCTTCTGTGGAAACAAAAGCAGAACTCTTCCAAAGCAATAAATCCTTAGACACAAATTTCAAAATCAAAATACCTTTAAAATATATGTTCTTGTTTAACTTAGTAGCCTTTGCATTTGTAATCCATTGTCTTTCTGCAGTTAGCTTATTAACAGTTAAAAAATGAAAAGAAAACACAATAAAAACCAAAATCCAGATTTTGTGTCTATTTTCCATATTTATGCGGCTTATTATATTTTTATTACTCTATTTCTCTTTTTAAAGACTTTATCTTTCTTTTCTCTCTGAAGCCTATGTTTCTTTTACACACATTGTAACCCATTTACATGTTTTTCTTTTCATCTGAATCTGTTTTATTGTGAATCCTTAATCATCTTTCAACCATAAGGGCTTTTAAAATATTCCCACTCTCTTAAAGAGCTGCATAGTTTTTGTAGATAAGGCTGAATCCGTAAGTTCTCTTAAAGGGACTGAGCCTGTTTGTGGCCAGTAAACAGAGAAGGCCCAAGAAAATGCTGCTACTAAGTATCTGTCTTTGTTTCCTTTTTGGTCAAAATAAACAGAAACCTTAAACCAATAACATGCTGCTGATCATACCCCATGTTGGGCGCCATCTGTTACAATGTGGTTTCTTAGCCTTGGGCAGCCAGAAGCCCAGACTCACAGACCCTGCAGCCCCAGACCTCTTAGAACCCCGCTGCTGTTCAGGCCCCTAGAAAAGACTCAGACCCTTATATTAACTTCATGCTGTTTGGCCTATGGCTCAGGCACATTACTAGCTAGCTCTTACATCTTAACTCAACCCATTTTCATTAATCTGTCTGCCACATGGCCCATGGATTACCTGTGTTCCTTACATGTTGCTCCTTTGGGCTTCTGGCTACTTCTCCCTCTGACTCTGCCCTGCTCCTCCTACCTATTCTGATTCCTCCTCCTACTTTTTCTATGGTGCCTGTCATGGGCCAAAACAGCTCCTTTATTTAAAGATTGACATTCACAGCATACATAAAGGCATTCCCACATCAACCCAGACCAGTAACATTTGAGTAAAGTTATGATTTGGTTATAATCTCCTAGTTTCTGCTTTTTAAAAAAAAAAAAAAGAAAAGAAAAAAGAAACATATTTTTCTCAATTTTATTCACTGTTCCAAGCTATCTGGCTTTTATTAGACAAATATATTAATATCAAAGTGAAAAGGAATGTATTGTAACTATAATTATTTGATGGTAAGAGAAAAATATTTTAGCTGTTTAATCCTTGTACAAAGAGGTTTTACCAGGGTCACTCAGGAGACTGTGGAAAGCAAAGCATCCTCTAAGCATATGGTAGTAGAGTTCTCTGATCAAAAGGAAACAGTCATTCAAAAATCCACAAAATGTCATTCCTAGCCCTGTGATTTGCAGACAAAAGGGCCCTCTTGGCTGTCACAAAATGCCACTTAAACCACTTATAAGAGTCTAAATTTCTGTCAATTCTTTAACAAGCTAATAACCACAATTAACAGATAAAACATTCTACATCTATTGCAGAAATGGACTTGGAGAAATATAAAAGGATGCTTCAGTCAAAGGCTATGGAACTGAAATCTCATGTATCAAAAGACATCTTAGGTGTGAGAAGAAATCCATAGGTTATGAAAGCCTGAGTTCAGGTCTCAAGCTATGAAACAATGAAAAAGAAGCAAATTATTTTTTAAATATTTGGGATGTTCTTGGTATAGCATTTGCCAACACTAAAGCTTTTAATTCTAACACTGTCATGACTTGTAGATTAGCAGATGAACCTTGATCCTTCCAAGGACACTTGGAATTCTATGGCCTCTTCCCTCACCCCTATGTTCTTCACTTATAGATGATTAATAATTTTGAACACACTGCTGTCAGATTTATTTTTATCTAAAAGTTACTGTGAAATTGTAAAATAGGATTAAGCTATAGGAAATTTATTTATGTTAAGTTAGCCAAATTCAGTTATCTCCAACGCTCTTTGTTGCGAAGGTACTCAATAGCTCTCTGGGAGATTTTTGACTCCCTTCTTTTTGGTGATCAAAGAGTGCAAAGTAAGAAAGGAGAATTACTAATTAAAGTAATTGATTTATTGCATTTTGAGTAACATCAGAAGCATTGAGTTTACATATTCTCACCAAAAAAAAGAGGGTTATGTTAATTAGCTAAATTTAAATTTCAGTGTGGCATTGTGTACTAGAAGGCAACTTGTACACAACTTTTCTGAAAAGTTAATGTCAATTTCAATTAATTAATTGACATTAAAAGAAAGAATATATAGACCTCGTATGTATATGTTCAAATGTAGAGGCCTTATCTTAGTTCTTCCCATCTCCCTGTCTTTAAGATTATGATGGGGGAAAAAAATCCCATAAGCCCTTGACTTATTTGTCTGGCATATTAATAATTATCTGTCACTGGAAGCAGAATAGTATTTATCAGTATAAATTAATAACTATCTTTACCTGAGGACAAGAAAGACAAAGACATATGATAAAGTGTTATTGAATATTATTTTTAAATGTGTTAGATTTTTTATGTTGTGAAACATTTGTTTAATGATGCAAAGATATGTTGCATTCTTTTATGTTATATTTGTCTAACTCTGTGAAGCTGTATTACTTTGCCTGCCTAAAACACCTGATTGGTCTAAGAAAGAGCTGAATGACCATTGCAAGGCAGGAGAAAGAATAAACAGAGCCGGAAGGTCCTAAAAATAAATAGGAGGAGAAAAGAAGATATAAGAATGAGAAAGTAAGGGGCGAGCCACACAGCCACACAACAGCCAGACATAGAATAAAAAGAAAAAACAAAGATATAAAAAAATGAGAACAATAAAAGCCTAGAGATAAAAGGTAGAGGGGTAAATTTAAGAAAAGCTGGGTAGAAACAAGCCAAGTTAAGGTCAGTCATTTATAAATAAAAATAAGACTCCATGTGATTTATTAGGGAGCTAGGTGATAGGACCCTCAAAAGAGTAAAGAGGAAAAACAACAATCACAACTACCACCACCTCAACAAGAAAGTTATATATATATATATATAAAGCCTCCATTTGTCCTTAATGCTCCATTCTTTGCCATGCTACTTGTCTTATTTAAGCATCAATTAGTTAGGGATCTGTCTTCATCTTTATACATTTTCAAAAGTTTGCATTTTTTCCCAAACTGACTTGTTAATGTAAATTTAGTCTTGTGTTCATCTTCCTTAAGACATTTATTGCTCCATAAACATTTCCCATTCAAACAGAAACTGAAGACTCATATTTCCATGATCTACAGAGTAACTAAGTCATTGCTGAGGTGAACTGGGAAGCTCTACCTTCCCCTTCCAGGCTGGAGGACTTCTGATGGACATTGCTAATATGACAGCAATGTCCTATCACTCTTTCTGATGTTTGTTCAGCCCCGAAATTCTGGGGTTGCCGCTCAGCTTCAGAGAGCTTCCTTAGTCTAAGGCATGGCCCCCTTGAGGGACCCCTCACCTGATGACTGAGTTAGGGATAACAGCCCTTCTAGCTGGTCCTGCAATGATGCTTCCCCTCCTAACCACAAGGCTAAGGTTCTGAGAGTAGTAGTCAATCTACTCCCCAGGTCAACTCATTTCTTTGCTCCTTTAATAACACTTGGATACTTGTGTAAATACTTTACAGCAATGCTCTCTCAATATCTGTTCCTGGAAACCCAATGAATCAATTTCCAGCTATTAATTTTATCATACGTTCCTTATTTGTTATTGCTCCCCACTTTAGCTTTTTTATTTTTTTTATTCTTTTTAAGATAAGACCTCACCAGAAATTCATTGAATATGCAAAGCATTTATGTCTCCATTATGACCACATCATTTGAGACTTCTGTTCCAGCAAACTGAAGTTAGTTGTTTTCCCTCATTGTGACTCAAATATTCTGGAGATGAAAATACAATTTATACACTGCTTACATGATGCCAAGTGCTTTCTCTTTGACTCTTCCACTCACTGTGGCAGAGATAGATCAGTGCTGAGGAGAAAAGCCATGTGCTAAAGTTCTGTGGATATTAAGCCATGGAACTCACACTATACCATCTGAACTATTTACAATTTGATACCTTGCTTCTTTCCAACTGTGTTAAATAGCCACTGTCTGCAACTCTTTGTGTTAATCACTTGTAACCGCTCATCATTATCCAGGTTCTTTCTTCCATGTGATAATCTGGGCTGAGAATAAAGCTAATGCTACTAACTTCTGTCCCTAGCAAGGTACTTATTACTGCACTGTAATTCTGTTCATTTCTCTAGCACATGACCCAGCATCTTCTAAAATCTAAAGAAGATTCAACTGCATCTCTATTTCTCCTGTATTACCAAAAAAAAAAAAAAAAAAAAAAAAAAAGTTTTAGTGACTCAATATTAGCATGCATTAATTAATAACAGTATTTAAGAATGACCTCATCTTTATTATTACTTCCCTTCTAGTTTTGTATGAATTCTACCATTCCTAAGAAAACAGGATTTGACAGAATAACAACAGAGTGTGTGCAGTGATCCTCCTTGCTCCAAGAATTGGACTCATTACAAATTCTCCTTACTCCTCCAATTTGCTTAGACACATGGCTGGCAGATTATGAACTGCTGTAATAATTATTTAAAAAATGAACCTTCATAAACTGGGAAACTTCATGGTTGTTAAAGAAACTTGTTCATGCCTTAACATACATTAACCCTTATGATGAAACTTAGTGCTTCAAACAATTTCAAGATGTATGGTGTGTGTGTGTGTGTGTGTGTGTGTGTGTGTGTCCAAGTGCAGAAGAATCACAACATTTAATATGTTAATATGTTTGTTTCTTTCTACATAGCAAAGTATCGTATTTTATTATTTTTCTAATATAGTAAGCAAACAAGAATAAAATGTTAATGAAAAACTCCCAAAAAATGAGAATGAATTTGAAGGAGAAAGGAAATGTAAGTATCCACAGTATAACTTTTTTCAAGTAGCCATTTGCTTAAAATTCTGTCTAGCAAGGCATATTTCACAAGCATAAGAAACACTCCCTTGTGCTCAAAACTTACCCTTTGCAGAATGAACTATGTAGTAATTAGCAAGCTTAGCACAAAGAAACACTAAGTCAGGAGAAAAGCAACAATACACCCTAACTTTTATTCTCTGAAATTTTATGACGCAACTAACTTTTCAAAAAGCACAGTATTTAAAAACCATGACTAGGAGAGGGATTGAATTGTTATTTCTCCTTGAGTGCAGTAGAAAGAGCAGCAACATCATTATATCTTAATATACATAAAAGTCTTAGATTTTCTATTAGCATAGGGGGGGCCTAAGGTTGGAAGTTGATAAAAGTTATAAAATTTACCACCCACTTTTACTAGGTCTCATTCATTTAAGGCACAGGGATGGCCTTGTCTTTATGGCCATTCTTCTGATAGATTTTGGTGTTTTTCTCTAGTTTATTTTGAAATTTCAGCCTAAAATGACTAGTTTGTTATCTTCCCTTATCCAACAAAACACATCCTGCCAAGGGCTCCTGTTTTTCCTGTTTTCTTTGAAGTACATGGGACATATTGGCAATACTCATTGCCAGGGCTAATTTTTTAAAAAATATGGAAACAAAATTAACTGATTTTAAGGCAAAAAAGAAGAGACAGTTTACACTTTAACAATCACAGTCAGATTCTGCTTCTCAAATGCTGGTGAGCAGCTAGTCACAATGACAAATGCAGCAGAGCAAAGCTTGTGTACTGAAAGTCCCAGAAAACTTACTAGTGAGCAGCATTAATTTGTACAGAAATTTTGGGTGGATTCTGCTCAATAAATGTTTATTAATATATATTTAATTGCTGTGGAATAATCCTCCTATACACTGTAAAGTTTTGTCATTCAAAGTGATTTAATAAAATGCTTATTGCCCAGTAACCAGGCAAGAAATACAGCTTGGTTGACTAAACTAAGGATGCTGGAAAGCAGAATGGGCAGAGTCACAGAGAGACTGGCAAATGAAGAGAAGCAAAATGAGATCGATATACTGAGAAAAGTTACCAAGCCATGTAGCTAAACATACATAAGAATTATGGGTTAATTAGTTAAGAGCTACTTAATAATAAGCCTGAGCTATCATCCAAGCATTTATAATTTGAAAGACATCTGCTGGGTATTTGGGAAGAGGTGTCAGGACAGTAAACATCAATTACATTTAACTGTTATATAAGATCAGTTGAGTACTATTTAGTTTAAAAATAACTATCACTAAAATCCATTAATAATCTGGCCCCATCTTTATCTGCATGTATTTTCAAGGGTTTTATTATCAGAACAGTAAATAAAAAGTGAGAAAACAAAAATCTAATCTGCAAAAAACTGAATTAGGACACTGTAACATCTTCCAAGAAATAGTAGTTTACTAAAATTCAGAAAATATAAGTCTCTCAGTAATGATTATATCAAATGAGCTTTAAAAACAGTGAAGTCCTTGACTCAACTGAATGGTGAAAGAACAATTACCAGCACATTTGTTTGCTTCAATATAGTTGTATGCTTTGAATAAAACAATCACAATTATTTAATGCTTATACAATGTATATGCAATTTAACATACAAATGTATTCACATTCTTCACAAATGTAAAAATATAAAGCATAGCATTTGACCCTCTACTCTGTATAGTATGCTTTACAAAATGTACACACAATTAATAGGTGTGACTATGGAAATCAGATTTGTTGTCATAATTGAACATTGTTTATAAAATTTACTTAATTTTAGTGGAGCTGTAAAAGCTGTTAGTTTAGTACCAAAATTTTTCCCACTACCATGGCCTGTTCATTTTCTTCTTTAATCCTCTTTAATGCTTTTCAGATTTTGAAGATTGAAACACACAGTGGGCTGATTCTTCCCTCTGACCTTTCCTTTCTTTTGTAATCCTACCTGCCCTTCTTTCATTCCTCCCTCCTCCCCTCCCTCCTCCCCCTCCCCTTCCTCCCCCTCTACCTTTCCCCCTTTCTCCCCTTCATCTCCCTCCTGCCCCTCTTCCCACTCCTTCTCCCCCTCCTCTCTCTGCTCCTCCCTCTTCCCCCTCCCCCTCCACCTTTTCTCCCTCTTCCCCCTCCTCCCCCTCCTCCCCCTCCTTCACTTACAGCCTTTTTTCTATTTCTCCCATCCTTCTTTGGTATATTTCTCCTTCTAATTTTCTACTCTTCCTTCAAACTAGGATTAAAAACTTGTCATAATGTATGAGTTGGGGCTGGGTACCACACTCATTTGCAGTCTGCATTTTGGTTGTAGTTTTCTGTAGTATTCTCTGTCTGCTGCTAGAAGAATTTTTCTTGATGAAGAGTAGGACCTATTCTAATCTGTAGGTATAAGAATAACTATTTAGAATGTTGCTATGGATTAGACTGGTTTAGTAAAGCTATGATTGCAGATTATCCTCCAAGATACGACTTCACTATCCCTGGAAAATTTGGGCAGGTTTCCAATATAAGGCATAATTTTCCTCTTACTGAGTGAGCCTTCACTCTAACTGGAGACCACTCATCACCATGAAGGTATACACAAGACTTTTACACACATCGATACTGTGTCAAGCTGGTCACTACTTCATTTCATTGTATCAAAGCTGTATCAGACTTTGGATGGATGCTTCTCACTCTTGAAAGCATCTATGACAAATTAACAAAAATTAATGAAATAGAAACCATAAATTTTATAGAAAACAAAGGAAGAGAGTGTTCACAAAATGGGTTAGAAGGAGAAAAGGAAAAGGAAAAAGTGTTGTAATTATATTTTAATTTAAAAATGCATTTTAAAAAGCTGCCATGATTCACAAATATCGTGAAACTTGAAGCAGAGATGATGTTTTATGCTCTTCTCTCTTTGGACTAACATTTTCTCATAAATGTGTTTTAAACAGTTTAGTCTTCTATATATTCAAATTTATTTATTTATTTACTTTTATTAAATTTTTTCAGAGTTCTTAGATGGAACCCAGAGTCTCACAGATGCTATTACACAGTCTGATTATGGCTCTGCCCTACTTTCAAATAAAAACCTAAAGTTTCCTTACCTTGTACCATTTAGTAACATAGTAATTCACATTAATGTGTATGAGCTGCAAAACACAAATGAATATTCAGATTGTTTCCAACTGACTGGGTTGAATGTTCCTTTTTAAAAGAAGCATCAAGCAACAAAAATATTAGCTCTTTAGTAAAATAATAAAGAACACTGGTAAGAACTTAAGGCTTTGGAAAACTTGTATTGGCCTCTAACAAGCACATTTGGGAAAGATGTCACAATGGCCATGAAGATCCATTAAGGAGGACTTCATTCTCTTATTGTCAAAAATATTAAATCCCTGGCCTTCGTGAACATCTAACAATGACCTGCCTAAGGCATGACGTCTCGGAAATGTGAGACCAGTCTTAGGAAGGAGGCTGTACCGAGCCACACTAAGGAGATAGGAAGACATAACTAGCTCTTTTATAACATAATGTTCTTTTTCTGCCTCCCCCATGCAGTCACCATGAGCTCCCATGGAGTTCTGTTGTTTCTGCTTCCTCTTTGTGTTGACTCAGGAAGGTATAACTTTTTCTGTTTTTTCTGTTCTGTCTTCTTTCTTCTGATGCTGGCCAGAGTCTAGGAGTGATTTCTCTGGCATGTCCTGTTTTTCCAGTCTTTCTTTTACCTTTTCCTCCCCATATCTGTTAAGGATTTGGCTTACTGCCACCTGCCAAGACTCAAATGGGATTGCTTTCACTCTCTCCCTTAGACTTCCCCTATGAATGCAGAATGAACTTTTTCTGCAGCTCACCTTTTGTGGTCTGTGAATTTCATTCTTTGAATTTGTGAGCCAAGAATCTGTAAACCACTAGCTTGGCGCAGGTTTGGTGGCTTTTATGTTTCCAGGACCCTAGATGTCAAAGAAAGGGCTATTCTCAAAGACACTTCAATATTCCTACCTCAACATATCATTTTCGGAATGTTTATTTATTAATTATTATAAAGTTATAAATCTCGGGATTTTTTTTTCTGACCTGAATATTTAGAAAATATCTAGGAACAATTTTTAAAATGTCACTAAATATGTGTATTAACATACACTCAAATATAACCACTGATGGATAAGAGGACATGAATGTGAAAAAAAGCAAAGATATGTGTATAGGATGGTTTGAGAAGAGTAAAGGGACAGAAGTATTGCAGCTGTACTTTAAAAATAAAGTAAAAGAAATAATCAATATGACTATTACACATGGTGTTACAGGCCTATAACCCCAGAATTTAAGAGGCTGAAGCAGGAAAATAGAGCCCAACCAAGGCTAAGTAGAAAGACAATGTTTCAGAAAATAATCAGAAAGAAAGGACATTTATGTGATAGCTGGGTTTATTTTGTCTCTTTTAAAATGCACGACGTCATTTGAATTTCTATGAAATATTCAAAGCACTACAGTAGACCCTCTTATCAGTGCCAAAAATATTAAGTGTAATATTGCACAAATACTTCATAAGCTTTAAATGCCATGCCTTGATTAAGTCTCGAGGTGTTTCTTTCCCACGTCTCCCCTCTATAAGTCATCCAGTTAACCAAGACATCTACCATGCATGCATTTCCTACCTGCCTAGTCTGCACTTGCTTCCCAGATGTATCAGATGGGCTGTGGTAGCCGTTATTGACTAATCAGTCATCTCCTCTTCTGTGTTATCTCCAACTGTGTTATTATGAATGATGCTATAATATGTATGTCAGCTACTCTGCCTAATTTCAGGCGTCTAGCCCAAGTACATATGGGAGGCTTACTATATTGGTAAGACTACAGATGAAAGAAGACAAAAGTTGTTACCCAAACTTCTATCAGGTCAGGAGGGTCAAGTCACACAGCTGTGCTTTATGAGAGGCAACCAAGCATATTTATTCCACATCTTCCCTAGAGCAGTGCACTCTGTGCTCTCACTGATAATTAGCATAAGTAAACCCAGCTCATTCCTGGTTGGCAGGCGCATTTACACCTTCTTATCACCCTCCAGGGAAGCATAACACAGACCTGCCTGGTAGGTCTTCCCAGATTTTCAGCTGTCTGCTTGCTCTGGAGCCTTTACATTAACATGCAAATGTCCTCTTTAATGTCTGAAGATGCAAGCCTGCTTCTTCTGTTCCATTAAGTTCCCTTCAACTCCATTCCAAGGTGGGGCTCTCCATTGCAGACCTGTTGCCAGGGAGCTTGCGCGGAGCTGCAGATGGCTTATTTTCTTTCTTACTTTTACTTCCTTTTTACTGTGGCCTACTTTGAAACTCCTTCTGGACACTGACTGCAGAGCCTGGGTGTGACTCCTTTCCTTAACCTTAGGAACAGTGGACTCTTAAAACACAAGCTCCCGCTCTCTTCACCCGCTTTAAAGGGTAATTAGATACAGATTTAGTTATCTCTAAATGCTTCATAAGCCATGTCTTAATTCTTTGGGGCTTCAAATGTCCCTCAACTACTCAACCCTTGTAGCAGGACCCAGAACCCATCTTTCTAGGTAGACTATAGGCACTGGCGAGTCAATAACCACAGCTTTTATCTTAAAGGTAATAAGACATAGTTTATTCTGAAGCCATTTTGAGTGACCATGGCCAGGGAATACAGATTTAGATTACCAAATTTCCTATTTTGGAGTGGAAGTAGAAGCAGTTTCAAAATGTTTTTTATAGTTTTTATGAACAGAGCAACTCACAAATCAAGGCAGGTTTAAAATAAGTCGATGGCTACACCAGCGAGGCATGTGTATTGAGATGGAGGAAGTTTTTCTAAAGGCTAAAGATGCTATCCAAGGGCAGCCTGCTAAGTTAATCGATTCTAGAAGGCTTTTAACTATTGTTGTTAATTCAGACATAGAAAAGAGTAAGGAATGGCTGGCTGTTCCTGAGGCAGAACTGGCTCAAGATAAAGTAACTAGCTTCTGGACCTGCAGCACTCCAAGCTCCCCACAGTACTGAATTTCTAATCAGCCAACAGACACAGACTTCTTTCCGGAGTCTTTTTGTTCACAGCCAGATGTGGCATCCTTTCAGAAACTTTAATTCACAGCACTCCTCAGTTACCTGTAAGAAGGCTTCAGTCCTTAATTCCACCCTACCCCTTAGTTCAAGTATGCACTGTCCTCCAGACTTCCTAGGCACCCTACATCAAATGCTTGCCCTTCAGAGCTGAGAACAGGGTGGCTCAATTCTGTTCAGATTCTCTACTGTTTTCTTTGGAGAAAGGGGAAACATTTCTCTATTGCAGCAACAAAATCATCTTCTTAAAGCAACAAACAGCTCGGGTTTTAAACGAGAGGAAGTCTGAAACCTCGGGGAAAATGAAGAGACGATCAGTTACATTTGAAAATATTGTATCACCAATGCATATTGACAAAATATTTGCCTTCTGGAGTGGGGGTCTCGGTGTGTATCTTATTCTGTATTATCTTGAGACAGAATCTTAATCAAGAGACATAAATCCATACTGTATTCATTTTCCTTTCTAAATCCATATTGGAAGGAACTTGATGTGAATAGAAGTTAAAAACAGAAACTTTTCATTAACCACAGATGAATTCTGTTTGAAATGTTTTTACAAGAACACCTATATATTTGTGAATGTGAATTTAAGCGAGCATTCTTTAAAGTAAATTACAAATAGAATGCATCTAGAATAAAGCTGTGGAAATTTCCACTTCCCATAACACCTCTCAAAATTGTATGAAAGTACTGAATAATTGCTTGTTAATCAGGGTCGTAATGTTAGTCCCTTTGTAAAATGGAATATTGCCCTACTGGTAGGAACAGGAGACAGAACTCAGCCACGCAATAAGACACAGGGACCCCTTCAATTTTGTACTTGTCCAGAACTGAAAGAGTCATCTGAAATACCACAGAAATGTCCTGGGAGGGAAGAGAATCTTTTCATTCTCATTATCACAACTTGCATATTGAGAGTATGCACTGAAAAAGCAAGTCCTTTTACAATAATAGGGGAAACACAAAGAAATAGTATAATGGACTTTTTAAGTCAATAACAACATAATGGTAGCTCTCAGTTTGCTTTTACATTGAAACTTGTCCTATTAGCTCTAGGAAAAGGCAAAGCCTGACTTTATTTTCATTTCATTTCAAAGTAGTTTTTTTGTTTTTTGTTTATTTAAATATACCCACCACTGTTCCCTCTCCCTCTCCTCTTCCTGGTCATCCTCCAGCTTTCCTTCATCTCCCTATCCATTCCTCAGAGAGGGTAAGGACTTCCAGGGTGACTCAGTGAAGTCTGGCATATCCAGTTGAGGTAGGACAAAGCTTCTCAACCCAGTACCAAGGCTGAGCAAGGTGTTCCTCTGTAGGGAATGGGCTCCGAAAATCCAGTTCATATACTAGGAATAAATTCTGGCCCCATGGCCAGAAATCCCACAAAATTTGACTGCCATGCACACTCAGAGGGCCTAGTTTGTTCCCATGCAGGTTTCCCAGCTTTCATTTCAGAGTCAGTGAGCTCCTAAGAGCCAGGTCAGCTGTCTCTGTGGTTCTCCTCCTCATGATCCTGACACTTTTGCTCATATAATCCCTCCTCCTTCTCTTTGGCTACACTGGGAGCTTGACCCAGTGCTTAGCTGTGGATCTCTGCATTTGCTTCCACCAGTTCCTGGAAAAAAGGTTCTATAATGACAATTAATGTGGTCACCAGTTTGATTACAGGGAAAGAACAGTTCATGCACCCTCTCCACTATTTCTTGGAGTCTTAGCTGGGGTCATCTTTGTGGGTTCTTGGATATTTCCCTAAAACAAGATTTTTCTCCAACCCCACAATGTCTGCTCCATCAAGGTACCTATTTTGTTATTCTCCCTCTCTGTCCCTCCTCAAATTTAGTCTTCAGATTCCTTCATGTTTTCTGTAACCTCCACTTTTGGTAAGATTATCATTTTTACTATGTCGATCCTACCCATCCAAGAGCATAGAAGATCTTTCCAGTTTCTGATATCTTCTCAGTTTCTGTCTTCAGTGAAAGAAAGTTCTTTTCATACTGACCTTTCACTTGTTTGGTTTGAGTTACCCTGAGATATTTTATGCTATTTGTGTCTGTCGTAAAGTGTGATGTTTCCCTGATTTCTTTTTAAGCCCTTTTATCCTTAATATATAGGAGGGCTTTTTTTTTTTTTTTTTTTTTTTAAGTTAATCTTGTATCTTACCACATTGCTGAAGGTGTTTATCAGCTGTAGGAGTTCAGTGGCAGAAATTATTCGATCACTTAAATACACTACCATATCATCTGCAAATATTGAAAGTTTGACCTCTTTTTTTTTTCAATCTCCTTGTGATGTCTTATTGTTCTATCTAGAACTTTGCATGCTATGTTGAATAGATATGGAGAGAGTGAAAAGCCTTGTCTTAGTCCTGATTTTCGAGGGGTAAATTTGAGTTTCTCTCCATTTAGTTTGATGACAGCTTTCAGCTTGCTGTATGCTGCCTTCACTATGGTTAGGTATGTTCCCTGTACCCCTGATCTCTTATCATGACCTTTATAGTGACGAGGTAGCAGATTTTGTCAACAAGTTTTGCATCATCTAATGAGATGATCATTTATTTTTAATTTCAGGTTGTTTATATGGTGAATAACATTGACAGATTTTTGATTTTCATATGTTGAATTATTCGTACATTTCTAAGATGAAGCTTACTTGATCATGGTGGATAAATATTTGATGTTGTCGGGTTAGATTCGCCAGTATTTTATTGAGTATTTTTGCATCAATGTCAATGAGAAAGACTGGCCTGTAATTCCTTTTCTTTGCTGCTTCTTTGGTGTTTTGAGTATCAGAATGAATGTAGCCTCATAAAAAAGACTTTGACAATATTCCTTCCATTTCTACGGTATGGAATAATTTGAGAAATATTGGTATTAGTTGTTCTTTGAAATTTTGGTAGAATTCTGTACTGAAACTATTTGATCCTAGGCCTTTTGGATGGGGAGAATTTTAATAACTGCTTATTTTTCCTTAGGGGCTATAGGCCTGTTTAAGTTGTTTATCTTGACTTGGTTTAATTTTTGTAAGTGGTACCTATTCAGAAAGCTGTCAGTTTCTTTTAGGTTTTCCAGTTTTGTAGAGTACAGGTTTTTGAAACATTATCTAATGATTCTTTGGATTTCATCTGTCTATTCTTATGTACAATTTTTCATTTCTGATTTTGTTATTTGGACATTATCTCTCTGACTTTTGGTTAGTTTGTATAAGGGTTTGTCTATCTTGTTGGTTTTCTTAAAGAACCAACTCTTTATTTTGTTGATTCTTTATATTGTTCTCTTTGTTTCAATTTTACTGGTTTTAGCCCTGAGTTTATCATCTAGTCCTTCTTCTGGGTGAATTTTTTTTTCTTTTTTTGTTCTAGAGTTTTCAGGTGTATTGTTAACTTATTGTGTGAGATTTCTCCAAATCTTTATGTAGGTACCTAGCGCTATGAACTTTTCTCTTTGTACTGTGTTCATTGTGTCCCATAGTTTGGGTTGTTGTGGATTTATTTTCATTGACTTCTGAGAAGTCTTTAATTTCTTTTTTTCTTCCTTAACCCAATGGTGGTTCAGCTGTGAGTTGTCTCTTTCCATGATTCTGTAGGCTTCCTGTAGTTTGTGTTGTCATTGAACTCAAACTTTAGGTCATGGTGGTCTGATAGGATACAAGGGGTTATTTCCATTTTTGTATGTATTCATATTTGGTTTACAACTGAGTATATGGTTAATTTTAGACAATATTCCATGGAGTGCAGAGAAGAAGGTATATTCCTTTGTGTTTGGGCCGAAAGTTCTATATAAGTTTATTAAATCTTTTGAGTCATAACATCTGTTAGATCTCTTATTTCTCTGTTAAGTTTCTTTCAGACAGAACTGTCCATTGGTAAGAGTGATGTGTTGAGGTCTTCCACTATTAGCGTGTGGAGTTTAATGTGCCATTTAAGCTTTAAATATGCTTCTTTACAAATGTGGGTGCCCCTATTTTGAGGTCATAAATATTCAGGATTGAGATTTTATCTTAATGGATTTTTTTCTGAGATGAGTATCTAACAACCTTCCAGATCTCCTTGGATTGATTTTAGGCTGAAGTCTGTTTTGTTAGGTATTAGGATAACCACACCAGCTTGCTTCTAAAGTCCATTTGGTTGAAAAATCTTTCCTACCCTTTACTCTGAGGTTGTATCTGTCTTTGTACTTAAAATGTGTTTCTTCTATGCAGCAGAAGAATAGATTCTGTTTTCCTATCCGTTCTGTTAGCCTCTATCTTTCATTAGAGAATTGAGTCCATTGATATTAAGGAATATTAATGACCAGTGATTGTTAATTCCTGTGGTTTTGGTTGTAGGTTGTGTATGTGTTTTCCTTGTTTTGATTTTCCTGCTGTGGTTTTATCTATTGCTTGTGTTTTTATGGGAGCATCTAAACTTTCTTAGTTTGGCATTTTCCTTCTAGTGCTTTCTTCAAGGTGGGATTTATATATATAAATACTGTTTAAATCTGTTTTTATCATGGAATTTCTTGTTTATTCTGTCTATGATGATTGAAAGTTTTAGTGGGTATAGTAGTCCAGGCTGTCATTCATGGTCTCTTACTATTTATAGAACATCTATTAAGAACCTTCCAGCTTTCATAGTCTCTATTGAGAAGTTGAGTGTTATTCTGATGGCTCTGCCTTTATAAGTTACTAGATGTTTTCCTCAGGCAGCTCATAATATTCTTTCTTCATTTTGCATGTTTAGTGTGATTATCATGCAGTGAGTACACTTTTTGGGGTGGTCTTACCTATTTGGTATTCTGTAAGATTCTTGTATCTTCATAGGCATTTCCTACTGTAAAAATTATTCACTGGCAATTGATTATGTAAAAGAATTAATATTTATTAAGGGGATTATAGGAAATACTCACTGATACAATATTGAATCTTAGGGCAATTTCTAGAGGGGTTGAAATGTCCCATGCAGTGACTACGGTGGCAGCAATCTTCTCTCTGAGAATGTGGGGAACAAAGAGGAAGGGCACACAGCTTGCAACTGGGCTTAAAAAGGGGCTAGCCTTGCCCTATCCAGGCTCCTCAAGACCTCAAAGCCATGCTCCTAGATCTCCCTCGATCACTACTGAACCTGCCACAGTTTTCTTCTTTAGGTTGGAAAGTTTTTTTTTCTGTGATTTTTTTGAATACATCTTTTGTGCCTTTGAGCTGATATCTTCTCCTTCTTCTATTCCTGTCATTCTTAGGTTTGGTCTTTTCATGATGTCCCAGATTTCCTGGAGCTTTTGTGTTATGACTTTCGGACTTTAGTGTTTTCTTTGAATGATAAATCTATTTTCTCTGTTCCATGCCTGAGATTCTCTCTTCTATCTCTTGTATTCTGTTGGTTATGCGTGCATCTGTAGTTTTTGTTAGTTTATTCAAATTTTTCATTTTCAGTATTACTTTACTTTGTGTATTCTTTATGGTTTCTATTTTTAATTTTCAATTCTTAACTGTTTCCCTCATCTTGTTGATTGCTTTTTTCCTTGGATTTCTTATAGGGATTTATTGATTTCTTTCATTTTTGGTTCCTCTTTTCCTCTGTTTCTTCAAGGGAATTTTGTATTTCCTATTAAAAGGCTTCTACCATCTTCATAAAGTTATTTTAAAGTATTTTTTTTTTGCTGTATCTTCTGTATTGGAATATGTAGGTCTTGCTGTTGTAGAATTACTAGGTTCTGGAAGTGTCATATTGTTCTTGTCTTATTGGATGTACTTTTGCACTGGTGTCTACTTACCTCTTTTTCCAATTATTGCAAATGTTTTCTGTGTTTGAGGAACCTGTTTTGGTCCAGTAGTTGCTCTTGGTGCAACTGGACCTCTTGGTGAAATTGGAGCCAGTGGAGTCTGTGTCTCAGGGAGCCAATGAAGTCTTCAAGGAGATAAAGGGATTTGGGGTGTGGCTTATAAGCCAGAGGGTCCAATGAGGGGTGATGATAGCCTTTCCTACATGGTACCTTCCTACTTACCTTCAGCTGAAGCTGTGATGATGAAGTTGGGGGACACAGTTTGTGTCCTCTTACCCAGACCTGGAGGCTGTCCTGGCTGTGAGGAGAGTAATTTACCACTTGTGATGGCGCCTCCAAAGTCTATGTAAGGCCTGACTTTTATACTTAAAATAAATTTGATTCTAGACTTCACATTTAAAATCTTTTTATTTGAGAAATACAGATAATTTAAAGTTTCTTTTAATAGTCTCAAATGGGTATCACAAGTAAGTAACATATATATTTCTTTCAAAGTTATTCTAAAGTTGGAAAGTTTTTAAGGTGAAAGCAGATTTTTCTATCTATAAATGAGCTGATCAGATAGCCTCAGGAGAGTAGCTGGGCAAGACCTGTTTGCTGCTGTTGCAGCATGTGGCAGGGCTGCTACAATAGCCAATGAGGAGAGGACCTCCTGTTGGGACTGGAGTGGGTAGGAGTTAAGACTGAAGGAGAGAATGGGGGTGTTGGCTGACCTCTTTAGCAGTACTCTCAGTAAAAATATTTCCCAAAGCTATATCATTAGTAATTTATTGATAAAAAAAAAAATAGGGAGTAGAATCCATAATGTTGTCAGAGGAGTCTATAGCATAGCCCACTCGGCAGAAGCAGTGGAGCTGAGACATGAACTTCCTGGGAAGCTGAGAGGTAAGTTTCCATCTGGGAACCAAATATAGTCAGCATTCCTGGATGTGTGTTATTTGCTCCTATTGGCTTCTGACACCCACTGCATTCTACTCCAAAATGTGAAGATGTAACAGAGGAGAAATAGAAAGTAGTGTGTTTTTGTATATAAGACTTTCAAGTGATTCTACACAGATATGGGTGAGGAGACATGCTTTGTGAAGGAGCATAGCATAATTGAGAGAAAAGCAGGAATCAAGAGAGATATCAGGATTTTCTATGAAGGTGTTATGAAAAAAAGTTGAAGCTTAGAAGTGGACAAAGTGAGATACTCTTGTGTGATAAGAGGTGTTTGAGCCAATAATACAGAAGAGAGAGAATGATGACCAGAGGTGGATTTAGAGGCCTTTTAGGCTAATAGAGAGGTTGCTAGTGGCTGTAAGCAGGGTTGTTGATCCCTAGCTGTTATATCTAGCTATTTGTAAGACAGGCAACAAGGGCAAAGATGCATCTCCTCTTTTGTCCCCAATCACAGAGGAAACAATTTTTAATAGTATGTAAGATAAAGGTTGATCAAGATCTGGGAAAGATCCTGGGCCTGAAAGAGTGGAGAGAGAGAGAGAGAGAGAGAGAGAGAGAGAGAGAGAGAGAGAGAGCAGGTGTGACAAGGTTAGTAGGATCTAGAGGGCAGGAGAAGCTTTCTCGTGTGTCAAAATGACTTCTGTTGAGTAGTCTCCAGAAGCCAGGAGAGACAGGCTCCAGGGAGCCACTGAGAGAGGCAGAGACAGAGCATGCAGTTCTGAGGTAAAACTAACCAAGTGGATGAAGAGAGATGATTGGTAGAGTGGGTAGAGGAGAGAATGAGCTGCACAGGCAAACTCTTAACGTTTTGGAGTAGAATTCAGTGGGTGTCAGAGGCCAATACGAGCAAATAACACACACATCCAGGAAGGTTGAAAATCTATGATTTATATTGGTTAGGAGGAAAACAGAGACCTTTGGAAAGGAAGCCCGTTGTTCTGGGTTAAGAAAGCAAATGAAAGAGAGAGACAAGTGAAACCATTGCAATAGGCAGCTCTGAGCGTGTAAACAAATGGCTATTGAGTATCAAGATGCCAAAGCTGTCTCCTGGGCATCAGAGAGAAGAGCAACATGGCGGAAAAGCAGTCAGAATTTGTCAGCAGGATGAGGGTCTAAGAGCTCATGCAGGATGTTAGGATTGGCAAGGCTTTAGGGAACTAGATATCCTTAGCCAAAGTAGTTGACTTTTGGAGTAGATTAAGGGAAGATCTTGGTAACCAGAAACCACCTCAAGAGATCTGATTTTCTAGTGAACTCAGGATTCTTGAAGCTGAGTCAAGATTAGAGTTTCTGTGACTCTGACAATTGTCAGTGTTTCCTTTGTTTTCTCTCATTAAGATTAATTTTTGTTTTGCTAATGGTTGGTTCCACTAATTTAAAGCATTGAACTAATTTTTTTCTGGAAATGATCCTCAATGGTATAAATACAAACTTTTATTTTTTATTGGATATATATATATATATATATATATATATGCTTTTAATGAGAGGCCGTATTTCACAAATAGGCAGCTTTCATTTGGAGAATTTGGAGAAGTTAAATCTAAGTACATTTATTTCTTATGATCTTGAAAACCATGTTTTTTTGTAATTTGAATCAAAATATAGGCCACTGGCATGTTTAAATGTATCTTTCTAAAGACCTGATAGGACTACTTTCGCCTTCCAGCTTAGGCAAATTGATTGTAATAAGAGATTTAGATGATTATTAGTGATGTTTGACATGGTGTGTATACCACGACACTGTAGACTGCAAGAAAATTAACTTCTCATCAAGTCTCAAACCAAAAGATACAGAGACAGGCATTATGATGTGAATTATGCTGCAAAGTTTCTGGTAACCAGAAGCAGAGACTCATGTATTTAGCAATAGTTGACACTCTTCCTGAGCAACAATCTGTAGCTTATGTACTGACTTTAAAAAATAAAAAAGAGGTCCTGTAAGGGTCAGCTACCACAATAATTATTGTAGTTCCTTCAGCCTGAATTTATTCACCCTGAAAATGTATATACAGTATGTTGCTGGCTCTGACTGACCACATCAATAACCAGCAAATTTGTAACAAGTGAATAAGCATTATTTAAAAATTAATAGATGTTAAAATTATTTAAAAAGCTACAATGCTAGTATGTCAATAAGATTTAATCATGTGTTTATCATATGTTTGTTTCATTATTCACAAAGTATTTTTGCATTGCTCATTTTATTCTAGCTCTGTACTTTGTGGTTATTTATGAATTATGTATAATTAACATATAATATATGTTTATATGTGTATATATAAACACTCATTTAAAACTTAAATATTGAATCAGAGAAAGCAAAAGATTTATCAAAAGCTACGTAGAAACAAGTATCTAAACCTAAAATAAAATCCTCAATTTCAGAGTTTTGCTTCAGTGTTGAAAATCATGCTACTTACTCTAGGAAACTAATTTTCTCCTCGATTAGGTGAAAGATCTGAGGTCACTTGGCTCAGCATCGACTAACTTAAGTTCATAAGGCAAGACACGTAGGTGTTCACCACAAGGTGCTAACTGTACATCTGTTCAGCTGATCAACTTTCATCTATAGGGGTGCTCACCTCATTCAGTTTTCTTTCTTTTCTTTTTTCTTTTCTTTTCTTTTTCTGTGAGGAAGGCTCTCCAGACATATTCTCATGACATGAGTTATGAGAACAGTAAGGACAATAGCAAAGCAAGGTTCTGAAGCCTTGATCCTATCACTTCTATTAACATCTCATTGCCAAAGCACAATAGCCTAAAGCCAGGAATGCTGTAATAATTTTGGTTTTTCTCTATGGTAAAGAAATTGCCAAGTCACACAGCAAAGAATGTGGATTCTGTGGGAAGCTGAGGACATTAATGCAAAGTACTTAAGAGGCTAAGATTCCTTTTAGCTCCACAACATTGTTGTGATTTTCTCCCAATTTACATCTCTCTGGCAGAGTCTCTTTTTCTCATTTTATTTCTTAATGCTTTTTAAATTGCCCAGGGAAAAGGGGGTTTTAGTGGAGAGCAGAAAGCCTCAGGTCATTTGCCTTTTTATGACGTGTGTGTTAATCTTATCCTTACTCGAACATACTGTTCTAAATGGCAATGATGTTTGAGTAAAACTCCCTGTGAGTTTGGAATATGACATTCTCTTCAATGTAAATATAGTCTCAGAGTTCAGATTGACACAATTTGGCTTGAACAGAACAGGAGAGAGAATGAAGAAAACTATGCTCACAGAACACAGTGTTGTGACATGTGTGTCCCCAAGAATATGAAGGGCAACGTGGGTAGAAATCCAATTGCGGGGAATTGCACAAGGACATTCAATCAGTTGACCATGAATCTCTGTTCAGTTCCTGCTCTCAGCATCCTTTCATTTTCTCTCAGCAGCAGCCATCCAACAGCTATCCTTTGAAGATTCTTTTCTTCTCTCTGTCTAGGTATTTCATCTTTTCACTTTTATTTATTTTTTATATTTTTCTGAACCTGTAAAAAATGAAAAGCGATCTTTAACAACTTGAAGCAATGCAGAAAATGCCCACAGGAAATTCTTGAAGTCATTATTTTTAAACTGACGTTTTCAAAAATGATTGCTTGAGCTTTCTTACTTTTAAGAACTTTTGCTGACCATAAATATGGAGACTCAGATTAAAGCACAGATATCCTTCCATATTGTACTGCTGGGAGTAGGGGGAGGGGAGGTCATTAGCCTGAGCTTGCATTGTGTTCCTCCTAATACTAAAGTGTATCTGAAAAATAAATAGCTTGTGACAAATAGGTCTCTGTTTGTGTAAAAGAATCAGGACATTTTAAATGATGAATTGGTATTAACTATACACTAAATTAATTAAAACAACTGGGCCATTGATACAGAGAATTATATCATAGTCTTAGCATAATGTACCTGACTTTATTTTTCTAGTCAGTATGACAAAAGGCTGAAAATTGGGCAGTTTTAGAGTAATAAACAGGATCAAAAGTGGGTAGAACTTACTTTCTTGAAAGCATTTGTAAGATTTACCAAGAAACAAGCAGCATGCAGAGTCGCTGGTTTTTGTATGAAACTTAAATTCTGCGATGTGACTTTTGTAGCCTTAGCACGGCCATCATTATCTGCTACAGTCCGAATAGGTTTTATTCCTAAAAAGTTTCATGCTCTGAAAACTTAAACCTCAGTGTAACAGATTGAACCTGCGTTAAAGTCTTTGGGACCATAAGAGAGTGAATTAAACACAGGGTTACTACCCTGCATCAGAAAAGATCAATAATTTCCTCTGGTTTTGATCTGTCTGAAGCAACTAGTTTGTATACCAGGAGAATTACTTGTTATTAAATGAGCTTGGCTTCCCTTTTTCTCTTGGTTCTGATCCTTTGGAAGTCTCACATATCCTGTACCAGTTGCAGATGTAGTTAGAGAGCAGATACGATATATAAGAACCATTCCAATCACTGGTAAAATAAAAATTATTTATACTCCAAAAACTTTCAGGTATTCTGCTATAATAATATAAGCTTATTAAGACAGTATCTGTAGTAGAGCGGAGTAACATCTCAGCACCAACAGTGCCTTAAGAGGATAGATGGGCCAGCCATTATTTTGCTCCTCAGGGCCAACATAGGTATGGGTGTTTCATACTGTGAATCCTAACATGACCTCAGAAAGTATCTCTTCACCATAAAATGTGATTTCTGAGATCATTTGTACTGCTACATTGAGGTTAACATGCTGAAATGATGGTCCGTTGAGAGAGTGGTGATGTTCTGAGCCCCTTTGTCTTTGTAAGATCCAAAATACTTCAAATGTTTTAAAGTGTAGGAAAAAAAAAACCTTGATCTTAGAAGGAAACAGCATTTTGTACTGGAGAATGTCAAAACCGACGGCATGACTGGAAAGACAGAAAGACAAAGTGAGTGCGAAGAGACAGGATGGAGTAAAAGCAAAAGCAAAATTATATTTGAAGAAGAATTTCAAAATGGTTATTAGTTAACTGCTGTGTATTAGCAGGAAAATGAATCATCTCCGTTACACTCAAGAGTTTTTCTTTTTCTTGTGTGTGTGTGCTTGTGCATGCGCGTGTGTACAAGGACTATTTCCAATCCAAATTCCATTGGATCAGTGGTTGCCACCTCTTAGTAAGTAGAAATTTCTTTAGGGCCCAACAGCTTCCTGTGATCAACAGCTGCTAATCTCACTAAGTATTTTAATTGGCCACTGAACTCTGCTGTCCACAGACTCAATGCATTTTGTTTCTCTTAGGTCTAGGAATACAGAATAAATAGTGCATCACAAACTCCATCGTGGAAACAGAGCTAAAATGTGTTTCAGAAACCCTCAAAGGCCTCAGCATACTTCATTATGGAATAATTGCAATAAAGAGAACAGTTACCACCTTTTCTCCTGATAGCTTTACAAGTTTATTTTATTAGTGAGGATGGGGTGGAACAGGAACACTGATTTGCTAGTGTGAGTTCAACTGGTACAACCATTACAGAAATCATTATAGAAGTTTTATTAGAAAGGTGAGAATGGATCTACCTCAAGATTCAAAACTAACAGTTACATAATTTGATATTTTACAAATCTATGTGCCCCATCCACCTTAGAACAAAGAAAATACTAGCCTATTCATTGACACACCTGAATGCTATTGCAGAACTTATTCTCTTCTGCATAGTGTCAACTCAATTTTATATAGAAATCCAAAAATCCAAGGTATATAAAAACAGTCCTGAGCAATAAAATAACTGCTGGAGGCCTCACCATTTTTGCTTTCAAGATCCATTACAGAGCTTTAAAAACCTCATGTTATTGGCATAAAACATACACTGATGAATGGAATCGAACTGAAGGCCTAGACAAAAACCCACAAACCCACACACATATGAACAGCTGATTTTTATTTTAAAAAATCCAGAAGTACACATTGGGGCGAAAAAAAGATAATATCTTCAATAAATGGCATAGGTCAAACTAGATGGCTGTATGTAAAAGAATTCAAGTAGATCTCTAGTATGAGGTTTCTGGCCCAGAATTCAGGCCTAACCTCAAGGTTTAGTCCTGCAGACCCACAGACCTGCAGAGACACACAGATGCTTACAATAGTTTTAGTCTGATTGGCCTAAGTCTCAGACTTACAACTTGCTAACTCTTTACTCTTAATCTAACCCATGATTCTCACTCTGTTCATCCATGCGGCTCGGTACCTTTTCTCAGAGCAGCATAGTTGTCCTCTGCTTCTTCTGGCTTCTCTCTGGCATTCTGCTCTGTTCTTCATGTTCCCATAGTTTTCTTTGTCTGGTAGCCCCACTCACACTTCCTCTCTGCCTTTGGCCAATCAGCGCTTTTTATTAAACCAGTGGGTGGGACAATTATTTACAATGGTATAACATAATCCCCCTAAAAATCCCCTTTTCTCTTTTTGAAACAAAAAGAACCACAAATCTAATATCTTTTCCCCCTGTTATCTATAACAACTTATAAACAACACTGTAAATAAACACAAACATCCGTAATCCATGTTTTGGGAATGTAGGCATCATTCTCTAGGCTACTTCCTGCTGAATGGGGGCTTTGGCAATCCCATGGGAATCCAAAGAATGAGGTATCTATAAATGTACAAGAAGCATACTGAATACCAAACAGTTTGGAAGATAAAAGAAATTCTCTAATACCTATAATAATCAAATCATTAAATATACAAAACAAAGAAAGAATAAAAGCTTCACAGAAAATAATAATTTATATAATTAATATAAAGACAGACTTATTGAAACAACCCAAACTTTTCACTAGACACCCTAAAACCTGCACTGGCCTAGACTGATATTCCACAAACTTAAGAGACCATAAACATCAGGCCAGATAACTATACCAAGCAAAGTTTTCAAAAACAATACATTGAGGGAAAAAAAGACATTTCATGATTAAAACTAATTAAGCAGTATTTGTCTACAACACCGGCCATACAAAAGATGCTAGAATGAAAAATTCAAATTGAATTTTAACCATACTCAATAATATATGAGGCATAAATATTCTAAAACCAGAAAATCAGAAGAGAAAGACTCACATTGCAACAAAATAATGGGAATCAACAATATTACTCTCTAATAATCCTCAGCACTGTGGTATCAATGCTCAAAAAAACAAAAACAAAACATGAATTAACAGATTATATTTAAAAACAGGACCATTCTTCTGATACATCTAAGAAACACACCACAACATCCTTAATATCAATATTAAACATCATATCAGGGTGATGAGGGGGATATATTTCAAGTCAATGAATCCAAGAAGCAAGTCAGGATAAACTTTTTAATATCTAATAAAATATACTTCAAACAAAAACTAATCAACAGACATTGAAAAGGACACTTTATATTCACCAAGGGAAAAAAATTTACCAAGAAGTTATTGCCATTCTGAATATTTGTACAACAAAGCGACCCAAGTTAAAAAAGAAACACTGTTGCAGCTTAAATCACATATTGGCCCTCACATCATGATAGTGGGGAAATTTAATACTCTGCTCTTTCCAATAGACAAATAATTCAGACAATAACATTCAGAACTGAGGCTTTTGGGAAGAGTATTCAACTGGCTATTGGTAAATGGTGAAGATTAAGAGATGGACCTACTCATAGAAAACAAATCCCTGAGGGTATTATTTTATGGAGATGTTTTGTTCCATCACTTCAAGCTGAAAAGCTTCCCCCACCACTGTGTCTTTCTTACACAGATCCAATTACCATAAACTGAAAACCTTAATCTGATAGCAAAAGTAGACTTTCACCATTTATATAGATTTCTCAAATATTTTTAAAGCAGCTGAGAGTGAAAAAATGTTCTCATTTTAGTGAGATAACATTAACAAAATTATTTTAAAATGAAAAATTCAGTGACATTAAAATGTTGGTTTTTTTTTTTTTTTTTTTTTTTTACAATTTTACAAGTATTGTGTACAGCCTTTTTTTAATTCCAAAAATGCTTCAAAATTTAACTGTCCCTCTTGTGAATGAACTTGTGGGTGTGTGTGACTGTGTGTGTACCTCTGTGTTTGTGTGTCTCTGTCTGTGTCTGTGTGTGTCTCTGTGTCTGTGTCTGTGTGTGTCTGTCAGTGCGTCTGTATGTCTCTGTGTGTGTCTCTGTGTGTGTGTCTGTGTTTGTGTGTCTCTGTGTGTGTGTGTCTCCAGTGTGTGTGTGTCTGTGTCTGTTTGTCTGTCTTTGTGTGTGTGTGTGTGTGTGTGTGTATCTATGTGTGTGTGTCTGTGTGTTTGTCTATGCCCTCTCCCACAGGCCCATAGAAACCTTACTTGTGCAATACTTTCACTTGAGTCTAAAAGTTCTTGTTACAAATTAAGCCCTTTTTGATATTTTATGAGCATGATTTTTTTTATCTTTCCAGGTACATGTAAGATTATTCATTTTGTTTTTCATTTACTATACTTTTAATATGTATTTATATCTAGAATGTTTTATTTTTATTGTGTAGCTCCAAAATTAAATGCTTTTTAATTTTTTAGGCTCTTCTAACATCCATGTAGACACTGCTTCATTTTCATGTTCTTTTTCCTTTGGAATTCCTATACATATATTTGAGCTGTAAGTTCTCTCAGTGCCTCACATTTTCCCTTTATTTTCTATTCTTATGTCTTACATTTCTAAAACAGTCATTTCCCAGACAACAGAAAACAGTCTAAAGAATACAATACACACATTCGCAAGACATGTGATGGTTGGTATTTTGGTTATTCAGTGGATTATGGATGTTGACCATCATGGGGGGGGGTGTTAATTGCAAGTTGTTGTTGGTCATGGTAGGGAAAATTGCTGAGCAAAAGAGATTAGGTTCAGGGATCTCTTTCTGAAGGACAAAAGGGAGATATAGTATAGAAATGATATGTAAAAAGGTAGATTATTGAATCTATTTTGAATTAAAATGTCTTAAATAGTTTAGAATGGTGTGGATTTTTCTACATTGATACAAACCTAAGGTTATTTTTGCTATACATGTACCTATGCACCTCATTTAACAATATAATATTCATTTCTAGTCCTTGAAAGTTATTATCACAAACTATTTAGACTAATTAAAAAATACAAATTAGTAGTCAGTCATTTAACAATCAGATTTGTGACAATGTTAGATATGTTTCCAACGTCAAACAGATATATTTTTAGACAGCCAAATGGTCTTTAAGCATTTGAGACCTACAGGTTAAGTCATTTAAAATGTTTTATCAGCATAAAGTTTTGTAGTAGTGAGGCTCATCTACTTCTGGAAGTACCAATTTACTTCAAAAAATGTTAATGAGCATAAAAGAACCTCCATATTGAGTTTACTTTCAATGAGGCAAAGTTAGCCATAGGTCAAGAGACTGCCATTGTCTCAGCTTCTTGCAGTATGCAGTCCAAACTAGAGAAGCAGGAAAAAAAAATCTGTCAGATATTCTTGGCTTATAGGTCAAAGATGATGCCCCAAAATTGCAAAGAAAACTTGGGTGACTGCCTAGAGGGCCAGATATCTCTCTTATTTCTATAGTTTTTAGAAATTGTGTGTTTTATACTTCTTGTTTACTCCTTAATATATTCTTCTTTGGTCTCTGATCAGGATTAAAATCTAGGTAGTATACAGTTTTCCTTGTTACTAAGTTAAAAAAAAAATCTTACAAAAGTGATATAAAGTTTAAAAAGTTAAGAAACATAAAAGCTTAAGCTGGCACCTAAAAAGATATTTTAAGGTCTAAAAAGATATTTTTAGGGTGGTAATACAAATTGTGATAGAAAATGTTTTAGGTATAAACTTCTAGACTCACTAATATAGGATAGAAAATACAGTACTTTCTTCAAATTTGGCAAATAAAAATGGGCTAGTTATTATAAATTTAATTCTCATAATTGATCTTATTATATGCCATAATTGATCTTCACATATAGTTTTACTGTATTAAAGTTATAATCATAATCCTTCATTTTTATTTAGACATTACCAGATAATTGTTTTATTATATTTAGTTTAACTTGTTAGAGTAAAGCCTTTTTATGTAGACAAAAAAGGAGAAATGTTTCAGGATATTTGTACTATGAAGACGTGTCTTTGACAAAATGCCTTCTGATTGGTCTAATAAAGAGCAGAATGGCCAATAAATACCTATAGAGAGAGAAGATCGGAAGGACATCTGCGTACAGAGAGTACTCTGAGGAGAATAAAGGCAGAGTCACCAGAATGGTCACTACAGAATAAAGAGAACTGACTTGTGTAAAAGAAAATAGATTAAAAAATATAGGTTAATCTAAGTTATAAGAACTAGTTAGGAATGAGTCTAAGCTAAGACTGAGCTTTCATAATCAATGAAAAAAAATCTCTGCGTCATTGCTTGTGAGTTGTCAGCCCAAAGAAAAATCTAACTACAAAATATATTCATAAAAATTTAATATTTGTATTTTATATTTTTATATTTAGAAACCCCTTTGGGTCTTTCAAATTTGTCTGGCTCTTTTTCTGAAATTTTAATTACTTTATTTCCTTGAATAGAATAATAATAACAATCTATGTCTGAGGTTAGAAGTGATAGTTTAGCAGATAAGAACAGACGCACCAATCCTGCAAAAGACCCAAGTTTGATTCTCAACCCCTTCATCAGGGACTTAAAACCATCTCTAATTCCAGCTATAGAGAATCTGGAATATGATAATATGATGTCATTTTGTGGACTCTATGCCTCTATTCTCACATGCCCATAACTTCTACAAATAACACTGCTGCTGCTGTTACTACTGCACACACATTTAAAATAAAGATCTTTAAAAATGGTCTGAGAATAATAGTATGTAGAATCCTAAGTGTTAAATCTATTACTTTTTATTTTTCAGATTTTTCTATTTGTTTTCTTTACTTACAAATATGTATCAGTAAAAATTTATACATATTAACGTAAATAAATTCTAGTTCTTTATAAGAAAAACAATTGAAATCTGCAATTAAGGTGTGCAAAGAAATATTTATGGATTTCAGAATAGCAGATTATTATGGCCTGTTGAATAGAGAGATTTGTGACTCAACTCAGTACTTTCAAGGGTCAAATAATTGAGATACTTGAAATATCTAAGATATTTGAGCAACACAGCAACACTTGAGCTTTGCCATTGTTGTATATTCTCTCTTTCTCCCTCTCCCTCTTTCTCTCTCTCTCTCTCTCTATATATATATATATATACATATATACATATATACACATATACACATGCATATATACATACATACATATATACATATATACATATATACGTATACACACACACACACACACACACACACACACACACACACACACACACACACACACACATATATATATATATATATAAATTTCAGTGGTCACCCCACTTCCTCAGAAATCTACCAAATAGTAGAACATTTTTAAAAAAATTTTTGAGTATGAGATTTTTCTTGCCTGTATGTCTGTGTATCATGAATATATTTGGTGCCTGTGTAGTCAGAAAGAGTATAGGATTCTTCAGAACTAGAATTACAGGCAATTTTAAATTGGCATGAGGGTAACAGGAACCAAACTCATGTCCTCTGAAAGGACAATGGAACCATTTTTTCAGAACCTTAAGACTAACTTTGCCAAACGTTTGTAAGTAAATCCAAACTTTCCTTAATTATTTATTGCTCTAATGGACTCATCAAGACACAATATCAAAACAGTGTTGCTTTTTATACAATTATTTTACTTTCATGTTTTTAAAACACCATGCTGTGTGTGTAGTTTTATCATAATTTCTTATGTCATTATTAGTAGAGGCAGAAGTTCTATTTTTATGTTTAGTTGAACTTTACTCTAATAACAAGGATTAAATGAAGCTATTTTCAAGTATATATTTGGGGTTGGATCTGACTCTGGACCTGGGTTGCTCTTAATCTTTGTTGTGGGACTTATTTTTGCAATGGACAAGAGTTGTTAGAGATTATAAGTAGTCAAACTGCTGAGAAGAGACTCAATATTCACACTGAAATGCAAATCTTTATCATCTTATGATGTATCAAGGTACAGTGAATACTATAGAAAGAGATCAGAGAAGAATGTAAAAGCTGAGATGTAAGTAGGAGTTTACAGAATGCTTTATTCTGAATACGATATAGCCATCACATTCAAAAACATCTATTAGAAATAGTAACTTGTAACAAGGTCAAGCAAACTAAAATCTTGACATAGATGGGCTAGAAGATCTTTAACCTCCTTCTAACTTATTGAGGAACTATTAGTACTTAATAGCTCCTGGAAAAAAATACAATCCTTTTAGCATGTAGCCAATGATAGTTTCCCATGTTACATGGCCCTATATCCATGCACACATAAAAAATGTTGGTGGATGTAGTATGTTGTCAAAGAAAACAAGATAAGATGATGTGAAGTTGGGAGGCAGAGGTGTTGGTGAGGATACACAGAAGCAGTAGGTGAGGAATTGGGTTATAGATGTTCATATATCATTAAATACATTATGAAATTTTCAAAGAAAATTTAAAAGGGAAAATAGGTCTTGCAGACAAATCATTCTCCCATCAGAAAAGCCTTATGTTTAAGTCCATCTTGGGATGCCAACATATTTGATGACATACTTTTTAAACAAATGAGTAAGAGGAGAGAGAAACTTAGAGTGGGTTGTACTGCAGATTGACAGTTGTCTTGGATAGGAAAGATAATTTAAACCCACAAAAAACCCACCAGGGTTGGATACCTACATAAAACACCTCTGGAAAACATGGTAAATGAAAAGGTAGAAGCCTTGGGAGAAATCAAACTTACCGACATCTGATCTTGAACATCCAGCCTCTAAAACTGTCAGGACATAAATATTTTTTAAGTTACCCAGTTTGTGACTTTTGTTGTAGAATCCCGCAGGCACCAACATAGATGTTCAAAAATAGAAGCACTGATACTTTGACACAAAGACACTTTCAGCATGTATTTATTTAGAGCAGTTCTCCCATGCTATCATACATTAGAAAATGAGTATGCGTGTGTCCATAAATCAGATCAAAGGCTCAGGCCAGTTAAGTCTCCATTGATGACACTAGGGCTAAGGATATAAGTGACTGTTGCACATCTGAAATCCATCCACATCCTCATAGAGAGGAGACACTTTTGTGAAGGATAAACTTCAGGGAAAAATAATTTCCCAATATGTGTTTGAGTTGCCAAAAAAAAAAAAAAATCTGTTTTTCTATTTTTAGATTGAAGCCACAGGCAGAGGTTCACAGCAGCTAATTTTTTCAAGCCTCTGTATAACAGGAGGACAATAATCTCACTGCTGACTCCTCTGGGTGAGCCATGTTCCAGTCTCTCTTCTCACTTTCACCTTATTGAAACACATTAGAATTCTGCACCTGCAGTCTGGAAGTTTCCAGAATAGTCCTTTGAGTACAACCATGTTTCTCTGCTTTGAGTTTCTCTTCTGTCTTTTGAAACAAAGTAATTTTTTAAATCTTATCAAAAAATTTTATTTTTTTCATCTCCTGTGTGTGTGTACATGTGTGTGTTTGTATGGGTGTGAGAGAGAGAGAGAAAGAGAGAGAGAGAGAGAGAGAGAGAGAGAGAGAGCTTGCCCGAGTGAGCCAGAGACTGACTTAGGGATGTCTTTCTTGGCCACTTCTTCACCTTACTTTTTTAGAGGTAGCACCATTGCAACTTGCCCTTTGTCTCTACTGGCTGGGCATTTTTCTCCCTAAGATTCAATGGTCTCTGTTTCTCTACACAGGTATTATACATGTATGGAATTTTACCTATCATTTACATAAGTGGTAGAGCTCTGAACTCAGACTGCCATACTTTTGTGGCAAGTGTTCTATTTACTCAATTATCTCTAGCCCCAATTCTACTTCTGTGCTTTTGGTTTTCTCTTCTATGCTATTTAATAAGTCTGTGTCTTTTGAATACATAATGTAACCTGTTAAGAGTATGAAGAACATATAGGAGTTTTAAACTTACTCTATCTCAAATTCTTTCTCATGGGGCTCTACGTAAAAACTCATCTGTATCCCCTTCTAAGATATGTGAAAACACCTTAAAAAGAACTGCACAACTGACAATCTGACACTATTACCTATTTAAATTGTGTTATATCTAATATGCATTTTCTTTCTTGTAAAACACTATTTCAAAATGTAAATAGTTAGACTTAAATCTTTTAGCATAATTTAACTGCCCTTAACCAGAGGTTATTTGTCCTTCATTCAGGGGAATTTTTGGCAATGTCTAGAGACATTCTTATTGCCCTGACTTGCAAGTTATTCTGATTTCTAGTGGGCAGTAATGTCAATAAGGTATATGGCAGAATTCACAAGAATTTAATCCTATTTTTAATAGTGACGATAATCTAAAATTTTCATAATTCCAAAATTGAGTAATACGTTTAATATTGTAGGACAGTATTAAAAAATTTCAAACCCAAAGATATGCAGGCTTAGTTTTGAACGTTATTTGTGTATGTGTATGCATATATATGTATGTGTGTAAATATATATGCATATGTAGTGCAGATATACACTCTTGTACCTGTTTGAAGCTACTCACAGAAAAGAGAATTCTTTGGTGCTGCAGTTACAGGTATTTGGGAGATACTAGTAGGTACTGTAATCTAAAAGCCTGTCCAAGTAATTGTGCAGCAATTGGTTTTAACCGCTGAGCTACCTCTCCAGCCCCATTTTTCTAATATAACATAAATTTAAAAAGTTTGAGATTCATTCCTCTATACAAACATCAGCTGAATATATAAATACATAGCAATCATCTTCCATGATTAATAGAAAGGAGATGTGATGGGAGGATTTTACTCCCTGTCATTTGAACAAAGTAAATAAATGAAGTAAACTGATCAAATTCAGGATTTTGTCTTATGCCATTTTGCTCTGATAAATGGCTCCAGGAAGGATGGATGTTATTTAGAAGTGTTGACAATGCATTGAAATAGTCTGCTTTGAATTTTATAATCCCTCTATTGTACTACAGTAAATTCCAGTGATTGAGTTAGGGCAGAGTATTCTAAACAGTACTGTTAAACACATATTCTGGGTTTCTGCAACCTTCTTATCTTTTATCTTACCGTTTCATTCTCTGTAAAAACATATTCCCATCAAAGTCACTTAAAGTTTCATCATATGCTCTAATCTTAAATTATTAGTGTTTTTTTAAAGTTTGATACAACATTTCACATGGATAATAAGAATGAATGCAGTCATCAATGAAATGTCATGTAGATAGATGTGAAGCACCATACACACTCATAAAAGTCACCTCTATTTGCTAAGAAGCCATCTTGCCAGGCCCTAATCATATACACTTTGAATGAGCTAATTTTGTGTTTATACTAAAACAGTGTCATCTACAATAACACATTTTAAAATATTTTATCAAATTTAAGTGGACTAAAATGTAAAAAAATTTTCCAGGTATCTGTAGACATAATATAAACCACGTTGGCCATGAAAAATAAATAACAGTCAATAATCTTATTGATCACATGGAAGAGATGAACAAGGCCACATTTGAAAGAAACATTTTTCCAGGAAACAAATTGTCACAAATAAAGCCCTCAAGCATACATGCTTAAATTTAAGGCTACATTTGAAGAAAGAAAAATCTATACCTGCATATTACCAATATGTTTTTCATGTTAGAACAGATAATTCATAGAGAGTACGGCAGGCATCTAACTGACACATAAGCCAAGCACACATTCACACAAATCTAAATACTTATGAACACAGGCCACTCCCCAGCCACTAAGGTATTTCATTTGAGTTGTGTTCTACACTCTCTGTGCAGCATCATTGAAAACTGTCTTCACTTATAGTGTGGAAACCTCTGCCATCCTCTGCAGTTTTTTCATCTTAGAGAATTCCCCGTAGTACCAACTACAGTGTCCTGTTCCTGGCTTCATTCTGTTCTAGGATTAGGCAGGTTAACTCTAGGGGTGCCATCAATGTGCCTGCCATGGGATCTCTTCACGGGGTAGTTGCATCTTTTACTGCACATACATTGTATTTCCTCAGGCAGAAGTTTATGAAGAAGGCCTGCTCTGATATTTGTAGGTGATACACCTCCATTTTACTTCTGTTTCATCAAAAATAAGTTAAAACAGGATTTTGTTGTTTAAACACTCATGTGCTATTTTTCCAAATATACAAGTGTAGTCTTTATGTTTTTAAAGAAAGCTGTGTTAGACTGCAGCAACAGCATACATAAAATTGGAACCATCTGTTATTCCTCTAAGTAAAGTACACAAATATTTAAGAGACAGCCAATAATTTACAAGAGTACATGAATGAACTAATGACAGAACACACTTTGTGTGACTTCACACAAACATAGCACCCATTTTTATTTCGCCTTTAGGAAACTCTTGGGAGAGAGGGGAAAATACTTTCTAAATATTTAAAAACCAAATTGCGTTAAGTCAGTTCCTCAAAGATCATGAGTTTACACTGGATTTCATTGTGCTCATCACCATTTCAGACAGGATATTAACTTATATCCACAGTACGGCTTTCTTCACTCAGGACTTTCCATTTTCCATAGGGAACTATCAATTGGTTGTTTTAATTTTGTGGACTTTGATATATTATGAGAAGGCAAACTCACTCAACGTGAGTGTCAATTTTCCAATTTTTAAACTGTCTTACTTGTATGGGGCTACAGCGGCTTTCATTGTAAATATCCAAACAGAAAGCATAAGTAGTTTTTTGCTGTGTCACCAGTGATACAAGCTCTTGACCTTATGCAATTCCTCAGGGTGTCACAGTTAGACAGTGAATAATGCTGCCTCTCAGTTTTTTCTAGAGTATTTTAAAGAAAGTTTAAACTGTGAATTAGCTAACAAAGCTTGTCATCCAGTTATCACCTAAACTATAAAGTAGCATCTGTGTTTCACAAAGGACTTTGCAAGTTTGCACATCCATTAACGGGTAAATGTTTAACTTGGCACTTTAATTTTGAGGCCAATTATTACCTCTCCAATAAGTGTATATGAAAAGAAGTCAAAGTCATCACATATAACGGTAGCTAAGGTCTACTCAGGCCAGTGTGAATTTGTGTCATTTATAACTGTGACTTTAGTAAAGTATTTGCAGATTAAAATTACTGAACACATATCATACTTCCTTCACATTTTTCAACTTTTTCTGGAGTGAGATCAGTACTGCCTTATTGGAACTGACACACACTGCACTGATATCCTAAAAAAAAAAAAAAAAAAAAAAAAAGCAAGCTGTTTATAGTGAGTATAACAGTTTTACAAATTGCCCGAGAAAGCTCTACATTCTGTGATTTGAACAGTATACTCTGTACCATAGCTTATTCTTATTTCAAATAGGAGAAATTTTTATGTCTTTATTTTCATAGATGTTTTTAATTAGTTAAGAAACAGGAACCAAAAAATATACTTTTTCTCTGAGAACAGTTTGAAGTTTTAAGCATGCTTTCAGCTTCTAAAAATGTCCAGTTATAATGAAATAATCTCTATATTGTAACTGCTTCTTTCAAACACTATATATAGAATTGATATTGTCAGATGGTTAATATACACCAATAACTTTTATTTTACTAATCAGTATTGTATTTGTCAATGTTAGGTTTCCATCATATACATTGCTTGTTGATGGAAATTTTGTTTACATTTTAAAATTCATCTTGGATTCATAATTATAGGACGCTAATCAATATAAATAAACTCTAAGGATAAAAACTTAAATGAAAATAGAGATAAGATATTCACAGTTTGTCCTTTATGTGGTCTTATGCTTATTTTGTTTCCTCAGTTGTTCTGATAACCGTGAGCACTGGCTAAGACAATTTGTTATTATAGTTAAAATATGGCTCGTTAAACATCCCAAATACATGCCTTATACTTCTTATACTTTCTCTGTATATGCTTTGTGTAAAAAATTAAAAAGCAGCCTTTCTACTCAGATTTGCATTATGTGAAAATAACAAATGTCAGAGAATAACATACTGAATTAGCCAAGACACTGATAAGATCCATCATCCAATTCTCTTCATAAAAATAGAGTTAAACCTGGATGCTCATATTTTGGTAAAAAGAAAAAAGAATATATTTTGTTTTTCCTGCAATTTGAAGAAAACTTAATCAGATATTTTTCTTCTTTTTAAAGGAAACTTGCCTTCTATAAGACAATAGCATCTCTTGTTTTTCTTACAATTACTTATAATGCCATAAAATTTCCTTTAATCTTGGAAATCTACTTTTATATTAGTTATCTGAGTGCTTTTGATATTATGTTTAGAATGGATTTTTAAAGATGATGATTAACATTTTGAGAAAATAGTTACTGTCCATCTCAAACAAGTACAAACTGTGACTCAGAATCCTACCAGATGTGCACTGGCAAAAAATAGCTTTATGTGTTTGTGTGTATGCATATCTGTGATTTCAAGAGTAAAAATCATTATACAAACTCCTTTCCCAAACTCACCACACAATATGAACATGTATATAATTTTCTGGATGGCATTAAACCTTAATTATAAAGTACCAGAGCAATTCATGCTACACATGTCCTTCTGAAGTGTATTTATGCGATAAGTGGATTTGTGATCGCAATAACACCAGTTTTAATGTTAAGTCATGACTGAGTAGCAATGCTGAGAATAAGGAACAGATGTTTTTTGCATACTGAAGTCTAGAATAAAACACGCATAAGGGATAGGACCAAAAAATATGCTGTAAAGCACAAGCGTTGGATACCAACTACAAGCCGAATATTAGAAAGTGGAGATTGTAAGCATCCAGTGTCCTTACCGCCAACCATAAAACGGATTACAGGGTTGTTCTTGTGGTTATTATAATGTGAATAAACCCAAATGTCACTCTCAATTAATAATATTGTATTGCTAAGAATACTCAAATATCCTTATTTTGAATATAAGGAAAATATAAGCTACTAAAATTATTGTCATACTCACACAAAACAGTGACAAGCAATTTTTTTTTTTAAATTACAAAAACTTGGCTGATATATTAGGCCTGTTCCTTACTAGCTCTTATAACTTAAATTAATTCATTTCTATTCACCTATGTTTTACCATGGGGCCTGTTACCCTTCCTTCATTTTGTATGTCTGTCTCTATAAATTTCTCATGAGCATCTTCTCTCTCATTCTGAAAGTTAAACCTATACCTCCTGCCTAGATATTGGCCATTAAGTTCTTTATGAAACTGATCACAGCAGTATATATATTCACACAATGTACAAATATCCCACAACATTCCCCTCACTTTGTCTAAATAAAAAGAAAGATTTTAACTTTAACATAGTAAACCTATACAAAATAAGAATAATTATCAGGTAAGAATGACATTCACAATATCCAGTCTATTTGTATTTGACATAATCTATGGTCTATCTTATCTTGATAAGTTTAAAGTTTCTATCATAATTTGCAAACCCATGACGCTTTTGTACTGTATGATAGAATACACTTTATAATTTGGGAAATTTGACAGCAGATGTAACAATAGCACAAGAGTCATTAAGAGTAAAAGATGATCTTAAAATATAGCAGGGTCATTGAGGGAAACATACCATTCTATTTACTAGCAGTGAGTCAAATACCTGTATCTTTGGGATCTTTTGATTTCTAAGATGTTGTGCATGATGTTGAATTAAGTGTAATCTTGCTCATTTTAGTTCATAACTCAGAGACTTCAGGCTGCCAGGAAATAGTCACCTGGTTGTTAGCTTTATACTTAATCCCCACAGCCACCTCACAATATTTGAGACAAATTAAAATTAAGAGGTTCTTGAAGGATGCTTTAGAATATTTCTCCTGACAGGCTCCACTAAACCTCATGGTTTGGACTGGACCTGTTCTTCTTTAATATTATTAACAGGATGAATTATGTATATGTTCCAGTAACAATTTAAAATACAGAAAGGAAAGTTTGAATTGTACTTTTGGTGTAATCTCCAAAGGTGATGCCATAACTGAAGAAAACCTAGATTAAAATTTGTTTATACATAATTTCCTAGATTAATAGATATTGCCATCCCTGGAGGAAATGTTTGAAAGTATTTGGTTAGACTAGAACCAAAAATTAAACTAGAAACACGTTTTTCTTCCATGGCCATGTAGCAGAATGGCATCTTATATCAATACCACTTTCGCTGCTGTTCGTGGGAGGGCTAAAGATCCACATCAAGAGATAGCATTTGCTAAGTGAGAAGAAAGCAATCATGTACACAATGATTTTCCTGAATGGAAGCTAAAATGTAAAATGAGTGATTTTTCATTATTTTGAGGATAAACAAGAAAATAGTATTACCGTCTAATAAAGCTTACATATTAGCAGAAAACCTTTCTTAGTATTATTTATTTCTCCAAATCCCACATCTTAAAAATTACACTTTAAATAAAAAAGTTCTCACAATATATTTACTCCAACAAATGAATTTATTTGTCACTTATAACATCTCAAAATACAAACATATGGTTTAAGAGATTTTCAACAAATAACCATTAGACCACTACTAATATCAAAATATATAAGATTACCAGTGCTGAAAAAGCCCCATGCTTCATTCTCTATTAATATCCTTCCATCTTTCCCAGTGTTAACTAGTTTCCTGATTTTTAAATTCCTCTATTATGTTTGAATTATTTTAAACTAAATGTAACTATGCATTATATATTTTCTGTTAATGCAGTCTTGGTATGCAGTCTAGGTTGACCTAGAAATCATGCCCCTCATGACTACCAAATACTGGTATTACTGTTATGAGGTGCATCATATGTAGTTAAAAAAAATACTATTATTTAAAACTTTTTTTAAACATACCCACCACTGTTCCTTCTCTTTCCCCTCTTTCCAGTCATCACTCTGTGCCTCCCATCCCCCCATACATTTTTCAGAGAGGGTAAAGAGTCAATGAAGTCTGTCATATCAAATTTAGGTAGGACAGAGCCCCCTTCCCCATTCCAATCTCCCATGTCAAGACTGAGCAAGTTGTTCGTCTGTAGAAAATGGGCTTCAAGGAGCCAATTTATGGACTAGAAATAAATTTTGATCCCACTGCCAGAAGAACCGTAAAATGCCCATGCCATGTAGTTTTCATTCACATCCAGAAGGTCTAGTTCAGTACCATGGTGGTTCCCCAGCTGTCAGTTTGGAATCTTTTTCTCGGTCTCTCTTAGATCTTTATGAGATTCTGTTGTGTCAATTTTCTTTACTGTATTGTAACTATTTAAATGAATATTGTATGATGTGCATATTTACTGCTGACTGCCACTGCATTATTTAAAGTTCTCTGATGGTATTAATAATTTTGTTGTGAGAATGATCTTTTTAGTCCTTTGACATGAATGAATAAATGTTTATTTCTATGGAGTATGTGGATAAGAGTGTAATTTTTAATCGATATCACTATATATAGTGGGGTTTTTTGCTCCTCTCTAGTCACAAAAGTGCTATAAACATGGAATTTTAAATTAATATGGTCCAATGTAATTTATTTTTTATAACTTCTTATACTTTTGTCATTTTAACAGCATAGTTTCTTATATTATTGTTGAAATAGATATTACCGCTCCAAAATGTAAATCTCTAAACCCAGCATCATTAATATGGTTATCATTGTGTTATCTTTCCTGTTAGTAATTCAACAAAATACAAAAGTTACTGGGCATAGTGGAGGAGAGATTTCTTTGGGCTCACAACTTCAGAGGTTAATGTTAATTAAGTTCATTGACTTTCTGTTCCATGTGTGAAGGCAGTGTCATAGAAAAACATGAAGCATCAGATAAATGCTGTTTGCCTCACTACTGTGAGGATGGGGGGAGAGGGAGAGAGGACAGAGACAGAAACAAACAGAAACCAAAGCCATTTTTATCCAGTAGAATCCACTCAATAGCACTGTGATTTGAGGATCAACCCTCCAATATATTAGTCTTTTGAGAGGACACTGACTTTCAACCTTGACCACCAACATGACCGTCAGCAAGAGCAAATGTGCTGTGCACTGCTTCTGCTGGCTCCAGAAAACACCAAGCACAGAAGAGCGGAGTGAAGGTTGACTCAGACCCTTTGGAAGGTTGACCAGCATGGGTTTAACAAAGCTGTGCTTTAGATTCGTGATTAGCATTTTCTGTAATAGTTTGCATTGATTTGTGATGTTTTTTATTCTGCTTAAAAATTTTAAGTAATCCTTAAAGTTCTGATATTAGTATAAAAATATATATGTATATATATAATCAATCTAAAACATTCATGTTTTACTTTGTGGTTATGCTGAATGCAGAATTCTGAATTTTTTTATTTTCTCCTTCAAAATGCCATTTCATTCTCTTCTAGTTTCTGTTGAAAAATAAATGACTTACACCAAGAATTCAAGAGATAAAACCTTTGGTTATCACTATATTACTGAGGATGAACAAAAAAACACTTAATACAGGTGAAAAATTAGAAATTTATAATCTCAGCATTCATGAGGAAGAGGAGGCAGAGGTAGAGGTCCATGCTACTATGTTTTAAAATAGATTTAATTCATGTGTTAAATATAGATCTTTCACCATTTAGAATATATGAATTACATTTATTTTTAAATATATGCATGAAAGCTCTTATATTTAGATCAACTGTGAGTTCGTTGCTTTTTGTTTTATGCCTGTTTTATCCTCCAGATGCTTGTTCTGTTTTGCCAATGGTTTTTGGTTTTCTGTTTGTTTGGGTTTTATTTTTTGATTTTTTTTTTTTTTTTTTTTTTTTACCTATTACAAAAAAAATATTCAAACAGCGTTAATGATACCACTAGCAACTTCAGAAAATGTTTGTGGTTTTCCTTGTTGGTTTATTAGAAATAAATTCCAGTTGCTTCCTGACATTTAGTTAATGCTGGCTTAAATGAACATAATTTAGCTTGATAGTGAGCTTGCACCAAACTTGATTCAAATATTTTGCTGGAATTCAGACCTTCCTTACTCTTAAATCACAAAAACTTTAGAATCTATTCTGGAGACTCTGGGACATTTGTTGAGCTTGTTCTTACTAGCGAGATTCTGAGTTCCAATTTTTGTCAACTGTAAATAAGAGTTCTAAGTCTGCCTGGCATCCCGGCTTAGCTTATGGGCCTCCTGGGCCAGAAAGTACATAGAAATCCATAAATGCCTTGTTGAGAAGAGCTTGAGAATGTGAGTGCTCACCACTATTCCTGGGAGGGTCGCCAAGACTCAAATCTGGCTGCAGAAATCTCATCTTACAGTCTTCAGTTTTCTCCTTTTAGGCTTCCTGATCGACTTCTTAGTCACTTTATTGTACATGGCTAGGAATTAGTCCATAATGAGAGAACGAGAATAGCTTACTGAAAAAAGAAAGAAAAAACAGAAGGAAAAAAAAGGAAGGAAGGAAGAAAACTTACCTAAAAGTAATTTTGTTATTTGAATTTTTTAATTGAATATATAAACCTATACATTTGTATGTAAATAGACTTAGAACGAAAATAGGTGATACTTATATTTTTATGAATGAAGAAAGAAAATGTGAAAGAAAAGAAAATGACTGTTCTTAAGTATGGCTGTGGAAAAGGTTTAGTGTAGATAAAAGGAAGAGCATGGCCAGAAGCAGGAGCAATCTGAGAGAGTCCAACATGATGTCCCTGTACTGGGCCATATGAGGAAAGGGAGAAGGAGAGAGCTAGAGAGAAGCCACCTTCCAAGGGGAGGGGGCAAGACCAAGAGACTGGCCAAGAGAATAAAGGATAGACCAAAAAAGGGCCAAGTAGGTTACACGTAGTAGGGCAGCCCAGCCCCTGGGCTGAAGAAGTTTCTACAGGATATACCAGCCATATCCTGTAGCAGGTGGGGACTGAGGGATGCTGGGACACCATGGCTGTCATAGTCTGCTTTGGTGTGCTAATGGAACTCTCCCTCCTCCTCCAGTTAATCATTTGTCCCAGATTTTAGACCTAACACTTCTCTTAGTCTTGCTTTGGTTACTATTGCCCCCCCGCCCCCCGGAATCTTCCTGGAATCCTCATTGTTCTGATATTTGTTTACTAGCTGCTTGGGGGGTGGCTATGTCATTATTCTTGCTATAAGCAATTTGAATCTAAGCAATTTGAGTCTTGGCAAAAGCACATGAAACTTTTTAAATTATACTGCAACCTATTAAATAAAAACATCTATTATAAAAATACCAATTGGTATATCGCAAACATGCAGATTATTAGCATGTTAATGTCAAGACAGTTGATCAACAATGTCATTGTCACAGAAATTTAAACCAGTTTACTTGTTCTTTCTAAGCCATGGCTGAAGTGTAGTGGCACTTTTCCTCTAAATAATTCTACAAGGATGATTATTTGGCTTTAAATGACCCAACTTTAATATCAACTATAAAAGTATAAATATAATCTGCTTTCATTCTAAGTCTATTCACCAACAAATATATAGGTCTGTATATTTAATTTGAGTTATTAAAAATAAAATTACTTTCAAGATATATTATCTGTGTTTTCATTTATTTCAGGTTTCTGACATTTCTGTTATAATTAATAATGGAAGGTATATAATTTTAGCTATGTATGTTTGTGTATGGCTATGTATATGTGTGAGTGGGGTTACACATATGTAAATCCATGTGTATATGTGTGTGCCTGCCCATGTCTGTGTGTCTTTGTTTCCTAAATTCTTGGAGAAGTATTCTGTGTTATTGCCATAATGGTGAAAAGAGATAAGATAAGGAAAGAAGACTTAAGTTAAACTGTGGGCAGCCTCAAATTAAATGAGAAGTATTTTTAGGTTAGATCCCAATCACATATATATTTATAAAATCAACTTTACACTTTTAACAAAAGTGATTAAAGAAATAGTCCCGACTCCTTTCAATGAGATCAACTTATTGAATCTAAGAAAATATTCTGTGATATATTTCTTTAGTTGCATGCTTTTCCTTTTGACAAAAGGTCAACTAATTTACAATGTCCAGCAATAACACACATTTACTTAATATGTAACAATTTTTCACTTATATTACCAGATGATATGTTTCAAAGAAGCAAGATTTGTATATTTTAGAAAACTGCATTACAAATAGTGCTGTGCATTGGTTCAGAGTTCTGTACATACAGTGCTCAATAAGTTGTGTATAGTATAGTTCTTCATACGTTTATTATTGTTCCATGCAATTGAAGAGACTTTTATATAATGTAGTAGGCCAGTGTCATTATGTTTACATAACATTTTTATGAGTACAAAAATTACTGAATTAATCTCAGGTTTAAAGAGCATATATATATTGCTACCTCCTCTCATTCCCATTAGACTTCACAGGCTTATATTATACTTATTAGAATTCAAATATAGATACTTATCCAGGATACTGTAGTACTATTCAAGCTTTGGAGAAAGAATATAATGAATATAAGATAACTAGTTTTTTTATTTCTATGTTAATCCAAGAATTTTAGAAATTACCTGCTATGATAGAGTTCTCATTCTGTAGACTTATCATTTATTTGTTTTGGGATGTTTTTCAGAGCTTTATAGGTTGAATACATGGACCCCAGAGAAGTGATTCTGGAGAAGTAAAGTCCTTGTTGTAACAGCCTGATACTGTAATTTAGGAGCTTTTGTAACTGCTTCTGTGGGGATTTGAAACAGCAAGTGGGATAAGTGTAATGAATGATTTTAGGGGAAATGGGCAGAAGATGCAATGTCAGTAGGAATGCACACAGAGACAGCCAGGCTCATGTGGTTTCACATGTTAAGCAACAATCTACCTGGAAGTGGACCAGAGGTAACTGTATCATACTGTGGCAAAGAACTTGACTACATTTTGTCAATGTCTTGATGCTGTATGGTAGACTAATTAGGGAGGCAGAAAAATAAATGTGTTAGAGGGAATTTTAAGGTAGCTACCATTCAGCTGCCTTGATTTAGATTTAGAGTAAAACATTTGAAAATAAAATAGAGCTGATGATTTTTAAATATTAAAGTCTGGACAAAAATTGCTGCAATGAAGCAGTGATTGCTTAGATGAATCCCACTAAAAGGAATCATTGTGTCTTGGACTAGAACAATAGAAAAGATGTTGTGAGAACCTACCAGGAATTGAATGTGACTCACCCATTTGGGACACTAGAATATAAAGGAATAGCAGCAAAAACTGCTGGAAAAAAGGAGCTGGTGGTTTCCTTCTGGAACGGGGCTTCATACATTGCTCTATTTTCAGATACCCATACTCTCAGAAGCCACTGATATCATGGTCTTAGTTGGGTTCAGTACTATGCAAGATGACAACAGTTCTTGGTGTCTAGGTGACACCAATTCTTCAAGATGTAAAATGCAAGAGTTGCAGGATTATGGAGGTGTCCACCATGATTTCGTAGAAAAGATTGGAGACCAAGGGATGCATAGCCAGGTGACATCTCCTTTAGTAAGCAACTGAGAGGGCAAATTATCAAGACATGGATGAAGCCAGGTACAATGAAAATAAACACAGGCCTTTAGAGATGCTAGGTCTGGAACTGTTTGTTAAAGAAATCAATCCACGGAGAACTCAACATGTGCCCTTTTAGGCTGTGGCCATCAATGCTATAGAGACAAAGTTGCCTAGATCCCGTTGAACTACAAATCTTTCTTCTAATTAACCCCAGTTTTGATTCTGGAGTTAGTGATAGATCAGTTCATCTCCTTTCTTTTTTCTATGGCTTTATTTATCTTTCAGGAGTAGAAATGTTTGTTACATGTCAGAGTATTTTGGGCGAGTATAATTTGGCTTGGATTTTACATGAATCCATAGCTCCTTCTTATTTTGTTTTTTAGACTCAGAAAAGATGTTGAACTTGGACTTTTGGACAATGTTGGAAATGTAGGGACTCACATGGAGATTCATATAGATGTGCTGAAAGGAGCTTCTCAGGACTTGTGACATAACATGATGTGGCTTAAATATGAATTGTATCAAATTTGGGAGTAAGCCAAAGATTCATTTGGAGAGAAATGATAGCATGAAGAAGAAATAGTACAATGACATCTTAAAGCTTGTTTAACACTAAAGAAAAATAGGTATAAATGACAGGTATAAAGGTGAGCATTTAATTAATTATATTTAATTATAAAGGTGAGATAGAATCTAATCTGTTTTCTTTTAGGAATATACAGCAAATTAGATTATTTGAAGACAGTGAAGAAATAAAGCTGAAAAACTGTCTATGTTAAAACCATAAATCAACATACAAATTTATTGCAAATATCTGAGATATATCATGGCTGATATTTACTATAAACTTTATAACACATGCATTCAGGTGCACATTCTGGCTTTAATATAAATGAAATTTGATATAGGTGGATCTGGCCAAGATCTCCTTTGATAACCTCAGTCAGAAATAATCAGGTACAAAGTCAGTTTATTAAGGAGTAGAATACATTAAGGAAACTCTGTTATAGAGACAATAGCAGCACAGGCAGAAATCACAATACATGGATTGGAAATTAGTAAGTGTTAAATATGTTATCGCACAAACTCTAGTTAGCATATAATGAAAACCTGGAGCCAGATATTGGGGACAAGCTGAAAGGTATATCAGAGAGAGGAAACAGACCATGATAAATTCTTACGCAGCCAACTTCTCAGGCTTAACAGGGCAAATCCTATCTTCAAGCATCCACATCGTAACTGGTCGCTTCTACAGAATGAATGAATCTCCGACCTCTTCTGCCTTCCCTTCCCAGCTGTTTTACTTCCTGGTTGAATTCTGTATTATAATCCTAGAGTTAGTGTGAGCTAATACTGCTTTGTTGTTAGACCTCGAACTCAGAGAAGTCCAGACAGACCTCTGTCTCCTGAGTGATGGGATTAAAGGCACAGGTCACCACTCTCTGAACCTCATGGCTTGACTGTGGGTGATTCTGTTCTCTGATATTCCAGGCTGATTTTATCAAATAGACAATATAGCACCACAGCATGTCTCTTGCTAAGTAAGTGTTTATTCTTTCTGTGTAATCAGTGTAAAAAAACCATACTTATTTAAAATTTCTATTTCAAAATGGAATAAATCTATTATATTCTAGGATACCAGTGACAAATTAAGTTTTCTATCAAGTCCTCACAGACATAAGCACTTTTATAGCACTTTATAGCATTAGGTTTGTATTTTTTCTTTTTGAGTGGAAAGAGGTGAATGTTGGATTTTTACTCTCCAGTCATTTTTTTTCATTTTGATACACTCACTTTAGTAAAGCTATTTTTTAAAAGAGTTCTGGGATATAAATCTCGGATAGGTGGGTGCTTTCAGATTGGCGACCAACTGCACTTAAAATGATGGAAAAAATGAACTCCAGTTCTGTAAATTGCCCTGTTTCCTTATGCAACAGTAACTTTTCTTTATGTAAACTAGAAATGACAGAATCTTTCCAACACACACATGACAAATGAAGCCAAACCTAGAAGTGCTGGAGTCCAAAGAGAAATGATGGGGCCCTGGATATTTCACTCTATTTGGGATCAGGTTTTCAGAGAGGAGATGGGGATTCTTCAGAATTTTATTTTTCTGCATCTGTCTCACCTGGAGCCTGCCATTGAGAAGAATGAAGGCACAGAATTACTGCTGAGATAAGAGCACAGAAAACAGTTCCCCAAACACAGGCGTCCTACAATAGTGGGATCAAGTACAGTTATGCTGATATGTTGATAGCAGGTGGATGGCAGATGTATTACCTGTGAACCACAATAACAGTTGGATGCAAAGGCAATGACCCAGTTTCCAGAACAATAAACAGCTGGAGCAAGTGATCTGAACTCTTTGTGGTAAATTTCTGTAAGAGATTGCTCATGCTGAGGCTAGCTTCCATAGAGTAGGGTTGCTATTGCATTTCAAAATCAATTGGTCTTAAAAGAGGGAGATAATGGACTTAAATCCCACCTTATTATTTCTTTGTGCCATATTCAGATGCCACTGAGGGTCCTGTCTTATGAAGATAAATGTACAAATCTAAAGAGATTAGCGTAAGTATTCTATGAAATGTACATATAGCTCCCGGTTCAAAAAAATGTGTGCTCTGTCTATGCTATTTCATTTTTATTGAACAGTAGATGCTATAATTTATTCAGCTGCTCCTACTTATTTTCTCCAGAAAAGTCTTTATTCATTCCAATAGTACATTCACATTATAGACTAGTTATAAGCAGTAAGTAAAAAAAAATTATTCACAATAACTTAATTAGGCAATATAGAGTCAATGTCATTATATTTTATACATTTCTAAATATTCATCATAAACACTTCTGTTTAAAGCTCATAGTCTATTTTCAGTAAATATACATGTATAGAATATATGTTATAAAATACAGAATATTTATAAAAATGAAAAATCGTAACTGTGGTCCACACCTTTGTCACTATTGTAAAGTTTTAGATTTGCTATTCTCCTTTCACCCCTTCTTTTACTGTCATTTTATGACACATTTAAATAATATTTAAAAAGCATAAAGTCTGCTATATGTTTCAGTATATATATCAAAAATGTGCAGATATTTATTTTTATAATCTTGTGGTTTTTGTTGCTGTTGTTGTCCAACATATTAGCAAGGCCACAATAGTTATTGTCATTCTCCTAGCTTTACCCTACTTCTTAGGCATGACAAGAAAGAAAGATGTTCAAGAAAGACAAAGACTCAGTAATCAAGTCTAAGGGCAAGACCAAGAAGAAAGAATCAAAAGACAAAGCTCAACTATCTAGGCTTGTTTGGCAAACTTCTTATGAAAAACAGTATGGAAGTTCCCGACCATCAGTTTCTTGCTCTATCTGTGATCTCTGAGAGACTAAGGATCCATGGTTCTCTGGACCTCACAGCCATTCAGTAGTTACAAAGTAAAGACATTATATAGCTGGTATCTAAGAGCACAGCACAAGTAATTTACAGTAGGGAAAAAAAAAACATAGATGCTTCATATGGGGGTAAAAGCATGAACAGTTTCAAATAGCTGTATATCTTGAAAATTAAAACTTTATTTTAGTCTGAATTTTCTTTGTCCCATAAGGCTGGTCTCACTGATGCTTATGAGATAATTGACTCTGAAGCTTAATTTTATAGTAACTGCTGGGCCAGTAGTTCAGGTTTTTAATAACTAGCTTTTATACCTATATTAACCCATAATACTTATCTTTTTTTTAGCCATGTGGCTTGGTACTTTTGCTCAGTGCAACAGTATTATCTTGCTTCCTTTGCATCAGGTTGGCACCTGTCTCTCCGCCTTTCCTTTCCCCAGAATTCTAGTCTGCATGCCCAGTCTATACTTCTTGCCTATCTATAGGCAATCAGAATTTTATTAAACCAACACAAGTGAAAAATATTCACTTTCTTTCCACATAAAATGAGAGGCTGTGGGTTCATAATGGGTTAAAAAAACAAAACAAACAAACAAAAAAAAAAAACAACAAGATTTGATCAAGGAAGACCCCCTAAAAATTTCCAATGGGAACAGATGTCACAGATGGTCCAACATTATAGAGCAACTCTATTGTAGTTTCCTCTGAGTTCTGCATCTGGAATAGCTTCAGTCTTTCTTGCTAGGATGACCCAGTATTACAAACAACTCCAGTCAGGACTTGACTATAATCCTAAATTTTTTGGGGGTGTCCATAAGATTATCAGCTCTCCCGTTCAGCAGGAAGTAGGCTAGAGAACTACACTCACATTTTCAAAAAATATATTATAAATGTTTGTCTTTGTTTAGAGTGCTAGTTATAATTTGTTCTGGATAATGGTGAAGAAAAAAGCTATACAGAGGATATTAGACTTGCGAGTTTTGTTTAAAACTTTTTTTAAAAAAAGAGAAATTTGGACAATGTTCTTGTACATTGTAAAGATTTGTCACTTGTATTGGTTTAATAAAATTCTGATTGGACAGAAGATAGGCAGTAAGTGTAGGCAGGGCTACCAGACTATGAGAATTCTGGGAAGAGGAAAGGCAGAGGAACAGATGCTAGCCAGATGCAGAGGAGACAAGATGAGAATTCTACCATGAGAAAAGGTACTAAGCCATGAGGATAAACATAAATAAAATCATGGGTTAATTTAATCATAAGCTAGTCTATAATGTACTACTGGCCCAGAAGTTATAATAAAATTAATCCTCTGAATCAATTATTTTATAATTGATTGAATAGGCAGGACAGAGTAACTTCCAGCTACACCTTTGCCATCACATGATGTCACATTTGCTAATTGTTCATCTTAGTGTTCAGAAAGTCTTCCTGTTTATGGTGGATTAGGCTTATCAATTTTCATATATTAAATTATCTTTAGATTAAATCTACTTGATTATAGTGGGTTATGATCATTTTGATGCATTCTTTGATTATATTTTAAAGAAATTTTGCATCTATGTTCATAGAGGAAATTGGTTTGTAATTTTCTTTGTTGGGTCTTTTTGTGGTCAAGATATAAGTGTAACTGTAAATGAATTTATAAATGAATGAAATGAACTTGAGCAATGCTCCTTCTGTTTATATTTTAGGGAATAATTTGATAATTACATTAATTCTTCATTGATTGTCTGAAAGCATTTGAGCTAAAAAACATCTGGCCCTGGACATTTTTTGTTGATAGGTTTTTAAGTGCTTATATTTCACTAGCAGTCTATCTAAGTTGCTTATTTGATCTTGAATTAGTGTAGATAAGTTGTATACTTGAGACGATTATCTATTTTAGACTTTCAAGTTTGGTAGAGTACAGGCATTGGACACTATACGCAGCCTGTGTACAAGCTGCTAACACGTGTCTTTATCTCTTGATTTCCGCTTTTGTTACACCCACCTTTTCATCTCCAATTTTGTTGATTTCAACATTCCTCATTTAATTTAATTTAAATAAGCGTTTTTCAGTCACTGATTTTTATCCAAGAAAAAACTCTTCATTTAAATGATTCTTGTATTGTTTTGTTTCTATTTCAATGATCTCAAACTTGAGTTTGTTAATTTTTTACTGCCTATTCCTTTTGAGTATTTGTTTGTTTGTTTGTTTTAGAGCTTTTATATATGCTCTTACGTTACTAATATGAGATCTCTCTAATTTTGTTATGAAGTAACTTCTTGATACAAATTTGCCTCTTCAAGTCACATTTAGTGAGGACTTTAAATCTGGTTATGTTGTATATTCATTCTAATTCACGTCTAGAAAGTCTTTAATTTTCTTCTTAATTTCTATTGTGGCACATTTTTTCTTAAGTAGTGAGTTATTTTTCAGTATGCACGAGTTTGTAAGTTTTCTGGCATTTCTGTTGTTGATAGCCAGCTTTAATCGGTAGTACTCAGAGAGATGCAGGGTGTCATTCAACTTTCTCATTGTTTTTGAGAACAGCTTTGTTTCTGATATGGGGATCAATTTTAGAAAAAGTTGCTTGAGCTGTTGAGGAGAAGGTATATTCTTTTGTGTTTGGGTGAAATGTTCTGTAAATATTTGATAGGTCTATTTGTAGATAGAATTGAAGATCTGTAGTTACCCACCTGCTTCCCTTCACAAATGGCTTGTGGGTATTTCTGGAATGCCTTCTGGAATTAAGCACTTGAATATAATAAGATCAGGAAAGAAAGTTGAAGTATATAACATGTTTCCCAAGGATAAGTAGTAAGCATGCCAGCCCTAGAATGTGTTAATTTCTAAGTTTATCAATTTTCTATAAAAGGGTTAATAGACTCTTCTAAGCTGCCAATTTTTAAAGTTTGAAATAATTGTATATAAATGAAGGCAAGCCTGAACTACAAAGCAAAATATCTATCTTAGAAAAATAAACTAAAGAAATAACAGACAACTAAGGAAATTGTTGTATCCTTACTAGTGGCTATTAACACAGCATGCATAAGTCAAAATTCTATCTAAGAAAAATTACAGCACTCAAATGTAATCACAAAATACTTTATTCAGGATTCTTACCAGAGGAGATACAATCTTTGGTTATCTAGTTTTCCTAACTGGCTTTACCCAATGGAAAAGTGAAAATGTGTGATCCATGCCAACAGGAGCAAGAGGAAACCCAAGATAGATCCCATTTTCTCAAATACACAGGAATACAGAGACACTCTTTCTTCTGTCATCTGGACAGTTACATTTCAAATAAATGTTGTGAGTATTAGAGATCACAAAAATTTGTTAAATAAGTCATATACTTTTAAAAATGAAGAATAAAAAAATTAATTAGGTCAGCAACCTCATGTCAGGTAGAAATTTGAGTTGAACTTGTTAAACTGAGGTGAATTTTAAGTAATCTTGTTACTTTAAAACATCCAGTTTCCTGAAATTATTTGCTAATGAGTGAATAATTACATTGGAATTCTCATTTCAAACTTTATAAACTCTATTATGTCTTTGTCTTTCCTCATAATTCAACTGTACTAAAATCTGAAGATATGAAAGTAATAAAATATGGTTAGAAATGAAAATGAAAATGGAAGTTAATGAGCAGGTATTTCCTCTAAGATATAAAATTACAGACAAAACTATTCTAATTGTAATGTTACTGGAGCCTCAACTTCATCCTATTTGTCACTCTGTGACAAATAAGAGACAAAAATTACATGGAAAAGCTAATTTCCAAAGGTCCATCATCAGGAAAATAAAGGGGAATGCTGAGGGCCTGAAAGTGTACTGCAGGATCAACAAGTATGTAACAGGTCAACCCTGACGGGGAGTCCCACTTGGCTAACCTGTGGGGTTACTGACTGTGAATGACTGGTTGCTTCTGTCTATAATTTTTCCTCATCTGCCACTACTGCATTTTTTTTTAAAAATAGCTGAGTATTCTTCCCACTGATTGTGTGAAAATAATCCACGTTTTGGGCACATTTATAGCTGTGAATGGGCAGATAGATGATTTTTACTTAATCTGTGTATTTGTGATGAATAGAAATAATACTAGAATATTTTTAATGACTGACACAGGAAACTATCAGTATGCTTAGTCTCAGGTAATTTTAGACATCAGAACAAATTCAAAACAGACTATCTTCCCCTGCAGAGAATACACAAAGATGTGTTTCCAGATATTTATTAGGGGGAATCAAAGGTCAGACTTTAAGCAATTTTGGTAAAATAACTTCCTACAGTAATTCTCTTTCTGTGCATTCCCCAGATACTCAAGGTTCAGCCAATTAATTGTTTATTGTTAGTTATGAATTTCAATGGAATTCTCAGTCTGGGAACACTAACTACTCAGGATACCTGCTTGGCCCAGCATTACTCCACGGCTGATCAATGAATGTGACCTTCCTAGCCTAGAGAAACCATGTGATTCCTTACATGTATCAGCTTGACTCTGTCTCTTGATTGTTTATTCAAGAAATGCTGTGTGACCCTGAAAATGCAACTCATACTTGTGCAGAGTTGAGATTTGAGGTGAGTTGTGTAGCTCTAATTAGAGAACTGTTGTATAAAATATATGAGAGAGTCCAAATACATGTGTGCTGAAGAGCTGATGAGAAAGGATGAGTAGGTAGGCAGGAGAGAGAGCAAGAGTGATTTCCAGAGAAGAATTATTTTCAAGATGAACAAAAAGAGAAAGTTACCATCAAAAAGTGTGCATTTCCTTATTTTTCCCCTCAGATAGAAAAGTCTAGTCTGAGCCTCCAATGCAGATGTTTTGCACTGGTGCTGCCTGGAGGTTGGCCCTCCAGTTAGTAATAGGGACACTCTCTATCTCTAATTCCTTCCTGGGATGGGAAAGCAGTTAGAGAGTGCAAATGTCTGCTATGGACACTCCAGGTTACAATGAGACAACAGATGAGAAAAGCCTGAACACAGTATGGTCTTTCACTAGAGCATCATCTACAGTTACTTGAGAGGTGGTCTGATTTGGGAACTTCACCTCTGGGATGAAATGGTCATTTTCTTTCTAGACAAGCATATGGCTTTTCTTTAAGTTGATTCATATGAGCTGAGGATAGACAGTGCTTAGAAGATGTTTTGATCATCCCAGGCAAATACCTTAGCGTCCTACCATTGAAATCCACAGTTCTCTCACATTTAAGCTCTTTTCTTTATTCATGAGAATTCATAAATGCATACAATGAAATTTGATTTAATGTTCTGGACTCTGCATGACACAGTGCTGATGTGTCAGATAAGATATTCTCACAGCTACAATATTGGCATGGTTGTTACTGGGTAACTATCCATTTTTTAAAATAAGATTGGAGGCATGATGAATGACAAGAAATTTCCTGCTTTATGCTATAATAATGGACAGAAGCCCATGATTAGGAGGCCATCCTCTAGGGCAGAAGTACTATTGTTAAGTTGTTCAGTGGTCACACTTACTCAGTGCCTTACAAATATTTATGAGTGTCTTTTGATTATTTGTTTTCCCAGACAGGAACTCTCTAAGTAGCTCCAGCTGCCTTTAACTTCTCATGTGACCTAATCTGGCTTTAGAACTATGATCTTCCTTACCCGTCTTAGTTTCATGATTGCTAGGATGGCAGGCCTATGTAGCCTGATAGAACTGGGCACCTTTCTAGAATTTAACATACTACATGAAGAAGACTGGTTATTTAAATATTAGAAAGAAAGCAAACTGTAATGGTTTCTCCTACTGTATGATAATAGGTTATAATAAGCATCGTAGTACAATTCCAGTGGCAGAGGGACTGAGGCGGGGGAGCTTAGATTTAGACCAGCTTAGACTACAGTACAAAATATCTATCTTACAAAAACCAACTAAACAGACCACTAAATGAAAATCTCACACATATTGACCCCATTACATTTTAAAAAATGTAGATGAATTAAATACCATAGATTAATAATTATCAAAAATTAAATTCTAATAACTTCAATTAAAATATTTTCAAAAATGTAAAATAAATGATTTGAAAAACCCCAAAATATACTATGATAAAAGATAGCATGCTCAAAATGATGATTTTAACTTTAAACATACATAAATATATACCTACATGTCTGTCTATTAAAATGCAACAAAATTTTGGTGGTAGTAACCAAATATTTGGGCTTTTTAAAATTTATTTGAAAAATATATTTTGGATACAACTGAGGTATTACTTTTATAAAAGTATTACAGAGTTATTAGTATAACTAGTATAATATGAGCCTATTTTCATAATTAAAGTCAATTTTATAGAAGTAATGACAATGTTTTTGTTCATTTTATCATAGATATTTTCTATTTTATGTGAATTAACTTATAATGCAAAACCATAATTCACAAACAATAAAGGCTTATTATTTTTCAAACAATTTATTAAAAATCAAAATGTTAATAATTGACACATGGCCATGTATGAGCCAGAAGTCAGAATATGTCCTATAGAAAACATGGAGAATGACATTACTTAATACCTTAAATGTTCACAAGGCAGGGCTGTATACTGACTTAGGTGCTTTATGTGAGAGTTCAGAAAACTTTAGGAAAGGATGAAGGACGATGGAATTGATAGAATGAAGGATGGTGCTGGTGGAGTCATGAAATATCTAAAACCATTCTTTAAAAACAATACATACGACAGAAAGTGAACCTTCATTTATAACTTTATTATTGTTATAATTTTGATTAAGTTTTTGGCTATTTACCTTACCAGAGCCATCTTTAGGAAACATTTGATGCCGTTTTGTATATTTTTGTGCCGTTACTCTGTTTAACACAGTGATTTCTAAATTACAGACGTCTGTACCTCCTTGTTCCCCGAAGCTTAAAGTGAAACAAAGTTTTATAATAACTTAAGTCAGCTGAATTCATTGTCTAGGAGACTTTAAAATTTTTCCCAATTGGTATAAGTTTGTTACTTGATAAATTATATTAATTGAATGAAACAGTACATTAGAATATATTTAATTTGTGTGTGAGAGCATATGTACATCAGTATGTATGCAGATATCAGGGGACAACTTGTAGAAGTTGGCTTTTTCCTTCTACCACGTGGATTCTTGGGATTGAACTCATGTCTTAGGGCTTGGCAGCAAAAGAGCCCCTATTCTCTGAGCCCATTCAGTCGTCCTCATTTTTGTTAAGTATATAATGGAAGTGATACTGCTTATATCTTCTATCTTTCTTATACTCTTTTCCATGAAAAGAAGCAACAAAGCTACCTTATTTCAAGGAAAGAAGGTAAGTGAAGACATGAAGAATGGTGGAAAACAGACATAGGAGACTTATCCATGTTTGGGAGAGTGGCAGTTAAAGAGGCCCAGTGACCAAGTGCATCAAAATGAGAGTTGGGAAAAGAGACTTTCTAAGTAATCAGCTCTGGACACGTTGTGGTGCCATCCATCACTGGTTCAGCTTTGATCCTGCACTGTGGTCTGAAGATGCCCCATTATTTGACCTCATTTTCATGAGACGATCACTGTGCTCTGGGGAGGAGCATTGCCCTCCTGGACAACTCCCTCATATGTGATGGTCTGTCAGTGAGATTTTGCTATTTCTTGTGATCCCAGGTGACTTCAGGTTTAGCACAGTGATTTACCTGCATTCAGCCTTGCAATGGAATGAGGGAAGGTAGTAGGCACTCAAGTTTCAGCGTGAAACAGAACGAAGGAGAAAGACAAAAGTGTAGTCAGAGGTACAGGGCTCCTTCCTGTTTCAGATTAAATTGGGTTCAAGCAAGCTCTAAGTACCTTTTAACCAAAAGCTTCGAAATATCATTTTAATGACATAGAAAATGCTAGAGTAATCAAAAAGTCAAAACCCAGCATTCTAGGCTCACATTACCGAGGGTGCTGGGACTCAGTAGGCATGCCTTTTGGATCAATTGCTTTATCTTGTAGGAGGACAAACACATCCAGATGTTCCTGGTCTCAGTAAATATCTCAGGAGGTTAGTGACAGCTCTTACATGACAAATATAGTTCTTTCTCCAATCAACTGAAGTTGGAAAAGGTTTTATCTAATTTTATTTTATACATTATTTTAGAACACATTTCCACACTCATGGCTATCTGGTTAATTATCTAATTATCTTGGGGTATTAACACAACCTAACCCAGAAGCATTGACAGAATGTTTTGACTCAATGAATATTGTATTTATTTATTTTGCTTTTAATATATTCCTGTTACATAATATTTTATACCTGTGGGCCATTTTAAACATACAGAGAACAATTTATCTATCACCTAGATTTAATAAATTCAACTTTCTTCACTCACATCCAGCATTAATGATTCTTCTGAGGCACTGGATTCTCAACCCATCTAGACTACCAGTCTCCATGGAAACTCAGTAAAAGCTGAAGATTTTGTCTCATAAAATTTCATATGAATAGAATGATTTAGCCTATGCATAAGATCTATACCCATCATGGGATTTCTATGTAAGCTTTAGGCTTCAAGTTAAGAAATATAATGTTCATCTATGTAATTCACCATGAATAAAATTCAGTTTCCATCACACAAATATTTTTTTAAAAAATAAAGTGATTTTTATAAGCACAATGCTTCTGGAATAATTTGAAAATCAAGATTCAAAATTGTAGCAATTTTAAATAAGTAAGATAATTTAAAAAAAAATTTGAGAAAATGTTATTCATACCAAAGTGGTAGATGTCTCTATTTCACCATTTGGGAAACATTGGGTTTCTCAGAATACGAGCTCTCTCTCTCTCTCTCTCTCTCTCTCTCTCTCTCTCTCTCTCTCTCTCTCTCTCTCTCTCTGCCATGACTAGGGTGCAGTGTGATCAGTTGCCTCATGTGCCCCCAAAGACTGTACCTTCAAATGATGGGCCCTAATGATGCTTTCTTCCCGTAAGTCCCTTTTGTCAAATATTTTCTCACAGCAGCCAGAAAAGGCTTCTATACATGAACATGTTTCATGTTTAGTAACAGGTGGGTTGTTACTGAGCCTTCACCCAAGTGCTGGTCACCAATCTATGTCAAAAAGAGACTGGATGGGAATCTGCATTTTTAGTTGTCCCTTCCCGCCCTTCTCAGACAGCTCTACCCGTGGTATAACACTGGTTAGGGGAACAAGGCAGGGTGTTTACTAATAATGAATCAACTAACTTCAATGATAGTGCTCCCTCCATATTCATATAAAACTAAATATTCTGTATGGGAATATTCGTATTCTGGAGGCTGATTTGTGGATGTTTATCTCATTAACCTAATATCTGGCTCAGTTCCTTCATCTGTAATGTAAAGAAAACCAGAATGATCAGGTTTTGAAAGTCAAGGTCTAAAATGAAATACTGATTTCAGGGTTAGTCTGACCATAGTGCTGAGAGTGCTAATTAGCCCTGAGTTCTAATCACTGACCTATGCTAACAATTTAGTGCCACCTTCTCTTGTCTTAAGCGACCCCACTTCCATTTCTGCAAAAACAAGAGAGATAAACTGAATTCTGCTCTTCTTCTTTTTCCCGAATAGTCTATAAATAGTCCGTATTTGTACCTATTTTAAAACTCTATCAACTATTAACTATTTATTATATGCTAGATGCATTCCTTTACCTTGTTGTCATGGAAATAATAACAATGATTAAAATGTCACTAGAATTAGATTCAGAGTAGATGAGGAATCAAAATTCAAAGAGATTATTTTTACTTCATAACTCAATGAGAGTCTAAGCTTCTCACATGGGTTAAAATTTCACAGAATTTATTGTCCTCTACACTGAGACACAATTCATGCACAAATGTGTTATCTAAAATAAGCCTACTTTTTACAGCATTTCCAGAAATAGTTTGTCTTAGCTCAGGCTGCTGTGACAGAAAAACCATGCAATGGGCAGCTTAGAAAACATAGTTAGAGAGAGGCAAAGTCTAAGATTGGGCCTGGCCCTTTTGATGGCTGCTGAGGACTCACACTGTGTGGGCATTCTCCATTATAATTATAATTATAAGCCTTATAATTCTTGAGTCACACACAAGCTCTAAATCTTTTTTGTTGTTGCTGTTAGAACAAAAAAATCTATATTGAGGCTCCCTCAATTAATGTTTCTCATTGAACAGAATTACCTACTAAATTTCCACCATCTAATCTCATCCCATTGCAGAGCAGGCAGGCCTGGGGAAGTGGGTGGGTAAACTAGGACTTCTAAGGTCACTTAATCCTGCTGTTCTGAAGCTGCAAATTATTGGGAATATTCTTAAACCTAATCAAGTCCTTCAGCCTAAACTTGCAGACTCTTTTCCTAATGTAACAACTACTATTCTTTCTGGACTGATGGCCAGTCAATGCCTTCTCTCCAACCATTACCCACACTGTTATCTAGTTTTACTTGCAAATCTGACTGCTATTTCTAATCTTTCTGAACTAATCAGCTTCCATTGCTGTAATAAAATACTGCACACCAGTGTTTCTGGGATAGAACAGAAGATTTTCACTTCAAGATATGGTAGTGTTAAATGAAGGGGGCAACAGCTTGTAGCCCTCTCCACTTGGCTAGCAGACACGCAGATGTCAACTTTTGCTTCACCAGACCACATCAGAACTCTTCAGCTTCTTTAACGTATCTGTGAAGATCTTAGAAACAGTACATACTCCAGAGTACTCTTGGATATGAGAGCAGAGCCTTTGAAAGAGCAGTTTAGAAACTTCAAGGCAGTGAGAACTGTAGCAAATAGGTAGGACTAAGTTGTGGGGGAAGGCATGATGTGTACGTGAAGTGGCCTGTTCATGGAATGATTCTGACTCCTGATGGTTTTGCACTTTCTTTAACAGCAACTTATAGGGTCACATGGGAACCAAGGCTAAGAGTTGGCAAAAAAGGACTTTTAGCATTAATAGATAAAGTGGGCTCACTCCATACAAGTTCTATCTCCTCACACATTCTCTTAATATCACTGGCAATGTGTTTTCTAATTGATATCCTCAACTAAAATTTTAATATTCGAACTTATTCTTTGCTCCTGAGGATTACAAATTTAGCCTGCTAATCTTTTCCATAATTTTTCACTTCAGAACATAAGCAATTTAATTCCCCAAGACTGTTTAAAGGAAAAAAAAAAAAAAGGTTGCAAGTGATTTTATTTCATTCTATGATTTTGTGGCATATTAATCATTTAGTAATACTTAACTAAGACACTGCAACTCATTTTGTTAACAAATCAGTAGTTCCCAGTTCATTCAGACAAACAGCATGACAACCTACAGGCCTGCTGTGAGCCCACCCTGGTTGTATCTTTTACCTCGGCCCCTGTTACTATTTTATACAGCCACTGTAAGCAGCGGGCACCCCTAGAGCACCCCTAGACATCCCAAGACCATGGCTAATGACCACTGCTAACTTTAAAGAAAAAGAGAGTTTATAAATATGAATGATATACTGGTACACACGTATGTGTGGGCTCGAGGCAATGTGGAAGCCAAGAGCACCAAATGCTTTCAGAATAGAATTCTTATACTGCACTCTGGGTAGGGGAGAGGGTATGGGCGGGCTAGGTGCTATAACAGGGCGGGGCCAAAGGTCAGCTTAGAATGGAGTTTAGGAATGCAGGCAGGCAGACAGACAGGCAGGCAGGAGTATTTCCTGTGAAACAATAGTGTCTTGGGCAAGCAGAGACCACCTGAGAATATTCATTTCCTGGAGCAATGGTCATAATGGTTACATTGTGCTAGCTTGAGAAAGTTCCTGCTTCAGTTAACAGTTCTCATGGTAGGGCTTTCCTGGGTGGTCTCACTTAGGTTGCTAATGCAGTCCCACCCAAGCAATGGAGGAAGCACATTCTGTGTTGCTCAGGAGGGGGTTAGTGAACAAGTACCTTCTTAGCAAACAGAAAGTTAGTGTGACAGCACAAGAGGTCAAATCTTAGGATAGGCCAAGAAAATCTCATCTTTACACCACCAACCCTTTTTCTTTTTCCCCTAAGCACTCAGTACTTTCCAGAAAAATGTGCAATGGATGTATTTGCCGTGTGTATTGCCAAATAGAACATGCTCTAATCATGCTAAGAGTCTCTGCTTCATAAGTGAATCTTATAGTCAGTTATGGTTGAAGGCATCAACATGTTGTGAAATAAAAGACAGTAATTAATTTAGGAAGCAAAGCAAGTTTCTATTATTATTAAAGATATTAGTATAATAAAGTTAGTGACAGTTTCCTGTTAACACTTGTCCTTTGACTTTTATATGAACCTATTGAAAACACCTGTGATCATTCCATGCCTCTCCTCTTTTTTTGGCCAGGACTGTCTTTGATGGTTGCAGTAGTAGTCAGTCATTTAATTTGCATAGTCAAGCATTTAATTTGCGCTATTAACACTCTTTCTTTCTTCCCAATCATACCATTATTTTAAAAGTAAAGTCCTGATAGTTAAAAAAAAAAAAAAAAAGACGAGAAAAAGTGAGGTAGAAAATAGGAGAGGAAGAGGAGGAAGTTTAAGCTCTCACTTTTCCCAGGGGCTCAGTTATGCTGGCACTTTCCGCCCTGTCTTTGCAAGGAATGGTGCTGGTCTCCCTACTTTAGGGAGACTTCTTTATCTAGACTCATGGAAACACAATCAAGGAGAGGCTTTGGAAGAGATACAGGCTCTATGTTTCCTACTTGCAATGTTTCATTTCCTTTACGATAGGAAACTAAGACACAGTTATGGAGAACACGTGTTCAAGGTGTTCTTATCACTAGCTACAGGAATCCTTTGGTGCACTTCTGTGCCATACATTTTCACAGAAGCTGCTCTTTGAAAATGCAGCGGAGAAGCAAATGATGCTCTCAATACAGCACAGTAAGAGGCATGTCATATTTGACAGATGTTAAGGAAAAAAAAGAAAAGAAACAGAACAGAAAACAACAAAAGTATTATGCTTTGGAAAAGGGGGTTCCATTAATGACCGCAGAATATTCTGCTTTGTTTACACACAAAGAATTTAGCTTCTTCATTCTTAGTTCAACCTTGAAAACAGAGGCTCATTAGTCTGAAAGAATCTGTTCTAATTATCCTTCAAATTAGCAGCTCTTTTGGAATGTGTTTTATCCCTCTTATAAAGTAACATACAACTCAAAAGGGATTTCCAGAAACCAACTTGCAGGAAGTCTCACTGTTACTTCCTTAAACAGGTTGTAACTTTGAAAATCCCCTCCCTCCTCACTGATACCTACAGACATGAACTAGCACAGCACATCCCTGCTTCCTGTGGAGATGAACAGAAGGCAACCTTCATTGAAAGCAACAAATTGAGCAAGTTGGTAAGTGCTTAAATCTACAAATGCATCAAAATGGCAGTAACTAGCATCATTACTGAAGTTTAAAAGCTCTTCTTGGGTACCTAATATCTTCTTCTGATCTTCTCTCTGTAAAGGACTATGAATTAGATGCTCTCAGTGTGCATTTATCTTTGGTACTGGCTGCCATCAAATTCCCATCACTTATTGCATAATGAGATTCTGCTAGTTTGGCCATTTGGAATCAGCTGCGAAGCTTAATAGCTTTTCCTGCATGATACACACTCATTGAAACTCACAGCAAAAGTAGGAATTTAATTCTATCTCAAAGATTTATGAAGCAATGAATCTGTGTAGAGAGCTTCAAACCTGTAGGCAGATATCAGTGATTACTCCTACCATGCTTGAGCTTCGATCTTTAAGTAGACAAATAATAAATGAATATTTTATATATAGTATGTATGCTAAAGTTAAAGGAAATAGATTATCTATGAGTTAAAATATCTGGCAACTTTAACAAGACAAAGCAAAAGAGGTATTAATAACTTAAATTCCTTGTGTCAGAAACACATGCACATTTAAGTAATGTTATATTGGGTGTAGAGTGCCAAGACCATAATCCTCATATACAATTATCCTAGGGCATATAAAATTCATGAGTCCTTATACTCTGGGTGACAGTGTATGATGGATGGTACAAGGATACCTAATCAAACTCAAAATTTATACGTGCAGTCATGGTGCTCCTCTCAATGGTGTCTCAGAGAAGAAACAGTCTTCCAGAAAAAACATGTGAAGTGTGTGGCCAACCAGGAGTTCTCTTCAGAACAAGATACCTGTGGTATTTATTGGCAGTTAGACAATTCACTGTTAAATGTGTCAGATAGGTGTCCACTGGCTACTCTGCTATACAGAATACAGACAAGTGTTATGTAGAACTGGGGTGGAAACTTTCTAACATATATCTTACTATTGTTATAAACTCTCACTTAAAATGATTGACTTAATTACTTCTTTTTCTGTGGTAAAAGTAAACCTATGCCAACAATAACAACTTAAGGGGATAGAACATTGGGTGACAGTTAAAGATATAGTCCATCATGGCAGAGAAATAATGGTGGCGAGAGATTAAGGAGGCTGCTCAATGTGTAGTCCCAGTCAGGAAAAAGAAAGAAAGGTTGTACTCAGCTTGCTTTTTCCTTTCTATGTGCTCTGTAATCTAGTCCAGGAAATGGTGCTGCCTGTTTTACAGTTATATCTTCCTACTTCAATTAACCCTGTCAGCATATTGCCTTACAGACAAGGTGAAATCACATCATATTCCATAATCCTTCACAGGATTATCTAGTAGTTGACTCTATGTCATAACTAGTTGATACTTAGTATTGACCATCACAATCCTACATCTTGTGGTGTTGACATCCAAACATTGCCTTTAGCCATTACCTTCCATCCCATGTCCTCATAAGCTCATGTTTATCTGTAATGCATTTAGTCTAACTTTAAACATTCCCATAACCTAAAACTGTTTAAAAGTTTAATGTCTCTTCTGAGTATCAGGTAATCTCTTAACTATTAACCTCTATAACATCAAAATGTTATGTATGTCCAATATTTGAAAGCAATGAATAAATGTCCGTCTTTAAAAGGAAAGGTTCAGATATAGCAAGAAATGGTCTAACAAATGCAAGACTAAAACACAGCAAGGCAAAGACCCACTTCTATTACTCCATGTTGGCATCTGGGGCTCATAGTAGTATCACCTGGACTCATACGTTTAGGTTAGCCTCTTCTTAATCTCTGCTGCCTGTAGCATAAGAGTATTTGACAGGCTCCACTCTGGGCTTATCACCATCCTTAGGAGCTATTCCACAGTACTGGCATTTCCAAAATACAGGGTTCTCTATTACACCACCCTCATAACTTCACTCAATGGCCTCTTAAGGTCTCCTTACATCTACTCTGATGCTGAAGCGCATTGTCTGACTCCAATGCCTCTCTGAAATCATGAAGCAAGACTCTGTGACTTTTTAATCCTTATGTCTTTATGACTACAAATCAGTGGCCTGTGTGATACTGTCATGTTCTACTTCCATTTTGGTACGAAGCCTGGTCCCATCAAACTACTGTTATAAATGTATCTGTATACTTTGATGGCTGAACCTATATCATCATTTTACTGGGCAGTTATTTCAAGTAGTAATTTTTATGAGTAGGAGCTTTTGATGGATATATTCTTTTCTTCAGGCAGATTTCTTATTCTGTCAATGATAAGAATGGGGTTTTTATTTTCCCAATTACAGAAACTTTTTTCTTATCACTCTCTGTGTATGCACTGTTGAACATCTACACAATTTTTTTGCTGAGATTCATACTTTCCTTATCTTTTTGTCTTCGAACACTGTGTATCTAAATTAGAGCACTGGGAAACAGCCATTGCCACAAGTCTGTTGCTGTCCTGCTTTAATTTCCTCTGTAAAACATGTTAGCTCACTAGTTTTAAGTTTGATCTTAGTCAAGTTTTCAGATTATGGGCAGAATGAAGCTGTAATCTAATATGAATTGTCTGTAACCCTGCTCCCCACTGACACTGTCTGAGCTGGGCTTCCACTCGCTGCATTTCTCTCTGCCTTTTGTCTTCCAAACTGAGAAGAGCACACTAAACGCCACTTGAACATTCAAGGACATTTCTCATTCAAAATTCCAAACATTTCCACCTTTCTTCCATAAAGTGATTACAGAGACCTAAGAACTAGGAGGTCATATTTATCTCAATAATGACCCCAATCTTCAGACCAATTTTTTGTCTTAGTTACTTTCTATGTTGCTATGTTAAAATGTACTGACAAATCTGTTGTATTAAGTTTCTGACCTAGACTTTCCAGCCTAGCCTCCTGGCCCACATTTTCTGGCCTAGCCTGGTGGCCCAGACTTTCAGATCCACAGTCCCATAGTCCCACTGAAACACACAGAAGCTTATATTAATTGTACATTGATTGATCTATGGCCAAGGCATGTAACTTGCAAACTCTTTAGCCTTAAACTAACCTATGATTATTATCCTGTTCAGCCTTGCAAACTCAGTACCTTTTCTCAGGGCAGCATAGTTATCCTCTGCTTCTTCTGACTTCTCTGTGGCATTTCTGCTCTGTTCTTCCTGTTCCCAGAGTTTTCCCAGTCTGGTAGCTCCAAGCACACTTCCTGTCTGCCTTTGGCCAATCAGCATTTTTATTAAACTAGTAGGCAGGACAATTCTTTACAATGTAACATAATCCCCTACAAAAATTCAAGTGAAGAAATGAAGAGCTTCTTTTTACCTCTCAGTAGGAAAGTATTGTCCATTATGGCATGGAAGTCACAGAAACAGGAAATCGCTATCACTTCTCCTATTGGATCCATATTTCTCTAGTAAGGAAGGCTCGAGAGATGAATGTTTATGCTCGACTAGCTTTGTCCTTTCCATGTTCTCTAGGACCCAAACCTAGGAAATCGTGCTGCCCTCTTATGGTAGATCATCCTATTTCTATTAATCCAATAAAGGAAACTTGTCTTCTAGGTAATTTTAGATTCTTTCAAGTTGATAACCAATATTAAATATGGCAACATTAGACAATGGTTCAAGCCTGCGTTATCAAACAAAATGTTCCAGAAGTTCAGGACTCAACTTCCAGAAGTTAGTGTTATTCTCTAAAGTCATTCCCTCTTTGGAGTTCTGAAGTCAAGTCCCCTTTAAGAGGAGTTTTCTGCCACTGAATCCCTCTCTCGACTTTGTCCTCTTGTGCTCCTGTCCGTCTTTTCTCCTCTCTCTGTATCTCTCTTTACCTCTTTCCTTTCTTCTCTCTTTCTCTCTTTCCCCTCACCATTCTCTGCTATCATAACCTTTTCTGTTATCATAACCTTCTCTGCTAATCATAACCATACCCCTATAACAATAAAGTCTACACAGAAACAGCTTCTAACTTTCTCCTGCTGCCTCAGCTGCATCCCCATGAGGCCTCTGCACTTACAGAAGAAATCTGCCACCAGATAACCCGGCAATCTGTATTCACCCTATACCAAACCTGCACAAAATCCTAAGAGTTAGATCTTGGTACATATGTAAAAATATATTTTCTTGGCAATGTTTAGATTTTGAGTAACCTGGTATTGCAAAGTTATTCTGTTAACCATAGTGATCTCCAAAGTCATTAAATGGAGAAAAAATGCCTTAACACCTTTGTCAATTAATAAAATTATTCTCTACAGTTTTATCATAGTGACTCATTATAAGATTCTTATATTAACATGTAATTTAAACACTTGCTTAGATTATAATTAGCTTTTTTAAAAAACATTGTAAAAGGTACTTTCACACATTCAGAATTACATATTTATTTGTTCTTATGCTAGCTCCTTAATTCATTTATTCTATGGTTACTTTAGGATGGAGATTGTAAAACCTAGAGCATCTTCTGCCTTATTTTACATTTCTTCTTTTGTAAGACTAATAACCACAGAGACTATGGCGAGTCACTTTCATTTTTCCCAATTGTATCATGGTTTTATGCTTTATGTATTTGTGTTTTACCAAAAATAACATGTAGATGACTTTAAAAAGGCACAGGTTAAAAAACACATATTATATTTCCAAAAAATTTAGAAAATATATTAAAAAAACTAATTTGGCAGTATATTCTCACCAAAGTTATATAACACTACAGATAACATCTGGGCTTTTTGTAGTCCCACAGTCCTACTGTTCTTCATATCAGAAGTTTGAGTTGGTTACATTAAATAATGTTAAGTTTTCATTAAAAATCTTATTTAACTCATTATTTTATACTATACTTCCTATACGAAAAAATTTAGAATTCTGTATTCTAAATCACTGAAAGCTAAGGGTCTATTTTGTAAACCATTCCTATGGAGTTTATAGCCATGTGATTGTATGTTCAAGGTTTTTGGTTGGTGTTTCTTGTTTATGACCCTATTTCCAGTTTTAAGCAGATTGGACCATTTCATTAAATTATGTATATATATTTCTCTATATGGGTATGTGCATGTGAGTGCAAGTATCTGCAGAGGCCAGAAGAGGGCATCACACACCCTGGAGATAGATACAGTTGTAAGGCACCTATGGCAGATGCTGAGAACCACATTTTTTTTTTTTTTTTAAAGAGAAGGCCTTGTTCTTGACTATAAGCCATTCCTTTAGCTCCTATACCTTCTATTACCAAATTAGATCTACAATTGTTTTCAATGTTGAATAAAGCATATCATCTTATAAATAAGATCCTAAGAAGATACTCTTTTTTCTATATCAAATCAAACTTTGTTAAAGATACTATATCTAGGATTGTTAACATTTTTCATTTACTTTATAATTTCCACATACAGGTGAGGTAAAAGACATCAGTTTTTAATTTTTTTATAATTTAGGGTTCAAATAAATTAAATAAGTTTACTTTTAATCCCCTACTTTCATTAAAAATGTATTTTTCAGACAATATACTCTGATTATGGCTTCCCCTCCCCCATCTTTTTGAAGATCCTCCAATCAGAATCCATACCATCTACAGCCTAACAGTCTAGGCTTAGGTAAAAATATAGAAACAGACATTGAAGTGTAACAGAAACAAATAGAACAAAACAAATAGACTAATTAGCAGAGGAAAATAAAAATAGCACAAGAAACACAAGTACAGAGATACACGTGTTTATCCACACAAAAATCCCATAAAAACACAAGATCAGAAGCTAAGCTATAATATATGCACAAGGGACCTGAAAGATAAAAAACAAACATACAAACCTAACAAAATATTATGAGACAAAGCATCTCAAAAGACGCCACTGTGTTAGTTGCAGACTATTAGCATCTATGCTGGGAATTGGAAATGGCATTAAGAGGGATTTTTTTCAGAAGAGACTCTACTAGAAAAAAACTGATTTTTTGTGTACGAGTGGTTATAAATTGGAGAGAGCTTTTAAGTTAGAGATGGGGCTTGTTTCTGACTCTTTTCTCAGTGCTGGGACGCCGTCTGGCACAGATACATACAGGCCCTGTGAATGCTGTCACAGTCTCTGTGAGTTCATATATGTCTTGTCCTACTGTGGTTAGAGGGTCTTGTTAGAAATTTTTTCACTTCCATTTTTCAGTTTTCATCTCTTTTCATAATGACAGTAATAACTGGATGTAACATTGCTACTAAGTCCAGGTATTCACAGCATCAAATTATTATCTGTGCCCTCGGTCCCTAGTAATGGCTGATATGCAATAGTCCCTCAAAAACTGCTTAATATTTAAACAAGTGTAGTTGTGTAATAGATTATAAGCAGAAATCAATTGGTTCTTGATCCCTTCCAATGTAGAAAGCACTTTATTGGATGTAAGTAAATTACTATACACCATCCTGCCTGGTAATGAGGCCGTGATGTATTGAAAGGTTCACTTAAGAGCCAGCTACTGAGTCCCCCCCCACCCATTCACAGGCCCTTAAAGCTTTAATCTTTCCTTTTTTCTGGTTCATGTTTTCATGTTTCCATGGGAGCAATCAGGTCCTAAGGCATTTTCTTGAAACATAACATATTCCACCTGACATGGTACTCAATATTTTATAACTTAGACCTAAAAATGAAATCTCTGTTGCACAGCAGAAATAGAGAGTATCTAGAGTTAGATAAATGTGTGAGTCCTGAATAGGTGATTGGAAATTATGTCACCTCTGTGAATTTTGCTTCCTTATTCTGTAAAAGAAATAAAAACTCACAGTGTTCTATTTAAAAAGAAGGGTCATGATATAATGACATAAAGCATCTAACACGGCATCAACCAGCACACACGTCACACTGTCCCAAAGACAAAAGTGTCAGGATGAAGTGGTACCAGACAGATAATGTTTTCAGATTTCAAAGAACACACCAACCTGACAAGTTTATATATTGAAAGAAATGTTTTTAATGTGACAGGACTTCTGAAAACTTTAAATATAAAATTATATTTTGTGAATAAGTCATGTTAAAACCCTATTTTTTGAATTTAATGGTAGTATATAAAATAAAGCCATGTAAAAGAAAAAAATTATGATATAGTGGTTCTGGATACATTTATCTGGAAGATGTTCAGAGGATTCTTCTAGGCTCTTGCCGTAAACCATCAAGATTCACGTGCAGGGTATTATGAAAAAGAGCAGCATTTTAGGGAGATTGAGGAGTCAGATGCCAACAGTGTTGATTCACCATGAAGCACTTGTTAATACTATACCTTTGAAATTTGGGATGCCTCCAAGCATAAAAGAGATCTTGTAAATTTTATAATCGTATAATAAAAGATGTCATCTTCCTTTTAAATAAGTCGTTTACAATGGGAGGTTATGTGATGCTAGAATTGGTGTGTGGATAGAAGATAGTTTTCACGTCTGTGGTCTTGGGGACTTCTGTGATGCTTCGAATCAGTCATCATCTTACCTATTAATTCATTGCCACTGCAAAGCAAACATCTTTTATTTTATCACATTGGCATTTTAGAGAAAGCCACAACTGATTATTGTCACATATTTTGCTTTAGGATGAGCAACAAATAAAGCAGGAACATGTAAGTTAAGCTTTGTGTCTATAAAATGGATAACCTTGTTTTTTTTTTTTGTTTTTGTTTTTTTGTTTTTTTTTCAGGACTGGGTTTTAGTTATGGCTGTCCTGAAGCTCAGTTTGTAGGTGAGACTGTCCTAGAACTCACAGAAATCTCCCTGAATGCTGGGATTAAAGGCATGTGCTACCACTGCCCAGTAGATAACCTAACTTTCATGAACAATATTTGTAAGTAGGTATGTAGTTATGAGAGAAATATACAAGGCTTATTTTATGTGTGATATTTTGTGATATCTCAGAAAAGAAAGTCTAATTATAAATATAATATTAATTATGTATTTATCACCCATTTATCTATCACATATCATCTATCCAATCTTTTATCTAATATGAATATTTATATATCCTTTTGCTAGATTATCTCAGAGTTTCCCTCTTGTCAGGAAAATGTACTGAGCTACATCCCAAGTCCTAGATATACTTCCTTAACTTTCTTCATTTCATTGAGAGATAAATCAGTTTGTAGGAAATTCTTGAAGCTGGAACTCCCACAGTCTTAAGCTGAGTTCTTCTGAGTTTTAAGTCTTTATGTACAAGTGATAAGTCTGAGAAAGCTCTGTTTACCAGAAACTCTCCTATAATACTTATCATATTGTTCAAAAATAAGTTTTACTCATTAATTAATTAATTTGTTTTTCAGAGTGGGTTTCTCAGTGTAACAGCTTTGAGTGGTCTAGAAGTCAATTTGTAGACCTGGCTGGCTTTGGGCTCACAGAGATCTGCCCTCCTCTCCTTCCCGAGTGCTGGTTCAACACCTCCCTGCTAGGACTAAACTGGACAGGCTCATAGAAAGATAAAATTGACTCATCGTGGACCTACATAAAATAGTACTATTCATCATGGAAACATGGTATCCATCTCTCCATGTAATGGAAAAGCTGTTTGGGATACTGTGGATAAAAATAAAGAGATGAGAGAGGAGTGGGGGTAATTTAGAGGACAAAGAGATAGAAGCCCATTGTCATAATTTTTTTTTAACTTGCAACATATTTTGTGAAGAATGTCATGAACTCTGATATTGGAATAAATAAAAAAGTACAAAACGTAAAAGTGCAAAACATGTAAGATGATTAAAGCTGGATATAGGACGTAATTTTTAAAGCTTAGCAGAAACCTGAGAGGCTTACATTTTCTGCACACCAGTCTTATTTTGCTCTTGAGAGCAGGAGGGGCTCCAGCTAACTTTAGGTGACACCTGTGCAAGCACAACTACTCACAAGAGCTTGTAAGGAATAAGTAGGCTTGGCCTCTGAGAAGTACTGATCCAGAGCCAGCAACAGACACACTTATTGACTCTAATACTTGTCTCTGCATCTCTATAAGGTGAACATATATGTGACTCAGTGGTGATTTAATGGCAATATATCTGCCCCCAGTAGTATTTATTTGGTTCTCTAAAGTTACCTGTGGCTGCAGACTTGGAATCATGGGGGAATTACTTTGTGTGTCTGAAAGAGAAGGAAGGGAAATGGATTAGATTTTAGAAAGATTTGCAGGTTTTGTTTTTTTGTTTGTTTGTTTTTGTTTTTTGGTTTTTTTTTTTTTTTTTTTTTTTTTTTTTTTTTTTTTTTTTTTTTTTTTTTTTTTTTTTTTTTTTTTGCCCACTTTCTGATAGAGACTAAAGCTTTTGTTTCTGGAGTACGATTCCAAAACTATATTCTCCAATAACCAAGAGTGAATAGTGTGGTAGTCACATTCACAAAACACACACACACACACACACACACACACACACACACACACACACACACACACACACAAATCTGAATTGTTTTTAAATTCTGATCTCAGGTATGCTAATCCGATGCAATTTAACCCAGTGTCTTTACTTTGGATTTCCTAGTGAGGTTTAGTTTCCAAATATTTAATTCCTGTTAATGCTTAGTAAGTTTACTAAATTTCTAGTATGCTGAATTAAGAAATATTCTAGTTTTTAAAAATCTAGTATACTTTATTATTGTTATAAAAAGTGAAGGTATATTTCAAGATTTATTATAAATTAGAGCTTTTCTTATTTGATTCATTTTCTTTCTTTACTATTAATTTCCTTACTTTCAAATAGTTCTCAAACTTAACTTCATCAAGGCAGGGGTGTCTCTAACCACTTGGCATGCAATGTTCAGTTGACATGAAATTACTCTTTGCTAAAGTGGTTGACATGGTGAAAGTGTTTGTGTTGCCAATTTTCTACCAACTAGATTGTTTTCTTTATTATTAATTTTACAGCCTTCTCTCTAAGTTGTGTTAGAAGCCACATATACAAACACACAAAGGTGGAGGAGTATATGATTGTAATATATATATATATAACTTACAAGAATCTATATTTAAACAAATTTACCACTACAAGAAAAAGTATTTTAATTTAAATAGTGCACTTTGATCTCTTCCTAGTACCCTAACTGTGTGATATGGCCTGGGAATTGAGGAGCCACAGGCTATCACAACATTGTTATAATATGACAATATCTAAGCAACATTTCTTAGTATGAACTCAGGGTGCTTCATATAATTTTCTCATTAAAACACACTAAAATTTTGGTCAGGTTTATGTATTTCTCAATGAAAATGGTAAGGAGCTATTTCAATAGGTGAACACTGCATTGTTGAATAATTAATAAAGATAGGTAGGCATAGTTCCACTCAAAATAATTTTTTAACATACAATATATTTTAATAATGGTTTTGTCTCTCCTGACTCTTTAATATTCTCACCTCGCCATCCATTCAAATCCATGTGCTTTCTCATTAGAATATAAACAAGAATCTATACTAATACTTCTACTAATATTAATAATAATTAATAGAAATAAATAAACACAAAAGTCAGAAGAAAAAGAACAAAAATGCCCAACAAAATCATACAGAAGCCAGAAGAGGGTTGATACAGCCCTTTTAGTTGGAGTTTCAAGTGGTTATAAGCTACCTTATGTGGATGTTGGGAACTCAACCTTGGTGTTTTTTAAGAGTAGCACATGCTATTACCCACTAAGTCATCTCTCCAGGTTCCCAATCTTAATGTTTTTTTTATGATAGTCAATGGATACTTTCTTTAAACATAGTTGACCATACTTGGTAATTCCCTTCTGAGAGAGTAGGCAAAATTAGTTCCTGTTATTTATTTATTTACTTTTAAATTTATGGGATCAAACTAAAGTCCCCAGAAATACTAGGCAAGTGCTTTACTACTGAGCTATAGATGTAGCACAAGACCACTTTTTGATTGCCACTGTGTCTTGTTTAACTCATGGCATGATCCTGTGTTTTGATTGCCCTGGGAAGTTGTCTGGGAACTACATTATCCCTATCGTTGTCTAGAAATAGTTTCATCATTTGTAGAGCTTAACAAGTGACTATAGAAACTGGGCCAAGGATCATGATTTAGCTGTCTTAGTGGTAGGTGAGTTGGGGAAATCTTTATTCTTGATTCCCTGTTACTGGTGTGTGACAAAGCTTTTCTTGGGGAGATACTATAAACATGTCCTCTCATCCCAGAATGGGATCTCAGGAGAAACTAAAGTATGGATACCATCAAAATCAAATTTCTTTAGCCAATGAAGTTTATTGGTGTTACATATGAAAATACAGCCTATGGTTATTTGCAGGGAAAAAAAAAAGACTCAGACAGCTTTATCACTAAAGCCCACCCTATCAGTAGTAATGGCTCATGAATGCTAGGAAGCAGGAGTAAATCTCACAGCATGACTGTGAGAGTCACAGCATGATTGGAGAATGCCCTTTCCAAGTGACTCTGTTCTAAACCTGTTTCAGGCAGCTCTGTTGGTTTCTTCTTTTGTTTTTGGGAAACGAATCTGGTTTCAGAGTCTTCTTTGTAGCTCGGTTGGTTTAAGAGTCATTCTCACTTTTTAATTGCTTACTCAGACAGGGAAAGAACAAGTAAATCCAGTCATTTTCAGGGATTTCATGAAGATAATTGAGTTTTTTGGCTTCCTGTTTAAGGAGCTTTCCTACATGAAAGGATCTTGTTCAATCTCAGAGGAAACTTTCAAACATCATACACCACACACGCTCAACCCTCTACTCGCTAACACATACATACAAAGAGAGAGAGAGAGGGGAAGAGAGAGTGGAAGAGAGAGAGGGAGAGGGAGAGAGAGAGAGAAAGAGCACATGGGAGGTTTAGTTTACAGATACGTTTTGACATTAATCAGAAAATGCAGACATGTTTCATAACTCCTGCCAGGTTATCAGGTTATATGTACAGCCTGCCCAATATTTGTACCTTTCAGGAAAGTGCCAGATGAGTTCCGTATGGTGAATCTATATGGGTGCCTTACTACCTAGAGGCAACAGTTTGCATCAGAGATGGATGATTCTTATACCAAATAGCCTGTGGATTTGTATAAATATGTTAAAATATGTAACAAACAGTATAGAATCACAGAATAATTTTATTACCCTTAGGAAATATTCTCTTCATCTGTCCCTTTAACAATTAATCTTTTAATTGTTGTAATAATTTAACTTTCTCTGGAATGGCATATATTTCACTTAAACAGTCTGAGGTTTTATCGTGCTGACTCTTTCTATCCACAAGCTTTTAAGTTTCTGTCCATGTCTTTTCTAGTCACCTTTTATCTAATGTTTCTCTTTCTTTTGTTAGCAGTTATCATGAAACAAATATCTCTAGTTCAATAAGTAACAATGAATGCCATGATTTCAAGATGTTTTTAATGTGTGACTATCAACAAATTGGCTACTTAATTGAAAGAATACATGTTCCAGTATACATAGCTGTCATTTGGCCAATTTAAATCTACTAGATATAGTTTATAACATTTAGGCTTTAATTCAGGCTCTCCTACATTGCATGTGGCCCTGATTTACTATTCTGTGAAAATTATTTCCATGTTCAAATTAGAATAAAAATGAATGACTTTTCACTAGAATGTCATAATAATTAACTCTAAAATACATAAATTGTCCAAAATTTTACACTACTCATTGTATTGTTTTAAAACTGTTTCATAGGTTAAGGATATATGGATAAAGTAATTAATTCAATGAGTGACCTAAGGAATAATTTTAAATCTAAATGAATTTTTATTTGCAATTTTAAAATAGAGAAATAGCACATATGCTTTGCTAAAGGTCATGTAATATTAGTACCCAAAGCAATTTGTCACTTTAATACTTTGAACAAGTCCCACATGTGTAGAAAAAGTGTATGAATTGAAAAAAAAAAAACCTTGACGGGCTGAAGACCTGTAGAAAAAGTTCTTGACATTCACATGGGAAGACCAGACTTTGCATCTTTTGAACCCATGTGAAAGAAAGGGGGTGTAGTGGCCCACTTACAATTCTAGCATGAAGTAGACAAAGACAGACTCTCTGGAACAAATTGGGTATCCAGATTTGCTGAATTTATAAGCTTTAGTTTAGTAAGAGAATTTATTCAATAAAAAACATGTGGAGAATCACTTGAGAAAAACTCATGACATCAACTTTGGACCACTAAATATATGTACACACATATGACCCTGACTGATAAATCCATGCCTACATGCATGCACATATGTCTGCACACACACACACACACACACACACACACACACACACACACACACACACAGAGAGAGAGAGAGAGAGAGAGAGAGAGAGAGAGAGAGAGAGAGAGAGAGAGAATATTTGATTTCCAGCTCTCTTGGAAGTAAATGCTGAGGTGATGTTACAAGTATTCTACAATAACTCATTTAACCACATTATAACTACTCAAATAAATATAATTTATATTTATTCATTACTATATTTAATCCTCAACTCCTACTCAAGCTGTACCAATGATTTCTATGTTAACCTGTTATCACAGAAACATTCCAATTCAGACTCAAGCTTTGCATTGAGTTGTATTGCTTTGTTGAACATGTTGATCATCTTTGGTTTGGGAGCATTTCTTCCTTTCTCTCTCTCTCTCTCTCTCTCTCTCTCTCTCTCTCTCTCTCTCTCTCTCTCTCTCTTTCTTTCCTCTATTAACTTTCATGATTCTATTTGTTAAACATATCACATGCCAATTTTCTATGTATTTGGTGTTTCCTCTCTTCTACATTGCTTTTCAATTTTAATCTTTCTGAGTTTTCTTTAGTGTTAGGATACTATATAATTGGATGTTTTATTATTTTCAATTCAATGTTAAATTATACATTTATTAATTTCTACTAATTTCATTTATTACTGATAATAACATGTATTAGTAGCTTCATGTTACTTGGGCTCTACTTATTGCTGTAAGGTTTTGATTCTACCAGGCCCTCAAGCAGCTTATAAAATAATCACAGAGAGGCTTAATATAAACTCTTTGGTCTTTGGCTCAGGCTTCAATTTAGTTAGCTCTTACATCTTAAATTAACAAATTTCTAAATAATCTGTTTATTACCACTGGCCAGTGGCTTACCAGTACCCTCATATCTTCTTCTATAGGCAGCCCACAGTGCGTATGCTTTGGGCCTGCCTTTCTTCTTCCTCAGACTCTCTTAGATTGCCCGTCGGGCTATCTCCTGTCTTGCTATAGGCCAGAACAGCTTATGTACTAACCAAAGATAGCAACAAACATTCACAACACACAAAAAGATCATCCCACAGCACTTCCCTTTTCTGTCTAATCAAAAAGGTTTCCATTTTAACATAGTAATATAACACATAACAAAACAGTTATTGAGTAAGAATTATAGTTACAATAACTAGTAAATTTGTATTGGAAAAATTAAAGAAAATAATTTCCCATCTAAAGTTTCATATCTAATTTACTTTTATCATAACTAAGAAAAAACTTAACTCTCCAGTCTTCAACTCCATCAAAGACCCCAGAAGGATATATTATCTTAGTAAACAGGAAGCACATTACAAATGCCTTCCATACTTCTATAAATGACAGAGATATCCAGAAGCCTAGACAGTCATTCTCAGTTCCTCTGAAACATTGGGGCATCCATCTTCAGCCTACAGATTGTGAGTCTCTGACAGATTTTTCAGTGACACAGGAAAGTTGAAGGACTATTCTGCAATTCTGTAAAATACAGCCAGTCATTTTGCCTTTTGTCCTGCAGAACATCTGGCTGTCTCCTCTGTAAAGCAGAAATCTGAAGTTCCATCTCACCTTGTTTTTGCAAAGTTCAGTGGTCACCTTCTTGTGGGTCCTGCATATCCAGTTTATACAGCATACTATCAGTCAGCCAAGGCAAGGATGGCTTTTTACCCAGTGGCTAACTTTTGCCACAAAGAAAGTAACTTTATAACAAATGTTTTTTATGGCCATCATCTTTGAATTAATTGGTGTTGCCAGGAGCAAATGTGTCTCATTGTCCAGAAAAGTCTAAGTTTTTAAAACATTTTAAGTGCCATATTTATAGGTGATTCTGGAGCATTGGGAGGAATTACAATATAGATGTCCCATTTAGGGACAAACATCATGCAGATTTTTATTATTCATTAGTTTATGAGTATAAAGATAAGAACTTAGGAGACAGTTTATTACTAGATATTATATCACTATATTATATTATTTATATGCAATAACATATTTTTCTCTAGGGTCTATAGTCTAGATCATAACAGTTTTTGGTTCGGTTAATGGTATGAGTCATGAGTTCTGTTTTGAAAGATAAACTTTAAATCCAATTACAAAGTGGTTGGTTGCCACCGTAACTATTGTGCTAAAGATAAAAGACAAGTTTGAGTTCTTTCTTGACCATTTTACAATACGTATATGAATATATAATAAACGCTTGTCTGTATTATTTTACACACAGATACACACACACACACACACACACACACACACACACACACACACACATACAGGCTTCAGAAGAAAGGGATGCAAGGAAGGAGAAAGGAGAGAGAGAGACAGTGAGAAGTCTGTGACAGGATTGCTAAAATATTTACTCACTGACATGTATAAAGATGTCTTCAGAAGCTTGTATTCAAAGGTTCTGGTTAGCAAAGCAAAGTGGAAGGTGAAACAGATAATCCTCATGTAACTGGAAGAAACCTCAAAGTTTGTGGCTTTGTGTTTTTATTCTTTTTCCCTCTTCATCCTCCTTATTTTCCTGCAATTATATCTATATCTCCTTCACATATGTATACATTTTAGGAAACTTCTTACCTTGTTTGGCCTGAATAGATGGCTAGGTGAGAATTGACTGTAGTCTGTTTCCTCTCTCTGATAGTCCAGCTTTCCCCCAATATCTGGCTCTGAGTTTTCATTATTTACTAACTAGAACAGAGACAATAAGATCCTATTTCTGTCTTATCTGTTCCTCCCACATGTCTGTAAACATAACTACTTACTGTATTTTATTCCTTTGGAATGTGAAATGTTAATCATTTATTTCATTTCAAATATTATGTTTGATTAATATGGCCAGGGCACTAATATTTCAAAAATTATTCATGACATCTCAAATATTTAGCTTGGATTTTAAAACGATACTATTCAATTCCCAGACAGAGGAATAGATTGAGGCTACTACATGGTAAAAACATGGTCACTGTTTCACTGTTCATGATACAGTCCTAGCTTGGCTTTCTCCCATACTATGGTCTTAGTTGCTGACACTAGTTGCCCAGTGCTCTTCTTCAGGTTCTTCTTAAAAGGGAATTTTTTGATAAATGTTTTAAAATATATAAATTAATAACTTTAGACACATAAATGTATATTATAGAAACATAGTCATATGAATAAACATCTTCTAACTTTTCATCATGATAAATAAAAATATCTGTTCTATGTTCTAGACACGAGTCTAACATAAGTACAGCTCATAAACCAAAAGTATATGTTAAGTGAAATGTCAAATGCCATCCAAACAATTGAAGAAGAAAATGTAGAAATTCAAATAACCCAAGAAGAAAATGGAGAAAAAGGCAAGCAAAATATCTAAAATTAATGATAAGATACATTATTATGTATTATAAATATAAATTTTGCAGATTAATAAATTAAATGACAACAAATAAGAGTGAATAAATAGATAAGTGTAAGTATATTTCCAAGAAAAAGTAATGTTTGAGCTAGGTTTAATCTGTTTTCATGTCACCTTCTTAATATTTTTTATGTGATTGGGTATTTTTTCTGCATCTTTGCATGTATACTATGTGTGTGCTTAGTGCCCATGAAAGCCAATATAGAAAAAATCACCTAGGACTGGAGTTGCAAATAGTTATGAGGTTCTTGTAGGTGCTGGAAATTGAAACTCAGTCCTCTGGAAGAATATCCCGTGTTCTTAACTATTGAGTCATCTCTCCATCTCCCTGTGCCAATATTATTTTAATCATAGACGGTTGTATTTCTATTTTAATGAGAAAGAGAGAATTAAAATGAAATTAAACAGGCTCTATTGGAATGCAACAGCTTCCAACAAAAGGAGTCCATAGAAAATTAAACTTTAATTTATAAAGTTCTTTAAAGGGACAATAAATATGTTGTAGACATTTAAAGTCAGAAATGTGTTATGTCAGCACTTACCATTTACCAGATGGTTTTTTTTTTCCCTTTTGCTTTGTGTGCCTACAAACCCAATTCTCCTCCTTAAATAATTAAGATTTATTTGTTAGCTCCAAATTTTAAGAAAATGAATGAATCACTTACTTATAAATCAAAAATAATTTTGGCATTTATATATACCATTATTGCCCACTTGTACCACCTTAAAAACATTTTCTTAACATAGAAAGAAAATCTGTGCAAGCATATTTGTTTTAGCCCGAGAATATAGCTCTGTGTGTAAGAGGCTTGCCTGGTATGCATGATACCCAATGTATCCTCATAATTTCATAAAATAGTCACAGTGTACATGCCTACAATCTCAGTGTTTGTGAGGGGGAGGCTGGAGAATTAAAAATTCTGGGCCATCCTTGGCTCTATAGGATGCTTGAAGCCAGCATGGACTACAAAACAAACAAAATAAAACTAAAATATCCATGATTTCATGGAGAGCAAAAAACATAATGTATTTTATCTTTAGCGCAGCGTTGGAAGCTATTGTGGAACCAGGCTATATGACCGTATGGTTTTCCATCTCTTGTCAACTTGAGTGAATCTGGACTGTGCTCTTTTTTCCTGATATCTTTATTCTTTCCGAACCATTGTCCTCCTCTGACTTTTGATTCAAGTTAGTTCCTATACATGTTTGCTAAGTTATATTCCCATTTAAGGTACCTCTTGGAAGCCAGACTTGAATTTGGCTATTTCATTCTGTGAGTTGTCCTGTAGTACTTACATATTTCCTTATCCCATGCCTAATGCTTTGACTGTAAACTGATTCAGATTCACTACTTCTTATATATTAAAACCGAACACAAAGTTTGTTTCATTCAGTTTTTATTAAAAGGTCATGTGATTAGGCATTTTAATAAATTAAATATGATATTGGCTTCAAAGAGCCATCCTTCTAATGCTGTGTATTTCCTTTTCAGTAAGCATTTTACTACTGTACATTTTGTGAAAACATGGTACTTCCTTCTAAATCCTGCTCAGCCTGAATGCTGAGCACAGTTAAAAGCAACCGAGAGGATTGTCTGACAGTGGATGATTGGTCATTAAAATCACATTGATTTTAGAATCTAAAAGATGAGTGTACCTTCTTTTTATCTTTTTTCCCTCCCAAGAAAACTCACATTACGTTTTTCTAGACATAAACTATGGCATGGAAAGGTAATAAACTGAAAGCTTCATGGACTTAGTGTTACCAGGTATTTTAAAAAGTTTTGGGGGCCAGGGAAGAAGGGATTATGTCCTATGGAGGCCTCAAAGTCATGTTTAGACTGACTGTCTAGACAGGAGGAAATGAAAAAATTGGCAGCTAACGCTGTGCAATAGGCATACTGTTTATGCATACTGGTTATGGGGCAGTTATGTTCTGCCAGTGTCTACATGAAAAACTAAGATAATGTGCTTATTTCTCCTTTGCAGTGTGGCCAAGTGCAAAGTGGTGACTCTCATTATTGCATTTATCTAATGCATAGATAGAATGGCAAGTATGTCCTGAGCTACTTAGTGTAAATACCAGTGTTGAGAAAACTTTACACTGGGGCCAAGTACATTATCAAATATATCAACCATTAAAATTTGTTCTCTTATTTTAGAAACAACACTGAGATTGTATCTTATTATGAGAAACAGTACTCAGATTGTATGTGTTTATATGGATTATTTATTTATAATATTTTTATTGTTTGTCATTACTTTCAGTACCATAAACAGTTCTCTTATTTTTTAATTTAAAATATAGTTACAACCTATAAGCTGCTTAATCTATGTAATACTATTTGTTAATACAGATAACTCCACAAATAATAATAATAATAATAATAATAATAATAATAATAATAATAATAAAACACATACATATACGTCTACAAAATACTCCCATACATAAAATCTCAAGAGGCATTATGGAAGAGGGCTCAAAAACTTGTTAGAATCCAGAGTATCTGTGAGTTTGCTGTGAGATTGGGTCTCCTAGTAATACTAAGCAATAACCAAAAGTCTCACCAATATTACTGCCTTAAAGATGAGCTGAACAAAGACAACTCCAATGGACATGCTAGTATGGATGAGGGGAAAGCCCAGAAGGATTTACCTCTACACAAACAACTGTAGGCAAGTGAGGAAAGCTGAGATCAGGAGAGGCAGTCTTCCTAATGAGAGAACACACCAATTGTTTGTCCAGTGCCAAAGGTTCAGTCTTAAAACATATTTTTATAATATAAATCAGCTATATCTACACAGATTTGACATCAAAGTAACTTGACATAGTCAGTATATTTCAAAGGAATAACCTTAAAAAAAGCAATCATCATTTTGACTTGATTTTGGGATTAAAAACATTGTCAACAATATGATGTATATATTTTATTATTTACATTATGGAATAATGAAATTTTTCTTTATTTAATGGTCACAATATTTTCTTAATCTTTACATAAAGCAAGTATGTTTTTCTATAAGGTCTAATTTCATTCAATTCATGTTTTGTTTTTTCCAATACATTTATGAATTATTTTTTATAAATATATTTTTATCAGTTTTGTTGACAATAAAGTAACTGTAGGTATAGATAATTTCTGATCCCTCTAATTTTGTTTCTTGGTCTAATGTTCATTTTTATATCAAGCTATGGTGACTGGACTACCATTATTTTATAATGTGTTTTGAAATCAGATGGCATGATATTTCCAGTTTTGTTATGTATGTTCAAGATTCTTTTAAAATTTTAATGGCTCTACATGGATTTTCAAGACTGTTTTTCTACCTCAATGAAGAGTATCATGTAGGAACAGTTTTTCATCAGGACTTCCAGTCAGTTATACCTCATTAACAACACAGAGCCTTAATATTGATTATAAATGTTTGGCTGATAGCTTAGACTTAACTAGCTTTTAAAACTTGAATTAACCAATACTTCTTATCTACCTTCTACAATGTGGCAGAACTTCCTTTCAAGTTCCTTCTCTTAGCACATTCATCTTTGTTGCATTAATAAATGAAAACTCAGGAATAGATCTCTGAAAAGTCAGAGATATTAGAGAGTAAACACCACAGTCAGATCTTACCCAGCTGTCTTCCAGCTTCTTCAGCCTGGCTTCTCATGGCTTCCTCTTACTTCTGTCTTTCTATGCCCACCTTAATTGCATTCTTGGTAAGTTAAGGCTTGGCCCCACCACTGCCTGTCTGGGAGCCTAGAACTCCTTCTGTAAGCTAAGATGATCTCTAACCCAGTTTAGATTAAGAGAGTAGGTCACCACTCCCAGGGTACTCCCTGTGCTAAGATTAAAGGTGTGAATCCGCCACTCTCTGATCCTCCTAGAATGACTATGGTTAGATCCCTCTTATATCTCTGAAACTTCTGGAGCTTTTATTAAATCCCCACATATTCCCTTTTGTGTCAAATTTAAAAAAAGAAGGTGATAGCTAACATAAGAAAAAACATATACAATAGGTACAGTAATTATACACAATATATAAACAATAAATGAGTAATGTACAGTCCATTAACAATTGACAATTCAAAGAAAATATTCCATTAATTATCCTATTTTTATAAGTCCAATGGATTATACCTAATTCACTTTCTTTCTAACTTGTATTACTGGCTAAAAACTATTATTTTGATGTCTCTTAAATTTATACACTTTAACTTCAATGTTTCTTTTCTAAAACTGTCATCAGAAAACTATAACTATAACTATCTCATCTCAACTACCTTAGAGACACAAGAAGGAAATAATATTTACTTAAATAATCAGGAAGTTCAAGCAACTTCCAAAAACTAGAAATGACAGAGATGACACCTATCTGTCTGGACAGTCACCCAAAGTTCCTTATAAAGTTGAGGTATCCATGTTCAGCCTAGGCCCAGAGTCTCTTTTCATCTCAGTGAAGCATGAAATCTGCTCTGTCCATTTTGGTGTAGTTCAGTCACTTATCCTTGTGTCCTGAAGATTGAATTCTCTCCTTAAAGTTCTTTTCAACTTTCCCTTATGGTACTTGTTGGCTATTGGTCTCATGCCGGTATTTAGCCTTAGATGGAGTTTATCTCCCACTTTGGGCTGCATTCCCAAGCAACCCAACTCTGGAAATACCCAAGCCCAGCAGTCCAGGGGCTGCTACCAGTCTCACACTGTCCACGGGCCATATCTGACAGTTTTCTCTGAAAAACAGAAACCTGAATGACCATCTCAGCTTGCTCTGTCAAAGGACAAAGGTTACTTTCCGAGGGAACCTGCATGTCCAGTTTAAACAGCATACTGTCAAGCAGTCAATACAGGGACAGGTTCTTGTCCAATGACTAACTGTTGCCACAAAGAAAGTAGACTCCATATGGAATTTCTTCAATGCCCATTTTTCTCTTGAAGTAAATTGGTGCTGCCAGGACCAGACCTGTCTCACTGTCCAGAAATGTCTTTAAGTTCTAAAAATATTTTGATTGCCATATTCTATGGATCTCCGAAGTGTTTGAAGATGACCTGTTCATCTAGAATAGATTTGTTTGATTTTGAAAACATATCTAACATGACTATGTAATGTCCAACTACTAACTTGCATTGCTTTATATTCTAATTAATTGGTAATAAAAACTTTCATAGACTAGCAACTTGTATTACAATGTTAGATGAACTGAATAAGTATACTACCTTGAACAAGCATAGAGATATTTGTACTTAACATGATTAACCTCAATATACACAATTTGAATACAATTTACAAAAATGCAATGTAAAATATTTAAAGCTAGTAAATCCTTTTAAAAGATTTAATAATCTATCGTTATACCCTATATATCTGTATCCCCTTTTTCTTTCTATCTTTTAACACAAATCTTGATCTAATCATTCTTCTTTAATTCTTTTCTAATCATAACTATTAACAATTTTTAACCAATTAACCTAAACAATGAGAATCATCCAGAACCCACTGAAAAACCAAAACAACCCACTCCACCACTTGGGAATTGGGCACCATGTTCTTAAATTTACTTCCTGCTGACTGGGGGCGATGGCATCTTTTGGGGATCCTGAAAAGAAAAGTTTTGTTAAGTGTCAAGTCCTGAAATAAGTAGCTGTGTCATTTGTTGTCCAGTCTCTGCATAACAGGAAAGCACACAGCTTGTCTCAAGTCCTAGCCATAGTAGTCTGTGAAGCTGGTTCATCTCAGCAAGCTGCCTCAAAATTTTCCTGAGCAGTTTGTAGTCCAAATCTGATCTTTGATTGGTGTTTGTCAGCCTAGTTGCTTTGTCAGAGTTCATGTGAAACCATCGTTGTGGGGCCTCATCTTCCTTTTGGATGCTTCAAGTTCTCAATTATGCCTTGTCCTGGATCACTGCAGAAAACTGATGAGACTAAAAACCAACACAATGTACAGGAAACTAAACATATAATAATTTATTGAACATAGGATTAGTAACAATAGAATAGTCCCTTATTTTTTTGTTATTTTTCTGTCCCATATCAGGTGGCTCTTCTAATATGATACAGAGATTTTGTATTTTTCTTTAATAGGTATGCTTGAGTTTAGAGAAGGAGAAGCCACACTACAATTCTAAAGCCAGCTTTAAATTATAATTATACTGACACTTCGACAAACAGGGTATGTGCTACATTGGGGAAAGGGTTTTGCTTTTGTTTTCACATGTGAAGAGAAATTATAGATACCATCAAAATTAATAAAAACTCAATTTGAATGAAACTTCATGAAACTACATATGTCTTTAATTTCTTACTCAATGTATGTGGAAGAAATATCCATTCCAATATAACATTTTCCCTGTGTATTAAAATTCCTATAGGAGAATGCTTAGAGAGCAAGATAACTAGAATGCAATTAAGGTCTTGATCCACACGATCCACATGTGCCTCCTGAATTTCTTTTCCAGCAAAGCCAATTCTTTCTCAGCTTCAGGTGACAATTCTCTCAGACTATTTAAGTTCTTGTCACCATTTAAGGTTTTTAACAAATTATCTAGTTCATCATTTTTAATTCCAATAGTGAGTCATAAGCTGGCAATGTCTCCTAGGAGTCTTTGAAAATCAGTAAGTGTCTTCAATCTCTCTCTCTGGATTTGTACCTTTTGGGTTCTAATTTTTTACTGACATATTTCATAGCCAAAATAATTAATGTAATCCCCCTCTGTAATTTTTTCTGTGGCCATCAATAATCTCCAAGCAGGCAAAGCTCTTTTTACTTCTTCAAAAATTTTTTCTAAGGTTTCAATATTTGAATCGGCCAACAAGATGTCATTCATGTAATGATAAATTATAGATTGTGGGTATTTGTTACATATTTGTTCTATTGGCTTTTGTACAAAATGCTGGAACAGAGTAGGGCTACTCAGCATTCCTTGAGAGAAGACCATCCAATGGAATTTCTTTACAGGCTGAGAATTATTATAAGTGGGCACTGTAAAGGTGAATTTTCTTTGTCTTTTTCTTGTAAAGATATTGTAAAGAAACAGTCTTTAAATCAGTAAGTATAATAGGCCATTCTTTAGGTAGCAAAGAAGGAAAAGGAATCCCAGATTGTAGAAAGACCATTGAGGGAATCACCTTGTTTATCGCCCTTACTTAGGTCTGTTACCATTCTCCACTTTCCAGATTTCTTCTTAATAACAAATACAGGAGAATTCCAAGGACTGGTTGATTATTCTATATGCTGAGCACTTAACTGCTCCTGTACCAGCTGCTCTAAGGCCTGCAATTTCTCTTTTGTTAGAGGCCATTGATGAACCCACATAGGCTTCTCTGTTAGCCATTTCAGAAGTAGTGCTTTGAGTGTTTTTGAAAGATCAGTGGCTGTTTTGCTTCTTTCTCTATAACCTGAATGGTCTGTGACTGTTTCTCATAATACCTTCTAATGTTCCTTCCAGAACCATGTGCTTGTTTATGGCTTATTTTTGTGTTTGGAGGAGTATTAATCCGTGTGTTACACTGTTGTAGTATATTGTCCCCATAAATTTATAGCAATGTCAGCCACATATACCTCCAAAGGTGCTGACCTTGTTTTTAAAGGTCTAAGTATTTTATTACATTGTGCATTGGCATCTCAAAAGCCAGTGATTCAATAATTATTCGCCTGGCTTCTGAGTGCATTAACATTCTGTTTACTGCTGAAGTTAATCTGTGCAAAGAGTCTGTAAAAGTTTCTTTGGAGCTTTGAATTACTTTAGTGAATGATTCAGTTTTCTTTCCTATTTCTTCAATCCAGTCCCAGGCATTTAAAGCTGCCATACAACATAAATACCAAGTATTTTCATTGTATAATGACTGCCTGTCAATATCAGCATAATCTCCCTTCCCAAGAAGTTGGTCTTGGGAGACTTTTATGCCTCTGGCCCTGTTTCTTTGTTCTATTGCTTTAGCCTCCTCCCTCCACCATGATTTCCACTGTATGAGCAGTCCGGTCTCTAGCACAGCTGTAACCATATCTAACCAATCTTTGGGGATGACCCAGTTACAGCAGGACCAGGAATTCAACATTTGTTTTACTAATGGTGAATATATCCCATATGTTACAATTGCTTCTTTTACTCTCCATAATTCTAACATTTGTATTGGAGCCCAGCTAGCTTCTGTATCATCTCGATCATTCTTCATTTTTTTTTTTTTTTTTTTTTTTTTTGTTAGCAAGTGATATGCCTGGGCCTGAGGCCGATCAGCCTAAAACTATCGCATGCATCTGTGTGTCTCTGTGCGTCTAGGGGTCTGCGGGCCTAAACCTTGAGGCAAGGCCCAAAAGTCCAGGCCAGAAACCTTGTACTACGTGTGTGTGTGTGTGTGTGTGTGTGTGTGTGTGTGTGTGTGTGTGTGTGTGCTGTTAGAGTCTATATCCTACTATTTTGATCAGGTTAAGATCAAATACTTACACATCTCAGACAAACAATGAACTTTGGTCTTCTAATCTCCTCTCTGGAATTCTGGAGTTTGTTATATGCTCGTCCACTATGCAGATAAGCCCGGTATTTCAAGTAGATTTTAGGGTAATAAAAGACGGAAGCTTTTCTTGAGCTATATCTTATAAATCAAAGTTTCCATCTTTCATTTGTTGTAATAATTTTGTCCTATATGCTATATCATATAGAAGGATTTTCCATTTTTACCCAATTCATCATCAATTTTTATCATAAAGGGGTGGTGAATCTTATCAAATTCTACATATTTCATACTTGAGTCTGTTAAGTGAGAAATCCCATTGATTTACAAATATCGAAACATCCTGGAAGCCTGTGAATGATCATGGTGAATGATGTAACAGGCCCCCAAGCATGTCTGCTAGCACACCATGGTCAATTTTGTCTCTGGTAGGTAATTTTGTTCATTAGTAGTATTGTCCAACAATTATACTTTGTGTTGTGTCCTTATCTGTTTTGGCATCAAAATAATATTTGTCTCATTTATTACTTAAATATTCCTATATAATAACTAATGCTTCTCCCCCTGTTTAACAGACCAAAAAAAGTAGATCTATAATTAATCTCATTTTTTTCTTCAGATATGTTTGACTATAATTCATCTGAGAGGATATGTCCCCCAAGAACAGTGTCACTCACCCGACCATGTCAATTTGAGCATTCTGAAAGGGATTATACCTACAAGCCATTTTCCTCGGCGGAAATTAGTAGAATATTTCTCTAAGTATTTGAGATTTTCATACTCAGTTTTAGCATTTACATCAACATTTATTTGTCTACCATGCAACAATCATGATGTTATCCTCAAATAGCATGTATTCAATTACTCTATTAAAAGAATTTAGTAAATGTGAATATATGCTTAAAAGAATAGGTTTTTTCACCAAGTAAAACTTTACATAGAAATTAAATTGAAAGATAAATCTAACACTTAAAATATTTTCTGCATCACATTATTTATCAAAATATTAAAATTTAACTATGTTAGGCACAGATAAAACTAAATGAGTGTAGAATTTTGAAGAATTTTGTAAGATAAAATTATAGGAAATATACAATATATACTTATGCTATGGTAAGGCTTCTTGTTTTCTATGTAGTATGATGATAGACACATAGAGTCATTATTTCCTAGATACTTGTTGGTTATGAGTAAGAAGTGACACAGAAACATAAAAAGTTTTATTCAAAGGAGGCTTCATACTTGATTTTAAGTTTTATAACTTTAATTATGCAATAAACCAACATCACTATTATGAGTAAGATTATGTATTACTTTAGTTCTTTTGATTAATTAATGCATGTTATTACTGATTCCCATTAAGCATTAGCAATTCACTCATTGAAATATTTATGGCCAGTATTGAGATTTATGGAATAAATGAAAAACTGAATAACTACATTAATAATGTAAAATAGTGATGAACAGTGATGAATTGAAACATGGACAGGATGATGTGTAGTCTTTTAGTATATCTCAGATTAATGAGTCTAATGATGAGGGAACAAGTCCTAGAAGAGTCTCTTATAAATAGGTACTATAGTGTAAGCTCCTATCTTGTGTGAAATTGTGAAGCAAAGATGACATGACACTTTCCTAAGTCTTTGTTCTCAGTATGAAAACAGAAAACACAAAAATAATGGAAAGCAGGATGATTTGGGTAACTCGGGGCTTAGAAAACATTGATGACAGACTTTAAAAGTATTTAATACACTTGCTAATATTGAAATGAGTAAAGACCTTGCCTAGAAGATGCGGAATGCCAAACTGTGGTTGTTTTCTAAATGCAGAAGAGAAGAAAAGTCTTTTAAGAAAAACAGGAAAAGTAGGAAAGAGCAGCAAAGGAATAAGTAGCAAAACTCGGACAAGACTCTCACAGGAGCAGATTCTGAATTCCTCTAAGGGGAAGAGATCGGTACAAAGATGGAAAGAAACAGTGAAAAGCAGGACGAAGAAGATAAAAAGAGACTGTTCTTTCTTTCCAGACTGATTGGTCTTATAGTAAAAGCCCAGAGATGGGTGTTGGGTTCAGTGTTGATAGACAAGAGAAGCCGCTAGAGAAACTCCTCACAATTACTGAATCCTCAGGCCTAAAAGGGTAGATCTCGTCTCCAGTAATCCCCAGACTGAATAGGGGAAATGACGGTAAGCACAAGGTGAAGGGCAGAGCTCTTATGTCCTCTGGCCTTATATTTCTTTCTCTATCCATTCATGTCCCTTCCTGTTTCAACTTTATTAGGGCTGGAATTAAAGGTGTGTGCTACCATTCCTTGACTCTGTTTCTCTTTTAAACTGGATTAATTTTGTGTGTCCCAGTATATCCTTGAATTTACTGTGATCCAGAGGGATCTCTGCCTCCAGAGTGCTGGGATTAAAGGTGTGTGTCAGTCACCACTGCCTGACCTCTATGGCTAATCCTGTATCTGGCTCTGAGAGAAAAATTTCTTTCTCAAACATTTCATCCATTGATGTTTCCTGAAAGGCACTTAAGATTCTTTTTTTCCTCATGAATACAGATTTAAATACATGGCAAGGGCTCCTCCCAAGTACCCCAAACACACACACACACACACACACACACACACACACACACACACACACACACACACCTTTGTATGTAAATGCACTTGCCACCTCCCACGGGCGCATGGAAACATACACAATATAGTGTTGCAAAATATGAAAGACAATATACTCCCACTTTTATATTAGGTATAGGATCCTGAACAAAGAGAGAGTGTAGGTACAGGCTCTATCTCCAAATTTTTCCTTCATCAGTTTGGTGTAAATCAGTTTCCTTTCATGATATTGCCTTTGTCACACCTATAGTTTCTGTTAATATTCTTCTCAAATACACCTCATTTTATGTTACTTGAAAAATGTAAATGCTTTCTATTTTCATAGTATTTGTTATACATTTGGGGGAACCTCACTCATCTCAGGAACAAATTTTATTAATTCCTAAGATTGTCTTTATTAGAAAAGGACCCTGCATATACTTTCAGTGACCTTTGCTGTACAATCTAAGATGAAAGATGGTACTTGAAATCATATATTTTTCCTTATATAACAGGGAGAAGAGATCAATCCAACACTTCACAAAGTGGTCTCTGTAATCAATTGTATAAAAATAAAACATGCAAAATAATTTGCTTCCTAGGCAGTAGCCAAGTGTCAAGTTTCATAGCTTGATGTTCAAATCTAAGAGTGAAGTTTTGTGTCATTATGACCCCTGTGGCTGTCACTCTCAAAGTGTGAAGAACGGATTTTTAACAAGCTAAAAACATTTTAATAGAGGCTTTAATTAAGTAGAAAATCATAAGTTTTTTCCATTGGCACACATTCAAATTAAGGTTGAGAACTTTTATATATTGTTCACTCATTAAGACAAGAGCCCACAGCTGTTCCGGCCACTAGTGAGATTAATTGAAGAATGCATCTATAGGAAAAATATTCCCCAATCTATGGTTTCTAGGCACGTGGAGTTTTTAATCTTCCATACACGGCTTTAATTTTTTACAAAGAATTCCATATGAAATTTGTTTTCTTTCATTTGAAACTCAGTGCAGCCAAAAATGGACTTGTTGCTAAGGACCACAGAAAGTGTTCTTGAATGCTAGTCTACCTGTTGCACTATTCTGTATGATGAGAGGCCTTGAAGTGCACAAAAAAAGACGTGTACAATTTCTGAAATCTGTAGAGTGAGCAAGATGGTTTCTGAGAAAAAGTCTCCTCTTTCAGACACGGGTATTTGGTTCCTTTTATCCTAGAAAGAGAGTGAGGAAATACGTTAGGAAGTGTTTGCTGTAAGTGTTTTGAAAGGGTTCATAAACTTTGAAAATATACTTAGATCCATCCCTTAGAGCCAAAGAAAATGAACAAAGAAGACTGGAGAGGAAGTAGTGATGATTTGAGTTTCACTATCCAGGGAGTGATGAATATGAAATAAGTCCCTGGGCAGCTGATACCACAAAAAATAAATCAGAAGTTAGTTCTATTTCAGAGGACCACCTATCAGGAAAACAACAGTAAATGGTAAGGCAGTAGATGTGGATAGCTGTAAATAGAGTATGCTGTACAATTGAAAAATATACAGGTTAAGGATCATGGAGCATATTCTCAAAAGGCAACTCCATAAAATGTAAGAGACTGGGTACTGGAGGTAGTAAGGGTGTGGCCTAGGAGAGGGAAACACGAGAAAGCAGTGGTTTCTACCCAAGTGGAGACATTTGCCCCTTAAACCCTTCCAGTGGTTACCATTGAGAGAAGAAACATGTAAAGCATTTACATAGCTTTTTTCTTTCTCTTCTGATCGTAAATTTTATAGAGATTTCTAAATTATTTTTACCATTCATAATTACAATTGGTTTCCAAAGGAAAACAAGAAATAAATTGCAAATGCATCTAATTTTTTTAAAGACAAAAGAAGATGATAGGAACAGTTTTATACTCTCTAGAAGGTTAAGATAAACCATAAAAAGAAAACAGGGCTAAAAGCATTCACTCATGAGTTCAGTAGAAATGGTCATTTCAGTGTAGTAAGAAATGCCATTTTTTCAGAGCACAATATGTTATTTTGATAAAGAAACCGCCCCAAACAAAAACCCCGCACTTTCCATTTGCTTGCTCAGCCAACTCATGGTTTTCTAGAGGGCCTTCTCTACACAGAAAGATAACATTGGGACCCTTGTTTCTGTTACTTTTCCAATATGGAAGACTTTTAGGAACAAAGGACATGTTGAGCAATATTATTGGTTTTTCTGAACCATGCAACTTGTGCACATTGCTCCACAGTAACTTTAGTGCAATATCCTATGGAACTCAGATTTGGAACTCATAAACCTTCTTCTAAACCATTACTGTGAGAGAAGAAATGATAAAGACGGCTACTCGGAATCCTTATGCATGGAAAAAAATCTGGAACAGAAGAAGGAAGTTGTTGAAGAATATTCTTTGTTCTAGGCAAAGGCTGTGTAAGCCCAGTCCTCTTGGCTAGTGGACATGATTTAAATGTGACTTTGAACACCAGTGACTGGTTAGGTTTGCCTCAGGAGTCTATATTATCACATTTGCTCAAAGGGGTCCCAACAAATGGTTTAGAGATTTCCAGTGGGAGCCCAATGCTGAGAATCATTAGGAACTTCATATATATCCTTCATCATATTGTTCATATAAAGGACAATGGATTGCATGCAGCCACAATAAGATTATAAATGGGATGGGTTTTCTTTCTTTTTTTATGTGGGGCTTCTTATAGTCCCTCCTTGGTTATATATTCCCATAAACATACAGAAATATGCCAGTGCGATTCATTGAGTATCTTCAATAGAATAGGCACCCATTTTTTCATTCTATTACTGATCCCTTGTGCATTTGATTAGACCGTGTTTCAGAATACAGCTTAACAAGTAGGGAGAGGCAAAGGAATTGTGTCTCCACCAAAGAGACCTGAGAAAAATGACAGAAGCAAAAAGGATGAGATGCAAAGTTTGGCTGAGTTGAAGAGTATTCTTTGTTCTAGGCAAAGGCTATGTAAGCCCAGTCCTCTTGACTAGTGACATGATTTAAATGTGACTTTGAACACCAGTGACTGGTTAGGTTTGCCTCAGGAGTCTATATTATCACATTTGCTCAAAGGGGTCTCAACAAATGGTTTAGAGATTTCCAGTGGGAAAGACTGTAGGAGATTGTGTTGCTTCATTGTAAATAATTATCCCACCCACTGGTTTAATAAAAAGCGCTGATTGGTCAAAGGCAGGCAGGAAGTGTGGGTGGGGCTACCAGACTAAGAAAAATTCTGAGAACAGGAAGCACAGATCAGAATGCCAGAGAGAAGCCAGAAGAAGCAGAGGACAACCATGCTGTTGAGAAAAGGTACCGAGCCCCATGGCTGAACAGAATGAGTCATGGGTTAGATGAAGGGTAAAGAGTTAGCAAGCTATATGCCTGAGCCTTAGGCTGATCAGCCTAAAACTATTGAAAGCATCTGTGTGTCTCTGTGGGACTGTGGGTCTGCAGGTCTGCATGTCTGCGGGCCTAAACCTTGAGGCAAGGCCCGAAAGTCAGGGCCAGAAGCCTCTTCAAAAGACTGATCATTGACTCTCAGTCAGGAAAGGATCTGTGTTCTTAGAGCTGTTCTCATAATGTTAATATGGAGTTCAATGGGAATGACACACAAAGTAAATATATTCTACTTAGGTGAGAAAGCAGGTGACTGGAAGCTCTGAGGTAGTTAGTATTGCAGAGGTCAGTGTTTGCATAAAGCACTAACACTCCCAAACATGCAATAGGACCCAGGTGTCATTGATATCAATACAACCAGAAAGCACAGGGTTAGACATTTCCTTTTCACTTTTGATAGTTTAACCATGGAATCAATATAGTTATTGTCTTTGGAATGATTTCAATATGAAAGGGAAAGTGTTCATTCTTTCCTGTTTATTTTATCTTTATTTGTATATGTCTGTTTCTTTGTGCAATTAAGGAAAGGCAATTACAGGATATGCCTCCTTCTTATATGGTTGGTATTACTTTTAGGAATTTAACAGTTTCTGAAGTGTGATGTGCAGCCAGTGTGGTCCAACATACACCACTCAGCTTATAGGACTGATAAATTATGGAAATGCATTTACTTTCATAGGTTAACACTTGTAGCAGTTTAGGACATGCATAACATAATTTCTTTCTTTGACTTGAATATGTCTTTACTTCTGGAGAATTCTTTATCATGATTTTATCTAAAGACAACCACTGCATCTGTCTATGTTGAGATAATTTGCATAATTGTTAGTAAGCACATATTTAACTAAACCTATTTAAAAGCCTATTTTACCTATCTTAAAACTACTCATATTTTCCAAATTCTTGTCATTACATAAAATACTGTTTATGAGTGAGACATTTTTTTTCAATTAAGAATTTTCCACACAGTTATCAAACTCCAAGAAATTTTACTGTAAAAGCGACAGTGATGATGATGGTAACGATGAAGATGATATTGGTGAGATGCACCTTTTAATTTAACATCATAAAATTTTAATATTTTGGCTTTTTCTCTATTCTGGATAGACAGTACCTTCCAGTCTGATATTTCTCTTTCTCCTACGTCCTCTTATAGGGAACCTGCAACAGAAATGTGAACACAAGTACAGAAGGCAAAGAGGGGGTGAGGGAAAATAACTTTTTCCCTTTGGAAAGTGAGAAATAGACATATCATTTTTAGCTTCAATTTTCAATAACATTTGTGTTTTTCCCGTGTTCCTTGGTTGAAGATCCATTAGAATCCACAGACAGGTAAGCGTTTTATTCACTATGTCCTCTGAGGTGTCACCTTTCCTCTCCATCACAGGCAACTTATTCTTTATAAATAAATAAATAAATAAATAAATAAATAAATAAATAAATAAATAAATAAATGAATGAATGAATGAATGAATGAATGAATGAATGAATGAATGAATAAATGAATAAATAAATAAATAATATATACACACATATATATATGTATCGTCTTATACATTAAAGATGGCATTTTGCCAGGCATTTACAACTTAAAAAATTTCATTATTAATTATTTTTGCATATTAGACTGTTAAATTTCTTTATTCCAAATTTGGACCTTTAAATTCATTTACTCAGCTACATTCACATATATACAGAAAAAAACAGAAATAATGGCAAAAGATATTTATTTTGAGGATATTACCTGGAATATCATCTGAAGCACTCAATCTTCCAAATTGGAAAACAGGAAATAAGCACAAATTTAGCTTTATGCATAGGAGAGAATAGGTAAAGCTGGAAAGATAAATTTAAGAATTAGCTGAAGTAAGTCTAACAGCCACAGTGTGTAGATGCTTCATGCATTTTATTAATTTTATTTCTCATTACAAGTGTGATTTTCTATTGATTTTATATTACCACTTGATTGGCCCAGGGTATGCCTAGATAGCTTGTAAAATACCATTCTTCTGATTTTCCTTGAGGATGTTCTGTCCAGGTATTGTTGGCTCTGTTTTTCTAAAGAATGTGTCTAACACAAAAGTTTCTATAATATAAAATATTTTAGGAGGAATACCTAAGATCACATGCACAGAAATTAAAATTAAGCACATTTTTAACCTTTAACAAAACTGATTGATGAATGAATGTTCTAAGCATTTGTTAGTTCAAAGTTATACAGTTCCCTTTAATAAAGAACAAAATTTTTGAATTGAAGAGTTAGCTCAGTTGGTAAAGTGCCTGGTATGCAGGCTTGAGGACCTTTGTTTGGATTTCTAGCACCCAAATAAAAAACTGGGTGGTTCCATGTACCCACAGTGTTTGGAGACAGAAAAGAAGAGATTCCCCAAAGTTCACAGGACAGCCACTCTATAAAAAACATGACTGACGCTCCATATAAATGAAGTCTCCAATAAAAGAGACCCTGTCTCAAATATACAACCCTACAGAACTGGATAGTAGATATTGGTACTAGCCTTAAGGCTATTTATGGATATGTGAACTTCATATACACATGAACTAATGTTCATATATTACATTCACACACATATACATATACGTATACACACACATGAAAACCAACTTTAGTAAAATTATATATATATATATACATATTCAGTGATATATATTATATATATTATGTGTATAGTAATTTACATGACATATAATGAAGACTTTGAGCTATGCTAAAAAGTATATGGAAAACAAGTTTTCTTGTGGTTAAATATAAAGCTATAAATAGCAACCCTAGCAGAGAGCTTTTAAGTAATAGAAAATAAACATAGATTAAAAGTTTAAATAGTCTGTGAACAAAGACAGAGATAATTCATAGCATAAGTAGATAGTTCACACCATTCTGTTTATAAAGTGGAGACAGTGGAAAGTAGATTTAGAGCACTGATATATATTGAATATTCATAATAGTCTTTATTTTTCTTTCCAGGATTTTCAATTTCATTAATATATGCTAGCATATTCTATAATCCCTAAAGTTAATAGTAGTAATTGTAAAATCAATGCTTCTAAATTGTTATTCCTACCTCAAAGTAGCCTATTATTCACAACCAGTAAATGAATGAGTTTACATCTGGCTGTGTCCTGTCTATCATTTCTCAAACCTTCATAAATAGGACAAGTATTTAGGAACAAAACTTTATTGGTTTGATCTGAAAATTCTGTTTTTAAATTTTTCGTGTGTGTATTTTATTTATAAGATAGCAGTTAAACTTAAATGTATTTATCATAAAAAACATTCTGTCTTGAAGTTGTGGTGGTAAAAATCTAGCTAATTATGCATATCGAACGATTATTAAGTAGTGGTATTTTAAACTATAAGTGTATTAGAGAAGTCTGAGATTTCAAAGAATTCAGACCCACTAGGCTCTATATTTTCATCTGTGACATGGTTTTTCCATCTCCAGAAATAATGCACATTGATCTGATACTAAGAAACAAGGTACACGTGTTTCCTCTGAAAGATTTATATCTCCTCGTTTGTTTTTGTTTGAACAAAATTCTTGGGAAGTACAACATCTCACAGTGATAACTCCTGCAAGGCTTATAAACTGACGAGAATTTGGAATGTTACAACTCTAAAGGCAAATTATTTTGAAAAATCTTTCTCTCTCTTAGTAGAGATTACTGCTCTTCTCTGTTAGTGAGCAAAGATCTATGAGAACATTAGGTACATTCTTTGTTATGTCTGACAGACACTTAGCTCCCACCACCTACAAAGCTAAAAATGCCATGTGATATCATCTTAGCTCTTTAAGAGATTTCTTTGATCTCTTTGAAATTTCCACCAATGCATTTAAAAGACATCTTGATTTAGTATTTCATTTGTTCTGTTAATTAAAAAAAAAAAAAAAAAAACAAACCTCCACCAAACTGTAACTGTCCTGGAACACAAAAATTAGATAACCAAACTCTGGGTTTCTCAGCCATGAGCACTCATATTTTGCTCCAAGAAAACTGCCATTTATTTCCTTTGATGTGTGAGCTTTGTTTGTGCATTGACCCTAACATCTCTGTCATAATATTAGTGATTTCATATTTCCAAACCCAGGAGTCTATGTTGAGGAATGAAATACACACAGAGGATAATATTAATCACCACATTCTCTAAAGCTATACTCAATAGTGAAAGATATAAGCTGTGTGAAATTCCATCATGGTAACAATGATATCTGTACTCTCCAGGCAAGCCCAAGTTTTCCTAATATCTTACAGCACTGATTCACTCATTATGCTGGAAAATTACTTTATTTACACTTGTTTTCTTTGTGTCTGCACTCTGTTTTGTGACTATTATTGAAATTGTTCCTTTTTAACTCATTTTTCCTGGTCCTTTTAAATCTAGCTCCTACCTAATAGTTTAGCTCAGTTCTTTAATCACACATCACACTCTCTGCTTAAAATTTGGTTTCTCTTCTTATTATATATCTTCCACCCACAGAATTCAAGATCACTTGTTCACTAAGGCATAATCTTCTACAAGGAACAATCCTTTCTCTGGATATGAGGGAACCGGATAAGGAGCATCATATATTTCTAAGCATGAGAGTAAGACCTGAAAATCTTTTTTTTCTAACATACACATTTTCAAAAGGTGATTTGCTTTAAGGAAACAAAGAGAGAAACAGTATGGTTATGAAAACAACACCTGGGAAAATCAGGCTGATTTGTTCAGTTTGCTTTAGTTCATTTTTATAAAGGATCTGTTTCATCTCTGTTAGCTACAAACAATTTCAGTGGACTGACTGCCTTCCTCTTGAATGTACAGGTTAGTTAACAGAACTTGGAATCATAAACTTGATTCCAGAAGGGTTTCATTGTATTTAAGAAAGATTATGTCCACAGAATTTTCTATTGGAAATTTTTACCTTAGGAGTTGTTATTTGGGTAAAATGTGTAAATGCAGAAAATTTATGACAGAGAAGCATGTAGTGGCTTGAATGGAAATGGCTCTCCTTGGACTCATATGTTTAAATACTTGGTCTCTAGTTCGTAGAACTGTTTGGTAAGGATCAAGGGGTGTGGCCTTAATGAAGGAGGTGTTTCACTGGGGCCAGCTTTCAGGATTCAAAAGCTACACCATCCTCAGTTAGCTTTCTTTGCCTACTGTTTACCAAGATGTAAGCTCTCAGATACTTTCCAGCACCATTCCTATCTGCCTGCCTGCTCCCATGCTCCCAGCTATGAGATTATGAACTTTAATCCTCTGTAAGTGAGAAACCCAAATTAAATAATGGATTATTTTATTATTGGATATTTTATGGTATTTTATCATAACAACAGAAAAATAACTGAAGCAAAATTGTGAGAAGGATTGAAAAACTTGCTTTCTTTTTTTGCAAAGAAATATAACACTACAAAAACTTCTATTTTAATATGGTATCATATGTTTTAGTACATGCACACATTGCATAACATTTTCATCATATTTAATACATTTATATTTTCAAATATTTCTTGTTTTTATGGTGGAAATGTTCAAAGTTCTTTCTTTGAAATTTCACTTTTATGTAAAGCATGTTTTCTTGTACAGTGTCTTTCCAGAGCTTCATGCTTCTAATTGTAAGCCCATTTCCATTATCAACCATTTATTCCATTCTAAAGCACACTTCTCTTGTTTATCAGCATATCATTATCAAGTTCTGTGAGATCAGAACTCTTCAATTCTGAGATTGGAGAAAGGTGTCCCTGGCACTTTACCTCTTTGTTGTGTTGTTTTTCCACGTGATGGTCGGCACAATACAACTTCCCAGACCACAACGCTCAGACATTCAGAGATGCTTCTGTGACATGCTGTTGAATTATAGATACCGTTTTACAATACAATATGGTTAAATTCGGCAATCCTTGGAATTCGGAGATTTTAGTCCAGAAATTTTAATAGCAAGACATTCTTCAAATGTCTAGGAGTAATATTAATATTTATCTGTGATTTGCTGGCAAGGCCCAACTGTTTGAAACTAGTGTCAAACCTGACAGAGGATAAGAAATACCAGTTTTTGTACTTGTTTACAATTGTGAAATTTTCTCCAATTTTTGTACAGTGAACAGTGACATAAAAGTCTATACACAGCTCTGGTATGAGAATGAGATGATTATCATTATCACCAAATATCTAGGATAACTGGAATTTTGATTTTCATTTCATATCTGATGTATCCAGGATTGAATCCCACAGAAACAATTATGCTAATATTACACTTGTCATTAAAACTAATAATATGTTCATTCACATGAAATAAAATAAATATAATAACTTTTAAAGATATTACTGAAGAAAGACTGTCAATATTTATAATTTTATTTGTTTGAGAATTTTATACTTAAACACTATATGATTCCTACCCCTCCCTTTGCATCCCCCAACTCCCCCTGTGAACTCCTATTAAATTCATGCAAGTGTTTGTGGAGGCTAAAAGGACAGCAAAGCTTCTGAAGCCCAAGTTGTGTGACATTCAATTTAGGTGTTGGAAATCCAAACTCAAGAGCAGTGTATTTAGTTGCTGAGCAACCTCTACCACCCTTAATTTCTGTTTTGAATCTTATTAACCTATCCTATACTATAATATTTCAAAAAAGGTTGAAACACATCTATCAAACTCACACATATTGGTGCACACCTGAAACCCTAGCCCTTTGAAAGCAGAGGAAGGGGTATCACTTCAAGATCCAAATCAAGCATATAGGTTACTAACTAGTGTAACTCAGACTCTAAAGAAAATAGAAACACATTGTTCATGGGAATTTTCTTTCCTATCCACTCTGATTCAGATAATGTGAAAGGTCTAATGTGAGTAAAGATGATTTCAACAAAACATTATATTACATTCAAGTTATGCTTTCTTCAATTTCAATATATTCTGTTTCTCATTATATATTTTCTGCATATAAGTGATTTATTATAATCTTTTTTGTAGGCTAACTTTATTCATATCAGTTCTATTAAAAATATTTAATGTGATGTACATTTTGCAAACATTACCTTCCTTTGTAATTTCAGTTAGAGAAAATAGGTTATATGCCTCTCCTGATCTGCTAATCAGAAGATTCATCCACTGACAGTTAAGTAACTTTTTTGTAGTGAGAATCATAACCTAAACTTATGTATTAGAAAACTTAAAAAAAAAAAAAAAGGGGAAACTCAAAAAATTTTTTCTTTTACTGATTTCTTAATTGGAAATTAAAATGTATTTGCACTGAAATGATCAAATTAAATTAAGGTATTTTCTTTTTAAATTTCAGTTAACTTTCTACAGCCAACAATAATCATTAAAATGTTTAGGTATCATATTTTAGCAATATAATTTGAAAGGTCAATTTTAAGTTTTCATCCTGTTTTTTTTTTATTTTTTTCTAACAGCACAGACACAAATAAATCCATCACTGCAGAGCTTGAAAAAGCCTGCCTTTATCTTTGACCCTATGTGCTTCTTTCCTTTGAAACTGCTGCTCCAGAATCAATTATGAATAGCCAAATGACACCTGAAAGTATTTTGAACCTCAGTAAGAAGAACATACATAAAATGGAAGTTTGAATAACTAGAGTCTGTTTTTACCTTTGGGCTTAGTAATATTCAAAAAATTGTTAAAGTAAAAGTGTAAAAAATATAATGAATAATTTTATGATGTCAGTGGGGGTTCTTTTTGACAATTTCCCAGTAAAAAGTATCTATGAATGTTCTATTATGGGCAGCAGTTAAAAGAGAGGGAAGATATAGTCAAAGGTCCATCTACTGATTACCCATTTATTAATCTGACAATTATCAGTAATTTATACTGGACATATATTTCTCCTTATGTTTTTAGTATACAAATGCATATGAAATAGTAAACTCCTGAAACATCAAGCTGTGATTTTCAGTGACTTATGGAATGTGATAGTCCATTCTTTTCCTTTAATTCTTATACCTTTTATGGCATTGGTGGAAATAAAGAGAAACAATTCAGAGGTATTAATGTCCGTACACTATCATTGTTGAAAAAATAATCTGTGATTTCATATCTAGTATTTGTTTTGTAAAGTTGAATATTCTATGTTCAGTGAGCATATATTAAGAATGCTAATGTGGTCTTCATGATCATTCCTTCAGAAAATACAGAGCAACCTACTTCATTTTCTCTGATTTGTTTGGTTTGAGGTCTATGATTGGATACAATTAGACCCATATATGTCCATTTGCTATGAATTTATCTTCCATCTGCTGGTTCTAAGATTGATTCTATCATTGATTGAGGTTTATTTCTTGTTGAAAAGTTTGAAGAATTCAGATGCTTAACTATGAAAATGTAACATATTAATTTTGCAATTATTTCTTAAGCTCAAAACATGTCATTCCTAAGATAGAACAGAAAGTAAAGTAGTTGTTTTAATCAAAATAAAAATACACTGAAAGACTTTAAAGCTCTATTCCTATATGAACTTAAAACTGGTTCTTACTCAAAGTTAAACATTTCCATTTTTTCTGGTGCTATAACTTTGAAAGTGTTCTATTTGTATGTTATAGTATCTATAGCATTTATTTTAGTGTTTTTATTTCTTATGGGCTTTAATAATTCAGATGTTGAAGTATCTGAGGTGTAGTTCAAAGACTAGTACTCTACTTATTTTCAATAATTTGAAGGCTGACTTCCTGGGTCCAATACATCTTTTATTTTTTTCCATCATTCACCAAGTGAAATCTCAGAGAGCTTCTAAAGATAGTGGTATCTTTGTTGTCATACTCATAAGTGCAAACAATCATAAGAACCCATCCTACACAGCTCTTCTAAAGACTATACAAAAATGTTTATCATGGGTACAAATGACTAGTAGATTTTATTATTGCTTTAATTAAAAACCAAATAAGTCAGAAGGCATAAAAATGAGGAAAAATAAAACTAACTCTAACCCTCCATCAAAATCTTAAATATATGAGTTACTCCTTCTCCCTATGCAGACTGATCATGATGTACCTTTTCCCTTAGCCTAGTAAGATGTTCAGTTAGCTCAATGACACACTAAACCATTCTATAAGGAGCTCTCAAGGTTTTTTCTCCTGTAATAGGATTTCATGAAAAATTTAAAAAGTAAATATAGAATAGTGAAAATTTTCCTTGCTAGGGTAACTGTGCTAGGGTAATTTATCCAAAAATGATTGTAATGCATGCTACCTTGAATTTTCAAAATTATCCTAGTTTCTGCCACTTTACTTATACCTTAAAAAATCCATAAGACAGATTATTTTAAACTGCACTGAACTTCATGTTTTGAGTTACCATCCTAGAAACAAACAATAAAAAACCCAATTCTCATGATACATAAAGCATATTACTTATTTTAATGTCTACCTATAGAGATACCTTTGGTTTTATAGAAAACTTACTTCATATGCTTTTAAAATGGCAAAACACAGTTTTAATCAGTTACACTACAAAATGACAATATTTTTCCAATATATAATTTAACATTAATATTATTAATTTATTATTATTTTAAAAATATTTAACTCTTGTGCATATACTGACTAGTTGAATTTTAAAACCCTTAAGTGCTCTTTGTAAGCCAACTTCTTGAAAAATGGTTAGAGCAATTTATCCACTTTGAGAGTGTTAATAAATTTTGAAGCAACTCATAAGAAATTTGTCCAATTCACAACTATTAAAAAATCTTTTGTAAACTAATCCATGCATTTTATGATTATTTTATGTAAATTTATTTTTTAGTCATAATGTAATTGCACCTAAGACATGTTTGACTACTTCAAATTACAATTTTAAGGTTGTGATAAACTCCTTTCATTGACAGTAAAGTCAAATCCATCATATCTTGACCTCTAAAGAACAAACTTTGCCAAACCATCATCTTACAAACACTTATAAATTAATTTTATAAAAAACAAATGTTGGAAATATTAATGAATAAGTAATATAAGTCAAAATATGAGGATTTGAAGTAAATCTTTGTCTAACTTTGTCTCATATCAAATATGTTAGGAAATTTGCTTCCAATGTCCAGTGCATACATTTTATTCACTGGGAGTGTCAAGATAGCGTCCTGTCGTTCTAGACTACTCTCTTGCCTGTAGTATGTCCTTGGCAAGAGAGTTTTTATTTTTATTTTTATAGGGAAATTACTGTTGCTTATCTCAGATGTTAAGTACTGGAATGTTATCATTGTGATCAGTGCATATGGATTGTTCTATTCAGCTACAAGTTGTTGATCCAATTTTAGGGTCAATAAGGGAAAAGAAAAGGGTAGTTTACGAAAGAAAAGCTAAACTAAAATTAGCAAAGTAAGTTGTGGTAGTTGGTGACAGTGACACACAACTGATATAAGAGCCACAACTCTTGAATAAAAACCTGAGGACCAAAGAAAGTACAAAATACTGACTACATTTTCAACATCATTTATGCTTTATGTAGCCACTATGCTATGATTGCTATTATAGAAAAATTATATTATTAAGAAGTTTGAGCATTTTTACTTTTATGTGTGCTGATTAGCTTTTGTTAATGCGGCACAGCTAGTATTGCATAGGAAGAATAACATTAACAAAGAAAATTCTTCTTTCACATTTCTTGTCTGCAAGTGTTTAGGCATGTACATGATTAGATACTGATATGGGATGCTCAGAGAGGGATGCCACCCATAGCAGGTGGTTCTGGGTTGTATGGGAGGGCTTGCTAAACAAGCTGTGAGAAGTAAGCAATGTTCCTCCATGGTCTCTGTTTCTTCACTCACTGCCTCTTTGTGCATTGATTTCCTGCCCTGACACTTCTCAGTAATGGAGTGTTATGGAAATGTAGTATGAAAGAAACCCTTTCCTTTCTACATAGCTTTAGGTCATGGTGTTTTACCATAGCAATAAAAATCTTAAGTAGAAGAGCAGCTGTAATCTTTCTTCTGTCTCTTTGACTAGACTCCCAGAGCTTAGCCTGGTGCTTGGCTGTGGATATCTGCATCTGCTTCCATCAGTTACTGGATGGAGGCTCTATGATGACAGTTATTCATCAATACTATTGGATAGGCCTGCACAGCCACCCTCTTCACTATTTCTAGTAATCTAAGCTGGGTCATCCTTGTGGATTCTTGGGAACTTCCCTAGAACCAAGTTTCTCTCTAATTCTATGATTTCTTCATCTGTCAAGATATCTCTTTCATTGTTCTCCCATTCCATTCCTGTTCCAGCTTGACCTTGCTGTTCACTTATGTTCTCATCCCCCATCTCCTCTCCTCAATTGTCCACCCCTTACCCCCAGTTTACTCAGAAGAGCTCATATATCTCCTTCACAGAGAAGTCCACGTGTCTCTTAGGATCCTTGTTTGCTAAGTTCTCTGGAGCTGTGGGTTGCAGTCTAGTTATCCTTTGCTTTACATCTAGAATCCACTTATGAATAAATACATACGATGGAGGAAAGAGGGATTATTTGAGCAATGAAACAATGACACCAAGCCAGTACAAACTAGCAGTCTTTAGACCTTCAGCTGTAGAGCCTACATGGGAATGGACTAGATTAGGCACTCCCATAAGGGAGACATCTTTGTAGTTTTATCTGATTAAAGAGCTCCTGACAGTGGGATCAGGATCTATCCCTGGTGCATGAGTTGGCTTTTTGGAGCAAAATACCTATGGAGAGATACCGTGCACACCCTTGATAGGGGATAGGAAAGCTTGGACCTGACTCAAATGAATGTACCAGGCTTTGCTAATTTCCCATGGGAGGCCTTACCTTTTCAGAGGAGGTGAGCGGTTAGTGGGAAGGAAGGGTATGGAGGGTGGCAGGAGAAAGTTTAATAGGGAGATCTGTGGTTGGTATGTAAAATGAGTTTAAAAATCTTAATAAAAAAGAATGCTTATTCAACAACAACAAATGGGACTATTTGTGAATTCTGTTTCCACAGCGCAGTTCTTCCAGAAGCAGCCATTTATTATATATTTAGGCATGACTTAGCTATGAGATTTGGAGAGAGTGTTAGACTGGAAATATTTTGAATGCACGCTACTTTATAACACATTTTGGTTACATCATGTCTTCTGAAAACATGGTAAAGTCTTCCAATAAACATTGGCTTAAAATGAACATGGCTTGCCAGTTACAGAAAATCAATCCCCATTTTGAGCTGAGTTGACTATTAAGACTTAAGCCAAATACATCTACAATGAATCAAGAATAGCCAGCTCCTTGCTAGCAAGTATAGCACAGTGGAACTTCAATCTGTGGAAGGTGTGTGCACTTTTACTTTAACAAAATCCTACATAAAAGGTATGTATTCCAGGGCTGACACATAATGATCAAAGAGCTGTTATTTCTCCACTTTTTTGTCCCCTTCCCTTCTGTAACCATCTCGGTCTTCATGTTGCCACTAGATCTAATTTTTCAAATTTATCTATGAATCTAATTTTCTATCTTTTTTTTTTTTTTTTGCCTTCCAAACTGTTGTTTGTTGTTGGTTTTTTTTTTTTTTTTTTTTTTTTTTTTTTTTTTTTTTTTTTTTTTTTTTTTTTTTTTTTTTGTTTGCTGCATGAACAAAGGAAACTCAGGGCCAGATCTCTGGGAAAGTCGGAGATATTAGAGATAGTAAACACCACAGTCTGATCTTACCCAGCTGTCTTCCAGCTTCCTCAGCCTCGCTTCTTCTGGATTTTTTCCTCTGTCTGCTCTACTTTCTTTTCCTGCCTTAAATTCTCTCTTCTCTCTGTTAAGGAATGGCCCCACCACTGCCTGACTGGGAGCCTAGAACTCCCTCTGTAAACTAAAATGGCCTCAAACTCAGTTTGGATTAAGGGCGTAGGTCACCACTCCCGGGATACTCCCTGTGCTGGGATTAAAGGTGTGAATCACCGCTCTCTGATCCTCCTAGACTGACTGTGGGTAGATCCCTCTGATATCTCTGAAACTTTTGGATCTTTTATTAAATCTCCACAGTTGTTGTAGTTTGAATTTTGTTTGTTTTGTTTTTTGGTCTTTATTCTTTTAGTTCTTTGGGAGCCTACTCCATAGCTCCCAAATAAACATAAAGAGGCTTATTCTTGCTTATAAATGACTGACTTAGTTTGGCTTGTTTCTAGTCAGCTTTTCTTCATTTAAATTATCCTATCTACCTTTTGCCTCTGGGATTTTTTTTCTTTTTCAGTCCTATAGACCTTTCTTTACCTTCTATTCTGTGACCTTGCTCTGTATCTGGGTGGCTGGCCTTTGATGTAATCCTTTATCTTCTCTTGCTTTCAGATCTTTCCTTGCCCCCCCCCCCCATATATCTTCTTCTATTTTTTTCTCTCTGCGTGACAGTCCTGCCTATTCTTTCTGCTCCCGTGCTATTGGCCATTCAGCTTTTTACTATGTCAATCAGGTGTTTTAGGCAGGCAAAGTAACAAGGCTTCACAGAGTTAAGCAAATGCAACAGAAAAGATTGCAACACATCTTTGCATCAATAAACAAATGTTTCACTGCATATAATACACTCAAAATAATATTTTCTAACACCCAGGTTTAATATAAATAACAACAAGTTGTGTTTCTCCTCAATATAAGCTTCTAAAACTCTGGAGAAATTTAATTTCAGAGTAAGCTTAAAAGTAGAGTGAAGAATGTAAGACTTTTACCAATCTTAGAACCAATATGCATTTTTCTATTTTCTATGACTTAAATATGTCATGTCTTCAGCATCAAGATCTTAGTCTGACCTTCTGAAGCATAACCATGAACAACTGCAATGGCATAGAGTTTTGGGGAGGGGACTGTGGAACTTCATTGACTAACAACTGTAAAAAGGTAACCCTTACTTGTTACTAAACATTTATTTGGCAGCCCTTTTTCTCAAGGAGCAAATTTTTTTCTCTATTCCATGGGTAACACTTTTAAAACTCCTTTTTAATTTTATGTTTAGGAACTTCTACAGAAGTAGACTCCCAAATGGCTTTCTTCATAGGTCTTTAGTGTTACTTATCAATCACAATACTCCCTTTTCTTCCTTGCTATCTCACTCCCAATTCTATATATTCCTTCCTGTTTTATTATCCCTCTTTCCCCCATCATATTTTTTTTAGTCCCTTTTCTTTAAAATTGGCTCCAGGAAGCCTTAATGAGTTTTCTGATTTCAATAGGCACTCTGATTTAAATATAACCATCTAAGGATTCTGTTTGAATATGCAGCATTTGTGTTTTGGGACCAGACTATATTTTCAGAATGAAAATTTCTAAATCCATTCATCTACTCATAAATTTTATAATTTGTTTTTTTTCTTTACATTTGAATTATATTTTGCTGTGTACATAATCCACATTTTCTGTATTATCACACCAGATGATGGGCATTAGGCTGTTTCCATTGTTACGCTATTGTGAATATAGCAGCCATAAATATAGATAAAAAAAAATTTTCTGGCAATATTAAATGTTGAAAATTATGCTCCTCTAAGTGATATGACTTGGTCATAAGTAGGTATATATCTAAATTTTTGTCATATTACTGAAACTAGCATGTACTTGAGTCATACTATATTGAATAAGCAAACTGATACTGACCTAAAACACATGAAATTGAGAAGTAAGAGGGGAGGAAATCCGAGGTGAATTTTATCAAAACCTGCTGTGTGCATATATGAAAAACATATACTATAATTGTGCTTTAATTTAACTAAAACATACATTTTAAAGCTATCTTAGTGATATAACTCTGTAATTTATCCTTGGCACTTAGGAGATAGACATGTGACTGAAAATTTAAGGTTAAGTAGGGTTGCAGAGTAAGTTCTGCCATAGCCTGTGATGTGTGGAATACCATGACCATGGCTACTCTTATTAAGAAAAACATTTATTTGAAGTGGTATCTTATAATTTCAGGGAATCAGTTCATTATTACCATGTCAGGGAGCATTGTGGTTTTAAGGTATTCATGGTACTGGCTATATTTTGATCAGAACGAAACAGGAAATGGAACGTTACACTAGGTGGTATCTTGGACATAGGAATCCTCAAAGCCTGCTTCCACTCCCCCACCCCCCATGACACATTTCCCCCAACAAGGTCACATGTCCTAATAATGTCACTCCCTAAGAGATTTGGGGAGCCAATTAGATTCAAACTACTACAGCCTGAAAACTAATGAGAAGCTGTCTCATTATAGAAGAAGAAGAAGGAGGAGGAGGAGGAGAAGGAGGAGAAGGAGAAGAAGGAGAAGAAGAAGAAGAGAAATACATATAAGTTATCACCAAAAATAGCAGGAAATAACAATCATTGGACATTAATATCTCTTAATATCAATGGACTCAGTTCACCTATAAAAAGACATATCCTAACATGATGGATACAAAAACAGAAGCCATCCTTTTGCTACATACAAGAAACACATCTCAACTTCAAAGACAGACACAGACTCAGAGTAAAGGGTAAAGGGTTGGGAAAAGACTTTCCAATCAAATGGTCCTAAGAAACAAGCTGGTGTAGTCATCTTAATATCTGGAAAAAGAAAAGATTTCAAAAGAGCCCAGGAGAGACATTACTATTCATCTCAGGAAAATCCACCAAGATGAAGTCTCAATCCTAAATTTGTATGCCTCCAACACAAGGGCACATACATATGTAAAAGAAACACCACTAAAACTTAAACCTCACATCAAATGCCACACACTAATAGTAGAAAACTTCAATACCCCACTTTCACCTTTGGATATGTCAATCAGACAGAAACTCGTCAGAGAAATAAAGGATCTAATAGATGTTATGATACAATTGGACTTATAGATATATACAGAACATTCCACCCCAAACACAAAGGAATTTACCTATTTCTTAGCACCCCACAAAACCTTCTCTAAAATTGACCACTTACTCAATTATAAAGCAAATATCAATAGATACAAAAAATGGGAATAACTCCTTGTATCAGACCACAATGGTCTAAAGTTAGAGTTCAACAACAACAAAATAACAGAAAACCTACAAATTAATGGAAACTAACCATCTTTCAGTTGAACCACCTCTGGATCAAGGAAGAAATAAAGAAATAAATCAAAGCCTTCCTAGAATTTAATGAAAATGAATCCACAATATACCCAAACTCATGGGATACCACGAAAGCAGTATTGAAAGGAAAAATCACAGCACTAGATGCCTGTGTGAAAAACCTAGAGAAATCTCACACAAGAGACCTAACAGCACAGCTGAAGGCTTTAGAACAATTATAAGCAAACTCACATAAGAGTAGGTGGCAGGAAATAATCAAACTTAGGGCCAATATCAATACAGAATAAACAAAGAGAACAATACAAAATATTAATGAATTGAATAGTTGGTTCTTTGAGAAAGTCAACAAAATAGATAAACCCTTATCCAAACTCACCAAAAAGGAGAGAGAGAGAGAGAGAGAGAGAGAGAGAGAGAGAGAGAGAGAGAGAGAGAAAGAGAGAGAGAAATATAAATTAACAGAATCAGAAATGAAAAGGGGGGCATAACAGAAACCCAAAAAATCCAAAGAGTTATCAGGTCATATTTTGAAAATCTATACTTCACTAAAATGGAAAATGTGGGAAATTTATGTTTTTACATTGTAAATAATTGTCCCACCCACTGGTTTAATAAAAAGCGCTGATTGGCCAAAGGCAGACAGGAAGTGTGGGTGGGGCTACCAAACTAGGAGAACTCTGGGAACTGGAAGAACAGAGCAGAAGGCCAGAAGCCAGAAGAAGTAGAGGACAACTATACTGCTCTAAGAAAAGGTACCCAGCCAGCCACATGGCTGAACAAGATAAGAGTAATGGGTTAGATGGAGGGTAGAGAGCTAGCAAATTATATGCCTAGGCTTTAGACCGATCAGCCTAAAACTATTGAAAGCATCTGTGTATCTCTGTGGGACTATGGGACTGCGGGTCTGTGGGTCCTAAACCTTGAGGTTAGGCCCAAAAGTCAGGGCCAGAAATCTCCTACTACAGGAAAACCTAAAAGAAATGGACAATTTTCTGGACAGCTACCACTTATTAGAATTAAATCAAGATCAGATAAATGACCTAAATAGACCTATAACCCCAAAGAATATTGAAGCTGTTCTAAAAGTCTCCCAAGTTTAAAAAAAAAAAAAGCTCAGGACTGGATGGTTTCAGTGCAAAATTCTACCAGACATTCAAAGAAGAAATAATACCAATAGTCCTTAATGGAGCATGGATCGCTGGCTAGAACAGGGAACTCACTGAATCAAGAATAGTCACTGGAGATCCACTAGGAAAAGGAACTATGCCCTCCAAGGGTAGGCAACTATTCATTGGCATGAGCAGTATGTGGAGCTGTGAGGGGTTGGATCAGACTCTATTCCTCTGAATGGGCTGGCACCTTGGAGCCCATTCCCTGCAGAGGAACACCTAACCCATTATTGACTTCGGGATGAGGAAATCAGACTTGCTTAGAGTGGATTGCTATGCTGACCTGACCCACCATGGGACTTCTTGCCCTTTGGGGGGAGGGGATGTAAGGATTGAGAGGGGGAAGGCTTAAGAATGAATGGGGGGATTGGGAGGCAGCAAGGAAGGTGGAGGAGGGTTATACACACACACACACACACACACACACACACACACACACACACACACACACAAAGACTTATTTATAAAAAAATAAAATGAGGGGAAAATCTCTCATTAGGTAGCTGCTACATAAATAGTGTGCAGTGCATTTCTAGAGTTTACTATCCAGTGGTAAATATATAATAAATAAATATATAAATAATAAATAATTATTACTGAAATGTAGTTCAACTTGGAAAATATAAAGATATAATTCAAAAAACAAAACCCAACGTGTTTTACACACCTTGAAAGAACAATACTCAACTTCGTATGGAATAACAGGAAACCCAGGATTGCCAAAACAATCCTGCGCAATAAAAGAAAGTCAGGAGAAATCACCATTCCTGACTTCAAGCTATACAATAGAGCGACAGTAATAAAAACAGCCTGGTACTGGCATAAAACCAGACTTGTGGATCAATGGAATTGAATCAAAAACCCTGACATTAACCCACATTTTTGACAAAGAGGCCAAAAAATTAAATCGAAAAGAGTTTCTTCAACAAATGGTGTTGGCATAACTAGATGGTAGTATGTAGAAGAATGCAAATAGGTCCAAATCTATCACCCTGAAGAAAACTCAAATCCAAATGGTTCAAAAACCTCACATAAACCCAGCTACATTGAACTTGACAGAAAAGAAATTGGGAAATACCCTCCAACACATTGGTACTAGTGAGCACTTCTGAAATATAACCAGTAGCAGACACTAAGAACAACAGTAAGTGCAGACCCTAAACTGAGAAGCTTCTGTAAGGCAAAGGACACAGTCAATAAGACGAAAGAACAGCCTAACGAATGGGGAAAGTTCTTCACCAACCCTACATCTGTCAGAGGACTGATCTCTAAAATAGAGAAATAACTCAAGAAACTAGAGCCCCCAAACCTAAATAACCCAATTAAAAAATTGTGTTCAGAGCTTAAAAAGGAATTCTCAACAGAATTACAAGTAGTTGAAAGGCACTTAAAAATTGTTCTACATTCTTAGCCATCAGAGAAATGAAAATTAAAACAACTTTGAGATACCAACTTACACATATCAGAATGGCTAAGATCAAAAACACAAATAACAGCCTATGCTAGAGAGAATGCAGAGCAATGGGAAAATTCTTCCACTGTTGGTGGGAGTGCTAACTTGTACAGCCATTCTGGAATGCAGTATGGCAGTTCTTCAGACAACTGGGAATATACCTCCCCAAGGATCCAGCAATACCACTATTGGGCATATACCTAAAGAATACACAATTTTACCCCAAAGGCATTAGATCAACTGTGTTCATAGCAGCATTACTCATAGTAACAAGAACCTGAAAATAACCTAGGTGCCCCTAGCAGAATATGGATTAACAAGTGGTGGTGCATCTATACAATGGAGTACTACTCAGCAGAAAAGAAGAAAGACATCCTAAAATTTGCATGGAAATGATTGATTTGGAGAATACCCTCCTGAGTGAGGTATCACAAACCCCAAAATATAGATATGGGATGCATTCACTCAAAAGTGGTTTTTAGACAAAAATCAAAGAATACCCAAGCTGCAAAACATAACCCCTGAACAGCTTGTGATCAGAAGGAACTTAAGAGAGACAGCCAGAGATTCCCCTAAGAAGAGAAAATAAGCTCTCCTTAGCAAATCAGGATCATAATGGGGTGCAACCAAGATGAGGTGGGAGCAAATCATGAGGAGATGGTTGAGTGGGAGCAATAAAAAGAGAGAGGAACAAAAGAGGTGGATATCTTGATAGGGGAAGCCAGTGTGGGGTTGGAAAGAGACCAGATGGTAGGGAAACCTCCAAAAACTCACAGGATGTCCCTGGCTAGGTCTCCAACCAATCATGCAGGGGGGTTCCTAAACAGGACTTCCCCTAGAATCAAATGAATAACCACCCTAAGTCTCATCACAGAACCTACATCCAACAATGAATAGATGTAGAGGCAGAGGTCCATGGCTGAGCACTGGCCTGAGCTCCTGGTCCAGCTGAGAGCAGGGGAAGAGAGTCTATATGAGCAAAGGATAGGGATTATGAGAAAAACGCCCACAGTGATGGGGGCAGGGGGTTCACTGAATGAAGAAGAGCCACTGGAGATCCATCCGGGAAAAGAGCTAGGCCCTCCAAGGGTCAGCAACTGCTGATTGGCATGGGAAGTATCTGGAGCCTGGAAGGGGGGGGGTATCAGACTGTGTAGGCTGGGACATTGGAGCCCATTCCCTGCAGTGGAACACGTAACCCAGCTTTGACTTTGGGATGAGTACATTGGACTTGCCTGGAGTGGATGTGTCATTGCTGAACTGACCCATCTTGGGATTTATTACACTTTTAGGAGAGGGGATTGGGGGACTTGGAGGGGGGAGTCTGAAGGCTTCCTGGGAGGATTTGGGAGGAGTGAAGGGAGTTGGAGCAGTGGGATACATAAAAAAAAAAAAAAAGACTTTTTTATAAATAAAAAAAGAAAAGAAAAAATAATTGTAAAAAAATGTTCAAAAATGTAGTTTTCTCATAGAACACTTGCTCAGCATGTACAATGCCTGAGGCTCAGTCCTCAGTACTACCAAAATCAAACTGCTAAATGCCTGCTGTACATGACACAGCAATTAATTTGTCTAAAGAGTAAGTGGTTGTAATTTTGTTAGATGTTTAAAAGGAGCAACAGAAAATGACAGGCTATCTGTGCTATACATGCATGTAAATAGAGTCTCACAGACTGTATGAAACAACAGGCAGATGGTACAGAACAGATGAGAACTCAGCTGTGTTGATATGTGCTTCTCACAGGCTGCTAAATGTAGAAAAATAATCTCAATGTTTCTGAGAAATAATGAGAGAATAGATGAAGTTTCACCTAAAATTGATAAAAGTATCTCCAGTCAAGGAACAGAGTTCTCATCAACATAAGTATAGATTCATGTACTAATATGCCCAAATGAATTTATAGAATCAGTATTTTACACAGAAAGTTCTCAAACATAATGTGATGTGATAAAAAATCAATAACAAAAACAATATTAAAAATTCAAAATGCTCAAGGATGCATTGGCATTCTTAAATGGTTTATATAGATGGGATGGGAATTGGAGAACAGCCAATGTTAGTAAACCAAAAATATTTTAATACCAGTTAAACTACTGACACATACTGGTAAAAAACAAAGTAAACTTTAAATCCATAAACTATTTACAGAAACAAGTGAGGTTTACATTTCAAAAGTTATCAGAAGAGATGTCCTCTTCCACCTAGGATAAAACTAGGAAATAACAGACAATCCACATATAATAATAAAAAAGACATGACCTTATAAACTCAATAATGTGATATCTAATAATGTGCAATGAGCTTTAGACTTACTAAAGCCACTGAGTTTTTTTTTTTTCCTCAAATGATATCAAGATCATGATGGGCATGATCAGAACTGTTATAAAGCAGAGTCCTGATACTCCTGAAGACCAAGCAAACAAAAGTATAAGGATTGAACCCTAAACAATAACATTGAGATTTAAATAAGATTAAGACATGAACATATAAATACTACTCATTTTATGCCAGTAAAAAGTTATTATAAATAATAAAGCATCACTAACACTTATTAAACAAAATTTGCTTAACAATTAATTTAACGAAAAGTATACATTCTATTGTGAATTCTAAACATCAGAATACCATCTACCTTAGAATAAATGATAATATATCAATTGTCTAATTTATTATCTCCATAAAGATCCCAATAAAATCATAGTGAGTAAACTCTGAAACACAAATTGAGTGAGGTTCACTAATAGCAAATCAGGATTCTCTGACCTAGGCCTAATGTTTGGCTGTGGGTCTATGTGTTTGTTTCTATCAGTTCCTGGATGAAGGCTCTCTGATGACTATTGCAGTAATCACCAATTTAATCACAGGGACGGCGAGTTCAGGCTACAAATTCACAATTTCTAGGAGTCTTTGCTAAAGTCATCCTTGTAGATTTGTGAGACTTTTCCTTGCATACAGTTTCTAACTGACCCGTAAAAGTCCTAGTTCTAGTTATTTTTTTCAATACTTTCCCCTTCCACCAACACTCCGAACATTATTATCTCTCAAGTTCCCATTCCCACTTGTCCACAGTTCACCCAAATCCTTTCTATTTTTGCTTCTCAGGGAAATCCATTTGTCCTCCCTTGGGACTCCTTGTTACCTAACCAATCTGATCTATGAATTGTAGCATGGTTATCCTTTACTGTACAATTTATAGCCACTTATGTGTTTTCTTACTCAGGATGATCTTTACTTTCTACAGTCAATTTGCCCTCAAATGAATGATGTCATAGTTTTTAACAGTTGAGTAATTGTGTGAATGTACCATATTTTCTTTTACTATTCATCAGTTGAGGGGTATCTAGATTGCTTTCAGAGAGAGAGAGATAAGATATAGATATATATAGTTACATAGATATATAGATATAGAGATGACAGATAGATAGATAGATAGATAGATAGATAGATAGATAGATAGATAGAGCTTCTATGAACATAACTGAGCAAGTGTCTTTATGATATGATTAAAAATCCATTGAGTATATGCACAAGAGTGGTATTGCTATGTCTTGAGGTAGATTGACGGGTTGGGCAAATCTTAAGCCCTCTGGCAAAGATAATGTGATTGTTAAGGGCAAATAAATGACAATTTGTGGCACGCAATTTAAAAATGGAAAATGTAAATAGAACCCAAGTGACAGCATGGTTCACAGAACTATAGCAGAGCATAAGATTTTTCCAGACTGATGTTGAGACAGATGGTATAGGAGTCAGGGAACACTGAGCATGAAGAAATTGATGCTATCCATTACACAGGTATGATTGTGTCTACAAAGACCTTATAGGTAGAATCGTCTATAAGTCATGACAATGTAAATAGGAAGAGATTCCATTAGCTAAGAACCATTTTGATAATCAGACTGCCCTAATATTTGTATGTGTTAGCATGATTATAGTATTGAACGAATACATTTATTTGCAGGATTAAAGGGCCTATTTTATATGTAAAATCTAGAATATTTACCAATGACATTTTCCTCATTCAATGATATTAGTCATCATCATTGCAAATAATATGAAGTTGATTTTCTCTGACAAGTCCCTTTCACTTAAAGCTTTGAAATGATTAGGTATGAAAAAGGATGTTGCTCTGTTCTTCACAGAACAAGAAAAGGGGGAAATGGATGATTCAGGAATGAAGGAATTGAAGCATTTAATATGGATAGCCCCCTGAGGAGCGTTGCAGTGATGGTAAGATGCATATGAATGGTTGTAAGAAAGCAGCAGCAGAGAAGAGCCATGGGAATGAATGCATGCTTACATATAGTACCAGGGCACAAAGATGCTGAGTGCTAGAGATTTGCTTGCTAGTTTCTGATTGCATTTAGATGCCTGTATTATTGCTCACTCTTTAAATGACCAAAATGCAGATGCTTATTCATTCTGTGATCTTCCAGATAAATGGCAATTTTCTGCATCTAACATTAGGCCTTGCAAATGCCTGTACAGAACTTGAAAACAGTGCTCTAACTATGTATTTTCTCCACAAAAATGAAGGCTCAGGAATGGGCAGTCTAGGGTGATGAAGAATGTCTGTACTGTTGGTATCCTCAGTACATCCTTTATTCATGCATAATTATTCCTTGAATAAACTTTTTATTTCTCTTTATTCCTGGAATAAACTTTTGCACACCTTTTTTTTTTTTTTTTTTTTTTTTTTTTTTTTTTTTTTTTTTTTTTTTTTTTTTTTTTTTTCTGGCCCACTGATGCTTTTGTGTAGGTAAATTACTACCCTTAGCAATGTCAAAGCAATTTTAACAAAGATGGAGTGGTAGTAATAAAGTATGCCTTACTGGAGTCAGAACTTCATTTACTTGCTTAAACCATATTGACTGAGAGATTGGGTGCATCAAACCATGCAAACTGCATTCAAATTTAATTTTTTTCAATTTCTAATAAAAAGAACAAAAACCTAAAATGAAGTGTGATTTTACTAATATGATTCCTCATATTATGTAAGCTATTTATAGCTCACACATCATAATTAATTATTGATCAAACATAAGGAGCAGCAATAGGTGATCGTATTTCGTGCTGACGCAGAAGCCAGTTGGTGCAGTACCATGTCCCCACTGATGAATAAAATGTTAAAATTCTGTGCTGTGAAGCAATAGAGACACTCACAGAAGTATGACCAGTAAGGAGGTAAAAGAGGAAATTTCAGAACATAAGAAGTTTGGATCAAGAGAGCTTACATCCAGCAGCTGATGGAGGCAGATACAGAGATCCATAGCTAGATACCAGGTTGAGCTACTTGTCCAGGTGAACAGGAGGAGAGATTGCTTGAGCAGGGGAATCAGGATCATAGAGGGGAGACCCATGGAGTAGGCTGTCCCATGCTGCTAGGAGCTTGCAAACTCTGAGATGACATCTGACAAACTTCCATGCATCGAATCTGGTCCCTCTGAGTGTGAGTGACAATCAAAAGGTATGGGCAGTTTCTGTAGCCCCTTGAACTTCGACCATGGTGCATGAACTGGCTTCTCAGAGCCCTTGCTCTGCTGGGAAATACCTTTCTGAGCCTCTGTCCTACCCCAACTGGATATACCAAACCAAACTGACTCACCTTGGGATTCCTTGACTTCTCTGAGGAGCAAATGGGTATTGGGGAAAAAGCAGGCTAGGGAAAGACTTGGAGAAAGGGCAGAAGGGGGATCAGTGGTAGGTTAAGAAAATTTAAATTAAAAAAGTAAAAAAAAAAAAAAGAACAATGGATAATATATATTCAGGAAAGGCAGATATGAATACTTGATAGAGAAACTTCAAGGAGATGAAATTAATTTTCCTGACCATCTGTGTGATACCAATAACTTTTTTTTTCCAGTTAAATCAGTGGACAACCTGAAATATACATAATTTTTCCCAGTGGATACTGTACTGAAGAAACAATGAGTGGATGGCTGTTGCAATGGCAAGAACCCAACAAAAGTCTTTGAATGCAGACATTCCTATAACAAGATAGATGAACTTTATTATTTTTTTTAAAAAAAAACTTTTGTCTCTAGAGATTGAGAAAACAATAAAAGATAAAAAAAAAAAAGTTTGTGGTCATTAACAATAAAATAAAACAATGCTTCATGGGAAAGTGTTATCATATGGTTGGAGTCAGAACTTCACTTACCTGCTTAAATCAGATTTTCCTTATCCCGTCACATTAACCAGACAATTAAACACACACACACACACACACACACACACACACACACACACACACACACACACACACACACACACACAGAGGCACATGCACAAATACTGGGGGGACTTTCGAACCTGTTACCGGTTGGGGGAGTGTGTTTCACAGTGGGCAGTGTGCTGATTGAGAGTCTCTTCTGAAATTAGAGAGGATGAACAACAGACAGTCACATTCCTTATTGGCTGTTCTGTAGCTTACATGTCCAGTGTACAGTGTCCTTTGTAATGTGATTTACATTTTTATGTTTTACTCCTTTAGTGTGGGTTTGCATGTGTTTCCACATACTCTGATATGCATATGTCAGTCAGAAGACAACGTGCATGAATTGATTCTCCCCTTCCTTTCTATGGACTCTAGGTAGCTAACTTAGGTTTCCAGGCTTCTCATAAAATGGTTTTACCCACTGAGTCATTTTACCAGTCCTGATTTAAATACTTTGATGGTTGAATATAAAATAAGGGCTAGATTGTACATGTATAATCTCACATGCATTTTATTGTTAATAGCAGAAAGAGTTGCTAATATTTAAGAAAGGGGTCCAGAAAAAACAAACAAACAAACAAACAAAAACATAACTTATAGGGAAAGAAAACAAGCCAAAATCCAGCTGTTGGAAAGTGGGAATGTGCAAAAATAGCTAACTCCTGCTAACTTCTTGACTTGCAAGGTAGTAATTCAGGTCTATGCTGATGGCAGCAAAACCAGTGGCTTTTAGGTGAATTTACACTCCAAAAGTTTGATGCCAAATATTGCAGAAATTCTACTTGACCTTGTAATAAAATTCCAAAGCAAGATATTAGGTAAATCAGAGAGATCCATGAGGCAGAGGAACAAGCCACAGTCACTTCTTACCCAGCAAACTCCTCAGGTCTGTCTCCACTAAGCCTCTGACTGAATACTTCTGAGTTCTTAGCTAAAAGGAAAGGGGAATCCCAGGCAAAGGACTGAACTCCAGTCTTCTCCTACCTTATCTTTCTTTCTCTGTTCAGCTATCTCACTTCCTGATTCAACTTTCCTAGTGCTGGGATCAGATCAAAGGTGTATGTGTTTCCCAAGTACTGGAAGCAAAGGCATAACATTTCAAGTTTTTGGTTTAAAGGTGTGCGTCACAACAACCTGACCTCGATGGCTAACTCTGTGAGCAGCTTCGTCCTCTGCTTTTCAAGCAAACTTATTAGATATATAATATGTCACCATACAAACTCACAAAAATATTTCTTCTCTTAAAAATAAACAAAAGAAAACAAACAGCCTAAAACATCAACATAAAACAATCCACCCGAGATAACAGGCAGAGCAGGCAACACCACCATCAGCCACTGGACTTTCTGGTCTACTGTAAAATTTTAGATATATTCAAGGATATTTCCAATTCAAAGTCTATTTAACTAACTCTTATAACCTCAAATTCTCTATCTTACTGTAATGTAGTTCTTTTCGCCCTGGGTTTATCTTTAGTTGTAGAATTACTCCCTTGTATTTTGTTCTTTTTTTTTTTTTTTTGGTCTGAGTGACATCCCCAAATATTTTCCATAAGTATCTGCTTCATGTTTTGGTACTTACCAAAACTGCTAACTATGTGCTTTCAAACCACTTGTTTACTGTCTTTTCCATTAGCCTAAACAATGGCAGGGCTGAAACTAGCTATCCTTATTAAGTGTAATCAGGTTACGAAGATTATAGTTTCAAGTATGGTCAATACACTAAATCAATAGGACTTGTATTTAAAATAAAATGCCTATGAAGGATCCTTTTAGAAATCTCATGTTGGAAGAATTCCCATTGAACAAAATATCACACTGTTAAGAAAACATCATCGTAGATAAGACAAAAGACTTTCTTCACAATTCTCCATGAAGACTAGCCAATCATTTCTTTGTACCAGAACTCAGACATATGTAGTACTCACATTTGTATTTGATGTAGCTGAAAATACTTAGTGAGACTTTTATTATTAACATCATTTTAACATAGGAAACTGTAGTCTTTTATATATTCATATAGTATTTTGTCTATCCTGTCTCTTTTTTAATCTGTACTAATTAAGCTGTCACATGAGTTCTATGATCTTAGGAATGTTAGTCACCCTATTGGTATTATTGTTTATCCACATCATAAATGGTTAGTATTGAAATGATTCACATATAGGATCTTGTGTCTAATACATTTAAGTCATTTATTCAATAAAAATAAGCATCTCTCATATACAAAATCTTACTTCAGGTAAAAGAAAATCGTATGATACTAAAAACTTTTCAGTGGTCTCAGGAGCTTGTTGAATGTGGGAAAGAAAATTAAATAGCAAAGTGGAAAGACCTATAGGCAGGCTTGCATATGAAGCAGTCTTTAGCCACGAAGAATGGAGGGAACTTTTTATAGATTGATAGAGGAAATAAGCAAAACCACATCTTATTTCTGCTCCTCATTAACCCTGACCATGGCTCCCTTGTTTCTTTATTACTCAATTTTATTCTTTTATGCTCATTCAATTAAAGTGACTCTTGGATATAGTAAGCATGGCTGTACTCTAATGAACAACATTATTCTTCCTGTTGTTTTTTAAAGATTTCTAGTAAAAAACAGGAAACACCAAAAACATGAATAACTGCTTTTAGCATTCCTCTTTAATATAAAATAACAATTATTTTTGCCCTTGAAATAATAAAATTTCCATGGAGTTTCCATCATGGTGATCTGTTGTTCCTGTATCATTAAGTCTTCTGGTACATCAGTCTTACCCAGTTGCCAATATTTACTGTGTTTCAGTATCTCTTGCAGAAGCAAGGAGAACATGAGACAATTGAAGCTGAACCCCAGGGCATCATTTTTCTAGCTATATCTGCATGTTAATGTGCATCAGGAAATGTGAGTGACAATTCAGAATGTTATCTGATAAATAAAATTTTGTCAAGTCAGAATAATGTGTACGAAATAAACAACTTTAAGTGAATAATACCAGCAAGGGGCATATGGAAATGGCAAAGTTTGAACACAGATATCAAACACTGAAGTTCCTAAAGCTGTCGGTTGAGAGAATAGAAAGAGGATAAAGTCTTTAAAAAGAGAAATAGAGTAATAAAAATATAAAAAGCCATGTAAAGAAGAAAAATAGACACAAAATCTGGATTTTGTCTGTTATTGTGTTTTCTTTTAATTTTTTAACTGTTAATGAGATAACTGCAGAAAGACAATGGATTACAAATGCAAAGGCTACTAAGATAAACAAGAATATATATTTTAAAGGTATTTTGATTTTGAAATTTGTGTCTAAGGATTTATTGCTTTGGAAGAGTTCTGCTTTTGTTTCCACAGAAGATGAGAACCTGTGGATTGCTTCCAGGCAAATATGGTTTCATCAACTAAGACCCCCTGAAAAAATCTGATGGGAAGAGATGGCCGTATCACATTCAGAGCTGCAGACTGATTGAGTCTCAACAACTGTGAGATTTTCAATGCCCCTTAATCAGCAGGAAGTAGTAATAGAAAACTACACCCAAATTCCCCAAATATTGTTTCTAGCTGTTTGTTTTCATTATAAATGTTTAATGGTCATAGTTAATCTCTTTCTAAGAAGAAAAAGGGGATATGGTATATAAATGATTTTTTAAAAATTTGATTATTGAATTTACTTAGATCAGGAAATCAGCTGTTAATCTCAAAATGTTTTACATTGGTATAGATTTTGTTTTATTGATACAAATTTAAAGTCAATTCTCTTATGCTGTATGTATTTTTCTACTCTTGTTTAAGATAGGATGTTTATGTAACTGATTTAAAATTATAATGTATAATTAAGAAATGAAGGTTAATAGTCACCTTTGATAATCAAACTTATAGTTAGGTTAGTTAGGACATTTAGGTATACAAAGATATATTTCAATTAGGTAGGTAATCTTCAAATACTTCTAAGACCTACAGAATATGGCATTTAAAATATTTTAAAAATTTAGACTTTTCTGGACAGTGAGACAGATTTGTTCCTGGCAGCACCAATCTTCTTGAAGAGAAAAATGGACATCGAAGAAACTCCATATGGAGTCTGCTCTATTTGTGATAATGGTTAGCCACTGGAGAAGAACCTGTTCTTATATTGACTGCTTGACAGTATGCTGTTTAAACTGGACATGCAGGTTCCATAGGAAGATGACCTCTGAACTTTGGCAGAACAAGCCAAGATGGTCATTCAGGTTCCTGCTTTAAAGAGAAAACTGTCAGACATTCTTCAGGACTCAAGGAGAAGCAACTGATGAACTGTGCCAGAATGAGCAGAGCTGATTTCCTGCTACACTAAAATGAAAAGAGACTTTGGGCCTGTAGGCTGAAGATGGATGCCCCAACTCTATAAAAGAACTTTGGGTGACTGTCCAGGCAGATAGGTGTCATCTCTGTCCTTTCTAGATTTTAGAAGTTGCTTGCACTTCTGGTTTACTTGGGTAAATATATCCTTCTGTGGTCTTTGATGTAGTTGAAGATTAGATAGTTATAGGTATAGTTTTTCTTAGTCATTTTAAAGGTATATTAGATATGAAACTCTAGATTCATAAAGATAAAATAGATGATAGAATATTTTCTTTAATTTTGCTAAATACAAATAGACTAGATATTGTAACTGTAATTCTTGCTTGATAGCTATTTTGTTATATGTAATTTTGCTATGTTAAAATTGAAACCTTCCTTTTTGATTAGACAGAATGGGGGAAGTGATGTGGGAATGCGTTTATGTATGCTGTGAATCTCAATCTTTAAATAAAGGAGCTGTTTTGGGGATGACAGGCACCATAGAAGAAGTAGGAGGAGAAATCAGAGCATAGAAGGGAGAAGGAGGGTGGAGTCAGAAGCAGATAGAGCTGAAGCCGCCCAAGGAGCAACATATAAGAGTACAGGTGAGCCACAGGCCACATGGCCGACAGATTAATAGAAATGGCTTGTTTTAAGATATAAGAGCTAACTAACAATGTGCCTGAGCCATAGGCCAAACAGCATGAAGTTAATATAAGCATCTGAGTCATTTTGGGGGCCTGGGCGGCTGGGCGGCAAAGTGGTCTCGGGCGGCAGGTCTGTGGGTCTCGGATCTCTGGCCACCCGGGACCTGAGAAACCCCACTACTACAGATGGCGCCCAACGTGGGGCTCGAACCCACAACCCTGAGATTAAGAGTCTCATGCTCTACTGGCTGTAAGTGCTGTTTCTTCTCACTTTTACTTCAATACTGAGTCCTTTCATAGTGTCATTTCTCCTGGGAGAAGCAGAAACCTCAGGGAAAGCTGTATACAGGCCAAAGATGGCTAAGAAATCTTCAGTCAGAACCATTAAGGAAGTTCAGAACTTTCCATGAGATGCAGTTAAATTCCCTGGAATTATAAGTATGATTCTTTGGATGAGTATGAACTTCAGCAAGTCAAATGAGATCAAATTTGCTGGCTAACTAAAAGTGAATGGTAGTGATTAATAGAGTCCCTGAAATTATTTTGAGACTCTTAAGGAGTAACATAACTGACTTTTCTGCTAAAATTATGTTAAACAAAATGCTAAACAATCTATATATTCTTTCATATACCATAGTTTGTTAATTGAATGTCAAAGAATAACACAAAAGTGAATGCCACTCAAAAACATTATTTGTAAATTATGTAGAGTTGATATATTTTATGCTCTGAAAATGTAATGAACTGTAATGCATTTCCTCACTCTAAATTAACATCTACCCTGTACTTATCCTTTTGATAGAGAAGAGTATAAATACTAATTAGTTTTTCACACTATACTAGAATATAGGCTCAAGATAAGAAAGTCAATTACTTCTGGGATAAAGAGTGATGAGTGGCATTTCTTCCTATTTCTTCCACTTTCTACCACTTTTGCTAATTCTTGCCAATGGTTTTAATATAATTTAAAATCTGTGTCCATTATTTTATGCATTTGGTTTTGTTAAGTATGTAACAAAAATAGTACAATTTTAATGATTTTTCAATGTGAAATAATAGTGATTACATTTTAAATTTCGAAGCCATCATCATAATTCATTCTCAAGTTTTTTCCTCATTAAAATAGAAAGTCTCTGTTGTTTTTGACTAAATATCAAATGTTGGGATTTTACTAATAATGACTTGGGAACTAGATTTCAATCTTCTAGGTCAAATTGGCAGAGAGAGCATGCAGCTGACTTTCTTCCTCCCCTGATGTCCTAGAAACAAAGCTTTCTCCAATCATCTCACAAAAGAACCCTCCAACTTGATACCCCTTCCTTCTATTTCCTGTGCATCTCTCTGTGCCTGACTCCCTCTACTGACTCTCTATAGCTTTTAGTGCTTGCTTCTTGTCTACTGGCTGCTTGCTCTGCCTCTTTACTTATGGCTGACTTTATTTAGTCTAGTTTAAAATAAGAAGAAATCTCTCAGATTAAAGGTGTGTGCTGGGGGTAAGATACAACGCTACTAGAAACAGGTTTTTCCAGTAAATAATGTAATCTCCAGGGTTCACAGTGAGATCAAATATCCTGTAAGAAGTCTGAAACTACTGAAGAGCATCTCACCGTAGCCCTTCTTACCTTTAACCTCTCTGTGTGTCTATGATTTTCTTTCTTTTGGATATCTTATGCAAGTGAATCGATGCAAAATTTTCATTTCCTGTTACTTCATTCACTACAGTATTTTCAAGGTTAGTTCAGATAGTTGTATATATTAGTTATCAATTCTTTTATAGGATGAATTTTGGCTGTATCTTATTTTTATTCTTTTAATATGTTACTGCATTCTTACATCGTTTTTTGCCTTTTATTTCAACTCTGGAGATTAAATGTGGACCCTAATACATATTTAAAAAAAGATTCTGCTAGGAGTAGACAACCCCCACCTGAGCCTTCATTTCCACCTTTTAACTATTTAAAACTTAGTTGTATATGCCATTAGCTATAATAACAGAGTGAGGGACTTTGGAACACCAAACTCTAAATTAAATGTCTCTATCAAATCTCTTTCCACAGAACTCAGGAAACTCTGTTTAAGAGTAGATTCAATAATCTACCTTTTTTTAAAATCTTATTTCTATATTAACATTTTTTAGAACAAAATTCCTGAGTATGCTCTCCTTTGATAAGTTTTTCCCTGACCATTATCTATAACAATTGTAACCATCCCCACTCTCAAATGACAAATATACATAACCCACTCAAGAACCCCCAAACCAGCTAACCTGCTTCTTAGAAATATTTCTTCACATTCTTAAGATTTCTTCCTGCTGTCTGGTGGGGAGGGGGATTACAGCATATTTAAGAGACCCTGAAATAAAATTGGGATAATTTTCAAGTCTTGGGAGAGTTAGTTGTGTCGTTTTTGTTTGTTTTTTGTTTTGTTTTTGTTTTTTTTTGTTTTTTTTTTGTTTTTTTTTTTAATACAGTCTCTATGTGATGGAAAAATGTAGGGATTATTTCAAATCCTGGCTAGAGTAGTCTGTGAGGCTGTACCATCTCAGCTAGCCCACCTTGAAACTGTCCTGAGCAGTTTGTAATCCAAAGCCAATCTTAGATGGTGTTTGTTAGCGTAGTTTTATTACCATACTACACATGGAATCCTCACCGTGGGATCCCATACTCCTTTTGGAGATTTCAAAGTTCACTGTTAGGCATGCTCAAGGTTCACTGCTTCAGCATTTAAAATGGCATTTGCAGCCATAGAGCCAGCCTTTTGCATGGGGTGAAATGGGAAAGTGGCTAACTCTGGCAGCATTGGAACCCAAATGCCAGTTTCTGTAGGGTGCCTGCAACAAGTCCCATCATGGAAGACTGGGGGTCAGGAGAACCTAGCTGGCATGGCAGTGACTCAGGGAAGAGCTTCCTGGTGCAGCTCAGGCATGTGTCAGTGGCTTGAGCAGCTTTGTCTGTGTCTGTGTCTGTGTGTGTATTCATGCCCAAAAAGTAGGATGCCAAATGAAGTGTGAACCTAATTTGTTGTAGTTTGGTTTCTTGGTCACGGGCGGCCAGAGGCCCAGACCCACAGACCTGTGCGCCAGACCTATTAGCTGCCCGCTGCTGCTGCTCAGGCCCCCAGAAATTACTCAGACGCTTATATTAACTTTGTGTTGTTCGGCCTATGACTCAGGCACATTGCTAGCTAGCTTTTACATCTTAAATCAACCCATTTTTATTAATCTGTCTGCCATGTGGCCTGTGGCTCACCTGTGTTCCTTACCTGTTGCTCCTTGGGCAGCTGGCTCGATCTGCCTGACTCCGCCCTTCCTTTCCTACCTATTCTGATTTCTCTGCCTACCTTTTCTATGGTGCCTGTCAAGGGCCAAAACAGCTCCTTTATTTAAAGATTGAGATTCACAGCATACAGAAAGGCATTCCCACTTCACTAATTAGTTTTATCAATGAAAACCAGGAGTCAAATATCAGGGTAATAACCTGAAAGACCAGAGAAGAAGAGGAGCCACCAGTGACTTCTTACCTGGAAAGAACAAGATTCTGCTTCTGCCTTGGTGTATTGCTCTCTCTGCCAACCTAGTACAGGAATGAAAAATGTGAGCCACCACCATCCTCTATGGTGGCTAGCTCTGCCTTCTTAATTCCAGATGAATGTCGTTTGTCAGAGCACAAACAAAATATCACACAGCAGAAGAGGTCTGACAAGTTTGCAGTGGGAAGTAGTTTATGAGGAGAAAAAAAATGGAAAGACATGAAAAGAGCTTTGTCATTTGGTGTAAATGCCACAAATAGATCCAGATTCAACACAGAGGAGGGTGAGAGTGGAACATATCCCAAGGGAGTGCAGTGCCAACTTACATGTTTAGAACAATTTCATACTAGTTTTTCTGTTACACATCATTTTTCTGAGGTGCATTTTTCCCATCAAGGTGATTGAAAGGTCTTCTATATTAACCATTAAGTCACAGGTCAATGATAAGTCTTCATTCTTCTAAGAATATTTACTACACTTAAATAACACTGCTTTTCATTTTTTTTGAAATCTATATTAGTCTTTTCCCATCAAGTTTGTATGTCTGTTCCAGACACTGGGATTGTTGAGAGAGTTTCAGGAGCTGGAGTTAAAGTTACCAGCCACCATATGGGTTCCGGGAATTGAACCCAAATCCTCTGTAAGAACAACAAGGAATTTTAGCTACTGAGCTATCTCTCAAATTCCCAAATACTTCTTCACAGAAAATAACCTTGCTCAGTCAGAAACTCATGTCTCAAAGGAGGACCCAATTATGTTCCATTTCTTCAATTATTATGATTTTAAAAACTGAAAAGAAAAATACAAAATGTATATAAATGCCATGACTTTCCAGAATGAAACCCTTATTGGGTTTCAACAATGTCTAGTGATCTCAACTACCTATTTTCTTGTCTATCCTGTAGCTATCTTTTCATTTAATAAATTACATTTTAAGAAAAAGCAATTGAGATTACTTTCTCTCTTATCACATGTTATTTCAAGTCCTAAGGTTGGTCAGTTGTACCATATTCTCTTCTCACTGCCTTATATAGCTTACATAGCAAGGCATATGTTATCAGGCCTGGTGACAAAGAAGCACTTCTCCCTAATGGCTTAGGGACCCAACTTCCTATTTTCCTGACTACTTAGAAAAAGAAGTTCCTTATCAGGATTTAAATTACCATCTGAAGAGGTAAAAAATTATTTGAGCTTGGTTAAGGATTATTAAGGTTAAAGGCACTTTCTCTGGAAAAAAAGAAAAGAAAAAGAATCTGCATTCTGCCCATGGCCCTGGATAGAGATCTGAAATTCCAACCTATAGAGCTCATATACTATGTCTCTTTTTAAGTGTTTCTTAGTCAAGGCCCGTCACTCACCAGGCCAGAAGTGCAAGCTGGGCTACCTCTTTCAGGAAACTGATTCACTGAAAGAACATGTGGATGGATAGGAGACTTGCTACCCTTTGATGAGATAGGCCAAGAAACCCCTCCTTCGCTTTCAGTAGCTTGCAAAACTTCCATCATCCAGAAGAGGAGAGACTGTCATGAAGACTACCCACTTCTCTGACTCACAGGTTTTTTATCCTTTCTCTCCCCTCCCGTCTTTCTCCTCTCTCTCTCTCTTCCTCCTTCGCTCCCTCCATTTATCCCTCCATCTCCACTCCTTCCTTCATTCTTTCCTCCTTTGTTTCTTCTCTCCCCCTCTTCTTTTTATTCTCGCCACTTTCCCTTTCTTTCCTTTTAAAGGTTTATCGTCATCATCTTCATTGCCATCATTTTAATGCATATATGTGCGTCTGAGTTTCAGTTGTGTGTTGGGATCTCTGAAGTGAGTTCTAAGTAATTGTGAGCTGTTTAGTGTGGGTGTCCAGAACCAAACTCGGGTCATCTGCAAGAGCAGTGAGCATTCTGAAGAGTTGATTCAGCTCTCCAGCTTCCTTTAGATTTTTTTCTTTAGGATGTAACCAAAGCCTGGGCATGCATTCCTTTAACTTTTGGGCCTTCTCATTCTGTGAAGCACAGTCCCTTAATCGTACTTTGTGCTGCTTGCCATCTTTTCTTTACAGAATAAAATGCTGTGTCTCTTCCTCCCCTCTACCCTATTCTAGGTAACTCCTGCAAACCTACGAAGATCTCTGCAAGACCTGGAATTCGAGGACCTAAGAATGAGGCTGACTACATTGAAATGCTGTAGACAACTTTACTTCAGTTTCAGTGTACTTTAATACATGAATGTAGCAAAGAAGGAATGAACCAAGGAAGGTCGTTTGAGTTCCAAAAAACATGCAAATAAATGACAGTAAGCACATACTAAATATTGAAAGGACTTTCTCACAACAGACCAATTTAAGCATAGTTGCCTGGCTTGTAGTACAGACTATATCTGGAAAAGCATGAAAAAAAGACAGAAGGCTATATCTAGATTTGAGGTCACAATGACTAGCTTGGATTCTATAGCTGTGTCCTGACATCCAACAAGAATAAGCATGTCTTATAAACAAAATGTAAATGTTTAACATAGGAGGTACAAAATCACATTCATGAACAAACAATTCAGGGAAAAAAAAAATGAACGTGAAGTTAGAGGCCCTCTGCCTTTTTCCCCCAGAGCCTCTCTCACAGATAGATCCCAAAGGCATTATTCACTATGCATCATCTTTTCAACCATGTTCTTACAACATCTAAGATTTACAGCTTACTTGCTCTATTGGCTTTCTCTCAATTTCTAATAAAACTATCTTCAAACTTACTTCTGATTCCATTCTTTTATTAAGGAGACTGAAACTCCAAGAAAGGGACCCTGTTAACAACTATTTTTCATTTTCATCTACAAATTTAGTATGTTAACCGAGACACAGTAAATAAAGCCCAAACGTTATTCTGATACACACATCTAATGTTGTTCAATCTTGATCATTTCTAACTTTCTGGAACTAAAGACAATGTTCAAATAATTATTTCAAAAGATTAAAGAATTCAATAAAAATAGCAGAAATAAATGAATGTCATATCTAATAGCACATGATTACCATGTCTTCTACTCTACAAATTTACTGTGGTTAAAAACTAAAGCAAACATTCTCTCGAACTTGCCTGGAGTGGATGTGCCACGCTGAGCTGACCCACCTTGAGATGTCTTGCTCTTTGGGGGAAGGGAATGGGTCGATAGGAAGGGAGAGGCTGAAGGCTGAATGGGAGGGATGGGAGGGGATGGGGTACATGGATAAAAAAAATAAAAATATTTATAAAAAATTAATTAAGTAAAGAAAAAAAGTAAAGCAAAGAAAGATATTTTAATGGCTTTCACATTGTATAAGTTTTGCTTCACTTCAGGGTGTGTTTTTAATAACCTGTAAGTTTCTTGGCTAAATCTCTATGTATTTTAGTATTAAAATATATTACATATACTGAAGTCAAACAAAAGAGTCAGAAGAGTGTGCATATGCAAAGTTCCTACTTACAAAAAAAAAAAAAAAAAAGTAAATTCCACACAATACAAGGTAAGAAATAACTCCTGGGATTTAAGTGTTGTAGAAAAGCTTCAGGATGCAGAAAACTTTGTCCCTAAAATCTTGTTTTATGTTGCAGAAATGAAGCATAATAAGTGACCTCAGAGCTGCAGATAAAGTTCTTGTTTGACAGCTTACTGATTTAAACTTAAAAGACTTCAAAATAAACCGAGAATGACTCAGACTGTCAAATACTTCTCTACCTGAATGGCATCTTAGATTTTGAAAGCTGTTAAAATAACAAACTTCCAATAAGCTAACACCTAGACTACAATCTTGTAAAAATATTAATCAATGCTTATAAAGACTCTGCCATCTGGCTTAATGTGCAATGGAATTAACATAGATTATGGTACAACATTTGTAAAGTAAACAGGTCACTCTTCTGAAAAGGCCAATTCAAGATTAATGTGTGTGTGTGTGTGTGTTATAATATATATATATATTTAATATATATTTAATATATATATAATCACAGTACTCTGTTTTTAATTGCTCTAAACATACATCACACAATATACTTTTCTCTTAATACCATCCATATACAATTCCAACTATCTAGTTGTTGAATGAATATTGCCCTCATAAGTTTAAATGCATGTTCCCCCGTTAGTAAGCTGTTTGGTTAAGGACTATGAGGTGTGATCTTGTTGGAGTATGTGTATTACTGGGTTTGGGCTTTGAGATTCAAAAACCCCTACCAGAGCTTCTGTCTTTCTCTCAGTCTGCTGCCTCCGGTCAGTATCCTTCAGCTAATGCTCCAGCCTCATCTCATGTCTGGCTTATTCTTCCATGATAATTATGTACTAGCCCCTTAAAACTGCAAGTAAGTCCCCAAATTAAAGGTTTTCCTTTGTAAGAGTTGCCTTGGTCATGGTATCTCTTTACAGTAATAGAACTGAGATATTGGCAAATTAATTATTTTCAATGAAATATTTTTGAAACTTGAATATGTTGGTTCTTATATGAAGAAATGATATTTGTAGTTTAATCGTGAATCCTTGATTGATATCTTCATTTGTTATCAACTTCAGAAGTAGTCCAAATCTGAAGAGTCAGTGCTTCTTCTCACTTTAATGGAGTCCTGTCATCTTCTGACCACCCTCCCTCCACCCCAAATACATACATGCTTCATAGTCCTCTGTGAACCTCTTTCCCCTATCTTAGTATCCAGCTTTTAGAAATGGAAATACAATGATATGTCTATAACTCATTATCAGGATAAAGCACAAATAAAATCTCATGACTAGAGATAGATAAATGGTGGTGGATGGAAAAACTGCAATTCAAGTAGACTGCCTCAAATGTAGGGAACAGACTAAGCTAAAGCCCCATATAACAGTCAGGGAAGTGATGAATGCCAGTCCCTCAACACACACACAAGGTGGTCTTTTGTCAGGTCAGTGGGTGTCATCAGCAATGCACTGCTGAGGATCCTCCTTTCTATGTGATCCAGGTGAAGATGGTCTAGAATGTCTGCTGACTTCCTAGACCTTGTGTATTTTAATGCACCATGAACTACTCACATGAACCTAGTATATTTTGACATAGGTAGATAGATATCCATTTGCCTTTTATGAATAAGTTCTTATCAGTCTGCTTCATTGGTGGTATAGACACAGGAAGATTGCAATGACCTCAACAAGATGCCTCTGCACTTATAATTCAAAGTATAGTAAAAAGCTGTTTGTCAATCGAATTTACATAGGGCAAGGTCCAGCCTGAAAAACTACTGTTTTATGTACTATGGTGTAACTAAATGTAGGGTGCAACCAAATCTCAAAAACATATAGTTGATATCTTAACTCTGAAAGTTTGTTTAGGAATATTCTATTTTTAATTTTTAGTTTATATAATTGTAATAACCTTTAAAAAAAGAATTCTTAATTAGCTTGTGTGTGTAAGGAACATTGCAGGTCTGTATTATGAAGTTTCTGGTCTGTCCAGCCCATGGTCCAAACCCGCAATCCTGCAGTCACCCAGTCTCATAGTACCACAGAAACACACAGATGCTTATACTAATTTTATGCCGATGGGCCCATGGCTCTGGCACATTGCTAGTTCTTGCTATTAAAATAACCCATGACTCTTATCTTCTTCAGCAGTGCATCTCAGTACCTTTTCTCAGCAGCATTTCAACTTCTTTCCTCTGTGTCTCACTGGCTGTTCTGACATCTCTGCTCAGCTCTTCCTGTTCCCAGAGTGTTCTTAGTTCGGTAGCCCGGCCCACACTTCCTACCTGCCTTCGGCCAATCAGCATTTATTAAACCACTAGGTGGCACACCAGTGAGTAATTTACACACATAATTAGAATTTAGTAATACAGTTTAATATTGGAGATTTGTGATATAAAAATATTGTGTTTCTGTATTTTAGACATTTTCAGTATATTTATTGATACTGGGAAATTGTATAAAAATTCTCAATATGAGAAAAGAAAATTGACCTGTGGGTAATTTTGCTATAGGCAACCTTTCTCAGTGTTGAGTTGTCTGTTTTGGAAAAGTGGAAAGAACTCATTAGTAGGAAGAGCTTGAGCTCAGTATATAAGAAGTCTGGAAATAAAGCCATTTCTTCACTATTGTTCAGTCTGTCACTCACTGTGTCCTAAATCATATTAGCAGTTTGCTTTCTTCTCTTGACAGCTCCTCCTGCTTTCCTGCCCTGAGTTATATTTCTGTAGAGTTCTAACCATGAAGCATAAAAACCAAAACAAGAAGAAAGGGGAATAGACTGACTTGAACACAGGGAGAATGGCAAAGGGAGCAACGTTAAATTTCCCCAACGTTTTTGTTTTTCTCTTTTTAAATCTGAGGCTTCCCTCAATAAACACCTCTCAAATTTTAGTTAAGGACTTTGGGAAGCTGCAGAGATCTCAGAGGTTAAGAACACTTGCTTTTATTTCAGAGGTCTTAGGTTCAGTTCCCAGAAACCCATAGCACGTGACTCAGTTTTTTTATCATTCCAATTCTGCTCTCCTAGCCTCTCTTGGCCTCCATAAGTACTTTTATGCAGATGGTATGCATAAACTCACACAGGCACACCATACACAAAAACAAACAAACAAATATTACAAATGAGAAGCTTGATGTTGACAGCATGATTCATTAGGAACAAGTCCAGTCCTCTTATCTCAAGCTTTGACAGTTTTACTTAACTTACAGACTCCTTAGAATTGCAACTACATTTATTTAAATAGAACTTAATCTACTGAGAGGTTTTTATGGCAACATCCATCTCACTACAGCTTGGTTCATTCAGACACAGATATGGCAGAGTGAACAAACTAGGAAAAGTAGGCGGGCATGTCAAAGCTAAATGACTCAACTGTAATGGACTTGTCCCAGTTAACTATAGCCATTAAGGACAGAGGGAAATCAGTGACATGACACCCATTTTTTCTTAGGGTCCAACAACCAGGAGTGAAAAAAAAAAAAAAAAAAAAAAAGACATGTCAAGTAAAGCTCCAGAAGCAGCATTTTAGGTGAACTGTTAAAGCCACAAAATGAATATGTGGCATTGTGATGATTTAATTGTAAGTGTTCCACGAGCTGTCGTCAGTGCTGTACTTTAGGAAAATTAAGCATACATATAAAGAGAAAAATGTCCTGTTTCATTTATTCTCTTTGGTTTCCACAAGAATATAAATTAATGAAGTGAAAGCCAGGTTATGTATGTCAGCTGAATGGATGTTCTGGGAATTTTGTTCTAGAAATGAGGATAGACAGTTCAGTCAAATTTAAGTGGAACAAATGAGTCCATGCAGAGATGCTTTAAAAAATAGCCAAATGGAAAAATCCCAATAAAATCTGAATTTACTCACTGATTTAAATATCAGTTTTTGTGCAGATTAATAAAATCCAAGAAACAATTGAAAAGTACTCAGAATAATTTCACAATTTATAGCCAAAATTAATATTACAGCAGTAATTTGTTTCTATTTTAGGAAGTGCTAGTCCAAGATTTGGTAAAAATGAAGAGAGTATTTTCCAGTAGAAATTAATTCCTTTCAAAAACATATTAACTGGTTTTGAACTGACACATATCAGGAATCACTACAGATTCAGATAGTTTTAAAGGCATCATTCAGTTCTGAAAATGTCCAGAATATCGATAAATTTCAAATCAATCAGAACTAGACTAAGATGTAACATAAGTAACATAAATCACCATTACATCAAAATGTAAGAATATTTTAAAACAGCTTAGATTTTAAGGCAGAGAGATAAGGAGGATAATCATAAGACACAAATCTCCTATTTCATTTCATTACATTATTTACCTCTAATCAAGATTAAGATCTCTACCTCTAATCAATTAAGATCTTTGTGGCTTAGATATTATCCTATCTGATGCACTGGCTGCAAATGTTTTCTTCCTCAACTATACATTTTCTCTTTACCTTTTGCTTTGTCTGCTGTGCAGATAATTAATAAATTTATTGATTTAGTTTGGAGATGTAGTCTTGCTCTGTAACACTAACTGGGCAGGAATTCCTGATCATCTTGACTCAACATCTCAATTACTGAGACTATGTCAGATGCCATCATATATAAGTGCAGCCACTTTTCAACATATAGCAATCATATATGTTCCTTGGTACTTGCAAAGTTTAGGCTGTGGGCTCATATTAAAAAAAAAACATTGATTATATCAATGTCGTAAGGTTGATGAAGGTATTATGCTAGGTAAAATATATTAGCTACATATTGATAAATGCTGTTGTTATCACTCAAATATGGAATCATGAGAAGCAGATAGTTGAATAATGAATACCGTGAATGGACCTCTTAGTGCTTATGTAGTTGGAATCTGAATACAATTTTACTTTGGACAAATAAAATCAAGAGTTCTAATCCACACATAGAGACTGTTGTGTTCTTTAAAAGTCTTTTTAAAAGCATATTTATGTGTTCTTACCACAAATGAATGAATTTAAAGCCCATTTAGTCATTCGCCCATGCATGAAAATAAATTATACTTTTAATTTTAAGTAAATCACCATATATTTTGCTATGCAGTAGAAAATAGGACATCACTCCCAGAGCTTTTTCCATTCACTGTTTGAACAGAGTTTGATCAAGATATACCTGAGTTCAAAGACTGTGGACTTTTATTAGTTATGTGACCTCCTTCACCCAGGACACTACATAAGAATGAGAACCTTCCTTGGAGATTTATTACAAAGGTTATAAGGCTTTAACAGTGTATGAAAAAAGCCAAGACTTGCATCTTGGTAAATTTCACCTAAGAAAAGCTTTATTGAATTTTAAGGTTACACTGTGCTTTTAAAAACAGAAGACAATTCTCTTGATTAAAAAATGTTTCCACTAGCACAATAGATTAATAAAATTTTATATTAAATTACTTCTATCATTATTAATAAATTCCAAAAGCTTATTTAAAAGACTCAGTGCATTGTTAAAATAATATCTGTGATTTCCAATGAGCTCATAATCACATTGGATAATTTTAGACACTCTATCTGTTTTATAAAAGAATTGATTATTAGAAACTGTCATTTAACAGATGAGACATCCCTAAATAGGGTTTGATAATTACCTTATACTTTTAAAAGTAATCATGAGAAAACTAATAAGTAAATGTTTGTAGTTTTTGGAACATAAGTTACCAATTCTAAAAAGATTAGAATCATAAAAATAATGTTTTAATGTAATTGTTTTAATTATGCATGTCATGACGTGCCTGTGCTTTTAGATTATCTATGAGAGCAGAGAGCAAATCAAATAGTTAATCCATATGTGCGCAAAATAAATAGTTAATCCATATGTGCATAGAGTCATTCATAGATGTACCTGATGCATAAGAGTGTCAGTGGTTTCACATGGCACATTTTCTGTGTTGGGATAGATCTGTCTTTAGTACCACTCAGAAAGCAATGTCCTTCGTGCATTTGTAGGTAGCAGATGTTTTGCATTGCTTGCCAGGAGAAAGAGGACAATACCTATAAAGAGTCTCATTTTGTTTCCAAGGTAATGATCTTTACACTTCACACAGACAGGCATGTTCATGTGATGCTATTTTAGAGACAAATAACACTGTAGTCACCTGACTAGGACTCTGAGTAAAATAAATGGTCTTTGTAAACATTAGCTCTTTTTTTGCTAATCAGCTTTCAATTTAAGTTCAAATTCATATTAATTGCATTTTAAGAATTTTTCCCTGGAATATTGAGAGTTAAAGAAGCTCACTTAAAATTAATTTATTCTGTAAATGGTATATTAAAAACATAAGAATTGTATTGATCAGGTATCTTTGATGTTCAAATGTATGTGTATATTGTGAAATAGCTTCCTCGTTCTTTTACTCCAATAAGCAAACAAAGCAGCAGAACCTGACAAATTCACCAGAAAGGCACTTCTCTTCTTCCACAAGCATTAGAATAAACTTGGAATGTGTTAGCATGTGAAAACCCAGTCTACAATCTCCACATACTTGTCAGAAATCTGATGGTAAGCTCTGGCAGATGGCCTTGTCAAATCCTCCAGGTAATTTTAAGGCACGGAACAGTTACAAGTGACACCTATCATGGAAGAAAATCGAGTGAAATAAAAGTGTGAAAAAAAATGATTACATGATGAATGCTTGAAAGAGGCTGTTCATTACATCAAGTAGTAATTAGTATGAAGTTCAGCTGAACCTCACAAAGGCTGTGAGACAATTATGATGCCAGTAAAATTTTTCTAGATCTTAAGGAATGTATAGAGTCATTGTACTATCATGTCACATGTCTGCACACACAACACCACCACACACACACACACACACACACACACACACACACACACACACACACACACACACACACACACTAAATCAAATAAGAGAATATATAACACTATAAAAATACATACTTATTAAAAAAAAAAGAATCTTCATTAGAAAGTTCAACTCCATGTATTCATTGTTTCCACCAAAGCATTTATAAGCATAATCATCAAATCAAGGTTTTCATTTTAAAAAATGTCATTAAAATGGTAAAGAATGGATACAGTCACTGCTACCATCTTAATAGTTGGTGAAATCTCCTTACAGCCAGTGCACACGATCATAAAATTACATCTAGAAATCAAAGCTCAGTTATACTATTGGGAAGGAGTAGACTTTTATTGTCCAGAAAAAACTGTCCATAGATAATACTCCTAGTATTTTTCATACACATATTCAAGTTCAGACAACAGAGAAGATTTCCGTGACACTTGATTCATGCCTCATCTGAAAGCTAATCAGTAAACTTTGAATGATGCTGATGTATGACCTATGAAATCCAATGAAACCAAATAATTTAGGACTGAACTTTCAATGGGAGTTGCTCATAAGTATTACTTATGCATCCCATAAATGAATCAAGGAAGTCCTGTTCAATGAAGAAAGCAAGAAATCTGTTGTCTACATAGAAATCAGTCATCTGAAGTTGCACCTTATGTACCATGGTCACTTACTTCAGTTTGCCCTGGTGCCAGGTTGCACGAATATATAGACGTACCAGAAAAAGCATTATTGATTCGAAATCATGAGAACGCCTCCTAAGGTGTCAGAGATAAAATGAATGACATTCTAAGGTATCACAAAACCCAGAAAGTATAACTGGATAACATGTCTATTTTATTTATTTGTAAATATTTGTTTTATGTATATATGTACATGTATGCTTGCATATATGTTTATTCATCTAATGAATTCAGTGTGCTCAAGGAGGCCAAAAGAGGGCATCAGAACCCATGGAACTGGAGTTAGAGAGGTTGGTGGCTTCCATGTGGGTGCTGGGTACTGAATCTGGGACTTTTGTAAGAACAATAAGAATTTTCAACCACTGAGCTATTTCTCCAGCCCCAAATGACAATTTAAAATAAAAGTTTATTTTAATTTATATTGTATAAAACTTCACAAAACTTTTTGACTATTTAAAAATTCTATCTTAAATCACAGACATTAGAAACATGTTAAAGCAATATTAAAATAATTTGTATTTTATGTGTTAAATAAATTGATATTTTAGTTAGCTATATAAATATTTGGCCAGTAAGATAAACAAACAAACAAAAAACCTCTGATACAGGTTTAATTATAATGTCCCTTAAAATATAATACAGTCAAACTATCCAATTCCTCATGGCTGAAAAGTTGGGCTGTAGATTGCATCATTTGCTTTTCTGTTTCCTTTGATGAAATATTTGATAAAAGAATTTTCCAAAGGGAGTATTGGGGCTGGAGAGATAGCTTAGCAGTTGCTGCTTAATTTAAGGGACCCAGGTTCAATTTCTACCATCCACATAGCAGCTCACAACACCTGTAGCTTCAATTTCAGAATACTGGATGCCCTATTCTGGTTTTATCAGGTACCAAGTGTGCGCATAGTGTATATACACACTTGCAGAAATAACAATCGCAAATAAAATAATACATAAAATATTTTTTAAATTTTGGTTTATTTTTGTTTTTTTTTTTTTTTTTTTTTTTGAGACAGGTTTCAATATGTAGCCCTGGTTGTGCAGGAACTCACTCTGTAGACCAAGCTGGTCTCTAACAGAGCTCTGTCTGACTCTGCCTGCTGGGATTAAGGGCATGTGATGTGGGGATGTCTTTCGCTATGCTGTGAATATCAATCTTTAAATAAAGGAGCTGTTTTGGCCCATGACAGGCACCACAGAAAAAGTAGGAGGGGAAATCACAGCATAGGTAGGAGAAGCAGGGCAGAGTCAGACAGACTGAGCCAGCTGCCCAAGAAGAAACATGTAAGGAACATGGGGAGCCATGGGCCACGTGGCAGACAGTTTAATGAGAATGGGTGGAATTAAAATGAAAGAGCTAGTTAGCAATGTGTCTGAGCTATAGGCCAAACAGCACGAACTTAATATAAGTGCATGAGTCATTTTGTGGGGCCTGAGCAACATTGGGTGGCTAAGGGGTCTGAGACTGCAGGTCTGTGGGTCTGGACCTCTGGCCACGGGGAGGAGGGGGCGCGGGGGGGGGGGGCGAGAACCCTTATTGTAACAGGCATGTGTTACTATCACCCAGCTGACAAAATATTTTTTATAAAAAATGTTTATTTGTACTAGCAATTTTGATAATACAGTGCATGGTTAATCGTGGCAGGAAAAAGAGGCATCTAATCAGATTTTATTTGTAGTCAAGAAGTAGAGAGAAAAATGTTTATACTCTGTTCCCTCCTTACCTGTCTCTCTTTTCCTTTTTTCCTCATTTATTTTCTTCCTTCCATCCTTCCATCCTTCCCTTTTCCTGTCCTCTTTCTCTCTTTTTCAGTTCAGGACTACCTCTCATGGAATCGTCCCATCTAAATTCAAAGGTGAATCTTCCAATGTTAAACCATATCTAGAAAATCACCCATAGGAATGCCTGAAGATCTTTCTACAGTGGTTCTGAATTTAGGGAAAAAATCAAGATTAATCCATAGTATATGGAAGTTGTATTACATATAAATTAATTTTTAATTAACACTGATTTTTCTCATATGTTGCTTTTGCATAAACATAAGTTTCATCTTAATTACTTTAACTCAAAATACCATTTAAATTTGCATGTCAGTTTCATGTAATTTCTTAGAGTTTCTGATGCTCTGCTGAAATACCATAGCCGAAAGAAATGTGTGGAGGAATGGGGTTATTTCAGCTTATAGTTCTACTTCAAACTCCCTAACGGAGGAAGGTAGGAGCAAGGACTCAACTGGGGTGGGAACAAGGAACCAGGAGGCAAGAACCAAAGCAAAGACCATGAAGTATTGCTGCTTACTGGCTTGCTCCTTGCTCTCTTCTCTTTCATATCTTTCATGTGTAGGCAGTGGTTTCTGTCCCACATCTGCTTTCAAATAATCATTCAGAAGCTTAATGTTAATTACAAATGACCAGCTAATAGTTCAGGCTTATCACTACCTAGCTCTTACATTTTAAGTTAAACCATACTCCTTATTTACATTTATTACCATGGCACATTCATCTTCTGCTCCCTCTACTTCTGGCTGTCAATCCTCTTACTCCACCCTTCATCCCAGCATCCTCTCAGCCTGTTTTTCCCACCTAACCTCCTCCTTCCCAGCTGTAGGCCAGTGAGCTCTTTATTAAACAATGGAATACATAGTCATTGAATATAAAAAAATTGTTCCACAGCAGCCATATTGCATTTCCTTCATCTTATTGTATTTCTTATTTTTTTTTTTAGGGTATACTGAAGATAGTATTTGGCTTCATATCTTGTTCTTACCTTGTAAGAGATGTCTATAAAATTTATATTTTTCTGATATTTTACTTGTATATTTGCAAATATCTGTTATCTAATTAAATTAAAAAAATGGCTTCCTCATTTACCCAGATACTTAAAAAGTAATAAATTATTAAACCCTTATATTATCTCAGAGCTGCAATGTCATAACATATAACTTGTGGCTGAGGTTGGTAAATTACATGAAGATTGCCTAAAAGTCTAAATATTTTTATGTTGTTATGATATGAGTGCACTTGGTTCTTAATTCTATTTATCATTTCTCTACAGCCTGTTACAATTTTTCAACATTTTATTTAAAGATTTTCATAAAATATCATAATTTAAGAGCCACAGCAGTCTTTCTTTACTGTAGCTGTCTGATATGTGCATAAACAAATTACTAAACTTATTATATGAACTATGATGTACAGAAAATACATATGAGGCATAGAATCAGTGAATGGTAACTCTATAAAACAATGTTCTTATCTTACTCTATCCTTGAATAGATGTTACCAGAAATGGTTTCTTCTTTTCTACCCTAGCATCTAAATAATACAGCTTCCATTATGTAGCAGCCTTATATTCTTTATAAACAGTTAACTTTCAACTTGATTTTGCTGAAAGATTAATCCATGTTTGGTTTCTAACCTATGTGAGACAAAGGGCCCACTTGATCAGTGATGGATCACAAATTTCAGGAAGCAAAATGAGACATTTCCAGTATTTTTTCGAGACTCTTAAACAGAAAAAGAAATGCGCAAAACTAGTATAAAAAATGTCACATAAGAAAAATGCTCCACACTTCAGTCACTGCTACTGTTACTAAAATTTATATAATGCTCATGGAAATTAGATCATGACTACAAAGATAAATAAATACAAATTTTATTCACTAGATCTACAGCTTTCTTTCTTTAAAACATATAAACAATTCAGCCAATAAATGTGTATATTTTTAAGGATGTCCAATAGGTAATGGTTTGAGAATGCAGGAAGCAAAGCTGAGGAATATAACAAAGAATGCAGCTGTTATAATGTAAAAGTTCACATATTATTAAAATATCAACAAATACAAACTTTAATCTTATTGTACTTTCACTGAAGAATAAGTGAACAAGGATTATTTTTCTGTTTCCAAATTATACTATATTGTGAATGTGTGTACTTAACTAAAAGGTATGAGCATTAATCAATGTCTATCTAGTAGTAGTAGGCACCTACCAAGCAATCTTTCATACTGTTCAGAATCTGATCAGATAATCATAATCTTTGCTATGAAAGTTTAGAAAATATAATAGACACAATCCACGAAAAAAAAATTTGGAACAAAGAATGAACATTTTCGCCCCTTGAAGATCTCTGATTTCACTGCATCACCACATAAACATCTTTCTAAGTCATGGGTATGCTATATGATTCATTAACAGTGAAATAATACGAATTACTTATTTACTTTTATAAAACAGATTCCCATGTCACTGTTTATTATCATCCTTTTGATATATATGCAAGGGCCTTGACCAGCAAGAATTATACACAAATAAAATTTTATGTGAAATTATCTACTCTTGAGTAGTCCTTTTCAAACACTATCATATTGATAATACCACATATACAGCATAAATATCATTTTCTCTATCGTGATAATGTCAGATAAAAGTATTGCATGTGCTATTAACAACTCTTTTATATACGAATACAAACACAAAATACAGGTTGCTAATTTAATGAGGTATTTTTTTTTTATTTAATGGGGGAAAGAAGATATAAACAAGCATATAAAGATTTCACCGTAGCATTAAAATACGTATTTTTCAAACAGATCTCTTTGATTAAAGCATAAGTTCCTTAGTAAAACAGTGTGCTTGATCATTTCTAGGGTTGGAGAAATGACACAGTATTTAAGACATGAAATTAAAAGAATTCTAATATTCAAAATAATGGGTTAGAAGTAAAAGTTGTGTTTTTAGATGAATTAATGACAAAAATATAATGAACCTACCACTTTATTTTATAGACATCTCCTCCCAAAATATAGGTGAACCCAGTGACACTTTGTATTTTGTGTTGTATGGTGAAGAATTCCATTCAAATGAACCCAGGCAAAAGAAAGAGCCCTGAAATCCTGTGTAAATCAGTGTAAATCTTGCAATATTAACATTTCCAGACTTCTTTGTGAGGGTGTTTACATGAGATCATCTAGGCATCCACTTTTGTGGTTTTCATGTCTCTCTCTGCTTAAGAATTGTAAGAAGGGAAGCAACTGAAAACATATTATGGCATGTATGCATGAAGACACTAGGTTTAATCCTAGTGTTCTGTATGTCAACCTAAAAAAAATAAACATTAGCATAAAAATGAAAAAGGAATCATCAAAAATCAGTACATTGATAAATATGAGGGTGGCAGAAAGGGAGGAAGAAGATGATTCTGAGTAATAAGGTGGCACCAGAATGAAACTCAGAAGCTTGTCTTTTAACAGTCTGAAATGTGTATTACAACAGCTTTACACTTCAAACTATGATCACATAGATTTTCATACACAAAATGCAGTTTACTTCTACAGGAAAATAACCTCCCATAAAATTATATTTAAATCTAAATTCCAGTCTCCAAAGCCTAGTAACAGGCTAGATGTGAGATGCAGTCTTGCTTCCCCCATAATTTTCTATCTTAATTTAAAGCTGTTCTGAGCCTGAGTGGAACCGTTGAATGAAGTGAAACTGTTGCTAACATCATTGTTTACCTTCCTAGCTCACATAATAACACAGTCCATCATATATGGCAGGAAACTTACTATTAGTGGCTTTTCAGACATACTTTCCTGACACAAACGAAAAAAATTAAGAAATGTGGATTTGGGGGGAGTTGTTGCTTAGGTCACTGGGCAGTGTTCTATTGTTCAGTACCAGGTAGTCATTTCAGAAAGTTAGCTCCAGAAATCTTAGTATCTTCTTCCTCGTTGCTGAGTGGTTCCACTGGCCTTGATTTTTACCATCAAGACTTGGAGTGGGGGGGTGACTAGACGGTGGATCAGTAAGTTGCCCTTTCCAAGTATCTTTGGTTATCTGGATCGAGTAGACAAACCAAATAGTGTTTGTAAGTATCTATCTCAACTTCTCTCTCAACTTAATTTTAAAATCCAGTTCTCTTCGTGTTCTTAATTGAGTCATTCTCTTACCCACTAAATTTGGCACCAACTTAGGAGAGCCCATAATATAAAAAAACTTTCCCCAGATCTAGGAAGACCATGTTCCAAAACCAAAACCATGGTTTTACAGAAAATTAGTTCGGAAGAATATAGAATATTGTTGTTTTGTTTACCTTCATTTTTTAGATCAACGTTTCTTTTTAGCCATCAAAATTCAATGACCTAAGCTCATATATATATATTTTTATTATTATTTAGTTTGAAGAAAGTCAAGACCAAGCCCTTTCTCTCTCAGAGCTGCAATCTAAGTATTTTTTTCTTTCTTCCTTCTAAGGATCTTCCCAGAGTTCTGTAGTAAAGAGGTCATGGTGAGCCAGTAACCACCATGGTATCAGGAGGTATGTGGTAAATGGTCCCCATCATTTGTACTTTTTTCTTGCTCCTTCCACTCTAAATAATTGAAATTACACTTTCATCTCTAGGTAACTATAGATTCCACATTCTTTAACCTATAGCCTAAAGCTTACAACCTATAAGTTGTCTGATGTGGGAATGCCCTTCTTTATGCTGTGAATCTCAATCTTTAAATAAAGGAGCACCATAGAAGAAGTGGGAGGAGAAATCAGTTTAGGTAGGAGAAGCAGGGCGGATTTAGAGGCAGATCGAGCCAGCCGCCCAAGGAGCAACATGTAAGGAGGCACAGGTGAGCCACGGGCCGGGGCCACGTGGCCAACAGATTAATAGAAATGGGTTGATTTAAGATGTAAGAGCTAGCTAGCAATGTGCCTGAGCCATAGGCCAAACAGCATGAAGTTAATAGAAGCGTCTGAGTCGTTTCTGGGGGCCTGGGCGGCGGTGCGCGGATAAGCGGTCCCAGGCGGCAGGTCTGTGGGTCCCGGATCTCTGGCGCACGGGACCCGAGAACTCACTACTACAGTTGTCCTATAAACAAGTATGCTGAACACAATTAGATGTTTTCCTTATTTTAGATCACCTTAAAACCTGAGCATAGAGCTGAGGAGGTAGAACATGTGCTGAGCATTTTGACTATGCACTAAAACCTAAATACTATTCTCTGAACTAAATTGGATCTATAGTATGTGGGGTGCTCTTGTTATCTTACCTGTGTGGAGATAAAATTATGATTTTACATTGAATATATACTTCTATCCAGAATATATCATTTTATGTGAACAAAACACCATTTCCTGAGATAAACAATTATTTGATTGAGCAAATCATGTCATGCGTTAGTCAATTTGTTAATTCATTCTTTAAAATTGATCAAATAAGAAGGCCAGACAGAACAGTATTTGCTGATAAATAAGTGTGGTCTTTGAAAAATATGCAATAAAGCTCTTTAGCAAGTCTCATTTCTTTCCCATGTGCTTTTCTGTTCATATTGAAGATCATGGCTTAAATCACTACTGCATTTCTTAGCAAAATATGATTCCTTGGAGAGCATCAGTTGAGACATTTGAAGGGAGGAAAGCAAAGTATATCCCCAGGGACAAGAGTCAGAGGAGTAGCTGAATAAATATCAAAAGTACATAATGTGAAGTGTCTGCTGGAAGTTCCTGGACCTTGTCTGATTCTTGTTTAGGCCATGTTGTGCATGACTTATTCTTCATCAGACATCCCTGATGTGATGAATGCTTAGGTGAAGGTGTAACCAAATGAAGAATACTCAGTCAAGACAGCTTAAGGAATTTTATATCTATAGAAAAAGGGATTCATTTTTTTAAAAAGATAACAACACTAGCATTTAATACTCATTAAATATTATTCCCAATCCCCACCCCCAGGACGAGTATTGCAGGACTGATTATAATGATGAATGAAGAGTATGTCCATGAACATCAGGTCTCCACTTTCTTCTCATACTCGAAGACTGTAAGAAATTGAAAGCAATTCCTCAAAAGGCCCAGTCAAAAGTGATGTATGGGAACACTGCTGCCTCTGCTTCTGCCATGGCTGGAGTTATGTTAGCAATGAGGAGGGAAAAAAGTTGTAAAGTGAGCCCCAACACACTGATGTGGTGACTTTATTTTCTAAAAGCAATGAGTGACAGTTACTATATGTGCCTCTCTTCTTTCTGTGCCAGTAGGCTTAGCTTTGGGTGGAAGAACCAATGGTAGTCACTACTTGTGGAATTTTTATACTCTGAGTTGTTTTATTTGGCCTCTTCCCCATACTCAGAAAATGTAGCAATGAAAAAGGTTGGGTGACACAGCAGTAAATTGTTATATTCTGTAGCCCCCCTCCCCCTGCAGCAGTCATGTATTTGTTTGTGTGATGGCTACACACTTTGTCATTTAAATTGTGATGTTCTTAAAAAGTTGGCTCTCAAGAGGCATACTTAAGATATTCTCTTTTTCAGATACAATATGCAAATATCAGAAGAATTCTCCTGTTTTATCTTATACCTTTTATTTCCAATGCTTCAGGCACAAATGTAACATCCTGTTTAAGGAAATTACAAAGACTATTAAGAATAAAATTCTAACAGTCTAACTTAATTTTCTAAGCTATCAATTGGAAAAGACATCACAAATGCCATGTTCAGAGTTATCTGGTTTTATTTTATTATATTTTACAGAGCAATGCATTGCATGAACTGAAAAAAAAATGTTTCGAATTTAAATGAATTCCAATGAAGCATGTAAGAGAATACCGGAGAGATTAGTATGTCTTTGTTCAACAAATTTTTATATTTGATTTTATTATCTAACTCCAATCTGTCCACATCAGGAATTTCTTAACATAAACTCATGTCTTTTCTTCAACAGAAAAAGATGAAAGTTTATTCCTTTTGTGTGCGTACGTAAACAGAAAATGTTAATTTTGGCCCACTACGTGTTAATCTCTCACTGTCAAAGGATTCAGATATAAAATGCAGATGACTTCTGAAAACTTCATGGCTAACAGAAAAGATCCTTCCCTTTCAGAACAAGGATACTCATATTTGATAATGAAATCTAAGAACTTCCTCCTATCAAAGCAGGCAATATGTGCAGAGTCTCCAGTGACTCTAGGAAGTTTATGCTCTTATGGCTTTATTGTCAGAAAGACTACAAGTTTTCTTATTTGAGCTTCTTTTTACTCCTAAGTAGGCAGTTATGACCAGAAAAAACATGAACCCTTTTCCATTTGAACAGTAGAGGAGCTATTGCTACTTTCCTTCTATTCATTCAGGTAATAAGTACGTAAGGCTTTGCAGGCTCCATGTTCACTGTAATAAATATTCAGATTTAGCCTTATATTGAAAAGTCAGCTCTTGATCTATGCAGCTGAATGCTTATGACCCAAAACATGACTTATCAAAACAGAGTATGGATAGCTACAGTTTGACAGCCTTTACTCTGAGCCTGGACTTCCCTTCACAACAAGTTCCAAGTTAGTAACACTGGTAACAGTTTTGTATTTGAGATAAGACCGTACTTATGTGTAACTTGGATGAAACTCTTGCTTCAGTCTCCAAGTGCTGGAATAAAAGGGGTGTGCCATTAGCCAAAGTTTCCATAAGCAATTTCTAAAAATGAAGAACTGTCTGTTACCTATATCCTGTGCTCCCCCATCTAGATCCAAGTTCATCTAACTTAATAGGTGAAATGTAGTTTTCATTCTAGCAATAGTTCCATGTCTAACTTTGCAATAGGTTGAAACCTGCAAAGAGTCTGAATGACTAACAACCTAAAGTAAAGTGTGTTTAGCAGAATTAAAATGTAAGAATCACCTAAGTTGTGGGCTGGATGGGAAATAGATGCGAAGCCAGATGAATTATAGGTGTGGGAACTGATTTAAACTTGTTGCCACTATGGAGGGTCAATAACAGAATTCTTAGTCTTTTGTACTATAACTTACAGAGTAATCACGCAGAGCAGGTTGCTCATCAGGGACTGTGAGAGGAGGGGATAAATAAATAGGCAATTGGAGAAGGACCAATGTAATTTCCCTGGGGTGCTATTGTAATGTAAAAGGTATTGAGATTGAATGTCAGACTCTATATACGGATACAATCTCATTTTATTTTCAGAACAACTCTTTGAAATAATCATGCATGTACCTGTATGTGTGAGGAAGGGAGGGAAAAATAGCGTAACTTCTCCAGCACACCATTATCCAATTAACTAAGAGCTGAGCTTCCTAATGTCTCCTTAAGACCATTAAAGAAAGATTTAGATAAACTACCAGTGATTCAGTCTGAGTGAGGTTTTACAATGAAAGTAAAATTTATCTAAGCTTTTACATGTGTACTAATAATTTATACTCATATCTATATTTTTCTCCAAAGGGTTATATATTTTTGCTTACCTCAAAAAAATCAAGAGGTTTTTAAGAAGTTTCTGTTTGGTTGGTTGTTTTAGAATACGTTCTTAAACAGCTGATCTTACCATTTAGCAAAATTAGTGGTATAAGTTTCCTCACATATTCTTGCCATGGACCTCAGTGTGTGGATTAAACACATTAAAAATTCTTAAAGAGCAGAACAAACACCATCCTGAGAACAGGCCTCCATACAGTGACCAGGGAATGAACTCAAGCCCCAAATATGTACCGTTACAGCAGAGCTCAAAGCAAACATTCCCGACACAGTCAAACAGTACGCATGGTAGTAAAGTTTAACAAGAGCCAGATGTCACTGCAGACATTCCATATCTTGCCATAAGTCCTGTCAACATTCTACAACTGTTAGTAATTTAGCACCTATAGCCTGAACAATAAGATTTAAGATTTAAAAAATTATCACACCCTATGTCTTCTTACCCAGTTTTAGAATTTCAAGACATACAGCCTCCTGCTTGTAGTTTTTCCCTATATATGCCCTTTGTAATCAGGGGTTGAGGCTTCCTCCTATTCTTGCTGATTTGGAGAGTGTGCAAAGAAGCACTTATATAAAAGAAGCCTTTGTATTTGCACCAGAAAGATTGCTCCAGTGGTCTTGTTGGGGTTCTCGTGACTTGTCACAGAAGATTCCACACATAAAAAACCAAACATATATTGCTTTAAAAAGCAATTAAAAATAAACAATGAGTCACCACCAATAATTTGTTAATGTAACATTAAGAAATAAATCAAAGTATTTTCTTTTGGTTTTATTTAGCCAATAATAAGCCCAGACTTGAATTCCTTATTTCTTTCTATGTCTTTCTTCTTCCCAACTTTCTTTTTGATGTGTTGTATGAGTTTAATCCTATGCCAGCCAAAGCCGTTTTGTAAATTTGTTCCTTGTGTCTGTCCTAGTATCTGAGAGTAGGTCTTTCACTGACTAAGGGTATTTCTTTCTCTTTTAATGGACAGCACAGAAAGCATCACATGAGGAAGGAATGAGGAACACTTTACAGAAATCTTTAACAAAGTTTTACAAAGCATTAAATCACTTATCTGACACAGATAACAAAAATTATTTCAAACATCAGTGTTTACCAAATAATATTTGTATGTTGAATTTAAAATGGTGGATATTCATCAAAAAAGAAGATGTGGAGTTGAATGGGTGGCTATGGGAAGCAATAACAGAAATAACAGAGGGAAAGCCATGCTCAGAAGATATTATATAGCAAAATATTTCAATAAAAAAAAACTAAAATTGGATTGGAAGCATGACCCAGAAAGTTTTACCACTCTTGAGCATATACCTGGAAGATTCTGTATCTTACTACAGAGATACCTGCTCATTCATATTCATTGTTTTTTCTACTCAAAACAGACACAGAATAGAAACAACCTAGATGCCCAATTGATGGAATGAAGGTGAATATATAACATATTTACATAATGAAATACTGAATAATTGTGAAGAAAAATGAAATTGTGAAATTGAATGTAAATGAATGGAGCTGGGGGAAAAAGTAATTCTAATTGAGGTAACCCAAAGCCTGGAAGAGAAACATCATTTTTTTTTCTCATCTGAAGATAAGAGATATTTTTACTCCTCAGATATGTGTATCCATCTGAAATATAAATAGAGGATAGGAAATTAATAAGAGGCAATTGGGATAGAATTCAAGGGAGAGGAGAGCGAATCCAGTGGTATTTCTCTGTGAGAGTGTGCTTTTTTCTTTCACTTGCTGGTATTAAAGGGCTAGACATTAGATATTGTGTCATATTGTACATTTCCCTCAGGCCCAGGTGAATTTTCTCTTAAGGTGAAATAATAAAAGAAACTTCAACATCAGGTTCAAATGTACAAAAAGCTCCCAGCCTTCTGATCATTCTGTGTACATGATTCTAAAGAAAAACTAAGACAAGCTAAGAATATATTTTTCTCATACTTCACCTGACATTGTGAACGGAGTAAATGACTGGAATCATGCTTGCCCCTGAGATAGATCGCCTATCACCTACTCCCTTAGAAATACAACAAACAGCATTAACCAGTGCTTTGTCTATGAAAATTTTAACAAATAGCATGCATTTTGAATGGCTAAAATATTAGTAAATCCAAAGCTAAGGTTAACTGAGAGCTATGTTAGAAGATATAAAACATTCCCTAGCATGTTGAAGACCCCGAGATTCCACCCTCAACTGTTCAGAAGTCAGACAAATGTAGAATGATTGTGAAGCAAACTTCCCTCCATTTAAAATAAAAATGGAAAAATTATAGCATGCTGTATATGAATAGTTATTAAATACTGATTATAGAAGTTTATTTTGAATTGAAATATAGGTGTATAATTTACAGAGACTTCTAACACATTTATAAAAACAGAATTGATTTGATTGGAGTCTCTAGCACTGGAAATATGTGCTTTGAAATGTTTTATGGAAAAGCAAAATCGTTTTTTTCCCCCTTGGAAATGTGACACTAAGAACTACTGAAATAATTTTAAAGCTTTTTCATCTCTAGAATTTGCTGCTCATATCTCTGCATTTATTTGATATTTCTAGGATCATTATTTCTGTTTATCATCATCACTGTCAAGCCACCATCTCTAGAAGATAAACTCTAGTCTCAGGAAAAACTGGTTATTTGCAAGAAATGTCACAAAGCAAAATTATGCATTATTGAAATTTAGCCAGCACATTTACATGAAATTTATGTTTCCTTACTTTAAAAATTTCATTTATGGGAGCATCACTAAAGCTAAACACATAGTGTGACCTTGATAAATTTAATGCAATGCCTGTACCACAATCTATATTTTTTTACCAATTAAGTAGAGAAAATTATAGTCAATTTAAAAATATTTATATTTTTATGTATACTTAAATACCCTTGCAAGAATTATAATATGAAACTATTCAAGTATATATATATATATATATATATATATATATATATATATATATATATATATATGAGAAACATAGAAACAATATATATGTATATATAATGTTTCAAAAATTATTTGCTTGCACACAAATATCAGAACCATAAAAATAACTCAATGTAAGTATAAACAAAAATATGATATTTTTGTTGTTGTTAATTTGTTACAGTAATAGTTAAAGGAAAACAAGTGTCAGAAGAATTTATATTTGTTGCTGTTTGTTTGGATCAAGCAGCTCAATTAATATATTCCTGCTATTTATTTACTTTCTGGCCTAAAATCTTTTCATGTAGAGCAAATTTCATATGTATCTATTTGTTAATATTTAGAATACACTTATCAATATCTTTGTGTAGTTATAAACACAAATATAGAACTGTTATATTTCAACAGTAAAGTTTCAAGTTTCATGGCAACAAATCCTCAGCTAATCATTTTTGAGCTATGCCACAAGGACAAGCGCTCCACTCTTTAGAAATCACATCATTGAAAAGCACGACAAAAGCCCCAGTGACTAACATAAAATAAATCTACTACCATACAACTTTCTTCAATTAACTTCAGTATATTAATTTATCTTCTTCAAACCAGCAACATCTCTGTTATATGGAAATATAGGGTCTACACAGGAGTCCTAGGTTTTTCTTTGAAGACATGTTTTAAATAATTTATTTTGAAGTGACTTATATTAGTTTTCTGGCTAAAGTTCAGTCATTTATTTTTTCTGGTTTCCTAAAAGGAAAAAAATGGTTTTCTATAATTGTATTTGTACTTGCTTCAGACAAGTTGTAAATAATTTCTGTTAGTGATCAGCATAAAGTTAAAAAGGTAGATGATCCAAGTATTTAGGAAGTTTTGTTAACCTTTGTTTCTTATCAAATATTAAGCCATTATCTTATATTTTAAAGACTTTATTTTCCTTGTTAAATTTTAATATAAAGCACATACACTTTGTTGTTGAAAATTTTAAAAAGCATTTAAAATATAATGTTTAGCATCATCTGGAGCATCTATGTTTTACATGTAGTTTGAATCCAAAGAAAACTGCAAATATAGTTTTAAGGGGAAAAGAAGCCTTTACTGAGACTCAGTGATTTATAGAATCATTTAGAAAAAAATATTCATCAACTTTTGTCTTCTGTAGATTTACTAATTATATTAGACCTGCTTTGAAAAACAGGCATATTTTTCTTTAAAATGTTTCTAAAAATCAACACAAAATAAATGACTGACACTATGATATCAAACAGATAACTGTGGGTTCCAGAAGAAGGATGAAGAACACTAAAGGTCTTTGGATCTTTGCAACAGAGACTAGTAAATATTTGATGAGTCAAAACCAATATTGAGAGATTAGTCGTAGCATCTGGGGGACTGGGGAAGTAGATCAATGGTAGGGAAACTTGCTGGTCTTCCAGAATGCTAGCTTCTTTTCCACATACACACACTGGCTTACCACCTGAAGCTCTGGTTCCAGGGGCTCCACCACCCTCTCCTGAACTGCAAAGTGCATTGCACACATGATAAACACACAGATAATTGGGATAGCTCATACAGATAAATTAAAAAAAAAAAGAAAAAGAAAAAATGAAATTTAAACGTGGAATTTCAAAAAATAGAGTTAGAGACACCAGACTTTTAAAAAGTTTATTTGTAGTTGGTTTTGAGTCTTCTACATTTTCTCTACTGGATAAGAAAATTGATTTGCACATAACAATATAATCAATGTATTTAATCATTAGCATCATCATTATTGATATATTTCCTATTACCTTATATTTAGGTTTACAAAGACATATATGAGAAAAGTTAACCCAATTGGCTTCCTGTTTATTGATGGGGAAACTAAGGAATTAAAGTTTTCAGGTAGTTTCAAGGACCCTTCTCTTCTGGGACTACATTTATGTATGTTCATAGTCATTGTGAGTTGTCTCAGATACATATTTTTTCTTTAAACACATATATTCCTCTATTGCTTGCCTTTGTAGAAATTAGTTGAATCACAAGAATTTGGGAGTGTTACTGGAAATTACAAACACAGCATGCAGGTGACCCAGGAAAGAAGAAATACACCAATAACTATACAACCAAAGTTAGGTGAAAGAATAAAGCTGTATTGTTCTAGTATAGAGAATACATTTAATAATGTATACTGAAAAAACAGAACATCTCACATCAAAGAGGTGATTAATACTTTGGGTGATAAAGACAAACTACTCAGCTTCAAAGAATCAACAATGTATACTGTGGTGGGATTCAGGTGTCAGCTGATAAGATCTGAGTATGCTTATCCAAGGTCCTGGGCTCCTGAAGGGGGAGTGGCCAACCCCATTGATAAGGGGCTGCTGGGACCCTGGGAAGGCCCGTTTCCTGGTTCCTAACTGCTGGAGAGACCGGTTTGGCATCCATTGTCCATTGCTGAGATACTCCAGTCCCTATTCAGGCGCCAATATAAGCTGTTACCTGTTTTGTGAGTGTTGTTTTATATTTTAATAAATATTAATCTTGGATTGGTGCATTTTAAGAGAAACTCCACCTACAGTATACTTATACTGAAATATCCAGTATGTACCATGGACACATGTACATATTGTCAGTGAAAATTTTAAAAATTGAAAGCTTCTCTTTATCTTTTGAAATTGTGTGACATGGTGTTTGAGGCAGATTGAAAATTAATGAGAAAGTCAGCAAGGGCGCAAACCACGCATGGGGCAATGGATGCAGTGTGAAATACACTGTTTCTATGGAAATCAGAAGAAATGATAATGAAACATTAGACTGTGACAGAATAAATGCGGAGGGTTCACGCTAGCGATAGCTTTAAGAACCGGGCCTTTGTGTGTGTGTGTTGAGCACTTATGAGTTTCCTTTTCATTATGTTTTCCTTCTGCCACTTGAATTATAAGCTGATGATTGAAAAACAATGTAGAGAAGTTCGTAATTCTATAGTTTTAAGTATTGCTTTAGAAAAGCAGACTTAATAAGCATGCATTTTAAATACTTATAATGCAATTTTTTTCTTTTTAAGTAAAAATAGCATTTAGCTTCTCTCTGTGATTGTTTTACAGCATAAGAAACTATGGACAATAACTATTAATGTCTAAGAACAATAACATTCAATATTCTTTTCTACATTAAATATTATGAAATTTTTACTTTAGTATACAGATAACATTGGTGATACCTTAAAATGCATATTTCTGCAGATTTTGAACAAAATTATGATTTACATAAATTTAAGACATAAAACAATGATATTTATCACTCAGTAAGTCTGATCTTTGTTTATTTATCTTGAATTCATTTCTATATTTTCACCATGATCTTGAAAAGGGAACTAGAATTTTGAACAAGGAAAGGCTTTTCAGAGCCTGAGAACACTTGTCCCTGCTCACTGCTCAGCTTCCTTGGTGTTCCACTGAATATTGCTGCTTTCAGCTTAGGTTTTAGCTCAGATTTATTGTTTAATTTTATAAATTTTCCATTAGGACTGTCAAATTCAAACAGTTTCTTTTCCATCACATATCAGCTTTACATTATATTTTGAAGTGTGCACAAAAAGATTTAAAACAAAGAATATTTGCAAAACTAATTTTAGGCTACAAAATGTATTCAAAGTCTGCAGTGGGATCCAAGGAAGGCATGACACATGACTAAAATCCTAACCCTCAAGTGGGTGAGACAGAGTGATTCAGACAGTCTATGGCCAGATTAAGTGCATAGCTGATCACAGTCTCAAGAAATCAAAACAAATGAGGAACTGTAATCATATAAATCATACTAGAATTTTAGAGAAATACGGCTTTATAAAATATTTGGATTTTATTGCCTGGATAAACTTGCCTTGATATTGGGTTGATAATGGCAATAAGCATAAAAATATGCTCATTATTCCCTGCCTGTTTTCAGTCATGTGTGCGTATTATCCCCCTCCTAATATGTGCATTTAAATTAATGTAAAACCTTTTTCTAAATATACTTCAGCTCTGCTACAAAAATAAAAATAATAAAAGTATATTAGCTATATATATATATATATATATATACATATATATATATATATATATATATATATATATATATAGTTGTTCTATGTTTTTGATACATGTACCCTTTAAGAAAACACTTGAGAAGTTCTTTACATTTTTAATCTGGAGGAAGGATCATTCATTATAATTGACAGTTTGGAATCTTGCCTGTAAAACTTAATCTCATTTTTGTATAACCACAGTGGACAGTAGATATACTCACAGATAGATTTTTTTCATCTGTTTTCTGGGTATTTAGGGACTTTCAGATTGCGGCATTTCTTCTATACCCTATACTGTGGAAGTTGGCAATCTTGATAAACCTAAAAAATGCCCAATTAAAAAAAAGATATTGTAATTATGGGTGTCATAATTCAAAAGGAAAGAAAAGTATTCTTATAAGTATTTCTTGGGTCTGCCAGATGAAATTGACCACTACATCGTTACAATATCTTTCTGGTCAGGAAGCGACAGCTTGTTTTAGTTTACGTGGGCTGAAAAAAAATATTCTAAACAAAATAGATGATAGGCAAGATTTGCTCAGCGTTAACTACTGACTTTGTACTTCATGCTGCAGTAAGAATCTGTCTCAGTTTACTAACTTTACACTCACCAGGTGTTTTTGTTGAGCAATGGCAAGAAGGTTAGTATTAGTTTGTCGACACCAGCTTTAGAAGCTCCAAGCTCCAAGTTTAGAAAACACGAGCAGTTTCTCACTTTCTGTTTATCTCTGAGTTGTTTGGGAATTACATCATGCCCTAAGAGGATTTTATCTTTGCTCTTCTCAATTTCTCTTTGCTTCCTGTACCAGGATGGAGGGGGATGCTTTAACCACATACAGGCTCCAACATACTGTACTTATCGGAGGCTGAAAACATGGGACCATTCAATCTTTAGAATTAGGTGGGGGAGGCCGAACTTGTTCTCTCCTTCCACAACGTGTATCCCAGATTTGAACTCAATATGATGAGGTTTGACAGTACATTTTTTTTTCCATTCTAAACTACTTCTCTGGGCCTCATTCTGTCTTAGCCTAGACCCACTAGAACTACCATACTCTGTCTTTGCTAGTCGGCTTCAGCTATTTTTCTAATAATCACATAAAATTGAGCATTTGTAAAACATTGTGAAAATATCATCAATCCTGGACCAATCAGGCACTTTTAAACAAAACTCTCACCTTATTCCTTTCTGATCATAGAAGTAGATAATGAAATGAGCATTATAGGACCTGTTTCTTTATCTTTCTTGGAAATCTGAATAGAAATATAAAAGATCTTTCTGTAGAGTATATCTGGACACCTTGGATTTGTAATTTATCCAACACTACTGAACATTAGCTCCATCCTGTGTTCTTATAGAAAGAATGGTTATGGGATATTGATGTGGGAATGCCTTTCTGTATGCTGTGAATCTCAATCTTTGAATAAAGGAGCTGTTTTGGGCCATGACAGGCACCATAGAAGTAGGAGGAGAAATCAGAGCATAGGTTAGAGAAGCAGGGCAGAGGCAGATCGAGCAAGCTACCCAAGAAGCAACATGTAAGGAACACAGGTGAGCCACGGGCCACGTGGCAGACAGATTAATAGAAATGGGTTGATTTAAGATGTAAGAGCTAGCTAACAATGTGCCTGAGACATAGGCCAAACAGCATACAGTTAATATTAGCGTCTGAGTCATTTTGGGGGGCCTGAGCATCAGCAGAGGTGGCTAATGGGTCTGGTGCGCAAGTCTGTGGGTCTGGGCCTCTGGCCGCCAGGGACCAAGAAACCCCTCTACAACAGGATATAGCCTTAATGTCTTGTCCCATTATTTTGAATCACTTGTACCTTTAGTCTGTTTCTCCAAGTAATACGGTTTAGTTTGTTTTTTTTTTTTAATTCTTGTTTTTCTTTACAATTTTTTTTTATGGTAACCATTTCGTTTTGATTGTTTCTTTACACAATGAACAGCTTGCATATCTTACCATCCTATCTCACTTCCTGAGTGCTATGGTTCTCGATGTGTGCTCCTCAGGATGGCACACTGATACTCTCTTCTATGAATCCAGGCCTTTGTGTGTACCAGACAAGCCCTCTATCAGTGGAGCTACATTCTCAGACCGCTTCACTGCTTTGAATGTCACTTAGATTTACTGACATCCTAAAAGCTATTAAGCCATTTGATACTCTTTCTTCTGGGTTTTTCTCTGTACCAGTCTCCAAATGCTTGTTTTTCCTATTAGAGAAATTCATGGAGCACAAAAACAACAGACTGGAAGGTTTTGTACATACCATAGTTCACAGATTTATAGGCTATTCCCGAGGATTATAGAATGGATTTTCTTTTTTTTACACACTGATATATACATAACTATCTGTATCACTGAGTTTTTCACTGGGGTCAGTCAGAAATCTCTGTTGAGACCTAATCCACTGTAGTAATACAGAAGCATAACCCTGCCTGCTAGTGTTATCAGAATAAGCAGGGTAAGGATATTCCCTGTCAGGCATCAATAGCAAGGGTGCACTCTAATCCCTTTGTCAATATGGTCCCCATCTTCTAAGTGACAACCACATGTCTCCCACTTCTGCTTCAATCAAGTTCAGTTTTATTAGAAGAAAATACTACTGACTGTTCTTAGTGTGAGGAAAGTTGTTCTCTTAGCTATTTAGGATCCTGTGGAAAAATCTATACCCTAGCTTCAGAGCTATTGGTTACTTTCCTTTTCTTAGTTTTTCTGAGTTTGAAATTTGTGGTATTTTGTAGGGGATTTAATCCTAGAGCTAGGATTAAAGGTGTAAGCTACCCTGTAGGGGATTGTGTTGTTTCATGGTAAATAATTGTCCCACCCACTGGTTTAATAAAAAGCGCTGATTGGCCAAAGGCAGGCAGGAAGTGTGGGCGGGGCTACCAGACTAAAAACTCTGAGAACAGTAAGCACAGAGCAGAACGCCAGAGAGAAGCTGAAAAAAGCAGAGGACAGCTATTTTGCTTTAAGAAAAGGTACCGAGCCGCATGGCTGAACAAGAGGCATGGATTAGATGAAGGGTAGAGAGCTAGCAAGTAATATGCCTGAGCCTTAGGCTGATCAGCCAAAAACTATTGAAAGCATCTGTGTGTCTCAGTGGGTCTGTGGGTCTGCAGATCTGCGGGTCTGAGGGACTGGGGTCCTAAACCTTGAGGTTAGGCCCGAAAGTCCCGGCCAGAAACCTCATACTACAGTATATCACTTACATAAATGATTTAAAAAACTTGGGTCATAGAACTGAAGACATTTTATTGACTGTTTTTCTTATTAATGAGAGTAAACTAATTGGATAATGAAAGCTAGTAAACAAGTGGCAAGTTTGCTATGAACTATGTGTCCTTAGGCCTTTGCTGTTGTGAGCAACCTTATAAAATCATACTGATAGGCTGAGATCATATCGGTTTATAAATGGAATTGTCAAGACCTAGAGGGAGTTATTACAAACTATTACTCAATTAGAATTAAGGAAATGACGATGTTCATGTCAATGTAACTTCTAACTTGATAATTAGAGATTCCCGCCAAAGCCGCACACCCTACTCTGTCTTCAGATACTTTCAGTTTTTCAGCATCATGTGCTACTTTGTTGAATAGTTTTCTCATTTTCCTCTAAAAAGGATTTCTTAAAAAAAAACAAAACAAACAAAATAAAAAAAACAAAAAAAACAGTGTGGCATGGTTCAGTAAAATGCAACTTACAAGTCAGGATAAAATGAAATCACTTGGAATTTTTATATGACTGATTACTAAAGAAACTGAATCTGTCAAGGTGGTAAGGTTCAATCTCTTTTATCTGGTTCAACAAATAAAACAGTAATGGATAACTAATGATGTTTTAACATTTTATTCTCCCAGAATGTTATATTTGACAAATGAGTATCTTACCAAATGATAACTTCACTTTAAGAATGATTTTGTTCAGAGTATAAACTCCCTTCCTCAAAGGGATGTGTTTTCTAGTTCTGATAAAGCAGTGCAGTAATCTAACTTGGTACGTGTGCCTTGGGGTGCCGTTTATTGGGGTGAAGCTCATCTCTGCATTTCACCACAGTCTTCAGTGCTACTATCTCGGGGTGTTTTCACAGGTTTTGTATTTGATGAGTTTTATCAGGTGCAGCATTAACAACTTGAGATAAGAAATTGATATGAAGTGATTGATATTTATTAAATTACTTAATATGGCCAATTAGATTCTATATGTTGGGTAAGGGACTTGGACAATGAAAATTTTCTTACACTTTCAATATCCTTAATTAAAGCAGTTTGATCATAACTACAGATCTCTTAATGACGTACTTTATTCTACCAGCTAGAAATAAAAAGAACTTCATATCCACTAAAAGAAACATAAAGATTTTAATTCCCTGCTTTTCCTTTGATACTCTGAATGTTCATTTTAATGTTCACAAAAGAAACTTTTCACTAAACTTCAAAAAATGTAACTATAGAATAATATTTTATACTTGAGTTTAAATTAATCCCCATTAATTTCCCAACTATAAGTCACACTGTTCACACAAACCTTATAGTATTTTAGTCATTGCTGGCTTCAGGAGCCAACTTTGAAGACATCCAAGTTGGCATTGTTAGCTTACTTTTTGTCTTGCTCCATTTATTTTTCAGCTCTCATGATTGTAAGATAGCAAATTTTACCTTTGTTCTTCTTTGCAAAAGAGATTCACCACCACCATTTCAAATCTAATCACATAAGCCAATTAATAAAAAACAAAAACAAAAGAAAAGGGGATACAGAAGAGGAAGAAAGACATTGGTGTCTGTATAAAATCCCTGTTCTATGTCAGAAATCACTTATATTTTGTTAGTAGGGGTTTAGGTTCTAAAATTTTTCTAATACTAAAAGAAGTTTCTATTGTGAGAGAATATTGCTTTTTAAAAATAAAATAAAACTGAGAAGTGATGAAGAGCTCTCATTGGTTAGAGTATTGTTTACCCAGTAAGCAGACCCAAGGTCCCCATTTAGCAACTCTAGGGTACATATAAAAGACAGGGCTCAGTGAAAACCCTGTTGAAAAGCAATATGGTAGATACCTGATATAATGCTCTGATCTCTGTATACAGTTAACTGGCAAGATTGTCTACAAACGTATCACAAACACACACACACACACACACACACACACACACACACACACACACACTTAACAGTTTCACAAGTTCCTAAGAAGTTAGATAATTTTTCTACAATTAAAACTGAAATCTTATGCTGTATACTAATAACTTAAAGTATCTTCTCTATAATGATGCACTTAGGTTTATAGTTAAACTGACTAAGTAGGGACCAAATATGAAAAAAAAGTCATTACCTTATATAGATTTCTTGTGTTTCTATTCAATAAAATACAGTATAAAATATAGGAAAGTTATGTCATAGGCATATCAAGAAAGCCTTGACAGGAAGACACTTTCTTAAAAGCTCACAATCCCAACTATGTATGCAACTACAAATATTGTAATACTGGATTCCTTGGACTTCATAACTGTGTAGACCAAGGTGACATTCATTTCCTTTTATCCTCTAAGCCTGTCATGAACTGGATGTTAGTTCTGACCTACAGCTTCTGTTTGTTGGCATAATGACCATCTAATTGTTTCCACACTCGGAAGACTGTTATCACCTAGCTAGTTTGTCCTTTCAAGCAAAGTTAGTTACTCATTAACAAGTTTATAGACTATGAGATTCTAGGAAAGATTAAGATACATGCAGAGTTGACATAAAAGGGTGAGTGATAGGCATCTACCGTGTGTGTGTGTGTGTGTGTGTGTGTGTGTGTGTGTGTGTGTGTGTGTGTATGTGTGTGTGTTCTTTTTTTTTTTTAATCTGGGAGTAGTTAGCTCCTGACATTTGTTTGTGTTCAAACAATAATAAAACATTATTTGGTATTACCCATAAAGTTATCCAGACCTTGAGGAACATTTTAATCTATCTATCTATCTATCTATCTATCTATCTATCTATCTATCTATCTATCTATCCATCCATCCATCCATCCATCTGTCTATATCTATATCTATATCTATATCTATATCTATATCTATATTTATCTATCTATCTATCTATCTATCTATCTATCTATCTATCTATCTATATATATATATATATATATATATATAGGTTAATTGACACCTGCATATCATTAGATCAGAATTTACAGTCTGGGCCCGATATCTGCATGTCCAGCTTTCAGCCAGCTCTCTTAGTACATCAAGTAAAAATAGAATTTGATTAATATTTGATGCTGGGTAGCAGATTGATTCTTTTTTTCCCCATCAGTTAAATATGAAAAGACAAGGAAATGGCATAGTGCAAAGTGAGCCTATTTTGTTCCTGGGCCAGGGTCTTTCTGCTTCTGTAATTGCTGATTGGCAGAGAGAAAAGTGGATGCCTCAATCTACTCTACATTTTGCATTATAGTAGATTCATAAAAGCTTACCCCAGGGGATGGGAAATGGGTTAAGTTTCTGAGAAATAGAAACTTACTATCAGTGACAAAAAGCCACAATGAAAGGAAAAGTTACTGTGAATTCCTGCAGGTAGAAAGCCATAAAAATATTAAGACTATGAATATGAGGTTCCCTCTAACATCCAAATGGCCTACTGACATGTTGGATCGAAAACTGGGTGCTTTGGCACAACGAAGAAAAGAAAACCCATCTGGACCTGTAATTCTTGATAGCATTATTCATTGCTTCCTATATCTCCTATGAAAGAAAGCTTATGAAGAGAGAGACTATTGTCAAGGCTGTGTGTGCTGTAACTGAGCAGTGTGGATATGAATAAACAAACATCAACTGTTAATAACATAAAATAACTTAAATAGAATAACTTATATCTAAAAAGGCAATATGAGTTTTCAAATTTATGTATTTGCGTTAGTACATTTTGCTCAGAGAACTGAGCAGAATAAATATTATATATATAAAATGTCACTGCACCAGCAACAGAATTTTATAATCCATAGTGTCCATGACACTATTTTTTTTTTTTGCTATGTGCTGTTGTGAGATTAATCTTTTGTACACTGTATTTGTCATTGTAAATATTGGTTTAATAAAACACTGCTTGGCCATAAGGCAGACAGGAGGTATGGGCAGGGCTACCAGACTAGGAAAAATATAGGAAGAGAAAAAAGAGACACCAGGAGACACAGAGGAAAGAAAATGGGAATGATGCTCTTAGAGAAGGTACAAAGCCATGTGGCTAACCAAGATAGGAATCATGGGTTATTTTAAGAGTAAAAATTAACAAGTAATATGCCTGAGCCATAGGCCAGTTTGTAATAAATATAAGCCTCTGTGTCATTATTGGAGCTGAATGACTGTGGGACCAGCTGGGTGGGACACAAAAGACCTGGCTACAGTGTGCCAGCTCAGTGCTACCACAGGCTGGGAAATTTTCTTACTATGAGAGCTCTAGGGCTAACTGAGGAAATAACTTCCATCTTTAAAAAAAAAAAAAAAAATCTTTCTCTAAGTACGGCAATTTTCCCGAGATGTCATTATTTTGCATTTGGAAGTTAATAAAAGTGTTAGAGCTATTCACAGAAGCAATAACTCAAATCGTTTACTCATTTGCATTACTGTCGGGTAGCTGGTATCACGATTAGACGTGATTTCATTTTTCTTTTGTGCAGTGTGAACATGTTATGTTGCTTTGGAATTGAGGCATCTTTCTTTATTCTCAAAGTGTTAGGGTTTTGGTTTTTGTTTTTTGCATTCAACAAAGAGAACTGAGGACATGTACTTAAGCAGTCATTTTCTATATATAACAATAAACCATGGGCATGGAGATTGACTTAGTAATTGTAAATATATATGCCAACCAAGGATCATAATTTCTCTATGGCAGTTGTGGGCACGGGCCTCTATTCATCCTTCCAATTTCCCAATTTGTTTCTTTTGTCCATATATTTTTATTGTCTTTGCTTATTTCAGCTTTGTAAGTTCTGCACAAAATACATTTGAAGACAGGCAGGCTCGGTGTTAAGCTCTGTGTATAGCTAGTCTGAAGGAATTTCTAAAAAACAGAAGGAAATGTTTTTAAAAAGAATTTGCCTAATTCTTTTTCCAAGTGTAGTTTATTCAATGGGACTTTTAGTCACATTGATGGGCACTTATTTAGGGAAAACTTACTATTAATAAACAGATTTTTTTTTCAAAAGCAAAATCACACCATTCATGAATTGTTAGATGAAAATAATTACCTTTAGTTATCTCATAGCAAACTAACCAGAGCACTGAAGTCTTTCAAAAGTATGTATAAATGATAGTATTGCAGCCAAAGAACCAAAAATAGTCAGTGAATACTTCTGGGGAGCTTCATCTTGACTAAGCATTAGAGAGAACTTCAGGCAAAGCCTTGCATCACATTAGTATCTATTAAGAGTTTTCTAAATATTTGCAATATCTATGTTAAGATGGACAGGCTGATATTTCTTTGAGTTTCAAGTCTTGAGAAAAAGAGTTATGTGAATCCAGGAATTCAAGACCAATCGAGGCAACATAATAGGAATCTGTTTTCATTTTGGTAAATACTTAAAATGGGCAAACACATGAACTAAATCAGCAATGCTTTTGTGGTTAAAAAAAAGAAAGAGAAAAAATTACATAGTACCAGGTGTTGTGGCAACTCATATCTCATCTTCTCTGTCACTCTGGGGGCTGAATCTTTGAATAAGTATTTTGAGGCTATTCTTGGTTATGAGATGTATCTTAGTCTTAGAAACAGCAAAAGTAGAACAGACCAGAAGATAAGATGATATAAAAGAAGAGGAATGAGAAAGATAGGGGAAGAGAGGCCTAAAAGGCAAAGAAATTGTAGAGTATAAACAAACCTTAGGAAACAAAATTGTAAAGAGAAAACTGCACTGGGCTGAGCTTAGCTGAACAACTGAGGAAGAACTCATTTGGCATAACCATAACAAGAGAGGCAGAAATTTAAACACTTGAAAATTGAGAGAGTTACCTGAGAAGGGATAACCACCATGCAATTAGGTATCTTTGTTTCAAATTGCTGCTTATATAAGTGAAATTTCTGCCCTTCCTTGCAGACACACACACACACACACACACACACACACACACACACACACCCCACTCAGAAAAACTGAGAAATAAAGCCACTAATTTTCATCTTAACTGGTGGTCATAACAAAATACCAGACACTAGTTGATTTAAGCAACAGAAAAACAGAAATTTATAAAATGAGGAAGTTCAAGTAACCAAAAGAATCAAATTCTAGAGCACGATCTTCTTGAACGTAGATGATTAATACTCTATTTTTAAGTCGTGAAGGGAAGAGTACTGATATTTCTTCTTTCATAGGACTCAGGTTCTTTTATGCTAACCTTATGTCTCATTTCACCTTAACTACTTACATTAGGCCATCTCTCCAGCAAAGCCATATGAGCACTGAGAATCACACAATCTGGTAAATGGCTGAGACCATATTATGATTATTCACAAAACAGATGTCTGTTGGTTTGTTGAGAAGAACATTATTGGGTTGTAAATCTAGAACCCAACTGTCATGTTCATTGAAGTGAGACAAAAAAGTAATTTACAGAGGAAAGTTTTTTAAACCAGGCTAATTATCACATTCCTGTAATCCTAGCTTTAGGTAGATCAATCCAAAGGACTGATTATTGGATATCAACTTGGAAGACTTATCAAGACCTATATCAAAATAATTTAAGCCAATAAACAAATTAACCTAACAACAAAAGACTATTTTCTAGCTTAGTGTAGAACTGCCGCTTAGAATGTAAGAGGCGCTTGGTTCCATCCGGAGTACCACAAATTATCTAAGTAAGTATTCAGAAAAAGAAAAGCCAGTTTATATAGTTTCAAGAATGCTTATCTGAGATTTGATTAAGAAAAGAGAATTTCAAGGCTCTCCTGGGTGTAGAAGGTCCTAATAACTGAAAAGAAAACTATTGAAAATCATCATTGTCTTTTGGTCATCAGCTGGGCATGGTCTGCCCCTGGTCCTCTACACGTAACTATGTCTCAGAGGGCCTGGAACCTAGTACATAGCGTGATCCGTCAAAGTGCTTAACTATGTTTGCAAGTTCTTCACCGACTCAATAACGGAAGGGTGAAGAAGTGAGGTAGAGATGTCTTCATTCTTTTGCCCTCCGGACTTTACTGTATGTAAATCAATTACCAATTTAAGAGATATCAGATAGTCTGAAACATAAGACCAACTACTCACATCTAAGAGATAGACCACATTTCATGTTGATGGGAAAATGTCAAGGAAATGCAGAGAAAGGACAGAAAAGAGAGAGGGGGCAGTATGAAGAGGGAGCAACTATTCTCTTAGGCCAACTCTGTCAACATAGGCAATAGCTGTTACTAGCTTTTAAATGGCTGGAGTCTCTTACTCTCTTCAGTTGAGAAGTGTCCGTTTATTCACCGGCTCAATTAACTAGACCAAAAACAGAGCCAAGAGTAGGATGAGAGATATGTCTGGAGTCAAAATTTAAGAGGACATCAAAAATGAAAATTAATACAAAATAGAATGGATATAATTTTATTTTGGCTCATGGCTTAATATGGTTCTGTATACCTGTTTCGTCTTGATTTTGAATTGTAATTTCCACGCATAGTTTGCAGAAATTTTGGTTCTGAAATTATTTAATTTATTGTAATTATCAAGCTTTCAAGCAAACACTGACTTAAATATTGATGATACACTCCAGTCTATATACAAATAATTGTACATTTCTTTTGAATACTACAGAGAGTGTGATGCATAATTGTGTGATGTGTAAATTAGGATGTTAAATCTATCTTCAAGCAATTATTTCATCATAATACAAATCTTCAAATCCCCTTCTTTTAGACTTTCAAAATACATAGTACTTTATACTCACCTATGCGCAAATGACACTGCAGTAGTGGGTCAGATCTTCCTAGACTCTGAAAATTTAACACTCTGAAATCCAAGGAGCCTTTGGTGATTCTCCATGAGGTCACATGGTTTTAATGGTGATCATGAATGCTTCGTAATAGATCAGTGACTCAGCTATATCTGTAAAATCCACTTAGCCTGATGTGGAAGGCTGACTTACTAATTGTTTTGTTTGAGGTGAGATAGGACAGTGTCTCAGTTTTAGAGGAATTTATTATGGTTATATAGAGGGAGAGGGTTAATGCACTAAAATTGTACAAATTCTAAAAAAAGAGATGTATGTTTGGAAAAAAGGGTCCTCAAAGGGAGCTGTTTTTCTTTACAAACAGAAATTCCTTTGCTATTTTTTCCAGTTCATGGTCACTTGAATCTTGTCAATGGCAAGTGTAAAAAGAGTATGCTGCGGTTTAAAAATCAATGCAAATGCAAATTCTCTCTTAGTTAGTAATCCAAACACAGAGTAAAGGATGAAAAAAGCAGGAAGACAAACCTTGAAATTCCCATGGTTTGCCTTTCTGAGGACTGTTTTGGAATTAAACATACATGAAATAATTTTTAACAGAAGAAAGTAGTGTAGATGCTATGATCTATTAGCATAAGAATGTGTTTGGAGATCCTATAGCAAATCTACAGTTGTGGGGATCAGAGGAAGCCCTGAGTGTATTAAATTACAAGTGAATGTGTGTTGTTAACAAGAATTTCCCAAGACAAAGACAGTATTCTCAGACCCATGGTGTTTAAACGGTAAAGCTTTTTACTGGTTCTGCTGGTGAGGCTCAGAGGGATGGCAGAGTCTTCCTCTGGTCAGTGAGCAGATCCTGATAATGTGTACAGGAAATGCCTACCATAGCTTCCTCTATCCTCTGTGTTTATAACATGAAGACTCCTCCCTACAATGGTTGTTTCTGCAAAGACTGGTTAAATTTCCAGATCCAGCTGTGCACTATGAACCCTACCTCAGTGTTCAGATATAAACCATAAACACTGCCTCCTTATTTATCTGCATGTAATAACCCTGCCTCTGTATTCAGCCGTATGTAAGACTTTGCCTTTCTGTTAAATTCTGTAGTAAAAACACCGACTTTTGCAGGGTGCTGAGGCATCTCTATCAGAGAACCCAGGCAACCAAATTCCACTTATCCCAGCTATTCTGTGTCTGTCGTTATGTGTGTACTTTCTCCATTCCTTCATCATAAGAGTCAGATCTAGTCCTTGGAAGCCATGCAAGAACTTGACATAGAATTGTATCTGCATGAGAATAGGTCAGACTATTTTTCACCATTGAGAGACTTGAGGAAAGAGTCTATCACATGGCTCAAACCAACAAAAAATAGTTAAAAGTTCAAAGAATGTGATTTGAAATAAACTCCAGAATCTAACTAATTGCTAATATCTTCATACAGAAATAAAGAGTGGGTAAGAGGGTTTAAGAGATTATGCAAGATTTTCTCAAAATGCATGTATTGCCAGATTCAGCAGTAGAACTTGGTTTCATCCTGAGCTTTCGTCTACATCCTGCCACAGTTATGAAGCTCACGTGCTTGAATCCATATGGACATTAAAAACCACAATCCTGTGGCCGGTTCTGAGCTTTGGATAGGGTTAATGAGTGTTTTTTTTTTTTTTTTATCATTTTGTTTTGTTTTTGCTTGTTTTTCTATAATTAGGTTAATATGATTAGATTGGTTTATGCTCCTACTTAAAATTTGTTGTATTTGGACTCATTTTCCTAAGTCATTGACCCAGCAATGCAAAAATATGGAGAGTAGCTCTCAAATAAGCTCAGTTACATACCCAGAGACTATGTTACCATCAATTGAAAGGTACCACAAAAATTTCAAAATTGTCTACCAATGTAAACAGACCAATTCAAAGATGGTGATATGATGTTTTATATTTTGATCCGTTTTTAGTTGTATCTCATATGTGCCAATTTTTATCACAACACCTCTCTGACATGGCCAGCACTAGTGTGATAGGCCTCAGATGCATAGGTCATGGAGAAGTGAGGTTGACCTCAAGGACAGTCCCCTCCCTGAATTCCATGACCCCGTGGTCTCCCTCCAACCTTCTCAGTTCTCACAGTTTTGCATTGATTTTTTCGCCTGACAGAATATTTGATAAAATATGTTACTCTAAAGCAATTTTATATTCTCAGGCAATTTTAGCTTCTGACATGAAATGGTACAGTAATATTATATAATATCAATTACATTTTAGTCAGGATATCTATTTTAAGTATCCAGTCACTAAGTATAAATGTCATACGATGTTCAGTAGCATTTCTCTGTCTGTGTTTCATAAGTTACCTGTGACCTCTTGACTTCTAACAAAGCTTTAGCTAAACTCTGTACTTGTATTTTATATTTTATAAAATATAATATTCAAATGGCTCCCCAAATAAAACTCCTGTTTATATTTTTTTTCTAAATTTTATTCTATTTATATGCTATGCACACATACACGCACTTGATATTCTCTAATACATATTTGTGTATATATAGTATAGGTGTCTATATCTATACATGATGTATATATGATATGTATAATACACACATACTAGATGTAATGGTGTATATGTTTAAATAAGAACCATTTATTGAAACTTACTTTCTGAGCCATCTGCTAGTTACTATTACTCTAATAGCAAATCTAAAAGTATGGATACATTGGATTTCTTGTTTTAGTATATCTGTTGGATTTGAGACAGGGCTGAAGCTACTCTTGACCTAACTTCAGTATTCCACATCAGACTTCCAGGAGCTAGGATAATAGGTGTGCTCCATACGCCCTGGTTTATTTATTGCATTTTAATATTCTATATTTTATGCCTGATTTTTCTTTAAGAAGCACAGAGTTTATGCTCATAGTAAGTCAAGCTTCATTTATAACTCTTAAAAAAAACTTAATGACAAATTGTTGAAATGCATGTATATTCTAATTTCTTCAGCAGCTCTTGCTTGGGTTTATCTAGTTTTACCTCAATTGTCATATGGTTCTTGTTCTGCAATTACTAGTTAGAGATTTATTACTTAGCTGCTTTGCTTAATATTAGAATAAATAAGTACAGACCAGTCAAATGCAGTCTGTTTCAGCCTTGGTAGTTCATTTCAGTAGCTTCAACCCACACAAGGCAAACAGCTACTAACCACCTTATCAAGGTTCATACTTGATAGCATGTAGAGAATCTCCTCTCTTTGAAGTTTGAACAGCATTCTAGTGTACTGATAGAGTACTGTTTAAAAATCCACTCATCAGAGCAAGCGATTCCATTTCTTTGCTGTATTTATATATGTATCTTCCATAGAGGTTACTTCTCTACTTTTGTGTTAGAACTTCAATAGATTCTGCATTACACATATTTTAAAGTAACACTGAAGATTGAGTAGTAAGCAGTAATTCTCACTGAACGGAGAATGATGTGAAATTGGCCCAAAGCCCCAAGAATGATTTCTTGTGTTCCAGATGACTTGAATTATGAGGGTGGGTCACTTGCAATGATGCAGAAAAAAGGAAGCAAACAGCATGGGTTTAGTGTTCTGTGTGAATGACAGCAATGCATGCTTTGGTTAGCAACTAAACCCCTGGGTGACTGTTGCCACAACCAATGTTTCAAGGTCATAAAGCTTTTGTATTGAAATGTAATATAAACTCTTATTTTCATTCCTTCCTAGATAACCTTAAAATTGAATAGAAAGTATAAAGAGAATGGCAGAATGGCAGGGGTATACTCTTAGTTAAAAACAAATAAGGCATTTATTTTAAAAACAGATGTAGTAAATTTATAATATTGCATTTTAAAACACAATATGAATATTATTTAAGTTTTTATTATATAATTATATCAACAAATAAATGTATTTTTGATAAATTAAAAAAAATGTAATATATTAGTTCTGTCTTTCCTTTCTCTGAGCTCTCCCATATTCTCTCATCTCCCATATCACTCCCTTTCAAATCGACAGCCCCTTTTCTTTTCATTATTGCCACCACACACACACACACACACACACACACACACACTTGCACATGTATAAATATTAAATAAATTTTGCTGAGTCTGTTTAATATTTCTTGTGTTTGTATGTTATTTGGGGGCAAATCAATCTATTAGATAGCCTATTAAGGGGCTTATTTTTAGAAGAGAGTAATCCTCTCTCTCTCTCTCTCTCTCTCTCTCTCTCTCTCTCTCTCTCTCTCTCAGAATTCATTAATTTACTAGAGTTCTTTGTCTAGGAGTGGACCCTGTGGGCATTCTCCTTATTGTTGAACTATCATGGATGCAACTTACCTTTTAATTTTAGGTTACACAGTCTCAAAGCAAATTTCCTGGTCTGATGTGGGAATGCCTTTCTGTATGCTTTGAGTATCAATCTTTAAATAAAGAAGCTGTTTTGGGCCATGACAGGCACCATAGAAGAAGTAGGAGGAGAAATCAGAGCATAAGTAGGAGAAGCAGGGCAGAGTCAGGCAGATCGAGCAAGCTGCCCAAGGAGCAACACGTAAGGAACACAGGTAAGCCACGGGCCACGTGGCAGACAGATTAATAGAAATGGGTTGATTTAAGATGTAAGAGCTAGCTAGCAATGTGCCTGAGCCATAGGTCAAACAGCATAAAGTTAATATAAGTGTCTGAGTCATTTCTGGGGGCCTGAGCGGCGGCAGGTGGCTAAGGGGTCTCGCGCAGCAGGGTCTGGGCCTCTCGCCACCCGGGACCAAGAAACCCCTTTGCTACATTGGTTCTCTTGCTCATAGTTTCACCCCCAATTCTGTGATATTCCTGAGTCTTGGGTGAAGGAATTGCATTATACATGTATCTATTGCAGCTTGGCTCCCCATTATCTGTTGACTATTGCATCATGGTCAGCTGTGGTCATCTCTAACAATCTGTCTGCTGCAATAAGAATCTTCTTTTATGAGAGTTGAGACCTACATTTATCTACCAGTATAAGGACATGTATTAAAATGTAGGTAGGAATTATGCTGATCTAGTAAAGTGGCATGAATAGTTTCTTTTCTAAGATCAAAGACCTCATCTGCCTAAATAATTAGCTAAGTTTCTGTTACCAGATACTACTTTCCTTGGCTAAGTGGACAGCAGTTGGTCATCACGAAGATAAGAATGTCACTGTTTCAGCTTTAAGAATTTCTTAACGAGCTGGTTATTATTGTGGCTCATAGGTGTCATAGATGGATAAAACTATCAGTTGCTTCTCTCCCATGGCAGCTTGCACAGTAGTTCCTAGTGCAATGGAAGTTGAACCACAGGAAGGAGACTAGTGTGTTTTTCTTTAGTAATAAAAAACTTACTTTCAACTTCTGAGAGGCAACCGCAGGCAACATCAATAGCCTATATTGTATTGGTGGTCACTTTAATACTCTGGCTAACAACTTGAGTTGTGATTCCTAGGCATGCTAGTGAGGTGTTTGGTAGTTTATTGTATTATATATAATATTGGGTAAATATGCAACACCATTTAAAAAATTGACTTTCATTTTTATTTATATGAATGTTTAAACATCTGAAGGTGTATAGCATAAGGGTCAGTGCAGGCCAGAGGAGGGCCTCTGATGCCCTGAACCTTGAGTTACACATGGTTGTGAGCCAGGAGATACAGTTATGAAAACCGAACTTGGGACTTCTAAAAGAGCTCAAGTGCTTTTCTCTGCTGTGAAAGGCAATTTTTTTTTTAAAGGTCGGTCTCTAAAGTTTGATGCAGAACTCTCTGACTAGGCAACAGAAACCATTTTTCTTTAAGTAAAAGTGTTTATTGATTCTTAAGTGCTTTGCACTTCAAGAATTTGAGTCTATGTCCTTTTACTTAAGATGCATGATCGAATTATTGACCTATCCTGATTCAATCTCACAGCCACACCATCTGGCACAGTCATATCTGATGGGAAAGGCAAAAGTCATAAACCCAGCACAGCTGCCTGACAAAGGTCCAGTATTGCTGAGCCACATGACATCTGCTGTCCTACTTTTGGTTTTGAACTCTGCTTATTGCATACCTGGGGAACTTTTAATATTTAAACAATTTGAAGATAAAATTTTTCTTTAACTCATTTTTGCCTTCCCCGAGGAGTACTGATTCCAAGCTTCCCAGAAAAGTCTTGAGCATACTTCCTCTCTCACTTTAGGGAGCCATCCTTATCTAATTGAAAGTCTATGGAGGTTGTGACACACATAAAGAAGCCAGGGGTCTCTTTATGAGGCTATGAAATAGTATAAAAATTTCTGCTTCTGTTCTTTCTCAGGAACAAGATAATCAAAGCAAACTTAAAAAGTCAACAAGCTTTGGTAGGCTAGGGGAGTTGGCCGCAGATCAGACTACAAACCTCTTCCTACTATACACTCAGGTAGTTACCTGGCATATATAGCAACAAAGTCAGATTAGCTGAATTTACCTCTGCACTACACAGGGACTATGGACAAAGAAAAATATAGAAATATGACAAAAGAATGAGGTTCCTCAAATAGTGCCATTCTCTAAAGACTAAGCTTTCAAATATATAAGCCTATAGGGGCCATTCACTCTTCAATAACTTTCTTTCTTTGGAATGTTATATCTTATAGGGCCATTGTGGTTTCTTATCCCCAAAATTAGACATATAAGAAAATTCTATAAAGATATAATATGTAAACATTATATTGTGTCAGATTTTGAATATTAACTACAGCAGCTTTGGCCTGAGGATTTTTCTTGGGCAGTCTAATCCCTTAGAGTTAACAATACACTACTTGGGGCATGGAAATCTGGCCAGCCTGGCTTGGAGACTTTGTTTTAGTCTAGCATCCTTGAAGCCACAAAAACTACCAGTTTGAGATCAAGCTGTCATATGCCTCTAGATTCTTAAAAATTGTGGTATGTGGTTGATACATAAGAATGCTTATAAAAGATAACTATGTTCACTAAACTTAAGGAAAAATGACTTTAACAGATGACTCTGTTCTTTGGAGTAGATTAGAAAAAATACCATAAATTTAAAGTTTAAGAAAAATTGGTTGGGCCTCTTCATATTGTGTTTAAATACAGGAGAAAGATAGGAATTGATTTAAAATATCATAAACGAGAGCCTTCCATGGTGAGACAAGCCTGAAATCATAGTATGCTGGAGCTCAGAAGCAAGAGAATTTGGAGTTTACAGGTACAAAACCAAACCTTTTTCAAAACAAAACGAAAGAAAGAATAACAAAAAAAGGAAAAATGTAGTTTCATTTTTTAAATCTGGAAATAGCATATTAATTTTTAAAAATATTATAACTCACTTAATTAATTATAGTAAGAATAAGAAAAAAAATTGATTGCTGCCTGTCTTTGACTTCTATTGTGGGTAATAAAATGCATCACAAGGTCACTTTGTGGCTTTATGAAAGCATTATTTTATTGAACTGCCTGGTAGTTCATAATTCCCATCTGAATATCTCTCTCCTTTTGTCAAGTATTGTGTTCTATGTGTGTCTGTATAGACCTTAAAAGCACATATCTACTATTAATAGGAAAAATAGTCTTTGTTATTGGGAGCACATTCTTTTGATTTCTGTTTACCTTCGAAGTGTCATGATTTCTGTTTCTAATTTGTCTTTGGTTTTTTCTTGGTACTTTTTAATTCTTTCGAGTTGCTTACATGATGTCCAAAGCAAACTCTTAGAAAAGAAAACAGTTAATTGGGGGAGAGGGGGCGCTTGCTTACATTTTCTGAGGCTCCAAAAAGGCCTCAACTCCTTGGTTGTGGCATCTCTTCAGATAGTTACATTCCCTGAAGACTAAACTTTGAAATATACAAGCCTATGGGGACATTTTTATTCAAAATATCACAGGGTGTTTTAACAAAGCTTCAAATCTTGTTCAAAAATATTAGTTTTACTACAAGTTCTATATATACCTAAAAAAATGTGCCATGGAAATTGGAAAATTTAAGAACTTCAGTTGAGTAGCAGGTTCATACCACTCTATGCTAAATTATTAGGATAAGGAAGATTGTGGTCACTTGTCCAATGATTTATATTGGAGCAGACATTCTAGTAGATATAAAATTATACATATTAAGTCATCACTGTATATTTTATAATTCTAATTTACAAAGTAATGATTTATCAACAATATCTATCATGTATTAATTTATTTTTATTTCAAATAATCACACACCAAAATTAATCAAAAATAAACTCCAAGAAGTGTAAACTTCAATGAGAAGTTCTATAGCTTCTGTTGTCAATGCCAATTTTAACATGAGAGATCATTAAATTGTATAATCTTTACGTTGGGTTATTTAGTTCTGTATCTTAATCATAAGGTATTAAGAGTAGAAATAAATACTCCAGTAGAGAAAAAAGACATCAGTTTCATCGGGAAACCTTTTCTTGACATTTGTCATTGGGCTAAATTTTGAATTTTAAGGAGAATATGTCCAAACCACAGGACAAAGATATTTCAGCAAATTATATCATAAAGGGTGCGGACAGACGAGAGGACCATATTAACACATTAGGCTCTCTGTTCCATAGTGGGATTTTTTTTAGCCTCCCTTCTTTGTGAGCCCCAGGCAGCTGAATGTCCACAGGAGATTTCACATTGGCTTGTCATATAAACTTCAGCTCCAGTCTAGTGAGGATGGAAGTGTCTCTGAGCCCTCTCAGCGGCGTTTCTCCCGCTTCATTTGACAGGGGCACTCCATCACAGCCATCTTGGCTCCTTCCTGACTCCCAGGGTTATAAATCTCCACACCCCACAAGGTCAACTGCCGATGAAGTGCAGGGGCTGCCAGAGGTGCTGACAGCTCCATCTTTTCTGAGGCAACAGGAAAGCTTGGTCTTGCAATTCAGTTGCAATCTTGGTCCAAGTGTCAAATGGGCTTTCATCTTCAAGTGTGTGATGATGATTGTGGACTGTGTTTCTGTAGATCTAAACTGTATTTCCAGAGATGAATCCAGCAATACATGTGGTCCTCTTTTATTGTTTCTGAAATTGTTGCAACAGACATGAATATTAGGGAGAAATTAAGTTCAGAAAGTCACAAATGTATGTGTGTGTGTGTATTGTAAAATATATATAGAGAGAGTGTGTGTACTTCAATTTCCTTTATTCTAAAATGCCATTTGCTTTAGGAAAAACATCCCTTGAGAAGCAATGGCTTTAGAAGCTTCTTTAATTCTTTGTATTGTGGTTCTTTTAACTTTACAGTTGTTTTGTAAAGTAGATATTTTATAAATGTTACACTAAAATAATGAAGATTAAACTTTTAAGGTATTTTCTGTGTTAAAAATGTTATAGGAAAGACAAGTCTAATAATTAACTTTCCCTGAAAGTTACCCATACATAATGTAAAAGATACTAATCAAAGAATTCTCAGCAATCAAGAGGACAATGTTATTTTTAAAAGCAAGAAGAAAACTTAGCAGAAGAGATAGTCTATCAGTTAAAGTTGACCCTTACAACAACTTTCATCCAGTAAAGCAGGATGGAGATGAGGACAAATCATCAACTGGACAATAACACTGAGTGGGAAGACAGGAAATTATCCATAAGAAAATAATGCTTAGGGGTAAAAGCATTAAAGATTACCAGGCTATCTCACAGATGTTCACCTATGCATAGTACCCCATCCTTACACAGGTCTTCTCATTGCCTCAACACACTGACATTATACTCTTCAAATCTTTCTCAGTGGTAGAATAAGTGATTCTTTGGTTTTCTTTTTACTATAGCCAGTGTTATAGTTCCTACAGCAGTTTTTACTAGGTTAGAAGAAAACTCCTAAAGGAGGTTCTAGTTACCTCAAATGCATTTTATAATCTTTGTGGAGATTGTTTAAATGTTGCTAGGCCCAACACACATGCCAGATCAATTTTGGAGGAGCAGAAGTAGAGGAAAAAGTAGTGAAGCAGTGGGTGGATTGTGAGGTTATACCAATCCACTTGGTGATTACCAAGATCTCCAAGGGACTATATTGTGCATCAAGAATAAGTATCAGGAGAAATGAAATGGATGAAAACATAACAGAGACCTAGAGGGAGCAATCACAGTAAGTACTATATGTAGAATGCCAACTTTCCATGAACCAACAAATGTGTTCATTTTATGTTCTTTATTTGAACTGGACTTTCCTGTTGGCCAGAAAATTAGAAAATGGATTTCAATGACTGTTAGTTTTTGTACTTTATCTTAGGAGTCCAACTCAATGGAAACAATATTATATTCCAACACTGAAGTACAGAAGGATCCTAACACTGATATTTAGAATTTTAGGGAATAGATATTCAGCATCATTTGCCACATGGCCACAGCTGAAGTCTGTTGAAAAATCTAGCAACCTCTAACTTATAGAAAAGCAGGTTCCTCTTGAGTAGTACTCCACTGTGTATAGGTACCTCATTTTTTAAAAAATCTATTCTTCATTTAAGGGACATCCAGGTTGTTTCCTAGTTCTGGCCATTATGAATAATACTGCTATGAACAAAGTTGAGCTAATGCCCTTGGGGTAAGAATGTGCATCCTTTGAGTGTATGCCCAAAAGTTGTATTGCTAGATCATTAGATTCCTGTGGTTTTTTGTTTGTTTGTTTGTTTGTTTGTTTGTTTGTTTTTTGAGGAACTGCCATACTGATTTATAAAGTGGCTGTATAAATTATCACTCCCATCAGCAATGGTGGAGTGTTCCCCTTGCTCCACATCCCCTCCAGCATAGGGGACATCCCTGACATCTATGTTTTTGATATTAGCCATTCTGATATGTGTAAGATCTTATCTCAGGGTTTTTCTGATTTGCATTTCTCTGATGGCTAAAGATGTCAAGAAATTCTTTAAGTGTTTTTCAGCTATTTGAGATTCTTCTGTTGAAAATTACCAATTTAGCTTTGAACCCCATTTTAAATTAGATTATAAGGGTTTTTTGGTCTCTAGTTTCTTGAGTTCTCTCTATATTTTAGAGATCAGTCCTCTGTCAGATGCAGGGTTGATGAAGATCTTTTCCCATTATATAGGCTGTTGTTCTATCTTATTGAGCATGTCCTTTGCTTCACAGAAGCTTCTCAATCTCCAGAAGTCCCATTTATTAATTGATGTTCTTAGTGGGTATGCTATTGCTGTTATATTTAGGAAGTGGTGTGCCTATGCATTCAAGAGTATTTCCTGCTTTCTTTTCTACCAAGTTCAGAATGACTTTGAGTCCTTTGATCCACTAGGACCTGAGTTTTGTGCAGGCTGATAGCCTGAAATTTGCAGGCAAATGGATGGATCTGTAGAGTATCATCCTGAGTGAGATAAGACAGACTCAGAAAGATAGACATGGTATGTGCTCACTCATAAATGGATTTTATACATAAAGTCTACAATCCACAAACCCTAAGAATTTAGATAACAGGAGGAACTTAAGAAAGACATCAATGGATCCCCCTGGGAAGGGGAAATAGAGAAGATCTCATGAGTAAATTGTGATCATACTGGGAAATGAGCAAGGGGAGGTGGGAACAAATCATGAGACAAGGAGATGAATGAGCAACAGAGAGAAGGAACAAAGAAATAGTTATCTTGATAGAGGGAGCCACTGTGGGGTTAAAGAAAAAAACCTGGTGCTAGGAAAGCACCCAATAACCCAAAAAATGTAGCCGACTAGGACCCCAAGTAATGGAGAAAGTACCTCAACAGGACTTCCACCATAACCAAATAAATGATCACTCTAATTGTCATTATAGTACCTTCATCCAGAAACAGATGGAGACAGAAGCAGAGTACCAGGTCGAGCTTCTGGCCCAGCTGAAGAGAAAGAGGGGAGAGTATATGAGAAAAGGGATCAGGATCATGAGGAGAAGACCCACAGATAAGGCTGACGTGAGCAACTGGGAGCTCACAATCTCTGAATGAAAGTCAAGGAATCTTCATGGAAAGGAACTAAACTATGAATATAGATGATAGATGAATAGCATGGGCAGTTTTTGAAGCCTCTTGCAGTAGGACCAGAGTGCATGAACTGGCTTCTCAGAGCCCATTCCCTACAGAGGAACACCTAACTCAGCCTTGATACTGGGGGAAGGGACTCAGACCTACTTCAGTGAGATATGCCAGACCAAACTGACTCATGTTGGGATTCCTTGACCTCCATGAAAAATGAATGATTGATGGGGTGAGGAAGAGACTGAGGGAGGATGGAAAGAGGTAGAGTAGTGGTAGGTATGGGAAAAACTTTTTTAAAGATATAATTTTTTAAAAGAATAGAGATAATAAAAAAATAAAAGCAGGTTCTTACTGAGCTGCCTACTAGTCTAACTACAAACTAAATTTCTAATTATAGAGGAGGTAGTACAAATATAAGAGACTCCTTAAATTAACAAAGCACTGTGCTGTTATACAATAAATAAAAGAGTTTGTTAAATTATTTATTTGTAAATGATATATATATTATAATATAAAGAGTGTTTTTTTTTAACATTCCCTCATGAATAAGGTAGCAAGAAGTGCAGGTGGTTCTTAGTCAAATAGGAATATTTCCAGTAGCACATACTCAGTGCTTCATAAAGGATAGCACAATCACGAAAGTACTCGGGTGGCTCTGCTAAAGGATGCTAATCCTTAGAGGAAACCAAAATTCTTCCTCTGGTCTTGACAGTGCTCCTGTCAGAGAATTTCAGCAGGTGCAACAGGGACAGTGTGAACTAATATAATATAATCAAGATTTTCGGAAAATGACTTTAGGGTCACCTGTTTAGGAAGAATCGTAGCTCTGGTTCCTGTTGAAAAATGGCTGGGCCTGCTGATATTTAAATCCTTTGATGGATCATTACATTTCACTGAACTTATTAAAGCTATTAAACCACAATAGGTCCAAGTATTTTATGTCAAATGTGATATTGATGTTTAAATAAAAATGCCAGAAATATCGTCAAGTTTCCTCAATCACTCTACAGCCTCTAGCACTTCCATCATTTATTATTTTCATGTACTGAGGAATCTCCAAATTCTTCTACAATGTGAAAGGCAGGAGTACTAATTATTTTTGTATTATTATTATGCATTGACACATATATGAAATTATCACCCTACTCTGTTAATATGCATATATAAACATCCACCATGATGATATATGAAGCAAGCTGGTAACACAAGTGGAAAAGATAAAACTAAGAACACTATTAAAAGCAAGCATTATCTGTGCCTATTCTTACACTTTGTGTATTATAAGCTGGTTTCTAAACACGAAAGTTAAAGGTTTAATAAAAAAATATTTTGTCTGTGAGTAGATCTGAAGTCTGCAGTAAGGCGCTTGTTGATGTACATTGAAGCTATGATAAAAAGATTTTTTTTACTTCAAAGTTGAAATATTAATTTTGTTAAGTGAGTAGATTAAGTGTTGTAGGGGATTGTGTTGGTAAATAATTGTCCTACCCACTGGTTTAATAAAAAGCGCTGATTGGCCAAGGCAGGCAGGAAGTGTAGGCGGGGCTACCAGACTAAGAAAACTCTTGAGAATAGGAAGCAGAATGCCAGAGAGAAGCCTCAAGAAGCAGAGGACAACCATGCTGCTGTGCGAAAAGGTACTGAGCCCCATGGCTGATCAGGATGAGTCATGGGTTAGATGAAGGGTAGAGAGCTAGCAAGTGATATGCCTGGGCCTTAGGCCAAACAGCCTAAAACTATCGTAAGCCTCTGCGTGTCTTTGCAGTTCTGCGGTTCTGGGGGCCTAAACCTTGAGGCTAGGCCGGAAAATCCAGGCCAGAAACCTCCTACTACAAAGTGTCTTACAAGCTGTGATATGTTTTTGAGTGGAATGTTTTATTATATCATTAAACAAGTTTCTTATGCTTAGTTTGAAGGTAATCTTCCAAAAAGCAAATTCAACTTAAACATGAGTCTACAAATATGTCATTGAAGATGTGATATGCTTCCTAATAAGATACATTCATATGAAGGTTCCAACTTTCAAAAAAGAAAAAATCTAAATTAAAAAAAAAAAACAGTAAGAATATAGAGTAGAAGCAAAGGATGTTCTCAGTTTTATATAAAAATCTTCAGCAGATATTCAAAGATCCCAAGATATCAGTACTATATCACAATGATAAAGCTAACAGTTTCCATAGTTTGTTAGATGGGGGTCAAACAAAGAGAAACCTATTTGTGAAGTGAAGGAGCATTTCAGTATTTCTAATATAGCAGAGAAGAAATATTGTTCTATTTCTATGGTCAATGAGTGGATGATTTCCTCTATGAAAACGTTAGATGGTCACTAAAATAGAAAAATTTACAATTTAGAATTTCCTGTCTAGGAAATGATGATAACTACAATGGATATTTCTTCTAACCACAACTTAATTAAGATAATCCCTAACTGACACATCCAGAGACAAACCTGGCATAAACAATCCCTCACTGTGATTCTATTTAATGTCAAGCAAATTAAAACCAACACAAGTGTTTGGGGGTGGTCAGACCAATTTATTTTTGTTAATACACAAGGTAATTTCTTTAGAATTCATATATAAATATTAAATTATATAAATACATGATTTATTTTACAGTGACTTTAAGAATAATAAAATAAAACCATTCTAAAATCTGAAATTTGGCACCAAGCATCTGTCTTCAATGTTTCTGGAAAAGATTTACATTTGCAAAGGGCATGGCATCTGGCTCTTCTGATTCATGCACTATGGAGGCACAGGTATGTGGATAGGCCAGCCTGATCTATATACATAGCAAGTTTCACTCCAACCTGGTTGTCACAGTCCCAAATAAATGTATTTTCGATCCATCAGATGGGATTGCTTTTTATCATGATTATTGAGCTATTTTATTTTTCAAATGTAGAACTCTGCTCTTTTATTGTGTGAATCCCTAGGAAGCAACTTCCCTTTATGTAATCAGTTGTAATAAAATGTTAAGTACCATCTCATGACTATAGGAAGGGATGATATTTACCACCACAGAGAGAAAAGACAATCATTACCAGAAAGCAGGCTTACCTACCTGTGTTTAATTTCAGAGTGTACCCATCCCCAAGTGTATTTTAAAAGTGAAATAGGAGCCCTTCAGAGCAGTTTAACATCAGTTCTCAAGATATTATAAAGAAGATTTAAAGAAGCGAACAAAACAGGCCAAATGTGGTTGGGATATATTATATGAGAGGAAAAAGAATCTACTTTCACAAAAAAATAGAAGAAAGAAAGAAAAAAAACAAAAAGAAGAAAAACAAACAGGAATTGCAGTTTTGGGCTAATGAAAGAGAAGAGAGAAAATCCAATACAATTAATTTCAACATTAAAATGAGTTAGAATGGCATAAATAAGACAGAATAAAGGTTAAAACTAAATGAGCTGTTTCAAATGTGGTAAGTTTGGTTTTAAGAAATTATCAGTGCCAAACTGACATTTTAATTTAAGCTGGGCTTGTAAGTTTCATACCCATCCTTCATGTGAACAGTCATCAGAGTTCTCTGGCAAATCACATTTCACTGAGCTTCAAAACCATCTAGATTATTATAATTTAATTCTCAACTCCATAAGACTGCCACAGTTTAAAGATGAAGAACCTGGTGAAGAGTTCAATATTTTCCAAGCCTCCAGTTAAGTACCAAGTTTGGTTATTACAATTTTTCTTCTAAGCCAAGATCGTAAAAACCACTTTTACTTATATTTGTAAATCTGGTCTAAGCAGATCACATAGGAACTGATTTCCCTTGTCTCATATCTTCAAGTATCTAGCCCAGCCATGGGGGACATTAAAGGGTGGCCTAGAGGAAAGGCTTGGAGCCTTGCTGCTTTCTCCCACTGCTCTGGCTCACACAGTTCTCTGGCTCATGTTCTCACTATTTTCATAGGTGAAAGCCAGAGAGACACGAGGAAACAGAAAATTCATGGATGCCTTTCAACTTTCTGTCTGTCTTCCCCATTCTTAGCCTCACACTTGAACAGACAGATTAGGACAGAAAGCTGGTTACTGCAGGGTGTGAAGTTTTTGTTGTAGTTTGCTTGTTTACTCATTTATCTTTTTATGTAAACTCCTCATATGAGCTGGCAACAAGCAAGAACTCCTCCAATCACTGCCTTTGACTCCAAACACATTCAGCTGTTTGAGAGCATTGAAAGGCTAAACAATTTTAAACATCCAAGTGCTATTTAAATAAGTCAGAATTTTCAGGACTATAGGAAGCTGCTCAGTGATGACTCTAGCAAGTTCACACACTGCCCTAGAGGGAAGCATTCTAAAGAAAACCACTCTTCTCTCAGGTCAAGGCAAAACCACCTCTCATGCCAGATAATTCAGCAGGAAGACGTTCTATGCACACTAGTCATGACTAGGAACTGTGGTGTTTTTATACATGTTTATCCTTCAAGACTCTCCCTTGACCTTCCTCCTAATTGCCCTATTCGGTTCTTTTATTGTTGCTGTCGTTTTTGTTTTTGAATGCTACTATTAAACACCAGAACCAAAAGCAACTTAGAAGAAACAATCTGCCCATGGTGATCCAGGTTGCATCAAACACTGTCAACTAGGCCATCCGACATCAACATTAACCATTTATCACAAAAATTTCTCCACAGACTTGTCTATAGGAAACCTAAAGAAGACATTCTTTCAGTTGGGCTCTTCTTTCCAGATGACCCTTGTTTATGCTAAACTTAATAAAAGCTCACCCAAATACCTTTTCTCCAATATTCTCTCTCTCTCTCTCTCTCTCTCTCTCTCTCTCTGTACACACACACACATGCACACACATACACATGTACACATACACACGGACACACTCTAGCTTCTTCTGCATATGTGATTAAACATAAAGATATACATATTTATACATATATATAAATTATAAATCTGGCTTATTTATCTTATTCCAATGGTAACAGTTTAGACCATTATCACTCAAGTGATATATAACACGTCACAGCTGAACATACTCCATTATGCACACATCTTCATATTTTACAGAAAGTACAAGTTTTAAAAGTTTTTTATAAAGTAGAAATTGCTTCAGAAAGTAAAAGATACAGAGAAAATTAATGAAATATATAAGCTTCGTTACATTTAGTGTCAGGATTTAACTGTTAGTACTTAAAAGTGAAACTCAAAATTATACTAATCTATTGTACAGATTCTACTTAGTATATAATGAAAACTTGGGCCAGATATCGGAGAAAATCTGGAATATCAGAGAAAGGAAACAGACCACAGTCACTTCTTAACCAGCCAACTTCTCGGGGAAAATGCTCTATCTTGAAGATTCTTCTGTCTTGCTGGTTACTTCGACAGAATACTTGAATCTCTGTCTTAAATATCTTCCCAACCCAGTTGTTTCACTTCTGAGTAAGCTCTGCATCATAGTCCTAAAGTTGGGACTTAAGGTGTGACCTATTATTGTTTGGTTGTTAGGCCTGGAATTCACATAAATACAGAAAGAGCTCTGTCTCCTGAGTGGTGGGATTAAAGGCATGGATCACGACTGTCTGACCCTCATGGCTTGGCTATGGGTGATTCTGTTCTCTGATATTCCAGGCTGATTGTATTAAATATACAACCTATAACCACATTAATCTCAATATAATCAATCTTTATTCCCAATGATAATATTTCAAGCATTAATGAACTTGCCTTTATGAAATGCTTGAAATTTAACAGCACTGTTAGATTCATTACAATTTCATTTTTGCTGAATAACTAGGTCTTTTCACATTTTAAAAATTAAATAATTACAGTATGAGTTCACTTTTTCAAAATAACTATTTCTTTCTCTATTACAATTCTTCATCTGTACATATATATTAACAGTGTTATCAATGTCTAACTGACATGTATAAAAATTATATTTTATGTATTATTATAATTCTTATTATTTGATTAATATGGTTTAGACAGCCATTTATTCTTCAGTTTCCTTGTAGATATGTAGATACAGGCATGCATGTTCATTTGAGATTTCAACCCCTGCTGAAAATGGTTATATTTGAGTAGTAAATATTAGAACATTTTTTATACTTACCATTTCTTAGATATTTTAATTTCAGCTTTAATTGCCATAATTTATGTAAGAAGCCCAGTTAATGGTAAGTGCCAAAGAGTAGGAGCTGAAACACAGAAGGAAGAAATGTCATGGTGAGAATGAAAAGCCAGACACGGTGCAGTCCCTAGTGAGATGGGCAGATAGAGGAAGGCAGGGCAACTACTCCTGGGCTATCCTTAAAGGACCAGCCAGGCCGAATTTTATTCCAAGGAAACGATAAAATTGGATCAACCAGTTCCCACCTCATCACAATTTTACCCCAGATATTTGGTCTCAGTTGTCTGCTGTCTTCTGACACTGAGGAGTCATTGATCATTTCATGTAATGTCCCCACTCATATTTGAAGTAACTGTGTTACAGAATTAATTGGTTTTAACCAAGAAGAGATTTGTAAAATGTATTTCCATATTAATGACAAAATATATGAAAAAAATTATATGACACATTTAAAAATGCCTGTCATTTGTTTTTATACTTGAATACTTGGCTACAAATATTATTCTAGAATGACACCTTACTTTTAGCACCTGTGGATATGATTCTGTAATTTTCACCAATAAATGATGCTTTATATAAACATAAACACAGCTTCATCCTTAGCATGTGTAAATTACTTGCTATGTCTCTTGTGCACCTGCAGAGTTTTAGATTATCTTCAAATTCAGGACAGTAGCTGAGGGATATGATGTCTATATACTGCCCTCCATTTGTTTCTCTTAAATAACGGTGCACCCTGTTCCCCTGTGCTGTGAATCCTTCCCTGGCTGCTTAAACTATGGCTTTCCAGGCTTGTAGCTAACCCCTTTCCTTCAAAACAGTACATATGTCTTTGTTACATCATTTGACCTTCCTTTCTATAATTTCATTATTCTTAACTTATATCTTTGCCACATTTGAGCTGATTTTAATACACATATTACCTGGTTATGATCTCTATTCTCTTTCTTCCTGACTTGTTTATTCTGTACTAACTTGGTTAACATGTTCATTTCTGTGACTCTGAACCCCATATTTTATTTATAAGCACTGATTGTCATCTTGCTTTGGGGTTCTCATTTTCTGAGTCTAGCTGCCTAGATTTTACAGAGCGAAACACAACTGTGTCCTTGTCCTTCTGCTCTCTGGTTAATGTTCAGTTTGAAACGGAAGCTTTTGTTTCTTTTTTTTCTTTGTGTTGAAAATGTGCCCTAGCTGTGTGTATGCATATATATGTACACTCATGTGTGTCTGTGTATAGATAGACCTATTGATTTCAAAAATAAACATGACTACGCTATTTTTCATGGCAAAAACTGACTCATAGAAAGGATTAAGTGAAAGATTTTTAGTGGAAATAGTATTCTCAGTAGGTGTTGCTGATGTACTCACCATGATCTCAACGAGAGGCACCTACAAGAAGGTAAATCAGAGGCTAGTCAGAACCCACTCAAGACAGGCTAACAGATACTGCTGCAGGAATGCCTTTTGAACATGTCAAATGTAAACAATAACTAAGGTGTCAGAGTGCTCCCGATAGCTGGTGATTTTCTGTATTGAAATGAACACAAGAAGAGAAAAATCTTTCTCTGATTTTGTATAAATCATTTTACTTTGAGGAGAGTTAGTTTTATTCTGCACCATTTAAAAATATAAACTAAGCATTTAAGCCAGGAAAGTGGGGAGGTAGGCTTACTGCAGATCTCTATCTATCCCTTTCTCCTTGGAAACCTCATCTCCAGCTCCACAGCAGACTACCTGCTGCAGCCTTCCATCTTCTCTTCCTCCATCTCTAGTGGTTCCCAGATGTACCCCTCAAAACTTCCTTTCCCCAACACATTAAATTATCCCAACTCTTAACTCCAACAGGCATTCCCTACAAACTCACAGGCCATTCCTGCCAAACCTGTCAAACATCATCCCATCTAGTTTTTACCATCTTTATGCTTCCTTTCCCTCCAGGTTCTATGAGCCCAGGTTGGGGTGGGGGTGGGGTGATGGGGACATTTAGGGCTGAGTGATCCAAGGTTTCTCACTCTCTGCATAAAGCTTGTCTATAAGTCTCTGTATTTGCTCTCATCTGTTGCAGGAGGAAGCTACTCTGATGATGGCTGAGTAAGGGATCGATCTGCTTCTCTGTCTGGAATAAACAATCTTTCTTGTGTATTGTTCCCTGTGGGGAAATCCATTGAGATGTAAATACTTAATAAGATATGAATACTATTATCAGATCAATTGGACTAATAAGTCAGGAAGGATACATTGGTGTAAGGAAAGTTGAGGGGCTAAAAAGGTTTCTCACCCTCAAAGATACATTGTGTTTCCCACTAACCAAGACTGGAGAAACTTTAGTATAACTGATGAAGCCCAAAGCTGCTGAAGGGCGAGTACTTACCTTCCTAAAATCATCTTGAAGATGTAAAAAACAAACTATGACTATTTGTAACTGGAATACGTGAAATCTTGATTTTAATATATCAATGTTCCTCTCTTACCTTTGTACCTCCAAAATTATCTTACAATGTAACTCACAAAAAGAAATTTTTCCTATGAAATAATCAGTTCACATATTTTAACTTATTTTCAAAACTACTTAAAATTTAAGATTTGCTTAATTCTTACATCTTTTTACAAATTAGATTCTCTGAGTAATGTAACTTATCGCCATAAAAACATATATAGATAGTCATTATAAAGATGGTTAAGAGTCACTCTTTTGAGACACCCTTATGGACGATTTAGATTTACATATTACACACTCCTTAATTACCTGTCTCTATTTCTTAGAAGTCAGGCTACATACAGAAGCCTTGCAGCTCTCTAGCTGGGAAAATAGTTGATTAGACTGTGTGCGATGCTTTGGCCTTTCAATTCTTCTTTGCACATGTAAGGCACATCTATGGTTCTACCCAGGGTCTGTATCTGTTCCTCTTGACTCTAGTCCAGACCAGATCGTGTGATGTGGACTGCAACATCCACACCTTCTAAAAATTGGCAACAGTCAGATCGCCCCCTCCACAAACTTTGTTCTTTGTAAATAGAGGAACTATCTCTCCCTTTATGTCCTTCTTCATGTCACATGATTATTATCACTTCTAATATACCCCACTTCAGTCATTGTCATTTCTGCCCATGGTCATAAGGCTGTAAGCTCTAGTAAAGCTTATTCTGAAGGTTAATATCATGTCAATTTCTTCCTATAAATCTTCTTTCTGTTTTCTCTCTCTTCAAGATTCCCTGTTCTTTTCTGATATGATTATCTGTCTATATGCCTAATAAACTCAATTGCATTATTTCAGTCTGACTTGCTTTATATTTCTTTTTGTAGCATAGTCAAAGATCTGGAAGTAGCTGAACCCAAGTACCTAATAGAGATAGAGCTTCTCAGACATCTGTTCAGGCTGGGCTGCATCATTCTGTTGCCTCCTACAATAACACAGGAGATAACAAAAGTGAACTTACATCCAACATTACCTATAACAGACACAACAAAACTAGCTCTATTAACAATCAGTCATGAGTGGATAACAGGACTATGGGATCCTACCCTCTACTGCTGAATTGTTGGCCATTAATATATCCAGAGAAAGGGGATTCACTGTTTTTAGTTCTGTACCTACTGCAATGAGCTCTAACAGATAGTGCCGAACTGCACGGGTTAACCTCACTGATCATAAGTAAACATGAATGTGAGAAAGATCTGCAAGGAAAAGGAGGGTAGACAGGGTGCATAAAATATGGATATTCATTATGTACAACTGTATAGCTGTTAATAAGTTTAAACTTTTTTAAAAAAAAGAGAAGCCCATTTATGTGTCTAGGTGTCATAGTTAGCTTCATCAAATCGACACAGTTTGGATAACCTGAGAAAGGAATCTCAGTTTGAGGCTTAACAAGATCATATTAGCCTGCTTATACTTCAGTGAGAGGGAGGCTAGTCGTCTTTCCTGTTCAATGCAGGGGCTCTTGTCCACTACCGTCAATGGCTTCATTCTCAGCGGCTGGTCCTAGCTGGAATAAGCAAACTACATAAACACGAATGTGCAAGTAAGCCAACCATCCCCAGAGTGTCTATCTCAGGCTGCTACATCAAGTTTTTGTCTTGACTCCCCTCAGTGATGAATACCTGGAAATACAAGCCAAATGAATTTTTCCTTACTTAAGTTGCTTTTGATAAGAATATTTGATCATAGCATTAGAAAGAACACTAGGACCTAGATTACCCTGAAGAGAAAACATATTCTTTATGCTATAAAAATAACATGAATGCTTACAAAATTACTCATAAATATAGATATTAACTTTTACCATAGAAAATACTGTGTTGCATGAGCAGCCAGAGAATGAAGTCCAATCCCTTACAGGATCAGGCCAGGAAATCCAACACTTTTAATATTTGCTAAGTTAATTCTGAAAGATGTAAAGAACAACTAAGCAAAAAGACTATGTACTATTTTACCTATTCTTACAAAATAAGTTAATATCTGTTCATCAAAATACAGGTTTATTATTTTATTGTGATGGCAATAATCATAAAAGATCTGTTGTTTAATGCACTCGCTGGGTTTGATATGCTATACGTTTCAAAGCCAGAGTCACAAATGAAGAAGGATATTCAGATGGAAGTGCAAACAATAGCTTCCTCCACATTTATAGAAAGGAAAGTTTTTCAGAACTGAAGCAGCACCATTGTTCTTGAGAAAGTGTTACCATGGTAACTTTTCTAGTGCTTACAAGTCATAGACCATTACCTTAGCAATCAAGGATTGATTGCTCATCCTGAGAGAAAGATAGGGAAAGACAACAATAGGCCCTAACCTGGTGCCTGCCTCTGTCTTGTTAGAGCTGCCATTCTTATGCTAAGTAATGACAGAGCTCTTTTCCCACTTGATGTTAGCTACACAATTAATAATATAAAGTTTCTCAAAGTGAGCACAATGCAAGTAAAAAGTTAAAAACAAATAATGTAGTCCAAGTCAGCCTCACTGGCAGCAGCAGCCATGTCATTTGTGGAAGGGGAGAGATGAATACCACTGAAGACAGAGAGAAAATGCAGGCTAAGTGCTCTTTCTGTCATAATACAGAAGGCAGGCATATTCAGCCTGGTAAACAGTGGAATGAAAGACTGGAAAGAGGAGCTGACCAATAGAACTGTCAGCTACTCATCATCTTGCCTCTTCCATTTTCTCATTTTGGAGGGTGAAAATGTGTCCCTTAATTGTTTACTAGTATATGGAAGCACCCAGTAACATATAATCTTCTCATTGCTTCACATAGGGGTAAATTAGTCTAAGGTTTAGGTTTAGAAATAGAGACTCAAATTATTTCTATATTTCAGGTACCTCTGTGTTCTAATCAATAGAATAAATGAATTCTTAACTTGGCAGAGAGGTATGTAGGCCAATTTCCGATGGTGGTGGCTCAGCTATTTATTATCACATGTAATGCTCTAATATTTCACGTTTCAACAAACATACACATATGCAATCACATATGTAAGTTGATATTTTCAGATTGCTGCTCTAGAAGCTCAAGTGCATTAGCATATCTATAATTTTAGTAGATAAAAACTATTTATCATCTATAGAATGTGTACAACTGTGCCTTTCCACACATCTATCTATGAATTCCACTAATGAGGTTAACAGCATCAATAGTTTATCATTTTTAACAGTGCCAAAAGTTGTGAATAAAACATTACACATCTGAGCCTTTCTGGTGGATATGTCATAAACAAATCATACCATCCCACCTCTACTTTCCAAATGCTCATGTACATTTTAGGGTACAGCATGCATTTACTCTACTTCCAAGGGTCCCCTGTCTTGGTAAAAGCCATAACATTATTAAATAATAAGAGTGGAAATCTCAAGCTTCTTCTGAGAGTTGTGTTGACTCTTAGTTGTGATCCTTTGAAAATATAAATGTATATTATGTAATTCCAAAATGTTCTGATGCCACTAAAGACACCAATTCTAAAAAGTGGAATGGGTGATACCAAGCAAACACTGGGCCAAAGTAGGAGCTAAACTAAACAGGGCAAATTACTACTTCCTATAGAACTCCTTAACAAGGATCCTACTTTACAAAATGGCTGCATGTTAACTTCAAAATGATTGAATAGTCCTGCCACTATGGTCCTCCTGGATAAAGCCCACATAGTTTCTCTCTCAGATTCCTTTCCTATCAGCATTCTAGTCTTTTGAACTTCCAAAAACTTCCCATCAGGATTGACTTATACCATTTCAGATTTTCTTTAACTTGCTTCTCAAGATGTTTCCAAATTGATGTTACCAATCATTATCAATTTTCTATAACACTGGAATCCACACTTAGATTCTCCATTATTCAATTTCCCAGGATTTCTGATGACCTCTTTCTACCTTCTTTGACCCAAGCACATAAAATAAATTTTAAAATATTAAAACTCTTTGTATGATCTGTAATTCTGTTTCTCTCATTTAAATCTATTTTTCTAAAGTCCTTTATCACTTACCAGTTGTATAGTTCTCACCTAATTAATATTACTCAGTAGTAGTTACTTTTCTCACCATTAATGAACAAACCTTAAAGGAACAGAGGTTCATTTTGGCTCCTTTATTAGAAGAGAAAGAGGCTTGACCACTGAAGAGATTTGGTCCGTGTCAGTAGAAACTTGTTATTACAAAATGTTCACTCCTGAAGATCAGGAAGCAGAGGATGGGACTAGAAACCATGATTCTCAAGGTCCCCCACCAACGGCCAATCTCTATAAGCCAGGTTCCACCTCCTAAAGGTACAATGATCTTCTAAGGCAGGAGCACCACAGGATCAAGTACCAAAAAGATATACCAGTGGGAGATACTTTACAATTAAGTGGTAGTACATTATAAAAATATTCTCAAGAAGTCACTTGCTACTCATTCAATTGTACCAGTAACTTGGCAACTGCCACTTCCATTATCCCTAGTTGAGATATTTCACTTGAAATCCCTTGTTTTTGTAAACCACCTGGAATGGATAGAATGTGCTCCATACAAACCTACATATAGACTAGATGTTGAATATGGTGATCTCGTAAAATCTTCCTGGACAAATGTTAAATCTTTCTCTTTCTTGCAACACCCACTCCTTCTATAGTAGATGGTCTTTTGAACAGGTTTCTGTAAAGATGATGTTTGAGATCTTAACAGTCCTTTATAACCTGTACGTTACAGATCATTTTTTAAATTCACATTCTGGAATGAGCTTCACAATGCTGAGTAGAGTCTCTGTTACCATTGAAGAAAGTGTTCATGCCTCTTGCTGTAGCTTGGCTATCTAATGTAACTTCAGATCTGTAAGAATTCTTTTAAACATTTAGATGTCTTCAAATCTGCTTGGAAACATACCTTCTTACTAAGATATTCTATTGTTATTTGTTTGGACATGAACTAAGATATAAATATTGTTAATGAAATATTTCAATCACTTCTTGTAGTTTTGCAATGTATGTTTTCCCTCCCAATCCTTCTGATTCCTGGTTTGCAAGTCAGCGACAGTTTGCCCAGCAGTGTTTTTCATACGTTAGCATATATAACAGTGACTGCAGAGATCAGTTACCACACATCTCAAATAGGTGTTGATGGGTTTGACATTTACATTTCTTTAAGATATTTTTCTATTTGTGTGTGTGGGTGAGGGGAGGGCTGGAGAATGATAACGTGGACTAGAGTTTCAGAAAGCTGTGTATATAGTTAATTAACTCATATGCTCTGGAAGAACAGAAAATAATATGAAAGGTAAACCATTCCTCTAGTTTTAGGAAGTTTACATTTTAATAAGTAATGGTCAGTCAGTCCAGGAACAGAAATTGAGCACTACTGTCCTAATATTTCATCACATTGTGCATAGAACTTGTATTTCACATGCCTTCATCATAATTTAAAGAAATAAAAAAAACCTTATTAATGTTATATGCTTTACTGAAAAAATCCCTTTATAACCTGTTCTCATTAAAGTAAAATGCCTGAGCCTAGGTAATTTAAAAATAATAGAATATTTTCCTCATAGTAATGGAGGCTGGGAAGTGAAGAACTATGTATCAATAAATTTGCTGTCTGAGGAGGAAACTATCTTCAAGGTAGCACCTCAGTTTCTTTGTACTTCTAAAATGAAAATCTGTGTTGTCACATGGGACGAGAGATGAGGAGCCCAGGAAGGGAAAAGGGGGTTGTTATTGTGCTTCCCCCATATCTATTGTAAGATCACTTATCCATTCATTAATTACCTGTACGCTTATTTTTATGACCTTCTGAGATATTTGGTTGACACTGTCTCAAAGCACTCACCATAAAAAGCTTAAGACAATGATTATCATACACATAGTCTCAGAAGTTAGATTTCTTCCAGTCATGTTCTATGGATTTCAGGTGATGAGTCTCCAACTTTAAAAGTTGCTCATTACCCCTATAAATATCAATAGTTCCTATTCCTCATTTTATTCTGAAATGTTCTTAAGTATGAAGCAGTGAATATAAAACTTGATTATGCATAAGCTTTCTTATATCTTGCTTGTCATCAACACTGTCTCTACAGCAACAAAAACCAAATAAATGGTAATGTAACAATTAACAGCTTAGTAATGCCAGCAGTTCTTATACAGTCCCTATGCAAACTACCTACAAGTACAAGGTTCATTTGAGAAACAAGCCTCAGCCTCATGGTACATGGAACCAAAAGTACAGATGTGAGTTTATTACAAGTCATTTGTGTAACTTTCAATTCATTGTTATTTTTAAAAGCAAAACTAAGTAAAATGCAAAAATATATGATCAGTTTTAGTAGTAAAAATCTTTTAAGATAAAGATAGACCATCAAGTATGTCTTCAAGGAGTCTTTGTTCTCAAATGTAAATACAGTGCTTGTTGTTTGTGTATTTGATTTTGAGGTCAGCAAACAGCTCAAGCAAGGGTTGTCAATTCTATCAAGTTGGCCCATTTTATTTTTCAACATATGTGTATATATATGTATGTGTGTGTAACTATTATAAATTCATATACAGTATTTAATTTTATAACATATCTAACATGAATTATATATAACATATATATGTGTATATGTGCATGTGTGTATATGTGTGTGTATCTAAATATTTATCAAATACTTCTTTTATAGGGGAATAAACACACTGGAATTTAATTCTGCTTGGGTATTTTACTTTGCTTTTAAAATGGACACCTATGTATTTATGTTACATTCTTTTGTGCTAGTTTTGTTTCCCAGTAGTGTTTGGGAACAGATTATTCTGATACATTACTATAAAACTGGCATTAGCAGTTTTCAAACAGTAAAATTAAATTAGTAGAATGTGGTTTTGGTAAACCATTCTAAGTAGTTTACAGTTTTAGAGCAAGATAATGTATTTTACTATGTATGTTGCTCTGGTATTTATTATAGTCTATCAACATCCATTTAGAATGTTAGTGTTCTCTCCCCCTTTTCCCCTGCCTGCTTCTTCCCAGAATGTTGAGAATTAAATGCAGAGTCTTTCTGAACATGCTACATGGGTAGGTGCTAAGCTGGTGAGCTATGTTCCTAGCCTACAGTGTTTAAAACAGGGTCGTCTTATGCATCTCAGCCTGGCATAAAATTCACTATATAGCCCAAGCTGGACTCTAACAACAACAAACCCTTTCATGCTTTTAGGGCTAGAGTGCTTCGATTGTATGCAGGCAACATCATGACCAGCTCAGGTGGTTAGTATTTGAAGCAAACATTGATTGCAACTTAGTTGAATTCACACAGTGCTTTGAAAATTAAGCTCTCAGTATATCTGACGTACACCAGACATTCATAATTTCCGGTATCACACAATAAATCTTGAATTTCAAACCCTCTTGCTGAAAGGACTATTATTGTAATCTTTTGTAGGTGAGATAGCATGCGCTCTAAAAGTTTCTTAGTTCTGCTATGGACTATATACAGAAATTTGGTATTTTGTCTTAGGTTGATAAAAGTTATCACACTGAATACAAAAGTCTGGAATAGCCACAACTTTTTATACAACATCATGGACTCAAAAGAAAAAAATATTATGGTTTTCCTACATTGTTCATTTTATGCTTATCTTTGCAAAGAATTAGAGGCCAGGGATGTGTTTAAGTCCCAAAAAAGAGCTAGAATTTTTCTTTTATTTTTCTTCCTCAATATTCATCATTGATAGTAATGAGATTAATTTCTATGCTAATGAAAAACAGTAGAAATAAGGTCTGAAGGCTCCAGAGAACACTAATCAGAGCTATAAATGCAGAACTGACTTCCTATAACAATGTACAGATGAGTGGTGCGATGTCAAGTGTAGTCAATGCACTCTCTAAAGGTCGTCTCTTCACTGTGATACCCAGAAAGACTCTTCATCTCACTCTTCTTCATCTTGCTGTGGCTTCGTCAACAGCTCCCACCTACTACTCTCACCTCTTCTGAGTCATCTTGTTTTCCTTTCCTCTGCTATCAAGCCAACTGCAATGCTAGAGATAAATACACTGCTTTCAAATGGTGTGGTGGCCAATGCTTTTAATCCTAGCTCTAGGGGGCAGAGGGGAGGATCTCCCAGTTCTAGGCCAACCTGGTGTACATTATGAGACACTGCCTCAAGAAAGGGGGGAGAAGAAAGTGCACATTTCTTCTGAAATTTTGTTTTTGTTAGATCTTTAGTCTTTTAGTTTTCTCTCTTTTAAAATATATTTTAGGTTTCAGCACATGTATTTCATGATTATATTCAACACATATGTATCACATAAAATTAATTACATTTCATATCATAAAATCGCCAAGGTCATATTATTCTATGTATGTATTTGGCAAGATAATAGTGTATGTTTCAAAAATTATGTTACAGAAAAATAGTAATAAAAGCAGCATGGTACTGGCATAAGAGCAGATACATTGATCAGTGAAATCTAAGTGAGGAAGCTAGACATATGTCCAAAATCTATCAATATCTTTTCATTGATATATAATCCATAAATACACATTGGAAAATGACAATATTTTCAAAAAAGATAGATACATACAACACTTCTATATCAATAACACTGAATAAACTCAACTCCAAACGGATCAAGGGCATGAATATAAGGCCAAATTCCCTAAATCTGACAGAAAAGAAAGTGGGTACTAAATAATAGGGAGAGAAAACCCCAGTATTTTGAAATCAAATGAATACTCTAGTGCCAGGAATGAGTTACATCTTATTAACTTGTTGGCCCAAAGCCTTCAGGAAAACACCCAAAGTCATAGTTAATGGTTTTCTGAAATAAAACGGGTTTAATTACATGTGATGAATACATGTTGACTGTATTTGTGAAATAAATATATGCTGAAACCTAAAGTCAACATGTGTAATACCATGTTTACATGTTTATACCAATATATTTTAAAGTGAATGATATCTGTTTTATATGCTTCCAACATTAATCTTTCAAACATAAAAAAAATACTTTTAATCATGCAAAATAACACTGACTATCTCATTTGGGTAGTAAAACATTATTTGGTCAATTGATAAGCATTTACTACTTGTAAGTATAATCGATAATGGTTCATAATGATAAAAATCTGATAAATGAGCTGAGAATATTATAAGCTCATAAATTTCTAGAGAAACATCATGTAACTGATCTCTTTCTGTATTTCATAAAATCTTTTTTTTTCTTTTCTTCTAGTGGACCATCCTAGGCCCTCTGCATGTGGATGACAGTTGTGAAGCTTGGTTTGTTTATGTGACCCCTAGCAGTAGGACCAGAACGAGTCTCTGGCACATGAGTTGACATTTGGAATCCATTCCCCATGTAGGGATGTTTTGTCCAGCCTTGATGCTAGGGCAGGAGCTTGGCCATGCTTCAATGTGATATGAACTGCCATTTAGTATTGAGACCTGAACCCCAGTCCTATGCAAGAGCAGCAGCAAGTGTTATTCTTTATGGAGCCCTCTCTAAAGCCCATGCTTAAAATTTCCAAAATGTTTGCGTGTGCACATCATGTATGCACGTGTTGGTGTATGTCATTGTTTCTATGTATATACATGTAGGTGTTCAGAGGATAACTTTAGACGTCATTCTTTACCTTCAGCCTTACATGAAACAGGATTCTCTCTTATCTGTGGCTGCACACACTGGGTTATATGGTCCACAAATGTCTGTTTATTCTCCTCTATTGGTAGAATTGCTGCATTTGCATTTGTACTGCTGTGTCCATCATTGTGTGTGCTCTGAGCATCTGAACTTAGGTTCTCATGCTTGCACTACAAATGCTTGCCCACTGAAGCATTTATTTATAACTACCCTTCCAGTTTCATGGATGACTTCTGTATATCCTTGATAATCTGCCATTGTATCTGATAAAGTAGGATTTCTGCAAAAAAAAAAAAATGAATAAAGTAAGATGTAGAAAAAAATGTCTCCAGATATCCACTTTGTTGGTCCTTTATCTAAATTTATAAATATATCTAAATAAATTTAAGATTTGCTGTGTTTAGTCTAGTAGAGCATTTTGTTATACTTGTACATTATTGATTATGATTTTATATTTAGATGCCATGGTGCCTTGGATTTAGATAAAGGAATACATTTTTATAAAATGTATTCTTCTCTAGCAAGCATATATTATAAAGATATAAATGTATGTGTATGTATAAGTATATATTTTTAGTCAGTGTATACACATGTATTCATTTAAGTTATGAGCTGTATTTATACTGCATCTTCTGGGGAGATTTATCTGTAATTTGATAGCAAATTCCAAGGTTTTTATTGCAGTGAGGGCTACCACAGATGAAAAGTCAGGAGAGTTTCTCAATGTAAGAGGAATAGGAAGAAATGGGACCAGGCATGTGGAAAGAAGAAAAAGTGTCTAATCGTTAGTGGATGTGCTACAGGAAGAAGATACAATTAATCTTGACATTTAGAAAAATGTCTTCCCATTTTTACTCTCTGAGAATGTGTTTGATAATGGGGTCACTTCCCAAGCCAAGTTTTGAATAGTGCCATCAGAATGTTATCCCTTAGGGTGCTATTATAAGTTCTCTGAAGAAATAAGGAATGTATCAAAATGCATGAAATACTAAAAGTTACTTTCTAGTCAAATAAATATGATGTAAGATAAGTTCTGTCAATTGGATATAAAAGTTAACAAATACAAAAAAACACTATAAATATCAATAATAATAATTTAAACATGAAATTATTTTATCTACTCAAGTTAATTAGATTAGTATACATTAATGTGCAATATATTTTGGTAGATAATTGGAAAGACACATAATACAGGGAGATTTAGTGACTAAAATGGAATGTTTGATTTAGTCATAGTGTGTCTGATTTGCTGAGTATTAATTTAAGAGCAAATATTGAGATATGTTATTCATTCAAATAATTCAAGATAATAGTGTATGATAGAAAATCTATGATCTCTCATCAATAAATCAACATTTACTAGTTAAATATTGAGTGGTGTGGATGTCTTTCTGCATGCTATGAATACCATTGGTTAACAAAGACACTGTTTTAGCCTTTGGCAAGGTAGCTTAGAGACAGGTGGAAGATTTGAGCGTAGATAAAGAAGAAGGAGGGCAAAGTCAAGGAGAATCTGCAAGCTGTCACCCAAAGAAGCAGGAAGTAAAAGTAAGGTAAGGCACATGCCATATGAAAATATGTAGGGCAATACATAGATTAACAGAAATGGGTTAAATTATGAAAGCTAGTTGGTAATGAGCCTGAGCCATAGGTCAATAGTTTGTAATTAATATAAGCCATTGTGTGATTATCTGAGCTAAGCAGCTGAAGACTGGTCTGCACCGTGAGCCTAGGCCAGGTCAGAAACCCAGGCTACTGCTGAGACAATAAATAAAAAGAAATCATTACTAAAATCATCAGAGAAAAACAAACTATAGGGCAATACTGAGACACAAAGATTAATCCTCTAACTTCTATGTGGAAGAAGATGACCTCATAGTCTTGAAACTTCTGCCTTCACATCACAGGCTTATACTATGTTACTCAGCCAGGCTTTCTTTGAACTCTCAATCTTCCTGACTTTGTCTCCAGAATACTAGAATCACAGGCATATGTGACCATATCTGGCCCATTAAGAGAGGAAGAAAGAATTAAGAACTTGGAATTTTTAAATTTTAAATATAGAGTATAATTAAAACTAAACAAAAGTAAACAAGACAAAAGAGGGTGACAAAAGGGTAAATTAATGAACATTATACATGAATCTGAAGATAAACATTTAAAATTTATCTAAATTTTTATAATTCAGGCTCCAAAAGAAAAAAACATGAAAAATAATATAATCAAATAACTAACAAAAATAATGTTTTCTGCCGAATGAGATTGGTCAGTGGGAAAGCTCAGATAGTATAGACATTTGATGCCAAATCCTATGACTTAAATTCTGTTGCTGAAACTCATGTGTTTCCATGAGAAAACCAACCTCTGACTTCCACAGGCATACCTTAACATATTCATGTACACACACACACACACACACACACACACACACACACACACACACACACCACACACACAAACACACACACACACACCAAGTATAATAGAAGATATTCTGAGAATTAAACTTTCTATATTGTTATGGTTCATACTAGCCAGAAAGCAGTAAGACAAACATCCCTTGTGATAAAAGATATCAGTCTCAAGAGACCAAGAGACTAAGAGAATTCCTCAGTTCCTATTGGATCAAGATCAGCTACCTGAGATCTCAGTTTCTGAGCATCTACTGGATCAAAAGCAGATACCTGAGACTCACGGTGTGTCAGCACCTACTAGATTAAGAGGGGACACACAATACACACTACTATGACACACAATACACTACTACCTCCAAGTGAACCAAGAACCTAGATAGAATCAAGAGACGCTTCCTGAGACACAGACATCAGAAGAGATTACACCAAAGTCATCTCTCTGAAGATAATAGAAGACTTAAAATGGATATTAAAAATTCCTTAAAGAAATAGAAGGCTGAGGGAGGACTGGGAGGTACTTGGAGGAGGGAGGGGAGATGGAGTAGTAGTAGATAAAGAAAACAAATTTAAAATAAAAGAAAATGTGACATAAAGGAAAGAAAATAAAGAGAGCAGTCTCAAGAACGAGGGAAATAAATGGAAGGTCCTGTGAGCACAGCAATGGTATTAAAACAGCCTTCTGGCTTTATTTATTTTTTATCACAAAAGCCTAAGAAAAGCAGAGCAAAAATTTTGAAAAATCACACAGTTAGCAAATAACTCTAAATTTGTGTGAGAGCCACTCTTGACTATATCTGAAACTAACTGAAACCCCAGCATCTGTGGTATAATGCTGTAAATATATTTCACTTGTATTTGTTTAATAAAATGCTGATTGGCCAAAGGGCAGATAGGAAGAAGGGGGGGGGGCAACCAGACTAGGGAAATTCTGTGAGAGAAAAGGCTGAGTCGGAGACATACACCATATGCAGAAGAAGGAAGATAAGAATGCTGGATTGAAGTAAACGTAGCAAGCCATTTACATAAACATGGATAAAAATCATGGATTAGTTTAAAGAGTTAAAAATAATAAGCCTGAACCATAGGCCACATAGTTGATAATTAATAAAAAGCTTTTGTATGATTATTTGTGACTAAGTGGCTGCAGGGGTAGCTGAGTGGGTCAGAGAAACATAAGACTATAGTATGTGAGAGATTTTTATCTTTACTGAATTATTAAAAGACCTTTCTAAATCTATATATTGTGAGGTGGGAAGATCCATCTTAAATTCAGGACACACATTTTGGTGGCAGCCTATATAAAGTAAATAAAAGAGAGAGTGCTTTCTTTTTGACTGCTTGTCCCTGCCCTCCTCGATAAATTTATTTTTTCAGTGGTATTAGAGCCTATTTACTCAGGATTACCACATATATTAAGGACAAGCTGAGACATATACCCTTGTGTACTGAACAACTACTGAATTCTTGGAGTTTCCATTGGAAGACAGCCATTAGTGTAAGCCACACTAATAATCTCTATTTTTAAATACATTCTATAAGTTCATTTTTCTAGAGAATACTGACTGGTACAGGCTTGTAATAAAAAAGTCTGACCACACCTGAGAAAGCAAATAGACATGTTTTAGTTGGAATCATATAGAGACACATCTTGAAAGGGTAGAATGGACAGAAATGTTCCATACACAACAGACGCTTCATATGTTCCTCTCCAGGACATCCCATTTCCTTGTGTTTGCTAGCCCTGAACAGTAAAAGTGGCCAAGGAAATAAGTGGCAAACACCATATTCTGGCCATAAAATCCCCATGTAAGACTCAGCAAAGTCTCAGTGGCCAGCATTATACCTTTTCCCCTGCAGTCAGAAGCCCTAGTTCTGAAGAATGGTCCCATAGTTTTCTCTTCTCTTACTCCTTCGAGTTTTCCCCAGCTCTCTCTTCTCTCTCTCTCTCTCTCTCTCTCTCTCTCTCTCTCTCTCTCTCTCTCTCTCTCTCCCTCCCTCCCTCCCTCCCTCCCTCCCTCCCTCCCTCTCTCTCTCTCTCTCTCTCTCTCTCTCTCTCTCATTGTCACTCTACTATAGATTGCTTCTTGCTTCAGGCCTGGACACTCTGGAGCTGTTTGTCTATTTCTTGAACCATCAATCAAGCATCTTCCACAGCATAGTGGTCACTGCTAGGAAGATCTGGCTACCTGAGTCTGCCCTAAGTACATTCTGTAGCTGGGGAGTTGATACAGGATGCCAATAGGAAGACTTGAACTAGAGGTCAGGGGCATTTAGGCCCACTCATGCATGGGCAAAATTGTAGCAGGCAGCTGGGATCACTTAGCTAAGGAATGTTCACTGAATTTCCAACTATCGGAAATATTGCCAGTTCTCTATCTTGGAAACCCGAATCCAGGGCTTGGAACAGAGCACAAGATGCAAGTTGGACTTCTCTGGAGCTCATCATCAGTTCCCGGAAGTTGGTTGTATTATACTCAATTGCAGGTACTTGGGGAAGAGTCCAGGGCAGTAATTCTGGATGGGGCCCACAGGTGATGTTGTTACTTCTTCAGTTATTGTTCTCCTACAAAGTTCTTAGTGTCTTAGCTGCCAAGCAGCTTCCAAGGAGTATTCTTAGCAGCTGTCAAATGTTGGCCGTGATTGTACACATTCTTGATGCCATGGCAACCTCTGGCTGTCATGGCTTTTTCTTTCTTCATTTTACCATGATATTGAATGCAGGTGAGGAGAATAACACTCTAGAGAAGTCCTCATTGGGTCTGCTGCACCAGCAGATGCAGCATAAAAGAATTTCTCCAGGCAACTTCCAGAGTAAGCCTAAGCACACTACCTCTTTAGCCCAAGAAATATATAAAAGGTTTGCACCAATCAAAGCCATTTTTTTGGACAGGGCAATCTAGAAGGTTAATTATTCTCATTTACATATTTTATTCACTGTTCATAATTGATCTCATCCTAGACAAAATTCAAAGAATAATGATTTGGAAAAGTATTCTTTTCCTAGAACACATAAAACAATGTACCGCAAGCAATAAATACTCTCATAGAAGGAAATCACAAAGAAGGGAAACACATACACACTACTACAAAATAAAAACCCGGAAATTAACAGTCACTGGTCATTAATAACCCTTAATATCAATTGACTGAATTCACCTATAAAAAGACACAGGTTAATGTAATGGATACAAATACAGGATTCATCATTCTGCTGCATACAAGTAACACGCCTCAACTTCAAAGACAGATACTGCTTCAGAGTAAAGAGTTGGAAAAAGACTTTCCAATCAAATAGACTCAAGAAACAAGCTGGTGTAGGTAGTCTACTATCTAAAAAATAGGCTTCCCAGTCCAGCTGAAGAGAGGGAGGAGAGATTATATGAGCAAGGAATCACAATCATGAATAGGAGACTCAGAGACGGTTGATCAGAGCTATTGGGAGCTCACTGACTCTAAAATGACAGCCAAGGAACCTTCATGGAAAGGAACTAAACCCTCCCAATTTAGATAGCAGATGAATGGCATGGGCAGTTTGTGGAGCCTCTTGTAGTTGGACTGGAGTTGACTCCTGGTGCATTAAGTGACTTCTAGGAGCCATTCCCTACAGAGGAACACCTTACTCAGCTTTGATACTGGAGGAAGGGATTTGTTCCTACCTCAATTGGGGAGGGTGGGGGAGGACTTGGAGAAGGGGATAGAGGGGGAGCAGTGGTGGGTATGGGAGAAAAACCTTTTAAAATGAAAAATAAAATTAAATAAACAATAAAAATTCTTTTCCATATGTACAAACACAACATGCACTTTTTCACACACCCAGTCATATACTCATTCACACAAATCCACACACATACACAGGCACATGCAAATTCATGGACACAGACATGCATGCACAACCACAATTACATGCAGGCATATACATTCACACATACACACACATGGGCACATCCTCACACAAACACAGGCACATGGTAAAACTGATGACTATTCATATGCCATAAATGGTTATGTTTCTAGATTAGTTGGATGATGGTCCATTTTGCCATGGTTTTATCAGTTAATAATAAAGGAAAATGTTATTTCATGCCATATTTTGTTTATATGCTTTTTATATCTTCTCTGTGGCCTCATTACAGAAAGATATTGTGGTTAACCGAAGTCTTAGTGTTTAGTTTCTTTTCCTGTTTTCTGGCGAAATGTAAAGTAACTAGGAATATGTTTTCCTAAAAATATATATTACTACTTTATTTACCTAAAGTGAAATTTCTGTTATTTTCCTTAAGAGTATTTTACCCTCAGGTATTAATTTCATATTATGAGAGGAATGAGCTCCACATAAACTTGTGCCATACAAATAGCTAATGAAGCTGCTCAGTGCCAGGGAGAAAGTCAAGAAGAAGTTGTACCAGCTTCGGTCCTCAGATGCTGCTGAGAAATCCCAAGGCACCAGTACGTGGACACTGAAGTGAGCAACAAATGCTAGAGGCGATAACTGATAACTTCAATAACATTCATTTGATAACGAATTGTATGACTTTCCAGAAAACAGTTTCTTCAAGCTTTTATTTTCTTCCATGAAATTGAATAAATACCCCCCAAGAAAACGAACAACATTAACATTGATACCAATCTAATTGTGACGTTGGAACGGTGTTAAAATACTAAACATAAAAATTTATCTGGAAACAGAACTGGACAATAGTATTTGCCTAATGGCTTCTCTTTCACTGGAAAATGATTATATTCATATCGTAGGCTTGGTGTTAAAGTAAGCTTGTTCTTAGATTGGCTTTCATGTGCACATTACCTTTGGTTTGTGCCAGAACAAAATAAAATATTTCCATTTCATTTTCCTTATAGGCATGCATAACACCAGAGCCCTCTCCTTCCCCTGCCTCGTGTTCTTCACATCTGGTATGTATTAAATCACATTAGACAGTTGTTTTTAAACTCTGACTTGCAAAATAGACATTTGATAGTCCATTCTATATTTATGGAAACAAAAAAAGAACGACCGACTTCCTTTGATATTTTGGCAGCCTTTCGTTTCTCTAAATGTCACATTTTCCTCCATTTAAGTTAACAGTTGCCTCCTTCCTCACAGGGCCGAGTGCTAAGGTAACATCCCTTTCTTGTAAAGGAAGAATGCATGAGGGAGACACAGACAGCCTTCTGCAGAAACATGAAACCCAAGGACAAAATAGGTGGCTTTATAAAGTTTGTATTAGCAAATTAAAACATACTGAGATTTCAAACATTGCATTAGCAAGTCAGTGATTTCCTTGTAACAATGGAGAGAATAGTCTGGTGCAATTTTTTTTTTAATAGATATAAACTAATGGAAAAACAATTTTTTTTTTACCATGAAAGGGATGGACATGGAGATAAAGTAACACTTTTTTCTTCATGGATTCATTGACTACTGAAATTTGGGGTGAGATTTTAGTTAAGACCTCATCTAGTTGCTGCACATATACTCAGTGTTTGGCTTGGAGCAATGATGAAGGGAAATGAAGGCATCCAGTGGGCTCTGGACAGATTTAAGCTTCTTCTGGGCATTTTGGTTTCATTTATTGTGTCTCTATCACAACTTCCCAGATCCTTACCTTTTCATGAGAATGAGAAGATGGATGCTTCTGTTAATCTTGATTTAGCAGTGATTTGAAATAATTAAAGAACAAAACCTAAACATTTACAGCAATCAAATAGCCTGTGCTTTACATTCATCAGTTCCTTTCTATGACTTTTCTCCTCCTCTGTCGTTATAGGTAGATATGGTTTGATTCTTGTTGTACAAAAGCGTTAGCTGTGCTTGTGGAGATGCAGATACTGTTTCAGCGAGCATCTGTGGGAGTACCTTGTCTCTTTTTTTCCTTTTCCACCACTTGTGTCTGTAATGTTCTGTGGCATCTAGAGGGTTACAAATAAGACAATGTATAATGACGGCCACACACTCTTTTGCCTTAGGCGAAGACTAACCAATACTTGTAGTATTTTTTAAAAATTTTTTCATATAGAATCTTTTCTTCCTTCCTGGTAGCAATGGCTTTAATAGAGGAGATGGGAGTATACAGTAGGTGACGACTAATGTTCAGCAAGTCCAACCCCAGATGAATAACAAGGCCATGGGATCACTGTTGCTTCTGTCTGTAGTTTTTCCCACGCGCCACTACATTAATAGAGCTACAGTAATAAAAACAGCCTGATATTGACACATGAACAGACTTCCGGATCAATGGAATTGAATTGAAGATCCTAAAATTTGCAGGCAAATGGATGGATCTGAAGAATATCCTCCTGAGCGAAGTATCACAGGCCCAGAAAGATAGGCACAGGATGCACTCACTCATAAGTGGATTTTAGACAAAAAGCAAAGAATACCTAAGCTGTAAACCCCAATCCCTGAACAGCTTTGGGTTAGAAGGAACTTAAGAGAGACATCCAGAGATTCCCCTAAGAAGAGAAAATATCAAAGATCACCTCATCAAATTGGGGTCATAATGGTTGCAACCAGGAAGAGTTGTGAACAAATCTTGAAAGGAGTTGATTGAGTGAGAGAAGCAGGAACAAAGAGGAAGATGGAATGAGATGGATATCTCATTGAGGAAGCCAATATGGGGTTGGAAAGAGACTGGACATTAGGGAACTGTCTAGGAATACACAAATGTTCCTGGCCAAGTCTCCAAACAATGGTGGAGGGAGTGACTAAATGGGACTTCCCCTATAATCAAATGAGTAAACACCCTACGTGTCATCACAGAATCTATACCCAAAAGGGAACAGAGGTAGAGCTAGAGATCTATGGCTGAGCAGAGCTTCTGGTCCAGCTGAGAGCAGGGGAGAAGAGTCTATATGAGCAGGAGGATAAGGTTTATGAGGAAGATTCCCAAGGTGATGGCTGGCTGGAGCTTTGGGGAGATCACTGAATTGGGAATTGCCACTGGAGATCCATCTGGAGGGGGAGCTGGGCCCTTCCGGAGGATAGGTGGCTTTCTACTGGCATGAGCAGTGTGTGGAGTCATGAGGGGTGGGATCAGACTGTGTTCCTGTGCATGGGCTGGAACCTTGGAGCCCATTCCCCATAGAGGAATACCCAGCCCAGCATTGACTTTGGGATGAGTGAATTGGATATGCCTGGAGTGGATGTGTAGTTCTGGGATGGCCCACTTTGGGAACTTCTTGCCCTTTGGGGGGAGGGGATGGGTGGATGGGGAGGGGTGAGGCTGAAGGGCTGTCTGGGAGGGACTGGGAGGGGGAGGGTAGGAGTAGCAGGGGGATACATTCATGGAGATGACATTTTTGTAATAAAATTGAAAAAATAAAAACAAACAAAAATTAGTTATATAGTTATTGTGTATAAATGCAACATAATTTCCATACATATTTTCACCAATCACATATACACATAGAAGCAAGCAGACACACACACACACACAAACAAACACACACACACACACACACACACACACACACACACACACACACACTTTTCTACAGCAGGCTATCTCACAATGAAAATGTCACTGTCCATTTCTGAACTCTGTTCTCTTTCTGCTAATTTTATTGAGGCTCTTATTCTTCATTAAATTATTTTGATACTCAAATCTTCAGTGACAGTTTTCCATAACTTAATATGTTCAATTTCTCACTTTCTCATTGAAGGGGATAGGATAATAAACCTTTTCAAAATTAATTTTGATTAGCAAATGAATAAATCTTAGGATATTATTCAAAGTGCATATTTAAAGATATTTTTAATCTTTTCCTTTTTGTCCTTTTTCTAGGAGATAATTGCACAACTCTACTTATTTTATTATTACTATTGTTTCCCCCAAATGATTCCATTGCTTTTATTTCATACATTAATATAATATTTTAAAATTATATTCACCCGTTTCTTCTATTCACCTCTCTTCTCCCTGACACTTCCTCTGGACTCTTCTTTCTCCAATCAGCTGATCTCCTATTTTCACATCTTCTTTTTCCCCTCTTCATTTTCAAATTCTGCCTTTCTCCTCCTTGCTTTCATGTTCATTTTTTTTTGTTGTTTTATAATTCATTATGTTGAATTCAGGTTGCTTCCATGTGCATTGTTATTACTGAATAATTCGTTGGCTCATGGGCAACTTAACAGTAGCAACACCACTGAAGAAATATGACTCCCCATTCTCCAGAAGACATTAACTGGCAATCTATCCTCACTTGGGGGAGACATGAATTCCCAGTTTTGGTTTATTGATAAACAAAAACGTGTATAGTTCTTGTGTAGGCAGCATTAGTTGCTATGAGTTCATGAATATGATTGACTTACAATGTCCATATGACAGAGTTTCACCACAATTCTCCCTATCATGTGGCCTTTATGTTCTTACTGTCCTATCTTTATTAGTGTTCTTTGGAGTAGCAGGATAGATGTATACATCTCAATGAGAGCTGAACTCTCAACTCTTACTTATCCTTAGTACTCTAAACAATTTTCAGTCTACATGTGACTGGCTACTGTGCAGAGATCTCTTTGGCCAGGTTTAAGAGCATTATGTGATATTTCTCTATGAGTCAGATAGTCCCAGATGTCTCCAAACCAGTATTCCACAATTTAGTGGTGGATTGTCTCATTGCCACACAGTTTGAGTGTAAATCATAGAAAAGTCAATCTTAAATCAGTCTGGAAACTTTCTTCCTGATGCCTAGCTTTATAGTGAAAGAAGATGCTATTCAGACTTTTGCAAGAATAAAAGATATCAATGATATTAAAGATAGCAAATGGTAGATTGCCCATATGTCAAGGAATGAGCCCACACGATTGGATTTGAGACAGCACTAATTAGGCCAAGTAATTGAAAAATGCATATGAAATTGGGATAGAGGATAATTTGGGAGTTGTAGAAAAAATTAAATAGGGAAAATGTTTGGTGAATGTGTAACAGCACACTGTATGTTTATGAAATTCTCAAAAGAGTAAATTTTAAAAGAAAACAAAAATAAAGATAATATAATCGAATTTTTGTATGTTCATTTTATTAATTTTTAAATTAAATGTATCTTTTTGTCCATGTATCCCCCTGATCCTCCGCCCAATCCCTTTAAGTCAGTCTTCAGCCTCCTCCCTCCCCATTCTCCCATTCCTTCCCCCCAAAGGGCAAGAAGTCCCAAGGTGGGTCAGCTCAGCGTGGCACATACTCTTTATGCAAGTCCAATACACTCATCCCAAAGTCAAGGCTGAGTTAGGTGTTCCTCTGCAGGGAATGGGCCCAAGGTATTAGCCCATGCACAGGAACACCGTCAGATTCCAACCCTCGAGGCTCCACATACCACTCATGCCAATCAAAAGTTGCCTACCTTTGGAGGGCCTAGCTCCTTTTCCCAATGGTTCCCCAGTAGCTGTTCTTGATTCAGTGAGCTCCCCAGAGCTCCAGCCAGCCATCACTGTAGGAATTTTCCTCATAGTCCCTATCCCCTTACTCATAGAGACTCTTCTCCCCTGCTCTCAGCTGTACCAGGAGCTCTGCCCAGTGCTCAGCCATGGATCTCTGCTTCCATCTCTATCCACTATTGAATGTATGTTCTGTGATGATACTTAGGGTGGTTATTCATTTGATTATAGGGGAAGTCCTGTTTAGGCACCCTCTCCACTATTGGTTGGAGACCTAGCCAGGGGCATCCTGTGAGTTCTTGAAGGTTTCCTTAGCACCGTCTCTATTTCCAACCCCACAATGACTTTCTCTATCTAGATACCCATTTTTTTCTTCCTTTCTCTTTGTTGCTTCTCTCACTCAGCCATCTCCTTCTCTCATATTTTGTTTCCACATCTTCTTGGTTGCAATCCATTATGATCTCAATTTGCTAAGGAGATCTTCTCTATTTTCTCTTCTTAGTGGAATCTCTGGATGTCTCTCTTAAGTTCCTTCTGATTCCAAGTTGTTCAGGGGTTGTGGTTTGCAGCTTTGATATTATTTGCTTTTTGTCTAAAATCCACTTATGAGTGAATGCATCCTGTGCTTATCTTTCTGGGCTTGTGATACCTCTCTCAGGAAGATATTCTCCAAGTTCATCCATTTACCTGCAAATTTAAGGATGTCATATTTTTTTTTTTTCTGCTGAGTTGAACTCCATTGTGTAAATTTACCACAGTTTGTTAATCCATTTGTCAGTTGAGGGGCATCTAGGTTATTTCCAGATTCTTGTTATTACAAATAATGCTACTAAGAACATCTACATATTTGAGCTAATGTGCATCCTTCAGGTATATACCCCAAAGTGATATTGCTGAATCCTTGGGAGATTGATGCCCAGTTCTCTGAAGAATAGCCATACTGCATTCCAGAGTGACTGTACAAGTTTACACTCTTACTGACAATGGAGGAACATTCCTTTTGCTCTGCATCCTCTCCAGCATAGGCTGTCATCTGTGTTTTGTTCTTAGCTATTTTGACACATGTAAGATGTGGTATCTCAAATTTGTTTTGATTTGCATTTCTCTGATGGCTAAAGATGTTGAGCAATTTTTAAGTGTCTTTCAGCCATTTGTAATTCTGTTGAGAATTCCCTTTTTAGCTCTGAACCCTATCTGAAACATCAAGTATAAGAAACATATGCTTGAAATTTCATGTCTGCAATAAAAGATAAACCTGAACCTTAGTAAAGGAACCCATGAATGTAGAGATGACACTATTCATTACTGTTTGGGAGTCATAATCTTTTCTTAAACATTAGAATAGTTATTTTTGATAAATAAAAAAAAATCAGTAAACTCAATAATGATGAATATAGCCTTTCCGGTCTAGTTATCCAGAATTTATTTGGTTTGTTTCATCTATATAGATAGAATTGCACATTTGTAAAACTGGTAGTCTTTTATAATCAAATAAAGAAAAAAACTAGAGCATCAAAAAAAAATTCCACCTTTACAGGGAAAACAAGACTAGGGTCATTAGCCTTTAATGGGTTTTAATGTCTGGGGACATTGAAACAATTACTACTTGGAGAAAATGATTAAGCTAGCTGCAAAAACTATTCAGGAACAGTTAAACACTTACGAATGTTTTCAGATTTGGTCTGTGAGTTTAATGACCATCTCTGTACATTTTATTGCCGTGATAGTGGAATTATGCTGCCTGGTATGGAACAAGTCCTAAAAAAAACAAACAAATCTTTGGCTATTTTTACCAAATATAGAAATACTTAGCAATTTGTCCAACCACCCCTACAGAATCACCGTTTCAAATGAGTCAATCAACATAGTTCTAAATCTTTGAAAAGAAAATTTTACTTCCCTGGTGGTATATCTTTCTGAGTCACAGATACCTTGGCTCATCAAACATTGGATAGCTGGTGTGACTTTTAGTGGAAAATACTTCTTAAAAAAAAAAATCCGTGCCTTTTGTATAGTTTTGTATGAGCACATTACTTGGACAAAAGTAGTATGTATTTGCTTATGCTAAACAAATTCAAGACACAATGTGAAAAATTTGGTGCTACAAGTTACAATCCATTCATACAAATAAATCCTGTAATTTACTGCTGTGTAACCAATTGCAAGGTGCTTCACAGGAAGTTAACCTTAGAAAGTTTTCTGTAACGTAACACATTAACTCTGATATGATGTGCTTCTGTCAACTTAGTTGTTGCACATGAATCTACTGGTATTTTAATTATTATCTTCAGCTCTTCTTCCTATAGTCAGTGCCCTGACAACAATTCAAGCCATGGCTCCTTATGAGCTTAAGTTAAAGCTCTGTCATTCTATTTACCAATAAGACTCAAAAGACAAAGGTTGGTATGGAAACCTGCTGTCTTAGAAAGGTTCCATAGTAACTAACTGACCTTGCTTTTTTGCCTGGAGACACCTCAATAGACACTTGCCTTAGAACCAAAAGGAAACTCAAATTCTACACTCTGCCCTTTCCTTCTTGTGTGTCTTTTCTGGGCGGATTTCTGGATTCTCTATGGCTGATTCCTTGTCAGCTAGTCCCTGGTCCTGCTCCTTGATTCAAGGTTTAATTTTATTGGCAAGTCTTGTGAGTGTCAGAGTGCAATCGAGCAAAATATCGAACAATGTAGATTTTTAAGGTTCATACTTCATCCTCAAAGGGAATGCCTTTGAAAATGGGTCCTGTACTTGAAAAACCATAAAAATTAAAATGTTTAATCAACCAGAAGCTCTTGACTCATTTTTCATAAAATTTGCTCATTACTATAAAAATTAACATTATTTTACATCATGAGATTATTTCTGAGCTAAACATTAAGCAAGTCATCTAGACTACATCTGGAGTGATGCATTCACCATTACACTTAAGTCTGGTATTAAGTGCAGAATCTTCCACATTCTTTGGTCCAATCTTGAGAGCAAGTTCTAAGCAGAACACAAAGATGGAATCCTTCAAATTGTTAAAATCTGATATTTTTCTCATTTAAAAATATTTACAGTTGCCAAAGGGATCTTGTGGGTCTCAGCATAAATGCTCATCTAAGGAAATATTTGACAAGATAAAAGATCTTTCATATGTGACAAACTGTTACTAATTATCAGAGCAAGGTAGTTGGGATTTATAAATTCAGACAAGATAACCTTACTTTCTGACTTTGAATGTTGTAACATATGTTTTTTTTTTAAAATGGCTTGTTTGGAACAAAGAAATGGATTTTCTGAGTTGTAAATATGTGTATGTTACATTTATTTTCAAAATTTATACTATGAAATAGTAAACTGTACACACAAATGCTATATTTTTACAAAGCATACTTTGAATATTAGAAAAATTTAGAAACTTTTGAAAATTATGCTGTAATCACACAATAGTCTAGGGGTCTGTCTGAGTATGTGTGTGTGGAGGGGTGTTACCTGTATTTATCTTTTTATGTAATTAAAATTTGTCTGTCTGCAAATTGTGTACAAACATCTACCTATTTTGCATCTACTTTTGCCATTAAACATGTTGGCAGAGCAACCATCAAGAGAACTGCAGCACATTTACCTTGATAATAAATTTTCCAAGATAATAGTTGTAGTACTTTAATGTATATAATTAAATATTTTTATTTTTTTAATATGTGTGTACACTGAACATAGGTACAGTACTCAGTGAGTTCATAAGGGCTTGAAATGCTTTGATTCAGTGCTTGGGTTGAATGGAGCTATTCTATTAGGGTCCAGAACAATAAGCATTCTTAAACTCCAAGGCACTCTCCTACTTTACTCTGTATTTTAATACAAAGAATGAAGAAGAAGCCATATGGGATCAAATACAGTACCAACAATGAGAATCTCTTTGAGTTATAGGTCAGGGGAATCAGTACAGGATCAAATGTAGGGTAAAAACAATCACCTTGGTTGTCTCCCACACTATGAAGATAAGATCATATTGTAGAAAACACTACATATTTCAGACACAGTCTTGCAGGAATCATCTTGGATCTGAACCTGAAGCTTACTTTCTCCTTGACGCCTAGTTTCCACAGTACAAGAAGTTGGAATGTAAGTTGAAAATGGAGAAGAGTATTTAATATAATATCATCTGTGATGCCTATAAATCACAATAACCAGCTTGGTAAGATATCCCAAAAGGTTCCATTACAGCTGCAGTTAAGCAAAGACCTCTGTAAATGGACTTAATGTCCAGTTAAAAGAAGGGAGATCCTATTGTAAACTTAGCCAACCTCCCATGACTAGTTAGAACATGAAACCCAAAGAAGAATTTATTCCTGCCACTTTTCCCAACCAGTATAATCTCTAACTGAATTTAGATTATTAGCTGAGTTTTAATGCTTATCCTTATACCCTTGGATCAGTGTAGCTCTCACATACCGAGTATCACAGCTCATCAAAATGCAAACATGGAGTTCTAGCCTCAGTTGGAACATCTCAAAAACAAACTCTTCTTGTTTAGGTCCAGAAAACATCATGGAAGAGGGTTGTAAGAATAAAAAGACCTGAATATCTGCTGCAAGATTGTGTTGTCTATAAAAGACACACACACACAAAATTCTCAACCATATGGCTGCCTAAATAAAATCTATTAAAATGAGGAAAATCTCAGAAACCCTATCTCTAGATGAAGATCTAAAGGTAATAAATGATTGCTTCGAAAGAAAGAATCAATCTTCCTAAATGATTATCTAATACTAATTGATAAGTTTTAAGAACATAAGTAACAATGAAAGGACTCTTGAGTGCATGTGTGCACAAAATAATAATTTAAAATGAAACTATTTAAATGAAATATAAAAATTAAAATATTTTGTATAAAATCAAGTAAAAATGACCTTCAAAAAATTGTAAATTAAATTGAAATTATTAAAATTTCAGTATCATGACCCAAAGTCTTTTGTTGTGTACACAGGATTTTTGCCACAACTGTGATTACATAAATAGATTTATCATCAGTAAACTAGAGTCATGTAAGCCCATTACTGTAACCATATAGAATTTAATTTTCAAAATCTAAATTATCATAGCTTTGTTGGGTTTATTTTTATTTAGCTTTATATCTTTCATAAATATAGTTTTAGACTGGAGAAATAAAGGCTCAATAAATAATGTGATAAAACAAGGTTTTTTTTTTACTCTGAAATACTTGTCTATTTTAATATTTGTCTATTTTACAACCTAGTGAAGTCAAGTTATACTTTTGACATTATTCTTGGGAAATATTCCTATTTCCATAATTTTAATTAAAAATTTGCTCTGAATTACTATTGATAAGTGGTTATTAATCATGTGGGTTGATACCTCTGTTCTAAAGATTCATTTTATAAACTAACCTGCTAAGCATTGCCAAGCTAGTCTACATTTTTAACTTAAGTAGCTTTTTCTAATCCAATGTGACACTATTTCTGCATTTTCTATCTCCTGTGATGATCATAGCTACCACAGTTATATTTGCCTTCTATCCATTATTCCTAGGTAGTCATTAAGTCTAGTAGTTTACAACTTTCCAAAAGTTCTTGCTTTAGTTTTTTATTGCATATGGTACAATGTCTTATTTTTAATTCTAAACACACTTTATAAGTTTCTAAAGCCAAACAGTATAGATCAATGTTGGAGACAGCCATACAGATTGGATACAGTATTGATTTATGGTCATCAACTTTCAATCGGTCCCCACAATAGTCAGTGATTTTTTTTATGACCGCTGAACAACTCAGTTTTTATGTTTAAATAAATGTTGTTTCTACCTTAAAATGTTCTATTTCTTTAGTATTCCTGTTTCTCAGAACTTTGACTCTTAACTCAAAACTCAAACCACCCACTTCAGAGATTAATTTTTAAAAAGAGAGACCAGGAATGGAAGAGCACTACTTTCCCTATAGCAAAGATAAACACCCCAATACATATTTATCTAGATGATAGTGCTCATATAAAGAGTCTCTGGCCATTCTTCCATGGTAGGTGGATGATTTTATTAACCCATATTCTTTACTGCCTTTTTTGGTAAATCCTTCTTGAATGCTGCACGTGTCCTGCTATATTGCTCTCCTTAAAATTCAAGCATAGGGAAAGCCTTACTCAAACACTTCTCACCTCCTTCTTTTTCTTAACACAAAATTATCCAAAGTATGTTCCAGTGTAAATAACTTCATCATTTACCTCTTCGCTTCACTGAAGTGTAGGCTAGTTTTTACTCAGGGAACACTGAAACTGTGGTTGATGAGATATTTGTCTAATATTCTCACAATTGAATATCTTCTTGCAGTGTGTAACCTAGGGGAGCAAGATGAGTCTCAAGAGAATGTGCATGGATGACATGAGCAGAACCATGTAGGGACTCTGATGCCTCAGACCGGTTAGATCACCAAGGCCTTCACAGAAGAATGACAAGCTTTTCCTGCTGTAGGTTGAGAAATGATGGAACATTGGCTAAAACCTGTATTTGCAGACAGTAGTTACTGTAGCTTCCTCCTACCTGATGTAGGTATTTAAATGCAGAAATCATCAGCCTCTTCTTCCAAGAAGACTGTAATTTGGGATTACTGTCCTACTGAGACCTCCGACCAAGGTGAGCTAAACTTCCTCTCACTGTATGTCATGTATGTCATAAGTATACTGATTTTCTAAGTTGCTTGTGTATGTGTTTATGGGGGAGGGGCTGTGAGTGTGTGTCTCCATCTGAGTCTATAGCCTACTGGGTCTCTGATTTTCTGAATATCTGTCTTTTTTTTTCATTTACTATCACCCCACAGGGTGGGGGGTGTCAATGTCAAAATCATCCAGGTTGTGGTAAAGTTGCTCCCTGATTTTTACTTTACTTCCCAAGTCATGTCTTTCTTGATGATGTTAGGCCACTTTCCATCTTGTGACAAAGCCAAAAGAAGAAGCATGTTTTGGGGCCTACAGTTTTAAAAGTTACTTCATAGATTTTATGTAGGTGATAATAGGTGAGTAGGGGCATCATATCAGTACCTTATATCAGTCTCTCAGAAGATACACAAGGACTCAGAGTTAAAGCAAATAAATTCTGTCATAGTAGTGTATTTTCAATTATTTCTAGTAAATTCACAGTATCATGGTTAAAATAATCTCTGAGTTTTTATTTTAAAAATTCATACAATATTGTTGACCATAGCCTTCCTTCTCTTCTAGCACCTTTCAGGTCCTCTCTATTTCCCTGCCCATACAATTTCCTCTCTCTCTCTCTCTCTCTCTCTCTCTCTCTCTCTCTCTCTCTCTCTCTCTCTCTCTCTCACACACACACACACACACACACACACACACATACACACACACAGTAGCTTGTTTATCTTCAGTTTTTGTTCAATTTCTTCCTTTTAAATGAATTGAATTATTATAAGAATTAGAACATTTACCCCAATTTATTTATCTTATTTCAAAATTTTCAGTGTCACTCAGCTTTGAACAAACGTAAAACAAATGACACAATTAAGTCTTAGTTTACAAAATCATATGAGTTAGATAGTAAAACATACTTTTTAAAATTAAAGTTTGGATAATACAAACAAAACTATCTTTTTTAAAAAGTCAACATTTAGGAACCACGAGAACATTATGATCCATAAAATTATCCAGATATGGAAAGCAAATGCCCATGACTCCATTAATATATAAAATGAATGTAAAGGAGTTGATCTCCATTAAAGCTAATAAAACAGTGGTTACTAGAAAGTGAGGAAAAGGAGAGGAGGGGTGGTAAGTGTGAGAGACTGAACCCTGGCCCAAGTTTACAGATGGAAAGAAAAAGGGAGTTCCATGTTCTTCTACACATTCACCACATCTAGCTAACTCAATAGCATGTATCTCAAAGTACCCAAAATATATTGTCTACTTCCTCAATAAACATAAGTATTTAAATAATGTGTATGTTAGTTACTCTGATTTGATAATTATACTATGCATACATGTATTAAAATGTCACATTTTTCTTTTTAAATGTATATCAAATTGTGTTATGTAAGACTAAAATTGAAAAGCACAGTTTTAGAAAATATATCAAGCCAGGTGGTGATGGTTCATACCTTTAATCCCAGAACTCAGGAGCCAGAGGCAGAAAGATCTCTGTAAGTTCAAAGCCAGCCTTTTCTACAAGTGAGTTCCAGGGCATCAGGATTACACATGAAAACCTTGTCTTGAATAAAACAGTAGAAACACAAGAAAATAATGGTGATGCACACCTGTATTTATGACGCTTGGGATGTGAAGGCAGGAGTGTCAGTGAGTTCAAGCCAGACTTCTCTAAAGAACAAACGTTAGGATAGTTGAGCTACTGTAGATGCTGTTTCAAAACAAAACAAAAATCCAAATGAAATCAAATAAAAATTAGGCCAGTTCAATATGTAGCAACAGTACTTATAAGATAGCATGTAGTATAGATGCTTCATAGGTAGGATGCCCAATCCTATTCATGCATACAATAGCACATGAATCCTTTAGCTATTTTAAGAATTTTCAGAAGCTTGTTCTCAGTGGTGCGTCTACCATTAAAACAGAAGCAATAACTTATTCATATTTTTTCTGTTCATTTCGCTAAATAGAGTCTCACATGATCTTAGACTGTGAGCTTAGATCTCAAGATCACAAGGTAGTTGAGGATGATCTTAAACTCCTAATCCCCTGCCTTTGTTTCCCAGGAGCTGTTATAGGTATACACTATCATGCCCAGCCTTTATTTTTCTTTACAATTCATTGTTAGTTAATAGTTTGCTTTAATTGATTGTGTGCCATGTTTTTCCATTAGTTCAAATCCATAATCCACTTTCATAAGTAGCTCAAAACAAAATGGAATGATATGCACAAACTCTACTTTTTATGAGAAAGCATCCATACAGCCAGTAATTGAAAATCAAAGTTGATCATTTTGAAATATCAGATTTACATAGGCTTTTTAAAAAAAATTTATGAAGCTATATTGCACAAAATGTACTCTCAGAATACATGTATTATCTCTGTCTATCTACACATATATACACACTAACATTTATACATATATATACCCATACACAAATATGTGTGAACACATTATAAAAAATTGAGGATCTGGATCAGTATACAAGGTTTTGATTAGTTATATATTATATAGTATACATTACTCATCTGTCTTGAGTTTTCCATATTGTATATGAAGAGTTTAGTCTGGACAGAGTACATCTTATTAAATATAAATAAACTACTTTATAAGCAAACAGCAGTTTTATATCTAATGAGTGTCAGAGCTGAAAACAATGAAATATTCTACCATCTTTCTTTAACTGTAAGTTCTCTTTCTATCTAAATTACACAAAAAACAAAATAATTGTAGACATTAAAAATGTCAGAAGCAAAGACATAATAAATTTCTAGCGTAATTACTAAAAACATAGTTTTAGAATTTACTCTCGAATTACATTTCATAAAATACAGGCTGAAATTTCTTAGACAAATTTATAGTTTTGTTTCCTTTTTTAAAAAATACAATGAATACACATTAAAATGTAGGAAAATACAAGAAGTATCTTGTCTTCAAATTTAGCATAAATAATATCAAATAAAATGTAAATAATCTTTAAAAGCACAGAAGGGGCTTATACGAAATAAGCACACTACCATTTAAAACAATAATTAAGTTTTGCTATGATAGCATCCCAGACATGATGACATTCACTTTTATATTTCATTTTAAAAATATCCACCATTTTTATGTATACATTTATCAAATAGTACAGTTTTTTATTTACTTTGTATGCTATACATCCATAGAATCACTGTCTGTAAATTTTGGAAACTACTTGAAGCATTTTTCCTAATGTATTCACATTTTTAAAAATCATAGTGCAGCCACAAGGGCTTTGAAGATTTGAAAATGTTCCAAACTACAGAGTCATGAACAAAACACTACAAATTAGTAGCCATATAAGGATGTTCTGAAAGGCACCACCAGTTTCATGTTCTTCATTTTGAAACAAAGCTCAGGTTTTATGCCATCACGATGGTCTCTGTGTGATTACTAGTGCTGGTTTTAAATGCCATAAACATAAAAACAGATTTATTATCTTACAGTTTTGGAAGCTGAAAAACACTAACATCTTCACTATCTACTATGTTCCAACAACCCCACATTTTTGCTTTCCTTTTATAAAGATCTCAATATACTTTAACCACTAGGCATTCTGGGATAAGAGTTCCATCTCAAGATTCTTCATTTATTCATAGCTGCAAAACCTCCATCTCTATCATTTAAGAAGATCCCTATGCACAGGTTCCAGTAATGTAAGCATCATGAATTTGGGCGTCTTGGTGGCCTGTTATTCTGCTTATCACAGATGACAAAGACAATTTCAATTTCACATTCAAAATGTTTAGATCTTTGGAGAAGACACATTGAAATCTATAAGAAATCTAGGGAGCTACAGTAGAAAGGATATAGCTCAGGGGGGACGAGTTATTAATGGGTTCAGGTACATAGCTCTTTCTTGCCAGCATTTGAATTTGTGCTAGAGATTCTCTCCCTAGGAAAGCTTCATCATTTCTTCAGTGAAGGTCTAAATAAGTTATAAGACAAGTGTTTTTTTATGGGGGTTATAAATATCTTATCTAAAATATTTTTAAATGCCAGGTATTGATATTATATAAATTCATATATTATTTTATTCAAGATATTGTGATATGTTGATTCAACAAGATACTGTTTGAGTTTGCTCATTCTTGCATTCACACTGGATACCTCAGTGTGAAAAATGAGACTTTAAAGTGGCACATGGTGCGTTTCAAAGTGTCTTCTCTTCTATTTGATTTTGCAAGTCTGAATAAATAAGAAAAATAGCAATTGACTAACATACAATATTTCAACAAGGTAGTGACTAACATACAAATATTTCAGTAAGCAGTGTCCCACATACTTTCCAGCAGTTTTGATAATAATAAAACATCTTAAGAAGCTATATTTATACTTATAAAGATATTTGTATATGAATGATCCACCCATATTACAGAATATTTTACTGACCATGGTCATCATCATGTACTGATGAAGCAAAGTTTCTAAGTATTGTTAGAGATGCACCTTATAGAGTAATAGTACATAATAATATCTTTGAGAATAAATGTGCCTAGCTAGTACACATTTGTACTCTATATGTATCTGAATGTGTTTATAATTAGACAGGCATATGAATGCAACAAAAGCTCACCAAAATATGAGTAACAAGTATTTCTGAGATGTGTGACTTGAGAAAAATGGAATGGAAATTTACTATTCCATTCAGTAAATTTCTAATCAAATAAATTTGACATTAATTTATTGTTTTAAAGTGAAAGTTTTAAAAAGTAGAAAATTGGTATTAAATATACTTTCAAGTGAAAGGTAGGGAGAGACATACGTTTTAAATCTTAGGCTAAAAGCTTAAGTGTAAATTATTAGTAGGGTTCATTCAGGTAGAAACCACTGGAAAAAAGTCATTCTAAAAAGCAGAGCATCATAACTACAGGCAAGCATTAATGCATGTGCACCATATAATTACTTCATTTGAGATTATACTGCCTAAGATGAGACTATCTTTGATTTTTCTGCTGACATTCAGGACATAAACCTGCAATTAAGAACTTAACAGCTCTTTTTACGACGAGGATGGCAGTGATACTAGTGGTACACTGGCTCAGCTTTTATGCAAGTTCTAACTAAAATGCAATCGATTTTCAAAGTGCAACACAATTGTTTTGAGAATTATTTGATTATCTCCTGTTTATAACCAAAGGTTTTTAATTCACAGATATCCACTCTGGAGAAAGATCATTTCAATTGAACTATTAAGACTTACTTGAACTTAAGCCACTTAGAGAAGAGACAATGTAAACACTTAGATTCATTCAACCTGTTTGTGGCTTAAAATGACATTGCACATATCCTAAGAGCAGGAAAAAAATAAAATTTATGATAATGAAGGAGTTTTGTGTAATAGAAAATATGTATAAGTTAGATGGTAGATAATTTAAATAAACTGTTATTACTAGAACACAAAAAGGTCTTGTCGACGCTACATTTGATCCAAAAGGGCTTTGTGATTTAACAGATTTGAGATGAAACAAACTACCAAATAAAACAACTTCAGCTGAGAGAATTGTTAGGAGAGAACTGCTGCTTAAAACAAAGTTGAGTCAGAAAAAAACAATAGAGAATGATGGAATGTCCGGCTGGGTCCGACATATTAGTTACTGAACGGTACTAACAGGCAGATTCACGAGACTTAGAGGTGGGGAGAAAGGAATCCAGGAGAATCCAGGATCTAGAACGCATGGAGACTCTCAGACAATTTTGCATGCTCCCCCCTTTCTCCCTCCCTCCTTTACCCCCCTCTGTTATTTGTCTCTAGATGATTCTTCCTTGTTCTAATTCTAAGGTTTTCCCTTTGCTTACTTCTCTAGTCCAGCCTCACCAGCTTAATATTTTCTACTGTCTTGTCCTTTAAGATTCTAAAGCAATGACTCTCATAAATTCTATTTTAAGGTGCTAAAGCTACGGATACTAACAGCTTTCTATATATGTTTAACAAATAATGAAAAAGAAACCAGATGTTGTGCATTCAGAAACTTTGTGACACTATGAAAAGTTCAGCTCTACATTTGCTTCACAGATATAAAAGTAGGAGAAAAAAAATCCAGGTGAAAGTCACAGAAAATACTTTAAAAAGTCATAAAAGACAATTAATCAACTCAAAGCAAAGAGATGCTATCAAGGCTGTAAAGGTATTATCCATTCTGGTCACAAAAGAATAAAGCTTGATATTAACAACAAAAGAAATGACAGGAAATGTAACAACTCACAGAAAGTAACAGCACACTACATAATAAAAACTGGACCAGGGGAGACAACAAGGAAGAAATTTCAAAATTTCTAGAATTGGATGCAAACAAAAATATAACATACAATAATCTGTGAACACGATAAAAGTAAGATGTTAACTTATTTTTAGACATAATTTTCCAGTGCATATGTAAGAAGTCTTTTATATCCCACCTTAGTCTTCTGAAATCCACCACCAGTCAAAGTGACTTCTAAAAGTTATTATATTAAATATTTATTGCATATCTATCATTAATTATAAATGTATAGAAACATATAGGGTATGAACTGATAGTTTTAATGTCAAGTTTTAAGGGCATATACAAATATTACTCAATAAAATCACAAGTTTTCTAAATAAAGTAAACATCCTGACAATGAATATGCCTTAAGGCTGAGGCATTTTTTTTTTCTTTTTTAAACTCTCCTTGTTGAAGTGTTTCACTGCACAGGTCCTTAATAAACAATGACACATTTATTTAAAATTAGTGTTTAATATGTGAAATTGGGCTTTTTATAGTGTCTCAAAGTTCCTGAATGTACAACACCTAACTGGTGTGAATAGTTGAGTGTGTTGTGTCTCTCCAGGAAATTCTTATTCCATTCTAATATAAATTGCAAACCAAACATAATCTGACATTGCACAGAGCTTCCTGAAGAATGAATATAGAACCTGAGACACAAAATGTACAAACTACCCATAGCATTCTCTTATTGTGCCCCATATTTTGAATGGGAAGTATAAAAAGATAGCCTGGTATAATTAGAACACTAAGCTGAGACAGAGAACTTGAGTTACATATGAGAACCCGAGAAGTGCACCTAACAAACATGTGACATAGAGGTTAGGTTTTGCTTAAGTCCTCTGAATCTGTTGGGAAGTGGGCTGGTGTGGGGATATAATAAAAGATCCAAAAGTTATGGAGATATCAGAAGGATCTACCCACAGTCAGTCTAGGAGGATCAGACAGTAGTAACTCACAACTTTAATCCCAGCAACAGGGAGTATCTCAGGAGTGACCTACACCCTTAATCCAAACTGAGTTTGAGGTCATTTTAGCTTGCAGAAGGAGTTCCAGGCTCCCAGGCAGGCAATGGTGGGGCCACGCCTTAATGGAGCAAAGAGAGTATTTGAGGCAGGCATAGAAAAACAGAAAGGAGAAGAAGCCAGGAAAAGCCAGGCTGAGGAAGCTGGAAGACATTTGGGTGAGATCCGACTGTGGTGTTTACTCTCTCTAATATCTCTGACTTTCCCAGAGATCTGGCCCTGATTTTCCTTTACATGCAACAGGCTGGCATCTCAGTTGAAAAAATTGGTGTGTAGCCAGAGTAAAAAAAAAATGATAGAATTATGGAATGGTATATTTGAATGCTCAATACAAAAGAACCTACTGAAATGTGATCTAGCCTCTAAAAAGTATACAAATAAAAGAAAATTTTAAGAATAAAGTAGAAATTGAATGTTTAATTGATGTTCAAAGGTGAACTTGTCCCTGTTAAGTATAACGTGATTATTTTGGCTTTAAATTGTGTGTGTGTGTGTGTGTGTGTGTGTGTGTGTGTGTGTGTGTGTGTGTGTGTGTGTGTGTGACAGAGAGAGAGAAAATAAGCAAAAGTAGGAATAGGAAAAAATTGTATGATTCAATAAATGCAATATTTTTCTAGTTAGTCCCCCTAAAAATGCATAGGCAGCAAAACTTCCCCAGTTGCATGATATATAGGATCCTGACATCTGGGACTTAGCCAGCTATGTAGTCACAGAATGCTTTTACTATAGGTGGTCCATCCCCATATACTTCTTAATATCTCTCAGACTGGAAGGCAACAGCATTTGTCTTCGAATATGAGAACATGCTGCATGTTTTAGAGGTCACATTTTTCTCCTTCAATTGAGTTGCAATACACTAAATTACTTTAGTGCCCTTGGGAGAAGATTCAAATACAGAAATAAAAACAATGTATCTGTTTACGAAGAGGAAAATCTCAAGCCCTAATAAAATTGGGCAAAAGGCAGACTTTATATTTAATGATACTAATGGAGTTAAAAAAAAAAAAAACAAAACTGTGTTTGATCTACTTAACTAGTCCTCTGTTTTAATCTTTCATTAGGTTTATCAGGACAGAAAAAGTGAAGGGTGTGCTGAAGGAAAAAAACACAAAGAATTTCTAGTCAACCTAATATGTAGTTATGTAAATTTATTTACATTTGAAACAATATTTTCTACTTTAAAACAGAGTAGGTATAGGAGGAACTTATCTTTTATATAATGAAATGGAATTTAATGTATCATATTGGTTTAGGAAACAAAAATTCAAGGCTGGAGAAATGACTCAGTGGTTAAGGAAATTTTGTATGCTTATAGAGGACACTGATTTAATTCCCAGAACCCACATGAAGGCTCATAACCATGTTTAACTTCAATTCCAAGGGTTCCAAAAACCCTCTTATGACTGGTAGGCACTAGAGAAGCACATGGCATTCATACATACTTAGATTCAGGCAAGACATTTATGAACAAAAGTAATTAAATAAGTAAATAAAAACATCAAATAATAATACAATAAACACATTTGATTTTCCATTAGATTCACCTTATATTTCCTCCTCCAGCACAAGCCAGTCTCCACTGATAGCTGACTAGGAAATGCTGAGCTAAGGTGTCTGAGCAGGATTCTTTTAGTCTGACAGTAACAAGGTAAACAGATAGCTCGTTTCCTCCTCCCTAGAATTCAATATCTCTCAGAATCTCAGTTTAAATGTTATCATTTGCTTCTTTAATCTACAATTTATACATGTAATATAACCTCTGATTGATTAATGACTTATAAGTGTTTTGCTAGTTGTTCTTAGCTTACTGTTTGCTTTGTAGGTTATATTTTTATGTAACGTCTCCCTGTATAACCTAGGCTGCCCTCAAATTCTTGATCTTCCCGTCTCATCTTCTGGAGTCCTACGATTTTATACATATATCATGGCATCAGCTCTCCATAGTTCTCATTAACATCAATTTATGTGAGCTATTTTACTCTGATATGTGCAGAAATATATTTAATTGATTTTTATGGGTGTGTATTTGTGTTGCGTGCATAAACATATGTATAGGGGGCATGAAAGCCCATAAGAAATTTCAAGTTTCACTTTCTATCAATCTCTACTTATTGATTTAAAGATGTCTCTTCCTTAAGCTGGAAGCCAGAAACTCCTAGTTATCTAGCTTTATTCCTATGTCCAAGTTCCTCAGAGCTCAAACTACTGGTGTGTGTGTGTGTGTGTGTGTGTGTGTGTGTGTGTGTGTGTGTGTGTGTGTGTGTGTGTGTGTGTAAAAGAAAGAGAAAGAGAGAGGTTATAGTTTTGCTTTTTTCTCTTTGTTTTCTAAAGTGAAAAAGAAACATGAAAGTCATGGAGTGCTGTAAGATTTTGTGTATGCTCTAAAATTACCTTGTCTGAAGAGAGGCCAGAGCCAGCCACTGTGTTAGCCATAGGAGCTAGGAGGTGGCTTCACAAACCTTTCATCTCTCATAGGATCTCTCACCTTTAATCCTAGCATTCTAGAGGCATAGACAGTTGGATCTCTGTGAATTCAAATTCACCCTGGGCTACAGGAGATTCATTTTCTGTAAAAGGGAAACAGAGCCAGGCAGTGGTGGCACACACCCTTAATTTCAGTACTTGGAAGTCGCAAACCTTTAATCTCTGCACTAGTAAGGTTGTGTCAGGAAGTGATATGGCTGAGCAGAGAAAGGAATGTAAGACAGAAGGAGACAGGAACTCAGTGCTATTCATTTTGAGCATTATTGGAGACAGGTTCTCCCCATTTTTGCTGAAGAATTGGCTAGGTGAGAAGTGGCTATGGCTTATTTCTCTCTGATCTTTCAGCATTTACCCAGGTCTGGATTTTTATTATAAGAATAATTAGGATGAGTACAACAATGGAGTCAGATGAGTGAGAAGCTGGAGAGGAATTACAGAAGGAAAATGTTTGAGAATAAACACTATTTAAACATTTAATTTTTAAAAATTAAATTAATAAGTGTTAGTAAACTTGATAAAATAGTAGGAAAATCCATAAGTATTTCAGTTTATCATAAACACATTTGTGAAGGGATCTTGAAGGCAGATATTTTATTTCTTTATTTATTGGTATAGTTTGAGAGAGTCTCTGTCTCACTGTATAGTTCAGGATGGCTGCAAATTTGCATAAACTTTCTGCATCTGCATCACAAGTGCTAATACAAAAGCAGACCATCATGCCCACCCAGTTTTTATATATTTTATACAAACTAATGATAGTGTCTTTAAGTGACCATGAGTATGGCAAAAATAGGTAGGTTCAAAGATAAATGAGTTTAATTAGTAAAATAAATGATATACTTCAAAGTAGAAGAAAAAATATTTTAATTTATTTACCACAAAATGTTAACTTTTAAGGTAGTGGTTGTATTTGTTACCTGAATTAATAATTATAAACTTGTTTACAAACTAAAATATTACATTCTATCTCTCATTAACATCTACAAAATTTATATTTATAAAAAAAGACAAGAAAGACCTCTTCTTGAATTCTAAGTGCATGGTTTCTATGAACAATTTAGGTATATAGAGAGGACTCAGAAGTTAGGAACACTTGCTGCTCTTAAAGAAGATAGGAATTTGAATTCCAGAATCCATATCAGATAGTTGATAACTTCCTATAACTCAAGCTGCAAGGGATCTGAATCCCCTATTTTGGCTTCTGTAAGCACTAAAGTGCACATATTCATACATGGGCACTATTGGCACTATTTCTTTAAAAAAAAAAAAGACATGAAATAGACTAACAGGAAACAAGACAAGTAACTTCTGATATAATTTAAGAAGATGTAACTGGAAAGGTGACTATAGCTAAGGGTACCAACTGTTTTTCAGAGAAAGGAGATTTAGTTCCCAGCATCCACATGACTATTCAGAATCACCTAGAACTCCAGTAGCAAGAGGTCTGATGACCTTTCCTGGCCTCTGTGGGGAATGCATGTATGTGCTGCCATTATGATCATGATCTAAAATGACAAGCTATTCATACAAAATTGACCATGTTCCCCTCACAAATCCATTTTATTACAGAACCATTTTCCATGTACAGTTTGGCCTCTGACCTTTTTTATGTAGATATGACAGAAGAGGGTACCAGATCAAATTATACATTGTTGTAAGCAACCATGTAGTCACAGAGAATTGAACTCAGGGTTTCTGGAAGAGCAGCCAGTACTCTCAAACTGAGCTCTCTCCCCAGCCAACCCTTCATAATTTTGAAATTATTATATTGACCAACTTGATACTCTTCTATAGATTATATTGGTTTTCCATCTATATCTTATATAAGATATGCTATAAATTACCAAAAATTGCTATTTGATTTAGAATATTGACAATATGGATGTTATCAGATTTCAATTAATATTGCTTAGTAATTCCAAATGAAAAAACGATGTGGGATGTCTTTCTGTATGCTGTGAATATCATTCATTAATACAGGGACTGTTTGGACATATGTAATGCATCTTAGAAGGAGGTGGGACATCTGAGCATAGATACAGGGGAATGAGGGCAGAGCCAAAGGGAGATGCAATCCAGCCACCCAGGAAGAAAGATGTAAAGAAATAGGTTAGACACGGGCCACACGACAAGACAGATTAATGGAAATGGGTTGAGTTAAGATGCAAGAGCTAGTTATCAATATGCCTGAGCCATAGGTCAATCAGCATGTAATTAATATAATCCTCTGTGTGTTTCTGTGGGACTGCAGGTCTGTGGGTTTGGATCACAGGCCAGACAAGCCAGAAACTTTCTTATTACAAACAAAGTCTAGTAGATCTAAATGTTATTGACCTAGCTCTCTAAATGTCTGCAATTCTCAATGTATCTCATAAATGCAGAATGCAGTTTAATTTCTTTGATAATGAATATTAAGTTATGTATACTTGTTAATGAATGTCATCACTGGAGTATTTAAATGATAACTGTTCAACTTTCCATTTATTCTGGAGGCATGTATATAATCTTCCAGACATACCAGTAGTCTGCAATCAGTATTGTATTTCACAGGGAAGGAATCCAAGGCTGATACATCTGAACTGAATGTTACAATTGGGCCAAGAATAGGAAGAATTGCTAGTGAGAGGAAAGCCTGGCTTGTTTGCTGCCAAAGCTGAAACATCTCAAGCACAACATGCTAGATATTCATTGAAAGCTCTATTCACTGTTTACAAGGATAGGGAAGATTGGGAATTACAAGATTGCAAGAGACTTAATTATCTTGTCCAAATCAAATTACTTCTTACGTTACACAGTATTTGGTAGTAGCAAGTTGAGAATTCCTGCTGCCTTACCAAGGCCATGGAGCTGTTAAAATTGACTAGGTAATTAAAATGTAAAAAACTAAATTTTGCCACTTGTTTTAAGTACTTTCATCTCTTCATTGACTTGTTGGGGTAGAAGGTGGCTTGCATATTTTTATTTTTATTTATTTCAGTTCATCTGCTATCAAAATAAGAATCATAAAAATTTGCATATTTGTCTGAGAGTAGTACTTCTCCTTACCTTGTAGTACAGGCTAGGGTCCCTGGATTGAACATGCTTCCTTGAAAAACAAAATTATGCTGTATTTCTTATGTCAATCATAACTTAAATTTTTCAATTTTGAGTTTATTTAAACATGACAGGGTTTTAAACATTAATGCCAAGCCATCTGATAGAGTCCCTCTATTATTGTATAACGTTATCTTCCCAAAAAATGTGGTCATTTCTCCTGCATGTGTTAAGCGTATAAATTCTAAATTTAAAACTAAGAGGAAATTAATTTTCATCTATGTGATAGTAAGATACTATTTAATATTTCTAACCTATGTAGATGATGTACACAATGTTAAAGAAAATAAACCATGACTTCATTAATTATTGTTTGAGTAAAAAGTAGACATAATAAATCTAAAAATTGGTGCTTAGAGGGTGTTAGTATATTACATTAACTTTTGTATTCTTTCCCCTTTCTTTTTCTTTGAAATGGAGTCCTAGTGTGCAAACTAACCTATTTTCAACTCAAGACTGTCCAGCCTTGACATCTCAAACTATGGGGTTACAAACACACGTCAATACTTTATTATTTTTAATGTCCATAACAAATTGTCTAGGCTTTAAGAGATAATGTTAGCACTTTATTATTGCTAATACAATTGTAATGATCTAGGCAACTTAGTGATATTTTTGTTTTATCTTTTATAAATTAGTGCCAAGTTGACACGAACCAATCATTCAGCAAATACTCAACTTAAGTGACTTGGTTTTCTCAAAAGACCTGTTACGTTAACAATATATTTTTCTTCTCAGATATTTCAAAATTCTATACATTATACTACATTTACAAGCAAAAATGTAATTCTATCTGATATTAGAAAGTTGGCCGGAAGGATTGAAATTATTTATTTTGGTTAGTTCACTATTGGTAAATTTAAAAATAAACATGATTACTTTGTATATATGAAAAATCAGTAATTAATAGCATATTATCAATGGCACTGTCCTTCAAAGTTCTGATATATTAAGACTTCTTTATACTTGCTTTTAAGTTTTTTAAAGGCAAATTTCTAATAAACCAGTTTCATCGGATTTATTTACCTGAAGTTGCCACAAATCTTAGTTCATGTTATATTCCATACATGTATCACTGATCTTTTTAATGTTTATGTCTAGAGAAGGGATGTTCTAATATGAAATCTCAGCAGTAACATTCTTGAGGATAAATTATCATGAAATATAAAGTGAACTTAGAACAAAAAGAACCTGATTGGATTTTTTTCTCCTCTAGAAGCCTGCATAGCATGATCCAGAACTATGAAAGCCAATCAGCATCCAGGATGTGACCTAATCAAAAACAACTTGATTTTTCCATGTTCTGTGACCACGGCAAGGATGTTGAGAATGGGAAACCCTCCTTACTGTTTGTAAGAAGGCAAATTTCTGCAAGCACTGTGAAAATAAGTTTTACGGTCCCCTGCCTTCCCCTTTCCCCAAAATAACTCGAATTGTATCTGCCGTTTGAGCCAACTACACTATAACTGGGCATTACTCAAAAGCCTCTGCTACCTACTGGAGACAAGCTTATCCATGTTCTGAGCTGCTCCATTTGACTTACCTAGGATTTAAAAACAGCCAAAATATCTATCAGCTGATGGATAACAAAAACATGATATTTAGATGTGATTTTGTCCATCTGTAAAGAAAAATGAAACTAAGAAAATTTTAGGTAAATGATGGAGCTGGGAAACATTATATTGTGTCAGGTAACATAGACCCAGAAAGATAAACATCACATGTTTTCCAACATATGTGTGTTTTGAATCAAACCATTAAACTTGTGTGTTTAGATGGAGGTGCTGTAAAATTATAGGTTAAAACAGAGGAAGTTACTTATAACACTCAATAATATGAGCATCATAAGGCAAAGATGGTTGGTGCAAATGTTGCTTTGGCTTTAGTGACAGCCTTCAGTGTTGACCGAGGTACAAAATGTCAGGGATTTATGTGCAACACTGATATCTTACTCCAATAAATCCATAAGTGTAGAAGCTATGGAATAGGGGTGTTTCCCTTTCGTGAAGGAGAGAGGTGGTCTGCAGTGTTCAGCTTCAAAAGTCATGGAGTAAGATGAATAACATGTTCAATTCCTTGCCTTGAAGATACATATAGCCTGAGTGAAACTTAACTGATTTTAGAAAATTAATGAGTTTCTTTAGACTCCAAGTGCTGGGAAGCCTTGAAAATATTAGTGTGCTACCCTGAATAAACAGAGAAACAGAGGCATCAATGTGCGTGTTAACTAACCTTGTTTTAAGGAGAGACAGGCACAGGACTAATGGTAGGAGAGAAAATAAAACAAGAGAGGGAACTGAATAGATGAGGGTGTTCCTGAAAACGACAAAGCTTTCTTGTTTCTTGGTAATATGTTCTAGGGAAATTAGAATCCAAAAAGAAAAACTCAGACCATAAAAAATACCCTATGCCAGTGGCTTTCAGATTATCTTGCAAACTTAAAGAACAAAATTCATGGATCACAGAAGATGACTTTAAAAGGGGAGAATTAAGAGTGATGGAGAGAGAGAGAAAGAAAGAGGGGGAAGAGAGAGAGAATGAGAACAGATATCTGCTTATCAGGAGGGATTCCAGAAAATAGGTTACTATCTAGCTGCTTGTAGCTTGGGACTTAGACTCTTATGAAGAAGCCATGGAGAGGGATGGGTGGTAGGGAGCTTAGCGGCCAGTCTAGACCAGAAGCTCCATATGTGTGTCCAGGATTGTCCTCTCAAGTTCAGACACATCCTTTATTGTAGCCTCTGGGTAAATGTGATAATTTGAGGAATAAAAGATTGGGTACAAGAACTCCAAGTGGTCATTCCTACTGTGCCCACAAAAGACTTTTTTTTTAAGAACCGAAGTTTATCTGACCAAGTCTACCTGCTCTTGTCTTCCCAAGGATAAACTTTTCTACAGGCAATATTAAAATATACCACTGTAATTAGGAACAATTATAATATAATCTAGTACTATCTAGGTATAAATATATAGTACTTAGCAATATGTGACCTGTATTACAGTTAATGGGTCAGGATACTAAGACTAGTTAGCATAATTTTGTGTCAGAATATTTAAGAGATGTGATGAATGGCCATTCACAGAACCTTTACTTTCTCTGCATTTTTTCCCCAAGATTTTGCAAAGCATAGAGTAGATTCTGGACTACCAACTGCACTGATTTATTGCCTCCAGAAATAGTGATGTGATGACGTTTTTCTCTTCTAAATTATTTCCAAACTGTGTTAGGGTACTAAGCTAACTGCAACTGATCATATCAAAGGCATTAGCTGTCTAATGCAGTGATTCAGTGTGTGCCAACTTCTAAATGCTTAAAAATCCACATCCTTGAAATGAAGGAGTATTCAAGTAAGGTATCTACTTTGTATGGAAATGAAATGCACTTCAGGGCTAAACAAACAGAACTAATTTTTCCCTTCCCATACATGAAAGAATGCCAGCAAGTGCCACTGCACTCGACATATGCAATATGTCACAGTATTTACTATTGTAAATATATTTTATAGCATAGACTAAATGACAAGTAATTTGAGGACATTCTTTTAGATATTGTCTAAAATTTTAATAACACTGAATAGCTGACTGTATCTGATATGCAAGATAAGCTGAATTGACTCAGTCATTTTGTTCAATATTTAATTTAATCTGAGCTTCTCACTACCTTGAATCTTTCGATGTTGTCTTCTATGTATTTCCAGCCATGGCTCACTGTTTTCATATTACTGTAGCATTAAATGCTGTGGAGATTAACTAGATTATGTGTTTTCTAATCCACACAAAATAATAGCTATCCAGCTAGAAAGATAACGTAGTAAATAGATAAAAGTACCTTATTCATGTTTGTCAAAGTTCAATCACAAAGACACATGCAGACCTTGAAAACACGCAAAGAATTTAGATTGGAATCATGATAATCCAAGTATCCTGAGGAAACACGGATACTCATGTTATATTTATTCATCTTAAGGAAGATTAAAGAATATAAAGCAAGTGTTCTTTTTTTTCTAATAATATTTACTTATTTTTTTACAAGTAAAAGACAAGAAATTAATGTAGTTGAAGCCAAATAATGTGAAATAAGCATGTAATCATATTTAATACCTGTGATAAGATACACTTTAATTTTATTGTCTTGCTTCACAACTAAACTGAGGTACTGATAGTGAATTCTGTCACTAGATATGAAGAAAATGAGACTCTGAGGCATTAAGTGAATAGTTCACGGCCTAATGTCAATATTGACAGACTTAGGCCCAAAGCCACTGCGGCTCATCACCAGCAATTTTTTTCTTCGACGTGTCTGTATTTCAATTAGTTCTGGAAAATTATCTAACATTCTTTAGATTTGTTTATGTTAGTTTTTGTGTATAAGTGTTTTGACTGCATTCATTTATGTGTACAGCATGCAGACCTAGCTCTCACAGAATTCTTTATTTAGCCAGACATAACAAACAATTTTAAGTAAGAGTTAACAGACTCTCCAACGTGATTATATCTACAAAATTAAAAATAATTAAATAAAGTGGAATTCTGTGTTTTTCAGAAAACAAAAAGAAATTCCTAAAATAATTGATATAAAAACAAGGACCTATCAAAAAATTTCTAGACAGACTTTAAGGTAGCTAAATTTTTAGAAATGAGAGATGTAGTTTCATTCTAAAGAAAGAACATGAAAGAAGTCCTATTTTATGAGAATTTCCAGGCCTGGAGAATCAGCTCAACATTTTAAAGCACTTATTACACTTACAGGGGACCAAGGTTTGCCGCACTGCATGGAGGTCAGAACAGTTTGTAACTACAGTCCGAAGAGATCCAATACCCTCTTCTTACTTTTCTGTAAGTACCAGGCATATGTGTAATCCACATATATACATGAAGGCAAAAACATTTATACCCATTCAACAATAAAACAAATAATTCTAAAAAAGAAGTTCAAGAAAACTTTTCAGAATTAATGAAACATAAACATATTAGAAAATACAATGAACACAACCAATTCTTAAATGGATTCACTACAGTAAAATAGCTGGCACCAATGAAACATTTTATTTCTTATAAAGTTGTTACATTTCAATTGAGAGATGACTTTATGTTATTTTATTAAGATTTTTGTTATTTTTATTACTTAAAATTTATAATTTTTAAAATTAAGATACATTATTTTCCTTTCCATCCCCATGTATGCCTCTCAAATTCATGGCCTCTGTAGTATATGCCTTTAATTGTTGTCACACACAGCATACACACACAGTCATATATAGAGATGACCTTTTAATAATAAGTATAAAAATAAAATTTATTACATTTTTTCTATTAAGTTCTGAAAAAATAAAATTAGTGTATCATTTATGTATAGCATGAAATATATTAACACTCAAGTTTTGAAGACTGATTCTATAACTTTTTGAATCACATGGACACAGCAATGAATTAATCATAACTTATTCAAACCATTTAAGCTTGACTCAACTTTTCACTTCATTTGTTTTAAAGATCACAGACTAGTACAGTCAAATTACACCTCTGGAAGATAAAGCAATGAGTCAGAAGTTAAGAGTGCTTACTATATTTTTTTAGTGTTTGCTACAATTTTTAAGAAACTGAGCTCAGGTCTCAGAACTTACTTGGGCAACTCACAATCATCTACGACTAGTTCCAGGGGAACCAATGTACTGGCATCTGCAGGTACCAGCACATACATGGTCATCCACATATACAGATTTATAATAAATGTATACTAAAAATAAACATTTAAATCATTTCTCTTATAATTTTTATCTATCAATTGCTAGTTTTGTTATTTTTATGGTATCCAAAAGAAGTCACTGTAGAGTTTTATCATTAACACTGCCTCTTTAAAATTATTTTTTAAAGTTAGCATAAGTAGACTTATTTCATTTGCATATTATTTCACATATTCTCATTTCTTGTTTTCTTTTCTTTTTATTGAAAATATATTGTCGCACGAAAGAATGAGATTCAGGGATAGATCTCTGAAGAAGTTGGAGATACTAGAGGGAATAAAAACACCACAGTCAAATCTTACCCAGCTGTCTTCTAGCTTCCTCAGCCTCAATTCCCTGGATCCTGTTTTAAGTACTCTTTGGTAATTAAGGCGTGGCCCCACCACACCTGCTTGGGAGCCTGGAATTACTTCTATAGTCTGAAGTGACCTTGACTCAGTTAGGATTAAGGGTGTAGGTCACCACTCCCAGGATACTCCCTGTGCTGGGATTAAAGGTTTGAATCACCACTCTGATTTTCCTAGACTGACTGTGGTTAGAGCTCTGGGACTTATGGAGCTTTTACTAACCCCTCACATGGACTGTGGGTAGATTCCCTCTGATATCTCCAAAACTTCTGAAACTTTTTTAAATCCCCACAATAGATTATTTTTCATATAATATATTCTCATTACAACTTCCCTTCTCTCTATTCCATCCACTTTGTCCCCTCTTCACCTCCCATCAGGAACCATAACCTCTCTGTCTCTCAAGAGAAAATTACAGATTTCTAAGAGATAACAACAGAACATAACAAAATAAAATATATTTAAAAAAAAAAACAACACATCATGTCAAAGTTAAACAAGGCAACCCCATATAAGGGAAAGAGTCCCAAGAGAAGGCACTAGAATCAGAGACTCACTAATCCATACCCTCAGGAGTCCCATAAAAACACTAAACTGGAGTCACAATACATACATTGAGGGCCTGCTGCAGACCTATGCAGGCCTGTGCATGTGCATCAATCTCTGTGACTTCATATTAGCTTTGCTCTTATTTACTTAGAGGGCCTAGTTTTCTTGGTATTCTCCAGCTCCTCTGGCTCTTTTACCAGGCTCTCTGAGCTCCAAAAAGGGGGTTTGATGGAGACATCCTATTTAAGGTTCAAGATCTCTCAGTATCTATATAATGTCTGTCTTGGGGTCTTTGTATTTGTCCCAATCTGCTACAGGAGAAAGTTTCTCTGATAATGACTGAACAAGGTACTGATCTGAGTACAGAATAATGTCATTAGTAGTTATTTTATTACTATTTTTAAGAACCTTAATATTTGGTCTTACCTTAGTTCTCTGGGCTACCCACTCTCAGTAGATTAAGCAGCGTCTGGTATGGATTTTGTCATGTTAGATGAGCTTTATGTCAAATTAGACATAGATTGATAACTCTTGCAAGTTTTGTGTGATCATTGCCCTAACTTACCTTGCAGGCAGGTCACTAATATAGATCAAACAAAGGGTTTGTGGCTAGGTTGATGTTTATGTATCTCTTTGGGTAGCAAGCATATCAAAAACACTGAAATGTAGGGGTGAAGGATCTGTTTAAGTACCAGCTCAACTTCTGTATGTTTAAGGAGTAAGGTAAGTATAGTATTCAGTAGCGGGACCTTGCTGTCAGTTTGTCCAAAGCAACCCATTGTCATGGCAACAGCCTGGTTTAGTTAGATTCTGATGAGACCCTTTTGACCAATGTTCTAATCCTAGCACTGTAAGCTTTCTTTGGTCACAAGAGATAGCCAGTTGAGACTATTTTCCCAATATTTGACTTCATATACGCATGGGGTAAAGCTGAAATATCAGAGAAACAGAGAAACAAACCACAAGAGAAGTTTCTCACCACCACTGAATCCTCAGGCCAAAAGGGAAAGATCCTGTCTCCATGAATCCTCAGACTGAGTGCCTCTGAGTCCTCACCTGAAAGGGAAGAAAGCAAAGGGCAGGCAGGGCAGGGCTGCACTCCTGTCCCCGTCCCCCCCTACCCCCCACCCTCCCCACCCCCCCACTCCCCCCACCCTCCACCCCCACCCCCCGGCACTTATATTCCTTTTTCTGCTCAGCCATATTATTTTCTGTCTCAACCATCCTAGTGCTGGGATTAAAACTGTGTGTGCTTCCCAAATACTGGAAACAGAGGCACGAAATCCCAACTGCTGGGATTAAAGGTGTGTGCCACCACTTCCTGACTTTCTTTTGAACTGGATCAATCAATCTCATGTAGTCCAGTCTGGTCTTGAACTCACAGAGATCCAGAGGAATCTCTGCTTCCAAGTGCTGAGATTAAAGGTGTGTGCCAACACTGCCTGATCTCTATGGCCAACTCTGGGACTGACTCTGTCTTCTGATCTTCAGGTAAGGTTTATTTCTTAGATTATAAATAATATATTTCCTCATGCATATGTATTAGAAAATGTATGTTGTATTAGATTTCCATACTATATTCTTTAATTTAGCTGTCTCTCCCTATATTCTCCCCTTAACCTTATCTCTCCTTCCCCTCCATACATGATACTTCCAAAACCCCATCTGTTTATAATGATCGATTCTAGTTTTCTTTCCTAATGAGATCTATCTTTACACTCTAATCCAGTGGTTCTCAATCTTCCTAATGCTACAACCCTTCAATACAATTCCTCATGCTGTGGTGACTCCCAACCATAAAATTGTTTTCATTTCTACTCATAACTGTAAGTTTGCTACTATTACAGATGGTAATGGAAATATCTTATACATAGAATATTTGATATGCAATACCAATAAAAGCATTATTTGACCTCCAATGTGATCACAAGCCACAGGTTGAGAGCCACTGCCTAGTTTCTTGGTCTATACCTCCCTTCTGTGATTCTGTGGATTGTAGCTTGGTTCTCATTACCTTAAAATCTGATACTTACACAATTGAATACATACCATATTTGTCTGTCTGGGTCTGAATTACCTTACTCCAGATTATATATACCCATGTACCTGCAATTTTCATGTCATTTTTAAAGAGCTAAATAATACACCATTGTGATATTTATGCATTCTTCTGTTGAAAAAAAAATCTCGGTTGTTTCCAATTTCTAGTAATTATGAATAGAGCGGCAATGAACATGGTTGAGCAAATGTCTCTGTGGTAGGATGAAGCGTTGTTTGGTATATGCCCAAGAGTCGTACAGTTGGATTTTGAAGTAGATAAACTGCTATCTTCCAGAGGAAACTCCACACTTAGTTACATAGTACCTGTGTTCTTACTCCACATCCTTGCCAGCACAAGCTGTCACTTGTTTAATCTCAACCTTTCTGACAAATGAAGGATGAAATCTCAAAGTAGTTTTGATTAAAATTCCTCTGATAGCTAAGGGCATTTTTTAACATACACACCATTGTTCCCCCTTCTTCCCCTTTTCCCAGTTCTCCCCCAGCTTCTCACACCCCATTCCTTTATCCATCCCACAGAGAGGGTAAGAGCCCCCAGAGTGAGTCAATGCAGTCTGGCTTATGCAGTTGAGGTAGGACCAACCCCTTTTCCCTACATCTGTCTGAAGATTGGTCTCTAAAGTATATAAAAAATTCTGGAAACTTGAGGTCAAAAACTCAAATAATCCCATTTAAAAATGGGGTACAGAGCTAAATAGAGAATTCTCAACAGAAGAATCGCAATTGGCTAAAAGACACTTAAAACTTGTCCATCACTCTTAACCATCAGGGAAATGCAAATCAAAACAACTCTGAGATACCATCTTACACCTGTCAAAATGGCTAAGATCAAAAACACTGATGACAGCCTATGCTGAAGGCGATGTGCAGTATGGGGAACATCCCTCGATTGCTGGTGGGAATATAAATTTGTACAGCCACTTTGGAAATCAACAGTTTCTCAAAAAACTGGAAATTATTCTATATAATGATACAGCAATAATTTTATTAATTTTATAGTGTACAAAAAGCTACTGCTGAGCTTCATCACCATCCCTGCCCGTGTAAATTTATTATGAATTTTAGTTTTAAACTGTACTTACTGTCTACTTCAGTGGTATTCACTGTTGAATTTCTATGCATATAAACATCATGCATTAGTCATACACATGAACACATTTCCCCCTAAGGCCTTCTGTTCCTTACCACTTTCATCTTTCTATGCATGAATTGCAAACTTATTTCAAAAGAAATCCAGAAATTTATTCGTTTTATCATCACTACTAAAATAAAAACACTTAGAAACAAATATCATAAAGGAAGTAAAACACTTTTCTAATGAAATCTGTGAAATACCGGTAAAGAAAGAGGACACACACAATCCCAAGACCCCATTGTCACATCTGATCATAAAACTTCACTGTCATGTCTATTTAATCCAAAGGAGTTACAGATAAAATGCAGTTTTCAAAATTTGCAATAATTTTTTCTCATAAATTAAAAATGTTTCTTCAAAATTGAAATTATATTAGAAAGCAGTATGAAATGTTCACACAGGCTCTGTTTTTAATGATTGCTCCTCAGCAGATTTTGAGAATTGTGGCATGTTAACAAGGGAAGCTTAAACAGGAAAATAAAGTTCCTAGATGCTTGCCTTATACGATTATAGCCCAGTTCCGCTTTCTGGCCTGTCTCTGCTTCTTAGTCCAAGATGCTGTGAGCTGTACTCAATCACACATTCCCACATAAATAAGCTATCTTGCTTCTGTCATACTTCTCTAGGGTAATGGAATACGATTAAAAATATCAACTAAGAATATAGCCAAGATAAGCAATAAGATAAAAATTTTTGAACAAGGACACATAGATTTATAAATATGTGTCTGAATAGTAATCAATTAACTACAAGGTGAGAATGCATCAAAGCATTTTACATATTAAAGATTTCATACCAACCAGCATCTCCAAATGAGAAGTAATAAAATCACAACACAATGGGTAGAGTCTTGAAAAATCAAGAGATTTTTGTGATCCATGGATTAAATAAGAAAAATGGTAGAAGTAACATCCAAATTTCAGTGAAGTAAGTAAGTATTTTATAGTAAACAATAAATAAAAGTTTAAAGATCTTGTTGCTAATATTAACACAGTAATTGAGCATATAGTATAAGACAAGGAAAATACACAATAGTGTTCTGAAGGAAACAGATCAAAGATAAACAGAAATCAATAATGTTCCACATTTGTATGATCTTTGCATTCATCTCTAAAGTGAATTTACTTTGGGAATGGAAGCAAGAAGGCAAGGAGAATGAAGGCAAAGAAAAGGTAACTGGAACTGCAATAAAAAGTTATTTAAGGAATTTTGGTAAAAGAATCATAGACTTTTTAAAAACATTTTCATGTTTCCCTGTTTTATATAACCAAAAATTTAGAGATTATATTTTCAAAATATTATTTTTCATATGATAATTCACTGAACCATTTCAGCTAATATACTGAATTTAACAAACAAAACCCAGTAAAGTAAAATAAAGATCATTAACTATAGTGATTGAGGGTCAGGGATAGACAGGATTGCAGAAATCTGCTCAATAATGACACTCTAAGAATACTAAAATAAAAACGTTGCTCAAAAGCCTTTTATTAATGATATTAATGATATGAATAAACGAGAAAGAGGAGAAGGGAGAATAAAAATCAAGGAAGGAGGGCAGGAATATTTTTCCAGGAGGATAAATAAGAAAGAGAGAAGAGACAGATTTGTCACATAGGCGAATGGCAGTTTATAAAAATAAAGTGGGGACTGACCCTCCTGTTAGGATGAGGCGTTTGATTTTTTAATTTGCTGTGTTAATTTGGTGAGCCAAAGGGGCCTTTGATAGCTGGACCTTGGTTGTCAACCTTGGGATGAGAAAGTGACCAAATGAGGGAATAGACCTTGGAGGCTGGCTTTAGGAATGTAATCTGTTTTGGTGAAGCAGAGGGAATCTGGGAGGAGGGTGAGGCCTGCCAGAGCCATATTTGCCAGGCCTGGGTTTTCTAAAGTCCTTTCAAATGTGACAGAAGAGTAAATTAATTAATCCAACAATGAAAGTTTAAATTTCAGAAAAAGATCACAGCTGGAACAAACATTAAAAAAAGGAACTAGTTTTGATAAGAGATCATACAGCATTCACAAATATGTATTTTATCCTGCCCTCTACCAAGACTCTACGATAAAACAACAATGACCTTGATGGTGAAAAGTTCTTTTTTTCTTCATTGACTTGTATTTACTAAAAAAGTGTAAAGGAGCTGAAGTGATAAGTAACAGGCATTCATATTTCCAGTTGTAAGGACTGTGAGCACCTGGAATGTACATGATGCAGAGACATACGTGCAGGCAAAATGCCTATACACATAAAATAAAGTAAAAGATGTTTTTAAAAACTATTAGAGCGTGACTATGTAATGAAAACTTGCCTTAAACTAAACTCATTTTTTTATCAGCCAAAACAAAGAAGACCTAAGACCTAGATTTCTTGCAAGATTAATATATATATTACATTCGCGAATGGGCTCAAGGCAAGAAGATAGCCAAGAGCCCCAAACGTTCTCAGGGTAGAATTTTTATACAGCACTTTAGGTAGGGGAGGGGGATACAGCACTCTGGTAAGGGAGGGGGAAGTTGAAAGGGTTCTCATGGTTACTCAGGGAGGTCTTGCCAGAGTTACTACCTGCAGATCAGGCTGACCAGGCAATGTGTCTCAAGAGTGCAAGAAGCAAGCTTTGTTTAGACTGGACATCCTACATGCAGCTGAGAAATCCTGTAAACAAAGCTCTGAGTCCTTGAGCAGACAGTCACTGAAACTCTGCCAATCTCAGTCAGCTTCAGGGGCCTCAGGGAGGGGCGGGGGGGGGGGGGGGTTTCAGCTTGGTGGGCAAACAGCTATCCTGACGCTAGAGAGTTAAGTGAAACAGGATTTTATTTTTATTATATCAAACTCCATTTTTCTATCATTCATTCTTTCAATTTTTTTTAAACAACATAGATATATGTATATTCTGTAAAGAGTTATCAGTGGAGGGTACTCCCTCAAGGAACGCTGAATGGCAACACAGTGAGAGTGTGAAGGTCACAGGACATCTTGCAGGAGTCCATTCAGTTCTTTGGTACGTAAGTTCCAAGAGTCAAATTCAGATGGTCAGGATGGCAACAAGCATCTTTCCCAGATGAACCAACTCCAGGTCTTTAGGAGAGTTTTAATCTGCCCCTTTCTACAGAGCTGGGTCGATAGGAATTAAGGACTAATCAATGTTCAGATTGTCACACGTTTGAATCTTTTTCTAAAATCAGCCCTTTCGATGACCTTAAATACTATTTCCTGGTTCCAAGCACTCTGTTCAGTCCCATCTTTCTCTGAACTAGGAGACTCTCTTGAAAACCTTTGATAGCATACTGCTTTAAATAATTCAGTTTCTTATTTGCTCCCAACTATTGTAGTTAAATGTTTTATTTACTTAAAAATGCCTACTTAGCAAAAAATAAATAACAGTTTTTTTTAAAGGGTTTTTAAAAAATGTTTTTAAAGGTTTTTTTTTTTAATAGTCTGAAAATATAAGCTAATTCATGCTTTCTATTAATTACTAGTCTCTGGCCATTTTGGGTATGTCTTGTTCTTGTCTGACCATTGTTAATGATAGTATTGTTGATGGTGGCTTCACACCTGAGTATAAGACCTTAATTTTTGGAACATGTGAGTCTGACATAGAATTGGAGAGACAATGTTCTCATCTGTAAGTTCTCTGGAATCAATCAATTGCAGCTTTCATATTTCTGTTGCTTGCCTCATATGTTGCACATGCTCTGGGGGTTCTGAAGAGATGTTGATAACTATCTGTGTCATCTCACAGCAGAGAAACAGAACCAAAGTTTTGTTTGTTTTTGGTTTTGTTTTATTTTGTTTAGGAAAAAAACTCACATGAACTGAGAACTGAAATGAACCTCAGTGCTATCAGACAGTGGTGGTGCATGCCTTTAATCCCAGCACCTCAGAGGCAGAGTTTCAGGTCAATCTGGTCTACAGAATAAGTTCCAGGATGGGCTTCAAAGCTACACAGAGAAACCATGTCTCAAATAAACACCCACCCCCCCCACCCCCCACCCCCCCCCCCCCCCGCTCCATAAATTAGAACCTTGGTTGCCTTTGGAAACAGGCTCAATAATTAGCAGAGCCTGTCAGAAGGGGATTCTGTGGTTGAACTGCTAAGGCAGGATTATCAATCATCTCAGCTGTGATTGTGGCCATTAACAGATAAGCACTTAGTTAACCAAGAAAGGGTGATTAATTACTGTGAATGTTACTTTAGAAGCACTGGGAAGCAATGATGAAGAAAATTTGAAATCCTGCTGATCATCACAAAGGTTAATGACAAAAGTGAGGCCTGGAGGAACTTGTGTGACTTCCTACAGGTGAGGTTACCTTTGTCATTCAGAGGGAAATCATGGCTGCAAGTACAAAGTCATCACAAGCCTTCAGAAGACTTACTTGCTCAACAGAAGTGAGGACAATGTGTGATCATTTTAGGAATATTAATTTTAAATCTCTTAGAATATTCACGTACCATTGCGTAGGAAAACATGGGTGTGACTTATAATGTGGAGTATAATGAAATGAAGTGGAGTGAAGTTTAGTGTAAAAGATAGAAAGCCAGCTCTGAACCTGACATTCAGCTCAATGGACAGAAGTTTGGAGTGCCCTTAAGACTATCAATTATATTGAGTTTTTCTCTGCGTCAAACATTTTTTCTAGTTAAATATTTCTCAATATTGGTTTTAGCTTATTACATATGTGTACTGCAAATAATAGTTATTTACATTTCTGTCTCCTTAGATATACAATAAAAATCCAAGTATACTTTCAGTGCTATGATTTTAGGGAGTTCATCTGTAATGTCATCTAATGTGTTCTACTGTTTGGTGGAAATTTGATGATTTTTATTTTACAGTCAAAACATGCTGTGGTTTTAAACATTGTTATGCAAACCTCCTGATTCCTATCTCAAAGAGTTTTCCAGGCAGGTGATGACTCACAGGGGTGCACTGTCTGTGCTTCTTCAGCTATAGAAGGTGACAAGAACTTAATGTTCATAATAGTGTTAGCATTACATCGATAACACTTCACCCTGGGGAGCAGAAGAGCTTCTGTTGCAGCATGAACTCGAAAAATAATTAGTAACCTAATACTCTAGGTCAGGAACTTGAGGTTCAAAAATACAGTAGAACTTTTTAATGTATAATTCCTGAACATTGGCTCAGACACAATGCATGTTTTCCAGAGGTAAAATAGCTAGTTAGTCTCCTGTTGGGACATAGAAGCTTGGTGTTCTGAATTCATTTCCAAAGAACTTTTGTCCAAGGCACTTACTTCTTAACAGACAGTTGGGATGCCTTAGACGATAGGGATCCAAACTCAGAATTACTATATATTTAACTGAGCTTTTGAGGAAGTCACTATTTTTCTATAAATTATGAACTTAGAAAGATTTGTTTATTATATTAATTTGTGTTGAAAATATATGCAATGCTAGAAAGGGTGTGCTTAAACAATATTGAGAATTAAAATTTCATAATGCTTAAAATAGACCAGAAAGTCTATATTATTGGCTAACGCAGAAAAAAAGAATTATTAAAAAAATCTTAAAAATAGGAAATGATTGACTTAATAAGCAGAAGATTTAGGATTATTAACATTTTGAATTACAGGCTCTTAGGTCTTAGAAAACTGTTGACAATTATGTTCCAAGTATTTGGTTTGTTGGGGGAAATCAAGAGGCCTTAAAGCAAATTGTCTACATTAAAAAAAAAAATATCTTTTTTTTTTTTTTTAGTAGAAATAAGACTTAAGGTATTTCATCCACGGTTATTAGAGGTACTATGTGTGTATCTCTGTGCATATGTGTGCATGTGTGTTATTCTGTCATGAATTTGTTTCTTGTAACTTAGAGGTTTCACATGGATTTTCATTAGTGCTGAATTTTGTAAAGCACTATGTTTCAAATCCAGTTAGGACCAATGATTCCACTTTAGTTTTATTTGAATAACAAAGAAAAAGTTTTGGCTTTCTGAGAAATTATAAAGAAAATCACAAATTCTGTGATTAGGAACAAGAGTTATCAAATGAAGCAGACATACTACTTACTGAAGGTATTGCCGAGAATTATTTCATAAATTCTTACATTTCAAAAGGCAGGTTATTCTAATTTCACAGTCTTTAAATTTGTTAAATGTTTATATCATAAAAATATTTTATAGACAGATGTCAGTGATGACTTTAGAATAGAAAATATTTATAGGAAGCTTCTTCAACTTTTTCCTCTCCTAGCTTTCCTTTTTCCACGGTGTTCAACATGTTCCCAGTTATAGAGATATATAAAATAGGCATACAAATCATTTACTCAATACAAATCATAGTTACTTTACACAATTTTGGTATATACATGAGTTTATCTTTTTATTAAAGATAAAAGAAAAGTTGTATACCCATGTGTGAAATGGATTTATTAAAGTTTACATAAAGAATAAGTACTTACTGAATATTTGATACTACAGGACTTAGCACAACTTCAACGTCATTCAGATTTAACTAATATTCTGATTCTGCATTTAATCAATTTGAGAATAGCTCTTTAATAAACATGATTTGAAATGACTGAAGTAAGTCATTACCATTTCAGAAGGAATTTGAGATTCTCTTATAACCTCAAGCCAAAATTGATTTAATGCTTTGCTTTATTTTGTTTTCTTCTTTTGCATTCACGTCAGCAATACAAACAGCATTTTTTTTTAAAGTAAAACATCCTAATACAGTGCAATCCAAAGTTGTATCAATTTGACACATGGTGGGGAATGATAATAGAAAAATATCAGCAGTCTTTGTGGGCCATAATTAAAGCATATGTTTCTGTAAAAGCAGAAATTTTGTGTGAACACTAAATGGCGTTATAATTAATTTCATTAAATAGTTTTGTATCTAAGCTTGTGTGTCTCCTGAAAACTGTTCTTGGCACTTGTGTTGTAGTGACATGTTGTGTACATGTTGTGTGCTCAGAACCAGGGTTGAAATGAACAGTTTTAACAAACTGGACAGAAGGATCTCACAATTATTGAATGTTGTTTTTGAATTAATACTTGATCTTTGAGCATCCAAACATCACTTACTCTTGTCAAGTTGTTTACTATCCCCACTTTGAATTATAGGATCCCCTATATGGTCATGACCCACAATGTACAAAGCTTCTATAAGAACATACCACAAGGCCATTTGTGATTCTTTTAAAATTACATCTTGTGATGTCAGAACAAAAGCTACATTTCAGCTTTGCTTTGTTGGCTTTTTTGTTAGTTTGTCAAAAATTACTTTTTGAAGTCGTCATTAGATTTATGGAAACCATGTTATATCACTGAATGTCTGAATTTGTCCAATTGGAGTACATTTTTCTTAGAGATTTTCATTACTGCACCAACAGATCCAGTAAACATATAACAACTAATTAGAATTTTTACTATTATAACATTCCAAATTCATAGAATTACTTATACTCACCTAAGGACTTATTGTCTGTTGAATCATCTCCTTCTTTAATGGTAGCTTGCATTTTCTTGATTTCTGTGGTTTTACACCTCTACCAGTTTTAAAAATACCTTTAAAATCTTAGTACTGAATATAAATGCCCGTATTCTCAATTTAACTTAATGTTCAAAGGTCATGGATTTACTGTTATTTTAATGTTTCAAAATAAAATTATACTTGTCCATACTTAGACCACTAACATATTAAATATTTCACATGTTGATAGATACATAAATAGTTATGCAACTCATTCATATGATTAAGATAAGCCTAAATGTGTGGACTCATTTTTATTTAAATTTGAACCCATGACATTTCCCCAAATCTAATATTTGGCTATGTAGGAAAAGATGTTAACAAAAAAAGATAACAACACCATACAGTCACATCATCCCATATGGATAAACCAAGTTGGTTAAATTCAATTTTTGCTCTTTTGTTTAGCCTTTCACCTGAATTATCAGAAATGTGATGTTAATATTATGCAGCATTTCAGGAAACTTGCTTTTCATTCTACACCTATTGCTATTTCGTTTTTTCCACCCCTTTGAATTGCTGCTACCACAGTAATTTAGCACAGACTTTGGCTCTTCTTAAACAAATGGATCCTCAAATATGTTAAATGACAGTACATGATTTTAAGTATGAACAAAGACAACAAAAGTTTAGTCCAGATGGAAGGATATAACTCTACAGGTAAAATGCAGGCAATACAAGTATAAAAACTGAGTTTAGCACTCCAGGACTCATGGGAAAAACTGTTTGGGGACAACATGCTTCTGAAATTTTAGCACAGTTGATTGTGGTGTTGGAGACAATCACAAGCTTGAATTTCACTAGCCAGTGAGTAAAATAGATTCATGAGCTTTATGCTCACTGACAAATTCTATCTCAGAAGCATGAGGGAGAGACTACAGGAATACATTTGATGTCAACATCTGGCCTCCGCACATACACGGTCTTAGTTTTCCTTCCTGATACTATGAAAACATATTCTGACTAAGCAACAGGATAAAAAGTTTATTTGGTTACAATTTCAGATTATGGTCCATGCACTGAAACAGCAGGAACCTGAAACAACTAGTGAATCTCATCCACAGTCAAAAGCAGAGAACAATATGTATGCTGGTTTCAAATGTTTAAAACTGGAACTCAGTTGTTTTTCTTTTATCATTAAGCCAGGCTCCGCCCATGAAATGGTCCAGTCCATATTCAGGCTAGATCTTCCTATCTCAATTACAGGCGTAGCTTCAGGTCAAACTCATCTAGAGAATTCCTCACTGAGACTTACAGGTTATTCTGTACTGTGTCAGTAGAAAATGAAGACTGATGCCATGCAAAACCAAGTACATGTACACGTGCATACATGTGTTCACAAAATCATATGCAAATACATAAAATATTAAATAATATTAAATTTTATTTTAGGTACAACAAATAAGCAACGCTGGATATCATAGGTGGGACCTTCATGACAGTGGTAGAAAATAGCATGTAAGTAGTGGAGGAAGACTTCTCATCTCATCTCTTCTCTTGTGCTAAAGAAAAATAGTTTCTGTGCATTATCATTGATAAGTATTTATATTCAATTTCCAAACATTTATAATTTTTAGGTATCTTTGCCCTTTATAATATTTCAACTAAAATTAAAATTATAGCGTTAAGTTCTCTAGCACAGAGAAGCCATGTGACATCTAATGTAACTTTTCTTCCATCTCCTTCTTTTCCTACTAAACATTACTTATTCAGTGACTGGGACGGCATTTAAATGTACATTAAGACATTGGAGAAAAAAAGAAGCACAAAATGATGCCAAGTCATTGAACTGACTGACTAGAGATATTTCTTTTTCTTGGTAAAAACTTTTTTTTTTTTCAGTAAATATGAGAGCTAAATGGCAGTAATTTATGGTGATGGAAGATTAGCTAACCACTAGAATTTGTATTCCAAGAAAACCGATAAAGGCCAGAATAAAATTATATTCAAGTAACATTCATCCTACTCTAGGCTGATATGCTCAGAAGCCCGAGGAAATAAATTATCAGATGAATTATTTTTTTTAAAAAATAATACACACACACACACACACACACACACACACACACACACACACACACGTTAATGAAGTAATGTGATAATGGTTGAATAGTTCCTTTATCTTGGGAACTTAGATGTCTTCTTCTAGGAGACAGCTTTAACTTTCTATCTGATGTCTAAGAGCAATACCAGGAAGGCAAGAAGAAAAGAAGGAAGAAGGAAGTAAGGAAGAAGGAAGGAAGGAAGGAAGGAAGGAAGGAAGGAAGGAAGGAAGGAAGGAAGGAAGGAAGGAAGGAAGGAAGGAAGGAAGGACAAACAGAGGGAGGGAGGGAGGAAGGAAGGAAGGAAGGAAGGAAGGAAGGAAGGAAGGAAGGAAGGAAGGAAAGTACAAAAGAAGGAGAGAAGAAAGATGGATTTTTGTTGTTTAAAGGTTCAGGTTAACAGGGCAGGTAAATGATGGTCACGGGAGCATAAGTAATCTGCACACAATTTTTTAACAGTGGAAAAACAAATTAATGAATACTGGTATAGTACTCAGATTCTGTCACACATAGTTATGCCTTACTGGCATTTAGGGAAGTACCGCCCTCCTACTTTCACACCACATGGTCTACAGTGGCTACGTAATTTTGTGCTCACCCCCTCTCTTAAAAGAAGACACCACATGAAAGTCTGTCTCTTTTCTCTTCTGCTTCTCTTCCTTGAACTTACCAGGCAACTTTCCTAAATAAACTCTAGTATGTTTCTGGTAGTGTGTGTGTCTGATCTCACATGTTAAACCAGCAGTGAGGTCAGCCCCAATGGATACATACATGAACATCATAGCTCGTAGATCTGCCGGTCAGGAACATTACAGAGGATGTGGATAGAAAACTGCAAGAGCCAGAATTCCAGGAAGTCTGCAGTGAAAGTCTCTTATAGCAATGTCTCTTTCCTTGCAAATGAATTGAGTTTCCCTAGTAGAAGCCTTCAATAGGTACAAGAATATAAATTAAAGTTTTATGTTTGTGTCTCTGCTTGACAATGGATGAAATAGTGATAGCTATCAATTGTTGACTTAACGAGATCTAGAAGTTCCTAGCAGGCAAACATCAGCATGTCTGTGACTAAAGATGCACTTTAAATAACATAGCAAGTAGCATTCTAGCAAGTAGAATTCTAGACTGAATATAAAATGGAGGTGCTCTGAAAACCAATATTCATCTCTGTCTGTTTTCTGACTGCAGACAAGATGTAATCAATTGTCTCATGCTCCCTCTGCCATGGTTTTCTCCCCATGATTAATTATACCCTGAAACTATATAAGGAAATAAGTCTTTCCTATAGACACCTCCCAAGGAAAGAGAAAGGCAACTAATTTTAATCCAGACTCAATCACCTGATAATTATAATAATAAGCAATTTCTGTGTAATTTGGTAACCAAAAATTGAAAACCAAACATAGTAATAAAATGCACTGTAAATAAACCTTGAACTTGAGTGAAACAATCTAACCAGTAAAGATCATACACTGTGTTGCCCTTTTTATAGTAGTATCCTGAAAAAGCAAAAGACAAAACAAACAAAAATATAAATAGAAAATAAAGGTTGCTTCTTGATAAATGTAGAAGGAGGGAGTGGAGCAACTTAGCCATTTTTAGTAAGGAAGATGTTTTACATTTTGATTTTACTTATGAATTTGCTGATCTATGAATTTGATAAACACACACATTCGTTTGGGGCCAGAAAGATGTCTCAGTGATTAGGGAAGCTTACTGAATTTACATAGATATGTGCTCAGTTCCCAACACACGTGTCACTTATAAGGTGGCTCACAACAACCTACCAGTGAGCTTTAAGAGATCTGCCAACCTCTTTTGTACTCTCCTAGCACCTAGGAATTTCATATAATAGTATGAGCAAAGCAGCAGATTTAAATTTCAATTTGATTTTCTAATTTTGTATGATTGGCAGTTCAAATTACATTTATTTTATAGTATATTACTTAATATGGGCAATTAGACTATTATTTGTCAAACATTAAAGGATGAAATCAATTCCAGAGGCCACAAATAATATTTGCAGCCATTTTCCTGATTTTACATTCATTTAGTCCATATTAATCTGTTACAGTAAAATTTTCAACCCCATCCAGCCAGAGGTCCAGGCCCACAGACCTGCTGTTCCAGACCACTTACCTTTCTGCCACTGCTTAGCCGCCCTCCAATAACTCAGACACTTATATTAACTTCATGTTGTTTAGCCTATGGCTCAGGCACATCACTAGCTAGCTCCTTCATCTTAACACATTTCCATTAATCTGTCCTGCACGTGGACATTGGCTCACCTGTGTTCCTTACATGTTTCTCCTTTGGGCATCTGGCTCGATCTGTCTCTGACTCCATCCTATGCTCTGATTCCTCCGCTTACCTCTACCGTGGCCAAACAGTAACATAAAGAAAGGCATTCATCACTAATCTCAACATCTTTGTGATAGTTACGTAAGATTTTTTTTTCTAGATTGAACATTAGTAAAAAAGAATCAATGTAACTGAACTTGAGGGGAAGTGAGCTACTACACTATAAAGAATGAATGTGACCAAACTTCATGGGAAGTGAGTAATTGTGTTACAAACACAGATATCTTAAACATAAAAAAAAAAACCACCAAAAGGCACTAATTCAGTAATTACTATAAAAACAACAATAAAAACTATTGTAATCTACCTCACTCAATGTCCTACAAGACAGCAGAGACTTGGATTACAATAAAATGATGCACTCTGTACTAAATCTCTGAGTGAATTAAAGACCAGAACTGGAGGTTTGGGCTGAATAATTTGTATAGATGTCTATTGGTTTTGCTGTAGTGCAGAAAATGTTTGTGACCATAAAGCTACTGAAAGGTGATGAAATTTTCAAATGTCACATGAAAGAAATTATTCATGGAAGTTTCTTAGAGCTAAATGTTATGCATAATATATATTTAATGTCATATGAAGCAAATTATGCATGATTACCAAGTCTACATAGCCATGTTTGAGAGTTTGCACTTTGAAGAAATTATTTACTTAGAAAGTTAGAACAGCCATAATGATGAGTGTCACAATACATGTACGTCTAGGGTAGACATATTTGAGGAATAGCCTTGATTGCTTGCTTTTGATTTTCATACAGTATAACGTGTTCCTTACACAAATGTTTTCCCTTACTTTCTTGAAACTGCTTTAAGAGGAGCTGCTGATTAAAGTGTTTCTCTGCTTGCAAAGTCTCCCCACTAGTTAAGTAGTTAGCTCATCATACAATGACACAACTGGTTTTTTTAAATTTATGGATTATGAATGTGTGTGAGTAGGGTGATCATATGCACATGTAGAGGTCATAGTACATCTTACAGGCATTGCATGAAAGCCCCAGGGAACAGAAAATATTAATAATTCACATGTTAATTGTTGACTTAATGCATTTCAAATTGTTATTTAACCTAAGGAACAGAAAATCTTGGTCAGTGGAGTTATGCTCAATGTATGAGTATACACAAATGTGAGAGAAAACCACCCAATATTTGATTGTTAGTCAAGAATGTGTGTGTGTGTGTGTGTGTGTGTGTGTGTGTGTGTGTGTGTGTGTGTGTGTGTTGTAGATTACAGAAGCAAATCTCATGAATGGAAAATCAGGACTCAGCAACCGGGAGGAGTTTTTATAAGTTTTTTTTTTTTCACCCAGGAGAATAACGAAATATAGTTATTAGAAACTCTTACAAATTGCAGTGAGATAATATAGAAATGTTTCTTAGTATAGTGCATGGTAAAGAGTAGGTTTTAATTATAATTTAACTATTAATCATTTTAAGTTATTATATTAATAAATGTTAGACAAAGAAAAGTGACCTTATGTTTAAATCAGTTATTATTCCCACAGTAATTGAGGCTATTTTTTAAGGATATGTATTAGTAGTGATCTAATTTATTTTATCACCTAACAAACAATCTAAGCCTCCCCCCAAATCGAATAGAAAATGTGTTCAAGTGGGTTGTACTTTTGCTTATTGTGCCTAATGCTTAATTTTGTTATCTTTCCTTACATTTCTTGAGGAATAAACTTTAAGATTAATTAAAATGTATTGTTCAGTTTTTTCTATGGCCTTTTATAAATGTAAACACAATACTCATATTAAAATGGCTCACTCTTTGTGGTAGAATATAACTCACCACCAAAATATGTTCAAGTTGGGGAGCTCACTGAATAAAGAACAGTCACTGGGGAACCATCTGGAAAAGGAACTAGGTCCTCCAAGGTTAGACAACTTTCAACTGGCATGAGCAGTATGTGGAGCTATAAGGGGTGGGATCAGACTGTTCCTGTTCATGGGTTCGCACCTTGGAGCCCATTCCTGCAAAGGAACACCCAACCCAGCATTAATTTGGGGGTGAGGAAATCGGAATTGCCTGGAGTGGATTTTTATTAATTTTAATTCTTTTTATATGGATGTTCTATATACTTAACTGATTCTAAATATTTTGTTTAGACTATAGTGCTTTTAAATTTCTGTACTTTCTATCTTTACCTCTAAAAGTGTGAGATGGCAGATCGTTTTGTCCACTTTATGTGATATTAGGAAACCAGCTTAAGGCTACCTCCGTGCTAGACAAATACTCAGCAAAACTCTTTCCCCTGTATTTTGGATACTTGGTGTCACCAAAGAAATTGTCATGAAGATCAAGTCTACAAGGGTCTCTCATACATTTTATTCTTTAAAAAAAGGTTATATTTCAAATAGTTTGTACAAGTCTTCACTATAGGTGATTTCCTTGTATGATGTATTTTCTATTTGTACCTGCAGATACTCAGCTTTCCTACTACTGCTGCTAACCAATCCATTCTTCACTATGCATGTGTTCTTTTTAGCCACGTCAGTGGACTGTATAATTTCATGTATATGTACCTTGAAATTCGGCATGTTGGGAATACTGTAGGTGTATATTAGTATCTGTTTCTTCAAATGTAATTGCTGTTTCTATCTTCCCACCATTAAGGAAATTACCAGCCAACACCCACCAATCAAAATGATGCCAGTGATTGTGTCTTCACTTTGGTTGTCCAGTTTGGGTTTGCTCTTTTAAATATACATGGAATAAATTATAATCACAAATAAAAGTGAGCTTACTCTGTTTTGTCTGTATCAATTACCCCTATTCTATTTGTCATGTTCTGCCAGAGCTATTCATGAGACCAGTCAGCATATCCTGTAAATGTGACTTTGGTTAGTGTAACACTGAGTGAATAGTTACTGCTCTTAGCACTGTGCCCTAGTGAGTTCTGTGATCCGACTCAGGTTTTTGGATACACCAGGGCTATCTACTCTCTCCGGATACAATTTTAATTGTATTAAATGTGAGTTCTCAGTTAGCTCTCTCTCTTTTTCACTCATTTCATATCTTCACATAACTTATCTTCTTCAGTACTGTCTTCCAGTTATCAACAACCAAATCCAGTATTATAATCATGCTTCTGATATCCACATTTATTAATTTTTGTTATTCTGCTTATTGCAATTGTTCAAGAACTACTGGTATGCACTGAGGGGAAAAAAAATAAAAACCCATACTGATACTTTAACAAGGAACTGAAGGAAAAGATATCCACTCATGTAATAATGAACACAAATATTTTCGTAATTTTTTTTCATCTAGTTTTCTATCCTTTGACTACCCACTATGGTTTGTGACTTTATCAGCCCTTCCTGAATTTGCATTATCCAAGCCATTAGTGAATGATAATATGTTTGGAGATCATGCTTGGGTTTGTACTGAAATCCCCAGCTATGAACAGATGACTTCCTTCTAACATGCTGCTTCTTGGGTGATTATATCACCTCAATTCTAAAGTGGTCGTTGTAATCAAAACTACTATAAATTAATACCAGTTTCATACTTGTAAATAGAAATGATTATTTTTCAATTCAGGACCCCAAAAAACATTAGGCTCTACGTTAAAATCTATTAGAAAGAGACATGAATATGTTAGAATTAGGATTTTACCCAATAAACTGAGTACTTGCCTGGCCTTGAATTTCATTTATTTTTTCAAGAACCTTATGATGTCTTTATTATTGTACCTGATTAAATGATCCCATAATGTAGCAGTTTTTCACAAGATAGGCTTATATGAGATTAATTTTCAGAACAAGAGGGTTGTAATATCAGTGTTGTCATACCACTCAACTACACAACTCTCTGTGGTATACAGATTCCCCAAGCAGATTCCATTTAACATCTTCTAAAGACTTGATAGTAAATATCTGTACTAGGAAAAAGTGTGCTGCTTATAAATACAATCTAAAAAAGATAAATTACACATCATAATGCAACCTTTATTTTTATTCCCTTATTTAGCTGGATATAGTTTCTTAGAACAGTGACAATGAACATTGCTTTCTGTTTTGAATATATATTCAAATACCCTGCTTTAAATAGGTTTATGATAAGTCCTGATGGCAGAGTTTATAACCCAAAATGTAAAATTCAGCAAAACGCATAAATTGACCTCTAAAAATGATATTTCAAAAGAGAAAATATGAAAAAAATCTATGGCAAATATTAATATACAGCAGCACATATATAAAATTTTAAACATTATGAAATGTGTATATGCAAATGAGCATCTACATAGAATACATGTAGATAAAATTGAGGACTTGATGATTCTTAGTTTTAAATAAGTTTGAATATAGAGAATTTAGTCAAAACTTGATTGTAAAAGCACTCTTAATTAAATCATCTTTATTGAAACAGTTGAAGTCACAAAGAAAATGTGTTAAATCACAGAATGCCTCATTTTTTTCTGACAAAAGTGTGATTAAAGTAAATAAATAATATCATTTTCTGAAGTTTAATTGTATTAAATCAATACTTTTATAAGTTATCCTGAAAATACATAGCATGATTACTTGTAATTTATTTTATTTAGACTTAATTAGACATCCCATTCTCTGAATTTATTGTTAAAAGCAAAACTAAAACAAATAGAATTGCTTGTCTCTTCATTTTAAGTATTGCTACTAAAGACTGAAAACATCTTAAGTGTGCAAATTGGAAGATTTATAATGTGCTATTAAACATTTAGTCTTTATTATTTAATATGAAAGTTAGAATACAAAAATATTTATTATACTATACTATTAATGAAAATTAAGATACACGATTTTACTAAATTCTATTTTATGAGTGAATATAAGATTAACAATATGATTCTAACAGAATTAATGATAATTGTCTTAAAGTAGAGAAATTGCTGATATGCAATTTATCTAATTTTTTTCTTTTAGGCATTTTATGTCTTGTAAAATAAATATGCGAAACTTTTGTTAAACAAATGGTATTTAAATTTAAAATACACAAAGGATCATTTCAGGCAGAATGGAGATAGAAAAATTCAGCCAAAGAGAGGTCTCACACACTGGGTCTCTACCAGTGGCACATTCTTTGCACCAAGCATTTTAGAACAGAACGCTCATGTTCTTTTCAACTACAATGAGTTTCAGACATGTCTGACATAAGTCCTTATGTCATGAGCCATGTACACAGAGCTACCTTCAGTCTAAACTTTTAAACACCTATTTGGTTTTGAACAAAGGATCATTACTATACTGTCAAAGTCCTTTCTTTTAAGTGGATACTAGTGAAATGTTCATTTTGCCACTTTTCTATGTGAATAACGAATTAAAATAAAAATAAAAACAATACTGTAGTATCTTAGCTGAGTATGACGTGGGTGGAATTAATCAAAACTGGCTGATGAGGATGAATCCAGTGTGCTCAAATTGCTGTGTACCATAGATGTTTGGGAATACATGGGTTTTGTTAAAAGCAGAAACAAAACCTTTTGTTTTTTGCTTATTGTAGGAAAAGGAAACTTTACAATCAATCATAAAAGTTCGAGTGTCTGAGGACTCTATCTGCAAGCATTAAGATTATGTTCAGTTATGTCTGGGAATTTGTGTGAACAAAGTGATTTCTCTGCTTTGATATGGGTGCCTTTACTGGACAGAATTTGAAAATATAATTTATAGAACATGTTGGCACATTTTATTAAATTTGTGGAGACTTTTAAATCCAGTATCTTGAAAGGTTTTACATGGTTCTGGAACATGTATTTGGAGATACACTATTCAGTACAAAAGATAGACTATTCACACTGAGAGCACGATGCTATTTTAGAGAGAAACATAGTACAAAAATTACAGAATGATTAAATGAAAATTTTGTTATGATTGTGCCATCCTACAAACAGAGAATATATGTTCTTGAGCACATTATAAGAAAATTTCTAGCTGATGGGAGTCCTTTGTACTTTTCAAACGGCACCTTCCAGGTGTCTTGGCACTTTTACTGATAGACCAGAATTATAACTCCAGTAACTGTAAACCAACCCCAGAGGTCTTTAACGACATGGATTAGAGTGTTCTTTCAACACCAGATAAATACCAGGTGGTGATCTGACAGATTACATGGCAGCCTCTCAACTATTCACTCCTGTTATTACTGACAATGGTGAGAAGTTTATAATTAAGCTTCTGGGAGAGAGGATTCTGATGCCTGGCCAAATGCTCTAGAATGCTTCTGCCACTAACTGGAAGGCTAATGTGCATGCACTCTACCTAAATGCTGTGTTCCTCTTACCTGACCAGTGTGTTTCCTATCTTCTTCAGATGTGCATGGACAAGGCTCTTCAGGTACCCAGAAGCATTGCTGGGCTATCTGATGGACATTATCAAGTCACTTTGGTCTGAATTGATCAGATGGAAATCATCAAAGGGAAGTGATGGGGAGCTGTGTTTTTTGATAGCTGTTAGAGAAACACCAATTTTCAGAAACACGCACGTATGTATATGTGGGTTGGAAGGAGAAGGTGGGTTTTTCACCTTTCCCTATGCAGAACATAATATATTCTCATCTCTTTATTTTGGACATGTCTTATTTTAACATAAGGCCTAGGGTAATCCCTTGTCATGTTTGAAACCATAACAATCTCAGATGACTTGGTCATGAGATCTTCTTCCCACTCACTATATTATCATGGTCTCTAGACAACCTTCTTGATAAAGCAAACAGATGCAATTTTAAAATAAATAAGTAAAAATTAAAAATTGCTATTTGAATTGCTGACAAATTTTATTTAAAAATATTGCAAATTTATGTTTGTCTTTATAAAGTGGGAAAATAACATCTATAATAAAAATTATTTCAATAATAAATTGCTTCGTTGATTACTATCAGTAAATGTTTGATATTCTTAGTGTCCACATAGTTAAAATGGTGTATTATGCAGCAGGAGTGCATGAGTAAAATGTTTAAGAAGTTTTGTCCTAGAGTCTTTCCCTTATTAAAAATATGAAAATTGGGCAAACAAAATTGTTTCACATTTTCTGGTCACATATTTTCTGCTCACTTCTAGTCTTTCACTATGAAATAATTCTCATATAGTTCACAACATTTCTATTTGCTTTATGGAATCCCAGGGAAGGTGTTGGCCTTAATGTCATCCCTTCCAATACTCTCTGTCTGATTATAAGACCTACATGTCCTGGGTGACTTTAACACATTAATACTGCAATATCTTTGCAACAAGTTGCTTAGTCTCTTTCCTCTTACTTCTTTGGTCCGTACAACCTTCAATTTGTAAGTAATTGTAGGACTAAATTGTTTTGGTGACAACAAAGTCTGAGGGCTAATTTATTACTCTGGACCTTGTATTGTTTTGTATACTTTTTTTCTGGATCAGGAGGAAAAGCATTTCTCATCATTACCAGAAATTAATATTGAAGATTACTGAAAGCATATTTTATATAAATGATGAATAGGTCAAATTATTTTTAATGACAAAGTAATTTATTATTCTATTCTAATTTTTTGTTGTTTAATTCTTTTTTCGTTAGTCTTGTCTCAAATTATTAAAAATTACTTTTGATTTTATATACACATATGTGTGTGTCCCACATGTGTGTGTATGTGTGTGTATATATATATATATAATATAGCTATATAATATATATATATAAGGATGTACATATGAGTATAGGTCTCATTCAGCCCAGAAGAGGGGACCCAACCCAATCAATAGGAACTGATGTTACTGGTGGTCATTGAATTTCAACATGTGAGATAGAAATTGAACTCAGGTTCTCTACAATAGTTATACAGACTTTTAATTGCTGAACCACCTCTCCAGACTCAAGATCTCAGTTTTTATTATATCCATACCACAATTTGGTTTTCAACATGTGGATTCCCTTGGCCCATAAACTCTTCCTGGGGAGCAGATAATGAGCCATATCTTAGCCCTGTCTTAGAATGGGGTTTCCAGCCTGAATCTGATACCTCAGTGAGATATCTGTGCTGTGCTATAATTTATATGCTATGAATTCCAGCTACTCATCTCTTTCACTTTACTATAATTTAACTTTCTATATTTTAAATATTAACATAATTGTTTTGTTTGACACAGGGCAAATCTCTTTTTTTTTCTGTTTCTAATAGTTAATTAGTTCTTGGAAGGACAAATACAAATAAAGAACTGGAAGACACATTTTACAAAAAACAGATAGTTCTTTAAAAATAATTACTGTCTGATAGAAAAAATATTTATATACTCAAATGTCACTCATTTTGATGGTGACTGGGAATAATAAATAAAACAAATAATAATTACTGTATTGCTTTCGTTTCTCCTTTCAAGTAAACTTTCTTGGCTGGGTAAAACTTAGCAAGAACATTGTCTGTCAAAAATACACAAATACTCATTCTTATAAGTCACTTCCCTAATTATGTTGCTTAAAAATGGAAGTCCTACACATTCTGTTTACAACAAAATGAAAGGAAAAACTAAAATTGTATTTAGTTAATAATCTTAAGATTTTGAAATTAATTTTTAAAACCTGTAGGAATAAGTTGATGGTTTATTTGGCCTGTGATTTAAACTCACAGACCCACAGTCTTACAGAAATATTTAGGAGTTTATATTAATTATATTGTGTTTGGTAATGGCTTAGGCATATTGTTAGTTTATTTTTATTTATTTGTTTTGTTATGTGGCTTGTGACTTTTTTATTTTATTTTGTGTTTTGGGTGGTTGGATTACGTGTTTTAACTCTGCCCTCTTTACCCTATCTATGTTCTGATCTCCCTGCCTACTTCTAAGATGCCTGCCATGGGCCAACACCATTTAAAAAAAAAACAAACAAAAAAACAAAACAAAACTATGATATGTACAGCATATGAAAATACATCCCACATCAAAATCCCCATGCATTAATTTTTGATGTTAAATTGTTTGCTCCTGTCAACTTGACTCTCATCATTCTGGTAGGTGGAAATCTTCTCTAGTTATAATAATATATACACATGTTTTATTCAACAATATGACTTTATCATTAGATAGCAGAGACATATCAGTAGCCTCAACCACAGTTTGTGATGTTTAATGGGAGAGGTTATTCATGGGACTCCTTTGGCCCCAGACTGTAAAATGACTAAGATCCTGACACTGTAGGAAAAGCTAACTAGTATATTTTAAAGGTACACAACAATAAGATAACTCCTAATGGCTTATCAGCCTCTCACTTAACCATCAACAGAGATGTTGCTTCTAGTAACACCAAGGCACAAAACTGAACAATGTACAATCAGTGAGAAACTTTAGAGAACTCATTTATAGGTAAGATGTTGTCATCAAACACCTTAATTAGGTCAGGGTTCTATGCACAAGAGATCATAATATAGTAAGAGCCAAAGGTGCTAGACAAATCCACAGCATCTTTCAGACACATCAGGACTTATACACGTATAATTTCAGAGAGACTATGGCAGAACTCATTGGACCTGTACAGATTCAAGTTTGACAGGGTCCCAGGACCAAGAAAGGATACAGAGTCCCATATATAACCAAGAAATTATTGACAATTGATACTTACTGACAGAGGGAAAATTGGTTTTATCCAAGAATTGATATTGGGAATACAACCACACTCCAGGGAAGGCCCCATGCTAAAGAGTAATCAGTTACCATAGAATAAACTCTATGTTTTGCTTTTTTGTTTTATTTTTTGTTTGTTGTAATTTCAATTTAAGGTTTTGTTTTGCTTCTTTTCCAGAGAGAAAACACAAATTTCTATGAAGAGATGTGGAAGACCTGGGAGAAGCTGGATGAGGGGAAAAACAAAATCAAAATATATTATATAAAAATAACTAAACATATTTAAAAATGAGCCCTAGACAAGTCTATGGTGAGGTTGTCTTGGTTAATGATTGGTATGATGCCATCCTTGGGCATGCATTCCTAGGTTGTAGAAGAAAACAGTCTAAGCGAGGCATACATAGAAAACAAAAAAGTAGCATCCTCCATAGTTTCTGCATTGTTTCTTGCCTCCAGGTTTCTACCTTGAATTCTTGCACTAACTTTCTTCAGTGAAGGAGTATGATTTGAGAATTGTAAGATGAAATACTCCACTAAAGTTACTTTTGGTCATGCTATTGTATTACAGTAATAGAAATCCTAAGTAAGACCAATGTCTTTGTCTTTTAATTGACTGGAAAAGAACTAGCAGTCAATGAGGAAATATAAATAGGCTGAGAAAAATTAAAACAAAACAATATGATGTCTGTGAAATTCAATTTAAACTGTGAAATCATTTTATCAGTTGTCTGTTCAGAAAGAATAAAAGTAGAAACAAATTTATTGAGGAAAATAGTCTGTATGAGATGATCTGAAATCTTGTCTACACCTCTCAGATGTATTTCACAAAGATGATTAGTGAATACAACATCAATATTTAGGTTTGTTTTGGATCGTATAAATGTTTATTTTTATTGTCTTTTGTTTGTTGAAATATAACAGCATTTCCAAAGGCGAAGACTGGATTACATACTTTACTATAATGCTGAAAAATCTGTAAAATATTCTTTTTTATCAATAACCTTTCTTTTCTTGGATTAAAACAAGTAAGATGCTAATTCGTTAGAGATTATAAAGGACACTTATTTCCTATATTTACTTTGAAATAATAGCAAGCTGAAGATACTATTTTTTCTGTATTCATTTTATTCATGAGTAACTATCACAGGCTTTGGTAATAACATTTCAAAGAAACCAATGTAGATATATTCAAAAGACATGTTTGTAAAACTTATGAGTATTCAAATAACAAGAAAAATTAAAAAAGATTTATACTTTTAAACATATTGTGTTCATTGGTGGTCGATACATGGAAAAATCTCAGGTTTAGGCTGGTGACAGAGATGATCTTAACCATGAGCTATTCACAGTTCAGTAGGCCTTTATTATGCTTTCCTTTTGTTTGACTAATGCTGAGGTCCAGAGAAAATGTGGGTATAGTTTCTCTGGTCATGTCCAATCCACATTTGAGCCCATGAAACAGGAAAGAGAATGACTTCTTGCTGTGGGATAATGCTCTTGTACACTGTACTGTTTGGATTAATAAAACACTGGCCAGTAGGCAGGCAGGAAGTATAGGCAGGACAATCAGACTAGAAGAATTATGGGAGGAGGAAAGGCAGAAAGTCAGATGCCAGCCAGACATAGAGGAAGTAAGATGAGAATGCTGAGTTGAGCAAAGGTATTAAGCTACATGGCTAAACATAGATAGATAAGAATTATTGATTAATTTAAGCGCAAAAGCTATATAGTAATATTTTTGAGCTACTGGCCCAGCAGTTACTATAATATTAAGTCTCTGAGTCAATTACATGGGAAGCAGCTACTGTGTATTTGAGAGTTTCTAATGGACAGAAACTTCCAAATACAGCTTCCTAGTTGTATTCCTAAATTGAAGGATGAATTCTTCAACTGAATGATAGATGTTTCTAAGACTAAAATGATTATTTAAAACTCTGTCAATGCTATATATAAAGTATATTAAATGAAAAAGAGAATCTACCATTCTCATTCTTAACTTCTAATGTTATTTGTACAAATTTTTTCTTTCCACACACACTTTTATCCCTTAAATTAACTCTAAGGAACTTAAGTTGCTGAATAAACGAGAGTTATAAAAACTAGATATAGTCCAGTATAACAGTTTATTAATGCTTTAAATACAAAAGTAATTTAAAATAAAATTATATGTAGAAAAATGCAAATTGAAGCAAGTTTTACTTAAGGAGCTATTAGATTGATAATGAATATTATGTGGGAAAATGAGTCCTCCCAATTGATAGCAAGTGAAAGTAAAAGTTATTACAAAATTGCACAGGATAGTTTTATTGGGTATTTCAATATCAATGATTATATTTTCATTGAATTTTGATCATGTCAACATTTGATGTACTCTATCCCTCCTCCAGAAAAATGTCATTTATAGGAACTATTTCTTATGTAGGCACAGAGAGTAAGATTGTCTCATCTTCCTGTGTGGACTTGGCGCAGACAACTAGACCACTGGTTCATTCTAACCCACTTGTGTTGCCACTATCTTTCTTTAGGGAAATTTTATATCCTTTGAAACTTAAATTCACACACAATGCATTTCTACCATATTCAGATCCCCTAGTTCCTTCAATCCTTTCCTATCTCCAAAACCCTCCTAATACCATTTTCTCATTTTTAAATTGCCCCTCTCCCCCAATACTCAACTTATCTCCATGCACATGAACTTGGGGCCACCTTCTGGAGCATACTTTACTTCTGAGAGGCCATACCCTTAGGAACCCTTTAGCTAAGAACAGTGATTCAAGAGTCCCTCCTACATCTCTAATAAAGGTTAATTTGCTTTTTTGCATACTTTGTATAAAACAAAACAAAGAGCTGCTATGTGGTGCTAAGTTTAGTAGTCCCTTCATTTTCATGTCAAGAAGACACAATTTTGCCCCAATCTTTCCTAAATTCTAGCTCTGCGAGCTTTCTTATTCTTCTGAAATGCTCCCTGAGCCTTATGGGCAATTCTTGTGACACAGACTTTCCATTTGTGTCTGATTGTTCCACAGATTTTTTTTCTCTGTACTTTTACCAGTTCTAATTTTCTGCATTAATGACTTTCTATTATTGGGATAGCCTCTATATATATGGATAAGATATTTAGAGGGCAATTAGATACTATGTCCGCATAGGAAAATAAGAGTAGTTGACTCCGAAGACTTCTTAGCTCCTCAGTGATGGATTATTGGCCAGCTTTACAAAACAGGTGCACTGAGTTTTAAATCCAATCACAAAGCAATTGGTCATGTCTATAACATTCCTGCTGCTAATTCACTTGTGGTCACATCTTATCAGGCCCAACACTGTTATATCTCACCAAGTTAACAGATGAAAAAGAATGTTAACTTTTTTTTAATTGCCATTAGCCTTTATAGATAAAATAAAAGCTAGCAGGTAAGAAATCTTTGTGAACAATATCAGCTTGAAGTTTTCATATTCTGGAACCAAAGTTGTGGTGCCTTCAGGAATAGGGGTTTTTGTCATCAAATTGTGGTGAAAAGCCAAGTAAAATGGCAGTAACCTTTAATGACTTTGTCACATATGGAACACTTCTACTAACATCTCATGGGAAATAGCTACACCTGGACCTAAGTTTTTGCTTTACAACCTAGGGATGGTGAATGATTTGTTATTTAATAGCTGACTCCCATATTGACTTTTCAAATAAACTTAGTGTTATTTATCATTGTCTCTACTCTCTTCTCTGTACTCTCTCTACCCTTTCCACCTGAACATTTCTCCTCAATATTATCCTTTTGTCATTTTCTCCTTTATATTATTTCTGTTCTATTCCCCCCTTTAATATCATTCTGGCTCCATGGCTTCTACAGGTACTTCATGTTAAATACAAAAATCTAAAGATGCAATGCTGAGATTAGCATATGAAAGAGAACATGCAGTATTTGGCTTTTTCTGACTGGGTTACCTTAATCAGACTCAGTATGTGTAGCAGAACAGGCCCATAGGGCCAAGGAAATGGCTGAAAACCAGGTGTCAAGACATGCAAATAATATGCTTCCTCATGAGCCAAACTGTAGTCTGCCTGAGGGCCTAGCAACAGCTGCTGTCAAATGTTCCTGATTGCTCAGAATCTGCCTAGCAATAGGCACTGCTCAGAATTCCTAGCTATTGGGAATCTGCCTAGCAACAGATGCTGTCAGATCTCCTGATTGTACCCAGCCAATGAGGGACAGCCATATAATATCACCAGATTGTGGCACAGCCTGGGTGCTGGAAGAAGGGTATATAAGGCTCTCCTCATGGTTGAATAAATGAGTTAGTTCTTTTCAACTGACTCCCAGGGTCTGTGTCATTGATTTTGCACCTTCATGCCCCCTCCCTCAAGGGAAATGTTAGGTCCCACCAACAAGTATAATTTTTTGAAGTTACTGCATATCACTTAACTACAAATTTTATTTTTATTTTTATTTTGAATATGGTCACACCATGTACTTTATTTTCATTATCCATTCACCAGGATGGATATCTAGGATTTTTCCATTTCTGAGCTGTTTTGAATAGAGCAGCAATGAACATAAATAAATGTGGATGAACAAGTATTGCAATATTATATGCTGTCTTTTGGTATATGCCTTGAAATGATATAGCTTGGTCAAATGGTAGATCTGTTAGATTCTGTGTTTAAAGCCCCTATGCTGAATATATATATATATATATATATATATATATATATATATATATATATAATATATGTATGTGTGTGTGTGTGTATACATATATAGACTGCACCAATTTGCATTTCTTTGAAAATGTGAATAAGGATTTTTCTTTCTCCATTTATCACTAGCATTTGTTGTCTTTGTTCTTTTAATGTCTCTGGGGTAGATGAAATGTCAAAGCAGTTTTAATTTGCTTTTCCATGATAACCAAACATGATAAATACTTTTATACATATTATTATTCATTTTGCTTCTGAGATCACAATATAATTACAATAATATAAAAGGTCCCTACCAGAAACTGACCTTAGAAGTGTGTATTGAGACAATAAAATAAAACATAGTCGCTCTCTCATAATTCTCTTCCCCCTCTTCCTTGCTCACTTTCAAATCGAAGGCCTCTTCGGTTTCTTTACAAGGATGAGAAGAAGAGGTAAGCAATTTCAGTGAGACTGTGATGCACACTACGCTTTTAAGGGATGCTGAGAGAGGGAATGCGTAGATGTGGGAAGAGTAGAAGCAAGGAATAAATGGTGTGAGATGTGGATGGAGTAAGTGGAATGGAAAATATCACAAAAGATGGGCCAAAGTGTTTACTCAGATAGCTTCCAACAAGTCTTTGGTTGATTTACTAGTGGAAGGAATGAATACAGGAGAAGAGAAAAAGAAGGTGAAAAGAAAAAAAAGTAGAGAGAAAAAGAGAGCAAGATAGAGAGGGCGAAAGGAGAGCTGCATGGAGATATCAGAAAATGAGTTCACTAATTGAGTACTGTATTTATTCCCTTGGTGGATGCATTGAGTTTTCTCCCAGGTTATGGGCTACACTCTTGATTTTTACTTGCTCTGTTCTTGTTTGAGTTTCTTCTTGCCATTGTGAAGAGAGGGTTTTTTTTTTGTTTGTTTGTTTGTTTGTTTTTTGTTTTGTTTTGTTTTGTTTTTTGTCTTTTCTGTGATCTGTAAGCAGCAGAGATGAATAGTCAGGCATCTTTGCTTCATTACTTCAACTGATACTTAGTTCCCAAACTTTGTTTGGGTGCTAATGATGGTCCTAGGGACTGGGGCTGGACACATATAATTGAATGATATGAATTATGGTATAAGAGGTCTACAAATATAGATTTTGAATATTTTCTGGTAGGTATGCTTCAGTGTATCTTCCCGTAATGTTCTATAATCTACCTCTATAGAGGTGCTTGCATTGCTTGAAGTCTCAGCAGTAAACCTAGACCTTTGGTAGAGAAAATTTATGGGTCTGATAGTAGAAAAAGTTTTTCAAGCATTGGTTAAGTTAACTCAAAGTCTTTAGAAGCAGCTGATAGAAGGATAAGATATTCCTGTTCCATTTGTTTCTTGAACTATGATCTACAACTAGTTTCTATCTGGCCATTTTACTTAGATATTTTGTTGTCTAAACACACACTTCTAAGGTCAGTTAAGTCTAGAAGGATAGAGATGATACTTCAATAGTGCCAGGGACAGTATCTCTCCTACTGTCTTCCTTTCTAAGCTATCATTCCCTTCCCACTGTAGCCATGGATAGCACCTAGTTTCTGTATGCATGTACATTTAATTTGAGGAAGTTCAATTTTGTCCTCTTGTGTTCAAAAATCATGATTGATATTCTCCTTGCTTGTTGAGTGAAATAAGTGTTCTGACGATGGAGTAATGCATCCAATTTTCTTATCACTATTACAAGTAATCTTCAAGATAGTGTAATATGGTTGGACCCTTTAAAAATAAAACAGCTGTAATATGTTATCCTTGATTAGGGCATAATAGGTGAGATTGTAACTGATGGCACCATTGTGTGGATTAAGTCAAAGTGACCTGAGCTCTTTTATTGTTGGAACATCCAGACTTGGGGATAGTCAATGGATTAAAGACAAAACAATCAACTTTTTCAGCTCCCCACAATTATTATTTTGAATATGTACCCTGGCCATCATATATTTTGGGGAAGGTGTTATAATTTTTTCAACTGTATTTACTTATAAACCTTATCCACTTTTTTCTGAACATATTATTCCTTTCTTTAGTTTTGAAGGTGATGATTATTATTATAGTGCCAAACTTTAAAGGATATCCCAATTCCCTTATGTCATTCACTCTCTGAGCCAAGAATAAACTCCTTTCCTTTAGAAACACAACTGAAACACAAGGTTTTTTTTTTTTTTTTTTTTTAAAGGGGGTATATTTTATAACTTTTATAATAAATTCCTATATGAGAACATTTAAAACCTTCATACTAAATATATATTTGACACATAATGTTTATGTCCATTTGAATGTTTAAAAAATTTCATTCTTAAATTTAGGGGAAAAAAGCAATGATTAGGGAAAGTTGATATTAAATATGGGAAAATTTATGTTCTATACAATAAAAGCTTTAGATTTATATTATACACTATTTCTGAGCCAATCATATAAATATCTAATGTTACACTGTGTGGTAATTTGAATACTCTCTACAGGACTATTGTGATGATCTACAGAGTGATCATAATGGTAGATGTCTTGGATCTTTTGACCTCCAGTTTTGTCAGATGTCCTCAGCTCACTGCGGGAATATTCTCAGGCAGGATTTCAGTTTAACCTCCTTCTCTCTTGTTACATTAAAGAGGGAGACATTTGCTTTGTCCTATTCAAATTCCTGTCATCGGTCTGCACCACAATTTAACACAGATGGTGGCCGTATGATAGACCAAAACAATGAGATAAATAAGCCTCTCTTCACTTCAAAATTAGCAACAATAGATATGTAATGGCAGTAACTCAAGTCTATTTAGTATATTATCCATTTCACTCCACACAACCAAAGGTTTTATTGTGATCTCATAAATAAATAATAAGTGTTGACTATTATAAGCTAATGTATATCAGCTTTCACATACCATTGGCTGACTGAGTTAAATCACCTACACTTTAACTGTAGCAAAAGATATATATATATCACAAAACACAGTGAAATTTATACAAATTCTGATACAATGAATATTTCATCTTACAGCTTTTTCCTCTTTTGTTCATCAAGACAGTATGTAAGAATGTTGCACACAATGAATTGAAGAGACAGCCCCATCCACAGAATATCTAGTTTCAGTAATTCTTAAATTTTAAGCTTATTTAAATGTTTTAAAAATGATCATGCATATTTGCCTTATATCACAAAAAGAATTTATTAGGATAGTTTTGTTTTCTATGAGAAGACAAAGTCAACAGAAAAGAAAAAAGCAATGGGGCTATGCTGATATCTGGAGACATTTTGAATAAATATGTCATGCACATTGAATTTTAGATTCTCTTTCTTTGTATTTATTTATTTTTGCTTATTTTTAGATTCCACTTGAAGTTTGTCCCCCCTTCTCTCCTCTCAGCTCCTCCCACCACTTTGTTTCTCTCCTCCCCCATTCTCTTCCTTTGCTCTTTAGAAAAGGGCAAGCCACCCATGGGTATCAAGTAGCCATAGCATGTAAAGTTGAAGTGAAGCTAAGGCACCTTATCTCTTATTAAGATTGAATAAGGCAATTCAGCAGGAGGAAAGGGTCCCTGAATTAGGGGACAGAGTCAGAAACAGCCCTTGCTACTACTGTTAGGAGTCCCACATGGAAACCAAGCCATACAGCAATAATATATGCCTAAGCCCTATGCCACTCTCTGGTTGTTGGTTCAGTCTCTGTGAGCCCAGGTTAGTCACTTTTGTGGATTTTCTTGTGGTGTTTTCCACTTCTCTGGCTTATAAAATCCTTTATCTCTCTCTTCCAGAGGATTCCCTAATTTCTGTTTGGTTGTGAGGCTCTACATCCATTTCCATCTATTGCTAGGTGAAGCCTCTCTGTTGACAATGGGCTAGGAATTATTTTATGGACTATTTATTAATTTATTTGTGTGTCCATTTTTTAGTCAGGTTTGGTTCTAGTCTAGGTCTTTGTGCTATCCAGCCTCTGAGTTCTGCTCTCCTCCACCTGTGTGAGGAGTTAACTGCCTCTAATGGTATGGACCATTCACTGGTTGGATACTTAGCACATTTTTTACCACCTTTACCCCAGCGCATCTGGTATTCTGGAAAAATTGTAGGTCAAAGGTTTTGTGGCTGGATTGGTAGCCCAATCCCTCCACTGAAAGCCTTGCCTGGTTACAGAGAATGGCCAGTTGAGGCTCCATAACCACCACTACTAGGAGTCTTAGCTAGGGTCACCTTCATAGATTCCTGACAATTTCCATTGAAGTAGGTGTCTACCTCTTCCCAGAAAGGTCCCCTGACTTGTTGTCTCCCCAAATATCTTCCTCCTCCATCCTCCCCGACGTGACTCAGATGTTCCCATCCTCACCCCATTATCATTAAGACCCTCTATCCACCAGTGAAATCTCTACTTTCCCTTCACAGTGAGACTCATCGGTCTTCTCTTGAGTCCTCCTTGTTACTTAGCCTCTCTGAGCCAGTGGATTGTAACATGGTTAACCAATACTTTAAAACTAATAGCCATGTATGAGTGAGTACATACCATGTTTGTCTTTCTAGGTATAGGTTACCTCCTGGCAGGAATATCTTTTTCTAGTTCCGTATATTTTATAGAAACTTTCATGGTATTTTTAACTGCTGATTAATATTCCTTTTTCTTAGTATACCACATTTTCTTCATCCATTCTTCAATAGAGTGTTTCCAAAAAGGAACATTGTAAGTAAAAAAAAAAAAAAAAGTATGGATTGGCTAAAAACAATTTTGTCAGTAACTATTTAAAATAACTACAAGAAGAAACACTTAAAATGTTTAGATCAAAGGCAAGGGCCTTATATCTCATGTTCCAACAAGTCTTGTATTCTCCCAAAATCTAGAAGAATGAGCTACGCTTTGGTCAAAGTCAGAGAGAATCTAGAGCTTATGGAACTTGATTTTTTTGATGAAATGCAAGTAAATTTATCCTATTGTTATTTAAGAATCATAGTATGTTTACTTTACTAGAAAGCAAGAAAACATTCAGTCTTATCCAAATAGTAAATTTGTCACTGTCATCTGAAGTTGCTCATTACCAATTCCATGAATACATAGTATGTTCAAAACCATTAGCATCTTTTATTTCAGGATGTGTGGAAATGTGGCAGACATACAAGTTTTTGCATAAATATGAATATCTGAGTTACTGTGTATTATTCCTATTGAAAATTTTTTCTAAAGATAAAAATGGAAAATATCTCTGAAGACAATTAGCATCCTACTTGAATTCTCATTTTAAGAGCAATTAAGTAATTATAATAATTATCTCAATAGTGTGTGACCCGAAACAGTGAAAACAAATAAAAATGTTGGTGAATATAACATTCATAAAGTAATTTCAGAGCTTTAAAACTATCCCCATTACCAAATAACTGCTTTTATAAATTTTAGTTACTTTAAGAATATTTTTATCGTTTAATTATATGTATGTAAGTATGGAGGGGAGGGGAGGTAAAACCACTGGATTTAGTGTCCATGGAATTTAGAAAATGACATAGAACTTCCTGGCTCTTGAGTGACAGGCGAAAGTGAGCTGCCTAACTTGGGTGGGTGCTGGTAACTGAACTTGGGTCCCTTCAAGAACAGTACATACACTTATTCACAGAGCCATCTCTGCAGACCTATTGTTCATTATTATTGTTATTATTATAAGATAATATAAAATAATGTTGGTAAAGTATGTCAAATGGATCAAATCTATCCTACCACCATCTGTTTTTTGTAAGCAAAATATGATTGAAATTCAGGCCTAGAAATCAAGCCAGTGTGCCTGTGTATTGATAAAAGTGTACTGGTCCTTCTGTAGTTAGCCCAGTCACTTTCAGATCTTCCATTTGTAACTCACTTTCATGACTATTTTTTGGGCTAGAATCACATAATACCTATGATCCACAATGGGTGACATGGCATTATATAGCTCTTTATTGAAACTATGTGACTCCACATATAAAACAGAGGTCTTGTGATACTTTAAATAAGACATTTGAACAAGGTCTTGCTTTCATCAACATTGTGCTCTATCACACCTTCTCAGGAAAGTATTGTGTTTCCTTGGCCAATTTATGCCATCCTAGTTTCTTCAAACACTTCACTTCAAATACACCCTTGACCCAGTTTGTCTAACTTGTTTCCAGTTTGATTTTTTTCAGTTTGACTAGTTCAGTGCTAAGCAGATGCAAGATTGACCAAAGCCTTCTTAGAGTTCACTTAAGTCTGGTGTCCTGACCATACTCTGCTGGCAGTTCTTCTAACCTGATGACAAAGGTCCTGACACTCTGTTAATTACTTTAATAGCACCAATATTAAAGATGGATATTTTTAATTGCATTTACTGCCATCATTGTTTTAATTAGTATGTAAGGTTTAACTTTATTTTTGTTGAGATTCTGTGTCAGCTCTGAGCATGAATTAAGTTTTCTTATCTATAAAATGTAGAGTCCTGAATTCAAAGCCAGTATCATTCCACCCTGACCTTTGAAGTCAAATAATTTTAATGCAATTCATACTAAAAAACATGCATTTTTAAAACAATTCATGGAAGAAAAAGCTATATATTAATAGACTGAAAGCCCCAGGAATATAGAAAAAAACAAGTTTTAAAATGTATAATATGAAATGCTGATTCTCTGAAAACATAAATATGCATGAGCATAGTCTAATGCAAAGATATCAAAGTAAGAGAATCATTGGCAAAGTTTTGAGAAAATGAGAGGGTCCAGACAGTTCTGTTGTGAATTTTTAAGATAGAATTTTGAAAATCATAGATTCACAGACTGATTCTATTCTAACAATGGAAGTCTAGGATATTTATGGCAATGTCTATTGCTAAAATGAACTAGCCAGACAAAGCATACAAAAATAATCCATTTTGAAGCAACTGGAACACTAGAAATGGATACAGAATTTGAAACCAGATGACAAAAATGAGATGGGCAGGAAAAAAAATCCACAGACATTATTCTAGCATCCCACACAGATTTTCCCCAGAGCAATTGGTTATTCAAAAAGTATAATTCAAAGCTGAGACTTCTAGAAGCATATGGAGTGTTTAGTGATATCATGTGCCTTAAGAAAAAAAATATTAGATTTCAAGACACATTTAAATGAAAAAAAATCTTATTTAATGACCATGTATCTGGGGTGCGTTCTCAAATTTGCTACTTTATAAAAGTGAAGATTTCCTAAGTATTTGGCAAATCACATATTTAAACTTTATGTTTTGAGATTATAAATTAATTACAATATTTTTCTCTTCCCTTTTCTCACTCCAAACCCTTCGATAAACCTTGCCTCACTCTCCAAATTCAGGTCTCTTTTATAGTTAATTGCTTTTGCATAATACATATGTATGTAAATGTACATGCACATGCATATAATGTATATACATATTATGTATATGTATATACATCTATAATATAACTTGTTTATTGCATATGATGCTTTTGTATGCCTGTTTTCAGGGCTGACTATTTGGCAGTGGACAACCAATTGGTGTGCTTTTCATTTCCAGTTGTCCACATTCCTCAGCTGCCTAGAGTTCTTATAGGGTTGAGGCATCGTATCTTTTCCCCATCCAGTTTGTCATAGTCATTCCTTTCAGCCTTGTTCATCCCATGCTTGGTCAGACATATATCCCCAAGCCTTAGGTGAGAGAATGATAAAAGACACTCTTAAAGTATTGTTAGTTGAGCCAAGTGGTGGTGGCACACACCATCGATCCCAGCACTTGGGTGGCAGTGAAAGTTGGATCTTTATGAGTTTGAGATCTACTGCTCTACAGAGTGAGTGCCAGGACAAGCTCCAAAGCTACACACAGAAATCCTGTCTTAAAAAAATGAAAAAGAAAAACAAAACTTTCTGTAATATAGAATAGCTTCCCTTTTAGAATTTCAAGTCCCGACTGTCATGAATGATTAACTTTCATTTCAACCAGTTTTAAACTTTATTACTTGATGCTACTCGTTTAGTCATTCTAGATGTTTAGTTAATGCTGTGAGTCATAGTATTCCATTTAGAAAGTTCAACCTGTATTTTGTCACTAGAAACTCTGCTGTCCTGTCACAGAGGAATAACAAGACAGATATCCTCTTACCATCCATGGTGTTAAGTTCTTCTTTCCATAGGTTGAGGATACATCTTTGTTGACACACACTAAGATATCCTTACATGAGGTAAATTAATGTCTGACCAATGACTTCCCTTTTGGCCCATTATTTTCATTCCTGTGGTATTATACTAAATTCTACCAATGTATCATAATGGGTATTTCAAATACTACTTGCAATGTGACCTTAAGCACATGGACATCTTTGTTAAAATTAATTAGAAATCTATACAGTACATTTGCCTATATAATGGAACTTTATATACAGAAACAAAATATTTTCAATCATATAATAGATAGCACTATATGCCTATTTGCATTACCAGCTGTATTTCTGACATAAAATGAATATCTGACATTTTAAAATGACTAGTAAAAGTTCAAATCTCATGGTTTCCAAGAGACTTCATGCTTCAAGAATTTTAAGGCACAAAATATTAAGCAGTGAAAATGCTTTATTTACAGAGGTATTTCATACTTAAAATCTACACATGTTCAATAATGTCAGGTATAATGCTTTAGAAAAATACCATGGAGCAAATAAAACTCATCATTTGTAAAATCAGAGAGTAAATAATGCTGAGAAAGGGTAAGGCTACAGCTTGAGCACTTCAGGCCAGAAATTTTATCCAGCTTTTCATCCCAAAGTTCAAAATTGTATTTTCATGAAATGGTTATGGGTTTGGTTTGTATGTTTACATTTATATGTGGAAGTGAATATACATCTATTGCTACACATATCTCCTTACCTTGTGTGTATTCATGTGTGTGTGTGTGTGTGTGTGTGTGTGTGTGTGCACCAGAGGTCAACCTTGGATGTTGTCCCTTAGGTGTCATACATTGGCTTTGAATAAAATCTCTCAGTGTTCTGAGAATTACTAATTAATTTCTAATGATTAAGCAGGAAAACCCAAGGAATCTGCCTGCTTCTGCCTCTCTAGCTCTGAGGTTATCAGCATATGCCACTATATAGCTTTTAAAAAAAAAATGTGTTCTTGTAGTGGAATTTAGGTCCTCATGGTTTTAGAAAAAAACAGTAACTGAGTTTCTCTCCAGGCCTCCTGAAATTTCTTGATTAATCTCCTTACTCACTTATTTTACATAACTACAGCCTCTGACTCAGCTAGACAATGTTACTCAATTTTAGTGCATAAGTTACATTAGTGTGTGCTTCATTGATTTTATTTAGTCTTTTTTAAAGATAAAATTGACTAGGCATCGCAAATACAATAGAAGACATCGAATTTGAATAAATAACTAGATTTGAATTTTATGATACATTTATATTATGATACATTATACAAAATTAGTTTAATTCTCTCCTGAAATTCAAATGTCACTGAATATTTTACATTACTGTTTGCCAAGCTGAGCAACTCAACAATTGATTATTGAATATATACGTATATATACACACATATATAATTTATTCTTTAAGAATTTCATGTAGTATATATTATCATATTTCCCTCCCTCCCAAATTCTTCTATTTCTCTTCTCAATACACCACCACACTGCTTTTTGAAGAAAGAAAAATAAAAATAAAACAGAAAGTAGTGTCACAATTATTTAATCCTAGTACTTGTAAGGGAAAGGCAGGCAGATCTCTGTGAGTTTAAGGCCAACCTGCTCTGCAAAGTGAGTTCCAGGACAGCCAGTGGAGATTGCCTCAAAAACAAACAAACAAACAAAATACCAAAACCAAAATAAAGAAAGAAAGAAAAAGATGAAAAAGTCATGGAGTACATCCGTAGTGACTAATTACTCCTGAACACAGGGCCTGCCTTGATGTATGGCTGAGGTACCCAGCGTAACTCCGATAAAGGAAACTTATGTCTCCTTTCCTAAGCTATCAAAAAGGGTTTTGACTAATATTAGGACTTTGTGTAATTTACAAGGGCAGTAGAAAATCACCCTCTATAAGGTGTCAAATCCGGAAAACCAGAGGCTTAGATATGCTATTTTTCATTGAAGTCCCTAAGTCATTGGCTTGCGTGTCTTAGGTCACAGTCATTAGAACTGTACCAGGGAAGTCAGCTTGTGCCCTGAACCACCATTGCAAACTCGGTGAAGCATTCTGCTGGTTTTCTATGGTTAGCTTTCTCAACAGTGAAAAAGTTATTCTGCTCGGGTTTTAATGTTAATTCTATAAGTGTATTCTCTTCTTAAGGTTGCACAGATTTGGTAATTATGTGGTAATGCTTTCTATAACTTGAAAATACTTATTATTTAAATACATTCTTCTACTGAACTCTGTCTCCCAAACACAGAAATGAAAGATACTTTTCTTTAGAGAAAAAGACCATATGCTCTCTCTAACATCACACATACTTAGACTATAAATATTATCTCCTAGATTCTCACTCCTACCTCTCAACATCCTGTACCCCCGTGACACAGAAATCAACACATTTATCTATCAACTTTCCCCATGTTTTGTTGGGATAAAAATGAATATGGGGATCTTTGCTTCACATTAGGCTTGATAGTGTGATTTCACATTCTGTTGTCTTGAATGACAGCAGAACCCTAAAAATCCCCAGCAATCTCTTGTGAAATGGTTAATATATAAGAAATTTGAACTAAAACAAGGTCATGAGCAGACACAAACACACACACTTTTGATTTTAAAAATGAAAGGTGAGGAGCTGTGCAGATAGCTGAGTGGCTTAAGTTAATATAAACTGTGAAGTCCTATGTTTGGTGTCTGGAACTCATATAGCAGAATGAAAGAACTACCTCTAGGAGGTGTGCTTTCCCCTCCACACCTATGCACTGGCATATGCGTACATACAAATACATACATATAGAAGCAAATAAATATTTTTTTATCGGTTAAAGATTTTTACTAAGTATCATAGATAATGATTTCCATAATTTGGTAGAAAAATTCTTAAGTATTTTGTCAAATTGGCATGGAGTTAAAGTTATTTTAAAAGACCTTCTGGTTCTAGTATCTTATGAATTTTTTACTTTTTATATATTTAGATCAGCTTTGGTGTTGATTGAAAGTTAACTTGGCAGTCTCCTGGAACCCATTTTATAGAATAAAGATTACTTCAGTTAAAAAGAAAGTGAAATAATAAATCCTGTCAATTTGATTATTTGACTCAAATATCCCTTTTAAATTTAAATGCAAAGATAGTTTTAAGGGTAGTCTATACATAATTTTAATAAATGTAAAAATTTTAATATCAAAATGTGCACTTGACAAAATGCTATTTTTTGATATTTTATTTTATTTTTGAGATTCACATAATTACATCATCCCCACCCTCTTTTTCTTCCTTCCAAAAACTTACACAAAACCCTCCCTGAAGTCTTTCAAATACATGGCTTCTTTTATCCCTAATTGTTGTTACAATCATAGAAGTACATACATGTCTATTCCAAATACAGAAATACAACGTTCTCAGTACATACATTGTTATGGCGTGTTTGTTTTCAGAGCTTCCTATTTGTATTGCCTGATCTATGAGTGGACTTAGCCCTGAGGAAGACCATCTCTCCCACTCTTGCTTCTCCTTAGCCTCAAGTTGGATTTTGTTTTATTTTGTAGAGCTGAGGCTTTTTGGTATTTCCCCCATTAATTTTGACATAACTATTCAGGTTGGCCGAGTTCAGCTCATGTTTAGGCCATCATGCTGTTAAGCCTTTTAGACAGAGTTTCAGACACTACTAAGAGACCCAAATTCATAACAAAACGCCATGATCCATTTAATGAAAAAAAATTGTCAGAAGCACAGAAATGACCTATGAAGATCTGCATTTAGGTTCATCTGTTTATAAAGTTTCTGTTTTATTTTAGCATGATCTATAAAGTTCCCACACAACTGAAAGAGCAAAATAGCATTGTTTTCATTGGGAACACACCAGCAAAGGTGTTCATAGAGATTAACCCTTCCACTACAATTTTTACTCAAGAACTTCGGATCATGATTGCATGGAAAATAATTTCCAGGTGACCTTCACATTCTGTACACAAGGAGAAGGGCAAAAATATAACAGAAGCTTCAAGAATGTTTCCTTAAGCATTTCCTGGAAACATTCTCTTGGCTGGTACTGGGAAAAACAGGCCAGTCTCCCAACAAGAGAGATGTCATGTGCCTTTTGTTTGCTCAGAAAAACATAAAAGAATAAGGGAAAATGAGCTGTAGTGAATAGATAAGCACCCTCCCTCATCCATCTGAATAACTACTGATTTCAAAAGCCTAAATCTATGCTGATATAGTTTCCCTAGAAAATACTTGTATTCTATGCACTTCAAAAAGAAGCTGAATTTCAAGGACCAGTCATTTATAATAATTCACTACCTTAACTGGAAAGGTGGCTGTCTATGCAGGACGTTGTGAAATCCCCAAATGCCTATGCACGGATTATTGATCTTCTCCTTTCCTGTGGGAAACATTTGCCACAGTCTGAACAGATTTTGTTTTCCCAATAGAAATAGAACTATTGTCATCTAGTTGGAAGACACATGAGATACTGATTAAAAGCCTATGGGGCACAATAAATAAACAGATTACAATGCACATAAATACCAGATTGTGGTGTTGAGATTTGGGGTTGAGAGTTCCAACCTCAATTCACTAAAACTTCACTCAAAAATAAAACTATTTCAGTAGGAAAATGTCTAACATATTGTATTATTGAAGTACATAAACACATTATAAACCTCATATGAATAAAACTAATATAAGATCTTAGGAATATTGATGACTATAATTAAAATATTATAGTTCATCTTTATATGTAGAAAATGGAGATAGATTGGAGTGTTAGTTGTCTAAAAGTTTGTAAATAAATTTGTTACTTTTAAAAGTCACACATTGTTTTTAATCACTTTATAGTATACCTTTAACTAACCATTACATACCATTTTCTCACCTATAAGAAAGTTGAGCACAAAATACAAAGCAAATTTTGAGTGAGAATATAAATTTGATTTATTTGGTTATTATAATATGCACTTATCTGAGTCTTATTATTTTTTCTGTGCAGATATATGTATGAGTGAGTATATGATCTATATACCTAGACTTCTATCTCTTTCAAAATATTTTTCATTTTCAATTAACTTTTACACTAATTTAGAGTATCTTTAACTAGTGCATATTGTTAAAATCTTTCCAATTATTATTATGATACGTCAGAAAAAATTAACCAAAGTGTGGTGATATATTGTATATTTAATAAAAAAGTGCAGTCTGGAATATCAGAAAAAAGAAACAAAGCACAGTCAATTCTCACCCAGTTAACTACTAAGGCCAAAGAAGATAAGTTCACAGGTTCTCAGCCTGACTGGTAGCTTCTACAGAATGCTCTATTTCTGCCTTCTGCCTTATATATATCTTTACCTGCCCAGATGTTTTCCTTCTTGGTTCACCTCTGTATCATAACCCTACAGTTAGGATGAAAGGTGTGAACTACTGCTTGGCTGTTAGGCCTTGAACTCATAGAACTCTGGAAAGATCTCTGTCTCCTGAGTGATGGGATTAAAGATGTGAGTCACCACTCTTTGACATCCGTGGCTTGACTGTGGGTGAGTCTGTTCTCTGATATTCCACATTGATTTTTATTAAATATACAATATGTAACCAAACCAAAGGAATCAAATATACACAATGAAATATGCCATCCTTAAAATATTCGTATTTTTCAACAAATGACATCCAAATAATGGCATAATTTGTTTGTCAAGTTCTGAATAAATACACAACACATTCAAAATAAAACATGATTTTGAACAAAGCGAAACTTTTAAAAATGAGATCTAGTGATATCTAGTCATTTCTTTCAAGGTTAAACTTAATAGTCCTGCATAATTTAATATATTCAAAAAGAAGACCCCAAATGCCTCCATCTGCCTCAAGTAATTGTTATCCTTTGTCTACTAGATAATTTCCAAATACAGTCAAAACTAATATTTTACCATCATGTGAAACTGATGGGAAATGCTTTAGCATGAACAAAATTTGGTTAAATATTTTCTATAGCATAAGCTCTTGGATAATCATAATTCTCATAAAAATTTCAATAGTATAGAGTAGTTGTTTTTTAGTCTTTGATGCAAAATTGCAAAGGTTAAAATAACTACTGAATTATTGAATCTATGTGTGGCTACACAAATGGAAATATTTTAAGCTCTTCATGTTTTGCTGTGCAATTTGAATCCAAGTGCTATTTCCAAAATGTTCTAGGTTTTATTTTAAAAACACAAGCTGTCTTTTGAAGTATTTATATACATTTTAAACTAAAATTCATAAACTGACAAGCTGCTCTGGCCTGCATGAAATTTTAATTTTTATAAAGTTTTTAAAAAAGTATTTGACATCATTTGAAAATTATGAACATACCCAGCTGGATTATAATACAACCAGATTCCTCACTCATGCGAGAACAGTGTCCTTAAAGAAAGAGAACTTAGTAATTTATTCACTTTGCTGAACATGTAGCCATCTCTTCCAATGGTTCATTTTCTATTTCTGTAAAATTAAAACTGACAGATATTATTTGAATACCTGTTGTCTCCATATTTTGTTTAAATGTTATGTACATATCATGATATTCTATTCTGGAATACTGTATACTTAAAAAACTAAGGTAATTAAAAGTCTAGTGATGAGTACCACTGAATACTAGAAACCACTCTGAAGAGATTTGCTTCTGTATTTAATTCATATGTACACACACACACACACACACACACACACACACACACACACACACACATACACACACACAATTTTTAGCCTACAATATCATGAAACCTCCAAGACACTTGGAAGAAAGTCTTTCTGACTGCCGATGGCAAGTTTTCCTTCCTTTACTGGTCTCTTTTCTCAATATCCACAGCTGTATATTGAATTAATCTCCTGTTTGTAGATGACCTATGCTGATGGATTTTCTGCCCTTTAGCACTAATTTCAGAGACCACTGTGGAACTTGTTGAGATAGCTTGGAGAAGAAAGCATAGCTATTGAAGAAAGAACAGCTGGAAAGATTGACAGCTTGGTTAAGCATTTGGTGGACTGTAAACAAGAAAATTGTTGGCACTTGATTTTATTCACAGCCACTTACATTTTCCAAAAAATATCATTTATTAATAATAAATAACCTACAATATAGCATAAATTCAAGTTATTATTTTTTAAAAAAATGATGTCTAAGTAAGTGATATCCAGAGTAATGCATAAGATAATTCCTTAGTGACAGAAACCCTTTGATTAATGTGCTAAAATTTGACCTCCTACATTCTCACAGGCAAATGATAAAGGATTCTATGCACAGTTTTGACCAGTTCTAGTGAAGGATTTTTTTTTTCCTTTTTGGGAGCCTCCAACCAACTTTTCAAATAAATATATGGAATCTTATTCTTACTTTTGAATGTCTGGTCTTAGCTTGGCTTGTTTCTAACAAGCTTTTCTCATTTAAATTTAAATTAACCCATTTCTTTCTTTTATGTTTTGCCTTTGGGTTCTTTAATTCTCCTTTTTCTGTATATTGTTTCTTTCCCTCTTACTCCATGGCCAGCGGTGTGGCTGCGTAGCTTGGCCTTGGTACCTCCTCTCCTTCTTCTTTTCTTGTCTCACTGCTTTGCTCTTTCTGAGCTTAGATTTTCCTCCTATTTATCTCTCTGCCTGGCATCCCTACCTATCCTTTCTTCTGCCTGGCTATTAGCCATTCACCTCTTTATTAGACCAATCAATTGTTTTAGACAGGCAAAGTTACACAGCTTTACAAATTTAAACAAATGCAACACAAATCAATATAATATACCTATGCATCATTAAACAAATATTTCACATAAAAACAAATGTAATACTTCTCAAAATATTCCACAACAACCCATAATGTCTATGAGATATAATCAATATTTTTCATAAATATTCTTTCCTGTTCTAATAATCAAGAAGTTTATCCTAGAGTTTTTCATAAGTAAAATATATTTAAACCAAATCAAAGAACCTGTCCATATGATAACTTATCTCTAGCAGGCCTGGAAACATACTCAAAGTGAGTGGAGTAAAGTGATGCCTTGAGTGGCTGGGGATGTCAGCTTTCTGTGATGATATGTTATATATTTATTAAAACCAGTCTGGAATATCAGAGAACAGATCCACCCACAGTCATCCAAGAGGGTCAAAGAGTGGTAACTCATGCCCTTACTCCAAAATGATGATTTCACATGGACTGTGACAAAGCCACTAGGCTGAAAAACAGCAACCAAAGATCAGATTTGGACTACAAGCTCCTCAGGACAATTTTGAGATTAATCAGCTTCACAGACTACTATATCCAGGACTTGAAATGAGCCATGCACTTTCCTGTTATGCAGAGACTAGACAGTAAATGATACAGCTACTTATTTCAGGACTTGACAATTAACATTTTTTTTTCTTTTCAGGATCTCCTAAAGATGTCATCACCCACAAACAGCAGGAAGTAACTTTAAGAACATGAGGCTGACATTCCCAAGAGTTGGGGGCGGGTGGTTTTGGTCTTTCAATGGGTTATGAATGATTGTAATTGTTTAGGGTAATTGGTTAAAATTGTTACTGGTTGTGGTTGGAAAAAAGCTAAACAAGAACGATTAGATTTAGGGTTCTTGTTTAAAAATGAAAAAGAAAGAAAAAATGGTATCTAGATATGATAGAATATAACAGTAGTTTATCGAACCTACTTTTAAAAAGCAATTACTAGCTTTAAATATTTTATACTGGATTGGATGTTTTGTATATTGTATACAAATTGTGTATATTGATATGAAGTTGAGATTAATTTTGTTACTGTACATATATCTCTATGCTTGTTCAAGTTATTATTCTTGTGCAGTTCAGCTAATGATGCAATAAAAATTTCTAGTCCATGATAGTTTTTATTGCCACCTAATTAGGATATATAGAAATGCAAATTAGTAGTTAGACATTAGAGTCAAACATACTCATATTAGATATGTATTTAAGATCAGATAGATTTTAGATGAACAGGTCTTCTTCAAACCTTTCCGAATCCATAGAATATGACATTTAAAATATTTTAATAATTTAGGTTCTTACTCTTTTCATTACAGTGGTTCATCTACTCCTGGCAGCATCAATCTACTTCAGAGAAGATTATGGACATCAGAGAAGTTCCATATGGAGAGGACCTTCTTTGTGACAACGCTACCACTGGGCAGGAAAGTCCTCTTTCCTTGACTTCTGACAGTATGATGGTCAAGATGGACAAGCAGGAGACACACACACACACAAAAGAATTGCTAAACCTGGCCACGACAAGGTAAGAAGGTCTTTGAGGATATCTTGCTTCACAGAGAAGTCTGTCAGACATGCCAGGCCTGTAGGCCAAAGATGAATGTTTCAACGATACAGAAGATTCTTGGGTGACTGTTCAGGCAGCCAGATGTTTCATTTCTTACATTTATTGAAAGTTGCTTGCCCATGCTGTTTACTTAGTTAATATTATTTCTTTCTTAGATTTCTGAGGCAGTTGAAGATGAGATAATTATAGTTATAGTTTTCTATTAACAGTCTTAATAAAGAAACTCACCTAAAAGTTAGTGTTTTTAAGTTTGAGAGACATCAAAATATAGTTTTTAATTATTAATAGAAGTTAGATAGAAAGTGAATTCAGTATAATCCTTTGGACTAACAAAAATAGAATAAATAATAAAATATTTTCTTTGAATTTGTCAATTGTTAATGGACTGGACATTACTCATGTAATTATTGTTTGTATATATTGTATATAATTATTGTTCCTATTGTATATGATTTTTCTTATATTAGTTATAATCTTTTTGAATTTTTTACACAAAAGGGGGTATGTGGTGATATGTTTAATAAAACCAGTCTGGAATATCAGAGAAGAGATCCACCCACAGTCAATCCAAGAGGGTCGGAGAGTGGAAACTCATGCCTTTATTCCCAGAATGGAGAAAGACCAGAAGTGGTGTCCTATCCCTTTAATCCAACAACTGCAGAGACAGAGATCTTTGTGTTTTAGTATGAGTTCAAGACTTAACTACCAAATAGTTATAATTCACACCTTTAATCTTGACCTGGACACAAAACAACTGGGTGAAGAAGGTATTTAAGGCAGGTGTAGGAAGACAGATCGATCATTCCGTAGAAGTGACAAGGAGTCAGGCTGAGGAAGTTGGAAGATACCTCTTACCCTGAGAATTTGGCTGGGAGAGATTTGACTGTGGTCTGTTTCCTCTCTCTGATATTCCAGCTTTTACCTGATAGCTGGTTCTGAGTTTCATTTAATACAGCCAGAATTCATGCAAGAGCTTGGCCTTTCTGCTGAACTGAATAAACAAAGAGGAAAATATTTTCAAACTGCCACTCTAAATGTAGCTTGTCTCAACTAAGCCTGGTATAAGAAGTGGTTACTAGAGGTGAAGCAGCAGTTCCTAAACAACATACACTCACACAAGTGACTAATGGGTTGGTCAGCACTGTGATGGGTGACCTTATCTGAAAACTTAAATCCAGCCAGGGCTTTTGCTGAATTGGAGACCATATAAGTTTAAGCAGAGGTAAGATGATATTTATTTAGAGAGTTGTTCGGAATCTTCTCCCATAAATACATGTACGGGGAATAAAAGATATGAAGCTTATACAATATGCTATGCCCCTGAGTACTTTCCACCTAGAATAATATGATGGTTGTGCTCATACATAAGCTTTATTCGGACTGTGAGATTTAGGATGTGTGAATGAACTCCAAAGCTAACATAAAATGTATTTGGAAACATGGGGTTTGCAATTACAAACATAAGTAGCATCTCATCTAAGAAAAGATTCATTTTGCCAATAAAATGTAAATAATACCTTCTTCTTAGACCATGCTTAGTTGGCACTATTTTTTCGTCCTGTTTTTAATTAGTTTTTTTAATTAAAAAGGTTTTTTATATATATAGCTCTACTCCCCCTCCCTTTCCTTCTCCCAGTCCTTCCCAGTCTTCCCTCAGCCTCCCTCCACCATACCCTTCATTCCTTCCCCAAGGAGGGCAAGAATCCCAAGGTGAGTCAGTTCAGTCTGGCATGTCCAGTTGAGATAGGTCTCAGTCCCTCCTCCAAATATTAAGGCTGGATTAGGTGTTCCTCTGTAGGGAATGGGCTCTGAGATGTAAGTTCATACATCAGAATATAGTCTGGTCCTACTGCAAGAGGCTCCACAAACTTTCCGTCCTGTTTGATAGTATTTACCCTACTTTTATTTGTTTTAGACATTCAGCATTCTTTAATATTTATTAGCCAATCATATATTTCCTACTCTAATGAACACTAGCTTTCATTAGGCTTTTAATGCACACGTTAGAGTATCAATATAAATTCTCAAAATTTTCACTTTAAAATGTCTTGAGCTTTATCACTTAAATAAACATGTAGTTCCTTTTGGTCTCAATAGTATTCCAGAAAGGAAGTCAATGTTAGTATTGGTCTTACTGGGGTTAATATCAGAAGGGGTAAAAAGTCAGTAAGAATTTACACTTATTTATTTTTTTTTATTAAATTTTGAGATAAAAGAGAGTTTTCAACATCATGTAAGAAATAAAGAAAACTACTGAAATTGTTATTATCATTATTTACAATATTATTTTTTATTTTGCTTGTATTGGAGTTTTATCTGCCTGTATCCAGATTCCCTGGAACTGGAGTTACAGACAGTTGTGAACTACAATACAGGTGCTGGGAATTGAACCAGGGTCTTTTGAAAGAGCAGCCAATTCTCTTAACCATTGAGCCATCTCTCTAGCCCCATGAATAAAATTATTAAACATTCACTAATTTACAGTAAAAATTGTTTACGTAATTCCTTCAGAAAACATCATGCTCATGAGTAAGATATTACAATTATGATCAATTCAAGTAAAAAAATTTAAAAATTTCCAGATTTTAAAAGAGATACCACTTTTATATGTATATGTACCTGTGATATATTAATGTAGATACATCTCAGAATAATAAAAAGAGAAAATGAATTTGTAAAGGGGAGACATTCAGAAGGATTTGGAAGGGTGGGTGATGATGAGATGTATAAAGTCCTCAAAAACACTTAAATTGAAAATGTGATATCACTTCAGCTGTAACTAGTTCTAACATTTAAATGACTCTGCATAAAAATACATATATGTTAGCCAGGTACAGTAGCAAATGCCTTTAATCCTATACTAGGAAAGCAGAGAAAAGCAGACATCTGTATGTTCATGGCTGCCTGGTCTAGAAAATAAGTTCTAGGACAGTCAGTGCTACATAGTGAGACCCTGTTTTGAACCTGAGAGCATTCATACACAAATATATTAAAAAGAACATGAAAATTTTGATTCATTTGGAACTCATATTTAAAAACTACTTTTATTTAGTAAACTTATTCAAGTTAAATGTTGTTTTCAATAATTCAGATATTGCTAAAATTGTACCATATGTAAAAGTACCATATCTGACTCTCCTCAAAATATTATTGTTAATATTTTTGTGATTCTTTTTGTAATAGAGTTTCATGATGTAAACCCTATTGGCATAGACCTCCCAATTTTAATTCCTTATTTTAAGGAACGTTGTAATTATAAACATGTACCACCCTACCTGGAATTATATACAATAATGTATTGTTTATTTATGCAAGTTTTATACGTAGTTAGATAGATAGGATGGTTATTTCTCCGGCCTGTAACAAAACATAAAGCATCTTAACCCTACACAGTAGCCTCTATTGCAGTCATGTTTTTCCTATGATTAAATCAATAGAACACTTTAAAAATGTTATGCTTGCCAGGTAAAACATTAAACTTTCATCAATAACAACTATTAGATATATTAAGGTATTAAAATATTTTCAGTTTAAATTTGTGGTTTTATAGTTTAGATTGGATAGCTTGTCTGTTTTAATAAGTGGAACATGGTGATTTTCCTAAATAACTGTTTCAGTGTGAGAAATAAGGTTGACTAAAGGGGGGTACTGAAAAATTTGCAAGTGAACAGAATACAAGTGCCAAGAGTTGATACAAAAAAAATTAAGATAATGATTATAGTATGAATAAGTAACCGTTTCACATTATACATTGCTGCAACTTTTGGACGTAATTAATTATTTAATTTTCCTACCAATCCTGTAGCATGTTATCCATGAATCCTATTTGTTCATTAAAGGTCAGAAACTAAACACATTGGCCAGATTACCCAACTGCTAGATTGTGGAATGTTTAATGTGCATTGAGAGTATATAGTTGAAGATATAATACTCATCTCTATACTATAAAACTTTTTTAAATAGAGATAAAATGAAGAGAAATGAGGCAAACACCAACATAGAAATTTAGGCATTTTCAGATATTATATATAGAGTATACAAATATACCTGTGTGTGTGTGTGTGTGTGTGTGTGTGTGTGTGTGTCTCTGTGTGTGTACGTGTGTGTGTGCATGTGCCTATGTGCATGCATGTAGACACAGGTATGTGTGTGTATATTTCTCTGTGTGTTTGTAGTTTGATGAGACCATTTAATGTTTATTTATGCTTATGTGTTTAAGAGCTGACCGTATGACATTGGATGACCAAATAGGAGGCTATTAGTATGGAAGACTAATTCTTCCTTACTCAACAGACTTCAATTGCTTGTAGCACTTCATCTAGGTTTGGAGTCCGGGAGATTTCCATCGTCCATATTGACATGTCACTTGGTGTTGTTTAGCCAGCCATTGTAGAGATTTCATAAGGATAGCCTGTGGTAGGATTCAGGTGTCAGCTGATAAGATCAAAAGACACTAATGCAGTTTCTCAGGATCCTGAAGAGGGAGTGGCCAGCCCCATTCAAGAGGAGCTGCTGAGATCTTAGAGAGGCTCGTTGGGCCTGTAGACTGAAGATGGGTCCCCTAACTTTATAATTGCCCTTCTGTAATATCTAGATGATGTGGTCATATAGCCGATTTCATGGTCTTTGATTCTCACAATCTTTCCACCCCCTCTTCCATGATGTTCTGTGAGCCTTGGGTGCAAGAATTGTGTTAAAGAGGTATCAACTGAGCTAGGGCCTCCTATTGTCAGAGATTCTTTGCATTTAACTAGTGTTTGCTTTCTGCATTGGTTTCTTATTGAGGAAAAAAAAAGCTTTTTTGATGAGAGGATAAAATGTGTACTTATGTATAGAATTGAACATAAGCAGTTAGGGATTCTATTGATTTAGGAAAGTGATAAAAGTAGGCTCTCCTCTAAATCCCATGACCTAATTAGCCCCATATATTTGGCTAGACTATAAGTATAGAATTACATTATTTCTCTCCTGCTTAGTGGGTCTTCAGTTCCATCAGACATATGCTAGTGACCACCAAGATATAAAAGCCACTGTTTCAGCCTATAGAAAATCTGCCATTTTGGCTGTAATTGAAGTTACTAGGTAACACAGCTAAATGGCTTACATATGTTATTCAGTTCTATTCCTCAGACTTTGATATCTGAAGGATATGATGTCTTCAGCGATAGGAACTTGCATTCAGGTTCTGAAAAAAAAAAAAAAAGGAGAAACTTTCAACAATGCTTTGAGTTACTCTTTGAATTAGAGGCTACTGTAGAATTTTAATATTTACAGTGTAGATTTGAAGAATAATTAGGTATGAAAGCTATATAATAAAATACCACTTTATCTTGTATTTGTGTTATTGAAAATAAATTAAGTGACAAAACAACATTATCCACAGAAAATTATAGCAATTACAAGACTTGATCATTCATAAATTATTTGGAAATATAAAGCTCACGAATATGTTTCTATTTGAAGAATCAATTTTTCTTAACTATACGATATGTTATATGGAAAGGATCTAACAGAAAAGCTTTTCTTGTTGGAAATTTATAATGTTAATAGGTATAAGCAACACACAAATTAGAGTAAAAAAGTCTTTGCTGGAATTCAAGATTAATTTTCATCTCAGTGATCATTTTAGACCTTAAAAGTTTCTTATCATATTTATTCAGGAATAATAACAGATTAATATTGAGGATGCAATAAAACAACTCCACAAAAAGTCTTATTCTATAAACCTGACATTCAATTTTATTAAAGGTAGAATTTTATAAATTCAACCAAGGGAAATGAAAAGAAAGCAATTATAAACAGAGAGGGAAGAAGTAAAAAAAGAGGGAAGAAGACAAAGGGAAGAGGCATAGCATGATGCTTAGTCATATCCATTTTCGTGGTGGTAGTCCCAAATTCTTGATCCTCCTCTCTCCATGTTCCAGGTACTTTGATTATGATCATTTATTACCATAATAATGTGCTAATTATTATTATTAACCTACTAAAATGGTTATTATTATTACTATAATAATATGACTTAATATTAAGAGATTTGTAGTTTAAAGAACATTCTTAAGATAAAATTCTTACACAAGTGTTTTGTTTGAATTTTCTTTCTTGTTTTTGAAATAGGATATATAGTAAATTAATATATTAAGAAATGATAGTTACTGTGTTCCTGAAATAAATTGCTTAACTGGAATCTGATTCCACTCTTCAGAGGTCCTCTGTGCTATCTGTTTCTGGAGTTGGAGCCTGAAGTCTCCTTAGAGATTTGTGTATGCTATTTCCTATATGTATGCCTGCCCATAAAATTAATAATTCTCCTACCAATTCTTACACTAACTCAGCAAGTAAAAAGAAAGGAAGAAAATTAAAAGTTAATGGGACAAAATGGGATTGTAACAGTGGCACCCAATGACGAGAATCTAAAAATTTAGTAGGAAAGGAAATTCATATGGGTATAGTTGTAAAATACTATATGAAAGACAGGAGCTCATGAGAAACATATAATGGATGTTGCAAAGCTATTTAGGAAATAAAGTACGTTTTGTAATTGAAGGTGCACTTGAACTGATAGATCATCAGCTGAGGATGCATGGATGAAAAATCAGTCTGATAGATGAGCAACAAGATGTCAAATTCAGTTATGTTCACTCAGGAAGTAGAGAATCTGTATAATCAGAAACCCAGCAAGATAGTAGATCTGCCTGGCCACTGAAAAACTTATTTGCCAGATCATAACAGCAAAACACATCATCTATCTTTCTGCTGATTGTACAAGTACTTCCCTATGGCATATGTGCGTAGAGAGTCAATCAGCCCAGGGAAAGAAGCATGCAAACACCCACAAATGTGCCACATTCTAAAAGATGGATGTAAACAGTATTCTTGAAGCAGAGAAGGAGAATGTAATAAAGATAAATGGGTCCTCGGTGTCTTCACAGTGTAGTAAATATTTGAATGACCTTTTAGGTTAAAAGCTAGTTTGTCATATAGACAAGAAATAGTGATGCTCACTTAAATTTTAGGGTCATCAGGCATGCTGAAGATACAATGTACTTCAGTAGAATAAAGTAACAAATAAAATGGATTTATTTTGGTTTTAGTAAATGAAAGAATCTCAGTAGATTACTACTCACAATTTTTACTCTAAAATTCAGATACCCATTTCACAATGTGCGCATTGGTATACATTTTTATATTCATTAAAAATACCGTTTTGAATTGTAGCCCTCTGAGATTGAGAAAAGATAAGTGAATTCTAAGTTTTAATCTCTTTACAATGAGTGAAATAAAACATATCACTGCTTTCTAAAATGGCTAATTCTTCAGTAAGTGAAGATTTAAATTTTCATTTTGATGATTAGTAATTCTAGAACTACAGTTAGTATCAACACTTTTATCTATTACTTCTATTTTCAATGTACTTTAGTTAGTCATTGACCAATTCTTTTAAATTGTACATTTGTAAAGGAAAGGAAGAATGTAAATTAATCTTCCGTGTTCATAGCTGAATCTTAAAGTTATGGTTGGGCAAATTCTTCATGTTTCTTTTATTTTTGAAATTATAATTATACCACTCCTCCATTCCTCAGTCCAAACCATTTTGTATGCACTCAATCATCTGCTTCCAAATCCAAGACCTTCGTTTCATTAATGTATTTTTATTTACTTACTGATTCATTCTTTTATTTATCATTCTGCCATTAATTACCCTTGGGTATTCTAGGCAAGCACACTACCGCTGAGCTGTAACCCTGCCTCTAATTAGTCTTCCTCAGAGAAAGGACATTAGAATCATATAAACTAAAATCTCATAGAATTATATTTATATACATCCTTAATAAAATACAAAGATATCAGATATCTATGGATTTTTTTGTTTTGTGCTTTAAGAAAAGAAATCTGTGGATGCATAAGCCATCTGTGTGCTCATGTGGCCAGTGTGTTTTTCTTCATAGTGTCATTAACACACTTCAGTCTGTTAAACTTTAGAGAATTAGCTAGTAAAAATAGTATGTCAAATGTTAAATATGATATATTGTGGGAGATTGTGTTGTTTCATTGTAAATAATTATCCCACCCACTGGTTTAATAAAAAGCGCTGATTGGCCAAAGGCAGGCAGGAAGTGTGGGCAGGGCTACCAGACTAAGAAAAACTCTGAGAACAGGAAGCATAGAGCAGATTGCCAGAGAGAAGCCGGAAGAAGCAGAGGACAACTATGCTGCTCTAAGAAAAGGTACTGAGCCACATGGCTGAACAGGATAGAAGTCATGGGTTAGATTAAGGGTACAGAGTTAGCAAGTTACATGCCTGGGTGTTAGGTTAATCAGATAATTGTAAGCATCTGTGTGTCTCTGCGAATCTGTGGGTTTGTGGGTCTGTGGGTCTGTGGGCCTAAACCTTGAGGCTAGGCCCAAAAGTCAGGACCAGAATCCTCCTACTACAATATATTTCTCATTTTTAAGTATTGAATTAGATTATTTATTGTTGTAAATACTTTTACATTTATCACAGAAATACAGATGCTTTATCAATTTGAAGTGTATGCCTAAAACCTCAAGTGTTTACTTGTTCTAATAATACTAAATTAAAATTATGCTGTTTAATAATAATATTGCTTTTAAAGTTACTTACTATCTTTGATCACTTTAATATATACAAATGTATTCAATATACTAAACTAATTAATATATTATGAATTGGCATTGTTTTTAATTTGATTTGGAGATAAAATGCATAACTCACTTTAAACCTCATTTCATAGTTGTTTTCTTATACTTTTGATATTTTGTTATAAGTTTTGAATTGCCAGTTAGTTACGTACCATATATATTATATGATATATATATATATATATATGTACATATGCCAACCAAAGCTGCTTTTAAAATATGTCTAGTATATATTAATACTTTAAACTTAACTCTGGCTCTATGGACTAATATAACCTCAGTTATGGTTCTATATTAAGGTTATAATTTCATTTTTATTTAAAAAAAATCTCTTCTACATGTCAGAGTCTTTTCTTTTTTCAGGGGCGTCTGAAAGCCTATTTAAATCCATTTGACTGAAGCAGCTAGTTTCCACCAATGGCTGATTCCTCATAATTTCAGGGCTTGTTTACAAAATAGATATGCTTCAAAATTGATGTTTGTAGCCTATTTGATTTCTTTTATACCCTTCTGGTTCTCTCATGGTGTTTCTCATTTATTACCTAGGGCTAGTACCTTAACATGTCCTTGCAGATTTATCTCAACTTCTCTTTCAGGAAAGGCATTCTTTTCCTGTACTTCTCAATAAATCTGCTCTACCTGAACTCTTATTTCTATTTATTTTTGACCATTGCTTTTCTTTTGTTTTTCTTTACAAAGTTACCTTAACTAAATAATAGATACATATGTAAAGTATGATCCCAAAGTGGTTGTAAGCCATCCTAGACTTACGGGGCTGAACGAAAGGAAAGACACCTCCATGACCACATTCCTTGGCTGTTTGCTTTGGGGACTTCTTTAATAAGCTAAATAGTGATAACCTCCCTCCATATAAAACCTTCAAGCATTTGTCATCTTCTTGTGCTAATTATATTTTAAAAAAATAGATAAAATGATTCCAAATATCCCTTTGAAATTTTAACATCAGCCACATGAAATAGATATATGATAGTAAAATTACACATAAAAACCATAATAACAGTAGAAACTGAGCAGCCATAATACTTGTGCTATGAAGCTTCCATTTCCTCAATTGTAAGATGGCTGGAGACTGAAGATGGTGTGGTTTCATATTATCTTTGGCTTCACTTTCCAATGGTTTTTATCTGAGAGTGTGACTCTTCTCTTGGCACTCCCTTTCCCTCTCCAGCCTGTATATTTATGTGACTTTCAACTGCTTAGACACTTCACTATATTGTTTTACAAAATCCCCATTTCTTGTCAGTTAGGGGATGTGCTGTCAAGCCTGAGTGGTGGAGCTGGAGCATTTCAGGGCAATGTGACAGCCCCTGTGGTTTAGTGTTAGAGAATGCCATTTGGAAGGGAAATGAGAAGAATGACCAACAGGATTAATAATGACAGGCCTAAAGTGGAGATTCTGACTTGAGAAATAGTTCTCTGGACTGCTCTTCAGAAAGTGAACCACATTGTATTCTCCAAGATCTATGATAACACCAAACTTGTATCACATGTAAAATGTACTTTTTCAAAAGAACTATTCCTTCAGAATTACCTCCAAGGTTTTGTTGTGCTTTGTTACTTCATCAAAATACCTGTTTCTGAAACATAACTTCTTGGGTAATCTATGATACATTATGAGACATATAGTAAAATGAGTCATACAATATAATTACCATTCATATATTTCTTCCCAATAAAAACTTCTATGGTGTACCAAAAAAAGTCACTAGAAATCATTGATTCAGTTCAGGAATAATATTTCCCTATGTTCTTAAGGCTCATTTTGAATAAGTGGCTTTTTTTTATATTTTCCTTTACCATAAATATATTTTGTCATATAATGTATTCTTATCTAGGTTTCTCCTTACCCAAATCATCCCAGTTCATCCCCATTCTCTCTTCCATCTGAATCCACACCCTTTCTGTCTCTCCATAGCAAACAGATGCCTACATAATAAGAAAATAAAATAAAACAAAACAAAGAGAAGAAAAAGAGAGAGAGAAAAAGCACAAGGATCACATATAATCACAAAGACATGCATAAAAATCTCTTAAGAAAATAAACAGGAAGCTGTACTTTATTATTCAGGTACTATACCTGAGGGGTTAATAATATATGCCCTAACAAAACATTATAAGATAAAGAATCTCCAGAGATGCCATTAAGTTTATTTTGTGTTGGCCATCTACTGCTGAGTGTGGAGCCTGCCTATAGCAGCAGTTTGTATTCCCAGTGAGACTCCACTGGAGGGAACTAATTTTTGTTTACAAATGGTTATTAGTTGAAGATAGCTTCTGGGTCAGGGATGGGGGGTTGTGTCCTTGTAATACCATCTGGCACAGATCTAATGCACACCACTGCAGTCTCCATGACCTCGCATGTGCACCCATACTTCTTTGTTTTAAAGATCTATATTCTTAATGTTCACTGTCCCCTCTGGCTCTTGCAATCTTTCTGCCTCTACATCCATAGGGATACAGGTGCCATAAGGGATTTGATGAAGACATCCCATTTAGTACTGAGTGTTTCAAGGTCTTTCACTCTCTGTCTAACTGTCATCCTATTTACTTTAGGAGGTAACATTAATGACAGCTAAGGAAGGTACTTATCTATGAGCACGGCAGAATGCCATTAGGAGTTATTTTATGGCTATGTTATTTTAGCAGAACAGTAGCATTTAGTTCTTCCCTAGGTATCTGGCCTATTTGTCTCAAGTTCTTGGCCATTGAAACAATGCTGAGGGTGGGTTCTATCACATGGGGTAAGCTGTGACTCCTATCCCATATAGCTACATTATTTCTCCTAGATTTGTACCACTATTTGAATGATCATGTCATTTGCCACACAGAAGCTAATTAGTTTTGAGAGTTTCCATTTAGTAACTGTTGATCTTATGACCTGTGCTACTGATGGTCTGTCCAGATGCCATTTCATGTGCTAGTGAGTTTAAAAATAGTCCCTAATTTTTTAAATTTATTTATTTATTGTTTAAGTTTTCCCCCATACCCACCACTGATCCCTCTCTCTCTCCCCTTCTCCCATTCCTCCCCCAGCCTCTTTCCACCCCAATCCCCATCCATTCCCAAGAGAGGGCAAGGAGTACCAAGGTGAGTCAATTCAGGCGGGGATGTCCAGTTGAGGTAGGACCAAGTCCCTCCTCCAAGTACCAATACCAAGAAAGGTGTTTCCTTGCAGGGTATGGGCCCCAAGAAGCCAGTTCATGCACCAGGAATAAGCTCTAGTCCAAGTGCAAAAAGATTCATAAACTGTCTACACCATTTGACTGTTATCTACATTTTGATGGTTTAAATCCATCCCATGAAAATTTGTCAGCTGTCATTTCAGAGTCTGTGAGCTCCTAACAGCAAGGGACAGCCTACTCTGTGGGTCTCCTCCTCATGATCCTTATCCTTTCCCTCATATAATCTCTCCCCATCTCTTTAGCTGGACCGGGAACTCAACCCAGTGTTTAGCTATAGATATCTGCATCTGCCATTATCAGTTGCTGTATGAATATTCTATAATGGCAATTAGGGTGGTCATTCATTTGATTAAAGGTGAAGGCCAGTTTAGGCACCCTTCTCACTAAGGCTTGGAGTCATATCTTATCTCATCTTATGGGGTCTTCTTGGTTATTTCCTCAGCACCAGATTCTTCTCTAGCCCCACAATGGCTCTCTCTCTCAAGATATCCACTTTGCTCTCCCTCTTGTTTGCTCACTCAACCATCTCATTCTCTCTTGTTTTCTTCTCATTTCCCCTTGATCCCTCCCCAGGTATGATCCCATTTTTTTCAGGAGATTTCTATTTCCCCTTCGCAGGGGGATCTATGTATGTCTCTCTTAACTTCTTGTTACTTAGTAGCTCAGGAAGGTCGTGTAGGCATCTACATTCCAAACTTCCAGCTCTACTATAGAGCTACAGTTAAAAAAAATTCCACAGCTTGGCACTGCCATAGAAACAGACTTATAGATCAATGGAATAAAATCAAAGACACTGGCATTAGTCTACACACCTATGAACACCCATTTCTTTGGACAAAGAACTCAAAATATACAATGTAGAAAAGACAGCTTCTTCAACAAATCGTGCTAGCATAACAGGATGGTAGTATGTAGAAGAATGCAAATAGATCCATATCTATCACTCTGCACAAAACTTAAGTCCAACTGGATCAAAGACCTCAACAGAAACCCAGTTACACTGAGCTTAATATAAAAGAAAGTGGGAAATAGCATCTCATCTAACTCATTGGCTCAGGAGACCACTTCCCAAACATAACACCAATAGCACGGACACTGAGAGCAATAACTAGTAAATAGGATCTCCTGAAACTGAGAATCTATTGTAAGAAAAAGACTTGTTCAATAAGACAAAACAATAGCCTACAAAATGGGAAAATGTCTTTACCAACCCTACGTTGGACAGAGAACTGATTTCTAAAATACATAGAGAACTCAGGAAACTAGAAGCCAAACTCCCAAATAATCCAATTAAAAAATGGGATTCTAGATAAAAAGGGAATTCTCAACAGAAGAATTTCAAATGGCTGAAAGACACTTAAATAATTGCTCAACATCGTCAGTCATCAGACACCACACAACTAGAAGAAACTTATGTTGTTGAGATGGAAAGTTACTAAATATAATTTATGTTGTATGGGACAAAGGGACACTGCCTTAATGTTTCTACTGGAAAGTAAAAAATATGAAAACCAAAACTCAAGGTTCAAAATTGAGAAACCGAAGTACCGTGAATGTTCTGAGAGCTTCATCATAGTATTACCCTTTAAGTAAAGATACTAAGAGAAATGAAAACAGCCCTTCCTTTCCTCAATGTCAACTTATTAATTCTCTATATCAAGCCGCACTCTTGTGTTACCTATTTTTAATTAAAACTTCCTACAAATCATCCACTTATAAGCATAGAATTAAGATAATCATGCAACTTAGTTCTTGCTCATTGCTAACCCAAATGTGCTATATTTTATTATATATTTTGTAAAGCTAATATACTTATTTATACAAGGGAAATACTAAGCAATCACTTATTCTGAACCAAACGTGTATAGTGCTGACTGCCTCATAACCCTGCTTTTTCTTTTGCATTTGGTATTTTCCTGTAGTTTGTTGACAAAATGGCTGCAAAATTGTTCTGTAATTTAATTTTTAGCTTTATCATTAATAAAATATGTCCTAAATACATTAATCAAATATGCCATTAATAAAATATGTCATTACTTTAAAAATCCTCTAGTATTATTTGATACTAAGGAGATTGTATATCTTCTCATGGTTGTAACTTCCAAAAATATTTTTGGTGAAAATACTGTTCATAAATTTCATATAGTTAGAAATTTTTGGACAACACTAAATGAATCTGGTTAAAAGGAGATAGTCCAGAGTACAGAAAACAACCAACTCAAAGAACATAAAGTTTTTTCTATTAGAATTTTTAATTTTTGCTAATGGCAGAATTAATTAATTAATTAATCCTTAATTATTTAGATTTAAGTTATACATGTCATAGTATATATTCTTGTTGTTAGTTGCCATATAATCATTTATAGCTCAGCTTATTCACCAGATTTTTTTGAAATATTGTGCTACATTTGTACTTCTATATATGCTCTTTCTAACTCTAGACATTTTCATTCCATTGATAAATAGCTCACTGCTTATGCTGCAGTATTTAAATTGTAATACATTCAAATCCTTGTTAAGTATATTTCTTCTTATATTTTTTACTAATTGCTCTTGATATATGTGTGCGTGTGTTTAACATACCCAAAACTGTTGCCCCACCCTTCCCTATTTCTAGTCCCCCACCCCATTTCCCATCCTCAGAGAAGATAAAGACTCACAGGGTGAGTCAATGTAGTCAGGAATATCCAGATGAAGTAAGACCCAGCCCCTCCCCCCACTGTAGGGAATGGGCTCCAAGAAGCCAGCTTATAGACTAGGAATACATTTTTGTCTCCCTGCCAGACTGCCTATGACAATTCAACTGCCATCCACATTCAGAAGGCCTAGTTCAGTCCCATGCAGGTTCCCCAGCTATCAGTTCAGTGTCAGTGAGACCCCCAAAATTCAGGTCAGCTGTCTCTGTGGGTTTCCTTATTATGATCTTGACCCCTTTGCTCATAAAATCTCTCCTCACTCTCTTCACCTGCACAGGAACTTGACCCAGTGCTTAGCTGTGGATCTCTGCATCTACTTCCATCAGTTGCTGAATGAAGGTTTTATGATGGCAATTAAGGTGATCATCAATTAGGAAAAGGCCAGATCTCTACTGTTTCTTGGAATCTTCGTTGGGGTAATTTTTGTAGTTTCTTAAGTGTTTCTCTAGTACCAGGTTTCTCTTTAACCAAACAAAGGCCCCCTCTATCAAGATATCTGTTCTGTTTTTCTCCCTCCCCTAACTCAATCATCCCATTCCCAAGTGTTCTCTTTCTAGCTCCCTTTATCACGTCCCCCTGTGATCCCAATTTAATCAGAATATTTTAATATCTTTTCTATTTTCTGTTCTGATGGGGATGCATTGATGTCTCTCTTTGTTTCCTCCTTATAGCCTAGCTACTCAGAGGGTGTAGATTGTATCCTGGCTGTCCTTGGCTTTACATCTAAAATCCACTTATGAGTGAGTACACACCATGTATGTCTTTCTGAGTCTGGGTTACCTCAATCAGAATGATTTTCTCTAGATCCATCCCTTTACCTGAAAATTTCAGGATGTCTTTTGGAAGGAGAGGGTTGTTTTGTTTCACTTTATACTGAGTATAAATGTACCACATTTCCTTTTAAATCATTCCTCAGTTGAGGTACATTTGATTAGATTAAGTTTTGTGGCTATCAAAAATAATGCTGCTATGAACTTAGTTGAGCTAAATGTCCTTATCATAAAAATCTGCATCCTTTGGATATATGCCCAAAAGTGGTATTGCTGGATTATTGGTAGATTGATTCCTAGGTTTCTGAGAAACCACCATACTTATTTTCAAAGTGGCTGTGTAAGTTTACATTCTACCAGCAATGGATGAGTGTTCCACTTGTTCCATATCCTCTCCAGCATAGACTATCATCTGTGTTTTTTTAAAAGTGAGGTTAATAAGATATTTATTTTTATTTATAAATTAGTTCCTTTTTGCATATATCCCCCTGCTCTCCCTCCTTTACCTTTTCCCAATGCCTTCCAGTCATCCATCAGCCTCCCCCACCCCATCCCTTGATAAGCTCCCCAAAAAGGGCAAGAAGTCCCAAGGTGGGTCAGTTCATTATAGTGCATCCATTCTAGGCAAGTCCGATTTCCTCATTCCAATATCAAGACTGGGTTAGGCATATGCTTCTGCAGGAAATGGGCTCCAAGGTGCCAGCCCATGCACAGGAGCACAGTCTGATCCTACCCCTCAAGGATCCACGTACTGCCCATGCCAATTTATAGTTACCTATCCTTGGAGGACCTAGCTCCTTTTCCTGATGGTTCCCCAGTGGCTGTTCTTGATTCAGTGAGCTCCCAAGAGCTCCCACTAGCCATCTCCATAGGACTTCTCGTCATAATCTCTATCCCCTGCTCATACAGACTCTCCTCCTGTTCTTAGCTGGACCAGGAGCTCAGTCCAGTGCTCGGCCACGGACCTCTGCCTCCTCCTCCATTCATTGTTGGATGTAGGCTCTGTATGACACTTAGGGTGGATATTCATTTGATTATAGGGGAAGTCCTGGTCAGGCAACAAATCCACTATAGTACGGAGACCTAGCTAGAGACATCCTGTGAGTTCTTGGAGATTTCCCTAGCAGCTGGTCTCTTTACAACCCCACAATGGCTTCCTCTATCAAGATATCCATCTCTTTTTTTTTCTTCCTCTTATTGCTCCTCTCACTCAACCATCTCCTTCTCACATCATTTGTTCCCACCTCTTCTTGGTTGCACCCATTATGATCCCAGTTTTCTGAGGTGATCTCTATTTTATCTTCCTAGGGGAATCCCTAGATGTCTCTTAAAATTCATTCTGATCTCAAGCTGTTCAGGGGTTGTGATTTGCAGCTTGGGTATTCTTTGCTTTTTGTCTAAAGTTCACTTATGAGTGAGTACCTCACTCAGGAGAATATTTTACAAATCTGTCCATTTTCCTGAAAATGTTAGGTTGTCATTTATGTTTAACTACTGAGTAGTGCTCCATTGTATAGATGTACCAAAATTTGTTAATCCGTTCTTCAGTTGAAGGGAATCTAGATTATTTTCAGGTTCTTGCTATTATAAATAATGTTGCTTTAAAAATAGTTGAGTTTGGGTGACTTTGGGTACAAATATGCATCCTTTGGGTATATGACCATTTGTGATATTGCTCGATCCTTGGGGATATTGATTCCCAGTTTTCTGAGAAACTGTCATACTGCATTCCAGAGTAGCTATACAAGTTTACCCTCTCACCAGCAATGGAAGAGTGTTCCCCTTGCTCCACATCCCCTACAGCATAGGCTGTCATCTGTGTTTTTGATCTTAGCGATTGTGACAGGTATAAAGTGGTATCTCAGAGTTGATTTGATTTGCATTTCTCTAATGTCTAAAGATGTTGATAAATTTTTTAATTGTCTGTCAAACATTTGCAATTCTTCCATTGAGAATTCCTTTTTGAGCCCTGAATCCCATTTTTTAATTGGATTATTTATGTTTTGGGGCTCTGGTTTCTTGAATTTTCTATATATTTTAAAGATCAGTCCTCTGTCAGAAGTAGAGTTGATGAAGATCTTTTTCCATTCTCTGGGCTGTCATTTTGTCTTATTGACTGTGTCCTTTGCCTTATTGAAGCTTCTTGGTTTCAGGACGTCCCACTTATTGATTGTTATTCTTAGTATCTGTGCTACTGGTGTTATGTTTAGGAAGTGGTCACCTGTGCATGGAGGGTGTTTCCCACTTTCTTTTCTGACAAGTTCAGTGTAGCTGGGTTTATGTTGAGGTCTTTGATCCACTTGGATTTGAGTTTTGTGCAGGGTGATAGGTTTGGATCTATGTGCATTCTTCTACATACAAACATCCAGTTATGCCAACACCATTTGTTGAAAATGCTATTTTTTTCCATTAAATATTTTTGGCCTCTTTGTCAAAAATCAGGTGTTCATAGGTGTGGGGGTTAATATCCGGTTCTTTGATTTGATTTCATTGATCCATAAGTCTGATTTTATGCCAGTATCAGGTTTTTATTAAGATGATATTTCAAAGTTTTTTTTTTTTTTGATTTGCATTTGCTGATGGCTATGCATGTTGAGAAATTCTTTAATTTTCTTTCAGCTGTTTGAAGTTCTGTTGAGAATCCCCTTTTTAGCCTGGAACCTATTTTTTTTTTTTATTGAATGATTTGTTTATTAACCTCTAGTTTCTTGAGTTCTGAACATATTTTAAGATCAGTCTTCTGTCAGATGTAGGGTTGGTGAAGCTTTTTGTTTTCTCTTATTGACCATGTCCTTTGTCTACACATGCTTCTCATTTGAAGGATGCCCATTCATTAAGCATTGCTATCAGTGTCTGTGCTACTTGTGCTATATTTAGGAAGTGGTCTCTTATGCAGCACATTGTTCAATTCTATTTTCCACTTCTTTTCTATCAGACTCGGTATAATTAGACTTATCTCGTGGTCTTTGATCCATTTGGACTTGATTTTTGTGCAGGGTGATAAATATGGATCTATTTGTATTCTTCCATGTGCCACCATCCTGTTATGCTAGCACCACTTGTTAATGATGCTTTCTATTTTCCATTGTATATTTTTGACTCTTTGTCAAGAATCCAGTGTTCATAGGTGTATGGATTAATGTCAGGTTATTTGATTCCATGTATTCTCATGTCTGAGTTTATGCCAATACCAAACCTTTTTTTTTTTTTTTTTTTTTTTTTAAATCTCTGGAGTAGATCTTAAAATCAGGGATGGTGATACCTCGAGTAGTTCTTTTATTGAACAAGTTTTTTTGATGATCCTACTTTTCTGTTTTTCCTTATGAAGTTGACTATTGAATTTTGAGGTCTGTGAAGAATTGTGTTGGGAATTTGATGGAGATTGTATTGAATTGTTAGATTGATTTTGGTAAGATTGCCTTTTTACTATGTTGTAGCCAAAAGTATCATACCATGAATTATTTTTGTAAACAACATACAAAATTATAAAGAAAACATAAAATTATGTCAATTATCTGTTATCATAATAAATAAATCTCATAATAAATAAATTATGTCAATTATCTATGTTCTCATAATAAATAAATCTCAAAATAAATAAATCTCAAAATAAATAAATAAACAAATAAATAAATGCAATGAAGAAAAATATTTCAATGTTTTGAGGTAATGTTTACTGAGTATACACTCTGTGGGGAACTAGGGAAGCTCTGAGTGACTATGTACAGAGCAGTAGGAGTTTTGAGTGAATGTGTATTGTTAATATGATCATAGGCATGCCAACGACCAAGGTCTCAAACCCATGGGAACATGGCAAAGCCTTACTCAGATCAGGCTCAGGGGAAATTGGCACGTGGTCTAAGTATAAGTGTTTAATGATTTTGTGCGCATGCAAAATTTCTACAGCTTTCTTTTCCTGTATTTTATAACTTAAAACTACTTGCCTACAGATACATGCTATAGATATTAGCTAACTCCCCCCTCATATGTTGTTCATAATAAACATGCTTATTATGTATCAAATAAAGATTTCTTGAAGCCCAAAGGACAGAGCCAGTCACAGAATTAGCTGTTTTAGGTCAGGCAATGGTGACACATATCTTAATCTTAGCACCCAGGAGACAGAGGCAGAGATTCATCTGCATGACTGTGAGTGCAGGGAGCCAAGCAGTGGTGACATGCACCTTTGATTCCAGCACTTGGGATCTCATACCTCTTCTCCCAGTACTTGAGAATCACATAAAGCCTTTAATCCCAGAGCTAGGAAGTTTGACAAAGGAAGTGATATGACTGGGCAGGGAAAAGAATACAAGGTGGGAGGAGGCAGGAGTTTGGTCAGCTTACATTTTGGCCTTGTGGCTGCCTTTATTTACCCATCAGTCTGAGGATTCATTGAGACAGGATCTTCCCCTTTCAGCTAAAAAGCTGATGAAGTGAGAAGTGGCTGTGGCTTGTTCCTCTGTTTCTCTGGTATTTTAGCATTTGCCAATAGCTGGCTCTGAGTTTTATTATAAGATCAATTAGTTTTCACACAACACATGCTGAGGTTCACACTGCTATGGTAATTGGTCACACTCTACCAGAGTATTTACAGCCCATCTGATCCCAGTTTCTTTGTATGTTTGTCTAGCCTTTCTCCACTCTCTTGTTGCCCTAGTCAGGTAAAATCCCAATGCATTCTTTATACAAGAGGTTCATTGTTTGTCCATTCTCTTATAAATAAATGCCATGTATCAATTATTAATAAATTAATCCTATCTTTTCAATTATTGGTTTATTCCTGAAAGACAAATGGAATAATACGACTGATTATGCTTATTAAAAGCCCACATTTTCTTTCAAATAAAGGTGAATTGAGAAGTGGGAAAGTCAGTAAAGCCCTTGATAGGCAGAAGTGAGAACCTATGTTCAAATTCATAAAACCAGTAGAAGCTGATAACAGTAGCAAACTTCTTCAATACCAGCATTTCTACAGCAAGATGGAAGGTAGAGTAGCCCCAGATGCACAGTTCCAGCTATCCTGGTACAAAGGATGATGAACAAAAACCCTGCCTCAAACAAGGAGCAAGGTGTGAATCTCCACATTCATTACTGGCAGAGGTATTCACAGGCATACATACATAACACACACACACATGCACACTTGCTCATCTGAGATACAAATTTCTGGAAGTAGCCAATTAACTTCCCAAATGCTGCCAGAAGCATCATTAAGCTGAGGATAAACTTCTTGTGATGAGTCCTGTAACAGGAACACAGATATGGATCACTGAAGAAAGTATCAGGGCATCTGCACCCAGAGCACTGAGAGATGGTAACAGAGGCTGGTGCAAGCCCAGAGTGAACACACATCACTCAGCACTGCCATACAGAGCATAAAAGTTAGAGGGTAATTCCGATTTTTTTTCCTAAAGCTATAAAGAAAAGATCTAATGGAAGAAAGAGTGGAAATGTGTTTCCATGGGAGCTAATTTTTCTAAAGCCTACTGAAGCAGGAACATAAATGGGTCACTTAATTTTCAAGTAAAATAAGCTTTGAATCAAATTAGATTTTTGTTCATTTCTTTAAAGAGTATTAACTGCACAAGACAATAAGTTTGATTATAACTTTTCCTACATGGTATTTAAAGTTACTACCCCCCCCATCAGACATATTGTTAACATCTTTTTGTTTGTTGAATAGAATGTGAGGTTTTAGAAAAGCAAGATTTGATATTAAGAAATTTTATTTTCCCTATTCGTCTTTTTAAAAAATAGAATAAACAACTTAGATTGTTGCCAAGACAAAAAGTTTCTTTCCACCCATTGACAGCAAGGCCTCCTTTCAAAAACAACACCCATACAACTCTGATCATTAGAAGGTCAAGCTGTTGTCTATACAGAGCCTTTACCCCTTAATGACAGTGTCTTTGTTACAGGAAGGTACTCTATTTTTATAGGTGAATTGAGTTCATTGATATTATGGGATATTAATGACCATTTATTGTTATTTCCTATTATTTTTGTGGCAGCACATATGTATTTCCCTTCTTTTGGGTTTTTCTTCTGTGGGATTATTGATTGTTTGTGGTTTCACAAGTGTATCTGGTTTCCTTAGGTTGGAGTTTTCCTCTAGAGATTTCTGTAGGGCCAGATTTGTAGATAGGTATTGTTTAAATCTGGGTTTGTTGTGAAATATCTTGTTTACTCCATCTATGGTGACTGATAGTTTTCCTGGGTATAGTAGTCTGGGTGGGCAGCCATGCTACTTTAGTGTCAGTATAACATCTGACCAGGACCTTCTTGCTTTCATTGTTTTCGTTGAATATTCGGGTGTTATTCTGATGGGTCTGCCTTTACAGGTCCTTTGGCCATTTTCCTTTGCAACTCTTAGCATTTTTTTATTTGTTCTGTAGGTTTAGTGGCTTGATTATTACGTGGTGAGCAGAAATTTTGGGGGTGTCTAGTGTTCTGTAAGTTGCTTGTATCTTTGTAGGCACTACTTCTATAGGTTGGGAAAGTTTTTTGCTATGATTTTGTTGAATATATTTTCTGTGTCTTTGAGCTGGTAATCTTCTCCTTCTTTGATTATTCTCACATTTGATCATTTCATGGTGTCCCGGAATTTCTGGACATTTTGTGTTATGACATTTTTGTTTTAGTGTTTTCTTTAACGTGCCTATGTCCACTATTGAATCTTCCACACCAAAGATTCTCTCTTTCATCTCTTACATTCTCTTGGTTGTGCTTGCAAAAAGAATTTCAGAAAAGGTAGCATGAACAAATTGTAATTTTCCAAAAGATGCAACATAGCATCCATTTGATTGTGTGCCAAATACGATTGGGTGATAAACCCTTGGGATTGTAACGGGCCCCTAAACTTTAGCGCCCCTAGATACCCCAAGACCACGGCTAATGACCACTGTTAACTTTAAAGAAAAAGAGAGTTTAATGAATGATATACTGGTACACACACATGTGTGGGCTCGAGGCACTGTGGAAGCCAAGAGCCCCAAATGCTTTCAGAGTAGAATTCTTATACCGCACTCTGGGAGGGGAGGGGATAGGAAAGTTACAACAGGGTGTAGCCAAAGATCAGCTTAGGATGGAGTTTAGGCATGCGACAGGCAGGCAGGTGTATTTCCTGTGAAACAATAGGAGTCTTGGGCAAACTGGGGAACCACCTAAGGATATTCATTTCCTGGAGCAATGGTCACAATGGGCACATTGTGCAAGCTTCAGAAAGTTCTTGCCTTGGCAAAACAGCACATGGTTAACAGTTCTCATGGTAGAGCTTTCCTGGGTGGCCCCACCCAGGTTGCTACATCAGGAATGTGGTCCCAGGGTCTTATCTTGGGTGGTCCCAATCAGGCTGAAGTAAGGTCCAGAAGGTCAAGCTGCTGACCAGGTGGGTCTCAGGAATTTGGGAAGTATCTCAGGTGGTCCCACTCAGGCTGACTGGGTATGTCCCAAGCAGCCATCAATCCTGTGAACAAAGCTTTTCCGAGAAACTGCCATCTAATTTAGTGATACAATGGAGCTGAAACCTTGGCTAGTTTCAGGGACCTCAGGAAGGGGTCGAGGGGTAGGGGGTTACAGAATTTTTCTATTATCACAGGAAAGGAGAAGAGTCAAACAGGATTTTTCTATTTTCACAGGATTAACTCCATAATGAGGTACAGGAAGAAATTTCATGCAGGATGAGGAACTCTTAACAAGGGCAACAGCTTGATTTTTACAAAGTTTGTATCTAAAATTTAACATTCCAGTATTAAGATGAAATTTTTGATGGTCCTGTTGTGCAGCTTCCAATTGGGATTTATTCATAGATAGGACAAAGTTAGTAGCTTCATCAGCTTGTTGGTTGCCATAGTTTAGAGGTCCTACAAGGTCCAAATGTGCTCTGAGATGGCACACAAAAAAGGAATGCTTGTGGTGCTATAGCAGAGTTTGTATCTGCATGAGGCAACTCTGCACTGTAGAAACAGTGGCAATGCTTCCGGCTATTTTTAAAGTTCCCAAAAACTTTACTAATATAAACACTATCTATATATAAATTAAAAGGAACTTCTACAAAATACTGTAAAGTCATAAATACTGCAGCAAATTCAGCAACTTTTGCAGACTGTTAATGTTTTCCCTTAAAATAATGCCAATAGCAAAGACTGAAGCCATCCCGTTAGATGATCCATGTGTAAACACATTCCCCGCTCATCTATAGGGTGTGAGAAGAAACTTTAGAAAAACACACAGGGTGATTAAAAAATAATTTTAAAATTTACAATTTCGATAATGGTTGTCAAAAATCATTTAATTAGTGCATAAATACAGCATCCATTCTGGATCAAAAGTCTGTAACCATTGAATTTGTTTTTGGGTATAGAGAGTAATGACCCAGTCAAGAATCTTTCCAAATGTGTGAAGCCCCTCAAGATAACCTTTTTAAACAATTCCCAACACTGAAGAAGGGTATGATTGAACTGTCTTGGCTGGAGAGGCATGATCATGGACCCAAAGAATGGATCTGGTCTGCCAAAAAATCTTCTGTTTCTGAATCTCAGCCTCAGCCAATTGCTTCAGTTAAATTTTACTGGGGGTTTGTTTCCCAAACCTTCATGCTGTCCCATATTTCTTTAATAATTCTGTCAATAACTCAGTTAAAATCTGTTGGGACTTTGCAGCTCCCCTGTTTTAATTCTACTGAGACTTTGCAGCTCCCATATGTCAATTTACTCTCCTTCTATTTCCAAGAGCAACATTTCAGAATTTCTAATTCTGGTGATTATCAATTCAATTCAATTCGCCCTCCTCATATTAATTTCTCACCCACTGGCTAGTCTTCCAAGGGTGATCTTGCAGGTGCTCCTAGTTCTTGATGTTGCTGGGAGCTTCTGTCTATGATACAGAAGGGGGCCTCTACCTGAAGCATCTGAATCTTGCTACGTGCCTCCATCTGCAAGGCCTGTGTTACCTGAGAGAGCTTTATCAAGCAAGGGCCTGGAGATTGAGAGAAAGCAAGAGAGAGAGATTTATTGAAGATCAGGGAAAGCCTTATATACAGGAGTTGCCCTTCTCACCTTGAGTAACCTCTGCAACTCACAAACAACACCTGCCCTTAGCCAACTTCTTTGTTCTCTACTAAGTTCTTGATTCCTTAATTGCAGCACTTACTTTAGCAATGTTCCCATAAAAGAAACAGATCAATTGGTTCTGGTAAACAGCACAGGATACTAAATAGTACTAAACTTTGGGGTTTGCAGGCCCACCTCCACATATAGCCATACTAGTACTGAAGCAATTAATTAGAGGGATGAGCTTTATTTAGTCCACTGTATATGTTTTCAGGGTTGAGCTTTCAACAAGTAACTAGAAACAAAGGTTTTTATTCAGATATACCTGTGCATTCTGCATACTTCAGAGATCTGCAGAATATGGCATTTAAATGTTTATTTAAAAGCTTGTTATATCAAACAGAGACTCCTAGATCCTAACAGTGACCCAAGGTATTCAAAGAAGATTATGAGGCATCAGGATATCTCCATCTGGATTGTGGCAGTGCTGACCTGGACAAGATGTTGTAGTATAATGCCTGCCTGCCATTAGGACCCAGCTTAGGCTTCGGATAAGCTGTAGGACATCGGAGAAATGATTGCACCCTTTTTCCTAGACAAAGTAAGGTCGTCTTCTTCTCTGTGTCTCTCTACTGTGGGACAAACTTTCAGTTTATAGGCCTGGCAGCTGATTGATGCTTTTTGGATACTTCTGCGTCCAACTATATGAAGACCTGGGTATAGACGAGTCTCTGTTGTTTTTAGTAGATTCGGAAGCTATTCAGGTATAATTTATCCTTCTCAGATCTCTACAAGTATTGATGGCTAAGCTAGTTTTAACTTTGTCAGCTTGGAAGAATCAGACAATCAGATATTTCTACAAGGTAATAGACAGCTTGCAAGCTCATTTTATAAAGCCTGATTGCTAATATTAATATAACTAAAACTCTTAAAACTTTTTGTAATTTGTATGAGCTTCAGAGAATCATCTGAGAAAATTTTGATCCACTTCACAAAAGGTCAAAAGGATTCAAATAAGTACAGCCTATGTCTTTCTCAGCTGTCTGTTCTTAATGACGATACTTTTCTCTCCTGGTTTGGGGACTCCTGCTCTCCCCAATGACTATGACTGGGCCCCAAATTTACAAATATATACATAAAATTCTAACTTTTGTTCTTAGTTTTAATGTGTCTCAAAGATTTCCATTTGGCTGGCATACATAACATGATCCAAGGGAATCCGAGCTCTGGACTTGCTTAAAGCTCATGTGAACCAGTTAAACCAATGCAGGTTGTTCCTGTCTCTACAACTGGGTCAGACAATTACATGATTACTTGACTCTGAGAGATGCCCCACTGCCCTGCCCTTTACTAGCATTTCAGCCTTTATGGGCCCTGACAACAACCCAGTGTCAGTTTGAAGTGTTAACAGAAGAGACACATCAACCCCTGTTCCCTGCTTATAACAGGTTGAAATGTTGAGTTAAAACAAAACTTTCTGGCATTGAAGACAAGGGGCTATGTGCAGTTTTAGGAGAGGAATGTTGTTTCAATATAAACCATTTGGAGGTAGTTAAAGACACCATGGCCAAAGTCCAGGAGGTCTTAGCTAAAAGAAAGACAGAATGTGAGGAGAACCAGTAATGGTTAAAAGCTGGTACTCCCTATCACCATAGCTCACAAATCTCCTTCCAGGATGATGAAAACCCTCATTATTCTAATTCTTATATTCACCTTTGGGCCATGCATCCTGAACAGACAAGTATAATTTATGAAGGCCAGGTTAGGGACAATTCAGCTCATGGTGCAAAGAGGCCACTGTATCCCAGTGACTACAACAAATGAGTTTCTGAATACTGGTCCATGATTAAACAGGTCACATAAATTCAGGTGCAAATGTGGAAACCAAAGCCCCTCCAGCTTGAGGACTGGAGCTATGTTGGGAATTGAGACGTTTCTAGTCCCCCATCCTGAGAAGTTTCTAAACTCCCAAGGCCAAGCACTCAATGCCAAATGTCCAAGTTCCTGGGTAATCAGAGGACATTCTGGCCCAGCCATGAAGTATCTTTTCCCCATCCTAAGACAACCAATCAGCAGAAGCTTCCCACCTGACAGTGATAGTAGCCTGATAATGGCATTTCTTTAGTCTTTGTTTGATTTTCATTTTAAAAGGCCCTGCTTTTGAGTAGGGAGGGTCTCACTTATCCACTGGCACTGCTGTGTGACAGTCAGGAACTGAGCTCAGCTGTACGGCTGTAATAGACCTTGCTTTGCATTTGATTTCGGAGAGTGGATGTGATTCTGAGGATCTTTCTGAGGGTTGCCGAGCGTGGGCAGTACAATAAAGTTGTTATTAAGGTTGTTTTCCTTCTGTCTCCTCTTCATTGTTATGCTCAGGTCTTGATGTTGTAGAACCACCAGCTTTTATGGTGGTTTCTTGTTGTTCTTTATATTGTTATATGTGTTCTTGCACTGTCTTTTGCCCATTGCTTCCTCAGTTCCCTCTTAGCCAGCTCTTGGCTCTTAGCCAGTTGTGGGTCTGGTGGTTATGTGTCTTCAGTAATTGAAGGGGCTGTTCTTAGTTGGCTCTTAGTTGTTTGTAGGCAAAGGAGATGTGTGTCTCCAGTTGTTGCAGAGATTGATCTTCATTGGCTCTTAGTCAGTTCTTAGTCAGCTGTGGACTAGGATGTGGGGATATATTTCAAATTTAATAAAAACCAGTCTGGAATACCAGAGGACTCTTCCAATTTTTGTTTGTTTGTTTTGTTTGATCAAGACAGAGTTTTCTCTGTAACAATCCTGGCTGTCCTGGAACTTGCTTTGAAGACCAGGCTGGTCTTGAACTCATAGAGATCCTCTTGCCTCTGCCTTTCAAGTGCTGGGATTAAAGTCATGAGCCACCACTGCCTGCCTGGAAGCCTGGAACTCCCTCTGTAAACTAAGATGACCTCAAACTCAGATTTTCTGGGATTAAGGTCATAGGCCACGACTCCTGGATATTCCCTGTGCTGAGATTAAAGGTGTGAATTACCACTGTCTGATCCTCCTAGACTGACTGTAGGTAGATCCATCTGATATCTCAGACTAGTATTTTTTTTTATTTATTTTTTATTAAATTTAAAACATATCCCCACACTAGGAGGCTTCAGGGTCTCCCGTTGTAGTTGTGTGATGAGATGCACATTGTGGTTGGGGGAGGTTGGCCAGTGAGGTGTCCTTCCAGCTATGTTTTGGGAAGGTGAGACTTTCCCAGCTTTCTTTGGTTTAGGGCAGAGCTGGGTGTGGTTTGGGGCTGAGGGCTGTGTCCCTGGCCCAGGGCTCAGAGACCACTGTTTCTGCTTGTTCTGAGGGTCTCTGAGGGTTGAGGTCACCCACCTCTCAGTCAGCTGTGGACCAGGAGGCTCCGGAGTCTCCAGTTGTTGGTGAGAACATATTTAAGTTTATAGACTGGATTAGTTTTCTGATCAGTATTGCATGAATATTTGACCATATTACAATATAAAAGATAAAATATGGCAAATATTGGAGCTAACATAGAGACAAATAACTAAAATTTGGTATCTTTTGTTACTGTTGCCCCTGTTGATGTTTTGTGCTTGCCAGTCAGATACTGTGTGTTTAAATGCCAATTTGAATTTGTGACTAATTAAAACATAAGTGTAAGCATACTATCAAATGAACTTCGGATGTTTTCAGGGATCGATACTTCTAACTAAGACATAAGAAATTGTGACTGAGCACTTTACTCTAAGTAATATATGAATGAGATAAATAACTCCTCTGAAATCTAGATGTCTGGTCTTATACCACTTAGAGGTGGAATAAAGTGGCTTGGCTATTTTGGCTCCAAATATTAGAAAATACTCACAGTAAGGACATCTGACTGTGTTCTGAAATGTTCACTTGCCAAGTGAGAGGCATTCCAATGAAACATAAAATATATGCATCAGTATAAAAGAAATATAAAGCCAGACTTGAACCCTCCTATTTACCTTTAATCTTGTCCTATAAATCAACCTGCTTTTGAACATGAGTTTCATTGTGAATGTCTTTTGTTAATAAAGTCTTAAAACAGAATGGAAAAAAAATGCACACACACTATTTTCATAAAACCATGCCGCTGTTATTCAGAATTTCAAGTGACTCTAAAAAGAAAACAAGCTTATATAAGAACTATCTTTATGTATCATCACAGCATACTAAACAGAAGGCCGAGCATGCTAAACAGAAGGCCGAGCATGCTAAACAGAAGGCCAAGCTATTCCAATGCATGTGTATCAAACATCTCTACACTTGAGCCATGTGTGTATGTGTGTATGTGTGTATGTGTGTGTGTATGTGTGATATTTGAATGTGTGTGCATGTGTGTATATGTATTTGTGTGTGTATATGTTTGTATGCATGTGCATGTATGTATTTGTATGTGTGTGTCTTCTAGGCATTGTAATATTGAGATATAGCTCTCAAAAATAATTCAAAGTTGGAAAAATTAATAACACTTAAAACTGATTTTTCAAACCATTTAATAAAAATTAAAGAGACCTAATCTCATAGTGTATATATATATATATATATATATATATATATATGTATATATATGTATATATATATCCCTTGTTCTACTGGTTATTACATGCTTTTCTTCTTCCTCTTCTGTGATGATTCTTGAGCCTTAGATGCAGAAGTTATATTGTAGATGCATTTATTGGAAAAGAGAAAAAGAGACTATGAATTTGAAAGAAAGCAGGTGGATATTATTAGAATGTTTCATCCCCCTCTAAACTCTCCCAGTAACATTAATGTGATCAAATCACAGCTCATATCAACCTAAATTTAAAGAAAAATAAATGTATTTTATAATTACATAGGAAGAACACTCAGCCCAGAATTTCAATTTGATGGGGGAACACTAGAAGCAAAAGGATGTGGACCCACCAGGGCCAAGAGCCATCTTAAGTTTGCCATTTTTAATGGAAATTAATTTGTGAATAAGACTTTTTCATATACATAAAAGATAATAATGAAATTTATAACATCTAAATTTTATAATCCATGATGATGAAAATTTTTTCTTCCATGTCATTTAAAAAAAATCTAAAAATCACTGTGTGGTGGTTTGGATGGAAATAGTCCTCATAGACTTTATTGTTGGTATGGACTTTTGTGAGGAAGTGTGTCACTGAGGGGTAGATTTGAGGTTTCAGAAGCTCAAGCCAAGTTTAGTAGCTCACTGTCCCTTCTTTCTGCTTGATCCTCAGGATATAGAACTCTCAACTACCTCTCCAGCACCATGTCTATCTTCATACACCAATGTTTCTGCCATGATGATTTTGGACTAAACCTCTGAAATGTAAGCGGGCCCCAATTATAAGAGTTGTTCTGGTCATGGTGTTCCTTCACAGCACTTGAAATCTGAACTAAGACACACTGCTATTTTTAAAAGGCCCATATTTCTGTATGCCTCTATAGTGTGTTTCAAAACATTGATCAAACATGCTAATAGTACATGAAATCAGAGATGGGTTTCAAAGGTAGATGCTGTTCTGTCACAAGAAGGGAAACCTAAAAAGCATGCTGGGCACGTGTATATATGAATACCAAATTGCATATAGCCAAACTTGTACCAATCACCGTAATTACTCTATTTCCAGATCTCTTATGTAAAACTGTTTTCAGTGTGGAATGGCACATTTGTAATAAAAACTGCTTAACTGAAAAGAGAATTGTGTCAACTAGTCTTCTGGTAATTTATTTTCCTATTGCAGATTGACGGAAGCAACAAAATATGCCCCTCCCAATGAAGAAGAGAATGTTTGCTTAGCAGAACAGCAGTAATATGTATGAGTTGATTTTATAGATTTCAGTTATCAAAAGCTATGTGTATGCCAGATGTAGATGTTTGTGTTCGCACAGTTGTACATTTTTTGTATGTCTTGGAAAACTTACTTGATCCGATAGTGGTTTTGACAATTTGTGCTATTCCTGTGTAGATGAATATCTTATAATAATGGATTTTTACTATCTCTCCTAAACAGCCCACTTTTGACTTTTTTTCCTGCCTACTTTATACATGTTAGGCAATTGCTTTAGCTCTAGGCCAGTAGGAGATATTGTAGGTTTAAAAAAATAGTAGAATTTGAATATTAATAATTACACCTCAGAAGTGGAAGACATTATTAGATCTTTATATTTTATGAGTCATTTATTCTATATGTTAACATAGTCTTGGATGTATTGTTCCTTTAATTATTTTCAGTTTACACAAATTTCAAGTTACTTTCAATGATAGGTTTATAAATTGTTCTGATCAGTGTCTGACTAATGACTAGAAAACTGATTTCCCTGCTGGTCTGTATTTCTGATAAGATGTTCTGTGCACATATGCATGAAGGGCATTCCATGTGTTCTTGGTCTTCCTCTGATGGGGCGTTGGGGGGAAGTACTCAAATAGACTTTACTGAGGCTTTCACAAGCCCTTCACCCCTATACAATTTTCACATGGCTGAACTTTAGGACCCAGTACATATCAAGCATAATACATAGAACTACTTTAACATTTGTACTATGGAAGACTCCCAGGAGTGAGTTAAGATCACTCCACTAGCCAGAGTTTGGTATGCTCTAATAATGGAAGAAACAACAACATTACAGAAGCCTGAGTATTAGGGTGAAATTACGTATCAATACTATGTGCTGGATTACAGACTAGCAGTGGTGCATCCCTTTAATCCCAGCACTCAGGAAAGCGGAGACGGGTGAATCTCTGTGAGTTCAAAGCCAGCATGGTATACAAAGTGAGTTCCAGGACAGCCAGGGCTACACAGAGAAACCCAATCCTGAAAAACCAAAAAGTAGAGAAAGAAACTTATCCCCTAAGGTGAAATTACATTTTTCTGCAGATAACAAGCAATCCCTTGGATTTGAATATAAACTCTCCTTTCACATTAAAGGTTTTAGGTTTTCTAATTTTTCACAATTGCATTAATACATGTAAATTGGCAGCACACACAACAGGTATGTAAGATTTCAATATAAATTGGAAGAAGGGAAGAGGAGAGGGAAGGATTTGATAAAGGATTGTTGGGTCTCAGAGGACACAGGCAAACAGTTGTTACCTGAATATCACAAACCGGCAAGTACTGGTCATCGCACATGATGATGAGTGCCATATGCATAGCTGTAGCCTGGAACACGATGCTCTGCTTGTTCTTACTCTACTCTCAAATGATGGGCAGAGGGTTCCACGTGCCTGAATCTCAGAAAAGACTTTTCCATGTTGTTCCTCTACACTCTGTGTAATGACTGAATTTGATTGTCAGCTTGCCTACATCTGAAGTCAACTGAAACCCAAGCAGCTGAGGGATTTTCTTGGTTGAGTAATTTGAGGTGGACAAACCCAACCCAAATCTGCTCTTCACCTTCTGGTGACAGGCAGTCTAAAACGATAGGAAAGAATAAATATTTTCTTTTTGCCAGCTTCCCCTTCCCCTCACTTTCACTGGTAAATTAATCTGTCCTGTTTCTTTGGCCAGTGTTAATTCTATCTTATTTGTGCTTCCCATGTACACTGAAATCAACTGGAAATCCTCCTGGATTCTGCACTAGATAGGAACTTCTCAAACATCCAGTCGCGTGGACTGAACAATCCTTTCCTTTGGAATACAGCTATCACTGGACTTCCTTGTCTACATCCTGTGTTAGTCTAAGAAATCCTCCTTGTAGTGAACACATATGTGCACAAAAATGCACACACATGTAAGTATACATGAATCGGCTTATTCTATCAGTATTTTTTCTTTAAAGAACTCCGAAACTGGCATAATTATCTTTATTTATTTTGCATTCTCTACCACATTATGCCTTTTACACCTGGACCCCACAGGGATTCTTTGATTTTTATCTCCTTCCCAATATTTTAAACTTCAATGAAGCCCTTGAAACTGAGTTTCCAGGTGGGTTCATATTTTCTTTGTTTATGTGACATTTAGGAGTATTTTATCACAATGGAGTTCATATCCAGTTGTTTCCAATACATGGAGACATCATCTCTTGTCACATTTTCTGCACTGTAGTGGTTTTCTCTCTTCACTGATCCATCGAAGAAGATAGCAGCTGTTCCCATTACAGCCTTAAAGGATGTTGCCTACTAACATCTACTTTACAACCTCTGCTCTCTAATGCATATAAAATAATTGGGATTTTGAAAACTCTAAATTGATTTTATTGCTACACTAAAGTAGTTTCTTGGGTAACACTATTTTCTTTATAAAGTTTTATTAAAATTTGAACATTTAAATAATATAGCAATTTGGGTTCAAATTTGTTTGAATTTGAGCGTGCTTCTTAAACCTCTATGCAAATGGTCTCTTCTCTAGTATGTAACTGATCATATGGATGTTTTCTAGCCTAAATATATAGTGTTATTCTTTCCTGTTTGTCAACAATTGTGTCTCTGCTTGCATATTGTAGAAGACAATCACCTGAGCGTATATTGTTCTTGAGTACCTTGGACCCACAAGGGTGTGTTCTACTGTTCTGCCTTTTCTGAGTCATGTAGCTTTTACATTCAGCATTTTCACCTCTTTATGGTTCAATCAGATCTTCTATATCCCTTCTACACACACACACACACACACACACACACACACACACACACACACACACACACACCAAAGTACAAGAGATGAGCTTGTTTAGATCTTTTGTACCCTCTCTTTCCTTGGACATATATTTAGAATATAGTTAGGGGATGCGCTGATTTGGAATAGTGACAATTGACAATTCCGAGATCTGAGATAAATTTACAAGTCTGGGAAAGTTGACCTTATTTCTGGCAATAGCCATGATCTCCTTCTTGTTTAGCAGGTTCCAGTCCAATTAGAGAGCTGTTGGCTACCATGTGGCTACTGCATTCTTAGGGCTATTGTGCCATCTCAGCCATTGTTTTGCTTTATAGTCAGCAGAGCTGGATAGGGCTGTTGTTACTTCCTTCCTTTACAAGTTTGCATGGCAACCTCTAGTACCAGGAAATGCTGTGGGACTATGCTTTTGTATACTGTAAATATCGGTTTAATAAAATGTGAATTGGCCAGAAGGCAGGCAGGAAGTATAGGCAGGACTACCAGATCAGGAGAATTCTGGGAAGGGGAAGAAAAATAGAGATGTCAACCAGATGCAGATGAAGCAAGAAGAGAATTCTGCTATGAGAAAAAAGGTACCAAGCCATCTGACTAAACATGGATAAGAATCCTGAGTTAAAGAGTTAGCAAGTAATAAGCTAGAGTCATAGGCTTATTACATTTATATTTACTACAAGTCTGAGTGATTATTTGGAGCTAAACAGCTTCAGGATTGTGGATCTGGACCTCAGGGCTAGGCTGGGCCAGAAACTTCTGGCTACAACTGACAATAAACATAGGGGGCATCCACAAAAAGCCTAAAAAGGGGTCCTAGAATACAGAAATGGAGCAAAAAAAAAAAAAAAAAAAAAAAAACAAAAAAACAACAAAAAAACAAACAAACAAACAAAAAAAAACCCTCAGCTTTCTAGTTTTCTAGCTATGTTTCTCAAGTGTGATTTGGTACAGAAATGCAGTGGCCTTGGGTTTGAACTAAAACATGGCCAGTTGACTCACAAAACTCACAGTGTCACAGAAGCCTCAGTACAAGCATGAAGCTTCTGTTCATCGAGACATAAAGAGAACAGAGCCAGCTTCTTAGGAGCAGCATTTTCTTGGGCTCTGTTTACAGGCAGCAAGCAGAGACATAGCTCCTTTAAGAGAGGCTTCTTAACTCAGTGTTAGTATCAAAAACCTCAAAAGAGGCCCTGCTTCCAACACTTAAACATTGTTCATGAGCAGTGGGCTACAGTGCTCTATTTAGTTATGGTGTCGACCCTATAATTCCCCCAGAGAATTCCCCCCAGAGTTGGGGTGGTAAATGCAGTTCCTGCCAGTACCTCTGCAATGAAGCTAAACTCTCAGAGACCAAGTAGCTGTGGGAGAATGCCTCTATAACCCAGCCTTTAACCCTAGCCACACATTAGCAGATTAAAAATGTGGAGAGAGAGAAAGAGAGAGAGAGAGAGAGAGAGAGAGAGAGAGAGAGAGAGAGAGAGAGAGAGAGAGAGAGAAAGAGAGAGATACAATAAAGATAGATTCAAACAAAAATATAAACAAGCAAACAAATAAACAAACAAATACCTCTAAATGGTTTACAGTGTGTTTAAAAATATACATACTCTTGGGAGAGAAAAGGGTAGAGAAAGTCCTTAAAAGGAACAGAGTAAAATAACAGGAATAATAATAATAATAAGCCACATAAAGATGGAAAATGCACAGAGGATTTGGATACTGTGTGTTATTGTGTTATTTTTGATTTTTGACTGCAAAGGAAGTATTAAGAGCTATTAATAGACATTTGATCATAAAAGTTGCTGAATTAATCCAACCTATATAATTTATTAATGCTTCAACTTCAAAATTGAAGTCAAAAGACCCTTAAAGTCTTTGGAGAAGAGGTTTTTGTTTTATTTCCATAGAAAATGAGAGGCTGTTAATTTATTCTGTGTTAAAGAAAATAAGATTTGATTGAGGAAGACCCCTTGAAAAATCTCTGATGGGAACTGTTTGCCCAGATGGTCTATCATTTCAGAGCCTCACTGTTCAGTTTCTGCTGAGTTCTGCATTCAGAACAGCTTCAAGGAGACTGGCTGAGATGGTCCAGTTTCACAGACTTCTTCAGTCAGGACTTGACTGTAATCCTGAATTTACTCAGAATCTCCATAGAATTACCAGCACCCCCAGTCAGCAGGAGGTAGTCTAGAGAGCTACTATGCCCACATTCTCAAAAGTGGATTATGGATGTTTATCTTTGTTTACAGTGTTGGTTACAAGTTGTTATAGATAAGAGAGAGGAGAAACAAGACTACACAAAGGAAATTAGATTGTCTTAAAAATAAAAGGAGGAGATGTTGTAGGACTATGCTTTTGTACATTGTCAATATTTCTCATTGCAAATATTGGTTTAATAAAATGCTGATTGGTTAGAAGGCAGGCATAAAGTATAGGTGGGGTGACCAGACCAGGAGAACTCTGGGAAGAGAAAAAGAGATAGAAATGCCAACCAGATGCAGAGGAAGCAAGAAGAGAATGCTACTCTGAGAAAAAGGTACCAAGCCACATGCCTAACCAAAGATAAGAATCAGGGGTTAGTTTAAGAATATGACTTAGCAAGTAATAATCCTGAGCCTTAGACCAAAAACAGTTTGTAATTATAAAAGTCTCTGTGCGATTATTTGAGACTAAGCAGCTGTACGTCTGGACCTCGGGGCTAGACCGGGCCAGAAACTTCTGACTACAAGAAAAGCTAGTCCTCATGCAGGAGGTGTTCAGGTTAGTTCTAGCTCAGGGGACTTGAGCTCTGTGTCTCCACCTATCTGGGATAACCAAGGACAACAAAAATAGGTTGTGGGATTTGATATTCTCTTGGTTTTGATCAACAACTCAAAAGAAAGCTTCCTTTAAACTATGTGCATATGTTTATATACAAGCCTGTGTGGTATTTAATGGTACGTTTTCCTGCATTTTTTTTCAGACATCCATACTGTTATTATTGCCAAATTGATGCCCTAAAAAATAAAAGTGAGGTGAAGTCCTTCCTGGATCCATGCCCTCAGAATAGATGGAGCAGGACCTAAGTGCCCGAGAGCTGACCATGACACAGTCACAGCATAGACTCTTCAGAATCTTTAGTTCCTGTCACTCTTGAATGGCTCTAAATATATGTATTGATTAATTAATGATTCATGTCACCTTATCAAGTCTCTAGATGAGTGTTATCTCTAGGAAGAGACATGAGTTGGCTGGTGTCTTTAGCTGAAGGAAGTAGCCAGAATGAGAACCTGAGCTGCATAGTGTCAACCATTATTGTTCCCAGCAGCTAGAGAAAAATATGCTAGAAACTAACATTAAAAAAGGTAAAACTACTGTATTTAAATGTTTTATTGCATACATGTATTTATTCATGATTCCATGAATTCCTTTATCATAAACAGAAGTCATTGATAGCAATGTGAGAAGAGTGTATTTATACCCACTTTTAAGGTAGTATTACAATTTTAGGAGCTGTGATATAAGTATCTTTTTCTGTGGAAACATTTTTTTCATGTATTTTATTATTATTTTGCTTACTATTCTATTTATAGGTATAATCCATTTTGGATTGATTTTTGTGAGTGGTGTGAGATGCTAGTGATCATTTGCTTTTACACAGAACCCTTCAGTTGGTCCACAATCTCTTATGGGAATTAGAGAAAAATAAAATTTCACACAGTTTTAGCTTGCCTTCATTTACTTATTTATTTCATAAATAAAATATTGCCATAACATGTTTTTGGATTTATTGATTGAGTTTAGTTTGGGGTTTCCTGGCAAACAGAAAAGACCAGAGTCTAATTTAATATTTTTTTTGTTTGGATTATGATTTATATGATAATTAGGACAAATGTGGAGAAACACATTAGGAAACGTACTATATTTTTAGTAAATACTGGATGAAATTTTTCAGGGCAATGTAGCATTAGAAAAATTGTAAGGGAGAATATGTAAAGATCAGAGAGCAGGACTAGAGAGTACTCTGCTGCCAGCTATCATACTGAGATGACAGGAGGGTATCCAGTTGCTAGTTATAGTTTCTTGACATTTTAAAGTACACTAGAAAGGCATTTGACAAAACGGTCAATATTCTTGTAAAAACAAAAAAAAATAGGTGACATATTTGTGATGCTATAGAAAATCATGTAGGAATTACTATACATAAAACAGAGAATTGTTTTAATAATAAATTAACCACAATATAACTTTCTTTAAAAAATCTTACTCAAGTTGCTCTGACAAACAGTATTATAACATATTTTGCACAATGTTCTTAAAAAGTAAATGGGATTAAAATTTATTTGAAAAGAAACAATGATGAGCATGAAAACTATATCAGTTATAACAAATTGTATAGTCTCCAAAACATACTCCAAAATTGCACTTACATATACAAGTAGAAAAATCCAGGCAATCTCTTTTGTCTATATGCACTTTAGCTTAAGTATAACTCAGATATAGAATATATTCTTTCATTATTTTGTATAAATATAATTATACTTACATTAAAGAATACTTACCAAAATATTTTCATCAAGTAGTTTTCATTATAGAGGACATAAATAATATAATGAATCACAGGGGACTGTGAATTGCATAGTTTTGAAGTTATAACTGAAATAAAATATAATACAAAAATGACATATGACAGTATAATTTAAAAACTAATTACTTTAACTCTATTTTTTGAAACAAAATACTATATTTGTAATAAATTTTAATAAATGATTATACATGGAAGACATTCATTAGTACAGGCAATGTATTTAATTTTTATAAAGTTGGCTCCATCCAATAAAAGCAACTTCTCAAAATTCATTCATTAGTATCTAACAAACATGTGTGACAATAAAAACTCTCCAATGCAGTTACCATGTGCATAGAAAAGAAGATTTTTAAAATGTAAGCCCAGACATAAAATTCGTTTTATAGAATACATAGCATTTCTAGCTGTTACATGGGATTACTGATTACATTTGAACTTCTTTCCTTTTGAGACAACGTATTACTATGCATCCGTGACTGTCCTAGAACTCATAAAGTAGATCAGACTGGCCTCAAACTCAGATCTTCCTTCTTCTGCCTCTCAAGCGCTGAGATTAAAGTTTACACTGAATTTAAATATAATTAAGGTATAATTATTTTATATTTTATTTTGTATAAATTTATTTCTCTTAAATGACTATTGTTTTTAAATTCTAATGATTAACGTTTGTCAGCTTGACACAGCTGGGAAGAGAGAATCTTCATTGAAGAATTACCCCCATCAGCTTTAGTAAGTATGTCTGTGTAGTGTTTTCTTGATTGTCACTTGAAGTAGGAGATCCCAACCCATGGAGGGTAGCATCACTCATAGGTGCACCTTGGCTGTGTAACAAAGGTGAACTTGAGCAGGAGAGAAAATCAGTATGTGTTGTTCCTTATTGTTTCTGCTTTACTTTCTGCCTCCAGTTTCTGCTCTAGCTCCATCCTTGGTTCCACCTGGTGAGGATCTTATATAACCTGTAAGTTGATATAAACCTTTTCTTCCCCTAGCTGCTTTTGAAGTCAATTACATATCATTGATAGATGATTATTTATTAAAAAGATTTTTTCAAGCTCCTAATGAAGCTTGGGGTTTGGATAACATCATATGCTGGGGTCTACTGCTCATGGAGCTTCTTGTATTAAATGAAATGTCTCCTCACATAATTTGTTATCAATCTTATGTGGCAATGTCGAGGAATGCATGGGTGTTCCTCATTGAGTAACGGCTCAGGGAATAAACACAGTATGATTACAGCTATAAATGTTTTTGATGGTCAATTCATAAAATTTTGTCTGACTTTTTTATGTCTAATCTATAAAAGATAGGAGGGTATATCTGGCAAATGTTCAACAGTTTCTGACTTCCTATTTACAATGATTTGGTGAAGGAAGATACCACTGTGCCAGGAAAGCTTCAAAAACTGATTTTTTATAATCTACACGAAGTCTACATTTATCCTGAAATTAAAAAGTAAGAAGATATAAAACATGTATAGTATTTTCAGAGCTTTTATCAACAATCATTTTATTTTACAGTTGATTACATGCTTATCTGATCTCAGACGTATCAATTATACTCCACTTTAAAAACTAGAATATATCCATTTGAGTAATATTAATACACTATTGTGGTGGGATTCAGGTGTCAGCTGATAAGGTCCTAAGACCCTTATCCAGGGTCCCAAGCTCCTGGAGCGGGTGTGGCCAACCTGGAGGGGTGTGGCCAACCCCATTGATAAGGGGCTTCTGGGACACAAGGGTCTGTCTTCCTGGTTCCTGGCTGTTGGAGAGACAGGATCAGAATCTATCGTCCATCCCTCCATCGCTTGCCCACCATTCCAGACTCCAGTCCCTGTTCAGGTGCTACTATAAACTGTTACCTGTACTGTGAGTGTTGGTTTATATTTTAATAAATATCTATCCTGCACTGGTGCCTTCTAAGTAAACTTTGCCTACACACTATAGTAAATAATACTAAAAAACAAATTTTGAGAATGGAGAGCTATAATAGCTATCTTTTAATACAAAAAAATGCTAATAAAACTATTGTGTAGATATGTTCTAAAGAAATGTAAAGATTTATTTAACAAAACAGAAGTGTTTGCGAATATAAAGTGAAATACCATAATTGGAATAATAATTTTCTGCCCTAAGCAGACTTCAGGGAGGAGACAGAAGTGACTAGGAACACTAGAAACACTGACAATCTCAATGGTGTTATTTCATTCTGAGGCCTGACCTTGAGGGTGGTGACATTTAAGTGGACTGACCACTTCTGTGTCTTAAAGAGAGAAAGATAAATGATAATAACTGTCACAGCAGCCTGAGCTTGATTGTTGGCCAAAGTAAACACAATTTAAAACTTCACAGCAGATGGAAACATAAGGACCGTGTTTACAATTATTTACAGTCATTAATTTTCTAAAATCATTTTGAGAAAGAGTATAAATATGAACAGATTTTGAAAAGTAAGGAGAAATACTTGACAATATCAAATACAAACAAATATGGTCAAAGAGACCTGTTATAAGATGATCATTGACATAGGAAAACCTCACCCATTTTGAGATCAGTAAGTATCGATGTCTAGAATTCAAAAATGAATCCAAGTAAAATCCAATGTAAAACTTAAAAATTGAGCAGAACTAGTAGGTTTAAAAATAATCAGTGGTTGTAGAGTTGACTAAGTCAGCAAAAAGCTTGCCATGAGGACTTTAGTTCAATCCCTTGGACCCACACGTAGCTTGGCAGGGTAGCATGTTTCTGTAACTTCAGCGCTGAGGCTTGTTAAACCCAATGTTAGAATCAATTCAGCATAGACACTTTCTATCCAAACATAGGCGCAGAATGATACCCGATGTTGTCCTTTGGTCTCCACATGTACTCAGATACACATATGCAGTACATACACTCACAAACATGTAAACACATTATGGATAGTTGTGGTGCCTATCAGCATACCAAAGCACACCCAGGCTCACTCCAAACCTGTCAGTCTCAGCTCTTCTCTCTTTTAACCCTGCCCTGAACTTTTCCAAGTCAAAGGGCTTTTGTTTCTAGCTTCTCATTCCTACATAACTTTGCCATTTGGGACAGGAGTTTCTTGTCTTTCTCTTCTTCTTGCTGCCCCCATCCCCCCCACCCCACCCCGCACACACACACCTTCTCATGACCCACTCCATTCTCCTGAGCATGCTCAGTCTTCTATTCGCTCCCTGCTCTGATTGTTCTGGCTCTGTTCTTTCTGATTGTTCCGGCTCTATTCTCTCTCATATATAACAATGAAAGCCTCTTCAGCCACACACCCTAGAGCAGTCCTGTCCTCACTTTTTACCACTGGTGCCAAAATGCTAAGTCTTCGAAGCTACCATTAAATCAGTTAAAAATTGCTAAATTTAGAGAGGACTTAAATTACTAAAAGCAACAATATAAAGCTATTTCTACTTGGCAAAATGATATCTGTTATTGCACCATATTAACAGTAATGTAAAGAAAGCACGAAATCATTTCAGAAGTTTTCTGTCACCAGAACGGAAAGCTTAAATGCAGTTGAAAGATTTGTGAAAAACATTTCACTCATGTAATTTTATGCTCCCTTATTCCAAAGCCTATTTCTTACAGTTGTGTTTTCGTTCTCTTAGTGACAATGGATAGACATACCCTTCCTCTCTTCCGTTCTGTTACCACCCTCATTTCCTTCTGCTGAGTTTATGGCAGCTGCCTAGCAGATCATATGAACACTTTCACCTCTGCTAATACACACCCGGATACCAAATTAATCCTCCTAAAATACCATTTTGCTGCACTAATCTTTCTCATAAGCCTTCAAAATCCCCTAATGGCCTGTCACATTAAGTTCATGTTCTTACACTTGTCTTATCAAAAATTCAGACACATAAATTAATTTTTCCTTTTGCTCTAAGCTCCTCTGAGAATCCCTAGGCTGCTGCCTTGGTTTGTATTGAACCAGATGCCCAACAACTAAAGGCAGGTTTGGGGGAATGGGGGGTACAGAGGTGGAAAGAAAACCACAATAATCAGGGCCCTGTGAATTTGACTGACAATGCAGAAACACTGTGATTAGGAGGCTGTGTTTGGTGGAAGGAGATCACCCTGATCATAGGGGCACTAGTGTGTCAACTACCAATAAAGCAGAACCACAGAGACAAAAGTATGAGCGAGATATTACTGATTGACTTCGTTGTTATGAAAGGCTCTCTAAGGGCTTTTAGTTAGCTTTGTTAGACAAAAATCAGGCTTCTGTCACTGTGTTTAGTGAAACGGGAAAGTCTTAAGTTTGCATGTTAGTGTACTTTGGAAGTGGTATTGTTACAAAATGGAGTCCTATGGGCTCCATGTATAATTTTGTCAAAATATTAATATGACTGGAAGTCTGGAGGAGTCCTGCCAGAGCTACCATGTTACCAGGGAAATCAAGGAAACCTCCACCTAGATAGTTTTGCCACATTAATAATTTAAGATTGTACCCAAGGAGAAACTGAAGGATAATTTAATTAGAGTGGATTTAAAAAATAAAAGTTCCGGAATGTGCAAGCTATAAACCTGGGAAGCTGCCCTGAGGAGGAGAAGGGAGAAGAACATTGCTTGAATGAAGCAGGCAAGGGCGTCAGCCATATGGTGGCAGGCAGAGTTGTTGACAGGGGTACTTTAGAAAGAGCAAAAGAGGAAGCTCAGTGTTAGGAAAAGCATGTTTCGAAACTAAATGGAAAGAAGACAAAAGTCAGGCTTTTCTGAAAATTCGCTCACATACATTTGAGTGAATCAGAAGAGCTGTCAGTCTTGGAAAGCTAGAAGCTCCAAGGGGCAGGAATTCTGGGAATGGAAAGTGCATTTCATCTTAAAAGACCTAAGCATTCTTTCTGTGTACTCAGTGGCTTATTAAGGTGAACTTGGTTTCCTAGGGAGAGTCCCTGGACAGGAATTGACCTGCCTAACTGAAATGTTAGGTCAGAGATTTTATAGTCTGACGTCTGAGCAGAATGAAGTAGTTTTTATTGTTGTTGTTCATTTGGGTTTTTGTTTGTTTTTAACTTAATTGGCTCCAATGCTAGTTTCACATAACCGTCAACAGTTGTAGAAACTCCACAGAAAGAATTCCTTCACATGTCCATTTCAGTTTGATATTTGATGTAGATTCCTTTTATAGAATCCTTCAAAATTTCTCTGTGGTTACGAGGGTAAAGCACAGGGCAGGAAGAGAAATGGGCATGATCAATAGTTACTAAATTCAAGAATTCTGTAAGTTAGAATTTCTCACCACAAGAAAGAGAAATTAACAGTGTTTGAAGATACAAAAATGTTCAACCTGATTTAAACCTTATAAAGTGCATACATATAAAACTTCTTATGACACATTAACTAATTTAATTTTTATGTTCTTATAAATCAGTTATCATCAACCTATCAGTTATAAAACTGATCTGGAGTAGCTGTATTAGTTTAGAAGTAAGCAGAACATGACATACAAGGGGATTTTAAAAGTGATTGTCAGATGCCTATGTACTTGACAACAGCAAAACTAACCAGGTGTTATTACTTTAATCATTGCTGTAGTTCAGCGTTGACAAGAAACAACTTCAGAAAGGAAGTAGAGTGTATTCTGACTTGAGCAAAAGAATGCATTTTACCATGGTGGGGAAGGTATTGGTGCAGTCAGGGAAAGCTGTAGGTACGATGCACAGAGTGGTCCAAGGCTCACCCGGCAGTGCTCCAGCAAGCCTCCACATCCTGCAGGTTCCATAGCTTTCTCAAATACTTGGGGACCAAGTGTTGAAATAGATAAGCCTATGGGATCATCTCACATTCAGACCACAACATGCATTACAGAAGAAACAGAAATTTTAAACTGCTCTGTGTCTTTGAACATACCTCTCTTAGGAGTTTCTAGAAAAAGTGCTTTGTAAATAAGTAGAGACTCAAGGGATTGGACCAACACTATCAACTATATTACTTAGTCAACATCTTAAGCTCTATAAAACCCAGTGAAGTCTTTGGTGGCAGAGATGTTAAGTCATTTTAATGGGGAAACAAATAATATTTGAACCCAGGACACTGAAATGCTTGGTCATTCGTACATTAACTATGACATATCTCATATGTTAGCCAAACATTAACTGAAATTGTGCTGTAGACTGACATACAAAAAGTAAAAATGTAATATATCTAGGAGGAAGTACTGAGCTTTAATTTTATGAAGACTATTTTAGCTACAACATTAAATATAATTTGATAATACTGATGCTACTGGTTGTCAGCTTTTGATCTTTGACAGATACTCTTAGGGAGAGAAAATATTTTCAAGACTTTTAAGTTTTAAATCTGAGGATGGGTTTAATCCAGGATATATTGAAAGTTTGTCTCAGTATTAAAAATAAAATCAGACTAAAATTTTAATAATATACAAAAGTTCTGAACAGATACTTCTGTAAAGAAAACACAAAGGCAGTAAATAAATAAGCACATGAAAATTTTGTTCAATATCATTCATTGTTACAGCCACAGAGACACTCAACTGTACACTTTCTAGAGAGGCTATAATAAGATAAAGATTAGACACACATAAACCCAATTCACTAAAAATGTTAAAATACTAGAAAGTTTCCTGTTTTGTCAGTTAATAAGAATTCCAAATGTTTCAGTCATTATTAGACATGTTTGTCAGCTTTTTGCTGTTGTTGTTTGATTTGGGGTTCTTTTTGTTAAAAAAAGGGGGGGGGGTCTCTTAATGCAAGACTTGTCATCCCAAGAATCTGCTATGGGATTGTTTACAGAAAATTGGTGTCAGGTTCATTCTTGGGCATTAAAACTGGTAACTATTTATGTCTTGTCCAATATAAACATCAATAAACACTGTGGAACAGTGGATTTAATTGATGATTTTTAATTAAAAACAAATGTGTACATGCTATTGACTTTCACTATGGAATTTTGGGAAAAAAATGGATTCCCCTCCCACATCTAACAGCATCTCTCCTAAGCATCCTTGTACTATTAGGCCCCACATAGCCTCCTTTTTGCTTTAAGCCATAAATATCTAATCAGTAAAACTGAATTATTGATTTGCTAATAGCATCAATGAAACTTTAATACATTTTAATAAGTGAACCAAACTCACTGCAAAGGATAAAGGGCACAAATGTTTAATTTTACTTCTGTGGCACTATGAAGAAATTTAAGACTATAACCATGCACCCAGACAAAGGATTGCCAAGGATGTGTCAGGATAAGATACTGACATTAAAGAAAGGATTTTTTAGTGAATAAAGTTATAATATGTGAAACAATGGTGGCATCAAAACTAGATCTGTGTTCTCCCCCAAACCACATTTTCAATGTATATTCACTTAAAAGTGAAACCACAAGAATATGAACAAAATACACTATAAAGAAACAACTTATTTATAGAAAAAAACCACAAAAATAAAATTTCACCAAAGAAATGAGGAAGAAAGGATTTGAGTAAATGGCTGCAAAAAGAACATGCCAATATGCTTATGGATAAATAAATTTTAAAAAGAACTATGTCTATAGACGATATTCTCTTAAGTCTGCTTCCCACAATGCGTTGTTTAGCAGGGTGCAAACTGCAGGCATTCTAGGACTTAGCTAGTGTCTACAGAAAATGAAGATAAGGAAGAAGGCTCCTATTATCAGAAAAGTTGGCTACAGGCCACCGAGGAGAGACTGTTGGAAACTCTGTGCTGTTGAAGTGGATCCAGAGACACTTACTTTAATATATTTACAAACAAATACAAAAATAGATACCATCCCATAGAGGTGCACAAGATATAGGCATGTCTTATATATGAGAGGGACTAGAAACATTGATGGCCTAGAAATAATGAGCTCAGAAAGTTAAGTTCATGTTTTTAAATATCATGCTTCTCAGAAGGTCACAGAGGACATTGGGGAAATGACTGATTTGAATGTTTGAGTAAACGAGATGAAATAAAACTAGAACATCTTGTAATGTCATGAAGTATGGACAGACAATATAACAGCACAGAGTACTTTGAAAGTACAAGAGACAATCTAGAACTCTTTCCAGTGTCTATGCAGAAAACCAGCAAAGTATTGCCAATGTACTAACAAGAAAGAAACCAAAGAACCCTGACTGGAGAATAACACAAGTGATATGAGTATACGTGAATCCCAAATGGCATACACAAATAAATATATAGAAGGGGACAATATCCCTCACATATAAAGAAGTAACTCAGTTTTTAGTTAGAATGTCAAGTGATAATTCTATTATCTGTGTGGTGGTGGGAGACACTTTAGTTTAAAAGAGAATATTTGTAGCTTCAAAGTGACTCCCAAATGAGAATGTAAATTCCTGGGGTTAGCTAATGCCTAGAATTTCTTAGGTTTTCCTACTTTTGTCGGGAGTGAATTTTTACCTGCTTGTTCTTAAATACCAAGAGTCTTTTCCAGTCTATCTACAATATAAAGATTAGAAGAGAAGAACCATATATTACAGAGGACTAATTACAGAAGAAATCAGCGTTCACAAGCAGAAACGAGTCATGTTTTATTACATACTCCATGATATGACGGAAAGAGGACAACAGTCATATCTCAACTTAATGGGAAGAAAACAGACCAAATCAATGATGACTGGATATTTTATAAACACAAACTGAGTGTGGTAGTTTATGTCCATAATCCTAGCACAAGGATAACCACAAGTTCTGGACTACCTAGTGCATTTCAGGCCAGCCTTAGACTGTGTCAAAAAACAAAACCAAACAGAAGCGTATCTAGGCAGTAAAACCATTCCCAAAATAAAGTCTTATAGATTAAAGAGAGTAAAAATAACTATCAATGTATCTTTATCTCCTACATCGGATTCTTCAACAGAAGAGATAAATAGAAAGTTATTGGAAATTCAATAAATTAACACTTTTCTAATTTAATTAATAATGGTAAATTAGTGTTGTTTGCTTGGTTTTGACTAACCAGTGTAAGCTGTTATAAAATAAGTTCCAGGAGATAGTTTTAAAGATCATCTGAAGATTAAAATTACTTCAAAATCAAACTGATAAAATCAAAGCTTCTTGCCTTTAAATACAAAACATTTTCATTTAATTGATTTATATTTATGCTTGAGTGTTTCACTTTGTTAAAAAATGGTTTTAAATGAATTTTAACACAAATATAAAACAAGTTTTAATTAAATAGAAATTGTCTTCCTAAATAAAACAATTATCATAAAATATTTTGACAGAGATAGATTATTTCCCATTTATAATTCGGTACTCTCTCGTTTGAATATTGTGGTTCTTTCAAAGAGATATTGAATTCTAAATGAATAACAGATACTGAAATTCTTTGTGTTTTCTAAAAATGTAGTTTCAATGTGTGCATTGAGTTTTTAAAGATATTATTTTCATTTAACTTACTTTTTTTTGTTTTTTACAAATGTCTTGAATAAATGTATAACTGTGTATTACCTGTGTGCAATGCCTGCAGGGTCCAGTAGATGGTATTTAAGCCCAAGAATGGAGTTGAAGATAGTTGTCCACCACATAGGTCTTGAGAACACACTTAGTTTCAAGAAGAGAAGGTAAGTTTTCTTAATGATCTAGATCTTGCACTTAACTGTTAAGTATCAACTTAAATCCTTAAATCAAGACTAACCTACATAAAAACAAATGCAATCACTTCAAGTGAGTTCTTGATGAGATTCTGATGAAAGTATTCTTTAGTCTAATCACCTTCTCAAAGGGAAAGTAGAACACTCCTGAAATATTCTCAGTACTCCTTGTGTTAAAATGTCCTCATGCCAGCCTTCACTCACACAAGTTTGAGAATATGCTTCTAGACATTTCATTACCATTACCTGATCACTTTCACAAGATACATGAGTTAAGATACAGACGTACATATTCTCTGAGAGGAAATTACATGAGTGAAATAGTAAAGTCATTCTTTGGGGGGATCTGGGCTTGGTTAGTTAGTCTAAGTATTGTCTAGAATGCCATTCATTTATGGTTTATTATATATATAAGACTTCTATCCAGCTTAGGGCATTTGAGCAAGGCTATTATAAATGTACTGTAGCAATCATCCATATAATTTTATTACTGTTGGATATACAATTAGAAATTAAATTATTTGATTATTTTTGTAAATACATGTTGAACTTTAACAAATGACAATATTTCTTGAATGCACTTACAGTTTTTAAAATATTTCTAACAATAAGTCATGAGAGTTGAGTTGCTCCAAATCTTTGTCAACTCTTAGTATTACCACACTTTTGATATTTAAACTTTTATAGAGTGTTCAGCATTATCCTATTTTAGTACCTTTGTATAAAATGCTCTTCAGCATGCTTTATCAGGTTCATTAAGCTTTCTTGTATCTTATCTTGAAGTCCCTGATTAAATATGTCTGTAATTTTTAAATGGACCATTTACTTACTTGTTTCTGGGTTTTTAAATCAATTTCTGAATATAAAAGTTTTGTCACAATCTGTGTCTCCTATATAGAGGTATGAATATATTCATTCTTCATATTTGAATGTTGTGTTGTATTAACATATTTAAACATAATGTATAAGATTTAATTTTAATGTGACCTAATCTAATATTATTCTTTCTCTGGTCGAAGTTTCTGAGCTTTAAGAAAATTTTGTCTAAACTTCACAACACTTTTCCATTTTATTTCATATACATGTTCTAAATATAGTATTATGAAAAAATTAGTATGTTTTTTCTTCTAACCCAAACATTGTCCTATTCAGAATCTCATTGTCTTGGGAATAATTGGCACAAAAGGAGACTGTTTGGCAGGAGAAAAATAAAATCAGATTTGAAGCTACAGTGAGCTATATGAGATCCTGTTCAGAAAGACCCCAGAAAACTTGTATACACCTTGCACACAAAGTCACTCCAGGTGGGTCAAGGACATAAAATAAACTCAATGCATGCATGTGCGTGCACACACACACACACACACACACACACACAAGAAAAATAGAAGAGAAACCTACTTGCTAGAATAAAATATAGAGTCCATCATGGTATAGGTATAGGAAAAAAGAACTTTTAAAATAGCACTTCTTTTGTCCGAGAGTGAAGGTGAGACTTAATAAAACTAAAAATTTCTATTTTCTACAAATCCAGAGGAAAAAAGTCCGTTTGTGAAGAGGAAGCTTGTATAATGAAAAAAATATTCTCACAAATTATTCAATTAAATTCTGGGATACACAAAAGACATGGGGTACCAGATCAAAAAGAGAAAAAGAAATGTAAGACGATAGACAACTGAGTATTCCTGAACAGGTGTGCAAACAGGTGTCATCATTTTATGCACAAGAAAAGTGAGATCTTAAGAACAAAACTCTTATTTATGTTTGAGAGCTGGAGCTCTGGGAGGCTCCCTGAATCAAGAGCTATCAGGAATCTATCAGGAAAAGGAACTGGGACCACCAAGGGTAGGCACCTGTAGATTGGCATGTGCAGTATGTGGAGCCTAGAGGGGTGGAATCAGACTGTGTTCCTGTGGGTGGGCTGGTACCTTGGAGCCCATTCCCTGCAGTGGAACACCCGACTCAGTCTTGACCTTGGGATAAGGAAATTGGACTTTCCTGGAGTGGATGTGCCAAGCTGAGCTGACCCACACTGGGACTTCTTGCCCTTTCTGGGGAGGGGTTGGGGAGGGGGAGGCTGAAGGCTGACTGGGAGGGATTGGTATCAGGGAGATACATAGATAAAAATTACGTTTTTAATAAAAAATAATAAATAAAAAGAACAAAACTCAAAAGTTGTCCCTAAATTTTGCTTTTTATAATATATCCTAAAAGATAAAAAGGTAAGTTAAATCTCTTTTGATCCCATGGAGACAAGAGTAATGCAAGAAAAAGAGTATCATTCCTGTGTGCTACACATCTTAATCATCTAAACATTATAGATTATAAGTGTGGGTTTGTGTAGTCGGAAGTGTTTGACTACACAAGTCTGGTTGGTCTGGGGGAATCTTTTTTATCCCGTCTTGCATTTGCCCCTTATAACACAATTATTTAGAGGCTTATATTAATGACAAACTGTTTGGCTCAGGCTCATAATAACTAGGTCTTAAAACTTAACCTATTTTTCTTAATTTGTTGTGTTACCATGTGGCTCACGGTTTTACATCTTGCTTCTTAGGAGGCTGGATTGCGTGTCCTTGACTCTGCCATCTTCCTTTATCCATGCTTAGATCCCTGCCTACTTCCAAGATTCCTTGCCATGAGCAAAAACCGCCTCTTTATTAAAAATGGTAATCAAGTATATACACACCATACAGAAAGATATCCCACATCAGGTTTTTGCCTAAGGATTAATTAGTTACTTATAGGAGGGAGAGAGTGGATGTCTGGGTATATTAATATATCATGTTTAAATCCTGTGTCAAGTACAGAGGAGAGAGACAGAGAGAAGAGAAGGATGGTTGGAGGGAGAGTGAAAAGAAGAACAGAAAAAACTATATGAATTCATCATCTTTAAACCCTCTGTCATTAATTTCTCCCTTTAATCATACAGATGCATACAAAACCCCTAGTCATAGCCAATTATGTCAAAGTGTTTCACACACAAAAATATGCTTTTCTTAAATAATGAGATGGCTAATAATGGGAATTACCTGACCTAAGACTGTCAGGAATTTTATTCACCTGAACATCATTGGTAAAAATATAATAGAACAATGTCAATAATACAGCATTTGCTGATTAATTCTGTGTCAATTAGGGCGAGTGAGTCAGAAAGCATGAAGATTACCACTGCTTCTGTGTGAAACTGGGAAATTTTTTCTTTTTATATATAAAATTAGAATTTAAATGAGTAGATGGATTATTTCTGCAAAGTGGTTGGGAAACATCAATCCCTTTAGGGCCTAAAAAAATAAGTCAGATGGAAAAAGTCCTGCTTTTTACTTTGCCTGAAACTTGATCCAAGACATCGTGCCTTATCTGTCTTTGGGCTGGGATTTGCATCATTGCCTCCTCTGAATATTTGGTGTTCAGGATTAGACTGGGAATACAAGACCGGCTATCCTGAGTTTCTAGCTTCAGACAGTAGGTTTCTAGACCATCAGCTTCAAGAATCACTTGAGCAAACTCCTACTAATGAATTTTTTTTATATCTATGAAAAATTGTATGTCTATATAGTATTGTTAGAGTTGTACCTGTTTTTATTTATTTACTATTTACTCTAAAATTAACTCATACACTATAACTTGTTGAGACATTTATCTAAATTAGGCTAATAAATATTTATGTTATAAAATATTCTTAAGGAAAGCATAGATTCTTTTGTTTGCTTTTTAACTTTGTTATTACTGTTGATTGCACATGCACATGTTACATGTACTCTACAGCAAAGTTTACTGCAGCCCTCTTTCTGCTTTCTATGTGAAACACAGTCTCAATAAGTTGCTGAAGCCAGCCTCCAACTTACTTTGTAGTCCATCTCCAAGGGAGGCTATAATTATCGACTAGTATTGCCAGAATTGGCTTATAATTGGAGATATATTTTTGAATATGATGATCAGGTACATTAGCTTATTGAAGACTACTCTGGAATCAATTTGTTGGTAAGTGGCCACTAGACAAAAAGTTTCTAGTATAATAAATATTTATAATATTTATAATGTTAACATTATTACATAATAATAAAGTGTATTATATATTAATATTTAATATTATATAAAAATACCATAAAATAATAATGTTTTTAATGCTAAGAAATATGTGATCTACAGAAGGTGTTATGACTCTTTAAATTTTGGGAGAGGTCATTTAATTTAAATGTCCTTTAAACACCCAGATCACAAATGGCACTCAAGTATAGAATTATACCAATTTTGGGGAAGTTTTTAAGTATCTTGGGTGTAGCTGAGTGAAATTTTGTGAAATCATATGGATGACTTCAGAACACTTTTATTAATTTTGTGTACAGATATTGTTAGCTATTTCATGTGAAGCATGGCAAGCTGTATGTGAGCTAGGTGGAGTTCTTACTGGAAAATAGATCCATATTAATGAAGACAAAGAATTCAAAAAGTTTATTTTTGTAATGTAAGCCCAATGTCATTATATAATCAAACCTAATGGATTTTTACTACTAAAACTTTAAATGCACCAGCTCTACTTGAATGCTGCAGTCCTGTCAATCAGCCTGTCAAGTATGTGGATGGAAAGAACGACAGGACTGTCCTCAAACTCTAAGCCCAACACCTGTGACCCAAGGCAACTGTCATGTTAGATGATACTCAGTATCCACCATTTAAAAGATATTACTGGAATTCAGGAAGATTTTCAGATATGATTTCAGTTTCAAATGAAAGATTATGGTAACGGCGGTATCTAAAACCCAATATTGCATTTATATTTTAGATATTCAGGGAATATCTAAGAGTTTTCTCTTAGAGTTCACCATCTATCAGCTATTTCTGTGACAAAAGCAGATAATTATGTAGGCTATAGTGTCCCCAAGAGTCATTTGTTCTGAGGATTTAGGCATATGCTGGTCCTCAGCAAATCATCTGACACACCCACTGGAATCTGCAGAATTGACTGCTGCTGAGACCAAGTGAAGAAGGGTGAACCTAGGTCCTAGGACCATGTTCAGCAATGACCTCAGCTGGCAATCAGGGCTGTTACTAGTGAGAATGTTTGAAAGATTCTCACTAACAAAAACATAATTAAATTTTATTAAAAGAAAAAAGGTAGTTATCTGAATATACATTTTCTAAAGAGGACATATGAACTACCAAAGACATAAAATTTTAAATGCTCAAGATCTTTAATTATTAGACAAATATTATGTACTATATCACACCTGTAAGGTTAATGTTATTAAAAAGACAAAAGATGATTATCAACTAAGGGGTAGGTCAAGAGAACCCTTTCTCGATGTCAGAGGAAATGTAATTTATGAAAATGCTAGCCTGGTGTTTTGTGGGACTCCTAGTGGTGGGTGCTAGTGTATCTCCGACTCTTTCGCTTGCTTTTTGAGACTCGTTTCCTCCTACTGGATTACCTTTTCCAGCCTCAATATGAGGGCTCTGTCCTTGTCTCCTTCCTTCTTGTCTTATTGCATCTTATTTTTTTATGTTTGGATTTTGTCTGCTGGAGGCTTGCTCTTTACTGACGGGAAAAAAGACAGGGCATGGATCTGGAAGAAAGGAGAGATAGGGTGTGAGGTATGGAAGGACAGATGGGAAACTGTATTTGAGATGTATTATATGAGAGAAGAATCTATTTTCAATTATAAAAATATTGCTTTGCAAATACTCCCAACACACATTATTTAGTAATAGACTAAATCTTCACTTACAAGGCTATATATTTATTTTTCAGCTTTGAAAGACTAAAACAGGATTTTTTTTTTTCTGAGAAAGTTTTATGTACCCCAGACTTGCTTCAGACTTGCTATGTGTTTTGTTTAAGGAGGACAACCTTTGAACTCCAAATTTGTCAGGCTATACCTCCTGAGTGCTGGAATTACAGTAGCTAGCTAAAACATGAATTTCTACTGTTTTAAAAATATCTCTGAATTAAACTTGTCAATTTTCTGTGTATGCGCCACTCTTACTAGCCACACTTTCTCTCCTTTCTACTTCCTTGTCCCTTGTTCCCTACAAATCTCTCACTTTCATGTTTCTTCATTGTGTTTTCTGACTCACTGGCTTTTATCAGGGCCACCTGTGTGGTTGGGGTGACCCAGTGAGTCCATCTCTGGGTATAGAGCTAAGGACAATGTTGCCCCTCTTCTGGAATCTATCCAGAAAAAGTATCTGGTTGAAAAGAGTCACTTTTAATTTTTCTTTTGCATTTTTCCTCTCTTTGTTCCTCTTCTTTAACCCTTCTGCTTCCAGTATTCTCATCCCGTGCCCCTTTTAGCTCTATTATGCTACCCCCTTTCCTTAAGGCACCCTTCTCACATTCCTCTCATAATTTCCTTGCTACCATTTCTTTTAAACAAGCAGAACTTAATTAGTTGATCTAGAATCTGCATGTAAGAGGAAATGTGAAGTACTTGTCTTTTGAGAACAGGATTGTCAATTGCCGCCATCAGTAAAAATAATTTCCAGTTTTACCTGCTTACCATAAAATTTCATAATTTCATTTTTCTTCATAGCTAAATAGAATACCATTGTATGTATGTACCCTATTTTTATTATGAATTTATCAGTTGTTTGTCTGTCTTCTAAGCTACTTTTATTTCCTAACTATTAAGAATGAAGCAGCAATGAACATGTATATACAGATATCTCTATAGTATGAAATTGTCTCTACATATACCTATGCCCAGAAATGGTATAGGCAGATTCCATGGTAGTTATCAATCTACATTTTTGAAAAAACATCTGACCTTATTTCCAGAGTGGTTGGTCTAGGTTATACTCTCACCAATGACACGTATAAAGATTTTCATTTCCTACATTCATGTCAGTATTTGTTATTGATATCCTCAGTGATAGACATTCTGGATAAGGTGAAATGGACAGAAAAATCTCTCCAATAAACATAGTCATAAACATTTTTCATAAAATGTTGGCAATGAACAACATCATGATCAATGACTCATCATGATCAAGTTGCCTTATTCAGTGATGCAGGGATGATTCAACATTCTTAAATCGATATTTGCAATATTTCATTTAAATGTACTCAAAGAATCACATGATTATCTCAATAGACACAGAAAGGGCCATGTTCAAAACATATCATACTGTCATATTAAGTTGGAAGCCAGGCATGGTGGCACACACCGTTCATTCCAGCACTCCTCATCCCGGGGGGAGAGGCAGGTTGACTAATGAGATCAAGGTCAGTCTGGTGTAAGGAGTGGGTAGCCAGGACTATACAGAAAAAGAAAAAAAGTAATGGAAAAGAAAATCTACAGACGAAGGGAATATAAGTCAGTATATTAATATCAGGACCAAAACAACAACAATTTCCAATCTCAATCTCTCTCTCTCTCTCTCCATATTCAATATAATTCTTGCACTTTAGAACAATAAGAGAAGGAATAAAAGAGATACAAATAGATACCATAGTATCCCTATTTCTAGATACGATTTTATACATAAGAGAACATAAATATAGCACCAAAAAATCTCAGAGCTGATACATACCTTCAGCAAAATGGCAAGATATAAAATTAATGCAAAGTATCATTAGTCTTCTTATGTCTTAATGACAAGAATACTGGAAAAAACAGGGACTCCATAAATAACCACAAATAAATAAAATACTTAGGAGTCAATGTGGAAACCCCATGGAGTCATGAGGGATTTTATATTATCTATATGTGCACCTGTCAGGAGTCTCCCAGTGGTATCTGGTTTGGGCTCATAGAAGTACCAAAGCATTTTCTGGTCAAAGTATAGATGTTTACAAATGGTTTCCCTTTATCTAAACCAGTGTACTTAGAAACTATCAGCCATAGGTTCTTCTTCGCCAGATGGCTTCAACCCAAGACTACTGACCAACAAAGACTCCAACAAAAATAGATAACCAACATACTCTTGCTCACTAGTGTTTTATAGAGACAATGCTGAGTTTGGAGGCTGTTCTTTGTGTGTATCCATCAGAGCACATGGCTCAGCTTTTCTATATGTATACCCACCCTTTCTCACTCCCCATCACTATAGTTAGGTCAGTCCTTGAGCTATGCAGGTCACAACAAGTAAATGTGACCCAGGATTTTAAAGTTCCCTATAATGACAATTTTAAGACATTAAAAATGGTTTGAAATACATTAAAATAATTTCAGTATGTGGTGCTCTGAATGATAAATTGTGATTTTATGAGGTTATAGTTAAATGTTGCTATAAATAAACATTGCCATTCTCTGTCCAGTGTAACAGATATTCATTATTTGATGCTAAGGTTGCAAGCCTTATTTCAAATTTTGTTAGTTCAAGATCCACCCTTATGATAGTCAAACTGTGACAAACTTGACTTTGTTATTTTATCTTATTAAAATTATTTTCATTATGCATAAGAGAAATAAGTCTTTTATTATTTTTAAAAACAAATAACATTTCTTCTCATGATTACACATTAGCTTATCATTTTTTTGCATAAAGTATGTATTGAAAATGATCATTTAAATTTGTCACTATTAGAATTTGCTCTATGATGTTGTATGTTTATTTTTAAAAAGATTTTAATTTTCCCTGACACAAAGGCTTTGTGAAGCAAACCTGAAATACTTGTGTCCTTCATCAAGCCTATCATCTTAGTGCTGAGGGATTGGCAGACTGCTGAGGGAAAGAAAATTGCTGCTCTGGATGTGCGATGTGTAAAAATTTCTGGGAAGTGCAGATGGCACTCTCCATGAGAATGCTAAAGTTAGGGAACATATGTTTTTGTGACTCTAATTTCAACACTTGTCTGATTTTATCTGGAAGTGCTCAACAATCCAAGATGAAAAGTTAAATTTTGCTAACAAGGCATATGATAATCAAGAGTTAATTGTACTTATAAATAAAATGATGTCTTCAGACTTAATTTAGATACTCCCTATGTGAGTGCCACTTTGCTCCCCATTGCTTCTCCAATAAAATCTCAACTCCCTGGCTTTATCTGCACCGCACACACATTCTCATTGTGAAATCATTTCCTTTAGCCTTCACCCTTCCACCAGCAGCAGTTATTGTCTGTTTCCCTTGATTCATAAGAGGAGACACTCATGTCTGGATATTTATAAGATTTTTGACTTATGGTTTTTTTTTTCCTTCTTCTAATTTCCACATCTCATATACTGACATTATAATTTATTTCACAAAATAAAGGAAACCAAACCTTCTTAAAAGGACTTGGATAAGTCTTTTACTTACCCAAACTGATCTATAAAACTGCTGCATGGGAAGATTCTGACTACTAGGCTATTTTTTTTTTAAAAAAAGATCTTATTTTACAGCTGAGTAGACAGAGGCCCAAACTGATTCTAATATTTGCCCATAAAATAATCTATTTTTAATTAGTATAGCTGGAACTACATTTTTTTCTGATGACATTTTTTGACTGTTAAAAATTGAGAGTGAACTCAAGATAAATTATGACAATAGAATCCAGCTTGTATTCCCATCATACAAAGCTAACAAATTGTGTAAAAGAGATAAATAATATATTGCACAATGGGAGACTTGAGAGAGATAGAGAGAGAACATACAAGAGAGACAAAGACAGAGGGAAGGAGAGAGAGAGAGAATCTTTAAGAAAAAAGTTTATAGAATAATAGAGATCTACCCATTTGCATTGGCTATTATCTGGAGTGAATAGAAATATCTGAAGCAGCATGCTCAGAAGGGTTGTCTCAAAAATTAAAAAAAAAAGATAGCTCATTGTAAAATACTGCTTTAAAACTTTGACAATAAGATGATGAAAGAACGGATACCTTTTCAAATAACAATTTCATTTTCGATTGAACTTTCAGGATATTTCACAGAATAAAACATCCACTTTCGGTAAGGTAAATGCTACAGAATCTACCCACAAAATGCAAATGCTAATAGATAGTGTCAAATGTGGTAATAATCAAGAAGGCAGGAGAGGTGAATGGGAAGAGTACTCTAAAGAAATCAGGGATTACCCATGAATTTCTGTTTATGGAGAGACACAGAAAACCCTTTGTTTCAGAAAAATATCCCCAACAGACACAAAATCAGTGACACATTGAATGGTGCTGAACATGGCACACATAGTAAGGTGGAGGCAGGAAAACGAGTAAATCATAGCTGGACTGTATTAAATGAGAATATTACATTTCAACTTAATATTCATATTTATAACTTCAATATTATATTTCAGCACAAAGCAAAGATATAGAAAATCTAAAGCATAAAGGAAGGAGAGAAGGAAGGGATGAAGGAGGGAAGAGAAAGAAAACATTTTAACTTGGATATTTTATGCTAAAAACCCTGAGATAAAGGTTTGTTAAATAGATCACATAGTTTGTTGTATATTTTAATAGTAGCCTGAAAGGACTAAGATAATTACTTAGAATCTATCATATTCCTAAAATAATCATATATAATAAAAGAGAAAAATATAACAATAATGAGGATAAATATGACTAATAGGAACTGGATATGCTGGCTAGTTTTTTATGTTAATTTTGTTACAAGCTAGAGTTTGTTTGGAAGAGGGAATCTCAACTGAGAAATTCCCTCTACCAGACTGGTCTGTGGTGCATTTTACTGACTGATGATTGGTGTGGGAGTGCCCAGCTCACTGTGAATTGTGACACCCCTTGAATAATGGTCCTGGAAAGTATAGAAAGCTGGCTGAAGAAGCTATGAGGAGCAAAGCATAAGAGTAGGACTTGTCCATGCCCTCTACAGCAGATCATTCCTCCTGGTTCCTGCCTCAAGTTTCTGCACTGACTTCCCTAGATAATGGGTTTATAAGCTGTCAGATGAAACAAACTCATTCTTCCCCAACTTTCTTTGGTCATAGTGTATCTCAATAAATCTCACTTGCAATATACAAAATACAGGATTAATATTTATTGGAAAGTAATTTAACACTCACAATAACAGGTTACACCTTAGGAAGATATTTGAGCAACAAGATGGTCCAAGCCATGGATGTTGATTCAATCTCTCAAGAAGGCAGGAAGAAAACAGGCATGCTCAAGTTCCCAGCAGCCCCTCTTGAACGGGGCTGACCACACTCCCTTCAGGAGCCCAGGACCCTCAATACATGCCTTCCAATCTTATCAGCTAACACCTGAATCCCACCACAATAGTGTTCTGTCATGGCAATAGAAACACTAAGTACCAGATATAACATGAATATTCTAAGTATAAAAGAACTGGTTAATAGTGTTAGAATTAAAAAAAGGACTATAGACATTATATATACTTTTATACTGTTTACAAAAGATAGAGGAAATCCTAGTGTATTAAAGAGATGTGGACAATATGCAAACAATTCCACTTGGAATTCAAGACATGAAAATATTTACTAGGAATAATAAAACAATGGCTGTGTTTGATAGCACATAAGATACCTAAGAATGGATTTAAAATGCTTCAAGACACTGCAACATGAAATAACCAAAGTAAAACAAATAAAAAAGACTGAGAAATGTTCAGAGTTTGTTGGTTCTAAACTATGAGAATGATTTATTTGCTTAAATCATTTCCCCTTGAGTATGGGCTGTACATATGAGCTGCTCTAAATGAATAGTATAAGCCAGATGCTATGACCCTCGACTTCTAAGAGTATACCCACAAAATATTGTATTTTCCTCCTTGCCACACACACTGAATCACCCTTTATCCCATTACCTGAGCTATGATAAAGTATACCAGAAATAAATTTAGATCTCTATCAAAAGAGGAACACTGAAACTGGTGAAGCCCCTCAGCAGTAGTGTGTGTCTAGCATGCTATAGTCTGGATTCAACATGTAAAACCTAAAGCAACATTCATCAAGTCTGTTAAGGAGTCCACTAAGGAGCACATCTTGTGTGCAGGCGTTTATTCTGCTATCCCTATGAATGACAGAGGTTTTGATTTCCTAACTCTGTTGTTGTTGTATTCGGAGAGATGAATAGGCCATTTTATGTTTAAAAAAAGGAAGTTCCTATAAAAAGCAGAATATCAGAACATAGCTTATTGAGCTGATATTCAAGATTATAATTATGCTTAACAATTAGTGTAAGTTTTTTAGTTTTAATTTTAATGAGTATTGACATTTTAAGACATTAATACCAAGGGGAATATATATTGCATACAAACTAGAAAAAAATTGGACTTCCTAACTCTTGAGTCATCAGATCTGTGTTTCCTTCTGTCTACTGTGAAAACACACGGCAGATGATTATCTTAGGCTATTGCAGAGATCAGTTCACTTGTTTTCTGTCTCTCAGACATATTTCTTTATAGCCTAAACATCATTGCTTTATTCTATGTATTCACAAGTCTATTTAACTCAGTTGTTTTGTGCACCCATTTTAATTGCATCTCGGAAGTACAACTCCGATCTCAAAGCAAAGAGAGTCCATGAATAGGAAAGTGAGGAAAAAAATTAGAATAATCTCTTGCTATATACAATATATATTTAAAAATGAAAAGCAGTTTTACATCACTGACAAATATATATTAAAATTATATAAAGAAAATACACACATTTTGCAGTTTTTCTACAATGTTCCCTGAGACAGATGTATTTAGTGGCTGGGCATCTCACTATTGTTTCATATCTACATTTTGATGAGTGTGGTTTTCTGTAATGGTAAGCATCTGTTGCAAAAAGTAGCTTCTTTGATGAGAGGCGAGAGCTACACATATCTCTGAGTATAATTTAGAATGTATTTAGAAAGTGACAGTTTAAAAAAGTGACAGTCATCCATCCTCCTTTAAGACCTGTGACATCACTAGGCACAAGTGGTTTTCTACATTTTCAAAATCAGCCGTGGTTTTCTTCCTGTTGAGCAGCTTGCTTGAAGATCAATTAAGAAGCTGATGATTAACTCCAGGATATAAATACTATTATTACATCTAAGGGATATATTGTCTTGCTTCATGGCTGTGATTCATACATACTACAGCCAGGTTAATCTACTGATTATTCCTTGGACTCCTGCATAGCTTCCATGGTACTATTGAAGCTGATCTTAGAAAACAGATCATCCTGGTTTTGTTTGTTTTAAACACTGATGCTATTAAAGTACTTATTTAAACAAGGAAAAACTATTCAGAGATTACCTAAATAAATTGTTCGGGTAATAAATAAATTACCTAAAATTGTTCTGAGTTTACATATGCTTCCATTAAATTATATTTACATAGAATGCTAATTTATTACTTTTCTGAGAAAATAATCTAAATTACAAGACTATTATTATTTAGCACATCCTTAGGTGATATACAATATATTCTGTTATCAATTGAGAATCTTAAAGCATGACATCCAAGTAAACTATATAAATTACTTCTTTTTGCAGAATTGACAAAGAAATATTAGAGGAAAGCAGAAATTAGGTGATGAAATTCTTGTATTATATGTTAATAATTTGATGTGAAATATTAATATTAATGTGGGTATATTAAATTACAACAGGTATGACCTTCATATTTAAAATTGTATTATTTTTGTTCTAATTAATAATTGAAATTTATATACACCTAGAAGTTATTTTAAGTTATATTAATTTGTTTTCTTCTCTAGTTTTTATTATTATGTCATAAAATGATATTGAGTAGTTTATATTATTAAAATTATCTGTTATAGACTGGCTTGTTTCTCCTCTAAACAATATAATTTCTTAAAAACTCATTTTGTGGCATGGACAGTTTGTGGAGCCTCTTGTAGTAAAACCAGAGTTTATTCCTGGTGCATGAACTAGCTTCTCGGAGCCCATTCCCTACAGAGGAACACCTTACTCAGGAACGCCTTGGTACTGGGGGAAAGGACTCAGACCTACCTCAACTGGATATGCCAGACAGAACTAGGGATGGGGTGGGAGGGAATTTGAGGGATGACAGGGAGGAGGGAGCAGTGGTGAGCAAGGGCAAAAAGAACTTCTTAAATAAAAAAATAAAAAAATAAACTTTTAAAAAAGAAAGAAAAATAACTGGTTTTGTGTGTTTATTTCTCAGCAAGTCACAACCTGTTTCTTCATGCATATTTTCAAATATGTAAGGAGAAAAGACAAAAAATATATGAACATAACTCTACAGAATATGTATGGAACTCAAAGGACAACCTTAGACAAAATAAATGTAAATGAAAGGTGATTTTAAAATATGTACCCAGAAATAGACGTTTATCTAAAATGATCAGCATCACTAATCAATAGAAAAATGCAAATGGAAGCCGAAATGAAATGTTATCTCAGCCAAATATGAATGGTGGTTATGAGCAGCAGTAGAGTTCTAAGTGACCTCTATGATGGGAACACAGGGAACCCTTCCACATGGCAGGAGGGCAGACACATTAATATAGAAAACATATTCACTAAAGCTTTATAACCATTGGACCACAGAAAGCATATATATTCCACCAATACATATATTGCAGTGTGTTTATCCATGGAAAATGAGGTCCGCATGTCCAAGAGACACTTATACTTCACAAAATAATGTCTTCATGAAACTTAATCATTTTATTTGATGATAATTCAGTACTGACTTACATTTTCTATTTCATGTCTTATACTCAAATACACAGCAGGAAGCAGAGTAAGAAGGCTATCCTGATCTGCCAGGAGAAGGTTGGTGTGCATCTACAAATTCTACAGGTCCTATAGATCCTTAGTAATTTTATAGTAAAATATATAAAATTATGGTTGTTTGTTTATAAATGAGTTGGACAATCTGTTATTAAGTACTAGACTTCCCTCATGTATTTTTGTTTTATTTTTGTTCATATTTCATACATTACATCTCCATCACAGTTCCCCCATCTCCACTGTTTCCAGTCCCTCCTCCACCTTCTTTTACTCCCTGAATCCCCTGCTTTCTTTCTCATTTGTGTCAGGGGGGCTACTGTGGGTTTTTTTGTTTGTTTGTTTGTTTTGTTTTGTTTTTCAGTTAATCTTGTATCCAGCCCTTTATTAAATGCATTTATCAGCTGCATGAGATCTCTGATAGAAGTTTTGGAGGTCCCTATATGTTCTATCTTATTATCTGCAAATAATGATACTTTGATTCCTACCTTTCCAATTTGTAACCCTTTGATCTCCTTCAATTTTCTTATCACTCCACTTGAGTGGTGATACATTGTTTATAATCTAGTAGAGTTTTTCTGAAGATCAGAGGACAGAGCCAGTCACTGAGTTAGTCATAGAAGTTAGGCAGTGGTGGCACACACTTTTACTCTTAGCACTCAGGAGGTAGAGATCCCTCTGAAGCTCTGTGAGTCAAGGCTAGCCTAGATTAAACGAGATTAATCCAGTCCAAAAGGAAAACAGAGCCAGGCAGTGGTGGCAGACACCTTTAATCCCAGCACTAGAAAGGTTGAGACAGGAAGTGATTATAGATATCTGTGCAGCCTAGTGCAGCCCAGATGGAAAGAGATCTTGCCAGACAGGAGCCCAGGCATACTGAGTGCTCCAGCTGGAACGGAAAGTATTCAGACAGTCGGGAACCAATGGACACCACAGGCTGCAGTAAGCATGGGTAGCAGCTTCAGGGAAAGCTTCCCAATGATAACAGCTCTGCTCTGGCAAGGGAGGGCCCCCTGGGTAAGGTTGTTACAGTAGCTGGCAAAGCCTTACCTTCTCTTTCACTGGTCGCTGCTCTCTGTTCATGAAATATAATGATTTGGCCCAGCCGGGGAAGGTCCCCTGGGTGGTGTGAGTGTGATGAGTGATGCTCCCTCAGCTGATCTCCATTTAGGCTCTGCTGCTGCTGCTCTGGTGAAAGGAGATCTTCACCCAAATCTCATTTAAGAGATTTATTGGGAGGAAAGTGTTCAGGGGAGTCTGGGCTGCCTCAGCCTGGATGGGGTGGGAGAGGACAGCTGGGAAAGGGCTATGAGCTCAGGACTATATAGGGCCTCTTGGAGGAGAGCAGAGCTTTCTAGGGAGATTTCCAGAGTAGGGATTGGTCAGATTTTTACCTTTTAAACCATGATTTGGTTTTGGTTTCAGGGCCAAAATGTTTCATTCACTGTATCTTTTGGTTTTCAGGGCTTTAATTTCAGAGCCAGGGTACATTTCTTTGACTGGCTCCAATTCTAGAGCCAAAGTGTGTTTCTTTGGTGTTGGCTTCAGAGTCAGAGCATATTTTTTTTTTTTTTTTTTTTTTTTTTTTTTTTTTTTTTTTTTTGGTTCTGGGTTCAGGGATAAAGTATTTCACTGGCTCAGATCTTAGATCCAGGGTGGGTTTTTTTCACTGGCTCTGGGTTCAGGACTAAGGTAGGCTTCATTCACTGGCCCTGGGTCCCCCTGAGGGAGCTAAGCTGTAACACTCTCACTGCCCAGGGGCCTTCCCTGTCTGGGCTGTATTGTTACATTTTGTGAACAGAGAGCAGCAAGCTGTGTAAGGGAAGGGAAGCCTTTGCCATCCACTCTAGGAACTTCACTCTGGAAGCCCTCACTTGCCAGAGCAGAGCTATTAACATTGGGAAGCCTTTCCCTGAAGCAGTACTGTAAGCTGCTACCTGTGCTTACTGTGGCCTGTGGTGTGCATTGGCTCCTGGATGTCTGAATGCTTTCCATGGAGCTGTAACACTCAGTACTCATTGGCTCCTGAATCCATTTGCCTGCAGAGCTCAGTGTGCCTTTCCAACTGGGCTGCACTGGGCTGCACAAATACCTACAGCTATGGCTGAGCAGAGAATGAAATATAAGGAGGTCACCCCTTCCTCCCTGCACCTCCCTTCCCTGTGGCTGAGGATTCACTCCACTCAGTCTGAAGATTCCTGGAGGCAGGATCTTCCATATTCAGCCTGAGGATTCAGTAGTGGTGAGAAGTTTCTCTAGTGGCCTGTTTTCTGATCTTTTAACATTTACCCCAATATCTGGCACTGACTGGGTTTTTAATAAATTCAGTTTTGTACAATACTAGAGTGAACAGTCTTGTTTTGTTCCTGATTTTAATATAATTGTTTTGAGTTTCTCTCTAATTTGTGTTGGATGTAGATTTGTTGTAAATTGCCTTTATTATATTTAGGTAAATCTCTTGTATCCCTAATTTCTTTGGATTTTTTTATTATGAAAGGGTGTTTAATTTTGTCAAAGGATATTTCAGCATCTAATGAAATGATTATTTCTTCCAGTTTGTATACATGGGGTATTACATTATTGGTATTTGTATATTGAACCATCCCTGCATTTCTGGGAGGAAGCCTACATAATCATGGTTGATGTGTTCTTGAATCCAGGCTGTATTTTATTGAGTATTTTTCTATCTATGGTCACGAGGGAAAATGGTCTGTAATTCTCTGTGCTGAATGTTTGTGTGGTTTGGGTATCAGGGAAACTGTGGCCTGATAAAATATGCAGTGCATATTTCACAGAAACTTATTTGGCTTCCATGTTTATAACATTTAATGAAATAGATTAAAATTTTCTTTGGAGTGCCCAATGAAATGCTTTATGGGACTATCAATTAAATATTTTAGCATAAATTTTATAACAATTTTAAATACAAAAACTTATTTTTTAAGTATAAATGACAGTGTATCGGCTAAGTACTGATCCAATGTTGATAACTTAATATTAGTTTTATTGTGCTATTAACCACTATAAAATATATAAGTTATAGATGTTGTTATTAAATCTAATAAAATGTTACAAATATTTAAAAAGGACAGCAAACATTAATAAATTCATGACTGGGGACTAATAACAACCAACAAAAATCCTGTTCCATAACTACAACCTAGAAAGAGAGTTGAGCTTGAGGCATACCAGAATTATGCTGACTTCCACATCTTACAGGGTGGGTTGATAATAGAAGGCACTGGTTTCATGTTTTGATATAACTAATAGCATATACTTATCAAACTGAATATTTTACATCATTTGGGTATGACAAAAAAGATGTGTTCACATTAAAAGCTAAAAAGAAAAATTATTAATGAAACAGTTTTGTGAGGCCCAAAAGATGACCAAAGAGAGAAATTTATACTAGCAGATGGCAATGATCCTAAGGTAACATTAAAATATAAAGTTAAATGTTAAACTGAGTCATAAGCTGGTCACCTGAATTCATAAGAAGCAAGAGTTCTGACAGAAAAAAACATGAAATATGCTATTTTTCCTCTGAGTTGTACAAAGGAAGACTTGGCGATTATAAGATTTCCCTGTAGGAAATAGCCATGAAAATAGTAATTAATAAAAGTTACTAATGTGACAGACATCATAAGGAAAGAGCTGAATGCCTAAGACATTGGAGAGCATTCACAGAGGCTATGGCATTTTTAAAGGTCAGGATTCAGCTGTAAGAAACAGAATTCTTTTTGTTGTGTTTAAATAAAAAGAGGCTTTAATTGCTATTTGTTTAAATCACCTGCTAAATCTTTAGATGGCTAGAAGAAACATATGGTGGTTTTAAGAATACCCATCAAATTCACAGTACACATCTGAGTAACTACGAATTGATACTGACAAGAACTATTTCTGACCTGGAGATGTAGCCATGTGTGAGAACCTCTGTTTGATCCCTGACAACCATGGAAAAACTTGCTGTGCTGTCAGTCAACATCTGTAATCGAAATCTGGACAGGCAGAGACTTGCATATCACTGGAGCTCCCTAGCCAGACATCTTAGCCTAGTAAGTGAACCCCACACAGTGGGATAGGGAAGTTTGTCTCAAAAATGTTGTTCCACCTGAGGAGGAACAACGTTCTTAGTTGACCTTTTGCCTCCAAAAGCAAACATAAACATGCCTGCATTTACACCCTCTCAACACACACACACACGCACACGCACACGCACACGCACACGCACACATGAACGCACATTCAAAAGAAGGAAATATTCCTGATGAATGGGGAGTTTTAGCCTTAGCTGTACCAGAGAGAGTGCAGCTGCCTCTATACTCAAGGGATAAACAGAAACTGCCCATTGCTGCAGCCTACACCAGTATCAGGAAATATCCCTACCTTTCAGATATGACCTAAACTCTTATTTCTCTGTAATCCTGGATGCCAATAACTTCACAATAACCTTTGCTAAGATTTGTCTTTGTAAAGTAATATGTCCCTGAATTTTGTTTATGAAGAATCCATGGAATCAAAATTTCTATATTCTGGCATTGGACTATTTCTGATATATCATAAAAATCCTTCGAATTAGAAGCCCAGGTTACAAGCAATCCAGAAAATTATGTTTTAACTTTTGAGTTCCTATAAAGGAGATTCTATTAATTGAAGAATTGATAGATATATTTGTGAGAGATGAGAGGTGGGAAGGATGTCATAGAAAAAAGAAACAATACTTAAAACACTTAAAAATAAAGAAAAACAAATAATAATTCGAGGGTTGCAGGTTTTTCAAAACACTGGTAGTTTGGGTAGATGCCAGGGTAGAAGCATGAGGAACATTTTTGAGTACCATTTTACTGTAACTGGTTTGGCTTTAAGATAAATGTGTAGCTAATGAAAGTCTTTTATCAGGAGAAAAATGAAGAATTCATCTTTAAATATTAAATTAAAAAGCAAACAAATATTTGTGGGAGATTATGTTGTGACATTGTAAATAATTGTCCCACCTACTGGCTTAATAAAAAGTGCTGATTAGCCAACGGCAGGCAGGAAGTGTGGGCGGGGCTATCAGACTAAGAAAACTCTGAGAACAGGAAGCACAGAGCAGAATGCCAGAGAGAAGCCAGAAGAAGCAGAGGACAACCATGCTGCTGTGAGAAAAAGTACCAAGCCCCATGGCTGAGCAGGTTAAGAGTCATGGGTTAGATTAAGGGTTAGTAAGTTATATGCCTGGGCCTTGGGCAGATCAGCTGAAAACTATTGTAAACCTCTGTGTGACTGGGGGTCTGTGGGCCTAAACCTTGAGGCAAGGCCCGAAAGTCAAGGCCAGAAACATCCTACTACAAATATTAGTAAAAGTTAATATGCTTCCTATTTGGTTCTGATGTATTCACACGTGCTTTAGGCTCCCAGCATGAAATCAGAGCTCCACTATAGACTGTCTGACCTGAATGCTCATAGTTACTAAAGTGAGTCAAATGGAGAAAAAATTTTTTCCTCCTATGTTGACTCTGGGAAGAAAGTGTGAGAGCAGGAAGCCAATATTTATTGGATAAGAATAAAAGACCAGTGAAAGAGGGAAGACAGAACAATAAGATATGATCAAAGGGTGTCTTATTCATAAACAAGGCATTTAGAAGCCCATTGTCAAGCACATAGACATTTTCAAAGGCATCTACTGTCTTCACTTACTTGACAGTATTGTGTAAAATCCTAATGTCTGTATTACATGAACTATAGAAAGAAAATCAAAAGCTACCTTGAAAAATTAACTTTGAATTATTTCGTCAGAGATGTTCTCTTGGGCTCTCCAAAATGTTTCGACTTCATAATATTATGAGCTATTTGAATCCAGATGTTGATAATATAACATACAGTATTTTAAAAATTATTAGACAACAGAAATGTGTTTTTCTGGAGAATTGATGTCAGTGGAATTTTCTAGAGCAGTTTGTGGAATGCAGACCTAAGTCACTGGATTTCTAAATGACTTTAGAATTTTAAGAAATAAAGTGCTTAATAGTGTGAGTTGTCATCACGTAGTTAATCTTTAGTTATTTTCATTCATTTTTAATGGACTTTCCTTTAGCTGTTGTGAAACTAGATTTAGCTTAATTTATCTTGGCAGGTGGAAGGAGAGTTAACATGATTTTACATGTAAACATGAGTTTACAGATTATTTTTTAAAAACACCTTTTATCCATTTACTTATCATTTCCCCTTATGAAAATAAACACACCCCTCTAAGTAATTTCAAAGATTTGTAAAGCTGGAAATATCTATTCTTTCCTTGTATGATTACTTGGAGATAGTGCTGAGGAAGAAAGTGCTGAGTGCTCTAAATAAAAATGGCTAGAGACTTAAAATATGAGAAAAATCAACCTAACGTTTTGAAAACAGTAAGACAAAATGTCATCCTGAAATTTAAAAACATTGCAAATACTGCTTTAAACAAGTATATATATGGATGTTGAGTAAATATTTTAATAAAATGCACTTTAGCAGACAGATCTCAATTTTATACTGATAAAGACATTTCTATGTAAGACTTGCAATAGATTACCCCTAAACTTAATTAACTTTTAATAGAAAGAAACCCCCAGAGACTTTTTGAAAAGTTGTTTGTGAGTTTGTGATGACATAGGTTCTCTCCTTTTCTCCACTATTCATTTTCTCTACTAGATGGAATGAGGGCTTTGGACACATAGACAAATATTAAAACACTGACCTACACCACACACCAGCTCCAGTCAATTTGCTTTGCTAATTGATTTTAACCAAAGAGGGAAAACCGTATTCTTTATTTATTTCTTTATTAATTTTATGACTAGATGGAATTTTCAGCTTAGAGTAAGGCACTCAAAAATGAGAAAAAATTAACAAATGGATTTATGCCAAATTAAGATCTCTCTGTTCAGTAAAGAAAGTAAATATAGTATTCAGATAGGCTAATGAATGAGAGATGGTCAAAACAGTTACCAAAGAAAGATATATGGTCACGTAACTAAACAGACACTTCTCAAATCAATGACCAATACATATATCAAAAAGTGCTCTCCCTTTTAACCCATTATAAAATTCAAATAAATCATCTAGATTCCAACTCAGTCCACTCACAATGGTGATATATAATTTACTTGTAAGGAGATGGAGTGAACAGAACATCTATGCTATATTGGAAAAAATTTAATTTGGTCCAAGACATGTAGAAAGTAATAAGGAAGTATCCTTCCCTTTAAAACATGAACATTGAACTGTATATGATTAAAGTTTGCCAACACTCAACATATAGAACGACATAAAATGAACACAGATTCATTTTATTCACAAATTCATTTCTACCTATGATTTTTGAAGCAATTAAGATACAAAAATACAGAATACACCTAAATATTAGTCTACATATGAATGAATTGAAAATAGGTTGATATATATGCACAATATTTTTCTTAGTCAAAAAAGAATATTATTATGGTAGTCATAGGGAAATGAATAAAATTGATAGTTATCTTGTTAAATAAAATTACCAGGTACAAACATAGAAAGATAAGTATATTTACATTTAACTTTTATATGTGTAAACAAACAAACAAAAACTAAAATAGATACAATATGGAAGAGGAACTACAGAGAATCCCTGGGAGGTAGAGAGAGAGGTTTATAGAAGGGACTCTCACTATAAAAAATCATTAATATGTACAATCAGTATGACTGAATAATAATCATAAAAAACTTCAAAAAGAGAAAAAATGGAGAAGAAAGAAGATAAATAAATAGGTGTTAAATCTTAACAGTCATCCAAAGATACCGGGAAATAGGAGTACCATATTCTCTGGTAATAATGTTTCAAAGATGTGATTCCTCAGGTTATGAGAAAGACGTCCTCATTACTATATCCTAGATACTCCATGTTTCTCAAAAGTGAACTGGTGAATTCATACATCTTAAAGACTTGAAGATAGGATGAAAGGTTTTTGTTATTTGGTTTTGTTTGTGTTTTTCTGGGCTTTTGTTTTGTTTTGTTTTTGTTTTTTGTTTTGAGACAGGGTTTCAAGTGTAGCTACAGCTGTCCTGGAACACACTCTGTAGACCAGGTTGACCTCGAACCCACAGAGGTCTATCTGCCTCCTGAGTTCTGGAAATAAAGATGTGCACCACTACCACCCACCAGTGAACGGGTTTGTAGTCAAAGAGCCCAAAGCAAGCAGTAACAAAAGACAGGTAAGGAATGAAACTGTGTTAAGTTCAATAAATTGAGAGAAGGCCATATTGGAAACAAAATATAATCAAAGAGGTTGGGCATGAATTTTCTGGATGTTGTCATAATATTATTCTTGGAAAATATTCATGAACAGGGAAATTACAAATCTATTGTCTTTGTTTTTAATATTATCTACTGATGAAAAACAAAGAATACATTACATATAAACAAGCTCCTCTTCTAATATCATATTCTACACATTTTACAGTTTTTTGTTATATTTAATTTTGTTGTTGTTTTTTGGTTTGGTTTTTACAGGATTATTTTTGGACTTCAAGGTTGCAGCCATGAATGAGCTTGGATGGATATCTCATGTTTTTACCCTTGTTTTGTCACTGTACTCTGTCATGCCATTGATAGCGTCCCCTGAGAGTCTAGCCTAGAGCGGGGTTCTTTGTAATAAAGTACTATTGTTTCTGAAGTTATATTTTTGACTAAATGAAATTTGGGGGTCTATGTTTTGTGTTATTTTCAAAACTAAAAATGTTTTGTTGCAAATATTCTTTCATACTAAAAGTTGTAGCAAAACAGTTTTTTTTTCATATTTATTAGTTCCTCTGGCCTTTACCCAACTAGAAGTCCATGATAGATTTGATAGAATTCTGGTAACACCATTAAGCATTGCTTTCCTGAAGATTTGTAAGTGTTTGGAGCTTGACAGATCTGGCCTTGTGATTTTTGGGGATAAGATCTTCTAGTTACACTAGATTATCTGTACACAGATATCTGACTGAACACGCAATCACATTCATTCAGTTTCTTGACTATTCTTAGATATTTCTGGTCACCCATTTAGGTTTTAGGTGGAATCTGCGATGGTCAACTTTTGGAAACAGAGCATCTTACACTCTTTTTCGTTTTTCTTTTGATTTTTATTGATTTTGTTGTGACAAATGGTGCTGATAAGATATTCCATTCTACAAAACAATAAAAGTTCTGTTTTACACAAATAAAATTTCACAAACCACTTTCAGATTCAAACAACTTAAGTTACACACTGATATTTCACTCAACAGACTCTTCACTTTATGTGTAACAACCCTTTATAGAAACTGCTGCCAAATCTTTATAAAAAGACTAAAATTACTCAATTTTTCCTAAGTAGAAGTGTTCGTTTGTTTTTGGTAGAAATGTAAGGTGCAGAGGGAAAGCTCAAATCCCCAAACTCTATTTTTTCGTGTTTGGATGTTATTTCTTAGTAAAAACGGCGATCTCCTGGTTTGGAGCCCATTTCTAATCCATAAAATACAGTGATTAATAACTATTTGAAGGATTAGAAGAATAAAATCACATAACAAATAAATGCTGAGTTGATGGTTTGTGACAGACATTGTGACTACTTAGGGAGTGGATTTCATTTCCCCATTATTCTCTTACACCGTATCAGAGTATCTGCAAGTTAGACTCATGCCAAGTAAACTTAAGTCATAAAATTCATCTATCTTATTCGGCCCTTCTCAGACTTTGAATGAAATACTTATTGCATCTGTCTTCTCATTAGAGATTCATCTTCTTGCTTCAAGTCCCCTGTATGATAAACATTCTCAATGATCGTGAATGTGTCAGAGTTCCCTCTGTTTTCTGAACTGTTTTTGTAAAAGGCTTAGCCCAAATACATGCCTAAAGAAGTACTTTTTTTACTTGTAAATTGCCCTTTTTCTTTATTTTGTATTTTATTGTTTTTTTTTTAATAAAAAATGATATTTTTTATCTATGTTTCCCCACTGCTCCTCCTCCCTTCTCTCTTCCCGACCCCTCCCAGTCCACCTTCAGCCTTGCCCCTCCTCCCTGTTACAATGAGGTTTCTGTCCCTAACTGCCCAGAGGTTCAGACCCACAGACCTGCAGTCCCAGGCACCTAGGCACACAACTCTGCTTTTCCTCCCCCAAAATGACTCAGACGCTTATATTAACTTCATGCTGTTTATTCTCTCATTTTAACTCAACCCATTTTCATTAATCTGTCTGCCACATGGCCCATGGCTCACCTGTGTTCCTATATTTCTTCTTTGGGCATCTGGCTGGATCTGTCTCTGACTCCACCCTCTTTCTTGTACCTATGCTCTGATTCCTCTGCCTGCCTCTACAGTGTCTGCCATGGCCAAAACAGTCCTTTATTCACAACATATAGAAAGACATTCCCAATTTACCTTCACATCCACCTATCCCCTCTCCCAAAAGGGCAAGAAGTCCCAAGGTGGGACTTCTTAGATTTAATTTCAGCTTAGCTTGTCACACCCACTCACTCCAGGCAAGTCCAATTTCCTCATTACTAAGTCAAGACTGGGTTAGGTGTTCCTCTGCAGGGAAATGGGCTCCAAGGTGCCAGCCCATGCACAGGAACACAGTCTGATCCCACCCCTCAAGGCTCCACATACTGCTCATACCAGTTCACAGTTAAATTTGCATAGCTTTCTTCCAGTTATGTATATTAAGACAGTGCATTATACCTGCTTTTAGCAAGCTTTTTTGTACAGAATAATTTTTATACGCACTTTGAAAAAAATTGTTTTCCTCATTTTAGCTCTTAATTGTCAAGGTTTGCAAATCTATATATACATAAATCTAATTCTTTTTTGTATCTTCGGGTGTCTTCTTGAATATATTGCTGTGTTACAAGGAAGAATAAGATAAATTGTATCCTTTTATTATGCACAACAGAACCACAGAATACCACTGGGCTCAATTCACCTGATTTTTAACTTGTCTTTTATGGATTCTGTACAAAGAGGATGGGGATTTACATTTTCAGGACAAGCTATTTATCCCAATCATCCTAGTTCTATGTTCTTTAAGTCAAAAACAAGCTTTTCCGCACATAGAATCATCAACCACTTATCTCGGGGGCAAAGATAGCACCAAGGAGATTATGTTGGCAAGATTTTCACTTCAGTGAGTTAATAACACTCTTAGGGGGAAAACTCCAAAATGTTTTCAAATATGCCAGATGCATATTAGAACAGTTAGGAGAATTCATAAACACCAGCTCTCTGAAGCTCAGTCAAACAGTAATCTTCCCTTGAAAGCAGAGGCACTGATTGAGAATGTATAGACACCAAGAGTCCTGGATTTCACTCTTGATCTTCCTGATGACATGATTATGGAGAAATTTATATCAATAAATAGTATAATAACTGTGTACTTTATGAAAACCCTTCTAGATATAAAGTTGTGAGAATTTGATATCTTTCATTAGCTAAACAGAAAAATAATGAAAAATAAACCTTGTAATCTTCCTCAGAAAAGGCCACCAATATGAAAGTTGGAGACAAGATGAACAGCTTAGTTGTCAGAAACCACCTCTGAAACAGTAGTTCTCAACTTTCCCACAGTCTACCCCTTAGTACAGTTCCTTATGTTATGGTGACCTTCAACCATAAAATTATTTTCATTGATACTTAAAAGCTGTAACTTTGCTACTGTTGCAAATTGTAATGTAAATATCCTTATTTTTTTTAATGGTCCTGGATGACCCGTGTGAAAGGGTCATCTAACCCCACAATGGGGTTATGAAATCCAGATAAATTGATGGTGGGAATGCAAACTTGTACAGCTATTCAAGATTTCAGCAGAATGGTTCCTCAGAAAGATGGGAGTCAATTTACCTCAAGATCTAGCTATAATACTATCTGGATGCATTATGCTACTGCTGAGACATTTATTCAGTCATATTCATTGTGATTTATTTGTCATTGGAAAAAAACAATAGATGAGTAAATAAAGAGTATGTCATACATTTTCACAATGGAATATTACTCATCAATTAAAAAGAAACAAAATTGAAATCATGTAATTTGCAGGTAAATGCATGGAACTAGAGAAATCATCCTGTGTAATTCCAAATTCAGAAAGAGAAATTTGGTATGCATTTGCTTATATGTAGATATTGGCTCTTAATAATGAACTAAGCTGCAATCCACAGAACTACAGAGGTTAGGTATAAAGTAAGGGATAAGGAAGGACTCTGTTGCAGAATATTTGAGAAAATTATGTAGATATGTATCACTGTTTTACCTTGTTTGCCTAAGGCTTGTGATTGGTTTAATAAAAGAGATAAAGCCAATAGCTTGGCATAATTGAATAAGTGAGACTTCTGGGAAAAGAGAGGAACTCAGGGAAGAAGGGAGGTGAGGGAAGACACAGAGAGAGTCAGACATATATTATAATGAAAGGTAATGAGTCACATACATAATGTAGATCAATAGAATCAGGTTAATTTATGTTACGCAACCTAACAAACCTGAGCTAAAGGCCAAGCTGTCATAATTAATAATAGGTCTCCATGTCTTATTAAGTCCAGTGAGAAAGACCTACTACAGAAACCAGATCTCTTTAACAAAGGGAAACAGAATAGATAGTCATGGCTTAGATGAGGGACCAGAAATGGTAGGATAAAGAAGAGAGGATAGTGAAGGAGAGAATGTGTGGACAGACAGGTAAAATTAATAGCCATTTGAGCAGAAACCTAATAAAGTAGAAGCTTCTGTATATAAATTTCTGTAATGCTAATTAATATATGATTCAGATGAGTAGCTACCAGATAAATACTAGAAGACCTATCATGACTTTAAAAATAAAGCTAAATGTATAGACTTGACAATATTCCTAGATGATTTCATCTAAATCCAAGGCCATGGAGTTGCAAAGAATCAATTTCATTTTTTTTTAGTTTTATATTTTTGTTCTCTGGCACTGTCTCAATTACGAACTAGAACAAATGATTCTGGGACACTGGATAGAGAAGCCATAATTTTTGTCTTGACAAATATAGGGATCAAATCATTTTATTCTACTATCATATTGACAAAAACAGAATATAGTAACTAGTTAGGTAGGTCAAAGTCCCCAAAGGAACATCTCCAGAAAGGTCCTTATTATATCACAGGAACTCCAGTTCTATATCCTGTTCCTTGATTTTGCTGACCCATGTCTGGAAGATACAGGTGACAGTATGACACAAATTAGGGAGAGGTAATAGGTACCTTTTAGTTGGTCCAATTGGACTGGACACCTCATCTATCTCACTATACCTTACTTTACTTCTATTATAAACCTTTTTAAAAACCTCCAGACCAACCACTCAACAGTTCCCTAATTAATGGGACCTAGTTTTGCTACAGAAAGGAACTCTGCTTTCTCTCCTGCTCTGAATTTAATCCCTATCTATGCTGTGAAGCCTCTTTGAAATTCATATCACTATGTCCCAGAATAATTTGTTAACATGTTAGTACATCCAAGATGGGTGGCTTATAATCATAGAGATATATTTTGTATCATTAGATACAAACAGAATGACTGATCAGAAGTTCTGGTGTGGGTATGTGTGGTGGAGAGTGATAGGGTGGGGTTTCCTATTCTGAGATCTAGACAAAATGTAAAATCTCCATGTGTTTTATCTGACTTTTACTCAAACATAGCATATGTTACTACTGCACATATGCTTTAGTTCAACTGATAATAGTACTAAGCCTGGCATCAACTAGGAGAGATGTGTATGACTTCTATAGCGGAGAATTATGATGGGAAAGTTAAGAAGTGGATAATGTTCTCACAGAGAGGTACCATTTTTCTAAGTTAGTTAATTTTGATGTAATTTTTCACAGGGGAAAAGCAGAGCTTTGTATTTTTAGCATTAAGTTCAAGAACATATTTGAAACTCATTTATGCATATTGTCTTTATTTTACAACATATTTCTGGCATATTATGTTACATATTAAAATTAGAAGTTGCCAGATTAATTTTCCCTGGGGAGATGAAAACAATGCCTGTTCACTCCTGGTGATTGCCAAGGATGGCTCAAAGTACAGTTTACCAAACTCCACCTAGATAAGATAAATGAGTTTATTGAGCTTTCTTTTAAAGAGTGATATGCATGAATGGCTTCCAAAGAGTTGGTCCCTGCAACGTTCTTGTAGAACACTATGCCTGAAGAGATGTGATAAACTTCTATTCACTCCAGATAGGGAATGTAGATCAAAGTGTGGATACCACTAAAGTTTTTATTGATGAAGCAATGAGTTTCTTTGGAATTCCTTATAGGCATATGCATAAGAGGAACAGAGCTGACTCCAGGGCAGCTTCACCATGAAATTCTGCTCTAGCATGGTTGAAAGCTTACTACACTGCTTGCAGGCATCTCAGTGGTTAGGTTTTGTCCTGTCCCAAGAGCTTTGTTAACCTTCTCCTCTTCTAAACAACGTTGTCTGTCTCTGCCTCAAGAGCTCGTATCATTTTTAATGCATTGAACACTTGTTATTTTATATCATTGAAGTGCTACTTCACTTACATTCATTTATAAATAAAAAATTTTTATACTTTTAAGATTTAATATCAACTTTTTATATTTGAGCATAATGATTTACTAATCTTTTGGGTACATTAAAAATGTTCCCCAGGTTCCTACAGTACAATCTAGTCCCCAGCAGTGCTGATGCTGGGCCCTGCACCACTGAAGTGCAGACCACACCAGCCAAAATGGGTAAGTGACCTGCCTGCCTGCTGAAATGAATTTATCCCTAAATTCTGTCTCCCAGGACCCTTCCTCAGACCCATATCATCCTACCTCTTCCCTAGCCATGTGGCTCTGGACCCTGCCCCCAACCCCAGGAATAAATGGGAAACATCACCCTTCATAATAGCCTCAATAATGTAAAATATTTTTGTGTGACTCTAAAAAAACAAGTGAAATATCTGTATGAGAAGAACATAAAGTTTTTGAAGACAGAATTCAGACAAGATATCAGAAGATGAAAAGATATCCTATACTCATGGATTGGTAAGAGTAACATAGTAAAAATGGTCATCTTAACAAATCCAATCTTCAGATCCAAAATGACCTCTATCAGAAATAAACATAATGTATTACAGGCCTTGAAAGGACAATACTCAACTTCATATGGAAAATCAAAAACTATGGAATGCTGCAGCAATTCTGTACAAATAAAGTACTTCTTGAGTTATCACCATCCCTGATTTTAGGTTCTATTATAGCGCTATTTTAATAAAAAGCACATGGTATCAGCATAAAAGCAGACAAATGGATTAATGAAACCAAATGAAAGACCCAGATATAAATCCACACACCTATGGACACTTGATTTTTGTCAAAGCAGCTAAAGTTATACAATGGGGAAAAGAAAGCATCTTCAACAAACAGTGTTAGTCTATCTGGTTGTTGGTATCCAATTCAAGTCCAAGTGTATCAGTAACCTTAACATAAATCAAGTTACACTTGAATGAATTGGTACAGTAGACAACTTCCTGAATAGAACAACAGTAGCACAAACACTAAGATCAACAATTAATAAATGAGACCTCATGAAAATAATGTTTCTTTGAGGCAAAGGCCACCATCAGTAGGACAAAATGGCAGCCTAAAGAATGGAAAAAGATCTTTACCATCACCACATCCAACAGAAGGCTGATCTACAAAGTATATAAAGAACTCAAAATGACTCTGAGATCCCATCTTACACCTGCCAGAATGGCTAAGATCAAAACCAAAAATAAAATCCTATGCTGGAGAAGATGTGGAGTAAGGGGAACATTACTCCATTGCTAATGAGAGTACAAACTTCTTGTGTAGCCACTTTGGGAATAATTTGGTAGTTTCTCAGAAAACTGCGATTCAATCTATATCAAGACTCAGCTATACAATCCTTGGTCTTATACCCAAAGGATGCTTAACTATGCCACAAAGACACTTGTTCAACAATGTGCATAGCAACATTATTAATAATAACCAGAACCTGGAAACAATCTAGATACTCAAGTGAATAATGAATGAAGAAAATGTGATACATTTTTATAATGGTGTGTTACTTAGCTGTTAAAAACAATGACATCAGAAAATTTGAAGGCAAATAGAAGTAGAAAAAAAAGTAAATTATGAATGAGGTAACCCAGACCCAGAAAGACAAACATGGTTTGTACTTACTCAGATGTCGATATTAGCAGTAAAGTATAGGATAACTATACTACAATCCTCAGACCCAGAGAGGCTAGGTAAATAATGAGAGCCCCAGAAGGGACACATAATCTCCCTGGGAAGGGAAAATGGAAGAAATCTTAGGGGAGGATGGGTGTGGGGCTGCAGGTGGGAACCGGAGGGATTAGGTTGGAGGTAGATGGAGGGGAAGAGTATGAAAAGAGATGACTGGAAAGGAAGAACATATCAGGATCAGAGAAAACCCGGTGCAAGGGAAGCTCCCACAAATCTACCAGGATGACCCCTGCTAAGACTCCTAAAAGTAATGGATATGTACCCTGCACTGGTCATCTCCTATGAGAAGACTGGAGATCACCCCAATGGTCATCAGAGAGCCTTCATCCAGTAACTGATGAAAGTAGATTCATAGATCCACAGCCAAACATTAGACTGAGTTTGTGGAATCCTGCAAAAGAGGGGGAGGAAGGATTGTAGGAGCCAGAAGAGTCAAACACATCACAAGAAAACTCATAGAAACAACTAACCTAGCTCACAGGAACTCACAAAATCTCTACCAACAACCAGGGAGTCTGCATGCTAACCTAGACCCTCTAGAAATATGTGATAGTTGTGAAGCTTGGTTTTCTTGTGAGACAATGGGGACAAGGATGTTGATAATGTGTAGGCTGGCTCTTGGGAACCTATTCCTCATACTGACTTTCCTTTTCCAGTCTTAATTTAAAAGGATGTACTTAGTCTTACCGCAACTTGATATGCTATGCTTTGTTCACACCCCTAGGAGGTCTGCTACTTTCTGAACAGAAACAGAGTATTGGACTCAGGGGAAGAGGGGTGAAAGGGAGGTGGAGTGATGGATTGGAAGTTAGGAGGGAGAGGAAAATTTGGTCAGAACATAAAACTAAATAGAGAAATAAAATTTTAAAAGGAAAAACAGCTGTGTAGGAAATAAAAATTCAAGTATAGGATCCATATCAGTAATATTAAAAGCCAGTATCTACTGTCACTAAACATTTTACTTCTAATTTACTTATAGTCGTAACTTTTTATATTTACTTTTGTCTTTTAAGTTTTTTTTTCAAAAATTTTAATAGGTGTTTTACATATTTTTTAATAATCTCTTTTTAAATTACAAATCTTGTGATTTTTAACAATCTGAGATGGATGGCATCATCTATTTTGTGTTCACACATGTTGAGAAGCAAAAATTAAGAAGATAAAAATATAGAGTTTTAGATTATCATCTGTCCCTCTTGCCAGGTAATATGTTGGGAATATATTCAAAATAGTGCACTATAAATAAGAGATAGGCCTCAGTTGGTTTAGAAAGGAGTTTAACCCAGATCACCTTTCAAAATGAGCTTAAGTAGAAGAGAGACCTTTAGACCACAAGAGTAATTAAGAGGTTGTGAAGTACAGAATATTAAAAATTGACAGTGAGTGCATCACCTCACAGACAATATGATTGTGTTTTAAAGGGGAAAACCTCAAAAGTAGCTTCATTAAGAGAATACTTCACAAATTCTTTTTGATATTATAATAAAGGTCCGCAGACAGATATTGGAGAAAAACTGGAATATCAGAAAGGTAGAAAAACAAATCATAGCCACTACTCATCCACCAACCCCTTAGGCCTTTCTCCATCTCTGACTCACACCTATCCTCTTAAACCCACCAAGGAAGCATGCCAGAAGGGTGAAAAACCTCTCATTTCCTCAGCCCAGCTCTCTTAACTTCCTCTTTCCACATTCCTAAAGCTATGATTAAAGGTGTGGGTCACCACTGCCTAACCTTCATGGTTTGGCTCTGTGGTTGACTCTCCTGATATTCCAGACTTATTTTATTAAAAATATATCATCCCAAGAGAAAGAGATTAAAATGAAAATAAATGGCCTGGAAAGAGTGAGAAGAAAGACCCAAAGAGAACCTTTAGAGAAGTCTATAGAGGAAAATAAATAACTATTGTATTTTTAAAGGATTTCAGGAAATTCTACATGCACTGATTTAATTTCAGATCCTTATGACAGGGATCTTGGAAGAACCAGGTTCTGGACAGGATCATAAATTTGTGGCTGTAAAACGCAGCACAGCATGGCTTCTAAACTGGATGGCTGAAGCAGGGTATGACCTAATTCTTCAAGACAGATTTGACAGCTGAGAACAAGCAGTCTTAAAAGAGCGAGTCCATGCTGCAACTAATGGAGAAGTAAATTATTCACTCTTGTGGGAAAGCACATAGGATAAAGAACGCCTAAGGGCACAAATTATTATCAAAATTTTAATGTTTACCAGTAAAACAATTCTCTATGATGAAAATTCTTAGAAAAGACACCTGTACAATCACAGATTGATGAAAACTTGAATTATTATCAAGAGGTTGAAATATTGTTGCTACGGGGCTTCATTACAAATTATCTTAGGCTTTTTGTGCCTCCTTTTAGTGTTTTATTACCCAACTGGGTTGTAACATCATATTTTTATGAATGTTAGATAAATTCTTTCGGATGTACAAAAAGACCCCTAGCTTCCAACAACCAAGAAACTAATGATGCTATCAGATAACATTAGAGAGTCCTTTGCATGAGAGTAGTTTGCGTATATGTTACTCACCGACTGATGCTCCTACCTGTATATTTGAAACATGACTTGATTTGTGATTTCCTGTGTAATATTACTGCAAACATTTCATGAACGTGTTACCTCACTGGAATGTGGAATATGATACATGAATCTGTATTCCCATGTCACTTACAGTTAGCCTCACAATAAGCTTATTCTAATTTGAGATAAGAGTTATGCTTGCATCAGTATACTAACCTCACCTAAGTAGGAATAAGACTTGATTGACTCAAGATGAAACATCTACATTTAGCATTATTTAATACAGTAGAAACTTTCCTCTTAGACAGTTTCCCAAAAAGTGTTTGAGCACAGCTCCATTATGACAAAATTCAAACTTCCAGAAAAGTATTAAGTTAGTCAAATATTTGTAGCAACTGGACTGGCACCATAAGGATTTATTTATTTGCAAAATCTGCCCTGCATTTCCTTTTTTCTGTAATTTCTGGATGTCCATAAATATCTGAAGGCCCACCCTCATGTTTCTTCTCTGTGCTTAATAAACTTGTTGTATTTCAAGTTATATCTTAGAATCTTTAATTTGGTCCTATTTATGCTGAAGAATCATAAAAATTAATTTATCTTTTAAGGCTGTAATTATCATTATCTGTTAGAAGTATGAAAGAGGTTCGTGAATGTATATGATGTTAATATTAATGTGTTTGGATTTTGAAAATTCATCAGAAATAATGTCAATATTTTAGTCAGAAATTTACAGCAACAATTAAATTTTGAACTCATTCTTTTAAAATTATTGCCTACTGCATTTGGCCCTGCTGCCAAAGCTCAGCCAAGACAAGAAAGATCCAACTAGTATTAAAAGGTAGATTAAGATTCTCAAAAATTTGAAAATAACTTATAGTTTAGCTATGTCAAAGTTATAATAATTAACACTTTAAAACATTTGGTCTTAAAGTTTTTTATTGTGCCAAATATGTACACTGTATATTTTAAAGTATTAATATGTCACATCTATAATATAAAACAGAGTAACATTTTAAATAGAAATGTATTTATTTGATTTACACATGATACAAGTATGCAATTAGATGCATTCAGCTTTTCATGAATATTTTGCGAACTTATATGTGATCACGTTCATCCACATTGAGCATAATTATAGTTCAATAACTGTTAAATGCTGTCAGAAAGCCAACGGAGAATAAAATTCCAGCCAGTATATTCTATGTCTTTTGTGGACTTTTATTAGAAACTCCCTGCCTGGACTTACTACTGTCTAGTACCTTGCATAAACTTTATTCTGGAGTTATCATTTGCATAAACAACACTGTAAATGGACTAATGACAATAAAAGATGTTTAGAAGCATCTACTAAGATTCACAGGGCTTGTACATTAGAGAGATTAAAAAAGAAGAAAGGAGTTATATAAAGAAAATTAAACCTAAGAAAATAGTAATCAATATTTATATTATTGGGCATTTCTTGTATTCTCATTAGATTTGATCTATGTAGATTACAGTCCATATCATAAATTTTTTAATATATTTCATTCATTATTAATAGGATCTAGTAATCATTATTCTAATTCATTTTATTCACAGGAGCTATAAGTGTTATTACTCATGGAAAATCAAAAAATTATAGAGTAATAGAAATACTGTAAATACCACAAAAATAATTGTCTTAAAATTATGGACATGAAAAGAGTTAATTTTAAAATTAAGTCTTTAAATATTGCAAAATATTGAGTGTAAGAAAAATTAAAAACCTATCATAATTAGGAAAATTATTGATGGATGCTATAAAAGCAATACTAGAAAGCAGCAAGATTGCTAAGTATAGTATGCACTGGCATGTGTCAGAAAGTCTGTGTCCTGCTTGACTCCTGGATCTCATATGGTTGAAGAAAAGAACCTCTTCCTCTGATCTCTACATCAATGCCAGGGCATACAAAGCCCTAAACACACACACACACACACACACACACACACACACACACACACACACACACACACACACAATTATAAATAATTTTCAGTGAAAAGTAAATCAAAAGGGATATATAGAATATGAAAGCATTTGAAGGGAGGAAAAGAAAGCAAAATGATGTAATTACATTATAATCAAAAAAGTAAAAGAAATTAAAAATAATTTCTGAAATCAGATTGATACTGTTTGTACTTCCTACATTTGAATTTAATGTATTAAATTATCATCATTATGCAACCAATATTAACAATTAGTTTTATACTAACTACACACTACTAGAGAACATTTTGAAGTCTGGGAAGGTGATTCCTCCTGAAGTTCTTTAATTGAGCAGGATTGTTGTGGCAATCTTGATTTTCCTCTTATTCCGTATGAAGTTGACTATTGTTCTTTCAAACTCTGTAAAAAATATTGTGTTGGGATTTTGATGAGGATTGCATTGAATCTGTAGACTGCTTTTGGAAAAATTGCCATTTTTGCAATGTTGATCCTACCTATTCAGGAGCATGGGAGATCTTTCCATTTTCTGATATCCTCTTCAATTTCTTCAGTGATTTAAATTTTTGTCAAACAGGTCTGCTATTCTTTGGCTACGGTTATGCCAATATATTTCAACACACAAAAATAGCCATTATGATCTAAATAAAAGATATATAATGCTATTTGCAGCTATTATAAAGAGTGATGTTTCCCTGATTTCTTTTTCAGCCCTTTTATCCTTTGTGTATAGAAGGGCTATTGATTTTTTTTTAGTTAACCTTGAACCCTGATACATTGCTGAAGGTGTTTATCAGCTGTAGGAGTTCCATGGTAGAATTTTGGGGTTCACTTATGTATATGATAATATCATCTGCAAATAGAGATAGTTTGACGTCTTCCTTTCCAATTGTTATCCCCTTAATCTCTTTTTGTTCTCTATTGCTTTAGTAAAACTTCAAGAATTATATTAAATAAATAAGATAGAAGAAGGGAAGGGGAACAGGAGGATACATGGAAAAAAGACTTTTTAAAATAAATAAAAAATATTTTTAAAAATGTGAGTAAAACTAGTTTTGAAATAGGACATATGGGAATCTTTAAGGACACACACATATATGCACACAAAAGAAGTATTATATGTAATTCTTCAGTAGAAAGTAAACCAAAAGGGATATTTGTTGTCAGTGAGCATAGGAACTCACTTTAGTGTGATGCTTTGTCCACTGTCTGTGGTAACTTACACTATAGTGTCCTCAACTTCAGCACCTAGAACAAAATAACTCAGGCATGGTGACACACACGGTGGTTATTACTTACAGATTTTAGACTCCTGGAATCCAACTCCTTTATGAGAGGTCACAATATGAACCCCATCTTCAGGTCTCTATCAAAAGCTAATGTTTATTTCTAAATGCTACCTAGTCCAATAATTTTACAATGTGAGATAAAGTTTTGACATATGAGTTTTAGGAGAATTTGAAAGCATTTGACTGTTACTTTCTTCCAGTCTCTGACATTCTCCAATATAAGCTGGATTAATTGTGCACCAAGAAGTCTGAGATCTTGACTCGATTTGCCATCAACCCATAAGCCTGATGTCTAATGTCCTGCCTAATGATGATGTAAAGTAGATATAATTGAAACATGAAGCATGCTTTGTCTTGAAACAAAATACTTCCTTTATTATTTAACTTAAAAAATCAGTGTGTGTCAAGAATTCAGTGGTAATATAGCCTTAGTGTAGGCATCTTCATTTCCAAAAGAAGAAACCAGAGAGATGACAGGGGAAGCAGGTCTCACACGGTTATGAGATAAATTGAATTATATTACAATATAACATAAAAAGAATTATCTGCTTTGAGTCAGTGCTTCACTTTGTTGACTATTGAAAGTAAATTAGCATCCTTGTGGCCCTCATGGAAGGAAATACTACTACAAGTCTCTATGTACCCTCACTCACAAGGTCTCCATTGGAAGGAACATGGACTTCAGAAAACTATGCAAGGCTCTAATGGTCTTTAGTTGCCTTTGGATTCTATTTTCTTTTCTTGAAAAATAACTACCAAAGTTATAACTTTGGAAAAACAATAGTCATTGGGGTTTGAGATATAGTTCATCAATAAGATGTATCTGAACATGAGCAAAGCCAGGGAATAATCTTTAGTAGTGGTAATAATAATAATAATAATAATAATAATAATAATAATAATGGACAATTGAATAGCTCTAAAAAATTGTATTAATTTCTAAGCTTAACTTCATTTTATCTCATTTTCCTTTTGTGCCTCTAGCCATTATTGGCAAATGTTGATGTTCTAATTCCACTTTGTGCCTATCTTTGTTCCAAAGGGCTAGTTAAGTCTCTGTCTCCCATTTATCTCTGTTAGAAAGGCTTCTCAGCCACAACTTGATGCTCTCTTATAAATAAAGTTTGTGGCTTTTGAATATGTATAGCTAAGAACATTCCACAGCTCCAACTGCTGTTTCTCACTTTTGCTTAACTGTTCTTTTCTTGAATTCACCTCTCTCTAAATCTATTTTACTATAAGTGTTCAGATGGAACCAACTGCCTCTTTAAAATCCTACTGAGAAATCTTTTCAGCTAAGTATCCAATTATATCACTCCTCAGTTCTAGTTTGACAAAGACTAGAATATTGTTCATCAAAGTTCTGTGTTACTTTATAACAGTGATCACCTCCAGTTGTTATTGCTCCTCATTTCTCTTTGACACTTTCCCAGAACCACCTTTCATTCTGAATAAATTATTTTTATTAATCCTTTAAGAATTTCATAAAAGTTAAGTATTGTTCCATTTTATCTATGTTATATCATATGCCCTCAAGATTCTTCATATTTTAACCCATTATCTAGTTCCAGAGCACTATATTCTTAGGACTTCATTATTGTAGCACTCTATGTCTTAACAATTAGTAAAAAATTCCAATTGTCTTAGTTAGGGTTTCTGTTGTTATGAAAAAACACCATGACCAAAAGCAACTTGGGGATGGGATTATATTATTTTAGAATTTCACATTATAGTTCATTGTTAAAGAAAGTCAGGTCAGGAACTTAAAAAAAGCAGAAAAGTGAAGGGGGGAATCTAACATAAAATTTCTGGAGGAGGACTGCTTACTGACTTCCTACACATAGCTTGCTTAGTCTGTTTACTTAGAGATCCCCAAACCAGAATCCCATGGAGGGACACAGAGGTCTTCCTGGGAAGGTGAAATAGAAGAGATTTCTTGAGTAGACTGAGGGCAAGTAGGGATGGTAATATGAGTAATAAGTTTGTGAGGGAAGTAAGATTACTAAAAGAGTCTACTGGAAAGGGAGGGTATTTCAGGGTCAGATAAAATCTTGGCTCAAGGGAATTTTTCAAGAATCTATAAGAACGATGCCAGCTAAGGCTCTTAGCAATCTCAGATATATAGCCTGAATGGGTCATCCTCTCCTGTGGATCAGACTAATCGTCATGAAAGGTTTTATTCAGCAACTGATGGAAATAGATATAGATGCAGCCAAGCATTAGAATATATTCAGAGACGAGAGGGGAAATTTTTAGGAGCCAGAGGGTCCAAGGAAAATGAGACAACTTATAAAATCAAGTAATCTGGGCTTATTTGATCTTATAGAGGCTCACAGAGACTAAATTGATATCCAGGGAGCCTACATGGGACTGACTTAGGTCCTCAACTTATGTGTGACAGTAGTGGGGCTTGTTCTTCTTGTGGGATACCTAATAGTAGGAGCAGGGGCCATCCCTAGCTGTCTTATTAGTTTTGGAGATCCTATTCCTCATATTGTGTCTCCTTGCCCAGCCTCAATATAAGTGGAGATTCTTAGACTAATATAAATGGAGGAGGATTGTGGGGGGAAGCAGAGGGGAGGTGGGGGAGGGAATGGGAGGTGAGGAGGAAGAGGAAACTATGGCTGTCAAGTAAAATAAATAAATGTATTTAAAAAAATAAGTGCACTAACCCCATGTGATGTTCTTACTTAAAAAAATTCTATGAAAGATGTCGGTAAATGTGAGATAATACTTATAATAGATAAGCTTAAAACACTGTAAACATCAAACAATGGTCAATTATTTTTCATTTATTACAGAGGAAGTAACAATAGTATAGCCAAAATGGAGCTCAGTTTAGCAGATCTTTAAAAAAGACTTTTAATATATGCTCCAGAATCAATGCTCCCTGGTATTACCAAAAGTGTTGAAAACATATATCTATGGAAAAGTCTTCAAACAGTTAAAGTGGGCCTATTCATACCTTAATACCTGCCAAGCTGACATTCATCAAGTGAATAGACACATCCAAAAAATGGATATCACTCAGTGATAACCAGACATGGACTAGCTAGCAAGAAATGACAAGGAAGTACATTAAACAAACTACTAAGGGAAGCAGACACTTTAAAGGTTGGTCACATATTGTCTAATTTCAAAAGAACACTACTTTAGAAAAGATGAAAATATTCCTTTAACAAAAAGATCAATGCTTGCTAGATTTCCTAGAATTTTCAGACATGGAGCACCATGTAAGGCCAAAAGGAAGTTGTATATAATAGAATAATGATGCATAAACACCACTGCTGTATGCAGCATTTTTACTAAACCAATAGGCAGGACAATTATTTGAAATATAACACTATAATCCCACTACATTTACCATTTTTTCCCTTTTAAAACAAGAACCCCAAATCTAATAACATTTTCACCCCATTATCTACAACAACTTATAGCCAACACTGTAAATAAACACAAGCGTTTATAATCCATTTTCTGGGAATGTGGGTGTCATTCTTTAGGCTACTTTTTGCTGAATGAGGGCACTGGCAATACCATGGGGACCCAAAGAAAAATTTAGGATTAAGGACAAGTCCTTAGTGAAATAGTCTCTAAGGCTGGGTCATCTCAGCCAGTATCCTTGAGGCTGTTTTGGATACAGAGCTCAGAAGAAACTGCAACAGAGATGCTCTGAAATGCTGAATCATCTGGGCCATTCATTTTCATTGGAGACTTTTCAGAGGGTCTTCCTCGATCTAAGTTTATTTTCTTTAACCATGAATAAATCTGTTGAGGTCAGCCTGGAGCCCCTAGTCCTTAGCACTATTTAGTGGCCCATGATGTTTACTAGAACCAATTGATCCATATGGTTCCATTATCAGAACATTGCCCTAGTGGGTACTGAGATTAAGGAATCAGGAAGCTAGCAGAGAACAAAGAAGTTGACCCAGGCCAGGTGCTGCTTGTAAACTGCAGAGGTTATTCAAGGTCAAAAACGCTTTCCCTGAGCTCAAATAAATGGCATTCTTGGTTGAAGAGTGACCCATGTCTCTATGTTTCTCTCTCAATGTCCAGGCCCTTGCTGGATGAAGTTTACTCAGGTGACACAGGTGTCACAGATGGAGGCCCCCAGAGAGATTGTGCAGCATAAATCCAGTCTCTCATTTTCTGTGGAAATAAGAAAACCTCTTCTCCAAAGTAGCATATCTTTTGATTTCAATTTTAATGTCAGCTCATTTACCAAATATATAGGCAGGATTAATCCAGCAGCATTTATCTGTATTACTATATATCTCTTCTTATCTTATTCTGTTTCTGACCATACCTTTGCTTGGTTAGGGGGGCTGACACCGCCTAGCTCCCTCTATTTCTTTCTGTTTCTGAACGCACCTTTAATTTGCCACAGTATTGTTAAGGAGTAAAGGCTTGCCTAGGATGGCTAGCTAATTCCACCCAGTTCCTAGCCCAGCTTCATAGAATTTCGTTTTTAGCTGCGGTATTAGTAGGACTCACAATTATCACTCTGGGGAACTTTAAGGCCCATATAATCATCAGTAAATCACTGACATATGCAGCTCATGAACTCCATTTAAGCATTTGACAGCAGGGCCTCTTAAAAAGACTCTCAAGTGTTTTGCTTCTAAGGCTGAATCAGGAAGTTTCTCTTTTAAAAACCGAGCTTCTGTTTGCCTCCAGAAAACAGAGCTAATCCAAGAAAAACACCACCATGAAGAAGTCATCTTTGACTCTGTTCCCTGTTTGTCTTTATTAACTGAAACTTTAAATCCACCACATACAGCTCCTTGCTTATATTGAGGCTTCTAAATTGACCTTGTTCAGCTTAAGTTGCATGCAGCACATGTGCCATTTTGTAATTTAATCCCATATACCACTCAGTCTATTTACCATGGCCCATTTGAAAGACACAACTCAGAAGCTGCTTTTGGCTCTATTTCTGTGCTTTATACCACTTTTAAGCTTTCTATGACTTTATGTGGGTATATTTTACCCATGTTTGGTACCATTTATTGTATGAAGTTTCTGGTCCAGACTTGCCCAAAGATCCAAGACCAGCAGTCCCAAATAGTCACACAAAGTTTTGTATTAATTTTATGCTGATCAGCCTATTGCTCTGTCATATTGCTAGCTAGCTCTTGCTCTTAAACTAGCCCATAATTCTTATCCTGTTCAGCCATGAGGCTTGGTACCTTTTCTTAGAGCAGAATAATTTTCCTCTGCATCTTCTGGCTTCTCTGGCATCTTTATGTTCTGTTTCCAGAGATTTCTTAGTCTGGTAACCCTGTCCACACTTCCTGGCTACCTTTGGCTAATCAGAATTTTTATTAAACCAGTAGGTGGGACAATTATTAACAATATAATAAGATAGTCCCACTACACACCACTATAAATGTATCTAGACTCATAAAATGCACATCAAGTGTGGAACCTGGCATTAAAAAAAAAAAACAGAGGACTATGAAATAAGAATTTCTCACTTAATGTTCATTGTTCCTGGTGCATACATTGTGAGACTGTGTTGATAATGAGAAAGACTGTGCATGTGTAGGTACAGAGATTATATGAACACATTGTAATTTTTATGTCCTTATGTGAGCCTATAACTGATCTGAAAAGTCAAGTCATTTTTATGTAGAAAATTTTAAATTTGATATCATCATATTGAAGTTTGTTTTTCAATATCAACTTGGTAAAATTAGAAAAGTGCCAGGCTCAGAAATTTGTGTTTAAATCCCTCCTGTGTCAAAATTGAATGATTATCCTTTGTGGTAACACTTCACTCAAATGTTTTACAGCTTAAAATATAAAGAAAAAATTTCATACTTTTCCTCTGTGAATCAGAATTCTGGAAACAATACCACTGAGTGATGAGAGATCAGTGTAAGACTACAATTTATTCATTGGCTAGGTCTATGGTTGCCTTTTGTCTGAGGAAAGATTATGGGAGTGAGGGTTGCATTTTTCAGTCTCTGGAAGATGTCCATGCCCATAGACTTAGTATGCTGTGTCTAGTGCCCCTCTAGGCTGAGTCTCTCAAGTGCAAATGATTGGAAGAGAGAATGGAAGCTTGCTGTAGTGTGGCTGTAATCTGTGCTAAGAAAGAAAGTTGAGGGATGTATGCCATGCTTTATTGCTGCTCTTATACTGTCAAAAGAAAGTCTATGACCACATTATAAATTCAAAAGAGGATTATAGGGGGTTAATAGCATAGAGAGATCATTGAAGGTCATTTAGAAGACCCCTAACATACTTACCCTGTATTTGTGTCTTTGTTGGACAAATAGTGCTAGTCTCCCAGGAAAGGAATTGGTCTTTGTAATACAATAAACTCAGAAAACTCAATAGCTCTAATCTTGACAACTCTAGTGGAATATCTTCTTCACATTTTATACAGTACTATTATTATATCCAGGCTTCTGTTCCCATTCTTTTACGCTTTTGAATTTTTTACTATTTAGATATGTGTATCAGATATCTTTTTGTTACAGTGTTCTAATAGAAAATACTTTCTTACTATGTACAAAATCTGTCTTCCAACTGTCTTTGTGAAGTAGTCCAATGTGTCCCTTATTTTCAAATATGCTTTTAGGTTTTGTTAGGCAAAGACCCGATTGCCTTAATGTTTTTTCTAATTATATTTTCTGTATAAAGCAAAATTTCTAGTCTAACAAGTCCATGTCAGTACTATGAACAGAATGCAGATCCAGCTGACCCCTGTCCTTACAGATAACTGTTATACTGAGGAAGCAGAAAAAAAAGTGTGTGTGTGTGTGTGTGTGTGTGTGTGTGTGTGTGTGTGTGTGTGTGTGTGTGTGAATTAGAATTGAGTGAAAAATCCAAGAAATGTACAAATGTTATTTTTTCTAAATTCTTGCATTTACAAGTAAGTTATGGTATTAACATTTATATATTACCCACCTTTCAGTCCAGATACTACACATAATGTTGACTTTGCCCTTATTAAGATTCAATTAACTAAGTTAATATTACTAGGAGATTCAACAGCTCCTGTTAGATTCTGTTTTCTCATGACTTGTATTCATTGATTCATTGCAATTTTCAATGTATAATTATTTAGTAAATACATTTACAAAATTAGATTAAAAAATATAAGTATTTGTAGTGTTAATTTTAGGCCATGAGTCTTTGTAGACAGCTACTTTTAAGATTGGCAAAGTGGTTTAGCATGTTAAGGATGTTAAAATGCAAGTGCTGTGCCACATGGCAACCTTATTTCAATACTCCATGACAGAAAGAGAGTATTTACTCCTGAAAGTTGCCTTCTGTCCCCATGAGCAACAAGGCACTTTGCCCCCTCCCCACATGTATGCATGCACACACACACATATGAAATCAAGGGCATATACACATGCACATATAAGGCACATATGAACACACAAATGAGCACAAATGTAATTATAATATAACCTTCCTTCTGTAAGAAACCAAAACCAACACCATTAAAACAGATAACTTGGCTGTTTTTCACTTAGGCTAGTTTTCTGTTTTCAGGCAATGGCTTTTGTGACAGACTTCCCGAGCTCAGTTTAGAGATAGAGCTAAGTGATATATGGAAGACTGATAAAATTATGCATACATGCTAATGTTGATCATGAAGATGATGATAGTGAATAAAACTACAATTTGAGGTGCATGATCTAATAACAGTTATTAATGATGTTCATGTTCTGACACCTATCTAATCTTACATTTAAACAATTAGTGATTCATTCATTCTTAACAAGATGACATATCTAGCAAATCTGGAGTCCAGTCAGGTTTTACTAAGAAAAATAACAATAACCCTCTTCTATCCTGTTAGAGCTATGGGTATAAAGCAGAGAAGGTTTTATATCAAGTCTAATATAGTTCAGCAAATGTCACTCAACTATGATGGTAAAATTTAATAAAAATGTCATAGTAAAGTCATTCATAAAACATTCACTATTTTCCACACCATGAGCCTCTCTACTCATTTTTCTGGCATTTATTCCAGTACTGTGTTTTAAGGTTTACTTTGGCATCATTGTTGTTACCATTTCCATATTAGCAAATTAGTTATTCTATTCGGTTAAAGAACTTTATGTAATCATTTAGCTCATCCTAACCATAGATCCTAAAACCCTACCGCCAATGCCTTTTGACTGTGGGACCTGTTACATAGGCACGGGGTCACCCTAATTGTATTGTTTCCCTGGGGAAAAGGCTCTAGAGAGAACCTTTGAGCGTTTTGTTATGGAAGGGTACAGCTATCAGAAATCTGCATGCAAAGAAAGAAGAACCTGCATGTTAGACACTCAAGCTATTCATACCTTCATCTTGACACCTTAACAATACATATATAATATATTATAATATAATATATAATAATTACACATATTTTAACAACATATATATATGAACAAGTGAATGGTGCCCCTAAACCCTTTACTCTTTTTTTCTAGTCTGGTCTCTAATTTCCTTGCAAATTCGTATTGCAGAGACACAAGCCATACACCTCTTGCTATCATTATTAGCAGCAATGCTCTCTGCTCACTCAATTCAGTACAGTTTGCCTGGTTGTTCTCTTGTTTCCTGTTTCACTGTGAATCCTGAGCTAACCTCAAAGTTAGTTTGCAGCCCAAGCTGGCCTCAAACCTGCAATCTTTCTTCTCAATCTCCCTAGGCTGGGATTAAGTATGTGCAGCACTGTTCTGGCCAGATAGACGTTAATCTGGCACACAGGCCGCTGGATTTGATAATAGGTTCATCATATTTCAAATTTTAACATATTGTTTTTTTCCAGTTCTTGTTTTTATTTGATATACCAATCTTCTATATCAAAAGAAAGAAAGAAAGAAAGAAAGAAAGAAAGAAAGAAAGAAAGAAAGAAAGAAAGAAAGAAAGAAAGAAAGAAAGAAAAAAGAAGTCTTTTTCTGGCTTTCAGCCTTATCTCTTCCTCCTGGCTTTTTCAAGGACAACTAAATCACACTTCTCAGTGATGCTATCTGTCCAGAAATTCCTGGTGGAATTTGATCCCTAAGGGTAATGCAAAGTTATTTATAATAATTCTTTTCACTTTTATGTTAACTTTTCCCAACTAGAAGTAGACATATGTTTTACTACATTAACTGTCATTATCACATAGGAAACTGTATGCTCAAATGATAGGGCATACAGCAGAAAACAGATAACCTTTAATGCTGATAGAGGTAATTTCCTTTAAAATGTGTCAGACAGCAGTGTGATGATACACAGAGTATGATATGCAGTTCAAACTTCAATTTAGGAAGAGCAAGAATTCTCATTTTAAAGTTCATCTCAGGGGATCTGTCACAGCTGATTAATGGCTGATTAATATTAGCAAGTAAGTTGTTAATTCATTTTTTAAAAAAATTATGCATTATAATACTCGCTCACTAATATGTGTTAGAAAACAAATTCTAATTTGTAAAATTTAATGGGGCAGGGATATATAAATCCATGAGTTATGAAGAGGGCACATGAATACTCAGACCTCTAGAATTACGTCTTGGTCTTTGTAGATCATCTTTAATTTAGATTGTACTCTCTGCAATGACGGCATACAGTCAGTAACCGGAATATGTATCCACCCAACACATACTATATTACTCTAATAAATTTCTTTCCTCCACTTTTTGTTCCTACACTGTACATACATCAGCTTTGGGAAAAATTTTGGGAAATAGCTTATATTCTTATGGAGATAATAAAACTTTCTTTGTCCTTAGACCCAGCTGTTCAAGTTAATGTAGATGTCTTGTTAAACTGCCATTAATAAATATAAATTTATTAGAAAATATAAACCTAGAAAAAGAGACATATAAATTTGATTTTGTAGGAACATCAATATTCTTACTAGCCTCAAATTAAAAAATAATGTTTATTTTTTAATTTTTAGAATATTTGAAAAACTATTTTCCAATGCCTACATTACATTTATCAATATTTTATTACGATTCAAGAAATAGAACCTTGCTATAGAGCGTTGCTTTTCATTATAGTGTCTCACTGGTACTTATACCATAAACACTGAGCAATCACTCTTTCCCTTTACCCTCCTTTTAAATTATTCCTCTGTTGTGTGTAGCAATCTCCTCAGAGTAGGTTTATTCCATGTTAGAAAAAGGCTCCTAAAGACTAAGGAAGTTCTTGAAACTTACAGGACTTTAAATGCTACTTTTTAAGGTTATATTAGCAATAACAATTGTGGTGAAGGGGAGGCTTTTCAAGCAATAGACTGCCTAAAGATTGTGTAAAAGTACCCAAAATTTAGTTTTCATGAGTTATCAATCATGCAAGAGTGTATACTCTCAGGTGATATAGTTGATTTTGAGTCATTCACACTTTTGTTAATAAGCCCTCCTGCTCTGAAAGTAGTCACAATAAGTTCATTGGTTTACCACATTGAACACAGGTATAATCAGTGCTTTGAGTTTCCATTGCTTTATCTGGTGTTAACAGACTTTGGAGCATGTCTCCCAGAAACATTCAGATAATGCTTTTCTTTTATGAAGTTCCTGAAATCACAGGTTGTTTTCAATTTCAAATCTGTTTCTACTTTAAAAAACAAAAAAACAAAACAAAAAAAAAAACAAAAACAAACTCAGCCCAAAGTAATTTTCCATTACATATCATTACTCATCAAAGCCCACTTCCTTTTCATTTATTAAAACTTTTGGCCTCTTATTTATGTACCAAGGAATGAAGCATTTATTGAAACACAGCATAGTAGTATATTCTAAGCTGCTACTATACTGTTTGAAAGTATTTAAAACTCAGTTCTTATTTCTTGTATAAATCTGAAAAAAAGAAACAAATCCTGAATGATGAACCATGTTCTTTTATGAGTATGGAGTTATTGAAATAGAATCTTGCTGTATAACTTTGCATGATCTCGAGCTCACTGTGTGTGCCAAATCTCCTTGATCTTACAGCAATTCTCCTGCTGCTGAGTCTTGACTGCTGAATCCCAAGTGTGTGTGGTCATGACTGGCTGATTTTGATTTTAGAGAGATTGTGATTCAATGAGTTTAAAAAGTACCTTGAATTTTATTTTATTGAAAAAGCAACGAAGTGGAAATGAATCCATTTTCACACATTAAGGGAAGGATTAGCTTTATCATGTTAAGCAGTGACCATTTCCCAATTGAAACCTTTACAGTCTAAATGACCATCTGTATTGACTTCAATGACTATCATAATTTTATTTTCCCATTTGTGCTCTTTAACATCTTCCTGAAATATTACGAGACTGGTCTTGTTTACTGGTTAGTCTCAGTTTTGCCTCATCCCCAAAGTACCTTCAAGGGGTTGTCATTCTTTCCTCTGAGTTTTATTTACAAAAATGACACTAATTGTAACCAATATTAATCATCTATACTTATTAGTTATCATCCACTGTGTTATAATTTTAACATCAAAAATATTTTTTGCAGGATAATCTAACAAAAAGGAACAGTAATAGAGAATTTATTTTTGCTCTGATGAACTTGGCATTTTCCCTATGTCATGACTTATGTTCAACTATGGCTATTAACAGTGACTGTGCTAGACAAAGCTGGCAGAACAGCACCTCTCACGCTCTTACAGGTGACCACTTGTTTGCTTTTTCCCTGTATGGCTTGTCTGTTTTTACTTTTTGCTTTTTTGTTCAAAACAGGGTTTCTCTAAGTAAACCTGGCTGTCCTGGAGCTCACTATGTAGCCTTGGCATGTGTCACCATCCCCCAGCTGTATTATACTTTAAATAATAGATGAAAGACACCAGAAAATAATCTAAATATACCAAACTTTCACATATTTATGAAAAAATGCATACTAAACTTTGCAAAAAATAAAGATAACCATACTCACCTACGGTAGATGATAGCTCTTTTATCCTCGTGTTTTGGCTTCAAATGGGTAACCACAGCTAATCCCTAAATGAGTTCTCCGTGATTTTGACTCTCAAACTTTTTTTTAAGTCATAATATTATTTATTCATTTGAGCTAAAAACATATTGCTTTATATTATCATTCATGTACAAATAAACTATCATCGACCAAATACTGATTAGTTGTCTAAGCTAAATAGGACCCTGAGGTGCAAAGATAATAATTGCATGAAGATTTCAACCAGTAGATTGCTATGAATGAAGACTGTCTTCCTGAGGGCTTTGAGTTTGCTTCAGGAGAATTGCGCTAATTTGACTCAAATGTGAAACTCTGGAACTTGGATTAACTTAATGTCCAATTCTGTTCTTTATGATGAAGGGTACTGCTTATAATAAATACCACTGATTTTCCCCAGGAGTGTAAAAAGTTTGAACTAAATATTGAAACCTCTGTATTTTAATTTTCCAAGATCCTTTCTGTCTCTACAAATTTATTACCCCCATATTTTTTTAGTTCATTAAATTAGTTTGAGTGTTCATCACATGGATACTGGTACCATATATAGTGGTGGGCAAAGAACTCAGATTTATTTTAAAAGCATCAAATCTAAAGTCAGGTACCAAATATCAAATATCTGAGTTTACTAACTCAATTCTAATGTTTGTATATTACTATCTAGAATATATTCACCATGCTAGTAACAAAACTGTAAATATTTTTGCATTCATAATTCTTGTTATAACTTTTATTATATTTCATATTGGGCTTTTCTACACTTATAGTTTAATATACATATTTATTTTTTAATCTTACAACAAATAATTAAATTTATTCTTATTCTACTATAGGCTATTGTTTTTTTATAATTTAAAAACTAGGTAAATGATCAATTGTTTTCACACATAATAAGAATTAGTAGTGTTTATGAAAAACTAAGATAGCATTTATCAAATTACCATTTCCAGTACCCTAAATATTCACATAACAGTTTTCAAGTATGAAATTCTCTGGAAGAACAATCTCCTGATGGTCACTTTGGAAATCACAAATGATAATTAGTAGTATAATTGTACCAGCCTGACATTTTATGGGAACAGAATGTACAGGTTAATCACTGATATTAAAATTCACAATATACTTTAATGAGACAACACTTGAAAGCTGTATATACCATTTTTATTATTCTAGAAAAGGAAAGGCTGACTTTTCAAATACAAATGTTTCCTTATCTAAAAAAGGTAAGAAAAACTACATATGATTGTCTATTAGCTTACTAATGCCTGAAAGTATATTCTGCAGGCACAGCCATGGGTATAATGAGCTGCAATGTACAGTACTTATCTTCCTGTAACTCATATTTCAAACTTTTAAAACTAGAAATGTACCATAAGAGACATTAGATTAAATGTAGGAGCAGTTAATTAGAAAATACTCATTTTGTTCCTTTCCACTCATTTGAGATACATCTTTTAATTATTACTTCAGTAAGACAAATAAGGTAAAAACTACTACCAGGAACAAACTTGAATTCCATTATCTGCTTCTGAAATTTGGTATTATTATTATTATTACCACTATTATGAGAATTTTGGCCCTGTTATCTCACTCTTGTTAAGAAAATCATTATTTTAATTTTTGACTCACTATAATCATTATATTTTAGCTGATTATATGTCAAAATGATACATCACATTTTCTATTTTATGCATAAAAATCTAAAGACAGCTCCTACTTTTGCTTGGGAAGTAGAATGTTGGGGGATTGGAGTCACTTACTTTAATACACAGAAAAACGACACATAGACATTGCTAATTATAATTCTTGAGCCCATCAGAGAAAGGGATTGGGAAACAATAAGATACCTTTCATAACAGGATGGAAGAGATACTACAGACAGAGTTTGTACAATGGTGTGTCTCCTAGAGCAGCTGTGAAGAGCTCTATGTAAAACAATTACTAACAGGTGAAAGCGGCTCCAATGAGAAGAGTCGAGGGGGGCAAAAGAAGAAGTAATGCTGGGTAGGCTCAACAAAGTGTGCCAAAGGATCTATGAATTCAACATGATCATACATGCTAGGAAAATGCTGGAACAAAGCTGATGGGAACAACCAACCAATGTTTATTTGGACGTAGTGCCCATTTCATAAGGTAGATGCTATACGGGACACTACTTGGGTGACCAAGAATGAGAGACTAATAGACCAGACACCTAACATAAAACCAAATTCTACTGGTTCTAAGAAAGAAAGAAAGTACTGATAAAATGACTGTCTCTGATTCTGGTGACTTTTATTGGGGCTTTTTTCCTTATCTTGGTTTACTTTGTCCAACTTTGATGTATTGATTTTAGTTTTATCTTGTATTTTATTTTGTTATGCTTTGTTGTAATATCCTGTAAGCCTGTTCTTTTCTAATGATAGAAAGAGAGTAGATCTGAATGGAAGGGGAGGTGGAGAGAAACTGGGAAGAGTAGAGGGAGGGAAAACTGTAATCGGAATATGTTATATGAAAAAAGAATCTATTTTCAGTAAAAGAAGAAATATTAAAAATTAATCTTAGAAAATTCATATGAGGTATATATGCATATAGAGAGAGCTTAAAAGTTCTATGAATCTCAATACATGAAATGATAAATATAAAGCCAAGAAGACCATAATCAAGTCTGAAATCAAAAGAAAAGATGAGTTAGAGAAAAAAATTAAACAAAAGATCAATTAAGACTATGGAAAACATAAGCCTTTTGTATAAACTAGTAGAGCTTCAGTAATACAAGTCAGAGGAGTAACACAGAGAAAAATATATGATGAGATGTTTTCTAAGTATTTTCTACGAATAACAAAAATACAAAGTCAGAGCACACAAAAAGAATTTCAAATAAAAGATAGTTTCTTGGAAAAAAATGAACAAGAATGGTAGGGTGAAAAACAAAATAGTTTTCAGATATTTTAAAGAAAATACAAATAGAGCAGAACTTTGAAAATATATTAAGTCTTAAATGGCTTCCTATGGGAAGATTTCTCTCATAAGAATATGGTAAAGTAGAAATATATTTGAAGAAAGAAAAATCAATATTTGCTAGTGATCATAGGTTAGGAGAAATGGATGTCCATTGCAGAGAGGATTAATTTTTTTTAAGTTGGTGCTTCATAGTGTAGCTCCAGAAAACCTGGAACACATTATATAGTCTGACCCCAAACTCACAGAGATTCTCCTGTCTCAGCTTCCTGATTGCTTAAATTAAAGTCATGTACCACCACATCTGGCTACACAGAGAATTTTTAAGTCAACAAGTCTTTTCTGTATGATTCTGTAATGGTGGACACATAGCGTCACACATTTTTCTAAACCCACAGAATTTATCATGAGTGAATCTTAATGCCAACTATGCATTTTGAGGTTCATTGATTATGAAATTGTAAATAAAATCATCTACATTTCTGGTTGTGTGTTTGCATACTTACGCCACAGAACAGGCAGACATTGAGCTGATAATTAACTAGAATTTCCCCTCCATTGACTTGCTTTCATGGTACTGGAAGTTACTCTGCACACTAGGAGAATAGAAAGGCAGTCATTAATATTACCCACCTTCAAACCTTATGATCTACAATAGTGGCCTGCTACAAGACCTGATGGTAGAATGGCAGAATAAATGTTATGGGAGTAATCACTCACTTTTAGTTTGATTTCAATGTTTTCTCCAAAACACTGCTAAAAATCTCCAAATCCTGAAACTAGATGGATAATAGGCCTAGAAAAAAAAAATGTACTGATTTCATTCTGTTAAATAGACATAGCAATAAAATGGCTCCTAATGACATATTGCAAATCCCACAGATAATTGCTTCATTGACCTCATTATAGAAACTGCTTACAGAAGATGAGAATTAACATTGAGATCCATAGATGGGCAATGTCCAGAGAGTAAGACTTGTAGTACTCAGTCCTATCTGAAATGTCTTTATCAAGCCCCTTCCCTCAAGGCTCAGAAATATAAATGAGAATTATGAAAAGTATTTACAGATTCAAAGGTCCTTTAATATTGCTATAGCTGAGACCATTCCTCATGTTCTGTTTCAAAAAAGAAAAAGCTATCCAGAGTTTGTTTGGCAGGAATATATAGGACCATGGGTTTTTAAAAAAATCTTATTTTATAAATATCTAACATGAGGCAATAGTGTGAGGTCCCTGACATTTTTATTAATGTGAATTTCAAACTAAGAACATTGAGATTGTCTGAGTTTATCCTTGTCAATGGGACTAAATTCAGAATGAATTAAAGCAAGTCAAACTAAAATAAACTTAAATGACAGGGACAGTTATAATAAAAAAAATGTCATTCTTCATAGATTTAATAAAAATCCTGTTTTAAAATTGCATTTCAAAATGCAACATTCCATTTAATATAATATAATGCTAAGCTCAAAATTTGGGGTTATTTATGCAAATCCAGCTTATTCCACATAAATAAGACATGTGTCTTAAGCCAGTTATTGACCTGTGAACTTTTGTTGGATTTCTCTGGTTTTATTCAAGATTAAATGAATATTGGATGAAAGAATTTGGAAATGTATAATTTTACCTAGAGGATTACTAAGTGTTGATATGATTTAATGGATTTTAATTTGCCTAAGATGTTGATGCCACGGGGCTAAGATCTACATAAGTCCAATACATCTGTATAAATGTCTGTTCTACACAGTCTTATTCATTGTCTACAAGCATGCATGGAAGGCTGAGAGGCTAAGCAGTTACAGTGTGTCAAACTTTAGTGTAGTAAACATGAGCAGTGATGCTCTTATCATGAAGTGCTGAAACAAACGGAACAGACTTAGAAAAGATGGTTTCTCTGCGAGCATGTGTGTATGCGTGCATGGATCTTCTTTAAGCTAAACCCGTAAGCAAACTCTACATACAAAGAAAGCTAAATGCAGCTCAGTCATGGATTTGCATCGTACTCCTATCTCCATACTTCTGATTCTCTGCAGAAATACTATCTTTTAGGCAACATAACAAACATAAGCTAAGCTAGCAACCGCGGGAGCATCGCCAGGACCGCAGGTGCCTTGTCTCCATCAGAGCAATCAGCTAGCTGCAGTCTAGCCCTCAGACACTCTAGTCCTTTGCATCGCTATGGTCGTCCTGCCTCTTCAGTCACTTGAATGTTTTCAATTGTGAGTGTAACACTTAACAAGCAAATACTTGTATCTGCTTAAGGTCTGTTCTATTAGATTGTGAATTCAACAGTGACAGGATTTGTTCATGGATGTATCTCTAGATTCTGAGATAGAATGAAGATTATCATTTATAATTTAGCTTTAATTGATATAAATTCTGCATTTGATTTCTAATTTACTTACTCCCATTTCTAGTCTCCTTTCTCTCTTTTTTAAAATTAGTTTTCTACTTACTATACAAATCTTAAAATCAATGTTTAATTGATGCTAATAATATTATCATAAATATCAATTATATAAATAAATAACCATTCTTTTTATGTATAAATCATATTTATGCAGATATTTCACACATATATACTTAAACTCTGTTTAATTTTCATAAATTTATATCTATCAAATATTTATTACTATCTATTTCAAAATATTTTATATTTTTATTGTTACATTTTTAAGAGTCATGAGTAATTTAGAAATATGGTGTTTCATTGAGTGGAATTTGAGAAATTTTTAGTGATTTTTTTTAAAGTTTTTGTATTTTACCCTGGAGAACAAGTTGGAGAAAACAGTCTTTTTTATATAGTTCTTTTTGTTTGAAATGCTCTCAGCATTTTTTTTGATATGTCAACAATATTTACAGTTATTTTGTGAATCCTTGAAAACAATTATATTACATAGTGAGTTTGTGAAGTCTGTGTGCATACATTATGTGAGTTTACTGAGCGAGCCACATGATACTCTCTAATAGATTGTTTCTTATATTTTTCCATCCAATAACTATAAAGGTACAGAAATTGTCCTTTCAATTCTGTTGTAGATTCACATATTTATCAAATATATTTTTCTTTGTCATAAAGAAGTGTCATTTGCTTATTTGTAATTATGCTTCTGCTTTAAAGCCTTCTCTGACTTCTGAGGAGAATCTTCAGCTTCTTAGGCACTGCCATTTTATATACTTTGTATTCGTTTCCCTTCCAAAAGTTCTGTATCCAGTGTACGTAGGTTCTCCAAATTTCTGTTAGGTTGATGATACCGTTTCTTCCACCATTAATTCAGCTGTTGATTTATTTTTTCAGGACAGTATAATCTTCATTTTCTTTTCATATAATTATTGGCAAGGATTTTCATCAATTTTCTTCCATTTCTATATCTTTTATAATCTAACTATTTTTTCTAGTTTTTCAGTATTATCTTGTTGATACATTTTCTATTTATCCTATTATAGAATAATGCTTTATAATACTTGGTTAATTAGATTTACCCTAAATCATGTATGAAAATTACTTAGGCAATTCAAAGACATTAAAATGCTACAATTCAACTTATTTTATATATATATGGGAATGCCTTTCTGTATGCTGTGAATATAAATCTTTAAATAAAGGAGCTGTTTTGGGCCATGACAGGCACCACAGAAGAAGTAGGAGGAGAAATCACAGCATATGTAGGAGAAGAAGGGTGGAGTCACAGGCAGACCGAGCCAGCTGCCCAAGGAACAACATGTAAGGAACACAAGTGAGCTATGGGACATCTGGCAAATAGATTAATAGAAATGGGTTGATTTAAGATGCAAGAGCTAGCTAACAATGTGCCTGAGCCATAGGCCAAACAGCATAAAGTTAATATAAGCATCTGAGTCATTTCTGCAGGCCTAATTGGTGGCGGGTAGCTATGGGTCTGGCGCAGCAGGTCTGTGGGTCTGGACCTCTGGCCGCCAGCAGGTCATTGTACAAAGAAAGCGTGGCATCAGGCCGGTTCCTGAAATCTCATAGAAGACTCAGTAGCATGTGATTGATTTTAGATTTTTGTTTGTTTTGAACAAAAAGGAAACAAAGACGGTTTCTGGTAGCAGCATTTTCTTGGGTGTGCTCTGTTTGCTGGCCACAAACAGGGATGCGGTCCCTTTAAGAGAACTTACTGATTCAGCTTCCTTGGAAAAAACTATGCAGCTCTTTAAGAGAGTGTATTTTAAAAACTCTTATGGTTAGAAGATGATTAAGGATTCACAATAAAACAGATTCAGATGAAAAGAAAAACCTATAAATGGGTTACAATATGTGTAAAAGGTATATAGGCTTCAGAGAGATTAGAAAGAGGATAGAGTCTTTAAAAAGAAAAACAGAGGAATAAAAATATAAAAAGCCACATAAAGATGGAAAATAGACACAAAATCTGGATTTTGGTTGTTATTGTGTTTTCTTTTAACTTTTTTAGCTGTTAATGAGCTAACTGCAGAAAGACAATGGATTGCAAATGCAAAGGCTACTAAGTTAAACAAGAATATATATTTTAAAGGTATTTTTGATTTTGAAATTTATATCTAAGGATTTATTGCTTTGGAAGAGTTCTGCTTTTGTTTCCACAGAAGATGAGAACCTGTGGATTGCTTCCAGGCAAATATGGTTTCATCAACCAAGACCCCCTGAAAAAATCTCTGATGGGAAGAGATGGCTGTATCAGCTTCAAGACTGCAGATTATGATCCAGTCTCAACAATCCTCGAGATTTTCAATGCCCCTAAATCAGCAGGAAGTAGTAATAGAAAACTACGCCCAAATTCCCCAAATATTGTCTCTAAATGTTATTTTGCATTATAAATGGTTGATGGTCTAAGAAGAAAAAGGAGATATGGTATATAAATGATTTTTTAAAAAATTAGATTATTGAATTTACTTAGATCAGGAAATCAGCTGTTAATCTCAAAATGTTTTACATTGGTATAGATTTTGGTTTATTGATACAAATTTAAGGTCAATTCTCTTATGCTGTATGTATTTTTCTACTCTTGTTTAAGATTGGATGTTTATGTAACTGATTTAAAATTGTAATGTATAATTAAGAAATGCATGTCAGTTAGATTTTAGATATACAAAGATATATTTCAATTAGGTAGGTAATCTTCAAATACTTCTAAGACCTACAGAATATGGCATTTAAAATATTTTAAGAACTTAGACTTTTCTAGACAGAGAGACAGGTCTGCTCCTGACAGCACCAATCTACTTCAAGAAAAAAATGGGCATTGAAGAAACTCCATATAAACTCTATTTGTGGCAATGGTTAGCCAATGGACATGAACCTGTTCTTATATTAACTGCTTGACAGTATGCTGTTAGAAGTGGACATGCAGGTTCCATAGGAAGGTGACCTCTGAACTTTGGCAGAACAAGCCTAGATGGTCATTCAGGTTCCTGCTTTACTGAGAAAACTGTCAGACATTCTTCAGGACTTGAGGAGAAGCAACTGATGAACTGTGCCAAAATGGGCAGAGCAGACTTACTGCTTCACTGAAATGAAAAGTGACTCTGACCCTGTAGGCTGAAGATGGATGCCCCAACTTTATAAAACTTTGGGTGACTGTCCAGGCAGATAGGTGTCATCTCTGTCCTTTCTAGATTTTAGAAGTCTCTTGTACTTCTGGTTTACTGGGTAAATATATCCTTCTGTGGTCTTTGATATAGTTGAAGATTAGATAGTTATAGGTACACTTTTTTCTTAGACATTTGAAAGGTATATTAGATATGAAACTTTAGATTCATAAAGATAAGGGAGATGATAAGAGTATTTTCTTAATTTTGCTAAATACAAATAGACTAGATATTATAACTGTAATTCTTGCTTGATGGCTATTTTGTTATATGTAATTTTGCTATGTTAAAATTGAAACCTTCCTTTTTGATTAGACAGAAAGGGGGAAGTGATGTGTGAATGCCTTTCTGTATGCTGTGAATATCAATCTTTAAATAAAGAAGCTGTTTTGGGCCATGACAGGCACCATGGAAGAAGTATGAGGAGAAATCAGAGCATAGGTATAAGAGAAGAAGGGCGGAGTCACAGGCCGATTGAGCCAGCTGCCCAAGGAACAACATGTAGGAACACAGGTGAGCCACGGACCATATGGAAGACAGACTAATAGAAATGGGTTGATTTAAGATGTAAGAGCTAGCTAACAATGAATGTGCCTGAGCCATAGGCCAGACAGCATAAAGTTAATATAAGCGTCTCAGACATTTCTAAGGGCCTGAGCAGCAGCAGTGGAGGGCTGCTAAGGGTCTGACATGGCAGGTCTGTGGGTCTGGGCCTCTGGCCGCCCAGGACCAAAAAACCCCACTGCTACAACATATCATTATTAAAAATCTTCCTGATTTTGAATTAAGAGAGAAATGACTATGGGAAAGTTTGGTAAATTTGTAGTTTAAACTCGTTACTTTATCAACAAAGAGTGCAAGTAATTTTATGTCAACCTAATACAAGCTAGAGTAATTTGGAAAGAAGGGATATCAACTTAGAAAATGCTCCTGCGGATTTGCCTGTGGGAAAGCTTATGGTGGGTTATCATAGTTGTTGATTGATGTGAGAATTTAAAGCTCACTGAGGTATCACCAACCTTGTACTCCTAGGTGTTATAAGAAAACAGGATGAGAAAGTCAAGAGGAGCAAGCCCATGAGAAGCACACTCCATGGCTTATGCTTCCGTTCTTTGCTCCAGGTTTCTGCCTTGAGCTCCAGACATGACTGCTTTCATTAACAGATTCTGACCTAGAAATGTAAGCTGAAATAAGTCCCTTTCTCTGTGCTCTTAGTCAGGGTGTTTTATCCCAGTGGTGGAAATCTATCTACAACAAACAGTTAGAGATATTATAAAGATGAAATATTCTAGATTCTCCTAAACACATAAACAAATCAGAGCATTGTCAAAAATGATATTCCTTTAAGTGAAATTTCTACGAAACGTGAACAGATTTTGAGTTTCATTTGTATATTATTTCTGCATTTCCATGACTCTGGTATCTAGGTCTTGCCCAAGTAAATATGCTGTATGCTTTTAAAAGCAGGCTGAATGAATCCATAATGGCGAAATAGTGAGTGACCAAGAAATAGCATCAAGCTGAACAAACAAGGAGCAAAGAATTTCATTAGAGTTCAAACTGCAGTAAATGCAATTAAATGAATTTGAGCTAAAATAGCAAAAACATGATGAATGTAGTTAAAATTAAGTCTAACTTTTTAAAGTCAGCACAATAAAAACAGAACCTGAACATTTGAATTCATTAGGATGGAATCAAATTTTACATCAAAGTAAAAGTGTGAGTCATTAGAATATTGAGATGGTAGAACTGACTGCACAAGAAATCGGATAGTGTATTCAAAGGACTTCATTATTTTAAGGCTATAAAAATATTTGTCTTCAGACCAAAATTATAAAGATATTAAATTCAAAGAACAAAATCAAATACCTTTGGGGGATTGGGAAGTTTAGGAATTAGAAATTCCTGGCTTTCCTTTTTCATAAAAATGAGGTGCATTCTTTCATTTTTCTTTTCATCTAACAGCAGTTGAGCCACGTCTGCCAAGTAAAGAACAGTGAGCTTGCTCCATGTAAGATTGTCCCCTTTTATCTCCTCAGAGACTGACCATATTATTTTGTGATAAGACAAAAAGCAAAGAATACCCAAGCTACAAACCATAACCCATGAACATCTTGGGATTACAAGAAATTTAAGAGAGACATCCAGAGATTCCCCTAAGAAAAGAAAATAGAGACCATCACCTTAGCAAATTGGGGTCATAATGGGCTGCAACCAAGAAGAGTTGGGAATAAGTCTTGAAAGAATGAGATGGTTGAGTGAGAGGAGCAAAGAGGGAGATGGAATAAGATGGATATCTCGATAGACGAAGTCAAAGTGGGGTTGGAAAGAGACTGGGTGCTAGGGAAATGTCCAGGAACTCGCAGAAAGTCCCTGGCCAAATCTCCAAACAATGGTGGAGGGAGGTGCCTAAATGGGATTTCCCCTATAATCAAATGAGTAAACACCCTAGGTCTCATCACAGAACCTACATCCAACCGGGAACGAAGGTAGAGGCAGAGATCCATGGCTGAGCACTGGGCAGAGCTCCTGGTCCAGCTGAGAGCAGGGGAGAAGAGTCCGTATGAGCAGAGAGATAGGGATGATGAAGAAGGTTCCCATGGTGATGGCTGGTTGGACCTCTGAGGAGCTCACTGAATCGGGAATTGTCACTAGAGATCCATCTGGAGGGGGAGCTGTGCCCTCCGTGGGTGGGCAGCTTTCGACTGGCATGAGCAGTGTGTGGAACCAAGATTGGTAGGATCAGACTGTGTTCTTGTTCAAGGGCTGGCACCTTGGAGCACATTCCCTCTAGAGCATTGACTTTTGGATGAGTGAACTGGACTTGCCTGGAGTAGATCTGCCATACTGGGCTGGCCCCTCCTTGGGACTTCTTGCCCTTTTGGGGGAGGGGATGGATAGATGAGGGGGCGGGGTGAGGCTAAGGGCTGTCTGGTAGGGATTGGGAGGAAGGAGCAGAGGGAGAGCAGGGGATATATTGATGGAGATGACTTTTTTAATGAAAATTAAATTAAATTAAATTAAAAAAGAAAATTCTTTTTACTTCAACCCTCAACTCTACATATTAAGTGTCTTGATTCGTTGATATTTTAAAGAAAATTATTTAATATATTCCTTCTATAGATTCTAAGTAAGAGCTTTAATTTTCTCTGATTGTGATTATTGAATCTTATTTAAAATTAAAATTGAGAAGTGAAGGTCAATAACATAGGAAGAGAAAAGAAAAATAAGGGTGAGAAAGATCAAAAGATATTGTCTCAAGTGCCATCGTGAAAGTCCATCATTTTGTGCAAATAAGAAACACTAATAAAATTTAAAGTTTTAATTTTTTTGTCTTTGGCTTGTTTATTTTGACATTATGCAATAAAATGTGTTCTTCCTATTGTTTATTATTTTCATATTACTTCTGCTTATTCAATTATACTTGCAATGTTAGAATAAATTTTTTTTGAAAAATATGCCAATGAGGAGGATGATGGTGCTGATGAAGTTCTTATTGCTCATCACAAGATTTTCTAATTATTGAACAGTACACAGTACACACTAGAAATAGCTCCTACATTCACCCCAAATCTCTTTCCATGCTACTTCAGTCTCCATCCAAAGCATTTAAATCGTATTAATTTTAGTTTGCTTCATATGTGTGTTGCTTCTGGTAGAAGCCGTAAATTTGATGCTAAATATTTGTGAAATGTGACTTAGTCACATAAAACTACTTTTAAAATCATTGTTGACTGCATTGAGAATGCATAGCAGTTAACTCTAAATACATTGTCATTTTATTTATGTGTAGGAATCAGAATATTAAGAGGGGCAATGCAATTGTCTGAATAATTGAAAAATTTCTCAATAATTAAAATTAGTTTAAATCAAACTCCTTTAAACACTACTTGAAATATTTATTGGCTCATTTGTGTAAATAATATGCTGGTTTAGGAGACATTTTAATTTTAAAGCAATAAATCATTAGTTTTCCCCCAACAAACTGTTTATATTACTCAAATGAACTATGACACAAATGCACCAATTATAATAAAATGATTATCAAGCAAATTCACTGCCTTTTGTTTTTAACAAACCATAAAACTGCGACTGATCAGAAAGCAGCAGGGGAAGCGAAGGAGCAGGATTTCCTGGTGTTCCCCCTCTCAGGACAGGCCCTCTAGTCGATCAACGCTCAACTCCGAACAAATCTCTGCATGTGTGACATGGAAAGTACGAGTCCAGGTGAGAGAATTGACATTATCAGTAGTTCTGCTCTGTTTAGAAGTGTTTGCTGAAAGTGTTCAGTTAATGAAAAGGGAAGAAAGAACAGGCAACAATGTCCAATATTTTGTGAAGTGAAACGAATGAGAAGCTGTGCATGTTCTGTCTCAGAGGCTCTTTGTTAGTGTTAGCAAATGGTCGTTTATGCAAATTTTGCACCAATTTCTGACACAATTAAATCATTCTCAATGTGATTTACTCTCCAAGTGCCTTTTTATCATTCTAAATCTAAGTGACTTTTGTGTTTGTTTCTACAGACTAGAGAGTTTGCCAAGGATGCATAGAATTCTTTCCTGTGTAACCTGTACAGAATATCTTAAAAGCAAAGGAAATCCTTCTACAGTGCCTGTAAAATTCATCTGTGGATATTAGCATTGGGAAAGTGATGAGCCTGAGAGGAAGAGATCCAAGTTTGTTTGCAAGAAGGCTACATCCTAAAATTTTTGCAAAACAGTGTATTTCATTTGCTCATCTTCTAATTAAATATAGAATTAGTCTCATAATTAATTTTAAATTTATACTTGGCATTTTAATTTTGAAATTAGGGCACAAGTTACAGTCAACATAACTAAAGAAAATGATTTATATAAAGGTGTGTATTTTATAAAATTAATTTTGAAAATTAAAAGATTATGCAACATTTGAATTATTAAATTGAATGCTATACAATTTTAACTTAAAATAAAAGCAATCTCAGTAAAATATGGTTACATATTATATTTTTATAAATACAGTCACATATTATATTTTATGTATATGGGTTACTTTTTAAACAATAGATTTTAGCATCAAAATACATCTCAAAATTTAGTGAAAATGAAGATATAGCATACAAATTTATGGGGCACAGTGAAGCAGTCATTGTAGCATTAAGTACCTATCTCAAAAATTTTGAGATATCTCAAGTTACTAAAGATAATACATCATATGCCTTGGAAAAATAAACAACAACAAAAACTATAAAATATTAGACAGGAAAGAATAATCAAAGCGCTATAAATTAAAAACAATTATTGTTTCTTGTCTTAAAATTTAAATAATTTCAGATGACTATGGTATACTGTAGGGGTATTGTGTTGTCTCATGGTAAATAATTGTCCCACCCACTGGTTTAATAAAAAGAACTGATTGGCCAAAGGCAGGCAGGAAGTGTAGGTGGGGCTACCAGACTAAGAAAATCTCTGAGAACAGAATGCCAGACAGAGCACCAGAGAGAAGCTGCAGGATGCAGAGGACAACTATGCTGCTCTAAAGAAAGGTACCGAGCCTCATGGCTGAACAAGAGACATGGGTTAGATGAAGGGTAGAGAGCTAGCAAGTGATATGCCTGGGCCTGAGGCTGATCAGCCAAAAACTAATGAAAACGTCTGTGTGTCTCTGTAGGACTGTGGGACTGCGGGATTGCGGGTCTGTGGGTCTGTGGGCCTAGACCTTGAGGTTAGGCCAGAATGTCGGGGCCAGAAACCTCGTACTACAGTATACTGTTGGTTATATTATATTATATCAATCTATGGACTTAGGAAAGTTTCCAGGTTAGTATCTTAGGCTGGCGACAATTGTTGTTCAACACAGACCCTGTCCTAGATGCCATTTTGTTGAATATGTTCTACTTTATTTCAATTTTTATTTTCTCAGTAATCCATATATTATTCAATAATGTGTTTTAGTCAACAAGAGTTTACTACTTACTATGACTTCTATTTTTTTAATATATCTATTTTGATGAGAAAAATGAATGGTATTATTTGTTTTCTATTTTTGTTGAAACTTGCTTTATATTCTAGTATGTGGTGAATTTTGGAGAAAATTCCATGGACTGTTAATAAAAATGTATATTATTTAGTATTGGGGTGAAATGTTCTATAGATATCTGCTAAGTCACTTGTTTCATCCTGTATATACACTGTATATTGTATTATGATATAATGCTTCTCTGTGCTTTTTTCTGAATGACATGTCTATTGCCGAGAATGGGAATACAAATCATTCACTATCACTGTGCTGGTGTTAATCTGTAGCTTTTGATATCATTATTTGTTTTAAGTAACTTAATATTCCTGTGTTGCTTATGTGTATGTTTACAATTGTAATGTCCTCCTGAAATTCTTCTGTTATTACATATAAAATGATCATCTTTATTTCTTCTGACTTGTTTAAAGTTAAAGTAGTTTTATACATTAGAATACCTCTTATACTACCAACTATTGCATTCTATTATAATTCACTTTATTGTGTGATTGCTAAGAGAATAAAAACAATAGGAAGTTCAAAGAAGTCTATGTCTAACAGCCGTAAATCTTCTGCAAATACTTATGCTCATGATACACAACTTTGAAAGCATTCTTATTATGTGTATGTTTTCATAAATAACAATTTGTTCTAAATTTTGGTCAAACTTATTTATTTTAGAGCAAATAATGCATGTAAATTAATTATTAATGCTACAATGTACAAAATGGTTGTATTTTGTACTATTTATAAAAATGCGAAGTATGTATTTCCATTTTCATCTTAAATCATTATTTCAGTGTGTTTTATGAAAGGTGCTTTGTTATATCACAATGACACTTGACATAGTTTCAGGCTTCTACTTTAGAATATTCTTTTCACATGCACGTTATATGAATGCAATGACATGAAATTAAAGAAGTAAAAATGGTTATTACTATCACAATTTAATTTGTTATTCATATATATATAAAGCAAAGGTTATGTGTGTGTTAAAAATAAGCACGGATTACAATATTAGCTGCTTTTAGGCATTCAGTCTGATATAATTATCTTTTTGATGAATAGAAGATATTCATATTTATGTGATCCTTATTTATATTTTTGTTATATTTTAATTAACAATCTTTCTTTTCCTACCTATTTGCCTCTCCAAAATAGTTTTCTAAGTATACACAAGTGGTGATTTATGGAATGGGGGATAGCTTAATATATACGACTTGAAGTAGAGGAGCAAATAACAGAAGTAAAAAAAGTTTAAAAGTAGGTAAGAATTGGAAATAAGGGAGGAGGTGGGGAAAGGGTTAAGAAAAACGAAGAATGCATAAAATCTTAAGAAAACCTAGTATGTTATATGTCTATTGAAATATATAATTAGAAAAAAAGAATATGAAGTTAGTACATGGATAAATAAAAAGCTCCATCTAGAAGTCAAAGTTTATTGAACAAAAAATATTTAGGCCCAATGTTGAAATGAGTTCTATGAACTCTTTCTAAGGAGAAACCAGACATCCCCAAAACATCATGTTATTGTCCATGCGCTTCCTTTTTGAACAGATAAGATGATACAATCTTCTTGCCATAGGTTCCATACACTTGGGTTGTAAAAATGAGGGAAATGAAGTTAAATATGACCCCATTAAAATTTCTTCCCTGTCAATAGACCTCTGTGCCAGAATGAGCTATGCATGTACTTGCTTGGGTAGAAAAAATTATGAATGTTTCCAACAAGATGTGCAATACATAACCTACACAATTTTCTTGTTTGGCATGATAAACATTCATTGTAATAATGGCATGACCATTATAGAGTGACAAAGCACTTTCTGCTTCTATTTGAATCTCATTCCATAAGAGGAAACTTATGCATAGTAGTGAAAATATGAAGAATACATTGCTATGGAGATCATATTCCTTAAGGAAGTACCTATTGTTATTGTTTCCTGTTCACACATGGTGTCAAACTTCATTCTAAACACAGATGCACCCATAGATTAGTACTTCTCTCAGTTTTCATTAGGGAAGCTTCTTTCTTTTTTGCAATGGATTGTACTTAATGCTGAGTCTTTCCACTTGTCAAAATATATGGAATAATTGACTCTAGAGTGCTTAGCCTTAAATGAGGTATATAATGTACATAGTAATTCTTTCTTTTTCAGGCCACAAACTCACAAGTAATGACACCAAGACTTTTTATTAATTATGAAAGCTTGGTCCTTAGCTTAAGCTTGTCTCCAACTAGCTCTTATAACTTAAATTAACATGTGTCTGCCACATGGCTATTTTACATCTGTTCTATTTTGTAACTGCAATGTGATCCTCATCTCACTGGTTTCTGTACACATAGAATTATTTCCTCTTTCTATCTCTCCTCAAAAATCCTACCTATTCTATCCAATCTAGCTATTGGCCATATAGCTATTCATTAAACCAATAAGAAGGTGCCTTGGCATAGATACATCTTCACAGTGTAGAAAACGATTATTCTACAACATTTCCTTCTTTTTGTCTACATAAAAATGAAAAGTTTTAACTTTAACATAGTAAAACTATATAAATAAAATCAATTAGAAACTAAAATCTGAACATGATACTGTGACTACACTCAGAAACTCACTGCACCTGTGGTTATCCCTACTCCTCACTAATGATCTATAAGGAAAAACAAACAAAACAATGAAAATATGATTATATTGTTAATAGGAAGAGTTTTACATTTCAACAGGAGAAGGGAGGCATGAGAAAGCATGACAAATGTTTATAACTCTCCAAACTCAGTACATACATGTATAAAATCATCAATGAATAAAATGAAAATAGATTTTATTGATAAGACACAATAAATCTAACAAATTTACTGTTCTAAGTTTCTAAGAAAAATTAAAGAGTTAGTTTGCCCTTATAGTATCATCCAACAAATTATTTGATTAAAATAAAAGCACATACTAGATTTTTAGTACTGCTCTCAAAACAAACATTATTTTTTCTTGTAAATGATAAAAAAATTGTCAGATATAACCTATGTCCAGAGTTTTGTAACTTTAAGAAATAAGTCTGAATAGCACCAAGAATTTCATACAATGGGGAAAAATGCACAGGCAAGCAAGAGATACAAAATATTTTAGATACATAACAGATTTTTGTTAAAAAGCAAATACTTCCTGATAAGAAAATATTTTATAGTAAATTAGTTTTGCCTTAAATTAAAGAATTGCATTAAAAATAGAGAAAAATTGGGACAAACCAAAAGGCTAAATATGTCACAAACAGGATTTGGAAGTTAACTTACAAAGACTTGGATGCATGTAATGCAGGTAAGGGACATGAATCATGTAAGAGGATATGAAGCTAGTTGATTTTTAAAACTTTGATAAAATGTTTTGGAGGAGTGGTAAATAAGTGCGTAAAAGATATTCAATAATGAAAGTGAAAAATAAAATGGAAAGTTCCACAGCTTCAGATACTGTCCTGTCTAGGATTTAACTGAGTTGTATAAACTTTAGGTTTGATTAATTTCAGTGTGTAATCATTTTTGCAAGTTATTGACAGTAAAGTTTTTTTTTTCTTTTTATCGAAATAGGTTATTCTCTCATCCCATATATTCCATCTCCAGTTTTCCTTGCTCTATTCCTTCCAGGCTCCCCATATCTCCATTTCCTTCTCCTGCATATCCTCTACTCCTATATTTCCCTCTAGAAAGAATCAGGTTTTCAAAAGACAACATCCATACTCAACAAAACATGATATAATAAGACAAGGCAAAAGCCGTCATATCAAGGCTGAACAAGGCAATCCAAAGGAGGAAAAGAGTCTGAAGAGCAGGCAAGCATCAGAGAGACACCCACTTTCCCTGTTAGAACCATAAAACCACCAAGGAAACAGTCATAACATAAATACACACACACACACACACACACACACACACACACACACACACACACACACACACACACACACACACACACACACACACTGGCACAGAAGCCTGCAAGTCCCAGGCTTGCCACCTCAGTCTCTGTGAGCCCATGAGCCCTGCTTATTTGATAGAGTAAGTCATGTTCTCCTGATATCATATCTTCCTTCAAGCTCCTACAAACTTTCCTCACCATAGGTGAGATTTTTCAGAGCTCTGAGGGGGAGGGACTTGATAGGAATCTCCAATTTAGACTCCTCCCCCACCTCCCTCTCTCCATAAGGTCTGGCTGTGGGTCTCTGCACCTGTTCCCATCTACTGTCCCAGGAAGCCTTTCTGGTGACATCTAGACAAGGCACTGAACTATGAGTAAAGCAGATAAACTTTTAATAAAAAATAAAGTTATCTTATACAAATGTTTGTGTTAAAAACACTTGTTGAAGTACCAAAGGTTTTGTTTTGTCACTATGACTTATTATTTTTGAGTTCTTGTTCAATCCTATGCTCCCTTTTTTGTTTTAATTCTACTTTATTTCTTTGAACTCCACGTCCAACACCTAGAGCTCAGGATAAAATCATCTGGGTTCCAAATGGCTTGAGCAAGCACACTCTTCCATATCTGTTATTTGCAGGGCACATAGCCCTTCTATTAAGCTATCTAATTTTCTTGTGTGTGTGTGTGTGTGTGTGTGTGTGTGTGTGTGTGTGTGTGTGTGTGTGTGTGTGTATGTGTGTGTGTGCATGCATGTGTAAACTATGAAATCTCCAAGATATTTAAGTTTCCACTACAACTTAGGTTTTGCCTTCAGAATCCCACACAATGGGGGCTCTTGATACTCAGAGTCATCAGTCATCAGTTTTATAGAACTTTGGCACCTGCCTCTGTGATACACCCATTTTGTCCTTGTCATGCCTGTGTATCTAGTACCACATGGATAATGTTGCTATTTTAAGATTGTGAGAGCAGAGAAACGGTGGCTTTTATGTGTCCAGGTGGTTGGTTTTGAACATGGAACAACTTAGTGCCATTCTTAGTTGAGGCTCTCTCCTTTCAAATTAATTTATATTTTCCCAATATAGGTTCTTGATAACCAAGAACTTCCAAACTGAAAATATGAATAGTCCCTCTTTGTGGATATCATGATCTTAATCATAAAAAAAATCCAGAGACTCTATAGAAAGATACTACAATTCAAAACAAATACATCAGATTAAAAAAAAAATCAACACTTAAAATCAATAGTGTTATTATGTGCTTGTAGCAAACAACCTAAATTGGATTACAGGAAAATAATGGTGCCAGGTAGTGGGTATGGTCTACCTATAATTCTATAATTCCAGCATTCAGTAGGCAGAGACAGATGGATTTCTGTAAATTTGTCTTGTCTACAGAGTGATTTCCAGGGCAGCCAGGGATATTACACACAGAGACCCTGTCTTAAATAAACAAAAAGAAAAAAAAGAGAAAATCTCAATTTTAATAGTTGGTACTATTAAAAATATTCATACTTTCCAAAGCAATCTGCAGATTCATTTGAATCACCAGTACAACACAAGTGACATTCTTTTATAATGAGGAGAAAGGCAAGCCTAAAATTTATGTGGAACACAAATGGAATAATCTTTTGGGATGTGTGTGTCCGTGTGTGTGTGCGTGTGTGCGTGTGTGTGTGTGTGTGTGTGTGTGTGTGTGTGTGTGTGTGTGTGTGCATGTGTGTGTGTGTCTGTGTCTGTGTGTAAGTTTAGTGGAGAAGGGGACCAAAGAACTCAAAGACTAAGGAACAGACCAATTCAACATTATTTTATTTAAATATAAGGGTATCAAGAAATCTTCAAGTCTAATCAATTAATGTGTGTAGGATATTTTATTCTTAAAAATATATTACTATATTTATTATGTATTTCATGAGTAAAAGTTGTCTCAAATCTTAGAGAAGACACTTCAGTATATTAGTAGGGGATTTGCCAATGAATCTTCAGTAAATTACTTTTGTACTTCCACAAGTACACATTTTATATAATTTTATAATACTCACCTCAATTATTTCTGAAGAAATCAGAGTTGAACTTGAAAGTTGCTTTTCATAAAGAAAATACAACTGAACTCTAAACTGAATTTAGTAGGAATTTTTCTATTTAGTAGTAGTATATTTGTATTATTTTATATATTATGCAATATCATATCAAGTATATTAATTATTTAATTTAAAATATTGCATTATATGTTACATTTTTATAGATTTGTTTTATATATAATATATTGTATATACTATATTAGCATAAAATTTATCAAATATATTATGTTAAAATATATATTAAATTGATGTATGTAAGATGGTAAATTATTATAAATATTTAAATGGTATATTTATAATGGAATTGTGATATAGCTAAGGCATAGTACAAATAAGCAGTTACAGAGAAAAAGCAGAAATAAGCAAATACAGGAACAAATCAAAATGTACTGTTTTGTGAGCAGAGGTAGTCATTTACCTTTTTACAAAATCTTGACCCAATGTGAATTTGGTTTCATGGGTTTGCCATGAAAATTTGCAAAGATATTTTAAAACGTGGCCAAATGCAATTATTAAGGTAACTGACATTAGCAAGATAAATCTTTGCAAAAAATGGTTGATAGACTGCTCTTCTTTAATAAGGCAAAAACTTGCTTTTGTAAGTTGAATTTGTTTCTAATGGATCTGTTTGTGTTGTAGTTCTTGCCTGGCTGTAATAATTACATTTATCTTCACTACTTAATAAAATAGCATTCTGTTCCTAGAATAAATCAATTGTGTATGATTGTATCACATTTTTTTGTAAAATTGATGTATTAAAACACAATTAAACCATCTCATTAAAATTCATTGAAATATAATCCTGTACAAAATGATATAGAAATATTTATATACATGGTGACCTTTAATATTTTTCAAATAGGAAACAAAAACAGTGTGTTGTTAGTATCACAGTTTAGGTTTTTAGCTTTGAGCACTACTTTCTGGTCACAAACTGTAATCATAAGATTGTTTTGATTTATGATTCAAACTTTGTAACAGGGTGGAACATTCTAGAAAAAAAGATTAAATTGCTACACTATAAACTTTTATAAAAAACATTTTAAAAAGACAATAGATTTTCTGAGGAAGCAAATGTAGGAACTAGTTCATTGTGTAAGTTGTATTTAAGACTATGTTCCTCTATACTTTGTTGCTAGACTTGGTAAAATTAGATAATTGAAGATGGAGGGTCACAGAAAGCTAAGAGAGTAAAACTTAAATTTAATTAGCATACCTTAAAACTCTTAGCAATATACAGAAAATATTTCAGAATACAGTTTGACACTGCCTAGCAACTTCCATTCCAGGAATGCATATCTGTGTGTATTACGTATGTATGTAAGTATGAATGAAAAACAATTAAAAAGAGGCTATGAATTTGAAAGCGAAAAAGTAGGCATATACAGGAGTCTTGGATGGAAAGGAAGAAGTGAAGCAATGATGTCATTATATCATAATTTCAAGAAATTAAAAACCCAAATTCCTAGTATGTCAAAATGGAGAATATACAAAGACAGTGAGAAATGTGGTCCATCAAACAAGATCAGAGAGAAAATATACGTCATTCTATAGGCAGTGAGGACTAGCTTAGCTTCTCTGCTTTTCTCTGCTTTGTAAGTAAGAAGTTACATTTGATCTTGTATGGCAATGTATCTTACTTATTAATCAATGAACTGAACACTCAAAACTTTACTTATTTTTTCACTTATTTTTCTAACTTGCTATTGATTGACTTATTCTAATAAAGGATTGTTTATCCAGAAGTCCCAAGTTCTTTAAAAGATGGCAATGCTATTGCCTCCAGAGAAATCCAATACTTTCACAGTGGTAAGGAGCCAGGGATTTTTTTAAAAGAAGACCATTATTAGCCAAAAAAACTTTTTAATGCTAATAGAAGGTAAATAATGAAAACACTGGCTATACAACAATGTAGCTACACTCTAGGAACTCTTCTCAAAAGATAAGCAGTATTCCACTGTGTACAACTCTCCAGTAGATACAGATCTCTACTCATATGAAGGGAAATTTTTTATGTTTGAATCTGTGAGGTAATTAATTAAACTTTAGTTTGCTAATAGATTTTCCAATACTCTAGCCTCTCCACATGTGAGGTCAAACCTTCTTGAGTACATAATTGAAAGACCTAAACAGTAATTAAGAAGCAGAATCTTATCTATAATAAGCAAGGAAAAATTAAGCTGTTTTAATGTTTCCTTCTACGTTTCCAAACAAAAGATTGCAATGCACTGTTGAGGGTACTAGAACGAAGTTTTGTCTTATTTTTGTCTGTCTCCTGGATGCTCATGAACTTACCACATGATCAATTTAAACATTTGTATTACATGTTTTTAAACCTGTGTGCTACATGCTGAGCTTACAGGTTACAAATGGAATGTTCAGGCTTCCTGGCAGAACAAGCCGAGATGGTCATTCAGGTTTCTGCTTTACAGAGAAAACTGTCAGACATTCTTCAGGACTCGAGGAGAAGCAACTGATGAACTGTGCCAAAATGGGCAGAGCAGATTTCCTGCTTCACTGAAATGAAAAGAGACTCTGACCCTGTAGGCTGAAGATGGATGCCCCAACTTTATAAAGGAACTTTGGGTGACTGTCCCAGCAGATAGGTGTCATCTCTGTCCTTTCTAGATTTTAGAAGTCGCTTGCACTTCTGGTTTACTTGGGTAAATATATCCTTCTGTGGTCTTTGACGTAGTTAAAGATGAGATAGTTATAGGTACAGTTTTTCTTAGTCATTTGAAAGGTATATTAGATATGAAACTTTAGATTAACAAAGATAAGATAGATGATAGAGTATTTTCTTTAATTTTGCTAAATACAAATAGACTAGATATTGTAACTGTAATTCTTGCTTGATAGCTATTTTGTTATATGTAATTTTGCTATGTTAAAATTGAAACCTTCCTTTTTGATTAGACAGAAAGGGGGAAGTGATGTGGGAATACATTTATATATGCTGTGAATCTCAATCTCTAAATAAAGGAGCTGTTTTGGGCCATGACAGGCACCATAGAAAAAGTATGAGGAGAAATCAGAGCATAGGTAGGAGAAGCAGGGCAGAGTCAGAGGCAGATGGAGCTGAAGCCGCCCAAGGAGCAACATGTAAGGAACACAGGTGAGCCACGAGCCATGTGGCAGACAGATTAATAGAAATGGGTTGATTTAAGATGTAAGAGTAAGCTAGCAATGTGACTGAGCCATAGGCCAAACAGCATGAAGTTAATATAAGCATCTGAGTCATTTTGGGGGGCTTGGGCAGCAGGCCTCTAAGCGGTCTCGGGCAGCAGATCTGTGGGTCTCGGACCTCTGGCCGCCTGGGACCCAGAAACCCTACTACAACAGACAAGTTGCCTTTGAGATTGAATCTTAAGGGAGAATCATGCCATATGTTAATGTCACCCACTGAAATAATCAGACACATGGCAAATGCTAATGTAAAGTGACCAAACACACGAAGCAACAATAATTTAGATAAATAAGGAATTATTTGTGTTTGAGTTATTTGGGAAATAAAATCACATAAATACAGAACATTTAAAATATTGGTGATATTTTAAAAATTTGAAAATAATGGCCTTCTTCCTGAGGTCTGATTAACAGTGTACACAGGGAGACCCCCTAGATTCACTCCACAGCCAACAATGGTTCTGATTCTGTTGTGAGTTCTGGCAAGATGAGAGCTGCTATCCAGAGAAAAGGGTTTCCACTGACTGTGTATACTCAGTAAATACCAGGACTATAGAGAAGTGGCTATCGCAGAAAATCTATTTGGCATTTTAATAAAAACCTGGAGCCAGATATTGGGGAAAAGATGAAATATCAGAAAGATAGAGAAACAAGCCACAGAATTTCTCACCCAGCCAACTCCTCAGGCCTGTCTCCATAAATTGTCACCAAAGGCTCCCAGTCCTTAGACAGAAAGAAAAGTGTCAGGTGCAGATGACCTCCTCCCTTCTCTCTCTCTCCACACAACTCTCTCACTTCCTGGTTCAACTTTCCTAATGCTAGGATTAAATGTGTGTGCCAACACTGCTTGGCTCTGTTAGGCCTTGAACTCACAGAAATTCATATGTATCTGGATTTCTGCCTCCTGAGTGAAGGAATTAAAGATGGGACACCACTCCCTGAACTTTGTGGATTGGATTGGTGGGTGGTTCTGTCCCGTGATATTTCAGACTCTTTTTATTAAGTATACAATATAACATAACAAGTGGATAAAATAGTGACTAATTATTTCCAATTGCCTTAATAATATAACTCTAACAAACATTGCATGAGTGTACAAAATGTTGTTATACTCCTATCTTTGCAAATCTTTCACATATGGCCTCTTAATTTAGATGTCTTTCCTTTTGTCCATATGTTAAATATTAATGCAGATGTTTAGAAGAGATAGATTTCTTTTCTGCATGATAAAACAATTTAAAGCTATGAGGAATAGCACCACCAACAAGTACAACACAGAAAAGTAAATATAATACAACTCAAGCAAAAGAAAACTCCAAGCAGATCATAGATGATTATCTAGCAGAACAGATAGGAATTTAAAAAGCAATGATTTCAGACAAGAGGTAAGGCTTTCTGAAGTTTGTGAAAACTTCCTGTAATTTGACTACCATGCCAACTCCATAATTCCACTACTTGGGCACCCTCTTTGCTTTGACCTAAATTATACTGATATTCTGCTGGAGAGAAATGCAGACATCACCACAAGTACTCTAAAGACATGTCACGTTCCAATATCTTTTGAAAGAATTTGTTGAGGTCAATGTCAAGGGTTTGATTTTCTTTTGTCAAATGTGTTCTACTGTTCTTCAAATGTGTTCCGACTATTCTGATAAGGGTGGTCCTATGCTACACAATGAAACATTTCTTGCCCTTTGAGATTGGTTCCTAGACTGTAGCTACATTATTTTCTCATCAGTTTTTCACTATTTATTGATTATTAGCATTAAAATGTATCTGGATAACATGGCACTGTTCATCTTTAATGAGTGCATTATGTCTACTTTGAGAACTTCAAAGATAATTGTCATGTTAAGACATTTATTATCCAACTTAAAGGAATGAAACAAGAAGAAAATAATTATAGCAGACACCTGAGACAGCTGGTACCATAATTAGGAAATGAATCTATGTTAATGTTTAGTAAAATATATGAAACGAAAAACTGACATGCATTTCAAATAAAGAAATGCATCTCTAAGTAGAAAATAAATTCCTTTTGATGTTAAATTACAAAAAAAAAAAATCAGTAAAGGGCCATTGTGTATTGTAATGTCACTATATATGACCATAGATTTTTACAAAACTAAGAAAATATGTGCTTCAGGAAGATATTTTTAAGTGTATAAAAGCCTTAATTTAATTCCTAATTCATGGAACTTCTATTATAATGAAAAAATAAGTTATTGGGCTGCTTCATATTCTTTTCATTAAACATAGACATTTACCATTTTCAGATATTTTCCCATAAGTAATTTGTTGTCAAATCTAGGTCTTTCTGTTTTATGTGAAAGATTTGAAATGGATTTGCCCTTTAAAGACTGTAATACTGGGTGCCTAGTCTATGATGCTTTCTCATTAATTTTGTGCCATATATAGAAACACTATATTATCTCTCTTCTACTTCCCAACTCTTTCTTTTCTCTACTGTGCATCAAAGGTTCAGGGAAACATTCTGATATGCTAAATCCAGGGAAATTCAAAGCAAGTTCCTTCTCTGTGACATTTATTCTGCTCATTCTTGTTTATTAAAAATTGTTCCTTAATGCTACATGCCAGATGCAAGGGAGAAAAGCTTCTTAATTTGTTTTGACAAATTAAAATTTTGTTCTTGAATTCATGCCCAGATAAGATCATTAAACTTCCACGTGGAGGCAAGGTCACAATTATTTTCTTAGAGAAAAGGTTTACAAACATAGTTTTGAGTAGTTTTTTATTTAAAAACCCATAAAGCACAACAAAAAATAAGTAACATCAGTATGCTGGCTCTATCACAAATGTATCTAATTTTTCCCATTAAAGAATGTACTATAGAATATTTTTCTTCTCATTTACACTCAAACCACCAACATAAAAAGAATTTGGCTTTATAATAATACAGATAATATATAATCTAAAAATTGAAGTAACAACTGAAAATAAATAATAATAAAGATAGTTCTATCTAGTAATTAATAAAAAGTTACAACTATTTTGCTATAGTTAAAAATAGATTGACTCGATAATTACCTATTACTAGCAGTAAACATTTAGCTAACAACAATGAGTAGTTATGCCTTTTGTTAAGATTACATTGGTATATATTTATTTATATTTCTCACTATATATTTTTGCTATATAATACTATACCATGAAAGAGACAAGGGCTTTAAAATGTATGTTACATTTAGTTTTCTCATTGAAGACTTATATAAAAGAATAGATGTGACAGAAAGAGAATGTGATGCATCAAAGCTCTTTTTAATTCAAGGCTGTAACATTAGTTTAATACAAGGAATCCATGTTTAAGGAAGGAAGGAAGTGAAATTGTCTTCTTGTCTTCTCATATGTCTATAACATGTGAGTCCACACTCAACACACACACACACACACACACACACACACACACACACACACACACACACACACACACTCCAAAATGAATAAATAAAATAAATATTACTTTTCAGGAACATAATTTTGCAGAACTCATTATATCAAATATAAATAAAAACAATTATACTAAAGGTATCCTGTAATCCCAAAGTTGCATAGTAAATTAAGAGATCTTACATGGAAGTTGTTGTGTTTACATTTCTATAACCAAACCGTTACGCATATTTTGTTTTCCTGCCAAAAATAGTAACTCATTACCTTTGAATTAATGTTTAAGGTTTTATAAAGTATTTCTGAAAATTTGTGGTTAAAATCACATGGTAAAATAATCCCAAAAGTGCAATTTGAGGCACTTTACAAAGTAAGAAAAGTTTGTGAAGGCATTTGTTTGACAACTGGTCTTCTAAAGGAAATCTAGCTCCTGCATTTCCCCAGTGGGTGGAATGGATATGTCTAGTATGGTGAAGTTACTCAGTCATACTAAGTCACTCTATATGTGTGCTTTTACATGGATATTCAGCTACAACTCATCAGTAGCAAAAAAGATGCCTCCTACACTCTATTGACATGTGAATTAAAATTCCTAGATTTTAGGAAAGAGTATTTTGTATGTCTCTTTTAAAGCAAATAATTGTTCAAGATGCAACACCTTAAAAGCAAACACACATGAATGATTTCCCCTAAAGTGGAACCTATAACCTTTGTCTCCTTAAATTTACAACGATGTTGAGTTTGAATTTTCAACTTTCAATAGCTTAAAATCACCTTGAAAAAGATCCTCAGTTGAGTAATTCTCCATATTGGGTTGGTCTGTGTGTACAACTGGTAGGAGGGGCCATCTTCATTGTCAACATGTGGAAGGAGTCAAACCATTAATGGCAGAATTATCCTGTAGGCAGTGGGTGCTAAACCACGTGAAAGTAGACAATAAGGATCCACTTGTTTCTCTCTGCTTTTGAATATGAATGCCATATGATTATCTGCCTGAGTTACTGCCCTGACTTTCCCCTCAGTGATGGAATGTAACCAGGAATTATAAGCCAAATACAACCTTTCCTCCCCTATGGTGCTTTGGTTTGGTGTAAAGCTAAAATAACTTTGAATAATATTTTCCTGCTGAGTATGGCCAGAGCCTGTGGTTTGCTTTAAACCAACAGAATACTGTAAAAGTGGCCATATGGTTTCCTAGATGATGTTACATCATGGCATAATATTCTTTTTGTTAGAATTCTCCCCTGTTGGCATATTGATGCAATCTGTCACATTACAGCGTCCCATAGAGCAAGAAACAAAGGGTAACTGTGAGCTGTTACAGTCTTCCATACTTCCTGACGAGAATGTGAGTTCTTAAAGCAACTGTGTAAGCTTGAGAGAAGGCCATTTCCAGTCACTCTGGCAGATGAAAGTGCAACCTGCATAAACACTATTTGTAGACTTGGTGAGAAGCCCGCTAAGCTTCGTCCAGATTTCCATCTCAAAGAACATGTGAAGTTATAAATATACGTTGTTTTAGATCCTTCTGTTTGCTTGCCTAGAACTGTTAAACAAAAATTTCCTATCGTGTACTATATGAGCAATGCTATTTTAAGCATCCTAAGATAGTTTATTATTTAAATATCTGAAACTGATCGTAAAAGCACTAATCTCAGTTTACGGATAGGAAATCAAAGCAAGGTTAAATAACTTTTTCAAATTCATTGAACAAACAAATGACAAGGGTGGGATTTGAACCTGGTCAGCAGGGCTTTTACTTTTTCTTGTTAATGTTCAAACCATCTGTCCCATAGTTTTTCTGTGTCCACCATAATAAAACTGTTAGGGTAATTTAAACTATCTAAACAGGTTGTACAATGATTTATTTCTTTGAAAGTGTAATACTTTGCTTGTTGATGGGATGGATAATAATAGGTTTCTATGGTGTGCCACCTGAATTCTGCTGAGACATTTTTTTCAGAAAACATTTCCAGGAATTCTTGTGCTTCCTGGCAAGCATAACAAAACCAAGAAATAGGATGCCTTTAATTGGCTAGACAAGAGAAAATTAAGACTGGTTTCAGTCTGTCTGCAATCCATTGGTAATGTAGTCAGACAAAAAAAAAAATCTGCCAGAACACAGGCAAAGAATTATACAACTTTTTTGTGTGCCAACATTATGTAATCATCTGTCTGCTTTAACTATCAGAACCCATAATTTCAATTGCACAGTTACACTAAAAATACTGATATTCGCTGATATTGAAACAAAAAAACATATAAACGAAACTCTAACTTATTCTAAAATGTTAGTTTTGCTAGTTGAGCTAAAGAAATGAAAATTGATTTAAAGATACTTGTCATGTGTCTACAGCACTATAACATTTGAGACTAAGTTACAAATACAGTAATTATTTGCGTCCTATTCTAAACTACAAATTCAGAGAGAAGAAAACTGAAATCAGGATTTGTATATCATATAAGAAAACAATAAATTGAAGTTTTGTCCATACAACATTTTAGTTAGCCTTTTAAATTAGCAAGCAAAGTAATGGTTTTTGTCATGCATCTCCAGCAATATATGCCATTGTATTTTCTTACCCATCTCCCTACTGCAGTGCCCTCCCTAACCCTTCTGTCCAACCCCATCCCCTATTTCTAATTCTTGTTCTTGGTATGTGGACTCTATTGCATCCTTTGCTTCTCCAGTCCCCTCCATTTAAAATGGTAGTTCTCAACCTTCCTAATTCTACAACTCTTCAATATTGTTTCTTGTGTCGAGGTGATCCGCAACCATAAGGTTATTTTTGTTGCTACTTCACAACTGTAACTTTTGCTACTGTTATAAATTGTGGTGTAAGTGTTCCTGTTTTCTGATGGAGTGAAGTGGCCTCTGTAAAAGGGTCAGATCTTCCACAAAGAAGTTATAATCCTCATGTTGAGAACCACTTAGTAGTGTTCCTTGTCTTTTTCTTAGTTCTCTTTCTACTTTCAAGTCACACACACACACAGACACACAGACACACACACACAGATACACACACACACACACACACAGACACACAGACACACAGACACACAGACACACACATACACACACACACACACACACACACACACACACACACACACACACACACACACTTAAAAACAGATATTTAAAGTTAGGTTTTAATTAGTTTTCCTTACTACAGAGATCACTGGTTCCATCCATTTGTCTAATGTTTTCCCAATGTCACTAATGCTGATGGCTGAAATGCAATTTTCTGGTGAGTGTGTCTCACTAGTGAGGAATATTTCTTGACAATCACATATACTCAGCTTATTTTTTTTTTAATTTAGTTAACTAATCTGCATCTTCTTATTGGTTTGTTGAGCTTATTTGTTTTAAAATTGTTATTGAGGTCATTTTCCTAAATCTTCTATCTGTGTTTTTTGGTTGGTTTTTTTTGTTTGTTTGTTTGTTTGTTTGTTTGTTTTCTGGTTGGATGGAATATTGTTTGCTTTCTTTTTCCTCTAGTAGTAGAATAGATTTACAAGTTTACTGAGGTTGTCTTGATGGATTTCATCCTTACTTCTTAATTCTGTTGTTCTGATTCACCTCATGATACATCCCCCCCCCCCCCCCCGGGGCTTTCATGAGTGAGATTTTCTTTGTTCTCTCACAAGTATTCTTTAAAGTATGTTGGTTTCTTAATAAAAAAAATATTATTTCTTTTTAAAGGGAATTGTTCAAACTAAAATTTTGTAAATTAAGCAATGCCTGTAACCATGCACATACACTTTCATATGGTATCTTTAAATCGTAAACATTTATAAATTTGTTTGCTAAAAAACTTTCTTTTTTCTTTTTCTTCCTATTTTTGGAGAGAGGATGCACACAAGGGGGGGGGAACAGGATTAGAAAGACTGGGAAGTGAGTGTGCTCAGGGTTCATAACGTGAAATTCTCAAACAACTGATTAAATATTATTTTTAAAAAACCCTGATATGAATAAGTCTATTAAATTGTCACTTGCTCATTTTGCAAAGTTAGAATTTACCAACTACTCAAAATTTTTTAACTTAAATTATGAGAAAAAATAAAAGCAGAAACATAGATATTATCGAATGGCATCATTTATAGATACTACCTAATTGAAAATGAGACTGGTAAAAACTCCTTTTCTAAAACTTCCCATTTTGGTTTGTGAGTTTTGGAATTCCAGCAGTAAGGTATTGGGGAATATTTAGGAAACTTCTTAGTTTTAAGATTAAACTTTATGAATAAGTCACATGTGGAGACTTTAAAAACTTACAAGACGTGAGTTCAAAAACTTTAATCTGAATATACTTATTACCAATGTGCCAGTGCTGATGAGTAATCACAAGGAAACAGTGTTTTCTCAGCACAATAAGTCATATGAGCATTTGAAATCAGAGAAATTATGACAGTATGCATATGATTTACTCAAGACCATCAGATGAAATTCCCGAATAGAGGAAAAAATGGAAGTACTAAGTCCTATGTCTATTTAAAGAGCTATTAGCAGTTGATAGCTGTCGAGAAAAAATGGGTCAGTTTACTTTAAGCATGTGATACCTAGTAAGCCAACATCATTTCAGGACAGGCTTGACTCCCAAAAGTAACTTGACAACACATAATGGACTCCATAACAGCAAAGCGAACAAAAGGAATGTAAAGTTGAGTAGGTTGGGAGGTGGGGGTGGATTTTGGAGGAGTTGGGAAGTGGGTGAATATATTAAAAATATATTGTATGAAATTCTCAAAAATAGTTACAAATATATATTAAATTAAACATATATTAAATATATTAAACAGAATGCCTGAAGTATATAGAAAGAGAGCCACCATAGGAAAGATTGCAAGGGAGGCCATAGAAGCTTATAGTAAACAGCCTACAGAACAATATGCCCAGTGATTACCCTTTGCATCTCATACCAAACCAATGAACAAAGGGATTTTTTAATACTTTCTAGAGGTGGTGGAAAGTTTTACGTAACATGATTTATGTCAGTATAGCATATGTGACAGGGATCATGGAGGATCCATATCCTCATTAGGATCGTAAACCAGGAGCTGCTGTTCAGCCACAATGTAGGCAGCTTCTTCACAATCTGGCCCAAAGGAAACTACAGGGTGTGGCCTGCTTCTCTCAGTTTGATATCCGGTCTAAAGGGGCAGACCTTTGTTTTAATAGTTGGGAATAAAAGTCTTTTGTGAACTTACAATTAACATCTCAAACTCATAGTTTGTGCTTCTACTGTTCTTAATTTTATTAAAGTCATGTTTTTCTTTTTTCTGTTGATGATCATACTTTTTATCCTCATTAAAATATTATGGTTTATGTTAGAGTAGCAGTCCACTGTCCTTTTCCTTCTCTGTTATCTTTACATTGGAAATTCTCATAGTTTGGGTTTGTTTTGCATTTGTCTAAATATATGTACTTTCTTAGAGACTTCAGTTGATGTAAATTAATTAGTCATGTATTTATGAAATACATCATTCTTGGCAATTCAGTTTCCATGGTTGTTCTGGTGACTTCAGCTCTTTTATGGCTAACAACATGACAAAGAACTACAAGCCATTAATAACAGAAACAGAGGATGACTCTTGTCCAGAAATGAGCTTATATTTTGTTATTCAATAAAAAGGTGGTCAATTCTGAAATCATATATACACAAAAAACACTTAACAGACAGGTTGAACTCATGTATTTGTGGATGTAGATATAAAACAGTCAAAGAAAAGTAGGTCATAAATTGGAGAGGGAGTGCCTAGGAAACAGGGGAAGGATTGAAAGGACATAGGAAGGTTTGGAATGACTAATAGGAATGGAGAAATGAATGTAATTATATCTTAATTGAAATTTTATTTTTTATAAAAGAAAAAAACATATAAGTATGTATGTATGCATGCATACCCTAAAAATATATTAAGAAAGCCACTCTGGACTAGTGTCATGCAAGCAAATAATTTTAATGCACATTCAAGTTTCTGCATTTGAAATATTTCAGCATACATATTAGGTATGATAAATTCCATGTGGGGATGATGGTTAGTTGATTACATATTGGTCTATAGAATGACATAAATTACTAAAAATCACAGCATGTTTATGAAAGGTTTTTTCTCTTGGCACCCTCAGATATGGAAAATAACAGTTTCATTCTTCTTTCCACATTTTCTCCAATCTTTTAGCATGTTGGTGCTATTTCAGAACTAATAAAACTGCTAGTCCTAGTGTACCTATCCCTTTACAAGATCTTCTTTGAACACTCATTTCATTTTTCTTTGATTTTTAAATGTTAATTGGACTTATATAAATTTTTTACAAATGCTAGGTTCAACAGGCTAATACTTTAACTTCCTAGTTATTTCATCTCACGCTTTGATCTCCTCTAAGTTCCAAAATATATTAAAACTAATTCATGGTAATATCCAGGTGCTTCCATAAGTTAACAGAAATCTTAGAATGGAAATGTCAAAATAGCTAACTAAATGATAAAGAAGTGTCTATGAGAATGGGATTTCTTGTCCAAGATTTGTAAGTGATTATATATTGTCAAAGTTGCTATTTGCCAGGTTTGGCAGTTATGCAACATGTCGATAATATACGTGAGAATGAAACATTCTGCTTCAGACCTCTTCCCAGTGCAGACAAAGTGATTGTTTCTATAACTGATAGCAGTTTTCTTGGAACCAGTCATCAAACATTGCTGGCTCCCCTTGATTCTTTTGATAATTGCTACTTGATTATCATCAGAGACTTCAGAAGGCATCAGGTGGGTGGTGGGAATGCTGCCAAAGTGAGTCAAAATTACCAACATTCTATTTTAAGGTCATTTCAAATGTGTCCTAAGACATGATATGGAGGGTTCCTAATAAATTATGAATAACAATAGAGTTAAATTTTACCTACATATGGTTTTTAAACCAGGGCATGAACTAAGTCAATGGAAGGGAGCAAAGCACAGATCACATTTTTAAAGATGTTTCAATTTTAAAGTGCTGTGATGAGCAGTTTCTAGATGAAGCATGAAGTCTCTGAGATTTCTCTGGAGGTTTTGACCCAACCTAAAACAAAACATTTCTCTGAGAGAACACAAGAAACTATAAATATGTTTGTGATGGATTCTGCTGTGTAAGAAGCACAGTTTTTACAAAGAAATATGTGATTTATAGAATAAAATATTTCAAATATCTCTAATGCTCTAAATCCAAGCCTTTGTAACTTCAAGTTCCTCCACACTCATGATTTTATGCAGCTTTCACATTTATAATGGGAATTCATTTCTACCTAAGACCCGGTTTATGTAACAGTAGTTTACACAAAAAAACGTCCTTGACAGGGAGGTTGTGATCATCAAATTTTTGAGTGCAGAACTAATTTTGTTGTTTTCTTTATCCAAGATCATGGATAAGTCTGTATCAAAACAGCATATTTGTTAAATCTTTTATACAAATGTTCTCTGAACACTGGAGACTGGTACTTACTCTGATTACTAATCTATCACAAATTCTGCACACATAATTGAACACTGAATACAGCTGATTGCCATAGTAAAAATCATTTTGTGGCATATCATGCAAATCTATGATAATTTTAGCACAAAATCTAATTCCTAGATATTTTTTTTCTGTCTTGTAGCTTGTCATGTATTTTTGTGAAGTAATTTTTATAAATTAAATGATTTTTATTGGTATATTTGTGCTATAGTCAACTACACCTTTGCATACTCAATGTTATATCAGTCAGAATCTTGTTTATATTTTAAATCACTTCTGTACACTCTGTTCTTTCAATTCACTTCTCTAGCAGAGGGGTAGAGTCTGCTTCCTAGCACCACTCTGGGCAGCTAACAACCACAGGAAATTCTTGTTCCAAGAAATCTGATGCCCTCTTCTGTCATCTATGAGCAGCTTAATGAACCTGAACATGCAGACATGCATGCACATAGAGTTTTCTAAAACTTAAATCTGTAAAATCATAAAACATAATACATATTAATAAAGATTTAATTTTTAAAAAATATAGTAATCTGTATTATGTCTTATAATAATGCCTTTCTCAGTTTCTTATTTTTCTCCCAGAGGATCAACTTATTTTTTCAGTTGCCATATTAACTGAGTGCTAATAGTTGACCCCGATTTCACATAATCTCTCACAATTTGAAAACCATGTAATCCAATTTAGACTCCATAGCCATGTGAGAGTGGTATCCAAGAACATTATGCCTATATGATTTTGTCACTTCTGTTACCTGTCTTGTTCCCTTCGTCCCTTATACATTCATTTCTGTATAGAACTCCCTTAATAGGTTATATTTAATTGCACAAAGTATAGTATTTCATAATTTTAACACTTTGTCATTGTCTCATAGAACTATTTATTCTATGGCTGTTGCCAGTACTGATACCAATAAATTGTCCCCTAAGTCAACTGTTCTTTAATACCTGGCCAAGCACCTTGAGAAACTATTCTTTGTACTAACAGACCATGTTTGAACTGGACATCATTCTTAGTCTGCTACTAATTTATAGAAAAGTGGAAAATCAAAGTTTACACTTTTATTTTGAATAATTTTGGATCCTGAAGTGTCCAAGGTCGTGGTGCTCTGGTTGGAACCATTCCCTTTAAGCATTTACTACTTTTAAAAAATTAATTTCTCTGCTCAAATGGAACATTCAAAATTCTTCTTTCTGAATCCACTTTGTGTATGGTGAAGATAAAGAGGTTTAAGGGGGGCACTATATAGCTTTTCCAAGACTCATGTCCAAATAATATGTGGTCAAAAAGAATTCAAAAATTCTAAGCCTTTGAATTTTAATAAGAAATTTCACATGCAAAGTCTTACCATTTAGCTCTATTTTAGGAGAAATTTTGAAGTTGAGAGACTATATCTTTTATCTTATTAGAAAAGATACCTATAATTATTTTTTGTAGTTAGAGAAGCAAAATTATGACAAAATTTATGTCATGTTCAAGTTCACATTATTTTTGTTCTACTTTACAGAGGATCTGTCTGAATGTTTATATTTATATTCAAATATTTTTCATACTATTTCACAATAGCTTTAATAGTTATGTTTCCAAATACTTGTTAAGGAATGATTCTACGTTCTGTAATTTCAAACAGCACCTGAAATTACAAAAAGAGTACATTTAAGAATAGATCCTAAAGTACATGCATGCCAGTGTCTTCACAAAATTAAAATTCTTATTAATCTCTCTTCAAACATGATTTCAGATACATGACTGTTAAGAAACTTACACTTATCTTTCCCAATTGACCAGAATTTGATAGTGAAATATCATTTGCCTTAATTGCTAATTTAACTAAATTGAGGCTCCCTTTTCAGTCAGAGTTGAAACATAAAACAGCGAGGAACAATCTGAGAGTAGAAACAAGACTAGTGTGTGACAAATCCATATTCAGCCTCTTTACTATAAACACTACTATTACCAGTAAATCTGATTTAAAAGCTTTTGATATTTTAATTATATTACTAAAAAGTAGATTTACTAAAGTGCTATGTAAATACACTATATTTTTTGTACATAACACATTTTAAGTCTGTAGTCCTAAGAACCTTCCTTCTGCTTGTTTTCTGAGTTGCTTCTCTTTTTAAATTAAAAATTGACACTTCTCTCACACAATATATTGGTTTATTCAAACAAAGTTAAAGTCAATTTTGTTATACTGTACACATATTTCTACTCTTATTTAAGATATTATGCTTATGCAATTCCTTTAAAATTGTAATATATAATTAATAAATGCATTAATAGCCATCTATGATAACCAAACGTATAGTCATGTTAGTGATGATTTTTTAGATATATAAAGATATATTTTAATTAGATAAGTAATCTTCAAACACTTCAAAGACCTACAAAATATGGCATTTAAAATATTTTTAAAACAGACTTTTATAGACAATGAGACAAGTCTGCTCCTGGCAGCACCAATCTACTTCAAGAGAATAATGGGCTTAAAAAAAAGGATATAAAATTTACTTTATTTGGGGCAAAGGTTAACTACTAGACAAGAAATGTTCTTGCCTCAACTGTCTAGCAATATGCTGTATAAACTGGACATACAAGGTCCATAAAAAGTGACCTCTAAACTTTGGCAGAACAAGCCGAGATGGTCTTTTAGGTTCCTGCTTTTGCAGAGAAAACTGCTAGACATCCTTTAAGACACAGAAAAAAATTGATTGACAAACTATGCCAAAATGGACAAAACAGTCCTTCAAATTATCTACTTCACTGAAATGTAAGCCAGAGACTCTAGGCCTATAGGCTAAAGATAGATGCCACAACATTGCAAAGAAACTTTAGATGACTGCCCAGACAGCCAGATGTCATCTCTATCATTTCTAGATTTTTAAAAGTTGCTTTCATTTCCTCTTTACTTGAGTAATATTATATTCTTCTGTGGTCTTTGATGTAGTTAAAGCTAGATAGCTATAAATATAGTTATTCTTGCCTATTTTTTAAAGTATATTAGATATAAATTTTAGACTCACAAAGATAAGATAGATAATAAAATATTTTCTTTAATTTTGATAATACAAATAGACTAGCTATTATAACTGTAATTTTGTTGACTGCTGTTTTGTTACATATAATTTTTCTATGTTAAAATTAAAATCTTCCTTTTTGATTAGACAGAATAATGGTGTGGGATGTCTTTCTGTATGCTGTGAAATAAATAAGCTGTTTGAGGCTATGGCAGACATCTTAAAAGTAGTTGAGGAAATAAGAGCACAGATAGGGGAAGAAAGTCATATTCAAAAGACACACCATCCATCCACCCAAGAATCAACATGTAAAAGTAAAACAGGTAATACACCGGCCACGTGGCAGACAGATTAATGGACTTGGGTTCAATTAAAAAGCAAGAGCTAGCTAGCAATATGCCTGAACTACAGGTCAAGCAGAATGTAATTAATATGAGTGTCTGAGTCATAGCAGCAGTGGGCAGGTCCAAACCTTGAGATTAGGCTGGGCCAGAATCCTCAAATTCCTCAGTGGGTGATGTTCTACTGCTGTCCTCCATTCCCTCTGACTCCTACAATCTTTTCTCCCCCTCTTCTGCAGGGTTCCCATATTGTTTGGCAGAGCCCTTCAATTTAGACCCTGCCTGCATAGTATCTGGATACTGGTCTCTGCACCCATCTGATGGTGGAAAAGCCTCTCTGGTCATGACTGGAAAAGGTACCACAGATAACTCTAAGTTGCTTCTGTTTCTATCTTGCAGCATCTTACCATTCATAGATGGAAGGAAACGGGCACTTTTAACATCCCAGGTCATATTTTTTCTCTAGATGGAAAACCATGCTAAATATATTTTCAAACTTCCAACATTTATCAAGCTGTACTGTGGGAGATTGTGTTGTTTCATTGTAAATAATTGTCCCACCCATTGGTTTAATAAAAATCACTTATTGACCAATGGCAGGCAGGGAAAGTGTGGATGGGGCTACCAGACTAAGAAAACTCTGAGAACAGGAAGCACAAAGCAAAATGCCACAGAGAAGCTGGAAGAAGCAGAGGACAACTATGCTACTCTAAGAAAAGGTACCGAGCCACATGGCTAAACAGGATAAGAGATATGGGTTAGATGAAGGGTAGAGACTAGCAAGTTATATGCCTGGGCCTTAGTCTGATCAGCCTAAAACTATTGGAAGGGTCTGTGTGTCTCTGCGGGTCTCTGGGCTCAAGCCAGAAACCTTATACTACACTGTACTTTGTGTGTCTCTCTAGCACTGAGCAGCTCAGTGGACCCTTTTGAAAATGCCAACAACTCCCTGTATTTTCAGCTTATTGGCCATTTGGTCAGTCTTCTCTCTGACCACCACCCCCACCATTTCCTAACCCAAATTTAGTGTCATGTATTCTAGGTTTTTGTTATACCTTAGGTAGAAGTTTCTGTGTCATTTACCAACTGTTGCGTGGCAGACTGTCTTAAAACCTAGCTGTGTCTGAAAACGATCATGTTATTTATTGCTGACCTAATGAGTCAGCTGTTTAGACCCATGCATGCATGTCACCATCTGTCTTTCAAATGCATCTGTTTTGTTCCAAAGTGGCCCTTCCCTGAAACCCTGGAACCTAGCACCTGCTTCTTCAGAATTCCTTTTTTTTCTGTTTGTGAATGAATCATCTGAATATATAAAAATACCTCCTGGGGTAGATTGAAGAGTAAAGGTTCTTTTGAGACCTAGACTTAAAAGTCACAATATTTTTCATTGTTATATTTAATGTGCCCTCCCATTTTACAAAGACAGTCCAGATTTAGGGCTCCAAAACTGGATACGAGTCTTTATAGGAGACACAAACATGTATATAAATTTTCAAAAGAATAAGATGTTTAACTGAGAAGGAACATTCTATCTTTCTTTGAAGGAATTCTACCCAAGGAGAAGAAAATAGACTAACCTGTAATAAATGTATTAACCTCTCATGCTAAAAGACAAAAAGTGGCTGCTTTATATGGTGGAATACCAAGTTTATGAAAATATAATGAAGTTCATCCAATGAAAATATATGAATAAAACTTCAGAAACACAGGCAGCTTCAGACCCGACTATAGAAATATGGGGGAAAGAATAATAATATGTTAACAATTAATTAAAAATAGAGATTCATCCTTTATATATCTAATTTGTTTATCTTCTTTCCATTTTCTTTCCATCCATCTCCCAGGACACTTATTGGACTATTCCACACGTTCCAAACTGGTTTCTTTTTACACTCATCCCTCCAAAATACCTCTTTCCCTCACTCATGGTCTTCTTTCAAGTCCATTCCTATACATGAATATAAGCGTAAGCTAGGGCATACAGCCATACTTTGCAAGACTGGCAGGTTTTCCTCTGACTTCCATATACTCGTGGTAGCATGCGTATATTTTGAAGAGATTTTTTTTAATTAAAAAATATTTTTCTCTTCATAATTTTTTTATAAAAAACTATTTTTGACATGTACATTCCTGCTCTCCCTCCCTTCCCTCCTCCCGATCCCTTCCAGCCAGCCTTCAGCTTCCCTCCCATTCACTCATTCCCTTCCCCAAAAAGGCAAGAAGTCCAAGGTGGGTCAGCTCAGCATGGCAGCTTCCACTCCAGGCAATTCCGATTTCCTCATCCCAATATCAAGACTGGGTTAGACATTCCTCTGCAGGGAATGGGCTCCAAGATGCCAGCCTCCACACAGGAACACAGTCTGATCCCACCCCTTGAGGCTCCACATACTGTTCATGCCAATCAACTGTTGCCTACCCTTGGAGGGCCTAGCTCCTTTTCCTGATGGTTTCCTAGTGGCTGCTCTGGTTCAATGAGGTCTATAGAGCTCTAGCCAGCCATTTCTGTGGTAATTTCCCCCCAAATCCCTACCCCCTTGCTCATATAGACTCTCCTCCCCTGCTCTCAGCTGGATCAGGAGCTCTGCCCAGTTCTCAGCCGTAGATCTCTGTCTCTACCTCTATTAATTGTTGGATGTAGGTTCTGTGATGACACTTAGGGTGGTTATTCATTTGATTGTTGGTGAAGTCCTGTTTAGGCAACCCTTCCACTATTGGTTGGATACCTAGCCAGGGACATCCTGTGAGTTCTTGGAGGTTTCCCTAGTGCCCACCACATTGGATTCCCCTATCAAAATATCCATCTCTTTTTTTCTCCCTCTTTGTTGCTCCTCTCAGTCAACCATCTCCTTTTGTTCTCTTATTGTTTTACCTAAAACTTCAAGAAATATATTAGATAGATAAGGAGAGAAAGGACAGCCTTGTCTTGTTCCTGATTTTATAGTAATTGTTTTGAGTTGTTCTTAATTCAGTTTGATGTTGGCTATCAGCTTGCTGTATATCTCCTTTATTATATTTAGGTATTTTCCTTGTATTCCTGATCTCTCCAGGACTTTTATCATGAAGGAGTGTTGGATTTTGTCAAAGGCTTTTTCAGCATCTAATGAGGTGATTAGGTAGATTTTTCTTTCAGTTGGTTTATATGATGGATGACATTCACAGTTTTTTTGTATGTTGATCTCTGGGATGAAGCCTACTTGATCATGGTGAATGAATTTTTGTTATGTTGTTGGATTCCATTTGCCAGAATGTTATTGAATTTTTTTGCATCTATGTTCATGGGAAAGATTGGTCTATAAATCCTATTTTTTGTTGCATCTTTGAGTAGCTTGGGTATCAGGGTGATTGTGGACTCATAAAAAGAATTTGCAATGTTACTTCAGTTTCTACTATATGGAACAGTTTGAGGAGCATTGGTATTATTTCTTTGAATGTCTGTTAGAATTCTGCACTGAAATCATCTGGTCCTGGGCCTTTTTTTTTTACTTGGGAGACTTTTGATAACATCTTCAATTTCCCTTGGGCTTACAGGTCTGTTTATGTCTCTTATCTGATCTTGATTTAATTTTGGTAAGTGGTACCTGTCCATAAAGCTATCCATTTCTTTTAGGGTTTCCATTTTAGTCAAGTATAGATTTTCAAAGTATGATCTGGTAACTATCTGGAATTCCTGGGTATCTATTTTTATGTTCCCCTTTTCATTTCTGATTCTGTTAATTTGGATACTCTCTCTCACTGCCTTTTAGTTAGTCTTAATAAGGGTTTGTCTATCTGGTTGACTTTCTCAAAGAACCAACTCTTTGATTCATTGTTTCTTTGTATTGTTCTATTTGTTTCTGTTGTATTGATTTCAGCCCTAAGTTTGATTATTTCCTGCTGTCTACTCCTTCTGAGTGAGTTTGCTTCTAATTGTTCTAAAGCTTCAGCAGTGCTGTTAGGTCTCTTATGTGAGATTTCTCTAGGTTTTTCATATAGGCATCTGGTGTTATGAGTTTTCCACTTAACACTTTCATTGTGTCCCATAAGTTTGGGTATGTTGAGGATTTGTCTAATTAAATTCTAGTAAGTCTTTGATTTCTTTCTTAATTTCTTCCTTGACCCAGAGGTGGTTCAGTTGAGAGGTGTTCAATTTCCATAATTTTGTAGGCTTTCAGTAACTTTTGTTGTTGTTGAACTCAAACTTTAGGCCATCTTGGTCTCATACAAGGAGTTTTTCCCATTTTTTGTATCTATTGATATTTTCTTTATGACTGAGTATGTGGTCAATTTTATAGAAAGCTTCATGAGGTGCTGAGAAATATGTATATTCCTTTGTTTAGGGGTAGAAGGTTCTGTATATATCTATTAAGTTCATTTGAGTCAGAATATCTGTTAGATCCCTTATTTCTCTGTTGAATTTCTGTCCGGTTGACCTATACAAGGTTAAGAGTGGGTTATTGAAGTTTCCCACTATTAGTGTATGGTGTTTGGTTTAAGGTTTAAGATTTAGTAGTTTTTCTTTACATATGTAGGTGCCTTTGTGTTGTGGGTATAAATATAAAGGATTGATACTTCATCTTGGCGGATTTTCCCTGAGATGAACAAGTAATGTCTGTCCTGGTCTCTTTTCATTGATTTTAGTTTGAAGTGTATTTTGTTAGATATTAGGACGGCTATACCAGATTGTTTCTTGGAAAGTCTTTTCCCAACTCTTTGATCTGAAACTATGTCTGTCTTTTAAATTGAGGTATGTTTCTTGTATGCAGCAGAAGGATGATTTCTGGTTTTGTATCCATTGTATTACCATGTATCTTTTTATATGTGAATTGAGTCCATTGGTATAAGATATATTAATGACCAATGATGGTTATTTCCCGCTATTTTTGGTGGTAGCATTGTGTATTTCCCTTCTTTGGGGTTTCTTCTGTGGAATTATTGATTTGTTTGTGGTTTCATGGGTGTATCTGGTTTCCTTAGGTTGGAGTTTTCCCTCTGGTGCTTTCTGTAGGGCTGGATTTGTAGAAGGTATTGTTTAAATATGATTTTGTTGTGAAGTATCTTGTTTACTCTATCTATGATGATTGGTAGTTTTGCTGGGTATAGTAGTCTGGGTTGGCAGCCATTCTTCTTGCTTTCATTGTTTCCATTGAATAGTCTGGTGTTATTCTGATTGGTCTGCCTCTATAGGTAATTGACCCTTTTCATTTGCATCTCTTAGTAGTTTTTCTTTGTTCTGTAGGTTAGTGGCTTGATTATTATGTGGCGAGCAGACTTTTTGGGGATGTCCAGTTTATCTGGTGTTCTGTAAGCTTCTTGTATCTTTATAATCATTTCCTTCTTTAGGTTCAGAAAGTTTTTTTTCTAAGATATTGTTGGCTATATTTTCTGTGCCTTTGACCTGGTGTTCTTCTCCTTCTTCAATTTCAATTATTCTCAGGTTTGGTCTTTCCGTGGTGTTCCAGATTTCCTGGACATTTTGTGTTATGACTTTTTTGGTTTTAATGTATTCTTTAACTTATATATCTATCCCCAGTATTGAATCTTCCACTCCAGAGATTCTTTCTTCCATCTCTTGCATTCTGTCGGTTATGTTTGCATCTGTAATTCTGGTTTGTTTGTTCAAGTTTTCTATTTCTAGATCTGCCTTGGTTTGTGTCTTTTTTTATTGCTTCTATCTTAATTCCCAGAATATATATTTCACCTGTTTATTTTATTTTTCTTGTTTTTCTTTATTTCAGTGATTTGTTCATATCTTCCATTTTTTGTTTGCATTTTCTTCTATTTCTTTGAGGGAGCTTTTTATATCCTCTTTTAAAGTTTCTATTATCTTCATAAAGTTGTTTTTAATGTAGTTTCCTTCCATTTCCTCTTCTTTTTTATGCTCAGATCCTGATGTTGTAGATTCAGAAGCTTCTTATGTTGGTTTCTTGTTGTTCTTTATAATCTTGTATTTATTCTTATACTGGTGTCTACCCATTTCTTCTTCATTTCACTCTTTGCCAGCTCTTGGACTGCTCTTAATCAGTGGGGGCCTCAGGGGCTGTGTGTCTCCAGTAACTGCAATAGCTGCTCCTAGTCTGCTCTTGGTTGGCTGTAGGTGAAGGAGCTGTGTGTCTCCAGTTGTCGAGAAGTCCTTCTTAGTTGAGTCTTAGTTCTCTCTTATTTGGTTCTTAGCTCTTAGTCATCTGTAGACTAGAAGACTTTGGTGTCTCTAGTTGTAGATGTGTGATGAGATACAGGCTGTGGATTGGGCAGTGTTTGGTTCATGATATATCCTCTGGGTGTGTTTTTCTGGGGATTGGGCTTGAGGGTCTCTCCCAGCTTTGTTTGGTTTAGTGCAGAGCTGGGTATGGTTAGCAGCAGAGGGCTGTGTTCCCAGGCAGGGGTTTGGAGATAATAGTCTCTGCTTGGCCTAGGGATTGGGTTGCCACTCATCTCTTAGTCAGATGTTATCTAGGAGGCTTCAGGGTCTCAAAATTCATCTTTTAAATGTTTATTTAATTTTATTCATTATGAATAATTTTTATTTCTTGGGTTTAGGGGTCATGTTTTTCTGTTCTTCAGTCGACCATGACCATTTCTTACATTATACTTTCAACAATTTGGCCTTTTGTTCATGCTCAGGTATACAGTAGAAACAAAATTTGACAAAACTGAACCAGTATAAACTATAAAATAATAAATATCCTTTAAGAGTTAATTACTTAATTCAAATAGTCTCTGAAAATATAATAAATTGAGTCCAGTAAAATATTTATTGACATGTTCATGTATGAAAATTATCCATATTTACAACTGTGATGCCTCAATGTTCAAAAGTAGATAGTAAGTTTTGTGGTGATTTTAAAGACAGTACTCCTATTGTAATCACTTTTAAAATGAAGTAACTTATGTTATGACTCTACAAATTATTCCACAAGTTGTTTGTTTTGATTGTGTGATTTCTAATTAACTAAAATAATATCACTGTTATTTATTTTACATTTCCAAGTGGAGAGGAGATCACCATCCATATGAGTAACTCTAACACAATTTGCTCTTTGTATATTTCCTCTAAATTTATTAACAGCTTTTGTAGGAAACAAGTATAAACATTTTTGCTTTTAATAATTCACTTCACCTAAGTTTGGATATAGATTACAGTAGTCATATGAATTGTTCTGCTTTGCTTTAAAATTTTTGACAGTTTTCTTTTGTGGTTTTAAATTATGCTATAATATCAACTTTGCTACCTCATTCTTAATATTTTTCTACAGAAATACAAAGGTTCAATATTAAATAATTAAAACATAGAAGAATAATACATATATTAACTAAGCTTAAGGAAAGAGATCAAAACCATAATCAGTGATCATGTTTCTATAAATTATGAGATGCCTTAATTCTCATGATATGGAAGCCCACAATCGTTCCCACCTGTGGCTTGTTTCCACTTTGACTCAATGTCAGAGAATCTATGCTTGTTCTTCCCCACAGGACTGCACAGTAGAACGTTTGGTCAAAAGTATGGATACCATGTGTCTTATGTTTGAGGAATTAGAGAAGTGTTTATACTTGTGTGTATTTGTTTCTCCCTTTTCCTTGGTATAAAATGCCAAGGGGAAATAAAATTGGGGTAGCTGACTATTCATTTAGTGCTTTGTTGATTCCAATTTTTTTTGTCTCCTAAATCTGTCTGTCCCTATAATTTCTAATCCACACTCATCTCCCAACACCATGGACTGTGTCTCTTCCCCTAATCCATATTTTGAAGACCTAATCACCACTGTGGTAATTTGGTATAGTTAGTGTTTAAGGTGTAATTAAAGTAACTGGTATAAAGATAGCACCCCAGTCTACTTTTTTAGTAAGCTTATAATGCCTCCAGTATATGACATACTGAGGAGAAGTCATGTGAGCATGCAGGAGATGGACTTTCTCCAAGTCTAGAGACAGGTATTACCAAATTTAGCCATGCTGGCACTCTAATCTCAGATGTCCAGCCTCCAGACTGTGAGAAGATTATTTCTATGGATAAACCCACAAGGACTACGGTGGCCATTATGACAGTCTGTGACAACTAAAGTGCTTTAAACTTTCCTTTGCTGAGATTTTAATCAGTGAATGATATGCTGCCATTCATCTCTATTTTTATTACTTGGAAAGTGTTTCCCAGACATTTTTTCTAGAAAGGTTTTGTAATGGAATAGGGGCAGGTTGTATAATAAAGTTACCTTATGTAAAATCACGATATACACTCATTTGTTATAGGGTTCTAGAATCTTGATGTTTATAACAATCAAAAATGAAGCTGGTCATTCTTGCGATTAATTTGTTTTTATCTGAGAATGGAGGAAGAAGCAAAGAGCTTGCTCAAAGCACAGAGAATTGTGATCACCCTTGATGAAAATATATAAACCATCAGAAAGTAACACTTGGGATTGTAAAAACCTCATTATCACTGTAGAATTCCAGATCCTGCAGTGTGTGAACTCAGTGCTACTAACTCACTCTTAAAGCTTATGAAAATTTGAGACCTTAACATCAGAAGCTTCTCTTTGAAAAACATTCAGTTTCTTTTTCTACTCTTTTCATTAACTGAACTCACAGATTGATGAATACAGTAAAGGATGTTGCCCAGAACATAGCTTGATGATTTATTTTGCTTCATGTTTCTATGCCCCATATATTTATTTTCATCCCCAAGTATTTCTCAATTCAAAATAAGAAGGAAAGAGTATTTTATAGAATGGAAATGATGCACAAGTAATGGTGATCATGGACTGGTGTTCTCTTGGCTTCAGTCACCAAGAATTCCTATTAACAGACTTCCTGTTTAGCAGACACAAAATAGATATTTATTTTGACAACATAGCTTTAAAAGAAGCATGTTATGTTTAATTATTCTCTACCACAGTAAAATATAATAAGTTGAAATTGTAATAGATACAAATACATCACTACAGTGAAAATGATCAAACTAACAAAAGTAGTGAGAATTAATTCACTATTTCCAGTGCTCTAAATAGTTTGTGTTCTTTCTCTTTGTTCATACATGAATACATATGCATACACATATATTACAACATGTGTACATGTTCTTCTAACAGTGTTACTAATATTCTAATTGCTTTCTATAAGACTCCAGCACTAAGTGATTGATAACACTAAAAACTCAATGGCAGGAAATATACAAAACAATACTCTAGGATTGGGTGACAGACTCCATAAAATTGTGATTCCCAGGGGAAGAGATTACAGCAGTTTGTTGCCAGAAAATAGTTATAGGGTCATATATCTAGAAGATAAAACTGAAAGTTCTTGATGAGCTTAAGAGATGAAATTGGAAGACAGAGGTTCAAGAAATGAAGAATTTTATAAGGACGAATACTAGTGAGTTACAAAGAGGATAAGCTTTAGAGATTTGAACTGGATGTAACAGAATATTGATCTGTGCCTGAACAAGTGGAAATTCATGCTGGGGTGCTGGGTGTGTGGAATCACCAGAAATCAACCAACTGAAAAATTGCCATGGCTCACAAAGGGTAGACACAATTTATTATCCTAAGCCTGGGAGAAATGTCTTACAGTATATTAGATACTGGATAGATTCCACCGAAGGGGCAAAACATTGCAGCAGGATAAAATAGTTCTAAAACAAAGCTTGTTCTAAACCTGCCAGGACAAATTCATAAATATAAGACTTTAACAAGGTAAATGCATCACAATTTATTGAACTTCATATTAGAACAATATCTAATTTTATTTAAAGAAATATAAACTGCCATCTTTAGCACATTCGTAAGACAACCTAACAATTCCAAAAATAGCAGAAAATATGAGGGATAAGCAAGAGAAAAATGAACCAGTGGAATTATAATTATTGTAGATTATAGAGAAGCTTACCTAAAAGTGATGAAACACCCTATCAGATCTTAAAAATGGGTTTAAGGAGAAGAAGAAAAACATAAGTCTGTTTAAGTGATATAAGGAATTTATTTTTAATGCAAATGAATATACAGAAAATAAAAGAGGCAGAACTAATACATTGTGAAGGATTAACAGATTAGAGCACATAAGAAAATATTGGCAGAAATAGCATTGGAATACAAACTAAAATTAATCACTAGAAGAAAGAAATGTCAAAGGAAAAAAGGAAGGAAAGGAGGCAGAGAGGGAGGGAGGGAGGGAAGGACGCAGAGAGAGAAAAGAAAGGAAGGAATGAAGGAAGGATGGAAGAAGAGAGAGAGAGAGAGAGAGAGAGAGAGAGAGAGAGAGAGAAAGAGAGAGAGAGAGAGAGAGAGAGAGAGAGAGAAAGAAAGAAAGAAAGAAAGAAAGAAAGAAAGAAAGAAAGAAAGAAAGAAAGAAAGAAAGAAAGAAAGAAAGAAAGAAAGAAAGAAAGAAAGAAAGAGGAAAAGGCCAATTTCTATTTCTATGTGAGCTGAAGAACCGGTCAAGAAGTTTAAAGTTTGTGTAATATCTTATCTTAAAGAGACAAAGAAGGGAGAGGTAAGAGAATTACCCTAGAAAGCAGCCTAAAATTTTCTAGGTTTGATAAATATTCATAGATCTAAGAATCCAAAGCAAAATATATTTATATAAACTCACAAGCTGCAACATTGTAAGTGTGAACACAATTGGTTTTTCTCTGGTTGAGTGCATTCAATATGCACAACTAGAAGACGGAATGAAGATTACTTACATGCCGAACATGAGGAAAATACTCGGATTAGTTTAATAGTAGTTGCCTCAAAGAAATGAAGTCTGGGTGTGTTATTAGGAGAGGCTGCACTTCCGTAAGAAAACACTTGAAACTGAGCACTTGGAGTTTGACATTTCTCTGGGCCCCTTGGGTTAAGATACACATTGGTTAGCTCGTTCAGTCTAAATTTGTAGGTCAAGAAGAAAAGACAAAAGCCATGATTAGCTGAAGGATATAGAGCATATGTTTGGAAGTTTAAAATGAAAGGTAATTATGTACTGTGGGATATTGCTCTTGCACACTGTAAATATTTGTTATTTGTATTGATTTAATAAAATGATGATTGGCCAGTTTTCAGGAAGGAAAGATAAAAGGGGCAACCAGACTAGGAGAATTCTCGGAAGAGAAAAGGCAGAGACATATTCATCAGCCACATAGTATTGGGCAGAGCAGGAGATAACACCTTGACCCAGAGACCTAAAGGCATGGCTTCTTAGCTACCATAGATCTGGAATTCACCTATGGCCTTGGGTCATATTCAGGGCTTGGCTGAATAAGAGAGAATAATTTAAGAGAGGCTCAGGTATGCAAAGTCCTTCTCCCTCATGCCTTTGGATGGAGGAGCTGAACAAATGAGTGAACACTCATGGAACCAGTCCAGCCTTTCCATGGACTGGGAGAGAGCTTAATCCCTCTTGTATCAACGAGTACTCCCTTCTGAACCCTTTAATAACTAATAATCTTTCTTTATCAGTTGCTCGTTATCATTATCATCGCCATATCTGACACTTAGGTGGGGCAGACTCCAAATGCTCTCATGAATAGGCCTCTGCCCTCAGCCCAACTTCCTGCTCCCACCCATCATGGTGGTACCTTGTCTTCACTACAAGACTCAAAGGAAGCAAGAGGAGAATTCTTGAAAGAAAAAGGTACCAAGCCCTTGACTAAACGTAGATAAGAATCATGGATTATTTTAAGTGTAAGAGCTGGTTATTAATAAGCTTGAGCTACTGGCTGAAAATATATAAGTAATATTAAGCCTCTGAGGGGCTGGGTACTTAAGAGTTTCTGAGGAGACGGAAACTTCAGACTACATAAACACATATGAGTATGCTCAGCTTGCATCAAAATGAGAGAGGAAAGAGTTAATTTTGCCATGATCAGCTTTACTTTTCAAAGAAATTTAACTAAAATCAAAGGAAAATACAGTTTCCGTGAGCACAAATATAGAACACCAATTTTAAGGTTGTATGCGCCATCTATATAGCTACTGAGCCATTAGGACAGAATGAAACACAATAATTATTAAATGAGGATCAAAAATTTGAAAATAACTGAAACAAATTATATTTGGAGCATGAAATCACTCTTCTTACCAGAAACTATACAAATAATGGAATTCTTTCTTTCTTTGAAGAGAGGAAAGAAAAAAAAATCTGTCAACCAAGAACTATGACCTTAATTTAAAAACACACAAAAAAAGATGTTAAAAGAAAAACAGGCAGTAGTCAATGCTATCTACAAAGGAGAAAAAATAGTTTTCCAGAAATGAAAACTCTAATTAAAAGTATAAAAATACTTTGCCTAAACATAGAAAATTAATATCAAATCATTATGTAGGGACTTTGTTGTCTCATAGAGTATATAAAAACACATATAATAGTGGCACAAAATTTAGGAGACAGAAAATAAGTCATTGCCTGCATCCTATATGTAAATATTAATTGCAGACTGTGATCCTTTAAAATATATATTTTAGAGTAATCCGTGGTGGCAGAGGAGGGGCACATAGCACTTACCTGCTTTTCTAAAGGATTGAAGAAAAAAGAGAACAAATTTGTAGCTACACACTAAAGATTGAGGTTCAAGGAAAGTTCATGTATGCCCTGATCTGGCCCCAACAAGTAAATCTGGGGGAAAGGTAAACTTTAGGTAATGAACATTCATGTTCATAACATTACCACATATAAGGGAAATAAAGGTTCTGGACACTACATCTACAAGGGAACTCACATTAGGTTTTAAGATCACAGATCTCCAAAAGTAACTATATCTATATCACACCTGCTCGAATTATCAACAGACACCATTTTGAAGCAATTACAAAGAAAGTAGACTCTTCAAATTCTAACATAGTATCTTATTCATGGTGTTAAAAATCTATAAATCACAACCAAATAAGCCATGTGTATGTTATACTCTGAAGTCCAGTTATAAAGAACCTCAAAAAAAACTCTGTCTCTCTCTCATTCTCTCCCTTCCCCTCCTCCCCCACACAAACACAAGTACTCTCTCACACATATATTTTAGGGCACCTTTTAAAAATTCCTTTGAAATTAAGGAGAAGTAGAGACCTTCCAAAATAAGACTGAACTGGAGGAGGGAGAACAGAAAACCATTATTACAGAAAACAATTAAATGAATCCTAATGGTGTAACATGAATTTTAACAAATATAGACACAAAAACATAAGGAATACAAAAATAAAACTTCACTAAAAACAAACAAAGGATTAAGAAACAGCTTATCAATCCAATAAACTAACTTCTTAGATAAAAAAAAAAATCAAAAACTTCAAGATAAGAAGGCTCATAGAAGATGTTCTGTCAGTAAAATGCTTGCCCTGGAAGCAGGAGCGGATGAGGTTGAATCCCTAGGCTCCACACACTGGAAAAGCAAAGACAATGGATTGATGAAGTTCTACAAATAGCCAGTCAGACTGACTCTCTGAGGTCTAGATTTAGTGAGAGATGGCTTTAGGAAATGAGGTAGACATACATGAAGAACATAACTCACACTGATCTATTGCCTCAATATTCACTCACCTGTACACATCCACACATCCATAGAAAGATCCATAGACATTACAAATACATACATACACACTCTCTCTCACACACACACACTACACACCAAACACACACACACACACACACCAGTAACAAACTTGAACATAAATTATTCAAAATATCCAGAAACAGAATAAGAGGAATGAGCACATAGTTTTCACTAAGTCCAAAATTGAATGGTCTCAATTCACTATTTAAAAGATGCAGCTTAGCACAGGAAACTAGAAAGCAGCATCCACTTACTCAATGCCTGTGAGATCTTTATTTTTTCAGTAATGACATACACAGTACACAGACTGAAATTGGATGCATGTAAAAATATGCATTCAAATAAATGAATGATGGAACAGACTTAGATATATATTGATAAGAATAAAAGTGTGTATATGTGCAATGGAATCTTAACATTAAAAAAAGTAAAATCATGACATTTATTTGAAAAGGGATACAACTGACATTCATTATGTTAAGTGAAATAAACATGTCAGAAATAAAAAACAAAGATTATCTTCTCTCACTCAGGAGACCTGGGTTTAAAATTATGTATTATGTGTATGTTTGTATTTATATTTGACTATGTATAGATCATAAAACTCCAAAGCTGATGCTGAGGGGAGATCTTAAAGAAAAATGAAAATGGGGATGGAAAAGAATCTGCAGTCAGAAAGCAAAAAGGTGAATCAATTGGATATATAAAGAAACGTGCACGGGGAGCAGACACCCTTATAAGGATATTTCTATGAATTTTAACCATATACAAATGTATGTAATCAGTGACATGCTTAAAATGGAAAATTGTTCCATAATTATAAAAATCTACTTCCTCCTATCACCCTCCTATCCACATTATCCTTTCCACACATCTTTATCAATCTCTTTTCTCTATCAAATAGATTTGTGTTTTCAAAAGCATCATGCATATAATTTGACAAATGATATTTTTTATGTTATTGCCTCTTTTATCTTAATACTTTCCAGATTAATGCAATCGATGCATGTGCCAATCGTTCATTGCTTATCACTGTAAGGCATCCCACTGTGCTGTGCACATAATTCACCTTTTCCCTCTTAAAGAACTTTGTATGTCTCTTCTATTTGTAGGTACAATGGATATAACTACCATAAATATTAATGCAAAAATTTTAGGGTAAAGATAAATTCCCCTTCCCCTAAGCTTAACGCCAAGCAACTGTATTGCTTTGTCATATGTTTAGCTTATGTATAACTTTGCTGGAAATAGCCAATGATTTTGCAGCGAACTTTGCCATGTTACCTTCCAGTCATAGTTGTGAGAAAGTACATATTCTGAGAATTAGAGACATTATCATCTTAATCAGAAGCTGTGATTACCTGGCAAAGCTTCTCTAGTGTGAGCCTATGGACATTCCATTACAGAGTTGTTAGTAAGAATCATTATCACCTCACTAAAATTTCAGCTACTTCCCGTAGTACCTTCTTACATAAATTTTCCTAACTGCATATTATCTCTAAAGTTTATATAGTAAATAGACATGAGCAAGGTAGAAAAATAACTGAAGAAAAAAATGACATCCAGGTAGCTACTAGGAAGTCATTATTATCTATGCATGTGTGAACCTTTTCAGTAATGCACTTGTTAAGAACGGTCTAGCCTCCTAATAAGTAAGCACAATAAACTCCCTAAATCATCAAACAATACTTGGGAAGCTCTATTTATCAGTCTTTGATGCCTCATCTGGGGTGAGTAGACATTTATTCATGTTTAACAAAACACCTGGCCATGTCCTTTGATCAAGGGTCTACATAACCAAATATGACTTTGGCAGAAGCAATTGCATTGCCTCTGCTATGGTGGTTATTGAGGCACATAATCAGAGATCTGCTGAGTATGTGGTGGCGAAGGTGATAATCCTTATAGAGTGTTCCTTCCCTTGTAGTGTGTGCAATCTTCCCCTTGTATGAGGAATAACACACATCCTTAACTGATATTTTAAGTTAAGGGAACACAGTGACATCTTACAAATGACTAAGCCAAGGAACATGTTGCCCTAGTCTCTGCAAATAACATGTTTGGAATAAGAGGCTAAGGAAGATCCAGTAGTAGTTGCATTGTCCCTACCATGGATGATGAGAGATGCAGGTGAGGCCCAGCTGTTTCCTGAGAAAGATTTGCCCACAGGATAGGAATGATCCAACAAGGACAAGCATCCTCATTGTCAGTTTCTGGTCTGTTAGGTTGAATTAAGGAGTAGATGAGAAGACACAATGTAGATAGAAGGTTGTGTTAAGAGTAGCCAAAAGCAAATGTGGCAAGATTTATTTTGAGCTAAGAATGGCTATGTAAGTTTTGACAGCGAATGCACTGCTAGGAAAGCTGAATGACCAATTATGAATAAGGAGATGCTATTAAGCCCCACTGTAACAGCTACTATAGAAGAAGCACATCTTGTATGGCAGGAACCACAAAAGCTGCTTCCCTCACAGAGGAGAGGGGCGAATGTTGCTCATTGAAAAACTATGCAGGATTGACCAGATGTTTCATATTTAATTAAGAATTTATTTGCCTCTTACTCATGTATAATATATTTGAGCTTGGGGGAATTCTGTGGACAATTATACTTTGGTTTCTGGTGGCACCAAAGCACATAAAAACTTGTATATAAGCTAGGAAATACAGATAGAGTGTGATGCAAGTACAAATATAACTGAACTTGTCCTAGAGGTAGGTACCTACAGTTACAGAATGTGCAATTTTTCTTCCTGTAGGTAGAGGTTAGTTGCCAATCCTGGTGCCCCTTCAGGTGTAACCTCTGATAAAGGATCACTCATCACTCTTGACTGGAGCCTGTCAAACTTATGAAACAATTTAGAGTACTGTGGAAGCTGTGGTTACCATCAAGAGATCCTCATAATCAGGCCTGTTAATATTCTATCATAGAAAGAGAGAATAATGATAGTCAATAGAGCCCTCCCTAAGATTTCAGCCACTTTCCTCTGCACCCTTCCCCCAATGAGCCTAAAATTCTGCTGCAAGTTTGAGTTAGTCTTCCAAAGTATTAGAATAAATTAACTTAATACTGTATCATCTATGAAGCTATGGGGAAGCTTACATCTTTACTGTGGTGAGATGTTTGTGCTGTGGCTATTTGGGGGTTACGCTCAGTCTTCACAGTACGCTCTTATCTATGCTACTGAAAGTCAAAACAAATCACCCTTTCACCGAGATAAACTTCAATCCAATTATTACTTTGATCTTTTATTTACTGCTACACTATCTGCTCATGTCTTCCCAAGTAGGTAGATGTCAGTTAAGGCAAAGAAATACATTATAATTCTTTTGCCTCACAACCTAAAAGGTTTTTGTCAATCTCAGTACTTTTTACTATGTCTGTTCCAACAAGTGTGTGGTTATGTCTTGCTATGACTTGCTTAGCCTTTCCTATTGTCTACGAGTGCTGAACATGGTATCTGAAGCTTATTAGCTAATTATCTGTTCCAATGGGTATATATTTATTCAGTATTTGTATGCATTATATCTCCTGAAATCTTATTCCTCTTGGCCAAAGTTTTCATTCATAAGTCAGATACTGAGTAAAACCAACAATCTACAAAATTCATTCATGGGTTGCAAATGTAATGCAAATGAAATAAAAACTGGAAAGCACAGCCAAGTACCAGGGAGAGAATATGACATTCTCTAATTAAATTCTATACTTTATTACCTTCAAACGCCAATTGTTTTAAATCAATTAACCCATCTTTGTCAATAACTAAAGGACAAGAAAAGCATAATAAAATCTTTATTAATCATAAGAATAAATATTTTAAAATTAATTTTTCAATGTAAGAAACTTAGATTTATCAAAAATGTCAAAGAAATTAGAATTTTTAATATACAAAACAAAGTATTTTCCAGGATATAGATAAAATGTAAATATCCATTTATTTCTAACACAAATGTGAACTAGTGTAACTTCTTGGAAATCAGAACTACATTTTTCCTATAGATAGATGTGTAGATAGATATGAATATATGTATGATTATATAAGTATATCTATATGTTTTTATATATGTATATCTATATATTTTCTTCAATTTTGTTTATATTTTTATTTATGTACATGTGTATATCCCAAATTTAAAGTTGTATGAATGTATATATGTATATGTATATATATATATATATATATATTCCTGGAAAACTATATATATATATATATATATATATGCCTGTGTATGTGTTGTGTGTATCCATAAATTCATAAATACAATCTGGCCCACTGTATAATTTCAGGAAATCAAAAAATTATTAATATCTAATACCAAATGGACTGTGTTTAAAGGTCAGTTAATATTTTTCTTCATGAATAACAGAGTCAACTCTTTAAGCACAGGAATTAAAACAAAGGAATATAATTTGGAACAATTATTCCTCAAGAAAAGTGTTTGCCATAACAATAAGTTTATATTACTTAAGACTCACTCTCAGCAACACTCCTGTGGGTTAGTAGATGTTTTCAGGATGATCTGAATAAAAGGAAATAGGTTTACTTTTAAGATATAAGTAATATATTATCTTAGAAGACTTTACATTTTCTCAAGTAAGCACAAAAACAGAATGTTGAAGTATTATATAATAAAAATTTTAAACATGAGACAAAGAGAGAGTAGTATATAAATTTTAAATCATATGTAAGAAAGATTACTTTTGAAAGTTGTCTCTACCTTTTGTGACCTTGTCCCCTAAAGAGATTCAGTTTGTCTAATCCTCAGTAATGTTTATTTTGTCTCTCTTTTATTTTGTTTAAGGACATTCATTGTGGTGAGGATAAAGCGAAATATTCTTTTGATCTTGCTTTGAATTGCTTTGGGACTTTGTATCCGTTATAGAACTGGATATATTTGATGTCTTTTTTCTGGCACCTAACAAGATGTATTTGAGGCAGTATTTCAAAAGTTTCTGAATTTAGAAAATATTCCAAACCTAAAATGTTGTAATAGGTACTAAATATAAACAAAATTGGAAAAAAATATATATTCAACATTTTAAATTAAAAATGAAAATTTGGAGTGTGCTAAGATGACAAGTGTACCTACATAGAGGCATAAATACAAATTTATATTAACTTTACATAAGAAAAATTTAACTGAAAATTATTACACAACTAAAGGATTCTGTGTTTGGTCCATTCACATATAGTAACTATGGTGATACTTTATTTATGCTCTAACAATTAAAGTTTGCCCCAAAAAATCAGAGGGTAGAATCAGCCACTAGTTAACTATAGAGGCCAGTCAGTCAGTGGTGGCTCACACCTTAATCCCAGCACTTGAGATCTCACACCTTTGATCACAATATTTGGGAGGTTCAAGCCTTTAATCCCTACATGAAGGAAGTGAATACAGCAATATAAGCAGATAGATACAGCATCTCAGACCCATTCAATCTGAGGATTCTGTAGAGGTTAAGAAGTCTCTAGTGGCTGGTTCATTCTGTAATCTTTCAGCATTTATCTTAATATCTGGATCCAGGTTTTTATCTTTAAGACCAAGTAGAATTCCCTCTACAAGTAACTGCTAGCTTTACTGGAAAGACTTGTAAAAGTGTCATCATAAAACATCAAATACTGTTTGTTTTCTGCAACAAATTCAGACAGATTTAAGACAAATTGAAGTATATCCACTAATTATTTTATGTCTGAACAAATTACCCATTCTTTTACTTAGGTATCATTCATCTATTTAGCTAAAAATGATTTGTACTGAGTTAAAAAGATAAAAACTTTGAGGAGATCCTTATGAACGTACAAAGTGATACTACTTCCAAGTATGTTCTAAAATAGACTTTTCATGACATGAGCTTGCCAATTCACTGCAATAAAAATATGTCATTGTAAAGTGTCACAATTGGAAAAGCAATGACTTTTTAAAAAGTACTAGTTTTAATGCCCAGTACATGGAGCTGGACACTCATAGACTTTCAAAGAAGCAATCAAAAACAAATCAGTACAGTGGGAAATGGAAACAGATGGAAAGGTAAAGGGTTGGTTTTGAGAAAGAAACTTAACGGACTGTCCAAAGTAATGTATAGGGAAAGGAGTCACTAAGGGACAAATGTTTACAATAAAGCTCAGGTGTAATGTGTAGAAGACACCACAAGTCAGCAGAAGTATTCTGGATTCAGAATGTTTAGAACTGGAAAGTGAAACTGGCCAAGGCTGGTGAGTGACTGAGTTTTTTAGCATCCAATCCTCTTGCTCCTAAAATTTAGGAGATACTTCAGATGCTAGTAACAAAGAAGGTGCGGCTTGACCCTCCTCAGTACTTGGGTAGAGCTAGAAGAAACACTGACCTAGTTGTGTGTGTTGGAGGAAGGGGACGAAAGCCACATAGGAGGTGGACACTCATCAAAAAAAAGCTGCCAGTGACAGAAAATGCTGATTGTTATACTGATCATTCGCTTTAAGGCATAGTGCCTTATTCATCTTTGCATTCCTAACAGCACACAGTGTCATATATACACTAGATTCTAAACAAAATATTAATGACTATATATCAAGCCATGGCACTAAAAACCCGAAGACCACGTTCAGGTACTGCTATTCATTAATAGATGTTAACATAAATCTCAATGCAGCTGAAAATTCCACAAGGGTCTTGTTTGCTGTGTTGGTTCTTGAGAGTATAAGTGTCCATATATGAACTATTAGTTTTTAAAATGAGCAAAAGAACAAATGTTAATATGGGGATAATAAAATCAAAACACAGTCATTCTGAGAATGCATGCCACCACAAAGAAGTAAATTTCCATCTCATTCTAATTTCATCTTCTACTAGAATTTTGAACACTTTCACCTATTTTTCAACTAGTAAATTCATGAGGTCAAAAAGCCTTTTTGTTTCTTTTTTTAGTAAGCATAATTGCAAAGTATAAGAATGAGAAGAATAGTCATTAATGCCTGAGATTGAAATAACTGTGAAAGAATTCAAATATATAAGGTTGGACATGAACAGAATTAGTTACCATGTAGCTTTACTAATATGGGTGTTCTTAAGTTAGAGGTAAGAAAACCACTCTCTTGGACAGATAAGATAACACTAGATGTATGTCTGAAGCCATATACTTAAGGGGAAGCTGAGGCTACCCTTGAGAATCTTTGTATAAAAGATACATCAAACCTAATGGTTCAATGGAACAGAGTGTGTTCTGCTCTTCAGTGAGCTGGTACTAGTAAATGTTTTCCCAAAGAACTGTTCCTCATTGAAATGGCTGAGAGCTGAATACATAAGGCAAACTCAAATAAATAAGACACAAAGCAGGGGACCAGATGTAGGTAGAGTAGATGATTCTGTATTTTGAAGATAAAGGAGCTTAAATTTTTGCAATCATTAATCTGCTTGGCTCTTGAAAGTCTTTTTTTGGCAATGCAATTGAACAAAGACTTAACGAACAAAAATAATGAGGACAGATTGCACATGTTTTCCTTTCCTTTAATTTCCATCACATTCTTGATGCATTGCCAGAATTTTCTTGTATGTAAATGGGAGTGCTCTGCTGAATTTTTCATCTCCCTTTAATGTGAGCATGACTAATGTTGGAAGGAATAGATAATTAATAGCATTGCATTTATTTTCCCTCACTGGCTAATATGGGGTGTGTATAATACCTTGGGCATTGACTTAAATATTTTCCATCTTTTTATAACTGTTACATCCAAAGCTGAGGGCTGAATGTTCATTCTGCTCTGAAAAATGTAACAGTCTAGTTCCACCTGGAAGGCTTCAGATCTTTTCTTCTTGCTGACTAATGAACTACCTGATTCTCATAAAGCGGACTCCGTCAACAATAAGTTGTTTACTTAAACACCTTCTTCTCAAATACCTCCTTTCCAAAACAAAAGAGAATCTGAACAAGATCCTAGATATTTTTGGTCAATACAACCTTCAGCTATTTATTTCTGTGGTGGTGGATGCTCCTTTCCTAGTAATGTGTGGATTTGGTTCTGCTTTTACATGCCCAGATCCTTGATAGGCAATGTTAGTCTGTTTTTTAAAATCTGTTTACATAGATATCTGTTTATGTTTTGTTTTGATAAGCCTAAACAACCTGCATCCCTCATGCTTTGGTCCCCCAAACTGCTCGGAATACAGGCATGAATCACACAATCTAGTTAGTTGTAAGGCCTACTGAGTATGAAGCAATTTGGAATTCATGCATTACACTGCAGACCTAATCAGCAACATGTGACAGGAGAGATCAATGTTTTCTTGTGAAAATGTAAGCAAAACACCTAAACATAGGTATTAAAACATTCCCTAATTGCTTTTCTAGCAATTATTTTGTTCTATGTTTTAATTTGATATGCAATAAGAAAAACATTTTATATGTTGTTATTCATACTGTATCCTTTATACAATGCTATACTTTATTGATCTTTTAATCTATGGTAATCTGTTACTCATACTATATCCTTTATACAATGATATAGTTTATTGATATTTTAATCTATGGTAGTAACAGATATATTTGAGATAAAAATAGATTCCAAAATAAGTTATAAATTTGTTTATAAGGTAATCCATTCTACAAAACTATTATTTCTATAAATCAAGGCTATCACATAGGTAATATAGAATTCTGACTTGTAAACAGATATGATGCCATACCATAAAACTTGTATCTATATTGACAACATGTCAAAACCAAAACAACAATGACTTTATGAAATATTTTCTTTACTTTTTCTTGTTTGTGGAAGTATGTTTATGGAACTGGTAGAATCATATGAGAATTATCGAGAGATACACCACACTAGTCCAGTATTTTCTAAGGCTGAGAATGTGGAAATTCAATACTATTCGGTTTTAAGGGGAAAAAATTATTTCACATATAGAAAGCACAGCACTACATACTACAAAATTTCAGAATTTGTGGGCAATAAAATAGTCCTTGTTTAACTAATAAATGAGTAAAAATGTCTATACTACTATTACTATTTAATTCAGCTGATTCATGTAAGCTTCTTTCAACAAACTAAGCCACATTCAATCAAATATATTTATTCACAACATCTGCTCTTCTTTCTCGCTATTTTTGGTACAAGGTACCTTGTTTCAGCCTAAAACATTAATCCACATTTAACTGGACATTAGCAGTATTTAGGATGTTTCACACATATGCCTGTGTTATATAAGCATAGCTGTTGAAGAAGAGAAATTAACATACAAACATAGGAAATGTAGTCTCTTGAATACAAGAGGACCCTGGGGGATTCTATTCAATGAAAGATAATGGCCTATCTGTGCCAGAAGAAGTATGATATTTCTGAACTACTAGCACATAGGACCTAGATCAAGCATCAGAAAAAGATGTGAAAACCAAACTATGGATGACAAGCAAATTCATTTCAATTTTGGTTGGAAAATATTCAGCTGAGAAACATGAACATCTAGATGCTGGTGACATGTGAAAGTAAATTAACACAGTAAGACTAGCAGAACAGGGATCAGAATGTCTTCCATCAAATAGAGATGGCTGTTAGTTTGTGCAAACATCACTGATGTATCCATGTCAATCTAACTAGGAACTTCTGGTAGCTATTCAAGTATTTAATTTTTATTATCCATTTCACAAAATAAATGCTCTTTCACATTATATTTTTATATGATCAGCTAAATATCCACTACTTCCTGGCATGTAATAAAATTTTAATGAATACTAGTTATGATGATTCATGCTAAAGTGTTTTAAGAAGGGCGCTGAGAAAAACATAAAGAAAGGAAATTTATGGACCTGACAATAAAAGTGTTATTCCAAAGACTTCACATAAAAAGAATCAACACAGGGAAGAGACCTATTAAGGAACAGGAAGTGATGACTAAGATCTCGAAATAGTCTCCAAAAGATTTAATATACCAAAAGGTCTTGTTATGGCTAATGCTAGGGTGACAGATAAAATGATATGTTAAGGTAGAAAAGGTGATGCAAGTAAATATTATGTAATAACAGGATTATATAAAAGTTTGCTGTTTAATTTCATCTTTAACAAATTTGTCACACACAAGTCGCTCGTAGCTATTGTTTTTCAGTTCATGACATTATGAAGTGGAAAGTGGCTTAACTCCTTAAAGTTTGTTACTCATTATTCTAATATCCCTTTCTGTTTTATCCTGATCTGATTCCTTGTTGGATCTTAACTCTTTAAAACCTAGATACTCTTCACCTTTATCTAGTTGCCTCTGAAAACAGCCAGACTACTCTAATTGCTATTGTAAACAAAATACAGTCTTGTATAGACACCATCATTTCTACCACCAAAGTTAATCAGAGAAGGTATGAGTAACTGAAATCTTGGTAAAATCTGTTCATGTTTGTGGACACAATTATAAAGACACACAAGAGGCTTTATAACATGAAGAGCAAATTGAATTCTAAATGTTGAGAGAGGTGACAGAAGAGTGAGTGAGAACTGAATTCTATACAAAACCATAAGAAGTCAGCAAGCTCTCAGGTTGTTCACTCCAAATAGTGTCTATTAAGAAAAAAGTATAAATGGGCAAATTAATAATGAATTATGTAGATGTGTGTTATTATTCTGAATAATTGGTTTTTATTTTGTACAGTTTCTCAACTGCTCAGAAGAAATAAATTAGACAATTGTAGGCAATTAAGAAGTATGATTACACATCATTTATTATTCAATGAAAAAATTATAACACATTAAACATCAAAATGAGAATGATTCAAAATACATCTATCATGCATGAAGATTAAGATAGGTTCAATTCTTATGTTGTAGTCATAAATTAATAAACTCAATACATTTAGCAGCAACCTTTCCATCTATGAGCAATTAGAGTTTAGAATAAAAGTTTATACTCGCAATACCAAATTAATCTGAGTTAAAAAATTAAATGTAAGTAATAAGTATCATTAGTTTACAAGGGATTATAGGAGGAAGTCTTGTATAGGGTATCTTCTTTAAAAAAAATAATCAATCCAAATATAATATCCAAAAGCAAATATATATTTAATAAAATATAGGCATATTACAAAGAATATGATTTTAAGAAGAGTTAAATCAGCCAACATTTCTGAAAATGCACAGGGCAGAGAGAATTCAAGTATGTGGAACAATGTCCTCAACTTGTCTAGTATAACAGCAGACCCAGAAGATCCTCCGCATATCATATTCTCTATGCAGAATATAACTTTCAGTAAGATAAACAAGAACAATTGATCCAAAGTTTTTGGCATGTCCTAGTCCCTGGACCCACCCATAGCTACTTAGTCCCCCAAATCACTCAGAGGCTTATATTAATTATAAACTACTGACCTATATCTCAAGCGTATTGCTATCTAGCTCTTCCACCTTAACCCATTTCTACTAATCTATATTTTGCCATATGGCTCTTGCCTTACCTGTACTTTTACACCCTGCTCTCTCACCATCAGTTGTAGTGTCTCTATGTGACTCCACAATTTCCCCCTTTATCTATGCTTAAATTTCCCACGTTCCTATAAGTTGGCTTGCCATAGGTAGAAACAGCCTCTTTATTAATCAATGGCATTCACAGCACACAGAAAGATATCCCACACCATGACATGAGCAATATTAGCTGACTGCTTTACAGCTTTTAACTTTCATAAGCCAGCATATGATGAAGGCAATTGCAAAGGTATTTGATTTTAGAGATCACCCCTACAATCTAGCAGAACAGAGTGTCACAGGACACAGAATGAAGTAATGCTGCAAGAAAAAAAATGCCCAAGAGAAAAATGAAAAAGTTGTGATGCAAAAGTGTGTGTTCCCAACAGACATCAAGTTCTATGATCTTAACATATATAGCATGGCCATTAAAATACACAGCATAAATTAAAAGAATAAAAATAGACATTTTCATTATATGAAATCATCTGAAAATTTAAAATACAAAAATGATAAAAAGCATAACAAAGAAATAAGAAAAAACTGCAATAAATAATTTTTAATGCTTGTAAAAGAAAGTTAGTACTACATATGATACATGTAAGTAGTTTTATTAGGAAATAGAAAAGATACTGTTGCTAAGAAAGGAAAAAATACAGATCTTTTTTTTCTAAATTAAAGAGAATAATGTAATCATAAACATGACAACTTCAATGGTATGCACAAAGTTGTTAAACTACAAGTGCCTTCAGAATATTAGTCAAAAAATGCCTTAATACCCCCTCATATTCTAATAAAATTATGTTATAACAATTCCACAAAGGAAAACATTGGGACTATATTAACAAGATCGTGACCTGGGTTTTGCTGCAAAAGAAGAGGCCAAGTTATCGCAACCTCTTCAGGAAATTTAAGCAAGTCCCATTTATGACGCCTTCTTTACATACAAGAGAGCTGCTGTTATACTGAATAGTAAATGAAAGTACCTCCACCACCAAATTAGAAAAGTTAAAAAAAAATTCACATCAATTCAGTTTTCTTAAAAGAAATATTATAGTGAGATAGAAACCATTTCAATGTGGTGGCAAAAAGAAATACTTAAGAGATAGATCTGAAATGCACTTATTCAAAAATTACACATCTCCAAAAGCCCAATGAGGCAGAAAAAGCCAGAAAACAAAAGTCTATTGGAATTTCAGTTCACAGGGGAAATAGCATCTAGAGATCCACATTAGAAAAAAAAATGCACTTTATTTCTTTAAAGCACCAAAGAATAGCTGAGAAAGTGACTCTGAAGATACAATGTATAAAAAGCAATGGAAGCATAATGTTCTCTGAAATTAAATACTCCAAGTACAAACTGAATGGTACAAAAAGTAAAAGAAGTGACAAAATATCAAATTAAATATAAAAACATGTAATATCAGAAGACTGAAATCATCTTTTGATTTTTGTATATTTTAATTGACTTAGAGTCTCAATGATTTCTCTAAATTAGAAGAGTACAAATTTGGGGACTAACATGTTGATTTTGATATTTATACATGAACTCAAGTAAAATAAAGCATGTAAAGAAGCAGAACATGATCTGTAACATGAGAAAGGCTGTACTCCACTGTTTTATAGCCTCTGCAGCTCACAGTAAAAGACACCTCATAGAATTGACTTAATACTTGGAATAAAGGTACTAAGTTAACAGAGGGAAACATCCAGAAGAGGAATATTTTTATATACTTTATTGGTGTTCAGAAAAAAAAAAGGGGGGGCTGCGATAGTATAATTAAAAGGACAGTGTCCTTCACTAAATGATCTACAGAGCAAGTTGCAGGACAGTCAGTGATACATAAAAAAACTCTTTCCTGAAAAGACAAAAATAAATAAATAAGCAAATATGAAAATAAAAAGTAAAATAAATAAATAAATGAAATTTGTAAAAATTCCCAATTCTAAACAGGAAGCTATCATAATAAGTGAATTCCAACTGAACTTAAAATTTGAAAACGTGCCCCAAATGTGCCTCAAACGCTAAAGTAAAATGAAAACCAATTATTAATTGAAAATTTTTGTATTAGGATATTTGATATCTCTCGCCTTAAATTTCAACTAATCAAATAACCAAAATCTTAGCGGAAGAGGAAAACTATGCATGCCTGTGACCTTGTGTTAACTATAAAAGAGCAAAAAATGAAGAGCTATAGAGAAGGCAATAAGAAAAACGTACAATAAAAACTACTGAATGAAAAGTTTTGCAAAATTGTATGAATATAAACTTAGCCAGTATCGATGAGATATAAAATCAGTTTTGTTAACTCAATGTATTAATTTTCTCTGTTTCTATTGTTAGATGACCCAGAATGATTTATAAATATTTTTAAACTATTGTTCTACAGATTCTATAATTAATAAACCTCATCAAAATAGTATTTAAATATTGATGTATTGTGATGGAAGAAATAATGTTGAAGAAAGTAGAAATTACTGCACCCTCAAATCTCTGATTATTTATTTGATTTAATAATTTTATAAAGAGTCATAGTTGGATATCTATGAATAAAATGTACTGTTTTTCATTTACTCCTACATATTTATTTATTTACTTATTTTTACTAAATGTAAGGTCCTATTCTAGGTGCTTAAAAAAACTTAAAAACAGTCTTTGTCCTTTTGTAACTTAAAATCAAATAATAGTGACAATTAATATACAGAAAGCTAAATTACAGCGAACAGAAGATACATATGAAAAAATGTAAATAAAATATGTATAGGTGAAGGACATTGGTGATAGTCAAGGACAACTTCTATGAGAAAGTACAAATTGAGTGGAAAAGGAGGATGTAGACAATAAAGTAACAAATTATTTCAAAACTTTAATTAAAAAAGTGTATAATCGTAATAAAAACCCATATAAACCTTTCAGGATAGTGTGAACAAATACTAGACTAACTATGCTGCTCTTCCCACCACATCTTCCCTGGATGATAGACTCAAACTGTGAGTCAAAGCAGACTCTTCTTTTGTGCACTGATTTAATCAGATTCTTTGTTAAAGCAAAGTAGCTAACACAATAGAAAATTAGTAAGAAAGAAAAAAATTCACTTTTACAAGATTAAAATATAATAATATATCACATCAACAAACAAACAAAAATGATAACATGGTCACATCAAAAGACATAAGATAAACATATACATTCTTTCAGGCTAAAAAAAAATATATCAATAAGCTATGAAAACAAGGAAAAGTATTCGACACTATAAAAAATATCAATTATTTTTAGCTAACTGCAAATTTAGTAAGAAACTCCAAACTTGGATGTTAGCAGCGAAGAAGTATAGTAGAGCTGTACAATATTAAACCATTCACATTACAAAAAAAAATGAAAAATAGGAATGAAAATCCATTAGACCAAGAGGTGAATGACACTTCACCCAGCCCAGGCAAAGCCCCATTCGTCTCTCCCTAAATCCAGGCCAACAGGAAAAGCACCTGCAGGTCAGAACCCTAAGTAAAATCCAGTTCACTGGACACTCCCAACTACAAATCCTCCCCTAATTCACAACCATCACCTAGTGATGACAAAACCTTCTTGAGATCCACAGTCCCAAGCACCTACTGAGTCAAGTGGCTCCCTGAGACCCACAGTTTGTCAGAACCAATTGGATCTAAAGGGATACCTGAAACCCACAATTTGCCAGCACCTATTGGATCAAGACCCTCTACAGGATTAAGATCTCCTTCTGAATTAAGAGCTCATAGTGAACCAAGAATGGATTGACTGAGACAAAAAAAAAAAAATAATAATTCAGCTCTTACTACAACAACTACAAGTCACTGTGACACAGAATACACTACTCGAAGTTAACCAAAAGTCCAGACTGGAACAAGACCTGATTATGACAATGTAGAAGAAACAAACAGAAACTACCTTAAAAACAAATTTATGAAGATAACAGAAGCCTTAAAAGATGAATTTTAAAAACTCCTTTAAAGGAATAGAAAAAAGACAAACAATAAAATGGGAAAGATCAATAAATCTCTTCAAAAAATAAAGACAACTAAGAAAAAGCAATCAAACAGATGAAGGAAACATTGCAAGATTTAAAAATTGAAATAGAGGAAATGAAGAAGACATAGAAGATATAAACTGAAGGAATGTGGAAACAGAAAATCTGAAGAAACAGATGCAAGCATACCCAACAGAATGCAAGAGATGAAAGAGAGAATATCTGGTGTGGAAGATTCAGTGTTGGAAATAGATATGACAGTCAAAGAAAACAGTAAAACCAAACTATTCATAATACAAGACATCCAGGAAATATGAGACACCATGAAAAGATCTAACCTAAGAATAATAGAAAAAGGATACCAGCTCAAAGGGCACAGAAAATATATTCAACAAAATCATAGAAGAAAAAAATTCCCAGTCTAAAGAACGTAATGCCTATAAAGATAAAAGAAGCTTACAGAACACTTAATAGACTAGACACCCCCAAATTCTGCTCACCACATGATAATAAAGTAACTAAACCTACAGAATAAAGAAAGAATATCAAGAGCTACAAAGGAAAAATACCAACTAATTTTTAAAGGCAGACCCATCAGAGTAACACCAGACTACTCAACGGCAACAATAAAAATGCAGTCAAATGTAATGCAGAGTTGCCAATTAAGACTACCCAGCAAAACTCGCAATCACCACAGATGGAACAAACAAGATACTTACCACAAACCAGGTTGAAACAATACCTATCCACAAGTCTAGCCCTACAGAAAGTACTAGAGGGAAAACTACAAACTAAGGAAGCTAGATACACCCACAAATTACAAACAATAAATAACTCCACAGAAGAAAAACCCAAAGAACAGAAATACACAAATTACCACCAAAATAACACGAAATAACAGTCAGTGGTCATTAATATTCCTTAAAATCAATGGACTCATTTCACCTTTAAAAAAAAAAGATACATGTTAACACATTGGATACAAAACAAAATTCTTCCTTCTGCTGAATACAAGTGAGACACCTCATTTTCAAAGACAGACACTGTCTCAGAGTAAAGGGTTGGGGAAAAATTTTAATCAAATAGATATAAGAAATAGGGTGGTGTAGCCATCCTAATATTTTACAAAATAGATTTCAAACTAAAATCAATCCAAAGAGATCATGACAGATATTACTTATTCCTCTCAGGAAAAATCTACCAAGTCTCAATCCTGAATATTTATGCCCCTAACACAAGGGCACCTGCATATGTAAAAGAGACACTACTAAAGCTTAAATCTCATTTCAAACCTTACACATTAATAGTGGGAGACTTCAATACCCCACTCTCACCAATGGATGGGTCTACCAGACAGAAACCTAACAGAGAAATAAGGGATCAAACAAATGTTATGACTCAAATGGACATATTATATATATACAGAACTTTCACCCAAACACAAAAGAATATACCTTTTTCTCAGAACCCCATGGAATATTCATTAAAATTGACCACATACTCAGTCATAAAGCAAATATCAATAGATACAAAAATTGGAATAACTCCTTGTATCCTATCACACCACCTATGGACTAATGTTAGTTCCACAAAAACAAAAACCAGAAAAAGCCTAAAAATTTATGAAAAGTGAACATCTCTCAATTTAACCACCTCAAGGTCAAGGAAGAAGTAAAGAAAAAACTCAGACTTCCTGGAATTCCGTGAAAATTAAACACAACATACCCAAAATTATGGGACACAATGAAAGCAGGACTAAGAGGAAAATTCATAGCACTAGATGCCCTACATAAAAAAATTGGAGAAATCTCACAGAAGACTTAACAGCACAGCTGAAAGATTTAGAGCAATTAGAAGCAAACACACCTAGAAGGAGTAAAGGACAGGAAATAACCAAATTCAGGGCTGAAATCAATAAAATTGAAACAAAGATAACAATACAAAGAATCAATGAAACAAAGAGTTGGTTCTTTGAGAAAGTTAGCAAGATTGACAAACCCTTATCCAAACTAACCAAAAGGCAGAGAGAATATCCAAATTAACAAACTCAGAAATTAAAAGGGGGACATAATTGCAGACACCTAGGAAACCGAGAGAACCATTAGCTCATACTTCGAAAACCTGTACTCCACTACACTGAAAAGTCTAAAAGAAATGTAAAGTTTCATGGACAAGTGCCACTCACCAAAATTAAATCAATACCAGGCAAATGACCTAAATAGACCTATAACACTCAAGGAAATTGAGCTGTTATTAAAATTCTCTCAACCAAAAAATCCCAGGGACAGATTGTTTCATTACAGAATTCTAGCAGATCTTCAAAGAAGAACTAACGTCGATACTCCTCCAATTGTTCTGCACAATAGAAACAGAAGGAACATCGCCACACTTTTTATGACACTGTAGTCATCCTGATATCTGAGCTACACAAAGATGAAACAAAGAAAGAATTACAGACCAATCTCCCTCATGAACATTGATGCAAAAATACTCAAAATACTGGCAAACTGAATTCAACAACATTTCAAGAAAACAAAACCAAAAAAAAAAAAAAAAAAAATCATCCACCATGATCAAGTAGGCTTCATCCAAGAGATGCAAGGAAAACTGTCAGTGTCATTCGCTATATAAGCAGCCTGAAAGGAAAGAAAAAATGCATGGTCATCTCCTTAGATGCTGAAAAACCTTTGACAAAAATCCAACACTCCTTCATGATAAAAGTCCTGGAGAGATCAGGAATACAGGGAAAATAGCTAAACATGATAGAGGCAACATAGAGCAAGTTGCCAACTAACATCAAACTAAATGCAAAGAAACTCAAAGCAATCCCACTAAAATCAGAAACAAGACAAGTCTGCCCATCCTCTATTCAATATAGTCCTCGAAGTCTTGGCTAAAGCAATAGGACAACAAAAGAAGATCAAGGTGATACAAATTGGAAAGGAAGAAAAAGCGGCTTAAAGGGCTTGTGTCGAGGTCACTTAGCTGTGGCTCAGAGTATAGAAGCCGTGGCTAAGAGGCAGTGACTAAAAGCCTTTGCTTAGTGTTGAGAAAAAGTGGCGTAGAGGGGTGACCCTCGGCTCAGTGCAGCATGTTAGGTGGATGTGTCGAGGAACTGGCCAGCAGAATCAACCCAGCAGCTGCCACGATATGTGGTCTTAGTTGTAGCTGGCGACCTTGGGCTTAGTTGGTGTGGGCAGCGGACTATCCGTCCACGACTACTGGCTGGAGAGTGAGGGTTGGAGCCTAATATGAAAGAGCTACAGGCCAGTGAGGGAGGGAGCTTTTAGCCTACATATTGGAGTGTAGGCTTTTAAAGTTAAATATTTTTTTCTGTTTTTTAACAGTGTTTGAAATGTAAATGGACTCCCTACACCTGTGGGCATAGGCCTCACATTGGGCACTAGATGAAGGCAGAGGTTTTTTAAATATATTAATTTAAGATTAATATTTATTGAACTATAAGTCAACACTCACGATATAGGTAACAGTTTATATAGGTGTTTGATAGACTGGATTATTTGTGTGATGGACGATGGATGTTGAATCGGTCTCTCTAACAGTCAGGAGCTAAAAAATGGGGTTCTTTAAAATCTTAATAAGTTTTTTTTTTAATAAAGTTAGCCACTCCTCCTTCATAAGCCTAAAACCCTAAATAAGCATCTTCAAACCTTATCAACTAACACCTAAATCCCACCACAGCTAATAAACACCTTAAGCAATGTAGCAGAATTCAAGATTAACTCAAAAAAATCAATATCCCTTAAATACACTAAGGATAAAGGGCTGAAAAAGAAATAAGGGAAACATTGTTCTTTACAATAGCTGCAAATGGCATTAAATATCTTGGGGTAACTATAACCAAAGAAATGACAGACCTGTGTGACAACAACTTTAAGTCATTCAAGAAAGAAATTGAAGAAGATATAAGAAAATGAATAAATCTCTCATGCTCTTAAGTAGGTGGGATCAATATAATAAAAATGGCAGTCTTAGCAAAAGCCATTTACAGATTCAAAGTAATCCCCATCAAAATCCCAATGCAATTTTTCACAGACCTTGAAAGAACAATGCTCTACTTCACATAGAATAATGGGAAACCTAGAATTGCTAAAACAGTCCTGTTCAATAATAGAACTTCTATTACAGAGCTACAATAATAATAATAAAAAAAGGTAGATACCCAGCATAGAAATAGACATGTGGATCAATGGGATCAAGTTAAAGGCTCTGACATTAATCCATACACCTATGAACAGCTAATTTTTGACAAAGAAGCCAAAAATATTTAGTGGAAAAAAGATAGCTGTTGCACAAATAAAGGAAACTTGGGGCTAGATCTCTGAGAAAGTCGGAGATATTAGAGGGAGTAAACACCACAGTCAGATCTTACCCAGCTGTCTTCCACCTTCCTCAGCCTGGCTTCTCCTGGCCTCTTCTCTTTCTCTCTGTCTTTCTACTCCTGCCTTAAATACTTGCTATGTATATGTAAGGCGTGGCCCTACCATTGCCTCTCTGGAAGCCTGGAACTCCTTCTGTAAACTAAGATGACCTCAAACTCAGTTTGGATTGAGGGCGTAGGTCACCACTCCTGGGATACTCCCTGTGCTGGGATTAAAGGTGTGAATCACCACTCTCTGATCCTCCTAGACTGACTGTGGGTAGATCTCCAAAGCTTTTGGAGCTTTTATTAAATCCCCCAGATAGCATCCTCAGCAAATGGTGCTGGCATAACTAGATGGTGGTATGTAGAAAAATACAAATAGATCCATATCTATCACCCTACATAATATTCAAATTCAAGAGAGTCAAAAACCTCTATACAAGCCCAGTTACCTTGAACCTGATAGAAAAACAAAATGGGATCCCTTTAATTTCCCTTTCTTCTCTTATTGTTTTAGCTAAAATCCAAGTGGATCAAAGACGTCAACATACACCCAGCTATACTGAACTTGAAAGAAAAGAAAGTGAGGAATATCCTCCAATGTATTGGCACAGGTGACCACTTCCTAAACATAACAACAGTAGCACAGACACTAAGAACAACAATTAACAGGTGGTACCTCCTGAAATTGAGAAGCTTCTGTAAGGCAAAGGACATGGCCAATAAGACAAAATGACAGCCTACAGAATGGGAAAAGATCTTCACCAGCCCTACACGAGACAAAGGGCTGATCTCTAAAATACATAGAGAACTTAAGAAACTAGAGGCCAAAACCCCAAATAATCCAATTAAAAAATGAGGTTTAGGGCTAAAAAGGGAATTACAAATGCTTGAAAGACACTTAAAGAATTTCTCAACATCTTTAGCCATCATAGAAATGAAAATCAAAACAACTTTGGTACCATCTTACATCTGTCAGAATGGTTAAGATTAAAAAAAAAAAACAACAACAACTGATGTCAGCCTATGCTGGAGGGGTTATGGAGCAAGGGGAACTCTCCTCCATTACTGGTGGTAGTGTAAATTTGTGCAGCCACTTTGGAAATCAGTATGACTGTTCCTCAGAAAACTGAATCAAACTACACAATGATCCAGCAATGACACTAATTGCCATATACACAAAGAATGCACATTCATACCCCAAAGTCATTAGCTCAGCTATGCTCATTGCAGCATCATTCATAATAGAAAGAACATGGATAAAACTAAAGAATACATTAACAAATTGTGGTACATTTACATAATGGAGTATTACTCAGCAATAAAAAAAAAAGACTTTTGAAATTTTCAGGCAAATGGATGGATCTGGTGAGTATCATCCTAAGTGAGGTAACACAGACATTGAAAGATAGATATGGTATATACTCATTCATAAGTAGATTTTAGACATAAAGCAAAGGATATCCAAGTTACAATCCACAATCCCCAAACAGCTAGCTAACAGGAAGCGCTTAAGAGAGACATCCAGAGATGCCCCTTGGGAAGGAAAAATAGAAAAGATATCCTGAGTACATTGGGAGCAAAAGGGGGAGCAAGAAAGGGGAGGTGGGAATGAATCATGAGAGGAGATAGTTGAGTGAGAGGAGCAACAAAGGGGGATTAAAAAAAGAGAGATGGATTTCTTGATAGAGGAAGCCACTGTGGAGTTGGGAATAGGCCAGGTACAAGGAAAACCTCTAAGAACTCACAGGATGTCCCTGGCTATGTCTCCAACCAATAATGGAGTGGGTGCCTAAACAGGACTTCCCCTAAAATCAAATGAATGGCCACCCTAATTGTCGTTATACAGCCTTCATCCAGTAACAGATGGAGGCAGAAGCAGAGATCCATAGCTAAGTACCAGGTCAAGCTCCCAGTCCAGCTGAAGAGAGAGGAGAATATATGAGCAAAGAGGTCAGGATCATGAGGAGGAGACCCACAGAGATGGCTGAATCAAGCTATTGGGAGCTCACTGATGCAGTAATAGTCACTGAGGAACCTTCATAGAAAGGAACTAAACCCTCCAAAAGTAGATGATAGTCAGACAGCATGGGCAGTTTGTGGAGCATCTTGCAGAGTTTATTTCTGGTGAATGAACTGACATCTTGGAGCCCATTCCCGACAGAGGAGCACCTAATTTATCCTTGATACTGAGATGAAGGACTCAGATCTACCTCAACTGGACAGACTGAACTGATTCACCTTTGGATTCCTCCTTGGGGAGTGGATGGAGAGGTAGGATAAGAGGAGGTTGAGGGAGGACTGGGAAGAGGAGAAGAAGAGAGGCAGTGGTAGATATGGGGAAAACCTTTCTAAATAAAAAATGTCTTGTTATAAAAAATAGAAATGTAGCACAATGTGTACATTAGAGGAAACTCCCAAACTGAAGAGAGAAGTCAAAGAATAAATAATCAAGGGAAATGGCTATTGCACTTTGTCAGCATAACTCAACATTGACAGGTTCTATGCACTTTTAGCTATAAATTCAAATAATTACAATGAAAATTCCTGGAGAACATTTTGTAGTTATCAAACATACTTCCAAGTGTATAGAGAGAAATGAAAGCTCCCAAATAGACCAACAAGATGGAAGATAATAGCACAGGCAAAGGGTGAACACTAATTGTCTCTAAGATAATGTTAGGGAACAATAGTGATAGTGGCATTTGTGAAACAATAGACAGATGGATTAATGTAAGAAAATAGTAGTAAGACCCACAGCACAATCAATCTACTTGTCTCAGTCATACAACTTGATGCCCAGTCCTCCAAACATGCCTACTTAACAGGGTTTACGAGCTGAAGCATCAAGAGTAAAGACCTTCAAGAAGTATGTTAAAGACTACCAGGCCAAGTGACTGACCGTTTGATTATGGAGACTTAAAATGCTGCAGAATGAAAGCCTAATTATTATAAACTTGTTTTAGTCCCTTTGAAAGCCCACTTCTATGTCTGATGTAACATCAATTGACTATCAAAACCATTAATTTTTGTTTGTTTGTCTCTTAAAGGTAGCCACAAAAGCTACAAATGTCATCAGCATCTGAGGCCTGTACCAGTCAATTATCTTTTGTTATAACTTGCCTACCTGATGTTTCAAACAAAGTATTTTAAACTCTCTACCTTTATAAAAATTCTATGAGTCACCTAGGTAAGGAGTGTTCAAGCTGAAATCTAATCATGGAGAAACTACTCAGGCCACAATTTAGTTCTGGGAGACAGGAACTATTCCGGCAGGAATGGAGTTGCCTTCACATCTGCTTCTTCTTTCCTCAACTGATCCACTCTTTTTTTTTCTTGCTATTTTTGTTTTAAGGTTTGTTTAGTCTCATATAAGGATGCCTATTTCGGTTTGCATTGAGATTCCATTTTTGTTAATGTTGTATTCTTCATTTCATGTCAGCATTTTTGTGTCTTTGTAGGTGAAGTGGGTTTCTTGCAGGCAGGGTATTGCTGGGTTTTAATTCATCAAACAGGGTCTTATGTTTAATTCATCAAACAAATCTGTCTTACAACTGGAGATTTAAGAAAAATCACATCCAAAGCTATTGCTGAAACCAATAGACATCTCCTGGCATTTTTGTTCAATTTAATCCTGGTTGTTGGAAATATTTGCTCATTACTTGTCTCACTCATCACTGAGATGTGATGCATTTTTAATGCTGAGTTCATTTCTATTTATCATTTACATTTAGATTTTTAATAAACCTTGTTTTGCAGTTACACATGAGAGAGATTATCTTTCTTCATCTTCCAAGTGTAGAGTCTCATTAACCATCTTTTTGTGATGTTTCTCTTAGTACATGGTTATTCAGAATATCTTAATATCTATTTTAGTTCTGAAGGACAAACTTACTAAAAATATTTATGATAATTATTTATCCTCAGAGTTTGAAATGCATACCCCATGCCCTTAGTGGTCTTTGGGGTTCTACTAATCATTTTGCCCCAAGTACTGTGTTTGTCTTATATGTGTCTTGTTAACTGTCTTTCAAAGATTTTAATAAACTTTCCTTCTCCTACAGCTTTAACAGTTTAACATAGCACAAATCCAAGTGTTTCGCTAGGATAAACAGCAACCAGAATCACAGTCCTTTCTTCTTTGTATTTTTATCTATTCTTCTTGGATCTGGACAATCTAACAGGTACAGGTTAGACCAATGTAGAGAGAGCATCCTTGTGGAAACAGATAATGTTGTGTGACTTTTCTGTAATATTAAGCTTCTGTCCCATATTTTCTGGCCTAGCTTTGTGGCCTGGACTTGCAGGCCTAGCCTCAATGTTTGGATCCACAGACATGCAGACCTGGAGACCCTCAGTCCCACAGCCCACAGAGACACACAGATGCTGACATTAATTGTACACTTACCTGAGGCCCAGGCATATAACTTGCTAGCTATTGCTCTTAAACTAACCCATGATTCTTACCCTTTTCAGTCACCCAGCTCATTACCTTTCTTAGGACAGCATAATTGTCCTCTAAATCTTCTGGCTTCTCTGTGGCATTTCTGCTTTGTTCTTCCTGTTCCCAGTTTTCTTAGTCTGGTAGCCCCGCCCACACTTCCTGTCTGCCTTTGGCCAATCAGCATTTTTATTAAACCAGTGGGTAGGACAATTATTTACAATCGAACAACATAATCCCCCTATACTTTTCAGTGCTACTTTTGGCATAGAAAAATTCTAATGATATAAATGTCTAGTTAGTTAGTTGTCACTTGCCAGAGAAGTTACAATTTATATCTATAACTTACTGGATCTAAAACAATTAAAATATTTCACATTATATATACTAACACCAGTGAACTCCCTAATGCTTATTATTTTATTGATTTTTTTATTGGTTTCTTTTTTAGTCAGAGATTCACTCTATAGGCTAATCTAGTCTTGAACTCAATATACAACCCAGAATGTCTGTCAATTTTTTATTTAAAAAGATTTTTCAATATATACCACTGCTCACCCTCTCTTCCCTCCTCATAGTCCTTCCATGTCCTCTCTCAGCCTCCCTCTATCCGATTCCCTAATCCATTCCCCAAGGAAGGCAAGGAATCCCAAGGTGGGTCAGTTCAGGCTAGTGCATCTAGTTGAGGTAGGTCTGATTTCCTGATTCCAGTATTAAGACTGGGTAGGAAATGGGCTCGAAGATGCCAGTTCATGCACAAGAACATAGTCTGATCATACTCTAAGAGGCTCCAAAATCTGGCCCCCGCCATTTAACAGTTGTCTACCTTGAATGGTTTAGCTTCTTTCCCTGCAGGTTCCTCCTTGGTTTTTTAGAATGTCTTTGAATTAATGTCAAACCTCCTGATGCAGCCTTCTGAGTTCTGAGGTTATAATCCTACATCTATACCCAGCTCAATTGAGTTAAATAATATGTATTCAGTTGGCACTGCTTTTATATTGGCTGAATCTCCTTTGGATTTTTTTATTCTTGTTTTTCTGTATCCTAAGTTAGGCTACATAGGATCATTTTTATTCTGATTAAAGATTATCTTGTGCATTTGAACTTTTGACACATAGATTGTCTGAACAAATTCTCTTACATAAAATTTGAAATGATTTCTGCAGTCCTGATCAATACATGTTGTGATTAATTATCCAGCAAGCAAGAGCTTTGTTTAGAGATGTTAACATTATGCCACAGACAACATGACAGTCCTATAAATAGAGGGACTGCAGATCCACAGAACCAAATAAATCCCTTTGTCTTAAGATTTCTAGCGGAGCAGGAATGTTCCACACCACAAGACCTACCCCTTTGCAAATGATCACTGCTAATAGTCAGTGGGTAGGGGTAAGATTGAGTCAGATAGATACTAGCTGAGTGAGTAGAACTATCTATTTGGAAGTTGCCTTAACCTGGGCAGCAGGAGAGCTTGGCTTGGTTGCAGGAGGCAAGAGGACATATTGGGCCCAAACAAGTGTTATCTCTCTATCTGGAGAAAAAAAATGGTGTAGGGTGACATGAATGGTTCTCTTCACAGCTGCAACATCCTGTCCCCTTAAAGCAAATGTGTCTGGAAGGTATATAACCTAACATTTTTAAACTTTTATTTCTTGATGCTATGTTTTGAATTTTGCATAGAGCTGGTAGTTGCAGTATAATCGCTTGGCTCTGTAAAATTACATTGTGTTTACCCTGACCTATAGTCTCTGCCAATCCTTATTGGTGTTCCAGCTACACACATGTTAAGCCCTGGAGCCTCGTCATTTATTGTTTAATTCTGAATTAGTAACATTTTATCCCATCAGTATCCCAAAAATATTTTACCATGTGGTCTTCCTGTAATCGCTTTTGTTCAGAAGTGTTTAACCTGCTAGAAAACCTACCTTGTATTCTTCTCATTTAGGATGCTATTATTTTAAACTTTCATTTGTACAAGTTAAATCATTATTCAGGATAATTAGTTTTTCCTTTTATTGTTTACAAACATATTTATAGACATTTCTAAAACTTGGAACGACTGGAACTTGCATAGCTCAAATTCAATTGCATATATTTTCTTTTCTTTTCTCTTATTTTCTTTAAAGTTTGAATATTTGAGATTCAGTTTTTGGTTACTCAAGTTACAGAAATAGTTTAAAGTCCAACATAATATTATTTATATGATATATTGATATATATGCACATAGTATTTTCTCCTCATAAGCGTGTCCATATGGAATCAAAACAGCCATTTGCTCCAGCTCAGTGCTGAGCATGTTTGCCCACCGTGGTGATCATCTAATGTGGAATGTCTCTCTGTGCACTGCAAATATGCTTTATTATTTTAAATTAAAAAGAAACTGTTCTAGCCTATGGCAAGGCAGATTAAAGGCACGTGGGAAATCCAAGATCAAGTAGGGCAGGTCATGGAGAAGCTGCAGGCTGCTGCCCAGAAAGCAAGATGTAATGGGACACAGGTAAGGCCACAGTGACACATGACAATACACTGATTAATAAAAATGGGTTAAATCGTAAGAGCTGACTGGTAATGAGCCCGAGCCATAGGCCAAACAATTTGTAACTAATATAAGCCTCTGGGTAATTATTTATAAGCAGCCGCAGGACAGTAGGTGGGAGAGCTTTATCCAGACCAAGGGATCTGGAAGAGTCAGAAAACTTCCGGCTACAATCATCTGTCATAGGTCTCCATTAATAGACTGGAATATTTGCTGTTACATTTCCCCTGGATGCTCTTTATTAGGACGTCCATAAAACTATCTACAACTCTATTTCAGCGTTTTAATGTCTTAGTTGTTAGACTCCACTTGGCTTCTCCGCTTTCCTACTATTTTCCTCTAGGCTAGTTTATCACTCTATTTGCAGTTACCTAGCTTCTGGGCTGGAATGCTGTATTTTAGAAAGTATTCCATGTAAAAGTCACCCAGCCAATGTGCCAAATTCTATACTTTAATTCTCTCTTAAATATTAGCTTCCCCATATCTTAATGTCTTATGTTTGTATGTTTTGTTTGTGTTTTTAATTGGGTGGATCTCAAAAACATTCAGATTATATGTGCATATGCATAAAATTTTTAATTAAATATTTATCTAATTTTATCTAACCGGGATATTTTGAAAAAATTATATTGTATGTCTAAAATTAAGCCTGTATTTTGTATGTTTCTCACCAAATACATCCTGAAGACTTAGTATTTACCTGTTTAGTATATGTTCATTTAGTACTTACTTTGAAGCCTTTTTTTCCCACCAAAGTAATGGAGATAAGAGTAAAAAGTAGAATGCATTTAACTTTTAGTGTAAATTAATAAGAGAAATAAAGAAATTCCAAGTACACAGGCATACAATGTAATTTAGTATGGAAATATAACATTTTGTACTGAAAACATTATTATCAAAGAGAGGATTTTTTTTCTGAGAAGTAGTTAGAAATGACCTGTACTAAGGTTCGTAGTGAACCCTTACAAGGATGAAAGTATTAGATGCAGAGGAAGGAAAGTGGAAAATCATAAAAATAAGAGCTTTGGTATTTGTCTGGAGGTCAGCAAAAAAGACAGGTTTGTGAAGCAAGACTACAAGGTTGAGAGCAATGGGAAATGAATGAAGAGACATGCATGGGCTCTAGTGGTACGTGATCCAGTGAGTACCAAGATAACCATCTGAGAGATACTAGGGAAGAAAAAGTTATTTGTGTGAAATTTTCCAAAATGACAGGCAACATTGCTAATATGACAATAATCCAGCTGTGTACATCAAATAATTTATTTTTATGGTGATATTTAAATTAGCAATCAAATAACAAAATATGAGTTAATAGTAGATGGAAGACAGAAGAGGGAAGAGAAACAGCCAGAGGAATATCTCTGGTAAAATATTTATGCCAGAACATGGTATTGAACATAAAATGACAGTGTAGCTACAAGATAAAGTGGGCATAAGGAAATATTGAATGGCTGGGGAGATCAAACTATGTGTGGTTGACTAATTTACTTACATTACAAAGACGTCAATATTGAAGATAATAGGTAGTTAAATGAGAGTTCAAAGATGGAACAAATGGAACCCAGTTTGCTATTTTAATTGAATTACTTGACTGAAACATATGAGACCATATGGGAAACCTAGAAAGCAGTGGACCCTAAGAGCCAAGAGGATGACACTCAGGATGGCAGCTGTGGTGATGAAAAAAGAGTGGGCATATTCAAAATCAAGTATTTTACATCTAACATTTGGGTGGCTTTTTGGCTCCTGGTCTGAATTAAAAGAGGACCTCATTATATTTTAATGGGCATATCATAATAGACAATATGGGTGGAGATAAAAATCCTTTCAAAAAATGTGTGATTTTTAATACCACCTTCTTTTTAATAATTTCTGCCTGTGGAAAGGAATTGCACAAATAATAAAAAAACACTTAATAGTAATGGGATTTCAAGTTTTTAATCATAAAGTATGAATTTTGAGATTTAATATTATATTTTGATAACATTAAAGGTACATATGAAAATTTTAGTATTCAGTATTATATGGTTTCAATTACTACGGTCAGAGATTATCCTTCTTTCTCTTTTGTCATTCATTGAGATGTGTGCTATTATTGTGTCTTTTCATATCAAAAAAAGATAAGATTGGAGAGTTCTAGCATATTCTCAAGGTCTCACAGTTGCTAAATAAGACTTTAGGAATACATGATGTTTTGAACAACTGCATTCCACTGTTTTCCAGTATATCCCAATGAAAAAAATATAAAATTTCTCAATAAAGACTTAAACTTCCATTCTTTCCAGATAATATACTTTAGCTTGATCCCTGGGCGTTTGTAGCCACATTCAAAGATACAACCTACCTTGGGCTAGGTGGTTCCTTCAGAATCATAGCACTATGTTCAGATTTCTGGGATAGATATTTTGTAAGAAAGCATTGAAGTAAATAACTGAATATACATTTGAGAAACTTATGAAAAGATTTTACTGACTCACATTTTACTTTTGAGAAAAATTGTCCTCTGCAATATATGACCTGCCCCTGAAGAACAAAGCATTGGTTTGTTAGGCTGAGAACATCCATATTGTGAAGATAAGTATCTGGAATGGGTTAGATTAGCAGAGGCGATCTCTTTCCATGCTGGGTTTCTGTTCCAGCATAGTGATGTGTGTTGTAACTGAGGTTTCTCGGTCCTGGGCGGCCAGAGGTCCCAGACCCACAGACCTGCAGTCCCGACCCCTTAGCCGCCTACAGCTGCTCAGGCCCCCAGAAATGATGCAGATGCTTATATTAACTTTTCCACATTGCTAGCTAGCTCTTACATCTTAAATCAACCCATTCTCATTAATCTTTCTTGCCACATGGCCCGTGGCTCATCTGTGTTCCTTACATGTTACTCCTTTGGGCTTCTGGCTCAGTCTGTCTGACTCCGCCCTGCTCCTCCTACCTATTCTGATTCCTCCTCCTACTTTTTCTATGGTGCCTGTCATGGGCCAAAACAGCTCCTTTATTTAAAGATTGCTATGCACAGCATACAGAAAGGCATTTCCACATCAGATCTGTCCAATGAGAATGTCATGCTAATCCATTCATATTAGAGTTGAATTGAATTGAGAAAATTTTATCTGATGAATAAAAGGACCAAGTTGCAAGGGATTGTGTTGTTTCATGGTAAATAATTGTCCCACCCACTGGTTTAATAAAAAGTGCTGATTGGCCAAAGGCAGGCAGGAAGTGTGGGCGGGGCTACCAGACTAGAAAAACTCTGAGAACAGGAAGCACAGAGCAGAATACCAGAGCAGAACTCCAGAGAGAAGCTGGAAGAAGCAGAGGACAACTATGCTGCTCTAAGAAAAGGTACCCGAGCCGCATGGCTGAGCAGGATGAGTCATGGGTTAAATTAAGGGTAAAGAGTTAGCAAGTGATATGCCTGGGCCTGAGGCTGATCAGCCTAAAACAATCATATGCATCTGTGTGTCTCTGTCTCTGCAAGTCTGCGGATCTGCGGGTCTGCGGGTCTGCAGGTCTGCAGGTCTGTGGATCTGTGGGTCCTAAACCTTGAGGCTAGACCTGAAAGTCAGGGCCAGAAACCTCTTACTACACCAAGTTACTGAAGAACTGTAAGAAAAATTGGAATAAAAAAAATTAAAATAAAAATAAAAAATCAAAAGCTTGATATATTCGTAAGGCACATAGCAGTGAGATCAGTACATGTCCCTGGTACTTAGCTGGCTTTTGGGAACCTGTTTCCCATGCTAGATTATCTTGTCCAGCCTTTATACTGGAGGAGAGCAGGAGGCCTGCATCTTCTGAATAGAGATGATGGGGAAGAGAGTAGATGGGGAGGTAACAGAATGGGAGGAGGAAAGGGACACTGGGGTAGGTGTGTAAAATAATTGAAACAGATGCTAATTAAAATTTTAAGAAGAATTAGCTCATAGTTACTAAGGCTACTGTAACCTGATGCTTCTTATTACCCTTCCAGGCCCAAGATCCTCAGATGCTTATAAAATAATTATTCAGGGGCTTATTTTAAATACAAACTGTGTTGCCTATGGCTCAGATTTATTGCCAACTAGCTCATATAACTTAATTCATTTTCGGTAATCTATATATTACAATGAGGCTCTGTGGCTTTACTTGTGTTCTATTATATCTTGCTTTCTTGAGTGGCAGCTTACGGCTTCTGTTTAACTCCATCCTTTTTTTCTTTATCTAGATTTTGATTTCCTGCCTGCCTCCAAACTTCCTTCTCATGGGCAAAACAGCTTCTTTATTAACAAATGGCAATAAAGTGCATTCACAGCATACAAAAAAAAGATAATCAAGACTTTTACATTTTGATGGCACTGTAAGAAAATTGTGCTTTACCTATAAATTAGAGAAGATACCACAAAAATGCCAGACCAGACAATCACAAGTACTTGGTTCTTAATTTTTTTTTTAAGTTAAAAAATATAAAGCTATATTTGGAGGCTTGAGATATGGCTTGGTGGTTAAGAGCAATAGCTTCTGTTCCAGATGATCATGGTTCAATTCCCAACACCCACATGATAAGCTCCTAACCTCTTGTAACTCCAGTCCTAAGGGATGTAAATATGTAAATAAATATGTAAATATTTGGAAACACTTTGTATATAAGGATAACAAATACAATATAGATTTTATGACTTTAAGGAGACAGAAGAAGATGTTTTCTAAATTTTGAGAAAAATAATATTGAGAGAAAATTATTAACAGCTTAGAGAATGTTTAGAAAATATTCTATTATTTGTTACATTGAAAAAATTAAGGACTATTATAGTATAATATTTTCCATTATATAGAGGCTATGAATAATTTCTCTAATATTCATGCAAATTAAATTTCTTCACTTGTAAAGAACTGTAATTAGCTGACCTTTCTCCCTCTGTTTCTACCAATCCATTTCCTCATTATTGATATTATTCATTTTATGCTCCTCTTATTTCTTGTCTTTGATGCAGGGCAATTAATTCTTTCAAACAGTCAACATAGCATCAATGTTGATATGAGAGTCATCTGGCAGCTCAATAGGCATCATTAGAATTGAAGAGAATTTGATTAGAGTGATGCCAGAGTTTTGATCTATAAGCTGTTGATAACAAGAAAATCTAGGGTAAGCCCTTTGTTAAGAATTAGAATCTAAGCTACATAATTGTGGTTCTGAGTCAACAGATGACAAGATAGAAAATATAGGAACCTAGTCTGCTGTTAAATAGACAATGTAAAAGTGACAAGTATAAATTACTGATGAAGGATTCATGTAATTCAAAAACTCAACTAATTATAGAGGCACCACTGCTGAATCAGTTGTTTTTAAATATATTTTATATAATAGCATGTTTACAATGTTATATCAATATTTTTTAGAAGAGATAGAGGATCCCTTGAAGAATCTATCACTCTCTTAACTGATTTGCACATGTTACATTTTCATTGAGTCTTTGTTAGGGTTTCTATTGCTGTGATAAAACATTATGAGCATAAGCAACTTGGAAAGAAAGATTTATTTCATCTTAAAGCTAATGGGTTACACTCCATCAATGAGGGAATTAAAAGCAAGAAAGCAACTGGGGTAGGAACCTGGAGGCAGGAATTGAAGGAGAAGTCAATGCTGCTTAGTCCTTTATATATAAAATGGCCTGTCCACAACTGGCACTGCCCAGAGTGAACAAGGTTTCTCATATGAACAAAAGTACACTGTATTTGTCTGGTTTAGACTGACTTATTTCACATAACAAAATGATTTCTAGTTTCATCTATTTCGCTGAAAATGTCACTTGACTTTCTTAAGAATGCATACAATTTCATATTACATTTTATCATATTTTCTTTTTTATTTATTTAAAATTACATATAATATATTTTTATCATATTCTTTCCCATTCCTCAAATTATCCCAGATCTTCTGCAAATTCTTATCTATCCAATTTTTTATTTTCTCTCTGTTTCTCTCTCTCAAATCAAAAACTAAAACAAATAAGTCAAATAATTCTGTTTCTAAAGCATTTGAGATTCACCCAGTGAGACTTCTTTGTTTAGATTTAAACCTGCTTTTAATTAAAATACTTGGTTTTTATATATAATTTATTGAGTTCTTCATATGTTATTCCTCTGTTGGATGTGAGTTGATAGAAATACTTTTACATTCTTTAGGCTACTGTTGTGTCCTATTAACAGTGCCCTTTGTCTTACAGAAGCTTTCGGTTTAATGAGATCTCATTTATTAATCATTAATTCTTGTACATACAGTACTGGTGTTCTGTTCAGAAAGATGTCTCCCATGCCACAGTATTCATAGTCCCCGGGTTTTTTTGTTTGTTTGTTTTTTGTTTTTTTGGTTTTTTTTGTTTTTTGTTTTTTTTTTTTTTTTCCTACTAGGCTCAGAGTATTTGGATTTATGTTGAAGTCTTTGATGCACTTGGTCTTGAGTTTTGTGCAGGATGATAAATACGGATCTATTTGTGTTCTTCTACATGGAAATATTCTGAATTTCTGGCTTTTTTTATATATAAAAGGTCAGATGTCCTTAGGTTTGTATATTTATATCTGAGTTTTTATTTTTATTTAACTGATCATATAAGCAACTTGGCAGGAGAGTGTTTAACAAAACTAATGGGTCACACTCCATCACTAAGGAAATTAAAAGCAAGAAAACAGTGGGACATTTGCCAATGTTATGCAGTTTTTATTACTCTAGTTATGTAGTACAACTAGTAAAATTGGGAATGGTGATACCTTAAGCAGTTACTTATAGCTCAGGATTGTTTTAGCTATCCTAGGCTTCTTTTTCCCATATGAAGTTGTGAACTGTGCTTTCAAGATCTTTAAAGAATTATGTTGAAATTTTGATGGGAAGTGCATTAAGTTCGTAGATTAATTTTGGGAGGATGGCCATTAACTATGTTAATCTTAGTGATCTATGAGCCTGGGAGATCTGCTATCTTCTCCAATTTCTCTTCAACGACTTGAGGATTTTATCATATAAGACTTTCATTTCTTTGGATAGTGTTCCTCAAAATACTTTATATTATTTGTGACAGTTGTGAAAGGTGCCATTTCCGTGATTGATTTCTCAGTCCATTTATCATTTGTACATAGGAGGGCTACTGATCAAGCCACTTCACTGAATGTGTTCATAAGTTGTAGGAGTTCCCTGGCTGAATTTTGGGGGCCAATTATGTATATCATTATATCCTACAAATATGGAAGGCTTTATGTCTTCCTTTACAATTTGTATTGTCTTGATATCCTTTGGTTATCTTATTTCTTTAGCTAGAATTTTAAGTACTATATTGAATAAATTGGACATATTTGACAGCCTTGTCTCTTAACTTTAGTGGAACTGCTTTGAGTTTCTCTCCATTTATTTTGACATTGGCTATAGATTTGTAAATTGTCTTTATTATGTTTAGGTAGGTCCATACCTTTGATCTCTCCAGGACTTTTATCATGAAGGAGTAGGGATTTTGCCAAAGGCTTTTTCCTCATCTAATGAGATAATCTGGTCTTTTGTTTTCTTTTGGTTTGTTTATATATTGGAATGCACTTGCTGATTTTTCATATATTAAATCATCTCTGCATCTGGAATGAACCTTACTTGATGATGGCTGATGATCCATTTTATGTATTCTGGATTCAGTTTGTAAGCATTTTGTTAAGCACTTTTGGATCTATGTTTATAAAGGAAATTGGTTCTTTGTTGATTTTTATGTGGTTTGGGTATCAGGGTAACTGCGGCCTCATGAAATAAAATTGACAATGTCCTTTCTGTTTCTATTTTCTGGAATAATTTGAAGAGCATTGCTATTAATTTTTCTTTGAATTCTGGTAGAATTCTATGCTTAAACCTTATGGCCTTCAGTTTTTACTTTTGATTTTATTTTTTGTTTGTTTGTTTAGAGACTTACTGATTCTGTTTCCTTGGGGGCTATAGTCTATTTGCATTGCTTCTCTGATCTTTATTTAGTTTTAGACCCTTATCAAGAAAATTATTTGTTTCTTTTAGAATTTCTAATTTGAAGGAATATGGGATTTTGTCCTTAAGATTCTCTGGATTCCCGGTATCTGTGGTCATGTCTCTTCTTTTCATTCCCAATCTTGTTAACCTAGGGCAGTCTCTTTCTCTCTTTTCGTTTGAATGAAAGTTTGTCTATCATGTTGACTTTTCTCAAAGAATTAAGTCTTTTTCATTTTATTGGTTATTTGTATTGCTGTCTTTGTTTTTGTTTTATTGATTTCAGCCTTCAGTTTTCTTACTTCTTGCTGCCTACCCCTCTCAGGTGGGCTTCTTTTTCTTCTAGAGCTTTAGGATTGCTGTTAAGCTGCTAATAGGAGTTCTCCGTGTCCTCAGCCATCACAGAAATTCAAATCAAAAGTACTTGGAGATTCCATTTTATACTTTCAGCATAGCTAAAGTTTAAATAAAAATAAAAAATAAAAATAAACAAATAATAGCTAATGCTGTTGAGAATGTTGAGCAAGTGGAATACTCTTCCATTGATGGTGGGAGTGCAAACTTGTACAGCCACTATAGAAATCAATCTGGTGATTATCCAGAAAATTGGGAATCAATCTACCTCAAGACCCATCTACACCATTCTTGAGCATATACCCAAAGGACACTCAATACTAATGCAAAGATACTTTTTCAACTATGTTTATCATGGCTTTATTCTAAATAGCCATGAACTGGAAAAAAATATAGATGTCACTCAAGAGAAGAATGGATAAACAAAATGTGGTACAATATCACATGGAGTATTGCTCCACTTTTTTTAAAAGCACTTTATGAAACTTGCAGGTAAGTGGACAGAACTAGAAAAAAAATCCTCAGGTAATCCATACCCTAAAAAACAAATGTGGTATGTGTTCACCTATAAATGGATATTGACCACTAAGTAATTGATAGCCAAAATATAAATATGTAGACCCAGAGGAGTTGGGGAAAGAGGAGAGATCTAGTATGGATACAAAGATCTCTCTAAGAAAAGAAAATAGAATATATTTTACAGGTGAACTGGGGGAGAGTTGGGACAGCAGTAGTGGGGGGGGGAGAAAAGGTGGGATGGAGAGTGTATATGGGGAAAAATGACTGAAATTAGGGGGCATTTAGGAGGGTGGAAACCTAGTGCAAAGGAAACTTCTTGAAAACCATGAAGATAATCCTAATGAGATCTCCTAGTAACTGGGGTCATCTCAATATAAGATTTTCAGTAAAGGGACTAGATTGCATTCACTTGAGGTGTTGGCCAAGGGAGGGGTCTAATAGAAATCCCCAAATTAGGTTGATGCAAAGACAAAATGTTACTCTTTACAACCTGGCATTGGAACTACGCTGCTGAGGACAATGTCCACATAACTTACTGTACATGGATAAGTTTAGCTGGTGCTTAATGTAGCCTTTGTCCAATGTTCTGGTCTGTTTAGTGTAGGAAAATACTCTGCTGGTTACAAAAAAAATTATGGTCACCAACCCAGTGACAAAATTTTTGACCTACAATCTGTCCTCCTTAAAAAAAATACACTAGGGCAATGGTAGCACATGACCTATTGGGTAGTCAATCAATATCTGATTTGATTTGAGGGCAACTCTATGTATGAGAGTCATATAGCGACTCAGTTTCCCATACTGACTCAAGAGTCTTTTCTGACTCCCATAGTAAAAGAGTCACAGTGATTCAGCTACTCTAGAGTTCAAATGAGTTTAGCTCTCTTTTTGCTTTAGCTTTCATAACTGTGGAACTAATCTGATTAGACCCTGGGAAAAGCATCCATTATCTTACTAGTATAGGCTGATTAAGCCAGCAAAAGGCACATAATGTGATAGTGAAACTGTCTTCTGCCTGATTCAAGGGCATCATGGAGTTTTTCTCAAGATGGTGTTTGATATTTGTGCTGTGCTTTATTTGAATCCTGGCTTGAAAATGTATATAAGCACTTTCAGAAATAAACTTGAGGTCTTTACAGCTTATAGAACTCCTGGCTATGAAAATGATTGCATCTCTGAATCTGTTGCCTGCTATTGAGACTCTTTTTCCTCCTGTTGGTTTTCTATATCCATTTCATATGAATAGTTTTATTTTCTCTTATATTTTATTTTATTATATTAAAAGAACTATGAAAATTGAATGGTGCATTGATTTTAGTGTGGTCATTCGTGTTTTATTTCAAAACAACATCCTTTGATATTTTAAAGTATATAAACAGAAACAGAATTTATGATCAACTGTATAAGCACTCCATATGTTTTAGACAACAAACATTATTTGGGGGAACAAAAAAATAAGTAAAAAATGTGCAAAAAACCTCTCATCACCCACTCAGCAATAACAGCGAAATATAGAAGGTATTTTGTGTTAGCTGGCTACTTCTAGGAATGCGGGACTTCTCTAAGTGTATTTGATATAACCAGTGACACTTCACTAGAGAAAACTGATTTTCTATTTCCCAGTACACACACAGATCTATGTACTCTCACAGCTTTTATGCTTTTCTATGTATGTCAGTGTTATCTATAAAATTCTGTCCTGTTGGAGTCATACACTACTTCTAGCTCTGACAATCTTTCAAGAGCCTCTTTTACATAGACTCTTATTATATGCATATTTTCCAGCTGAGGATCTCTGTAATAATTATTTTCTACTACAAGAAAATCTTCCATGATGAGAACTTAGCAATATTCCACTCTATGTTTATAGTAATATGTCATTAGGAGTCATTTTATTTCTATGTTCTTTTGACAGAAAAATAGTAGCAGGTTTTCCCTTAGGCACTTGACTTATCTTCTCTCGGTTTCTTGGCCACTTTCATGGTGTTATATGTAGGTTCAATCTTGCAGAGTTGTCCTTAAATCCAATAAAAAAAAATTTGCTCACTTCCATAACATTTTTTCTACTATTGCACCAGTGTTTCTTTCAGGCAGATGTCTGTCACAGGTCTCACAGCTTGTAGCTAGGGGATGTTGATGAGTACTTTTCTCCTCCAGTAGAGTGAAAAGTACCTTCCAGAACCACGAATGCTAGTCAGTAGGGGTGAAGTCTACAGTTCATGAGATGTGGGCATCACTAACTGTGTTCATAGTGGTGGAGGTGTCCCATCTCTTCAGTGTTAGTCAGGTTGCTCATTGATGACCCTCAGGTAGATATGTTTACTTTCACTTTCCTGCCTATATTTTTCTCACATGTCTGCCTTAGGACCATCTTTCTATTCCATTCTTTTAAATAGTCAATTGTCTAATAACTTATTATGTTCATTCATTTTTATCACCATGGTGATTATTTGAAATGATATAGGGAGATGAAGGTTTTCTGTCCTTATTTTCAAGTGAAAATTATGTCTGGAATTATTTTCCATGCTCCCTTTTACTGTGCAAAATATTTTTACAGGCATGAGTTCTTGCAGTTTTTGTATTTACTTATTATCTGCTATTGGCATTCACATGGACAATACATGGCATAATTCTATCCTAATTTTTTACAAGTTTTAAGAGCAGAAATTTTTAAGTAGAAAACCCTACTTCATGGTGCTTGGCAGGAACTTCATTATTACTGATTACATGACAGTCAGTTGAATTCCCTTTGCTCAAAACCTCTACTTAGATTGTCAGAGAAAACACAAGAAGGAACCATTCTGAACCTGAATTGCAATTTGTTGCCTGTAGGATGTATTCATCGACATCCAAAAGAGAAATCATTTTATAGCTTTAAGGCATCAGTAAATCTGAAAAACATCAATAAAATTTTCATTGTCTGCATTGTGTACAAGGGCTTTAGAGATTATCTCAAAATTAACAGATATTTCTAATGTGTCATATTACAACTTGGTTAACTATAATCATGAATAGCAAAGTTAATAAAACTAAAATGATGCATTTTAAAGTGTGCCACAAGAAAACAAAATCTGTATCAGTATAACACTGATTCTGACAAGTTCTTTGTATTGCTCCAAAATATCCTGCTCTGCCTTCTTGAGAGTAACAGTTGTACCAAAATAATCAGACCTCACTGTTAAATGTTCAGTTTTATGGGAGCTCACTAATCTCAGTTCTAACATGTTATTGTGCCATTATTTTCATGTTAACCTTATAAATATTTAATATACCACAAAGATCAGTTTAATATTCAACATATAAAGTGTTTATCTGTGTAATTTTTCATTGGTTGTATAATCCACACAGCTGAAATCTAATCAAGAACCATGAATCCTCAAGTGACTCAGTTTCAGACACATAGGATATAATAAGCATACAGCCCCCAAATTAGTATATAAAATTCTGCTTGATTTTTAATGAATGCTATATCCGATCCATGTATATCATCCTACATGTCCAGAATATTATAAGTATCCTATAAATACAAAACAAAAAGTACAAGATGCTATGAACAAGTATAGACAGCATGTACATAATTCAAGACATCTTTTGAGAGAAAGCAAGTAAACTACAACTTGAATTCTGGTAGTGAGTTAGCACCTTCTGATAAAATATCATGCAAATGTCTGGTGACATGTATTAGGGTTTCCAGCAGCTACTGATGGAACATGTCAGGAAGGCCTCCTGAAGGGTAGTCACTTGTTTGTTGTATAAGGTTTCTGGCCCAGATTTTCCAGGCTAACCTCATGGCATGGACTTTCTGGGCTATAGTCCCATAGTCCCAATGAAACACTCAGATGCTTATATTAACTGTACACTGATTGACCTGGGGTCCAAGCATATAACTTGCTAGCTCTTGCTCTTAATTTAAATCATGATTCTTATACTGTTCAGGCACGCGGTTCGGTACCCTTTCTCAGAACAGCATAGTTTCCTCTGCATCTTCTGGCTTGTCTGTCAACTCTGTGGCATCTCTGCTCTGATCTTCCTGTTCCCAGCATTTTTTTTAGTCCAGTAGCCCCGCCCACACTTCCTATCTGCCTTCAGCCAATCAGAATTTTTATTAAGCCAGTGAGTGGGACAATTATTTATAATGTAACAACATAATCCACTACACTTGTTCTCTCTGAAACATTCAGAGAATCAGGAAGGTGAGAAGTGTTCCACGGATTGTTTCATCATAGGTCTTGCTTCTCCTCTTCCTTTACTATATCATAGTATTAACATGAGAGTAGTTTACAAATGAAGAACTAAACTTCTAAAATGCCAAACACCCCAAGATTAGGCAAATCAGTGTAGGTGGGTACTGGGAAATGCTCTCTTTCTCAGCAACTTGGGCTATGTTTCTAGAGGAGCTCAAGTATAGCCGGTTTCTCTTTCCAAAGTAACTTCTTCCCACAAAACTGTAACTATTAAACAGTTCAGATGCTCTCGGGTCATAGGCAGAAGAGTGGCAATAATCACAAGTATGAAAAAAAAGAAAGCCTACATTCATGGGAAGATGCCAGTCCACCTGGAATCCTTGGAGAGTTCTGCCTAATTATATTTATGTTAAGGCTATGTACATTTTTGAAACATAATTTATTCATGACTTCATTTTTGTAATAAGATGCCTATGCACTTCAACATTGGACTCTACATGAAATAGATGTTTGAAAACCAATTTATTTTAATTAAATACTTGGCCATTCTAACCACACTTTACTAAGAGCATATCATCAATATTCAGTGCATGATGTAATTCACCTTACAGAAAGAACAAATACAATACAAAAACAAAAGAAAACCACTCCCACAGACCCAGTGGTTAGGATCTCACAAAGCTCATTCTTACTAGGTTATGACTCTCTCAGCTCTAGCTGTCAGAATTGATGTTTTATATGAAGCAGTTTCCTCATTCTTGGATTTAGGTTTTAGTTAATCAGTAATTTTTTTTACTCAGTTGTGTGTTAGTTGTCAAACAGCCTTTTATTTATACCAGCCGTTTATTTATAATGGAGTTTACTCATTTAATTTCCCAAAACATATAAAATACAAATATTGATGTATCTGTACAAATATCTTGTTAATAAAAGTCAGAATTATGTAACATCACCAGCTAAATATTGTCTCTTTTAAAGTACTTTTTTATTAAAAAAAGTTGTTTCCCATACCCACCACTGTTCCTCCTCCCTCCCCCATTCTCATTCATTTCCCAAGGAGGGCAAGGAATCCCCAAGTGAGTCAGTGTGGTCTGGTATATCTAGTTGAGGTAGTTCCAAGTCACTGCCCCCAGTATCAAGGCTGAGTTAAGTGATCCTCTGTAGGAACTGGCTCCAAGATGCCAGCTCAGGCGCCAGGAATAAACTCTGATCCTACTGCAAGAGGCTCCACAAACTGCCCATACCATTTGACTGTTGTCTACATTCAGGGGGGTTAGTTCCTTTCCATGATGTTTCCTTAACAGTCATTTCAGAGTCAATGAGCTCACAACAGGTCAGGTCAGCAGTCTCTGAGGGTCTCCTCAAGACCCTGATCTCTTTACTTATATAATGTCTCCTCTGTCTCTTCAGCTCCAGCAGGTGCTTAGTTGGATCTCTGCTTTAGCCTACATACTTGCTGGATGGAGGTTCTACAATGAATATGAAAGGTGATCATTCATATTGGGTATAGGGGAAGGCCTGTTCAGGCACTTTATCTATTATTGCTTGGATTCCTAGCTGGTATATCTTGTATATTCTTGTATGTTTCCCTAGCCCCAGGTTTCTCTCTAAGCCCACAATGGCTCCCTCTATGGAGATTATCTATTTCTTTCTTCTCCCTCTCTGTTGATCCTCCCACTCAGTTGTCTCATTTGCCAGGAAAGGGGAAATAGAGAAGCTCTCCTGAGCAAAGTGGGATCATTTGGAGGAGTGAGCAAGGGAAGGTGGGAAGAGATCATGAGAGAGTGAAATACTGCCTTGTTAATAGTCTTCTCTGAAGAGATTGATTTTTTCAATCTTCTTCAGGAAGCCTCATAAAACCATGTGTCTTAAGTTGAATGCAAATGTTTCTTCAGTTACTTTATGTCAGATCACACTGGAAAGAATCAGTATGCAACTTAAATAAAGATGGCTGATTTGTTGGGAATTTTCCCTGTATAATCTAAAATCAAATTATTTTCATCTTCTATGAATTTAATTTGAATAGATTGAAAGAATATGAAGGACTGAGAGTTGAAACACCAGCATATCCAACCTTGGCTTTGTGCCTTAACAACCATGGTCAATTGAGAAAGTCAATTTCCCTGTCATCTATAAAATAAGTGTCTGTGTGTTTCTCATCTATAAAATAAGTATGACTTCCTCATCTATAAAAAATTATGACTTTTCCATGTTGTCTGCTTTTCTTGAATATGCTAAACTGTGATACAAACTATTGGTTACCCATTTTAGAATTTATTTTTTACCATTTCAACTTTATATTCTTCCTTCCAACAGCAACAGTCAGTAACAGACATATCAGACCCCCAATAAACAAAGTGTTCTAACTATGTTTTCTACAATTCCATGAGGAGGTGTGAGAAACAGTCGCTGAACCAATACAATGTTATTATTACTGTAAAAGGTAAGAAAGTCCAAATGTTATAGGAAAACAGTTAGGGCTGTTTAATGGTAAGAAAAAGTTCAATAAAGTTGTATATATGTTTGGTGACTTCAAAGATGACTCTCTCTCTCTCTCTCTCTCTCTCTCTCTCTCTCTCTCTCTCTCTCTCTCTTGCTCTCTTAAGATTATATCTAACTGCTTACTTTAATGGATATTTGCTCTTCCTTAATGATTCCTTACTCCAGACAATACAAATCTCAAATCTGCCCTTAAAAAGTATTTCTCTCTGACTACATGGCAGCCACCCAGTTGCAAAATGAAAAAAAAAAAACTTTATCCCCCGTGTAGTGTGAGATAGATCCACAAGATTACATTAAAATATATAAATGATCTAAAGATCTATAAACAACAAAATCATCTAAAGAGGCTGTTGTATTAGGTTTCTGGCCCGGACTCTTGACCTTTGCCTTGTGGCCCAGACTTTCTGGTCTAGTCTTGTGTCCCAGACTTTCCGGCCTACCCTGGTGGCCTGGACTTTCACACCCACAGTTCCATAGTCCCACTGAAACACACAGACACTTATATTAATTTTACACTGATTCACCTGGGGCCCAGGCATATAACTTGCTAACGTTTTACCCTTAAACTAACCCATGATTCTTATCCTGTTCAGCCATGCGGCTTGGTACCTTTCCTTAGAGCAGCATAGGTGACCTCTGAGGTGACCTCTGCATCTTCTGGCTTGTCTGGCAACTCTGTGGCATCTCTGTTCTGTTCTTCCTGTTACCAGAGTTTTCTTAGTCTGGTAGCCCCATCCACAGTTCCTGTCTGCCTTTGGCCAATTAGCATTTTTTATTAAACCAGTGGGTGGGACAATTATTTACAATGGAACAACATAATCCCCCTACAGGAGGCTATATCTCCTATCTCTCAAAAAAAATTTTATTTTTTATAAAGGGGACTATTTGAGAATAAGAGAGGGATCATGAGGCATGAAGGTATAAAAAATAGAGGTTGATGAAGGTTATGATCAAATTATGTTAAATATATGTAAAATATCACCATGAAATTGTTATTATTTATAATTAATATATGCTAATGAGGCATTTTAAAAATAAACTATTTGATAATATTTGTTTATATCATGAAATTTTATCACAGCTTTTTATTTAAATGGGCTTGAGCTTTTATTTCGGTATATTTTCAAGTGAAAAGAAAGTATTTTGCAGGCATGATGACACCCTGGCTCAAACAACTCTATCTGCAAACATTTAACAGTGCATTTTGCCCAGGTTCTGATCAGACAGCCAGAACTTTAGACTCCAATCAGACACTTAGGTTTAGGCTTTAAAATAGATTAGTGAATATGCTTTCTTTTCGAAATGTTCATGTGACGTAAACCACAACAGACAAACAACAAAATGCAAAATCATTATAAGAAATGTTTTGTGACATTGGCAGTTTTGATGGCTAACTTAAAGGCAGTGCTTATGAAACACATACCCTACAAAGCACATGCTAATCAAGAGTGAGCTGATTTTAAATCATCTCCAATATATACTCTATACATCCAAAACTCATTTGTTAGGACTGGAGGGCACATTATATATTTTAACCTCACAGATTTCATAAGGCAAGCATTTTAGATCCTTTGTTCACAGTACATATAATTTTTCTAATTTAATCAATGATGGGAAGCTGATGAAGCCTATTTTAAAGACCCAACATGACATAAAGTAAAACTGTTCTAACACATCTCCCAACTACAGTGTTTCTATTGCTTCTGATGTTAATAGGATTGTCCCTGTGATCTTAACACTAGCTTGGTGCTTCTTTCCATCCTAGAACATTTATGAAGACTTTTCAACTGTAGTTTTTTGGCTGAATTTTGCACACTCGATTTCCACAAACATTAATTCTGCTCCTAGGTGATGGTGGCATAGAATTAGACGAGACAAATGCATCTCACTTTCAGTTCTGACCTTTGGAGATTAGTAAGCACTCCCAGAAGTGCTGTGTCACTGTGATCTTTTGCTGTAGTAAGGTAGAATTAGAGTGTGAGCAAAATGTGCTGTATTCATTATGATGTCAACCATGCACACTGGACAAAGCCATGGCGATTTGTCTTTGGTAAGTGCCATCACACTTAAAGAAGTGTGGGGGATATTATGTTGGAGGAATAATTCATGGGAAAACCTACACATTTTATAAAGAAACCTACAACAAATTACATATGAAATAAGTCATAAATGAATCATGAGCTAACAAGGTAGTGAACAGATCTTTGGGAAGAAGAACATTCAGAGAGATAAACTAAAGTGATATGCAACAGTAGCACACAGAATGATTAGGTGATGATCATGAGATAACAACACTTTGAACAGTCTCTCTGACACCATTTGGAGCCGCAGGCAACCCAAGAAGAAGAACTTCCTGTCTGAGTAGATGAGCATAAACTTGTGGTTTTATACAATTCAAGTTTTATTGAGGATGTTGGTAATATTGGAAGACAGAGACCTCAGGCAAAGAAAAAAAATGCAGATCTCCACACTCCTGCTACATCTGGGGCTTTCTTTGTCCCATTAGTATGCTCACTGAACTGGATTAATTAGTTTCTACCTTCAGTGTACACATGCAATCACTAATTCGCACACAAAGGAGCTGTCTCAACACATCTTTTGTTCTCAGAGTTAGTATAAAACATACAATTTTAGGTTTAATCATCAACAGTGTATTGACATATCACACACTTTTAAGAGTATTGTTTGAGACTGTATCATACACATCACTAATATGTATGTCAGCAGGTCAGCCATTAGTATGTTTTTAAGATTTCTCTGGTTACTTTGCCTCTTTTGAGCCTGTGGCAAAACTCTGATAAAGATGCACTAGTCTGTGAGTCAGATACAAATCACTTCTGTCTTAATTATGATTTACAGTACTGTGATGAAACACCATGACCATGGCACATCTTTTACAAAGGAGAACATTTAATTGGGCAGGCTTATAGTTCAGAGGCTTATCCATTATTATCATGGTGGGAAGCACTCCTATATGAAGGCAGACATGGTACGGGAGAGGTAGATGGGAGTTCTCCATTTGAACATAAATAAAGCAGGAAGAGACAGTGATACTGGCCCTGGCTTGAGCATCTAAAACCTCAAAGCCTGTCCCCTAGTAACACACTTCCTCCAACAAAGCCACACCTACTCTATCAAGGTGACACCACCTAATAGTGTCACTCTATATAGGCCTATGGGGGCATTTTTATTCAAACCAGCACATACCCATATACTTATCTATTTTTTATTTTGCGAGAATTATTATTTTTTATTTATGAGTATGTGTCTTCATTTTGTGTGTGTGTGTGTACCAAATGTATGGGAGTGCTGGAGGGGAGGAGAGGGTGTTGGGTCCTCTGCAAGCATGTTTAAATCACCCAACATGAGAGTTCTGATCTGAAAGTAGAAAGCCCTTAAATGTTAAACCATCTTTCTGGCCTCTTTCTTCTAGTGCTTCTAGGTTACATGAAGTAATTGTAAAGACGTTACCAGACCACAATAATAATTAAATGTTGTATTCTTTTGCATTTAAGTGTTGGCCCCATCTAGATATTTATTTTGTTTTTGGTTATTCTAAATGCATTTTAATTTTAAATGATAATGGTTTTCCATATTTAATGGGTACAGGGCAGCATTTCAATGCATATGTAAGAGATACAATAAACAGATCAAGATAACTAGCATAACTATTAACTTACATATGTCATACTTGTGTGTTTTAACATTTAAAAATTATTTCTACTAGCTATTTTGAAATATCAACTGATATTCAACCATCATAATATTACTATGCTAAAGAGAACTTAGGAGCTATTCTTTCCATTGGCCGCTGCATCTGTTACATATATTTTCTCCATAATTCTCTTCTTCCCAAACTATCAGTTATACTCGACTTTTCTGTGACAGAAACATTTGCTTCCTTGTGTGGAACATTATATGTTTGAATCTCCCAGATTCCTTTCACCTTATATATCTCAGCCCCATTCATATTGTATCAACTTACAAAATTTCAGGGTTTTCAAGGTTGAATCCATTCAACTGTGTGTTTAAGCCACATTATCTTTATTTGTTCTAAATCAGTGGATACCTTGGTTGGCTCTATAGCTTGTTTAAGACTGAAGATGTCTTTTAAATGATGTTTTGTTTTTCCCTTAGGCATTCATTCCAAGTGAGAATTCAGGTCATTAACCTACTTTTAAATGATTATTTGTTTTGTGTGGTTGTATTATTTGAGTTCCTTATATTTTATGGATGCGAATTTCTTTTAACTTCAAGATTTCGCAAATGTTTTTCTCTCATTTTTCAGGTATTGTCTTCACTGATATCTCCTCACAGTGTGGGAGCTTCTTGCTTAATATAGCACTGTCAGTTTTGCTGGTGTTATACATAAAAGACAGGAAGTGTAGCTGTCAATGTAGTGTGCTTTTACATTCTCTGTATTAGCCCAATATTCTTAGCTGCATATTAAATTGTTAAATTTCTAACTAATTAACTATATATATATGTATTATATATATGTATAACTATGTATATATATGTACATGTGTATATATAAATGTGTATATATATGTGTATATATATATATATATATATATATATATATATATAAATACAAGGTTACATTTTCACTTGGTTCAAAATATAATTCTGACTTTTCTACTTTATATTTGGTTTGGTAAATGATATATTCTTTTGATTTTGCTGAAATACTGTTCATTTTATAATTTCTACCATTTCTTTAATAAGATCTTTTGCTGATATTTATCATTCAAAATTGGAGTTGCTAACTTTTATTTTTCTAACAACATTGCATCTAATAGTAGAAAGTCTCTAAATATAGAACTGATTGACTTTTATCTTTTGGAATATCTGGTTTTGTGTCATTTTATTACTTTCTTTTTCAGGTGGTTGTCAAGTCCAAGTCATATTTGATCTAACTTTAGGTATTATTTTACATGTATACTTTAATAATGTCTGAATTGTTCCTGTAACTCTATCTACAATATTTCTTGTATGTGGTCCTCTCTTGGGACAAACAGTAGGTGCTTAAGAACCTAGAGTTTGTACCGTGACCAAGGAATTTCATCTATTCTCTTGAATTCCAAATTCAGCTCCAAGTTGAACTTTGATGCTTGCAGCACTAAAGTAAACTCAGGACAATCACAGCCGCATCTGGATTGACTTAAAACTTTTATTTAAATTAATATAAAAAAAGGAACACTATCTAGTTTTTCTCAATAATCAATCAATTACATTTAGTGTATTCAGACTCTTATGTTTGTTTCCATTCTTGCTGAAATAAGAATAAAGAGAAAAAAGGAAAAATAAAACAGGAGTAAGAAAATAATTACAGAGAGTGTGCTAGAGTTGTCAAATACGTGTGAGAAAAATTTTGCCAACAATGTGGATACATTAAAAAAGAAATGTATGAAGAAACTGGGTGAGACTTTTAGATGGAAAGAATATTTCTTACAGACTTGATAAAAGTCATGAATGACAACAATTCTCAGCTGCTGAAATATTTATTCTTCTGCCTGTGTATTGTCTAATAGCATTACAATTATAGAGCGAGATGTGTGGCTCATTTTTAATGGACCTGATGGTTTAAGGGAGGAGTCTTGATCTCCTTGAGAGGGAAGAGCTTTGAGGGACAATCTGAGAGGATTGCACAGAAGAGGAAAATAGACCCTAATTACTTAGTGGGAAATTTTCAAAAAAATTAATCAAACATTTTAAAAATAGGAATGTTATAGCTAAAACATACAACTACAAATACAATATAATTTTGTCACTTATTAGTATTTATCTTGTCTTTGTTCACTTTAATTTAAAGATTTGTAGTTTTGGCCCTGCTAAATTCAAATTTATAGTCTTCCTTAGTGTTGGGTTATATGTGAATGCTACCTCAAACCTGCTCCTTGCCCTTTCTTACTTTTACTCTGGCTGTGTGTCTGTGTGTGTCTGTGTGTGTGTGTCTGTGTGTGTATGTGTGTGTGAGAATGTGTATATGTATGTGTGTGTATATATGTGTGTATGTGTGTACGTGTGTGTATGTGTGTGTATATGTGTGTATATATATGTATGTGTGTATGTGTATGTGTGTTCTGTGTGTCTGTGTATGTGTGTGTATATGTGTGTGTCTGTGTGTGTCTGTATGTGTGTGTGAGTATGTGTGTGAGTGTGTGTTTGTGTGTCTGTGTGTATGTGTGTGTGGTGTGTGTGTATCTGTGTGTCTTTGTGTGTGTATATTGTGTGTGTGTTTGTGTGTATGATGTGTGTGTCTGTCTGTATGTGTGTGTGTGTGTTTGTGTGTATGATGTGTGTGTATGTTGTGTGTATACGTATGTGTATGTGTGTGTGTTTATGTCTATGTGTGTGTGCATGTTTGTGTATGTTTGTGTGTGTGATGTGTGGTGTGTGTATGTGTGTTGTGTATGTGTGGTATGTGTTTGTATGTGTATGTGGGGGGTCTGTGAGCATGTGATTTGTGTGCATATGCATATGTACATGCATATGAGTGTATACCCATGTGTGTGCATGTAGGTGTATGTGTGTGTGTGTGGTAAGTGTGTGCATGTGTATGTGGTGTGTGTGTATGTGGTGTATGTGTTTGTTTGACTATTGGGACATAGGGTGTTACTATATAGACCAGGTTGGCCTCACACTTCCATGATTTCTCCCAAATGCTAGGGGTACTATGTCACTTTGCCTTTCTATTGTTATCTCTGAACAAATGAGAATTACACTAAAACATTAAATTGATTATGAAATAAACTATTACAAAACTTTCTTGTTCTCCAAATAAACTTCTGAACCCTGAAGTTTCAGTAATATTCTTTCTGAGAAGACATTTAATTTTGCATATCCAGAGATTTCGTATAAGGAAAACAGTAGGTGAATGAAGCTATAATAATTTGCACAATGATTTCAATTTTTTTCCTGTTGATAATGGAAATGTTTAAAGCAGAATAAAAAGACAAGCAAAATGAAAAATACATGCATGTTATCTTGATGTAAATACCATTAAAAACTATTTGATTTTACTATACTATTTTAAAATGTGACTTAAAATAAATTATAGGCCTCATTATATCTCCAGTGTAAATATCTTCACCGTGAATGCCTACAATATGAAATCTGTAAGTATAATATGGTTATCACATTTAACAGAAGGACCATGGTTCTTTATTTTTTCCTGAGTCAAACTTCACACTTACCTGTCTCCTTTTCTAGCTTCATTCAGGGCTGCCTAAATGGATAATTATTCATTTAAGGAATTATGGCTTGCTTTTGTTATCATGACTATTAAGATTCTATTCATCTCATAGTTTTCTATTTCACAAGGTGGAACATGAATGTCTTTTCCTTTTATTTCATTTCTTTTCTTCCATATGTTCATTTTATTTTTTTTAATTAAAAAAATGTCTTTTTTATCCATGTATCTCCCTACTCCCCCTCCCTTCCCTCATCCCAATCCCTCCCAGTCAGCCTTCAGCTTCCTCCCTCCCCATCCTCCCATCCCTTCCCCTAAAGGGCAAGAAGTCCTAAGGTGGGTCAGCCCAGCGTGGCACATCCGCTCCAAGGCAAGTCCAAATTCCACATCCCAAAGTCAAGGGTAGATTAGGTGTTCATCTGCAGGGAATGGACTCCAAAGTGCTAGCCCACACACAGGAACACAGTCTGACCACATGTCAGTAGACAGTTGCCTACCCTTGGAGGGCCTAGCTCCTTTTCCTGATGGTTCCCCTGTGGCTGTTTTTGATTCAGTGAGCTCCCCAGAGCTCCCCATCACTGTGTGAATTATCCTCATAATCCCTATACCCTTGCTCATACAGACCCCCCACCCCCGCTCTCAGCTGGTCCAAGGTCTCTGCCTCCACCTCCATTCATTGTTGGATTAGGCTCTGTGATGATGTTTAGGGTTGTTATTCATTTGATTATAGGGGAAGTCCTGTTTAGGCAACCCCTCCACTACTGGTTGGAGACCTAGCCAGGGACATCCTGTGAGTTCTTGGAGGTTTACCTAGAACCTAGTCTCTTTCCAACCACATATTGGCTTCCTCTATCGAGATATCCATCTATTTTTTTCCTACCTCTTTGTTGCTCCTCGCATTCAACCATCACCTTCTCTTATAATTTGTTAACACCTTTTCTTGGTTGCAACCCATTTTGATTCCAATTTGATAAGGTGATTTTCATTGTTGGTGGAGTGTGAACTTGTACAGCCACTCTGGAATGCAGTATCGTGGGTCCTCAGAAAACTGGGAATCAATTTCCCCAAGGATCCAGCAATATCACCATTGGGCATATACTCAAAGGATGCACATTCATACCCAAAGGCATTAGCTCAAGTCCATAGCAGCATTATTAGTAATAGCAAGAACCTTGAAACAACCTATATGTCTCTCAACTGGAGAATAGATTAACAAACTGTGATACATCTACACAATAGAGTACTATTCAGCAGAAAAACAAATGGCATTCTAAAATTTGCAGGCAAATGGATAGATTTGGAGAAAATCCTTCTGAGCGAGATATCGCAAGCCCAGAAGACAAGCTTGAGATGTACTCACTTGTAAGTGGATTTTAGACAAAAAGCAAAGAATACTCAATCTGCAAACCACGAACCCTGAAAAGCTTGGGATCAAAAGGAACTTAAGAGATACATCCAGAGATGTCCCTAGAAAGAGAGAAAATAGAGAACATCACCTTTTCTCCCTATAGATTTATCAGTCTATCTTCTGAAATAACACAATTGCTTTCTCATAGTGACACTGACTCTCCAGTCACTTTGTATTATCTGTAAAGACAGATTTTACATCTGTACAATCAATTAGAATCAGTTTTCAATGATTTTCCTAAGTTTTGATGCTATGTATCTTGGACCTTGTACCATGTCATATTAGGAAGACCCAGAGGTTCCGCTTTCTCACCCCTGTGGTGACAGGCCTGGTCTCTGTCTTAAGTGAATCATAGTTCTTAATGTAAATTTTTAGAAAGGTATATATCATCTAATAGATCCACAAATTCATAATGAAATGACTATATAGATATATATATGAAATATATAGAGAATATATATATTCTATAAGTTAACAAACCAGAACATTAGAATAAACTTAACTCAGATTGACTATTAATGTTTAAGCAGAGAATAGGTTTACTTTTCTTACCAACTACATGATGAACTCTAAAAACATCTCTGTTAAAAATCAATATTGATGGGGAATTCTTCCTTTACCAGCTATCAGAGAGGAAAGGTGATTGCACATGACAGGTAAGTATTTGTTGTAAGGATTTCACTTTTTCTTTCAAAACACTGCTTTATACATATGGGTGTAGCAGTAGAGTTTCTTGGCCCTGGGCGGCCAGAGGTCCAGACCCACAGACCTGCCACCCTAGACTCCTTAGCTGCTCGCAGCTGATTAGGCCCCAAAAATGACTCAGATGCTTATATTAAGTTCATGCTGTTTGGCCTATGGCTTAAGCACATTGCTAGCTAGTTCTCTTAACTCAACCCATTTCCATTAATCTATCCTGCACACATGGCCCATGGCCTGTGTTCCTTACATGTTGCTCCTTTGGGCTTCTGGCTCAGTCTGTCTGACTCTGCCCTGCTTCTCCTACCTATGCTCTGATTTCTCCTCCTACTTTTTCTATGGTGCCTGTCATGGACCAAAACAGATCCTTTATTTAAAGACTGATAGACACAACATACAGAAAGACATTCCCACATCATTTGGGTTTTAATATTCTTAAGACAATTCACAGGACAACATTACTACTTCACTACTTGATGCTTAGGTGGTTAAAAACAATAGCCTTAACAATCTTCTTCAGCCAGTCAAGGCTTTTAGTGGAAGCTTTGGGGCATCAATCCACCCACAAAACGTTTGATCTATGGTTTGTCCTAGCTCCAGAATGTTCTGGGAGTGGAGCCTAATAGAATCATCATTAAACACAGCCCACAGAATCAACTGACCTGGGCTCATGGGACTCACAGGTGAGGGAGCCTACAGGGATCTGACCTAGATCCTCTACATATATGATATGGCTGAGTAGCTTGGTGTTCTTGTGGGACTCCTGACAGTGAGTGCAGGAGCTGTCTCTAACTCTTTTCTGTTTGTGGGACCTTTTCCCTTCTACTGGGTTGCCTCTCCCATACTAATAGATGTTCTATCAATGGATAACAAAAGAGCATCAAACATCTGATTGTGGCTGATGTTTGTCACTTTTATTCTGCCATTTTAACTAAAGTTATTTGACAAGATATGATTCATGGCGCAAAAACCATGAATGATTGCAAATATTATTTTAGATGAAATGTTTGGTCTTTCTCTTGATTGTATTATCAGATTTAATATTGACTCTTTTGCTTTCTCTCTCTGCTTAATTTTAAACTTTCTGATTTAATGGAGTATGTATTTTTAGCTTGTCTTAATAAATTTTCTGAATTTCATTGAGTTCTGTAGTAATGACATATATATATATATATATATATATATATATATATATATATATGTCTTTTTAAAGACTATTTGCTTCATTAATTATTTGTAATTTTTTAGTTCATTAATTTCACCTCTGATTCTGATTATTTCCAGATATTGTTATTGGATTTGGTTTATTGTTTTCCAAGGCCTTAAGATAAATAAAATAAATTAATGGTAATTTATCTATTTATTTCAGGGTTCTAATTTTATGCAGGCACTCTGTAGTATAAGCTTTTATCCTGGGACTCCCTTTCTTGTGTTCTATAGATTTTGAACATTGCATCTTTGTCTTCACTTAATACTAGTAGTTTTTAATTATTGAAAAAATAACAAAATATATTTGATCATGATTTCCATTTTCCAATCCCGCTCTGCTACCTACCTGCCACTTACCTATCCAACTTTATGTTCTCTCTCTCTTTCTCTCTCTCCTCTCTCTCTCTTTTTCAAATAACCACACATTGAAATAAGAAACAAATACCAAAAAAGACAAAAATATCCCACAAAACACAAAAGTAAAAATCAAAACAAACATGAAGAAAACAAAAGTCTACACGAGGCAAAATGAATAAAAGCCTAAAAAAATATCATTCAACTAGTTTTGAGTTAGTAAACTGCTCTTGAGCATGGAGAGGTTCCCCCTTTGACAGAGGCTGTTAGTTACAGAGAGCTTATCGGTTAGGCATGGAAAGATGTGGCTAATTCCTAAGTGCTGGAACTTCACTTAGTTTGAGCCCATGGAGATCTAGTGAGTATTCCCACAGGCTCTGTGAGTTCATAGGTACATCAGTGCTTTTGTGTCAGGGTAACATTGTTTGCTCAGAGCCATTAATCTAATTATCTTTCCATAGTGTTTGCTTAATATTAATGAGTTAGTGTACTTTATATAAACATTTATATTCATGTCTCACTACTCAGTTATGGTATGAATAGTTTTTCTCGAATAACTGCAACTTTTTGTAGAGATATAAAAATAATCATGCTTCTTATGTGTCAGTTTTGATTATTTCTCCTTTCCCCTAGGAATTCAAGGTTGATGGATCTTATCCTGTTTTAAAATTCATTCATGTTTTAAGGAGCATAAGTTAATTGCACATAATGAGTTTCTTCACAACATATTTAAACATGGCTCTAATATATTTTGATTACATTCACATACACACGGACATGCACACACACACACACACACACACACACACTATTACCCTCTCCTATTATCACATTTCCCTTCCTAACAGATCACTCTCCTACTTTTGTATTATTTTAGGTAAGCTGAAGAATAGCCCAATGAGTGCTTTTAGGATTGCTTATAGAAGTATATGTGGTTGATCATTTACAGGAACATGAAAACTGCATGAGTGGCTAAACCACCAGAAAAAATAACTGTGTTTGCCTCCTTTAGAAACCATTGGTTGCCTATATATCATAAGGTTAGTGTAGAGCCTTGTGATCTCCATTTATCCTCCATGACAACATTTTGACGGGCTCAATTTAATGCAGATTTTCAGCCATTAACTATTGATGTTTTTCAGTAGGCTTAGTTTTGTACCTGAATCTACTGATATTTTAATTATTGTCTGTGGTCCCATAGCCCAATAGTAAGTGCCCTTTAGTCCACTCATTCCATGATCTTGTGTGGCATACATCCATGGTCTCTATGTGATCACAGTATCTAGGTTTAAATTAAATCTTTATAGTTCCATTTATCAATAAGTTTGAGAGTCAAAGACTGGGGTGAAAACCTATTGTCTCACAGAGTTTGAGTGGCAAATAGCTCACCTTTGGTTTTTTTGGCCAAAGACATATCTCTTCTCTAATCCCAGAACCAAAATAGAAAAGAAAAGTAGCAAACGCAAGCCCCTGCCATTTCCTTCCTATGTGTCTTCTCTATCCAAACTGCTGGCTCCTTTATGGTCAGTTCCAGTCAGCTAGTTGATGGCTCAACCCCCTGATTCAAAGTTTAGCTTTATTGTCAGTCTCAGGAATGTCGGAGTGGAACCAAAATATACTCAACAACCTACAGAAGCTGTTGAGTTCAAGACATCAACGGCTATGCCACACCCAGAAGACAGCATTATGTATCCAGCAGTCTTCTCTGCCACCCTTTAAAGATGTTCCTTGAGCCCTCTATGGAGTGATATGCTTAATCGATCTATATCTGAAAATTCAAAAATCATATATCCTTAGGACTTCAAATAGTTGGGTCTGATGTTACCACTCTTTCTCTGATCAAGTTGTCAACAGAATTAATCTGTGAATATAAAAATTTATTAAGAAGGCAATTTGAGAGATGCATGATGTTCACTTCACAAGTCAAGAGCAATATCTTCCTCCATAGGGCCTATAAGCTCTCAGCCATGGGCTTGACCTGGCTTCTGTGTAAGTCCACTGATTCCTTCTTCTGCTGGATTTTCTTGCTGTTTATGCCATCTAGTAAAATCTTTATTCCAAATATTTTATGTTTTCTGTCTAAAATGTTATTGTTATTTTCCCTCATGTTTTCTATTTCACCTCCTACATTTAGGTTTTATTTAAGCATGTTGAGTACTATGACTTAGATACATTTTAATGTTTCCTGGGGCATCCAACATTAAAGATCAGAGAACATTCTGAGGCTTCAGAAGACCATGGCATTTGGAGGTAGAGCTCTGGGAGATGATGAAAATTATATAAAGTCATCATAGTGGTGAATGATGTATCTGTGGCATTATTAGGAGACTGAGAAAGATCACATATACTCATGTGTGTTTCCTGTCTATTGCTATACATGCCTTGAATTGCTATGAGACTCTGCTTATAATAAAGTCACTAACAGATGACACTGTTCAGTATTGAACTTAAATACACCATGTCAATATAACCCCCTTTAATTTTAAAACATAAGCAAAATAAATGATTTTATTATAATACAAAATGGACTTGGACATAAAATATATGCAAAATTATAGTTTAAAATGTGTGGCTTTACATCCAATTCTGCCTGTCATTATCACTTGTGTTTTCACTGGTTATTTTTCTCCAATGGATGAATTCTGCCTTAGACTTCACATACAGTAATATTTTTATTTTATGTTGAACTCAGTTATTGCATTATACAGTCGGGCGGGGGGGGGGGGTGTTATCTTATTTCGGTTGACCAAGTTATCTACAAACTCATATAATGCTTTTTGAAGTTGTTTTCATACTGATTTTCCCCAGAAATTTCCTTCTAATATATCAGTTAACTACAGGGTTAATATAAACTTTCTGTTGGGTGTTCCTTTTGATCATTGACTTCTCTCCTCTAGACTCAAAGTCTAATAGCCATTATCAGAGTGGGAACTTAATTGGCTTTGAGCTGTAAAGAACTTTATGATGTGGGAATGCGTTTATGTATGCTGTGAATCTCAATCTTTAAATAAAGGAGCTGTTTTTGGGCCATGACAGGCACCAGAGACAAAGTAGGAGGAGAAATCAGAGCATAAGTAGGAGAAGCAAGGCCGAATCAGGCAGATGAGCTAAAGCTGCCCAAGAAGAAACACGTAAGGAACACAGGTGAGCCACGGGCCACATGGCAGACAGATTAATAGAAATGGGTTGATTTAAGATGTAAGAGTAAGCTAGCAATGTGCCTGAGCCATAGGCCAAACAGCATAAAGTTAATATAAGCATCTGAGTCATTTTTGGGGACCTGGGCGGCTGGGCAGCTAAGCGGTCTCTGGCGGCAAGTCTGTGGGTCTCAGACCTCTGGCCGCCTGGGACCCAAGAAACCTCACCATTACAACCTTATCTGTAAATGACTCCTAGACTTGAATTTTGTGGGGTTGAGCCACATTGATATGTACATTGGAGCTACATTTTTGCATACCTCTTCTCTCTCAGTCTTGGCCAACAATTTCAGCCAATAAGTTTAAGTTTATTTTATTTGATTTGGTTTTCTTTTCCTGATTCTGGTTCAGATACAAAATTAAAAGCTAAAGTCAGCTTTCCCCTTTCCATGGGTACTGCAGACCTGATCTGCCTCACCTCTAATACTACAAAAGGCTTTTAATACTCTGGGATGCTTTCAAATTATATAAAATTGGACCACAATTCCTGAAGTGTTGTTCCAAAATTTCTAAATTGATTTTTGGTATTGAAACGGGCAGGTGCCCCTAACTTTAGTACCCCTAGACACCCCAAGACCACGGCTAATGACCACTGTTAACTTTAAAGAAAGAGTTTAATGAATGATATACCAGTACACACATGTGTGGGCTTGAGGCACTGTGGAAGCCAAGAGCCCCGAATGTTTTCTTAGTAGAATTCTTATAACGCACTCTGGGTAGGGGAGGGCTACATCTGGCTCCCAGTTGTAACAGTTCTCATGGTAGGGCTTTCCTGGTTGGCCCCACCCAGGTTGCAGGCACAGGACCTTATCTTGGGTGGTCCCACTCAAGTGAAGTCCAGAAGGTCAAGCTGATCAGGTGGGTCCCAAGAACTCAGGAAGTACATCCTGTGTGCAGTTAAGCAAGCTGCCATAAATCCTGTGAACAAAGGTTTTCCGAGAATCTGAGCCCTGAGCAAACTGCCATCTAATTTAGTGATACAATGAAGCCAAAACTCTGTTCTGAGCAAGCTGCCATTAGTGTGTTTGATACAATGGAACCAAAACTCTGTCAACCTTGACTAGTTTCAGGGACCTCAGGAAGGGGGTCGAGGGGAAAGAATCAAACAGGATTTTTCTATCTTTACAGTATATATGCTTTACTCTTCTTGAAGAAATTTCAATGTATTTTTCTTGAATAATCAGTAGCAATTAGGTTTTCAATCCTATAGTTTTTCATGAATTTCCTGCCTTTATAAAAATATTTCATCTCTTCCTACAGTTACTGGACATTTCAATAACATGCTACCATGTTTGTTGTTGTTGCATTTTCCTATTTTATTGTAAATAAGATCCATAGCCTCATTTTATCTTTTAATTCATCTACTGAAATGGTTCTGAATTATTATTTTTCAGACTAGATTAATAAATTATGATAGGTTATGATGACAACATTACAGATCACATCTTATTCTAGAAGGGAGCACTTACTGAAGTCATGAAAATTATTATAACTGTTTACATCACAAATAAATTCAAATGTTGAATCCAAATATCATAGAAAAGGCATTAGTGGGTAGGATCTTTGTGAAGCAATTAGATCATGAAGACAGAGGTTTCAGAATAAGAAAAATGAGAGAGAATGGGAGAGAGAGAGAAAGAGAGAGATGTTATCTCAGAGATTTCCCTTATTCTTTTAGTTTATGAAGATACCCAGACATTTCCTCAGAGGAATTAGGAGTTCATTCTTGAATGAAGTAGGAGTAACCATGTCACAGTTATACAGATCCAAGTATACATACCTCAAATAACTTGTTCCAGTATGGTAATAAATGAAAAATGAAAATGAAACATTTATAGTAATATATCAAAAGATCATATCAAGAATCTTTTCAAATACATGGTGGAAACATCAGGTAAGGAAATTATAACAAAGCAGGGAAATGCTCTTTAAGTTAACACAATATAAGCAATTTTTACCTGTTAGCCACGAGATTTAGGTGATACACAGAAAGGAGAAAAGAATGACTCTTTTCCTACCTTCACTTCTGATGCTGTCAGAAAATATTTGAAAAAAAGTAACTTCAAGGACAAAGAGTTTACTCTGCTTGTAATTATATATTTAAAGAGCATCATTGTAGGGAAATCAGTTCAGAAACTTTAAGGAGCTAGCCTCATTTACAGTCGAGCAGAAAGGAATGAATACATGCTTACTTACTTCTCAGTTTTCTTTCTCTACTCTTAAACCATTGAGGATCTAAACTGAGACATGGCACCATCTTTTAGGATGGGTCCTCCTGCATCAATTAAGTATACATATTCAAGAAAACACCTTACAGACATAAGCACATAGACCATTCAGATATAGATGGTGCCTCATAGAAACTCTTCCCAGATGATTCTATAATCGATAATTACTACAACTATAAGATAATTCATAAACTTTAAATCCCAGGACTGAGAGGCAGAGGCACGTGAATCTCTGTGAGTTTGAGGTCAGCCTAGTCTACAAAGAAAGTTTCAGCACAGCTAGGGCTATTACACAAAGAAACCCTGTCCATAAAAAATAAATAAATACAAAAACAAAAATAGGACAATTCATTAAAGCATCTTTTCTTCCTCTGTTAGTTATTTCTCTTTCTTGTAACAAAATATCTGAACAAAGCAAAACAACAAGCAAACAAATAAAAAGTCCTTAATGTAAAAAAGGTTTATTTTGTCTTACAGCTCCACAAGTACGGTCTAACACAAGGAGAAGTGCTACATCATGAATTAAAGGTAGCTTGTCACATTGTCATAAAATAAAGAATGATTGATACAACTCTTCTGTTCTCACTTTTTACACAGTCCAGAATTGCAGATTATAAAAGGTACTACCCCCTCTTAGGTTGGTTATTCAGAAATAAAATACCATAATCTAGACAATCAAGATAACAATGCATATATGTGTGCCAGAGATTTATTTTTATAGTTATTCAAAATCCAGACAAACCTGGAGTTTTATTTTCCTAGTCAATATAAACTCCATTAAGTTGTAAGTCTTAGATTAATTGTCAGGACTTTGTTTAACATTGTACAGTGTCTGCTTCCAATACAGAAATTAAAGTAACATGGCTAGAAAATGTTTGCAGGAAAGTATGCTAACCTAGTAACAGAGTTAAGTGGCAACAATAAGACCAATATGAAGGAGACTTGAATTAGATAATTGGTCTGAAAATGTGGTTTTCCATAAGGTAGAGATAAATCAATAGTAACAGATCTCGGGTCCCGTGCGCCAGAGATCCGGGACCCACAGACCTGCCGCCCGGGACCGCCTATCCGCGCACCGCCGCCCAGGCCCCCAGAAACGACTCAGACGCTTACATTAACTTCATGCTGTTTGGCCTATGGCTCAGGCACATTGCTAGTTAGCTCTTACATCTTAAATCAACCCATTTCTATTAATCTGTTGGCCACGTGGCTCGTGGCTCACCCGAGTTCCTTACATGCTGCTCCTTCGGCGGCTGCTCGATCTGCTCCTGACTCCGCCCCTGCTTCTCCTACCTATGCTTTGATTTCTCCTACTTCTTCTATGGTGCCCGCCATGGCCCAAAACAGCTCCTTTATTTAAAGATTGAGATTCACAGCATACATAAAAGCATTCCCACATCACATCTTCCCAGTTTACAAAAAGATTATCCTGCAACAAGTTACTTAGAGGATTGTGGGTGAAACCAAAGCAGTACATCAATGCAAAGTCCCATTTCATCATGAGTAATAACCTCATTGGAGCTTCTCCAGTGAGGCCCCACTTTCAGTCAACTTTTGACTTTCTATACAGTTTAGAAGCCCCTACAATCACTTCTAAAAGGAGATAGGAATAATATCTGGAAATCTAGGCAAGGGCATCATGATTCTTACTAAGGAATATCAGTAGTTCATTTACCTTTGTCTTTACCACAGACCTGTCTACCACTGTATTATTTGGATACTCCAGTTGTGATTAGAGGGCGTGGTATCATACCTGAGGAAAAATCTGCCATGCAATAGGATCTCATGTAGGTGTAGATGTTCAGGTGGCATTACTTTGGTGGAAATGTGGAGATTACGTCTCAAGTCAGGAAACCTAGAGCACTTGGGTCCCGTATTCATTTGAGATGATAGTCCTTATTAATACAATGTCATCTCACAAAGTCCCATTACTTAAAGGGTCTGTTTACTAGCATTGTTTCATTCAACTCTGATATATAAATTTGTATATTACATTGAAACCATATTCAGAGCATAGTGATGATTATAAGGTATTGTTACTGCATAACAAAGACAAAATCATTTTGTCTTCTTTTGTTAAAGGGAAGTTTCAGTATTATAACAAGTTCCCCTTGGGGAATGGGGTGAGTAGGCACAGAGTCAATGAAACAGACCCTGGGAGCAAGGTTGAAAGCAACAAGCTTAATTTGGGGGGGAGGAGGCATGCCTTATATACCCTCCTCCCTGTACAGGGGAAGGTCTTCTCTACTGGCATCTGCTAGTATGGCTTGGTCATCTCTCATTGGTTCAAATCATCTATCACCAGGACTCTGCCTCTGTTGCCCATGACTTCAGGCACACCCAGGTTGGTTCTCAGGAAGTATCTCATGTACATATTAAGACCAGTTTAGACTGACTGATGAACAGGCCTGTGGAGGCCCCCTAGGGCCTAATTATCCTACAGTCTTTGAAATATAGACATTGATAATTGATGCCATCTTTTTAAATTTCCACATTTTGAGTTTGAGCTACAATTCAGTCAGTAGGGTGTGTGTGTGGCTAACATGTGAAGCCCTGAGACTGATGTCCAGCCCAAGAAATAAAACAGATAAAAAGTAAATATAATATAAATTAAAATAAAAGTTTCCAGTCTTATTAAATTTAAGTTAAACCAAGTTGAGGAAGTTAGAGTAGTTTCATTAAATTTAACTATACAAGTAAAATTGTCCATTCTGATGGTTTAGTAGGTATAAGTGCTTGCTGAAATGTCTGATGACCTGAGTACCATTCCTAGATCCCACATAATATGAAGAAACCTGTCTCCCATCAGTTGCCTTCTGATACCCTCATATTTTGCATTATATGTCCCCACCTCCATTTTTCATAATAAAAAGTAAACAAAGGGAAAAGTAATATATAATGAAATAAATTAGTGTTAAGTAGTGCCACTAAATTTTAATATTTATATCTATATTCTGCATAGTGACTATACTTAGTACTTTACAAAAAATGAGTACAACTTGTGACCATTGTGCTGTATAAAAATTAGAGAAACATATTTATTGTAAATATGACAAAAATAAATACATGTGAGTAAGGCAATTTTATCTTTTCTGAATTGATAGTCACAAACATCTATTATGTGGCATGAAAGATCCCTTAGTTAATAGCAGTATAATGTGAGTTTAATGGATGTCATTTTTCAGACATTTGAATATTTAATTGCTTTCTTTTCAGCTTCATTAGCACAATGGCAACTCTTCAGTCATTTCCATTTTAAGTAAAAGAAAAGAGAAGAAAAGGAAAAGCTTGCAACTTTTTTGGATTTCAATAAAATGTGCATTAATGAAGCAATCACACAAACCCACACAATTATTTTTTGTAAAATGAGAAAGATGTATATGTTCTGAAGAGAAATCAGCCTCACAAGTGCACTTAGCTCCTACAATCGGTTTCATCTCCCGGGCTAGACTGTACATATCTAGGTTTATGTTTCTACTTTCTCTTACATATCTTTTCCTCAGTGAATATATTTATTCATTTAAATGTGTCATTTGCTTATTTGATAAGCTCAACCCTATCAAATAAATGTTAGTTCAGTAGGAGCTAAAGAAATGACTCAGAAACAGTTATGAAGAGTTGATGCCCTTGCAGAGGACCTGTATTCAGTTCCCAGCATGGCCATGGTGCTCACAGTCACTCATAACTCCGGTTCCAGAGACTCATCCCTCTTCTGGCCTCCACAGGCTCTTAAATGTACGTAGGCCAACCATTCATACACATAAGATAAAAATTAATAAATCTTTGTGAAAAGTCTAAACTCATTAAATGCAGTATGGTTTAATAGAAGATCTAAATCTGAGGCATATTTAAGTAGTACATCATAATTAAGTTTGGGGATGTGTGTGTGTGTGTGTGTGTGTGTGTGTGTGTGTGTGTGTGTGTGTGAAAGAGACAGAGACAGAGAGAGAGACAGAGAGAGAATGCATGTATACTTGCAAACTGCATTGGATTGAATAGTCTAAAATATGGAGAAAAAAATGTTTAGGGTTAGTATTTCTTCAGAAGACACTGAAGTCTGAAAACTGAGGAAGAGTGTTCAGACTGGCAGACATCCTGGTGTGCATAGAGACAGAGGCATGAGGAACCCTCAGCCTCAGGGAGCAGAGGGAAGGATGCCTGTCACACTGATGAAAGAAGAGGAAATGCTCAATGCTGAGTCTGGAAGCAGGCTAGGCAAAGTCTTTGATGACTTAAATGCTTATTGCAATTTAACTTATGGAGTAATCTATATGCATATGTTAAATTACTATTTTCTCCTATTTTCAGTGAAATAATCTCTGTCAAACTCTTATTGTCTTTGGATGTGTAAAAATATTCTTCAAATTCCATGTTCCTCTCAAGTCCCGTATCTCCCTACACTAGCCCATTTATGCAGTTCTCTCTGAATTTTTCCTGTTTTCAAAAGCATTCTATTTTTCCCTTGAATTATCAAGAAAAGTCTACTTAATGAAATCATATTCAATGAAATGTCAACAATTAATAATCTCATAGGCTGCTCCATCTATTAAATACTTCCAGTTCTGATTCTTTAAAAATGCTAACATAAAAATGAAAAAAATGTAAGATTTTCCAGCAAATGTCCATGGGAAATGAAGGTGACACTGTAGCTGACAATACCTGGCTTTATCAAATTACATCTGTGGCCATCCTTCATTCCTGGTACAAGTGTGTGACCAGTGACATTTCCAGCAGAAAATATTTTAAGCAAAACACACTGCGTAAATGACACATCCTCCAGAGGTACAAATGGGATGTTTAGATCTAGATACTGAAATAAAATCTTTTTAGTTTTATTTCTTCTCCAAAGCAAACAATTTAAAATGTGTAAAAGGAACAGAAGGGGCCACAGGAAGCAGCTAAAACCAGACATATAGAGCAGGAACAACAAACTGACAAGAGCAATGCCATCATTTGGGATTTCATAACAAGAAAACTGGACTCTAAAGGGTTAACTCTGATAAGTCAAGTCTCACATATAGTATAACGTTCCTGGCTTGACCAGCCTCGAGGTCTGGACCACAAGCCTATAGTCACAGAAACATGCAGAGGCTTATATTAATTATAAGCTGTTTGGCCTAGGGCTCAGACACTTAACTTGCTAACTCTTAACTCTTAAACTAACCCTTGATTCTTACCTTGTCAGCCAAGTGTCTTAGTACTTTCCTCAGACCAGCATTCTTGCCCTCTTTTTGTTACATCTCCTGGTGCCTCTCTCTCTTCCTCCTCTTCCCAGAGTTTCCTTAGTCTGATAGCCTCATCCATACTTCCCTGTCTGCTTTCTGGAAAGTCAGACTTTTATTAAGCCAATAGGAAGAACAAATATTTACAATGTACAAGAGCAAAATTCTCACAGCACTTGTGTGGTAAGTTTTTCACTTTATAACTTGAAAAATTATATATATATATATAATTTTAAGTATATAAATTGTGAAAGACAGTTTTATTTTATACTAAGACTTTCAAGTTAGGTTGCTTTTCCTAATTTCTTCCAAATACCTTCCAAGTTCTGAAGCTCTGGTTCTAAACATATTTACTTGACTTTTTAAACTCAAGTCTACTGACTTAGGTTGGTCAATTAGATATAAAGAAATGTAATAATAGCAAAGAGGCTTTTAACATTTTACAAACTCCAACTAGCCCGCTTGCCCCACTAAAATCCACCTTAAAGAATTCAGGAGGGATTCAGCTCAGGTGGGGTTAAGCCACCCACAGGCTAGCCTGGGTTCTCAAGACATTGCCTGGATGGTCAAGAAATAAAGAGAGAATATCCCAGATATCCCAGAAAGAACCAAACATGACTGGGAAAGAAAAGTCAGTGAAATGATTCCTAATATTAGTCTTCTACACTCATAGAATGATGTCTAGCTCAATTGTCATTGTAAGGGTATTATCAAGCAACAGATGGGATCAGATGCAGAAATACACAGCCACACATTAGGGGTAACCTGGCAGAAGAGAGGAAGGAAGGATTGTAGGAACCACAGTGGACAAGGACACCAAGGGAACAGACCCACAGAATCAACTAAGCATAGAGATTCAGAAAATGAATAGACAAACATGGACTCTGTGTGGGTCTGGACTACATCTTTTGTATATATCTTAAGAATGTCTGCGTTCTGTCGTGATCTGTAATTGATTGATGTGTAGCTTGGTTTTCTTTGACAATTTCAACTACAGGAAAGGTCTCTGACTCTTTTGCCTTCACTTAGGACCCTTTTCCTCTACTGGGCTCTCATGTCCAGCCATTATATGATGGATTTTGCTTAGTTTTATTATATCTTGTTAGTTTATGTTCAGTGGATATTACTGGGCAATATCTCTCTGTGTCTCTCTCAGGACAGAGGGGAATTTCATCTGGGGAAGAGGCGAGGTAGGGAAAGGACAGGAAGGAGTGAAGAGAGAGGAAATTGTGATGGGGTATGATGTATAAGAGGAGAATAAAAGTTTTCTTTTAAAAATACATTAAAAAGAAAGAAAAATTAAAAAATAGCAGCCCTTGTTGAAAATTTAGAAAAACCCTAGAGGAAAAACTTTTGTTCCTTTCTTCTTAAGCTAATGGGTCATCATTTGTGGCATGGGAAAGCTAAGATGATTTCAGGTCTCTCTGTCTTTACAAGAAATGGAGAGTCTGTTGCAGCACACCCTGCTCTCCTCAAAGGCTATGACAAGAGAGCACTTGTTTTAGCAGCCATATAAGCCTCGGTCTTTCTCCTCAACATACAGTTGGGTCTACAGTCTTCAGGTGGATGCAGAGTTCCTAATTATATGTTCTGACTATGTGTTCTATATTTACACATTAGCCTAAATTCAGGACTTACTGATTTAATTAAAATGGTATTAATTTATTTTGAATCTATTAGCATTGCTGCTCATTTCCTTGTTCTATCTGAGATGAACATGAGGTTGAATCCCATTTCTTTTTGAAAATGCACATTTTCTTTCAATTTCAGATTGTATATTTGCCCTGAAACCTAACTTTTCTATATGGTTCAAGGAAAATTATGATTAAAGTAGTTACCTGGCATTTTGTGGAGATGGTATCAATGCCCTTTCAGTCGCTATATTTGAGACTGACCTCACTTGACATTTGTTTCTGGTAAGAAAACTGGTATATTTCACAAAACACTTCTTAAAGCCTCTCTGGAATACACACACACACACACACACACACACACACACACACACACACACAATACAGATTTAGTGTCACTTTCAGAGTATTTGACTTCTCTTGAAGTTGTTTATACTTTTTCATGATCAATTCTACTGCTAAAATTCTTTTTATTTTCAAACACAGATGATATTTTTTGGTTCCAAACTTTCTGTTTGGTTTTGCATGTCAGCTGTTTCTTTCTGAGACTCTAGCCCTCATGTTTTACTCCTGAGTTTGTTTGTATGTCTGCGTTCTGTCGTGATCTGTAATAATTATCTTAAGTTTTGATCCAAGAGTTCATGATACCCACTCATTAGTTTCACTCTAAGCTCTCATTAACTTTCTTTGGTGATGTCATGTTTGCCCAATTTTTTTGTGATCCTTGTAGACTTTACTGCATAACAATGCATGTAAAGCAACAGCAACCTCTGTTCTTTAGTCTGGTTTCTGCAGATAAAGACATTTTAATGCTGGAATTTCAATTAATCAGGACTTCTGGTTAGCATGTTCCAAGATTCCTTCCGTTGAAATCTGTGGAAACTGATATAGCTTCAAACCACCTTGAATCTTAGGTAGTTTTATGAGCTTTATTATAGCTTTATTCATAGGAACTTATGACTAAATATGAAAACAGGGAAGAAAATAGAGCTTTCAGGGAAAGCACCTATTCAACCAAATTAAAGCCCATTTTAGAAAATTACATTTTGCTTTCAGTATATTGTCCTTATATGTGGATTATTTGCTTCCTCGGTTGGAATGATACAGCCCTTAAGAGGAATTATATCATACCCACTATAAATCTTAGCAATATACAGCATTATACCATGTAAGGAAGTTACCAATTGACATTTTTATATCTTTGTGATGAAAGGTTTAAGCCTAATATATGCACATTATGTAAGATATTCAGAAATGAAAATGTATTGATCTTAAATGCATTTAGAAACATAGATGAAATATGTCAATCATCAAAGTTCTTAAATCAAAAATGTTAAATCTTTAATTATTAAAGATTTTAAAATACTTACTAGCTATTAAACCCCACTTTATAAATACTGATGAATATTGTGACTTTATATATATTAAAAAATACTAAAACAGATAATCCACAAATATTCTGATAAGCATTGTTATGCAACATTATCCCCCTTGTTATAGTTAAATGAAATGGCAAATAGTTGAGTATTTGAAATTTTATGAAGAGTTTTAGATTCAAGTGTCAAATTGGTATTAAAGAGAATTATGGTATGCTTTTTTAATCTATGGGGTCTATATGCATGCTTCTGAAGCAGATTTAGATTACTCAAATATAATTTATTTCAAGATTTTATTCTCACTCATCCTGTCTTTCCACCAAGAGAGGGTTTGTAATTCTCAGATCTCAAAACTAATCTAGCCAAAGTTCTGAGCTACAAAAAACTAATATAGTAATTTATTTATTTTATTTTTTAAGTATTTTTCTTAAAGAAACTGCTTCTTTCTACTCACTCCACATAAATAATGCAAAGGTGATCATTTTGTGCAAAATGTAGGAATAAAAAGGAAAAATCACACAGTCCCTTTTGTAAGAGTTATGCATCTATCACAAAAAATACATTTGCCTAATGTTCATCTTGTGAAAAGATTTTTTTTAAGTCATGCATTTTAAAAGACCATTTCTTATCTTGTTCCTTGAAGATTGTTTTTGCATGAATGTGGGAGGAAGAACAGCATATGAGAACATAAATTTTATGCCACTTGCAGAAGTTTAGTCAGTCCTTAAAGGTTGTCTATACTATGCTTCAGAAGCAGATGTTTTACAAAACAGAGAATATCTGCTCTACTTCCAAGATACAACCATGTGACAATTTTAACATCATGGTATCATGTATGCATGCTTATGTATCATCAGACAAGCATGGGGCTAGGCATAGCTGTGTACACCTGTTTTCTCAATAGGCAGTTGCAGGGGAGCAAGGACAAAATTCAACGATAGCCTGGACCCCAAAGTAAACTCCAAGCCTACTGGTCTGCAAAACGAGACTTTATCTTAAAATGATCGAATGAGAGAATTGTTAATCAAGCAATTAAATACAACAAAAAGCTCACATACACAAAAACTGAGCACTTGGCTAATACATTCTTAGTTCTAATATTTTTTAACCTACTTCATTATGTTTTTTTCTTTCTTTTTATTCTTCATTTTATTATTTTTTATTTAATGTTTTTATCTATGTATTCCCCTGCTCCCCCTCAATTCCCTCCTCTCAAGCCCTCCTAGTCAGCCTTAAATTGGCCCACTCCCCACCCCCATCCCCTCCCCCAAAAGGACAAGAAGTCCCAAGGTGGGTCAGTTCAGCGTGGCACATCCACTCCAGGCAATTCTGATTTCTTTATTCCAAAGTCAAGACTGGGTTAGGTGTTCCACACAGAAGCACAGTCTGATCACACCCCTTAAGGCTCCACATACTGCCCATGCCAATGGAGAGTTGCCTACCCTTGGAGGGCCTAGCTCCTTTTCCTGATGGATTTCCAATGGCTATTCTTGATTCAGTGAGTTCCCCAGAGATTTAGCCAGCCATCACCGTGGGAATTTTCCTCATAATCCCTGTCCCCCTTGCTCATACAGACTCTCCTTCCCTGCACTCAGCTGGACCAGGAGCTCTGCCCAGTGCTCAACCATGGCTATCTGCCTCTACCTCTATTCATTGTTGAATGTAGGTAATGTGATAATATTTTAATCAAACTATCAGTGTAAAAACAATGTTCTGCCAAACTGATTTTATAAATTGTTTGTTGAGTATCTTTTTTAATGCATAGTATTGTCTTCACATTTTGATCTGAAGGATAATTTCTACTAGATATCAGTCATCCTAGGTTAATAAATTTGAAACAATGTACAAGACAATAGGTTACCTAATGGGAATAATTATTGACTTTGGGAATGATGAGAACAGTATTCCTTTTAGCTCATGGCAGTCAATATTTAATCTTTTACTACATCTAAAATATCAGAGACAATACTGATGTGATACATTTGAAAATCAGATAATCCAGATAACTTTAAAGCGAAGCAGTATAGAGATTTTGAGGAGAAAAACAATAGACTTCGAAGAAGCAAAAAATTCTTTTGGATTTATTTATATCTTTACAATTCTATATTTAAGTTTTATAATTCATCAACCACCTTGTTACTTTCCAAGAATACAATGGTTAATGTTTTTCCTTGCTCTCACAAAGAACCTATTCAATTGGGAAAGAATTGACATTAAGAATGTTATTACAATTGAATTTCCAGAATGATAAAGAAAGGGGGTCATATAGAATGACTTTACTAACTCTGAGGGAGTCAAAGACATTTTTGAAACGGGGGTAAATTTATGCTGAGAGGGTAAAGGGAGATTTAAAGGTCACTGGTTTAAAACAGTAGGAAAAGCAATTTAACACAGGTCTGCAGAAGCTTGAAAGAGCAAGGTTTCAATACCCAAACTCCCAGGACTTCATATGATTAGAGCAGAGAAGAACTAGAGAAACACATTAAAACCCCAGTCACAGGAATATAGTTGGACTTTCTTTATAAAAACTCTTAAGATTCCTACATATATATGTACATGTATACATATATGTGATGTAATGGTTCCTTTATTTACTTACTCTGTAAAATGTACTGAAACCTTCATTTTTATACCTTTAATCAAATAAGCAAATGGGTTTCTACTCTTAAATTATTGACTTTTGCATAATTTTATTTACAAGTTTTATTATTCCTATGTAAATATCAAAATGATAACATTGTTTATTTCTTTCTTGCACTATTAGTGTAAGTAAAAATAGGTATGTTAAGATGTAAAATTAAAATATGACAAAAAATAAAAAATAGAGACATAAAAAGATAAACCTTTCAACTGTCTTAACTTTTCTATTATAATTATATCAATAAATATTTTAAAATTATTGATGAATATTAGTATTTTCCTAATATAATGTATTAGTTTACAGCTTACCATTACTTCAAAATTTATATTAGTACATGTGTGCATATTTAGAAATTTTTCTTAATGCTTATAATTTGATTGATGTAAATTTTTGTTTATAAATACATGTATGTAACAGACATCTATAATCATCACTAAGATATATAGATACCAGTATTCAATACTTAGAGGTAACTTGGATTTTATGCCAAGCCCATCTATAAGCTCAATTAGTAAATCAAATCTCTGTGCTTCTTGGTCAGCAGTCAGATACAGGCGGCGAATTTAAACTAAAAGCCCAAGATTGGCACTAGAGGGGGAAATTTAATATTCTTAAAATGATTTATTTTATCAAGTTATTAGGCTCCTTTAAATTGCTGTACTTACAACACACTATTTTGTATGTTGTGACTATAGTGAGTGTATACTTTCTGCTCCATTTCTACACAACTAGGAACACATGTGAAAACCTGATCTAAGATTACATTTTAGGGTCTTGAGTCCAAACCTATGACCAGAGACAGCTGCCCTAGTTTTACTGGTCCTGCCTTATTATCTGTTGTCAACAACAGAGATTATCCTTGGTATGATGTATCTTTTCAATATATTTTAAAATGATTGATAATACTGGATTACATAGTTTGAATATATTGATGGGTATTTGATATTGTATAATAAGAGTCCAAACAAGAAGCAGAAATAAATTTAAAAAAACAGAAACAAGATTCATAAGTTCTTAAAAATAAATCATGCATTTCGTGCAGGACCAGAACCCTTTCAGAACCAGGAAAGCTCTTGGGACTCTTGCGTCTCACCCCTACACAGCTCTTTTTGCGAAAGTCTTTAATATTCTCTTACTATGAATGCCATTCTTCTTATTTTACAGTACAGCGTTATTGAAACTCTGATTTCTGTCCATAGTGTATAACAGCAAAAGAGAGAAGATGCACATATACACCCAAGTGTCAGCTGAAGTCGTGAAAGTAGTGATACAAGGTGACCCAACTTAACTTTAAGTACCGGGAAAGCAGCATCACAACCAATGGTTTATAAATCATATTCAGTGATGATATAGAAGAAATGTTATCAAGTAGAAAATGGTTGACATGCAAACGTGATTCCAGAAAGGTCAAAAGGTTACCATAATGGACTATGTATTTGACATACTATTTGTGAACTAAAGTTTTACACTCCCATTTAATACTTTACACATGATTGCAATTAAGATGGATCTTTCAAAACTATAAATAATTAAAATGGGTCTGTATGAATGATAATTAGTGCACAGGTTGGTGAGCACATAAGAAAGACCATGTGTATACAGAGGGAGATAGCCGTTTGGAATCACAGAATGAAGCACTTAAGAGACTCCCCCAATAACTTTATTTACTTCAGAAAATATCTGCACTCTAAAGATAAGAGAAAAATTTCTGTTATGCAAGGCACATAATCTATAATACTTTCTTATCCCAGTCTTACCAAATAAGTATAGTCCTTCAAAAAGAGAAGCTTACATCTATTAAAATTATCCCGCCTTCTTTTATGAAGAATTGGCAGTGGCAATCCCCAAAGATCACCATTGTGACATGGTTTCACCAATGTGCATTCAGAGGATAACGGAGATGGCTGTAAATATTTTCTTCCCAGTCTTTACGTTTAGTCCCCTGAACTCTCAGCGATAGGCCTTCCAGATGCTGCCTCACACAGTTCTCTTTCCTTCATGTTGCCACTTCTGAAGGATATTTGTTTTTTGTCCTTTCCTTCTATTAAAATTCTTTGTATTCAGTGAGAATTAGAACTAATAGTTCTTTTAATGAAAATGACCATATTCCAGTCATCATAGTTTGCTATAGAGGTAAGGACCCAGCCTGGCTGTAAGTTAGAGTTCTGTTGTCAGTTTTACCTACTTTGCTCATATAAATACAACTATGATACTTAATGTCAGATATTTCCTGTTAAAATGAAAAACATATAATTTTGAATGTATGAATCACACACGAATGGAAAATAAATATATTTACATTTTTTAATTAAAAATCGTCTTAACTAGACATAGTGGAACATGTACTTGGGAAATGAGGCTGTAGGACTGTTCATTTAATATCATCTAGGATACATACTGAACCTTGCATAAAATAAATAAATAGCGCGCATAACATCATAACACAATATAACATGACAAAGTGCTACTTAATAACTTCCTCTTAAAGAACAAGGCCGAAATATATGGTGAATGTGGAAAACTTCCAAATAAAGTTAAAATAGAAAATAATAGCACTAGTCCTATTACCTGATATTTTCAGAAAGAGTAAAAACTAATTTGAAGGCATAAAAATAAAAATACAGCATAGTTTACATTTCTTTGATTTTATGCTTCATTATTATATTAACATTATATTCATCTTAAATGTGGCCTGCTTTGTCTATGGCTAATATACCCATATGCATAAAAGTATTTGAAAATAATACTTATCTGTAAAGAAAACATGAATATTCTTCTAATTATTACTATAAAATATAACTTTAAAGTTGTTAGGACTGTACTACATTTGATACCTTATCTGGTGATTATATGAAGTAACAGAAGTATATGAGCTGTGTAATTCCACATAAACATTTGAATATCTGAGAATTTTTGTATTAATGAGTACTCTTCAGTTAATCCTTAAGTATATTAGGGATTTATTGTGTTATCAGATATCAGTTTGTTTTGAGTTATCTGATATCAATATATTTGAAGTGGCACTTAGCACAAACAATTCTTCACTCAAAATATATTTGAGAATTTAAGTAAAACTGATTGTTACTAAGCATAGTTCTTATAAGCAAGCAACTTAATTATACTATATTTAACTTTAGTTTATTACTTTAATATATAAATTGGGAGAGTCTGAATGAAGTATGCCACTTATCATACAAACTAGGACTATATTTTATCAAAAAAGATGTTCTTATATGTCAAGAAATTCTAAGATACTTGGTATTATCTTCATATTTTTATAAACTCCTCCAAATAATTTTGGGTATGTGAAATAGTCTTCCTGATTTAAGCTATAAACAGCATGTATAAAATATATGTATCAGACTTATTTAGCAATCAACCAAATTTCAGTTAACTAGCTCTCAGTTGAACCTTGTTATTTTAAATAATCATTTTCAACATTTTTAAAATGTGAACCCAAACTTAAAGGCTTCAAATTACTCTGCTTATTTTCACATAGTAACCATCACCTTGTCATTTAAATAACAAAGTTTTTACTGTGCTTTAAACTAGAAGATGGTATATTCATTTAATGAAAAATAACAACTAATTCTGATATAAAAAGCATCTTTGGAAATAAACAAATTTAGTATTTTATTTGACTAAAGATTTTTTCTTTTTTTTTCAAAAATGAGGCATAAAATATATCAGGAAGACAGGTTGATAGATTCTGATTTGAAAGTCAGAACCAAGAAAGGGAAAATTATTGATCATACCTTGGAGACAAAGTACAAGAGAGAAGTTTTGTGTCATCCATTTTATAGGACATTGAGGATTAGAATTCACATCAGTCTGCCTAAGACATAGAAGGGAGGGCAAATTAAATCAGAATTTTAAGTTCCAAACTGATTTAATCTGTTTGTGTAGATAAAGCCTCAAACTTCCGTCCTGTCAAATATATCATCTTCAGCAATTTGTTTTCTTATCATTTTTACTCTGGCATTTTATTCTGTGACAAACCAAGAACAGCAGTGACTTCCCTTGGAGAATTTAATTCACATCTGCTATCTTGTAGAAAGCTTTCAATCCAGAAATAGCAGCCAGACTATGAAATCACTCAGTTTAAAAGCATCTTTAAATATCAAATAGTTCACTTGCACACAAATTAAAGTTCCAGAAGAAACATGTCAAAACGATTTGAGTACTGATACAGTCCAAATACTGAAAGTTGAACACAATTTTGTGTCAAACTATAATAATTACAAAAAATTTACTAAAGAGATTATTTTCCAAGCAGTAAATATGTACACTTAGATACATTCCTGAGATTATTATAGTATAATAACATTAAATGCTTATCATGCACAACAGAAAATTAGCAAGAACTGGTCCTGTTTTATGTATTTAAGAACAACAGAGTATACAACACAATGCAATTTTCTGAGTGTCACTCCTAATACAAGGTTACACTTCATTTAATAAAATTAGATAAGTGTGCATAATGGTAGACCTGAACTCTGATCATGTTCTACAAACTAGAATCAGGTCAAATGCCATGGTTGATATAAACAGTATAACAACTGTGTTCAGAAATCTAGGAAATGAAGACAAATTTTATTACTGAAGCATCTGTTTCATAAAAAAGAATGTCTATATTTTTTAAACCAAAATTCCCCAAAGCAACAGAATTTCCTAAGAGACTAAACTTTGAATCCAAATGGAAAGGGAGATATAGAGAAGTGGGGCGGGGGGAGACTGGGAGATGGAGGGGACTATGGTTGGAATGTATTGTATTAGAATCTATTTTTGATCAAAAACCAAAGATGAAGAAGAAAACTAAGGCAAAGAATGGGTCTCAGGATGCTATGGTCTGAAGAATAACTTCCTTAAGGCTAGTTCTCAGTAATTCTCCGTGTTGTTTTACTCCAGTTGTTCACAGTAAACTACGGGCTTGCTATCTCAAAGCCCATCTGCTCAAACTGTCACTTTAATTGACTACAGTTTACTTAGCAGAAAGCCAAAGTAGCAATAATCAAATCGTCAACTTTAAAAGAGGCATGGGTGATCATTTTTGTTGAGTTATATTTGGTTTGCTATTAAATTTCAATTAGAAAAGCCCAGAATATATTTTATTTCTCCAAATATATAATCTAGCATAAAAATAAAGATATAGAAACAGTAAGATGATTTATGTTAACAGATGCAAAAAATAATAGTCTAATTTATACTAACCACAGACACCCAACTCATTAAGTTATTAGAGGAAAACATCTTAACTGGAGAGTAAGTTTATTAAATCTCCCAAGTTTACATACATTCTTTTTATTATTCTATTATTTTAACATGTTTTTCTAGATTCAAAGCGCAATAACTTCTTTGCTTGTGATTCTCCAAATCATCAGTTGGAAGCAGGTTGCACTCAGCTTGACTCACTAACTTAGCCTTCGTTAAACACAAATGGCAAAGATCAGATCATGCCAGCTCTCTTCAGGCCAAGCTAGGTTAGATTGGCACACCATCACTTCTCCAGCTGGGGGATCACCCTCTTGTACACGAAAGAGATTTGTTAATGATACTGGTTTAATTAAAAAGCTGATTGGCCAGTAGCTAGACAGGAAACGGAAGCAGGGTAACAAGACTAAGTGAATTCTGGGGAAAGGCAAGCAAATCAGAAGCCAGCCGGATGCAGAGAAAGCAAGATGAAAATTCTGTTATGAGAAAAGGTACCAATGTGGCTAAACATAGATAAGAATTATGGAATAATTTTAGACCTAAAGCTAGTTAATAATAAGCCTGAGCTACTGGCCCATCCATCACAAATTAAGCATCCCAGTCAATTATTTGGGAAGCTGCTGTTGGGTATTTGAAAGCTTCTGGTGGGAGCTGCATTTACCACCACAACTCTGGGGAATTTTAGGGTTCCCACTGCCACTGAGTAGAGCACTGTCACCTGCTGCTCATTAACCTCACTTAAGTGTTTGGCAGCAGGGCCTCTTATAAGCGCCACTAAGGTGTTTGTCACTAATGATGACTCTGGCAGCCTATTTTTAAAGAAGTCCTGCCTCTGCTGCCCATCAGCAAATAGAGACCACTGGAGAAAAGTTGATACCAAGAAGCAGTGCTTGACTCTGTCCCTCTTTTGTCCATATGAACAGAAATCTTAAATTGTCCTATATAGCTCATGCTTGTACTAAGCCTCCTGTAAAACTGAGGCAACCTACCATGGAGTAGCTCAAGCACATATGCCACAGTGCCTTTGGACCATGGCCCATTTGAGAGATACAACCAGGAAGCTTTTTTTGTTTCATGTCTGTGTTCTAGAACCCTTTTATTTTAGCTTTCTCAGGCTTTATGTGGATGTATGTGCATCACGCTGGAAGATCATTTGAATTCTGATGTTTCTCTGTCCAGCATGGCCAAGCCCATAGCTGCGGAGTCCCACATAAACAAACAAGGCTTATATTAATTACAAACATGTGGATTTATTATTCTCTCTATTCTTTATAGCAGCAGATGCAATACGTCTGTCTCAAGCTGCTGCTGCCTTGGCTTCTGCACAACAATGGACTACAACTTAAATCTGTGAGTCTAATAAATCCATGTTCCTTATATTCCCATTTCCTAGAATATTTAATCACAAAAATAGAAAATAAAAGTGATATAATTTCATAATTACTTTCCTTGATGTATTATAATATATATCACACTGACATGATTACTATGATTTCATAGTCATTTCTGAAGGATGTTCACTACTCTGATATGATTTCTGGAACACGGGTTTCATGTCACAGAAGACTCAGAGTTGAAGCTTTATAACTGCAGTTTTACCTTGAACATCATTGTCAATATCACCAATATAACAAGTGAAATAAAGGTATTTTCCACTAGACTGAGAAGTGGTGGTATATGACATAGAAATTAAATTCAGGGAACCTTAAGCTCTCTGGAAGACAGACAGGGTTGTTGTGATACATAGCATTAACTATTTGTGTCAATATCCAGAAAAACAGTTCACAAATCCTCTAAAATTAAATGTATTTCTTATATCTTATTTCTAACACTTCTGATAGACTTTATTATTTTATAAATACTCTGAAAGGATACAATTTTTCTTCAAAAAATAAATAACTCATGAGTCATTAATGAGCATAATAAGCCAATGGAATTGTCATTACCTCCAGGGTACTGTCAAAAATGTGTTTTTCATTTGTGCTGATATATTTAATAAAACAATTGATTCTTAGGAAAAAAGATTTTATATAATGAATTTACATATCCTAGCCAAAGTAGATACATGATGCTGGAAAAGCTCTGAGTTTCTATTCACCTATCAGAAAATATGTATGCTTGACCAACATCTCTGGCTGTTGTCTGAATTAACCTATGTCTACGCTGAAAGACAACTCAATCTAGCTAAAGTTCTAATGTTTTGACAATTATTTATGTATCTTGTGTAGACTTGAAGAATGGTTTGCCACGCATGGTGTGTGTGTACAAGTCAGAGAGTAGATGTTATCCTTCTACGTTGTAGGTTCTGGGAATCTAACTTGGGCTGTCATGTCAACTTTAGCTGCAAGTATCTTTATTCACTAAGCTGTCTCATCAGTTTCTGACAAAAGTCTTAAGACTTAGATGTTGCCTACATTACAGAACTATCAGAGAATAGCTCTAAAAAGCCTCCAATACCCTCTACATAACACTTATAATTCTACTTACTCCACAGTTGTCTAACCATGTTGTAAACAGCTATAGAGGTTTATTTGTATTTGAAACAATCTACACATAATACATACACACTACAAATTGGACCCACATCAATAATTTCATTCTCAAGGAATTCAGAAAGAATGATGACCCTCTATCAAATCTGAAATAGCTATCGTATAATATTAGCACTAATAGACTGACTTCATTTAGAAGCTAATTAATCAGTGAATTACAGCTCTCTATGGCCACAATAACAAGAAGTATGAGTACTAGATTCTAACACTTTACTTTTCTTGACAGATGTAGCACAGCAAGATCCTTGCAAGGGCAGAATCTTATCTCTAATGTGTACAAATGAGAAAATAGACAAGAGCTGGTAAAAACAAAAAGCTAAACAGTGACAGTAAAAACAAATACAAGTGCAAGGCAGGGTCAGCTTCAGGAGCATGTGCCTAATACAGCTGTAGAACTATCTTCCACACTAGATACCCAGTGTGGAAGAAGCAAGATGTTCAGCTGTAAAATAAAAAGATAGGATCACAAAACAGAAAACATGAGAAGTCAGAATGTGCAAAGAGTCTTTCTCTTTTTGAATAAAGGTTAATTAGATAAGTGCTTTCACAAATGCTTGTATGCAAAGAAAGACAGAAGTGGTATGTTAGATACATAAAGAAAACTCAAGAAAAAAATATGATTATGCCCCAAGCAGAACTCCTATCTAGGTATATTTTCTGGAGCTTGTTCATTCAAATGACTAAAATGTACCTAGAAATACCTTTGACATACATGCTATGAGTTTCCATCACTTTCTATATCCTGGTTCAAAAAGAACAAGTAACACTCAGAAAAGCCCAACTTAATAATATTATGGAGAAAACCAACTGTGTACTCATTAACTGCACTTAGAGAAGCAAACTTGTTAAAGTCTAATTGGTTTTGCTATAGCACTCATATAAAAGGGAGGTTATAATATTTTACATCCAGACTGTGAAGAGAATTCAAGACTCTTCATGTTCATTATTTTATTTTAAAAATAGCCTTGCTTTGCTATAATTCCAGAGCCTTTCTCTACTAAAACCTGTCAGAATGGTATTATGATTTCTGCGGCAGTTTTACTGTGGCGTCTCATCTAATAATTCTAGTAATGAACCTGTATGACTACGAGACATAACTATTGTTGTAAATGCAGGCTTTTGGCATAACAGGTTTATAGTCACTCATATTTATTTTTTCTAGTAGAAGAAGCATTTGGTAGTAGCATAAAGTATAAACAAAAACATAGAAGTGAATTATGGCTTCTTTTGTTGTTTTGTACATCTGTACTTAGAATTATTTTAGGGATTATTTTTATGATTTGGCAAAATATAAAAAAAAAACTTTGTGGAAGGAATTCCACTTTGAGGGCTTCCACGTAGAAGAAAATGCAGACAATCACTAAAGGCTTGTTATTGTCAAGTTGTGGATTTATGTGGTTGCTCTAGCAGTTTGCCGTCTGCCCATCATATTTAGATTTTCAGCATGTGAAACGTTCTAACATCTATTACATCTCAGGGTAATTTTATCCTAACAGGTACATAATGGAGTTCTATTTTTAAGCATACTTAAATCTACTATGAAAATTAACACTAAGAAATTTGTAGGAGACTAGAAAATGACAAAAGAAAATTTAAAAGATGCAAATTACTCGTTATTGCTTTTGTTTAGTAATCAAAACAATGTATTTCAATTAAGGTAATACAGATTCTAGTAGATATGTTTCTATTGCTGGAATAGAATCCATGACCACAACCACTTACAGAAGGAGTTGTTATTCATAGGGTTGCAGAAGGATGGATGTCCATTCACACCGTGGTGGGGACCTGGAGCAGCAGGTAGAAGTGGCAACTGGATCAGCAAGATGAGAGTTCACATTTTAAACCAGGATCAGGAAAGGAAGAGAACAAACTGGGAGTAGCACAAGTCTGAACTATCAACGCCTACTCCAATAACATGCTTCCTTCAGTAAAGCCAAACACTCCCCTCCCCAGTGTAGTCAAAAGTTTCTGCCCCAGCCTAGGCCCAAGATCCAGACCCACAGTCTCTTGGTCCCAAACAATCACACAGAATCTTATATTCATTACAAACTCTTTGCCCTATGGCTCAGACATATTATTTACTGACTCTTACTCTCACACTAACCCATCATTCTTATCTTGTTTAGCCATGTGGCTTGGTACCTTTTCTCGGAACAGCATTCTCTTCTTCTCTCTGAGTCTGCTGGCATCTCTCCTCTTTCTATTCCCAGAGTTTTCTTAGTCTGGTAGGTCCACCCATACTTCCTGTCCTCCTTCCAGCCAACCAATAGCAGTGACCAACATTTACAATGTCCAAGAATACAGTCCCACAGCACCTTAAGCCTCCCTGAACAACACCAATTGGTGACAAGTGTTAAAATAACCAGAAACTCCTGGGGACATTTAACGTTCAAACTACCATACAAATCTAAGACCCTAGAAATTGAAATGTATCCAAGAAAAGATTATTAATTGGTGATTGATGATAGAAACAGGTATGCAAAAGTAAGAGATGATATTAGATAGCTTAAAAAAACTTTTGCAGACAAAAATGAAAATAGTTTACTGTGAATTACAAGTGCAGCATTAATTAAATCACTATCATGTATATATGTAAGTTTACTACTTGTATATCTAATACAAACAAAAACATAAGAGGATATTAGATGTCCCACTGTTAAAGATAACTGTGAGCCAATATGTTGATACAGGGAACTGAAGCTGAATCCTTTTCAAGAGCAGCAAGTGCTCTTAGCCACTGAGCAATCTTTCCACCCCAAATTTTCCATTCTTTTATATGATTTTAAATGGCATTATAAATGAAACAAGAAGCCTTTTGTCAATTTCTCATGTGCCTAAAAGTCCATTTACTAATTGGCCATCAGAACAGAGAACATGTCATGGGATGAAGTATAAAATAATCTGAATTCACTGGAATTCTGCATTGAAACACTTGAGATGAAGCTGAAAGTTTAAAATAAAGGAAAATGTAAATATAAATATGAACACACCTATGTTAAAAACCAGGATATGATTTGAAAATATTTAAAAAAAATAACTCAGGAAATAAAATTGACCTTTTAAACATAATGGAATGATAACAATAGTAAAACATATTGAATATGAGCTTCATTACAAGCATAAGGCATTAAAATAGACTTTTTGTAAAATCTAACACAAATGATAAATATAAGTGTAATTAAATGCAAAATATTAAAAATAAAAGGCATAAATGTTGTGGCTGTTCTTGGTTGCCAAATTGACTAGATCTGGAATTAATTAAAATCCAAATATAGAAGGCACACAAAAAAGACCCCCAACTCCCTTCTTTTCCTTAATGTGAAATAGGGAGATTTTGATCCTGAATTGGGAAGACACACTTTTAATCTGGGTAACACCTTCTGATGGAAGCCTATATAAAGATGTGGAAGAAGGAATGTCTTGATCTTTGCCTGCTACCCATACTTAGCTAGCAAGTCCAGCAAGCAACTTCACTGGTATTGGAGCCAACTTCTTCGGGCTTCCAGTTATACTAAAGGGCACATGGGACATCTACCCTCATAGACTGAGAGCTACTGTATGTTAGAACCATCCATTCACAGCCAGGCATTGTTGGATTAGATGGATCGCAGCTCAAAAGTCATTCTAATAAATTCCCATTCTACATATAGAAAGACTTATCCTATAAGTTCTGTTATTCTAGGAAATGTTGACTAATACAATAAACAAAAATAGTTACTATACATGAGATAAGATTATTCAATGTTTTTAGGACTATAAGACCATAAGAGGATATTGTCATTTTCATTATGGTAATGCTCACCAAAGATATATGTAAATGGAAAAATGTTCAAAAATAAAGTTACCAATAGCTACAAAAAAAGGAAATAGAAATTCAAGAAACTAAGATAGTTATTTGGAGATAGTTCCATAACTCAAATACTTCACACAGAAAAAAAACCTCTACCACAAATAAATTCTACCAGACTCATGAAAATGACCATAATATATTATCAGAGCTGGTAAAATAATGAACATATTTTAATACTTGTTTTTACCTACTGAATCCCGTTCTAATTAGTTTTATTTTTTGCTTTTGTTTGGTTTTATCTTTTAATCTGTTACATATTTGAGCTCATTTGTGTTTCTGGCCATATGAGAGCAATAGGTGTTCCAACCAACGAAGTGTGGTCAGTACACTCATATAATTCCAAGGTGACTGAATCAGGTGAGTGGCACAGAGATGGAGATGGAGCATCTCCTCATGTACCCATTCTTTCCAGAACTGTTATGACTGTCACCCCCAAGCCCCAACAGAGTTCCATTAATCTTCTGACCTGACAAAAAACTCTGACAGCATAAAGAAAACTCATTGATATTAAGTAGTGTTAGCTATTGATATTTTCTTAGATATATTACTCAGTGATATTAGGAGAAAATTATGTCACCTATTAGGAGAAACATGATGGGACCAAGGAGCACTTGTGAGTTTTCCTGCAATCAATGGCTTCACAGCTGGGTGAACCAAAATGTTTCTATAATGAATTTTGTAGAAAAGATTTAAAAGTAATTAATGTATCTATTAGGAATCCTAACAACAAGAACAGTTGAGAGAGTTTTTTTTTTTTTAACAATTTATTGGAAGTTCCCAAATGCTTTTATGGGGAGAGAGTTTTAGATAAGGTTTCCCTGTATAGTTCTAGTACTCATTCTGTAGGCGAGGCTGGCTTGGAACTAAGAGATCTGCCTACCTCTGCCTTTGTCTCCTGAGTACTTGGAATAAAGGCATGCACCACAACACCCAACAAGTACTTCCCTTCCTCTTTAATGTATCACTTCCAATAAGTTTTTAATAAAATATATCTATAATCTGTGAGAGGTGATGCATTAGTTTTTATACTAATACCCAGGAAATTAAAGCAAGGATTTGAGTTTGAAGCTACCACATCTATTTATTTATCCTGTCTCAAAAAGAAAAAATTACTTATCAAGATAATTTTAAAGGTACAACATGCTTCTTGAATGCTGACAATTGACTGCAAATTTTCATAGAAACTCATAAAACTGTTCTCTTCCTTATCATTCACCTTGGGAATAGAAAGAAATGTGAACGATAGGAAATTTACTATGCAATTTCAGGGCTGGAAACAACCAAGTCATTCCTATGGGAATTAAACTTCAAAATAGGTAGCAGTAATTCTCAATACATTGACAAAGAATTGCGCAGGACACAGTTCATATAATCCAAAAACTCTGGGATGAGTTGAAAATGTAAATAACTAAAATTACCTTTTACCAAATAACAATATCTTACTTTTAGTGTGTGTGGTTTCTCTCTCTCTCTCTCTCTCTCTCTCTCTCTCTCTCTCTCTCTCTCTCTCTCTCTCTCTCTCTCTGTGTGTGTGTGTGTGTGTGTGTGTGTGTGTGTGTGTGTGTGTGTGTGTACATGCTTACCCTCATGTATGTATTCCACATGTGAGTGCAAAAGTCAGAGAACAACTTGCAGAAGCTAGTTTCTCCTTCTGGTTTATAGATTCAATCATTAAACTTGGATCATCATACTTGGAGAAGATATCTTTACTCTTTGACCCATATCACCAGCCCAAATGAAATATTTGTAATTTAATTGATTAATGCATCCAAAACCTTGACTGAAGAATTTGAAGCTTGATCCAGGTAAGGTTGCATATATGAAGTGAATGGAGTAAGTCCTGAGTCACAGACGACGCTGGCAGTTGATGGTGTCTCTGAAAGTGGGGGTCCGTGGTACAGATTGTGAAGGTAAGGTTTTGGGAGAATTCACCAGTAATGACAAGGCACATTCAATAACTGATGTACTAGACAAACGTATTCAAAACATAAAGGTCAAGGTCCTTAGAGCAGAACAGTTGAGTAATAAACAAGAGAAAAGTGAGACTGGATATAATGAAATTGTGGAATATATGAAAAAATGATGACAAATATAAATTTCAGGTTAGTTTGTATATACAAGCATGTTTATTTATATGCATCATTTTCTATGTTCTGCCCGTAGCAGAGACTGTGGCTATAATGAGTAATAAATTTAATCTAAAAATTTTGGACTATAAAAGAACTAAATCTAACAAATAGAAACTAGCCTTTAAACTCTACTCTATATTCTGATCTATCCAAGACCTTATCGTGAATAGGTGGTGGATTTTGTCAAAGGCCTTTCGGCATCTAATGATATAATAGTGTGTTCTGTTTTTCTTTCAGTTAGCTTATACTATGGATTACACTGACAAATTTTCATGTGTTGAATCATTGTTGCATCTCTAGGATAAAGTCTACTTGATCATGGTGAATGATTTTTTTAATGTCTTCTTCAATTCAGTCTGCCAGTATTTTATTGAATATTTTTGCATCAATGTTCTTATGGGAGATTGGTCTGTAATTCTTTTTTAGTTGCATCTTTTTGTGGATTGATAAATTGCAGCCTCATTTTAAAAAAGCAAAAACAACAATAACAACAACAAAAATGTATTCATAGGAGCATTACTGTATCAACCAGAAACTGGAAACAACCTAGATACCCTAAACTGAAGAATGGATAAAGAAAATATGGTATATTTACACAATGGAGTATTACTGAGCAGAAAAAAAAAGACATCAGTGAAATTTATAGACAAATTTATAGGCAAACAGATGAAACTGGGAAAAACCATCCTGAGTGTGATAACTCAAACTCAGAAAGACAAACGCAATATGTACTCACTTATAAGTAGTATAAGTAGATATTAGAGGTAAAGAAAAGGATAACCAGACTACAATCCATGGCCTGAGAGAAGCTAGGTAACAAGGAGGACATTCATGGACTGCTTTAGAAAAAGGAAAGAGATAAAAGTCTCCTGGGTAAACTGTGAGGGGTTTGAATAAGGGAGAGGGTGGGTGACGGGAACAAGAGAGATTGGGATGGCCATGACGGTGCAGAACTGAAAACTAATGAAAGAGTTATCTTGGTAGAGGGAGCCATTATGAAGTTAAGGAGAAACCTGGTGCTAGGCAAATTTCCAGGAATAGACTCTACCAATAGAAGAGAGGGTGCCTGAACTAGCTTTCCTTTATAATTAGATTGCTGACTACCCTAATTGTCATCACAGAAACTTTATCCGGTAACTGATGGAATAAGAAGCAGAAATTAACAGCTAAGCAATAAGCAGAATTCCTGGAGTCCAGTTGAAGAAAGGGAGGAGGGGTTATATGAGCAAGGGGGGGTCAGGATTATAATGGGGAAAACCACAAAAACAGCAGACCCAAGCTAGTAGGAATTAATGAACTCCCCACCGACAGCTGAGGAACTTGTAGGAGACCAAAGTAGGCCTTTTGAATGTTGGGTGACAGTTGTGGCTTGATCTGTTTGCAGGGTCCTGGAAGTGGCCGATTCTCTATGGTGGGATACCTTTCTCAGCCTTGATGCGGGGGGGGGGGGGGGGGGGCTTGGTACTGCCTCAACTTGGTATGTCAGACTTTGTTGATTCCCCAGGGGAGTGCCTTCTCTTCTCTGAGAATGGGTGGAGGGTGGGGGAGTGGAGGAGTGGAAAAATTGGAGAGAGGGGATTAATATATAAATGAAAAAATTAATTATAAAATGGATCTTCACAAGGGGAAAATGTCAGAAAATGTAATCTGAACTTTGCTCACACTCACCCTAGACACAGTTTGATGCAAGTCTACCTTGTTATATCATTCTTCAGCTGACACAATGCATGCTTTTTCAATGTTATTTTCAACGTTACAAGTCTGTGCTGTATTAGCCTTCATAGAAAAGGGAGGCCACGGTCAATTTATATGTTTATGAATGAAAGTAAAATGAATGGGGAACAAAGCTGACATTCAGTCAAGGGCAACACAAGGAGTCTTCTGAGAACAAAGTGGAGAGGCACATTCCTGACTACCCTTGATGTACATATCCTTCTTATGATACATTGAAGAAATAAGTCACACATAATTGGTAATACTAATTAAGGAAATAATTATACATAACGGATGGAGGAATTTTGGTCAGGGATGATAGACTGGATGGCAGTGTCTTAGCCAGAGGTTACAACTTCTTTAAAAACTATGCTTCAGTGCAGTGAATTTGCAATATTCTAAAGTCTTCTGTCTCTCTTACTAACATCAACAGGATCAACACACACACACATGTGCGCGCACACACACACACACACACACACACACACACACACACACACACACGCATAGATACATCAGATGACAAGGATGTACCAGAATAGCTTTACTTGCTCTTCTAAAACAATTGCTAGATGAGCAGAAGCTACAATCATTATAGTCAAGCATTTCCTTAAGTGAGCTGCAGGTGCTTGCGCCATTGACAATTTTTCTTTTCTCCTCTGTCACTGAGAAAGACCAAGCACTCTCAAAGGTATTGATAATCATAAAGGCCTAATCATAGTGATGGCAGTAATATGATGATGTTGATAATGATGAGGTAGTAATTCTTAAAACAATCTGAGCTAAAAATGGCACCTAAAAATTTATACATATTAGGTCATGCCAATCCCAAAGATACACTATCCAAACTATTTTTGTCCCTTTCGATGGTGGATAAAATGAGACTTAGTAACATTCTGACACTGAATATCTAGATTTATTAAAAGTTTAAAAGAAATTTAATCAAAATGCATGAATTTTAGACATTTAACTTAAGAATCATAAAGCTGTATAAGATGGAAGATAGAGAAATATCCAAAAACCACAAATACTACAGACATCTGTCATTTCTGTCTAAAAGCCATTTTGATTCTGCCTAAACTTTCTCTCATGCCACAGAAACATGTACCAAAAAGGGGTGAGGGGAGAGAATGGATTTTCTCCACAGGTTTCTTGCAAGTAACTCAATATGCCAGAATTTATAGCTTGGAGTTATTTTGCATTTGCATATATCAAGCCGTTCCTGGAACTTAAAGTTTGGCCTCAGGTGTTGATGACCCGTCTGTACATAAACATCTTTGGTCTATATCAAAGCCACTCCATTTTTGTTTGGGGAGCATATCAACAAATCGAGCCCATCTGTTTGGTTTATCATTTCACATTCTCAAAAATGAACAGTTTGGGAGTCTTACTCCATAGAAGCTTATATTCATGCAGAGCACATTGAGCTAGAGTCTTAGAACAAAGCAAGAAGGAAACAAGATTTGGTTTAAAAACTAGTGTCTGGAGACTTCGATCAGTGTGCAAAGAAAAAATGAATGATCAATAAAATTCAACTTTTTCTAAGTTAAGCTTCATAGCATTTTCAAATTTAATGACACTCAGTTATTAGATGGATGCATTCATAGTTTGAGTAAATACATACATACTCATATACTTACATATATATAATTTTAAGCATATTTCCAGCAATATTCTGGCATATCTCTGAAGGAATTCATTATGTGGGGATTAGGCTAAACCACAAAACAAAACATTTTCCTCGTTCTTACATCATATATATTGTTTGCTACCTAGTTTCCAGTTGAGACACCTAGCAGATAGCTTTAGATTACTTGAGTTAAAAGATTAAAAGATGGGGAAAATTGTACCAGGCCTTTTCTTTTAAGCAACCAACCAGCTTCCAAATTATATGACACAGAGATAGATTATTAGTTTTAAATGCTCAACCTAGCTAATTCACCTTTCTGGCTATCTCTTTTAACTTAAATTAACCTTTTTCTCTTTATCTACCTTTTGCCTCTGGGCTTACTACCTTTCTCACTTCTGTGGATCTTACTCTCCCTGTTTCTCTGTCTTCTGGTTGGTGTCTGCCTGGCTTCCTGCCCAGACATCTCCCCCATCTCTCCTCCTCCATCTCTTCCTCCCAGCCTATATTTCTGGTCCTATTTATTCTCTCTGCCTGTCATATCCACGATCCCTCTCTTTACTGGCAATTGGACATTTGTTTTTTATTAGACCATCAGGTGCCTTAGGCAGGCAAGGTGGAACAAATACCATGCATCTTTACATAATTAAACACATCATTACATAGTTAAACAAATGTAGCATAAACAAAAGAAACAAACCCTTAAACCAGTTAAAGTGTTACTCCACAGCATAAATATGTGTAACACATCTTTGCCAAGATAAAATAATAATTCACAACAGGAAGTTATCTCAAAATTTGAAGATCTAGTTTCCCCTTTTATTGATTTTTTCCTATAGAAAAAAAAAGACCCTTTCAAAATAGAAAATATAAATCCTTTTTCTGTTGTCTTTAATTTTATGGCAAATATAAAAACACTGTTGTCTTGGTGATTAAAACAAGACAATATTCACTAATGTTATGTTATTTTTATAAATAAGTACTAAGGAAGCTAGTATCAAAATTAACATTTCAAGCACAATCATGGGTTCAGATAGGTCATTTGATCTCATCTGTAAAACCATAGCAGGGTCAAGGAAAACTGTTTTACTTGGGAATTTTGAAAAGTAATTTTGTAGAACAATTGAAGAAAATCACCCAGATTGAAGCAGATTTTAATGAAAATATAGTTGAGCAGCATCAGGTAGCTGAGTTTACCCTCATTACAAATAGATACTCAATTTCTGCCACTCAGTTGAATGGATGGCCCCAAAAACTGCAAGGAAAGAGAACATGATGATTGCAAAAGAGAAAAGAAGTAGAATAACATCAGGATTTGGAACAAAAAGATGTCAGGGAGCACATGTTTGTACTTCTATATAGGAAGGGACTTTAAAGAGAGTGCTGCTTTGATGTGCATAAAAGACTTAGTGCCAGCACAATATCATTATTCTCTAGCAAGACCAAAGCAGCAAAAACAAGGATAGAATGAATTCCACCTGAGGGTGGAATAAACATTTTGTGGCTTGAATTTACTTCCCCAGATCCATACGTTAGAAGCTCAAGACATAATGGTAAAGATGGGACCGAGTTGAAGAACTTGGTACCCAAAAGTTGATTAGGGTTGCTATCCTAGGTATTTAATACATCAGAAGTAATTGGTTCATTCTCAGAATTCCCTCCTCTTACCCACTCTGTGTATTTTCCTTATGTAAAACAGTAAGAAAGCCCAGGCTGAAAGTTTTTCCCTTCTATGCCTCTAGAATCATTAGACCATCAATTCCTGTTGGTTATAAATTAGCCTGTACTTGATGAGTTACAGTCAGTTTCACATGCATTTTTGTTGACTCTGCAATACATAGTAAACTATCATTACAATTCTTCTCAGATCTTCATGTCAAAACTGTAAGTTAAGAAATTTATACTAATGTTGTTTAAGAAAAAATATATTTAGAGTTTACACGATATTGTCAGGTAGAGAATCCTTTAAATATATTTCCAGGAAATGATAACTTGTTTGGGTTCATTTTCAGACCACATAAGTTAGAAATCAAGAACTATCACAGAGACAGAGATATCTTACAAGCACTACCAGTGTGGAACAGAGAGTAGATGTGAACAAAGTCTGAAAATTATTCTTTATTATACTTACATAGGTTTGCTAAAAAATTAAATAATAATGCTATATTACTACCTTTTAACCCTCATTTTACTCTTCACTCTGAAATGTTTCTGAGTAATCCTCCCCCAAATAAACTAATAAGATAAAAGTAGAAGTATTGATTCTGAGCTGTAGGACACTATGTTAAGTGCAGTAGGTTAAATACGTGTACACAAACAAATTCTATACATTCCCTCTCACATATGAGTGTTTAAAACACGGCATTGAAATATATAGAAGTGATTATTAGAAGGAAAAAAAGAGCGAGATAGAAGGAATCTCCTTATAACAGTAATAGTAACCACACAAACAACTAGTATTCTGCAGTGTGTGTGTGTGTGTGTGTGTGTGTGTGTGTGTGTGTGTGTGTGTGTGTGTGAGGAGAGTGTCATTCATAAAATAATCTGCTAAATTGAATAAATTAGTAACTAGAGTAGATGAGCTCAAAGCATCTAAGTAGAAAGTAATAATGAAAAGATAGAAATATCAATGATTCTGAGTAGCTCAAGATATTGTAAATATGTACTGAAATAGCAGTGTATTACATAAATATACACAATGATGTATAGATACTTCTAAACATATAATGTAAAGAAATAGCAGTGCAAGATATATTAATTGAGCCATGTGCCAAATACACCACACATGGACATACAGACCCATATGAGTGTGTATATATAAACACACACACACACACACACACACACACACAGGTATGAGAGAGAGATGCACTACATATATTGGCATAGTCACTTAGCTGTTTAAAAGATTTCATGAACTTATTCTGCCTACATAAGTAAGACATTTTAATATGTATTATTTTCACCAAGAACTCCATGAACTTATTTACTTTTTTCCAACCCTGGTAACCACCATGTTCCTCTCTGGCTATTATATGGTCATGGAGATGACCATATATTTTAAGGCTTATGTCTAACTATGGGACAGTAAATATTTTAGTATAATCACTAGCAGATGCCAGAAGACATTAGCTTCTGTGATAGATCGATGTTTTAGAAGGTATTCTAGTTTGCTTTTCTATTGTTATAACACACTGACCAAAGAACCCAGAGAAAGTCTATCAGCAAGAAAAATCATGGCAGATTTTCAACAAGTAACTGAAGCAGAACAAAGAGCTAACTGCTAACTGGCTCACGTTCAGCTGATGTTCTTATTCAGCTCCAACTGACCTGTCTAATGTTGGCACTGATCACTGTGAGCTGGGCCTTCTTACATCAATAAGTGATCAAGATCATGTCCAAAAATGTCTCCACAGACTGATCTGATTAAGGCAATTCTTCAACTGGAGTTCTCTTGCCCCAGGTGAAAGTCTCTTAGTTTTTGTCATGCTGACAGTAAGCACTACACAGGACAGCAGGGGATGAAAAATTTATATAAACGTATCCAAATATAGTCTTATAGTTTCATTGAAAACCAAGTACTTTCTAATTGTCCAATGTTCAGTCATTATCAACATGTCTCCTTAGCCCGTGTCCCCTCTCAGCCCTAGAACACGGGCTAATGTCAAAGAGAAACTTTGCATCAAAACAAAGACGATTTAAGAATATTTCAAGGAACTTCTTCTTTAAACGTTTGCACTCGGCATTGTTGTCTAAAGCTGCATCTGTTTCTCATTCACCTCTAAAATAAATAAAATCCATTCTAAGTCTAGAGATCTCTCCACGTAAGACAGCAACATAAAACATGGCTTTGTGGGCATTTTTTAGTTGAGTTCATGGAAGATTTAATCATACAGTAAACAAGAGCTCAATATAAGCACATAATAATTACTTAGAAGGAGAGAATATAGCAGAAAATAATTTATGAATGAGTCTGGCTCTACTATAAATATATTAAATTCCCTAAAGGAATTATGGGAGAATGATGAGGCAAATTTAAAATACAAACAGTGAATGGATGCTATATAAGCATTGTACTTTAGTTGATAAAATGCTCTTTCATGGGGTATATATTAACAATTCTAATACTACTATTCATGGAATTTCTAGTCAGAAGTTTCTGTACAACCAGAAACTCTCAAGTACCTGGAAGCCACTTCTCAAATAATTAACCCAGAGGCTCAATTGTACCGTAAATGCTGGACCAGTAGCTCAAGCATACTACTAACTAGCTCTTGTACATAAATTAATTCATAATTCTTATTTATGCTTAGCCACATGTCTTGGTACCTCTTCTCAGTAAGGTATCCTTATCCTGCTTCCTCTTCTTCTGGTTGGAAACCAAGTCTCTATTATTCCTCTTCCTATAACTCTCCTGGTCTGGTTGCCTCACATGTACTTCCTGCCTGGCAACTGTCCAATCAGTATTTTATATATGAGTATCAAGTATTTACAGTGTACAAGATCATTATCCCACAGCAGAAATTAGAAATCAATAATTAAATAAATGGTTGAAAATTGGAAAAGCTAAGTTTCCCAATGTTGCAGTGGGGAATTATTAATAAGACAGAATATAGCCATTTTGTCTCTGTAGTAATGGGAATAAAATGGGGAATATTAATGCAACTTCATGTTTAATTTTGTATAGATAGTGTTGATTAAAATGTTAATCAGTGATACGTTTATACACATAAATAATATTTCTACCTCTGTCAGATAAAGCTGACTTAAAGTAATAATGCCTACAAATAATGAGCACAATTATTACCTAGATCCAATAAAATTCTTCAATTAAGTAAGATTTCTTCAAAATACCATACCAAGATTTGACACAAAATATGGCAAGAAACAATAAAATTATTTTTTCCAGAAGGTAAGAAATTATAGAACACAAGAATATACACTTATATATGAACATATATGTGTGCATGCACACCGTCGTGGGTGATATTGAGAAGGGGCTACAAGAAAAATCAAAAGGGCTTCTTAAAGGCCGTTCTAGAAATGTCTAAGCATATCAAAAATACTACTAGATTATAAACTCAAAGTCAAATGTAAGTATTCATAAAATTCATACTGGTAAAATTACATTACTTTTAATGCTTATTCTTGATGTTTAAATTACAGGATCTAAAATAAATTATAAGACACACGTCTTGGCATCCGTGATCTAAGTTTTCAGGAAGGAATAACTGAGTTGGAGAAGAATGTTAGACAGTCCATAATAGAAGTCATAAGGAAAAGGCAGAATTGTTTGTTTCTTACTAACAGCATTTATTGCTGCTGATGCTGCTTCTGATGACAATAATAATGATATCCCACACTACAGGACTTTCTTACTCAGTAAAATTTCTAGAATTCTAATGATTTGGGGCATGCAGAGATATTTCTTTTAAGCTTAAGATCCCTCTTTGGGTTTTAGAGGCAATCTATTTGTCAACTTTATGTTTTATCCTATCCCATATAAAAACTAATTTAAAACAACTTTAAGTAGGGTCTTAAACAGGTAAAAGTTATGTAATAGATATAATCCAATGTACAAGATATTGTGGTACTTGGACCATGTGACCTAGCAGACTCAGTGGTACTTGATGTATTAGAGGCAGAAAAAAATGCTATGTGGAGTTTTGAGAAGACCCCATATGTAAATTATTATGAAGCCATGGGTGTTTTGGAGAACGGATCTGTCATCTGTAACTAGCCACTCTCCCTTTGAGAAACAGCTTTTCCCTGTTAGTTTGGCTTAGCTTAAACTGAAGATTTAAAAATGACCCACTGAGTTACCGCGTGATCTGTGCTGCCCATCATGAGCTGGGTGTTATATAGCAATATTAAGTGATGAAATTGGACATGTATAGCAGCAATCCACAATCTAATGAAAGAAGTATATATATAATCAGACTAAATATATTGTAAAAACTAGACAAATATCCATTATTCCAACTCCTGATATAATGCCTTCTATTCCCAACCGTATACCTGTGACTTCATGGGCCACATATATCCTATGAACATTTTGTGAGGAAAACAAAATGAAGCCCTTGTTTATGGCATTCCCTGCATGCTATAAAGCCACCATTCAGAAGTATAAAACTATAACATTAGATCCCCTTTCTGGAACAAGCCATAAATGAAATGGTGAAAAAATTATTTACATGGAACAGAACTAAAGACAGTTTATGTGGCTGTACATTTTCTCTAGAAGTAAAAGCTGACATATGCACATTTACGCACCAATTCATGGGCCATAACCAATATTCTGGCTGCCTGCTTAGAGGCTTAGATAGAGCATAATTATAAATCTGGAAGGGAAAAATTGCATACACCTATCCAAATAGTAGAAGAATGGGGAAACATTTGTGACCCCTTAAATTGATAATCAAATGGCAACTTCAGTGGAAAAGGATTTTAATAGTCAAGTTAAGAGTAGTGAGTGTTGGCAGATGATGCCAGCTGCTGGGTATCAAGAAGTGATGGAACACAGGGCCCACCCTGGAACCTGAAGAGGTGGTAGAACATCTCATGTATTGGATCCTCACTGAGAAGAAAATGGTATTTGTTTGATGGTACTGGAAAGGATCCTTCCTGAGCAGTTCTTGGCAGTTTTAAAAGAAGGGATCAACTGTCTTTTAAGTTTTATGCAGTTATTAGATACAAAGGTAAGTGATAAAGGCTGCCTTGTTTTATTCAAAGCAAATTAACTGGGTTCAAGTTGATTTTATCCAATAGTAGTCAAACTTTTAATGTTTTAACTTTTGTTTTTCTCATCTTGCGTCTTCTCTGTCTCCACTTGAAGTGTGATCATGCTCATAAAAGCCAGTTTCACATCATAGAACCAATTGGCCTTAAAAATTGCTCTTGTGGAAGGAGAGGTAGAGGGATGATTGATTTCACGATAATAATTTCCCAGATTTTGTAACTCATCTCCAGGTTTTCAGAACTTATATTGTCAATTTAAATATATTTTAATTGCAATTTCAGTTTATGCAATTAACATTTTTTTTCTATTCCAAATAAAGTTAGAAACTTTAACTATTCAAGATGGAATGGAGGACAATGTGTAGTGTCATTTCACAGTTGTTTCATGTGCTCTGAAACATTCCGTGCTCTATATCAGCTCTGTTTCCTAAAATACCAGCATAAAGAAGCTGGAGGCAGTAGCTGTGGCAGGGAAGGCTTTCAGGCTGAAGTACAGAAGCATACACTTACAAATGGTAAAGATAAATAGACAAAATTTCAATTCTCAGTGTCTCCATCTGCTATAAATAGAACATGGCTTGACCTTTAAATTAAATGAAAAAAATCAATGATTAAAAAGGTAATGAGTCTCTTTGTCTGGCCATCCATATGCTTGAACTTGAACCCATTTGATGGGTTCATAAATAAGATGGCCAATGGAGCCAGGTATGGGGGTAGGTGTGAATCAAAAATATACATTTCTGTTCATGAAGGCTGAAATGGCTATGATTTCTTCTCAGTGCCAAGGCTTCCAGCACTGGAAACCAACACTGAAAATTTGATATGGCATCATTTCCTAAGACCAGCCAGTGAGAATAACAGTATTTGACAACTTCCATTATGGAAAGGAAAGAACCTTATCCTTGCTGAAATAGGTACTTATTCTGGTTATAAACTTGACTTTCAAGTACTTAATGCTTCTGCTATAATTATCCTTATATACTATTATGGTGTTACTAGACAGTGAATTGCCTCTAACAAAGGAAGTCATTTTGCATCCATGTTTCCCTACATACTAAAGCAACTGGATTAATAGAATGGTGAAACTGGTTACTTTTAAAAAATTAAATAGAATTACAAGACATGCAAATGACTCATTGAGTAGATACCTGATGCCGAGATATTTCAGTATCTGGAGCCCACACAGATGAGAGAACCAAACCTGTAAATTATCCTCTGATTCCACATGCACTCCATGGTACTAACAGATACTGTTACAAACACACACACACAAACACACACACACACACACACACACACACACACACAATAAAATTTAAAATATAAATAAATAGATAAGTAAAGACACATTAACAATACCAACCAGGAAGAAAGAACTTGAAGAATTACGGCTATTCTAATCAGAATACCATATATGTCCTTAAACAGTGTTTTCTTCTTCCCAGAATTAGAAAGAGCACTCACCCACCACTACCACTACTAATGATCCACTAGCAAGATCTTTGCTTCATGTTTCCTTGACCTTATGATCTGCTAGCCCAGAAGTCGTACTTCTACCATAGGGAGAGTGCCTCTGATAGGTGACTCATCAAACTAACACTGAGATTTTCACTTCATCACTGTGCCCTTGCTACTCTTGAATCAATAGGATAATAAAGGATCGTAATTTTATAAGGCATGATGATTCCAGGGTTCCAGAGGAAATTTGAATTGTTTCTCCACAGAAGTAAAAAAGAGTATGTCTACAGTGTAGAAAATTCCTTGCTTAGGGAATCTGTTAATGGTACAAATGAGAAATTATAGCAACCCAATAAAGGCAGGATGATAAATGACCTAGACATTTCAGGCATGTGGGTATGAGTCGTCCTTCCAGATTAAGAACCGGAAGTGCCCTCTTAAAATAGCAGAATTGGTAAGAGAAGAAGTTGGTTGTAAATTCCAGCTAAAGATACAATACCAGTTACAGAAAAAGGAATGCAATGCTGTAGGCATTCCTGACATTTTTTTAAAGATTATGTTTGATTTATGTTTTAGCTGCATTCTGCTTTTTTGGTTTCCTAAGATATAGACCAATTTACCCCAGAATTGTCTTCAGTGTGCTTTGTGGCTGATGCTGGCCTTTAACTCCCAGTCATCCTCCTTCAGCTTTCCAATTGTTGGAGTCACAGGTCTGAGTCACCACCCTGGCCCCACATAAAGAAGAGCTACAGAGAATCAATGGCTATAACAAGAGAAGCAGTTGCTTTCAGGGACAACAATACTGATAGATTTTCCAATCCCACTTCTTAGCCTAACTAGACACAGTGGAGTGTGTGTGTGTGTGTGTGTGTGTGTGTGTGTGTGTAAAGCAATAATTAGAGAAGAAGACATCATTGCAGGGGATAGAGAGATGGAAATGATATAAATAGAATAAATTTTCAAATAAATATGTAAATTCCCCAAACTAATAAATTTGCAATAGAAAAACTGTGCATGTGTCCATATATTAAACAGATATTTGTATTTTTCCTCTTTTATTCCTACATTCTATAAAAGTAACATTATCTGGTTACTGCTAGAAATTATGTGCTATTAAAAACTATATTATTATATCTGATGTATGGGATATTAAAGAATAAGTCTTTCGAAAGGGCCTTTGGCCTGTTCTTGAGAAACAACTACTGCTTTTTCAATTGTCTGTGGGAGAGTTATATCATATTAAGTAGAATTATCACATTATTATTATCTCCACATGGAAATTAAGTATTACATAATAAGACCTGGTTGGCTCCCAGACTGACAAGTAATACCTTGTTATAATCTTGATTGACAACTTGATGTCTTCTGAAATCAACTAAGAGACATAGACATACTTCTGTCTCTCTGTGTGTGTGTGTGTGTGTGTGTGTGTGTGTGTGTGTGTGTGTGTGTGTGTGTGTGTGTTTGTGTGTGTGTGTGGTGACATTTCCAGGAAGAATTAACTGAGCAGGGAAGACTCTCCCTCACAGTGGGTAGCACATACATGCAGGTAATCTAGATAAAAAGAGATCCAAGGGAAAATACTATTGACTCTGCCCTAGCTCCTTGCTTGGTGAGCACCTCCATCACTACTGCTAGCCATCACTGACATCAAGCTCCAGTCTCCTCAATAAATGACACTACAGAAGTCTCTCATTCTTCAGAATAGCATTGAAACTGTTAAGTTATCCAGCATTTGTGTGGAACAACTACCATGTTTCAGCCTCTCCGGTATGCAGATATCCTGATCTACTAAGATCTACATGTATCCCATAAGTACATTTTCACTAAAGGACCCTGCCTAGTATATGATTTAATAAGTTAATAAGTATAAGATATTTTGTTCCTGTAACATAAATTTTATTTTCTAGCACTTATTTTAGGTAGTGTTTGCTGCATTTCTTATCTGTTGTATTTTTTTTATTTTCTATTATAGAAGCATCCTATGCCAATAACTTTAAAATTATGTTAAAAATATGCCTTTGCTAAAATTTCCACCCATTAATTATTCTTCCAAAAGGTAATTATTACCAAAAAAGTATTACTAATGTGATTATGCTCAAATGGTGAGTAAAAAATTATCCATCCTTTTTTAGTTTTGGATTTAAAATCCATGTAAGCCTGGTTAATTATTAAATGGTTAAAGTAATTTAGAATAATTCCAGAAAACTAGTTCATACATAAAAACATCTTTTGACAAATTAAATTGTTAAGCAATTTTTTCACACTTATTTAATCAATAGCCACTGTTTTGTCACAAAACTGAAAAAAATGTTAGAAGAACTTATACAATTCCGTCTCTACATCTGTCTACATTAAAGTGAATTTGGAATCTGTTTGCATGTATTGGTTTGGGATAAAATAAAATGCACATCAATACCATCAAACTAACTTTAATAGTTCACTATAGTTAATATGATTTCTTTTGCGTGTTGACTAAAAATAATGTTCAGAAAATAATTTCATTAACATTTTAATTTTTCTTTAAAATACAAGTTGCCTGTAAGTGCTTATGAAATACAGAGGATTTTGTCTAATTCATGAGATTTCTCTATAAACATCACATGGTTGAGAAAAATAATTAATCATAGGCAAAAATATAATTGAAACAGAAATATAAATTTTAGAGAGCTAAGTTATACAGAATATATGTACCCCTCAAAGTCTATATGAACATAGTAGAGGAGATGGCAGAAAGAATACCACAGTGAGGAAGGCTGTAAAGTGCTATTGGGGCACAACACCAGCCCCTGCAAAGCACTAACCAAACATCTCTGGTCATCTGCAATGGGCCTGCAAAAGACTGGCCCTGTCAGCACTCAGTCATGGATGAGGGAATGCCTGCTCATGCTGCATCCCTTAACACTGAACTATTGACAAACTGACAGATTCTCTGAGAGGAGAGTTTCTGTCTTCAGTTTTATACCCAGACATAAGCACCCCAGACTCCAATGGGTACATCAAACCTGTGGTCACATATCTGGCCCTAGGTAAATGAAATAACAAAATAAAACAAAAAGACAGGGATGCGGAAAGGGGTTCTGTAGGAAAGAATCAGGATTTCCAGGGTGGTAGAGAGATACAGAATTGGAACAATAATATACATGTATTAAACTGTCAAGAAGAAATTTAATCAATAAAAAAGAAAGACGACTAAGTTTTATGAAAAGAAGATAGCTTTAAAAGAACTGTAGGAAAACTTTGATGAGAGGCATCTGACACAACGTGCTTATTTCTTAAAGAACATCTTCTTGTCACTGAAGCCATCTGGAGGGCAAAGACACTTGAAACTGTCCAAGCAGTCAGATTATCTAATTAAAGACCCATTGAACTAATTTCTGAAGTACAGACAAAATTTGAACTATACTACTTACACTCCATTCAGAATGCCCTCACATCATAAATCCCATGCCAAATGAGTGCTCTAAACTGTTCATTCCAACACTTTCAGATATAGGCAATATATCAAGTTATTATCCTATTTGGGCATGTGTAAAGGAAATGATAATATGTATACCTTATATATGTGTGAAAGACAGATGCAGAGAAGAACTAGTATGTGTGAGTAATCATGTCTTGTAACATTTGGGTGTGGGTGCCAGAGGCTGAAGCTAAGGGAATGTTAAAACCCTTAACAATGTGTAAGTTGTAGTATACTGTAGTCATCTATTTGCATATTTGAAAATGCTATGGCAAAGTAAATTCTCCTAAGATTTGTTTTTAAACGTGAAGTGCAGTTTGAAAATATAAGTGAAAGGTATTCATACTCATTGTATGTATATATTAACCCTGTAACTATATTAATTTGTCTGTTAAGCATCAAGCTATGACAGCAGAATTTTTATTTAACAGTAACATCCCTGAGGTAATAGAATTCGGAGTTACAGAAAACCCTACTTTCTCTTTAATCTTTGTCTAAATTTTTATTCTAAGAAAACTAGCCATCCTTTCAAATAAGAGGAATAAGAGAGAATTTCATAAACGGAGCATAGGAATACAAGAGATGAAACAAACAATTAAAAATGTGTAACTAAAGCAGTGCCCCCAAACTTTTCCACATGCTAGCATATGCACAGAAAGATAATGTTTGTAAGGTGAACTACAGTGAAGAGACAGTACAACAATGTGGCATTCTATAAATGCCAGATTCCTCAGACCCTAACGCACCACTTAAGACTCTACAAGCATGGAACTCTTAGCTGAACCCACTGCTTGTTGATGTTATTGTACACACCAAGTGCTCTAGCACTGAAAAGCTTTTTGCTAAAATATTTTTATGTTCATGTAACAAGAAAAATTGATTTATAAAAACACTGAGTTTATCAATCCAACATTTAGAATTCATAGATTTTTTTTTCTAAAGTGTTTTTCAATATTTAGGATCCATATGGTGGTATTTCTTTCAATAAACCTCATACTTATAAATAATTACATTCCTAGAGATATGTAAAATATTATATGTGAAATAACATTTATATATATATTTATATACTAGATAATATTTCCCATTATATGTACTTACCAAAAACTTTAATATTTTAGAAGCCATAGAAAAGACCTTTAATAATATAGTATATACCACGGCCATTAATTTATTTATTTTACATAAAATGCTTGCTACCAAAATATATCACTTAAATTTATTATAAATCAATTAGACAAGATAACATACAGATGTAATAGGTATTTTTCACAATAATTCTTTTACTTTTAATATTAGAATTTTGATAATCTTTCTCCTTTAAAAATGATAGAAAGCAGATATATTTATGGCTAAGCAAAAAAGTATGGAAATATGCTTTATGCATGTGTAGTTTATGGAATTTGTTTTAAAGATATAGGCTGTAAGCAATCCAAGAAAAACTATAGGTCCTGATTACAGAGGAGACCAGAATCTCCCTTGGTTGAGTAGAATGGTAAGGGAATTTTCTAGAGAGGCAAAGTTGTTTTATTTCAGTGGACATGACACAGAAAACCCTAGAGCTGAAGATATAAGGTACTGTGAACAACTAGGTAATCTGGCAAGGAGGCTACCCATCATACAGGAAGGATCCATATGGAAGTTATTAAGAATAAAGTCTCCTATTCAGTATGAAAAGTAATTTGGAGAATATGCAGGAGATAATATAGAAGTGTCTGCCTCAGAATTAAGTCATGTTACTCTAGATGAAAAAGTTCCTTGATGCTAATGACAAAGTTTAAAAGCCAAGATTCCAAATTACCCTCAGAGTTGCTTAAATGATTCAATAAAAAAAAATAATAAAAAAAATAAACCGTCCAGAGAGACTTGGAATGGAAACATATTCCACATGTGAATGTAAGTAAGCCATAAAATCCCTAGAAATCAATACATAGTTATTAGTCATGCAAAGGAGCAAACTTTTATCCATCACGAGATGAAAAAAATCAATCAAGCAAAATCAGCCCAATTTACAATTGAACTTCTTCAAAAGAACATCTGGATCATCCAAAACACTGCTGCAAGAATGAAAAACAAGATGCAGATGAGGAAATATTTGTAAACCAACTTTCTCTTTAGAATACATAAGAGCAATTTTCAAAAGCCAATGAAAATATAAAAACTTTAATATGGGTAAAATATTTAAGCATGCATTGGCCAAATAGTAGACTCCAAACATGAGGAGGAAAGTATTCTTAACATTATATGGTTACAGAAATGCCAGCTAGAGCTCTAATGAGGTACCAATATGTGCTTATTAGAATGACAGTATTGAATTTTGCAGATACACCTTTTCTTAGAAGTTATTTTAAAGAATAACGTTTATTTGGGGTTCACTATTTTAGACACTTCAGTCCATAGCTGCCTTCATTATTTGTGGGTCTGTGAGGAACACGAACATCATGGAGAAAAGTGTGGTAGAGCAGACACCCTTTTCTATGGCTATTGAGAAACAGTGAGGGGATCAGAAGGACCCAGAGACAAAAAAAAAACAAACAAAAAAAAAACCCTACTAATTCAGAGGCATGCTTCCAGAGACATACTGCTTCGAATCAAGTGACTTTGCCCACCACCACCTTCCAACAGTGCTCTCGAGTTAAGAATCTACCAAAAGTAATCCACTGATAAAATCACAGCCTTTATGGTCTAAAAATCTCTAGTGATGGGATCAATAGCTGGGGACCAAGCTTTCAACCTGAGCCTTTTGAGTGATCTACGTAGTTAAACTACATTTATTTTTATTCTGAATAGAATATATTCAGGTTGAATATCTCACAAACCCATAAACAATGCCACTACTTGCTGGGAACTTATATTATCTAGAACAGGCCTACACTGTCTGTGAAAGCCAACACTGCCTTCCTGGCAGGCTAGGGCCATCCATGTGCCATCGAGTGTAATACGGGTGTAACTCAGGAGCAAGTGACTTGCTTTAGTGACTCCCTTTTAACTTAGTAAAAGCTACAGGTCAAAAGCTTCCTGGATTCCAGAAACTATATTTACTTGAGACCATAGTGTTCTCATAAGAGTATCTACTCTCAGCTAAGGCTGCAAAAATCAATTTTGAGACTGTAAGAAAGCCTTAGTTGAACTTACTGTTTGTTCTTTCTCTGGACTACAGCTTTACAGCCGGTTCTCTGGGATGAGAACCTTGTTCTTGTTAAGTGTTTAGTCTCTGTATTGGTAATACACAGGACTATTTCTTATCATTTATAAAATCTGTATGAATTCTGTGTTAAATCCAAAGGACAGTAAAAGTTACCTTAGGAAAATGTAAGCAAAATGAATGCTTGAGCAACATTTAAAGCCAGCTTCTGTCTTTAGAAGATAAATTTCTTGTACTCTTCTAAAGTCAGTCACAAGTAACATACTTCTAATTTATGATTTTTCTAATTATATCATATAGTATTATAATCAAAAAACTGTCTCATCTTGAGTCACACAAATAGAGACAGAAGAATATAATAATAAAGGAACAGTTACATTGTCAAAATCCCATGTCTGATTTAGAAAGCATCAACGCCAAAATATTTTATTGCTTAGTACTCTTAAATCAATGATTTCAGTATGAGAATGGCAGGAAGACTCAGTGCTTGGCTTAGGCTGTATAGTATGCTATTGATGGGGTGGCCTCTGTGTTTATTCCTTAAAAGCTCTGGAGGCAGGAAACCCTATTGAGCACTAAACAAATGAGGGGCCATTTCATGGCTTTCTTCTGGTTTGTAGTCAACTGGAAAGGACAGACCAGATGATTGCTTTTATAAATGTTCAGAAATAAATATAAAATACCAATCCAAAAAAGTAAGATTTAAGAAATGTGTAGTTATGTAGGGGGATTATGTTGTTCCATTGTAACTAATTGTCCTACCCACTGGTTTAATAAAAAGCACTGATTGGCTAAACGCAGACAGGAAGAGTGGTCGGTGCTACCAGACTAAGAAAACTCTGGGAACAGGAAGAACAGAGAAGAAATGCCACAGAGACTCCAGAGTTGCCAGATAAGCCAGAAGATGCAGAGGACAACTATACTGCTCTGAGAGAAGGTACCAAACCCCATGGCTGAACAGGATAAGAGTCATGAGTTAGTTTAAGGGTAAAGAGTTAGCAAGTTGTATGCCTGGGCCTTAGGCAGATAAGCCTAAAATTAACGTAAGCATCTGTGTGTCTCTGTGAGACAGCAGGACTGTGTGTTTGCGGGTCTGCAGGTCTATGAATTCAAACCTCAAGGCTAGGCTGTAAAGTCCAGGTCTGAAACCTCTTACTACATAGTTAAATGCAGTTATTTTCAAAGAAATATTTCCATTTTGTTTTTTGTACAAACAAGATATTTTGAAAGTCCAATATAAGTCTCTGAACTATTGAAATATGGCTGTGCTATACATACAGCAGAATGATGTCCCATGTGTGAAAAGCTTCCCACTGAGCAATGGTTCATATTCTGGCACCATCCTGTTTGGTAAAGCGATCAGAGAGTTTCCATGGCTGAGTGGGTACAGACCCACTAAATACAACAGCAAAACACACAGATGAAAATACCATAAAAATAAATTTACCATCAACTACAAGAAGTTCACATCAGTCTGGCAAACTGGGTCTCATCTCAAAAAGAAAAACTGAAACCACATCTTCAAAGTTAGCAAAAGGCTGAGAAATGAAATAGAGAAAACTTCTTATTCCTTAACATTTGTCTTTTCTAACTTGAATTTGTTGTCAGTCTAATAATTATTTGTCCAAAATTTATCTTTCCATTTTATTTTTCTTTTAAATATCACTCATTTTTATTTTTTAAAAAAAATTGTATTTAGTTTGTGTGTTTGGTGATTGCTTCTTCAAGTTGGAGTCGCCTATCATGACACTCACTATGTAGACCAGGATAGTATGAAGTTCATAGAAATCCACCTGCCTCCCAAGTGCTAGTATTAAAGGTTGATTTTATAACGTAACATTTATTTATTCTATTTTTATTTATCTGCATGCATGTGTGTCCTCAGAGCATCCAGGGACAGAAACCAGAAAATGGGGTTGGATCCTACAGAGCTGGAGTTACAGGAAGTTACAAACTCGCTGACCAGGGTGTTTGGAACCAAGCTTGTGTCCTCTAGAAGAGCAGAAAGAGATCTCAACCACTGAGACATGTCTCTAGCTGGAGCAATTATTTATTTAGGAATTATTCAATTGACATATACAGAATATACATATCAATAAAACCGGTATGTATTAAAGGTATTTGTATTTGAGTAAAATAATTGTTCATGCACACTGATTATCACAATGCAATTAATTTTCATTGCCACTCATTATGTGTAATATTTAAAATGAGTTCATGCAATATTTAAATTTTGTATCTGTAACAAGAAGTTTCTTGCCTGCCTAGTCCCACGGTTGAGACCTGATGATGCTGTCTGACCCACCAATCCCAAAGTCCTAAAGAAATACAGAGACGCTTATATTACTTTCATGTTGTTTGACCTATATGGCTCATACACATCGCTAGCTAGCTCTTTCATCTTAATTCAACCCATTTCCATTAATCTATCCTGTCATGTGGCCCATGGCTCACCTGTGTTACCTTCCATGTTGCTTCTTTAGGTGGCTGGATCATGTCTCCCTTAACTCTGCCTTTCTCCTCCTATGCTCCGATTCCTCTGCCTACTTCTATGGCTCCTGCCATGGCCAAAACAGTCCTTTATTCACAGAATATAGACATCTTGCATCACTTTCCTTTTTCTGTCTAACCAAAAAAGAAGGTTTCAACTTCAACATAGAAAAATTACATATAACAAAACAGCTATCAAGCAAGAATTATAGTTATAATATCTCATTTGTATTTAACAAAATAAAAGAAAATATTCTATCACCTACCTTATCCTTGTGAGTTTCATATCTAATATACCTTTTAAAATAACTAAGAAAAACTTATAGCTATAACTATCTAATCTTGAACTACATCAAGACCACAGAAGGATATATATTATCTAAGTAAACAGGAAGTTTAAGCAACTTCCAAAATCTAGAAATGACAGAGATGACACCTATCTGCCTGGACAGTTACCCAAGATCCGTTGTAATGTTGGGGCATCCACCTTCAGCCTACAGACCCAGAGTCTCTGGCATACCTTTCAGTGAAGCAGGAAATTTGAAGGATAGTTCTGCCCATTCTGACATACTTTGTCAGTTGCTTCTTCTTGAGTCCTGAAGGATGTCTGGCAGTTTTCTCTCCAAACAGGAACCCAAAGGACCCTCTCTTAGCTTGTTCTGCCAAAGTTCAAAGGTCACTTTCCTATGGGTCCTGCATGTCCAGTTTATACAGATTACTTTCAAGCAGTCAATACAAGAACAGTTTCTTGTCCAGTGGCTAACCGTTGCCACAAACAAAGTAAACTCCATAAAGCCCAATATTCTCTTTAAGTAGGTTAATTCTGTGTCTCACTGTCCAGAAAAGTTTTAAATATTTTAAGTGCCATATTCTGTAGGTCTTTGAGGTGTTTGAAGATTACCTATCTAATTGAAATATATCTTTGTATACCTAAAACAATCTAACTACCATGACTATAAGTTTGTTATCATAGATGACTATTAATCTGCATTTCTTAATCATACATTACAATTTTAAGTGAGAAACATAAACATCATGCCTTAAACAAAAGTAGAAAAATACATGCAGCATTAACAAATTTGACCTTAAATTTATATAAAAAAAACCAAAATCCATACCACTTAAAAATATTTTTAGATTAATAGCTGATTTGGGGATTAAAGTAAATTCAATAATCTATTTTTTTTCATCATTCCTATATCACATCCCCCCCCGTTTTTTTTTTAGAAAAAGATTGGCTGTGATTGTTAACCATTTATAATGAAAACAAATATAAACATTATTTGGGGAATTTGAGTGTAGCTTTCTATTACTACTTCCTACTGATTAAAAGACACTGGCAGTCTTTTGAAGGTCCTGAGGCTGGATCATCTTAGCCTTGAAGCTGATGTGGCCATTTCTTCCCATCAGAGAATTTCCAGGTGGTCTTGGTTGATGAAACCATATTTGCCTGAAAGCAATCCACAGGTACTCATCTTCTGTGGAAACAAAAGCAGAACATCTTTTTCATAGCAACATATCCTTAGACACAAATTTCAAAGTCAATATGCCTTTAAAATATATATGTTGGTTTAACTTAGCAGCCTTTGCAATCAAATGTCTTAGCTCATTAACTGCAGTTAGCTCATTAACTGTTAAAAAATCAAAAGAAAACACAATAGTAACCATAATCCAGACTCTTTGTGTATTTTCCATCTTTACATAGATTATTATATGTTTATACTCTTTCTCTTATTTTAGGGACTTTCTCTATCCTCTTACTTTTCTCTCTGAAGCCAATGGACATTTTACATAAATTGTAACCTGTTTGGAGGTTTTCATCTGATCCTGTTTTATTGTTAATCCTTAATCATTTTCTAACCAGAAGAGCTTTTAAAATGTTAGACTGTGCAGCTCTGCTTTGCTTGCTGACTCTATCCCACTCACTGGCTTTTCAACATGGCAGAGGTACCCGAGCCACACTTACCTTTCCAGTTCTGGGAAGCAGTATGAAATATTGCAAAACTTTTTACCACACAAACCCTGGGGGATATTAGGGACCATAGTATCAAGTAAAGCACCTGCTGCTACTCACTTTATTGAACCATTTGGCTGCAGGGCTTCTCAAAGGACAATACAGTTTTTTCTGCTAATGGTGATTCAGGAAGCCTCTCTTAAAGGAGCCACATCTGCTCACTGTCACCAAATAGAGTGGACCGAAGAAAATGCTGCTAATAAAAATCTGTCTTTGACTCTGTTTCCTTTTTGTTAAATATAAGCAGAGACCATAATTCGATCATATGCAACTTGTTGCTTATACCGAATCTTCTGCGAGACTTTTGGAACCGTCTTTGGTGAATCTTGAACTGCATGCCATAAGCCTGGTACCATTTTGGAGCTCAACCCTACACACCACTGTGCACTACAACTCACTTCAGAGATACAGCTTAGAAGCCACTTTTGGCTCCATTTCTGTGCTCTAGAATCCTTTTGAAGCTTTCTCAGGCTGTATGTATGTGTTTGCCACCACATTGGGATGCCATCTGTATCAAGAAATTTCTGGTCTGCTTAGTCCCCATGGTTCAGACCTCCTGTCACTGCTTATCTGGATCACCAATCCCAAAGTCCCAAAGAAACACACAGATGCTTATATACTTTCATGCTGTTTGGCCTATGGCTGAGGCACATTGCTAACTAGCTCTTTCATCTTAACTCAATCTATTTCCATCCATCTGTCCTGCCATGTGGCCCGTGACTTACCTGTATTACCTTACATTTGCTTCTTTGGGCAGCTGGATAGTGTCTCCCTTAGCTCTGCCCTCCTTTTCCTACCTATGCTCTGATTCCTCTGCCTACTTGTATAGTGCCAGCCATGGCCAAAATAGTCCTTTATTCACAGCATAGAGACATCCCACATCATGTACCATTTTGTTAGCATCTACTTTTTTCCACCTCCCATATTGTTTATTTGTGTAATGTTTATACTTGTCTGTTGTAGTGTGGAATATTTCTTTCCTAAGTCTCTTTCATAATGTGTTTTTAACTCTATAATGTAATTTAATATGTTTTTCTTTATCTGGCCTAATGCCCCATTGAACATATCAAGTGTTTAATATTTATTAACTATATTTTAAGTCAGGAAGTTATAGTTTAGTGTTGCTACATGCTTGTCTGTGTTCTCTTTAATTTGATTACTTTCATTTATTTGAGGAATTTAACACTTGTCATCTTTAATCATTGGAAATCATCCTATTGAGTCTCTTGTGTTCTTCCCATGAAGCTTAAGGCACTTAATTTTTTCTTTGTAAATATTTAATTACCTCCACAATTGCACATGTTCTCATGTGATTTGCATTTTGAATTGGCCTTCTTCTGAGAGGAGACTTTTTCTTTTGTTGGAGTTTAAGGTCTTGTGGCTTGTGAAAAAGCCCCATTGCAATTCAAAAGCCCCCCATGTAAAGGAGTGTCAGCTGTCTAGAGAGTATTTGTTTCAAAGACTAGCATGTTGTCCCTGTGCCTTAAAAAGGATGCTACAAAGTCATATCTCATATTAAAACACAATGTCAGCCTATATTTTTCAAATATTAGGAGTGGATTGAAATGAACAAAACTAAATGCTTCAACATTTTCTCTACTAAAACAGTAGTTTATTTTCCCTGTCTGTGATCTGCGTTGGTCCTCTGAGGACTTCAAGCCATAAAATATATGAGAAATAACTACGGCCATTCTAGAGTTTGGAAGCCTCTGGGTTTTGATTTCAGCTGCACAAATTTTCCGTATGAGTCTAGCTATTCTTGTGTAAACACTATGAAGAGACAACCTAGACCACCTAGAGAGACAGAAACTCTGATATTCAACCTATAAGAGAGCTAAACATCCAGAGAGTGTTCTAGAGGATCAGGACTGCCACACTGCAGTTCCATAGATGATGTAGTTTCATTAAGCAGAAATATATTTTATTTTCAAATTCTGGTGTCTTTAAGTCCACAATCAAGACATGGTCAGGGCAACACCTGCACATAAACTCTGGAAAGAATCTTTCCTCAACCCTGCCAGCTCTGATGAATAGCACTCATGCCATTTCACCAGCTTCCTTATGCACCACAGTATTCGATTGTCAAATAACATTTCTGTGCCTTCCTCTCTTCTCACACAACTTCTATTTAGGTATGATCAAAAATCCACTCTGTTCCATTTTACACGTATGAATGTTATCCCTGAATGTATGTCTGTGTACCATATACATGCCTGGTCCCTGCAGAGCTCAATAGAAGATATATCTTCTGGAACCAGTCTCTGGAATAAAAAAAAAAAGTTGCTGTTAACCATTCATCTAACCCTCCATCCCCCAGTATAACCAAACCTTAAGCCATTATATCTACAAAAAAGTTGGTTCCAAGTACGACCACATTCTGAGCTACTTGGAACAAGTTCAGAGGATACAACTTAACCAATGACAACATACTCTGGATATCCAGGTCCATGTCCTTTTCATACGTAGACCATATACATCATTTCAGCATTCTTCCAAATATTAATTCATTGGAACACCAATATTTAGTCCTAAACTTCAATTATCATTTTTTAAATGCCAGTATTACATAAATAATCTAAGCCATTTAAGTGTCAAACTTTAAGAGACTTAGGAGAAGATTCTATTTTCTTTTGAACATGCTAAAATAGAAAACAGTGTATCTGCTGCCAAAATGAAATTGAGAAATAGCATAAGATAGATGCACCCATTTTAAGAGATTAAAAACAAAGGAAATAAAATTCTCAGTTAAAGTCAATATTCAGTAAAATAAACTCAATTAGATTTTGAGGCTTGAGAATACTCTTCTGTGTCTTGACATTCTGTGTTATAGCCCCCAGACTAGGGCCACCCTGCAATTCCAGTTCACCAGGTTCAGTCAGTACCCCACTTCCTCCCCAGTGAGGTTGATTCAGCTCGGTCTCTGTACCATAGGTTTTTTCACAGAATGAGTGTTTCTTTATTTTGCCTCTGACCTTTTGGTTCATACAAACAGTGTCTTCCTGGTACAGAACATTAGGTAAGTTGAGATGAAATAAATTTTCATTCCACAGTAGAAATTCATGGAATCCATATTTCTTAACTTTCCTGGATAACCTTTTCTCATCTTGATTTCTCTGAAGATAGTTCATTACATCAAATCACTTGGTAATCTTAGCCAGCATCAGCCTCTCCACATTGGTGGATCTATCTGAAGCTTGCAGTATCCAGAAAAACTGTAAAATTCTGTTTCTTTATTCCTTCAATCATTGGTTCTTAAACATTCCTTTCATATTTTACTATAAGCAATGGTGAGAAACTAGGTTTACCTACCCCTGTTATGCTTACTAAATTTCTCAATTAAGTATTTGGATTCATTTCTTGGAAATTCTACCATTTCTGTAAGAGAAAAAAAAACTTATAAATCTCCATTACTAACTTAAAGCATTGATAATCCTTTTCCAGTGTCTGCAATTTATTTTTAACTGAGACTTGCCTAAAGTTTCCTCCATGTTCACATGTTAGCGATGTTCTACCTAAGACGATATTTGTATTCTCTAAGGCTATATAATGCTTTCTTCAGCACTTTCCTCCAGAGTCTTCATGTGTATCATTGTAATGTCCTTATTTCTAATATCTACTCAGGTAGACTTAGGTTTTTAATAAGTTGATAAAAACAATTTTGTAAATCTGCTCAAATCCATTTCCTAAAGTTATTAATTTCTTGTTATGATTTTGGTCCTATAGTGAAAGCTTTATTAGTCTACTGGGAATATATAACAAAGTAACAGACTGAGTAGTTCACAACAGAATTATATTTTTTTGGTAGTACTAGTGAGAAGTAACTAGAAGTCAAGGTGCCTGATGACCCAGGCTCTCCCTACAGCAACAGCCCTTATCTGCCCCATTTCTAACTCCAGTAGTGCAGTTGGCTAAAGTTTTTCTTTTATTGAATAGCTCTGGTTATTTTCTTTTCTTCATTGCAAAAACATTTTTTAAACTCATGGATCCCGATTATCATTTCTTGGAATTGTTTCTTATGGTACTGGGGTACCATTTAGAAAATCCTTGGCTGTGCCAGTGTCTTGAGTGTTACCTATGCTTCCTCTGGCATTTTTATTGTTTATTCTTATTTTCAGATCTTAGGTCCATTTTGAATTGACCTTTGGATTGGGATAACAAGTAGATACATTTCTATTTGGCTAATCCAGTTTTCCAAGCACTATTTCTTAATTAAGACAATTTTATTTATTCTACATAACAAACACAGATTTACCTCTCATTCATTCCTCCACCCCCACCCCCATCCTCTCCTCTGCAAAAGATAAGGCCTCCCACGGGGAGTCAGTAAAGCTTGGTATATTCAGTTGAGGCAGGTCCAAGACCAACCCAACCCCTCCCCCCATATCAAGGCTATCAAAGATAATGGGCTACAAAAAGCCAACTCATGCACCAGGGGCAGAACCTGATCCCACTTCCAGGGGCCCCATAAACAAACCAAGCTACACAACTGTCTCCAGTATGCAGAGGGCCAAGTCCAGTCCATGCAGGCTCTATGCTGAGAGTCTAAAGCTCATGAGTTCCAACTAGATTGGTTCAGTTGCCTCTGTAGGTTCCCCATCGTGAGTGTGACTTCCCTTTCCCCATATAATTCCACTTCTCACTTCTCACTTCCCTTTCTTCAATGGGACTCCCAGAGCAAACACCAGTTTTAAAATGAGGTCCTCTTTTGCTACAGTGTTATTTTACTGACAGCTTTGTTACCCCAACCCCCTCCCAAAAAAATACCTATGTAATTGTGTGAGTTTGTTTGTTTGTATGTCATCTACTTATTCTGTATCTGTGTTGTGCAAATAGTATGCAATTTTTGTTACTATATCTTTGGTTTTGGTTTTGTTCTGTTTTGTTTGAGACAGAGTCCCAGAGTGTAACCTCAGCTGCCTGGAACTCACTGTGTGGAGCAGAGTGGTGGAATCCTGAGGGTATTTTAGATATAGGATAATATCATATATAAATCAGGATAACTCGACTTCTGCCTACCCCATGTTTACCTTTTATTTATTTTTTCTCTTGTCTTATTGATCTAGATAAGTCTCCAGTCGTGACACTGGGTCAGAATAAAGAGAAGGAACATCTACTTCTAATGGGAAAGTGCTCCTCTTTCCCGCACTTTCTATATGATGTTGGGTATATGTTGGTTGCATGTAGCCTTTGCAGTGTTAACACACGTTCCTTCTGTTTCTAGTTTATTCAGTACTCATATTACAATGGCATCTTGAACTTTTCCACAGGCTTCTTGTGCATTAATCCTGATGATCACAAGACTTCTGTCACTAAGTCCATATGTGCTGACTCACTAGTTTACATGTTGTGAACCATTTTCTCAGGCCTGTAAATAAGTCAAATAGTTCCTGACTTATTATCGTCTTCACATGCACTGGATTAAGTTTGCACTAGTTACTGATAACTTTGCATCTGTATTTATCAAGGAGACTAATACGAAGCTTATGAAGCTCTGTTTCTTTTGGGCACTCTAATGAGACTTGGGTCACTAACAGTTGCTTTTATACATGTGCGACCTTTTCTGTTTTGTTTCATGGAGCAGTTTGGGGAATATGAGTGTGAGGTTTGGGAGGTTTTTTTTTTAGGTTTGGTAGAATTTAAAAGGAATTACATTGGTCATGGAGTTATTTTGTAATTGGGAAGCTCTTATTAGTATTTCAATCCCATTGCTATGGACAATTAAAAGTTTATATCTTCAACTTTGTAGGCCGTATGTTAAAGGAATTTATCTATTTCTCCTAGATATTACAGATTTGAGGAATATAAATTTTCAAAATACTCCCCAATGATTTTCTATATTTTACTGTAATCTGCGAAAACCTCAACTTTTCTCCTCTAATTCTCTCAATTTTGGTTCTTCCTTTTTCTCTTGCTCCCATGATTTTAGGTCCTCTGAGCGGCTCAACTTTTACTAAAAGATTATCTTTCAAGATGGCACCAGGCTGTTACCCTCTAGGTCACAAAGCATGATATTAGATACCCCCCTCCATGAGCCTTCTACTGCCTGAATCACTACTCCACCACACCCAAACCTGGTTAGAATGCTGGGGAGATTTATGGTCTATGTTGAGTATAGTATTTCCTGACTTTCCTCAGGCTTACTTTTGAAAATAACTTTTATTATGTTCCCTCCCTGACCAGGGAACAGCATAGTTTAGGATGTGCTGAGCTTGCTCTTTCCTTTTTTCCTATACTTCTTTCTGTCATCCTGTCACTTCTGGGTTGGATTTCTGAAGCTTTCTTCTATTTCTCTCTATAACAATGGATTATAATGAGAATACACCATACATTCCAGGATACTGGAACTTTTACCAGACTTCACAGCTGAGATAATAACACAACTTGGAGTCACTGAAGATGTAAGACTGATAACCTACTCAGCCCTTTAAGAGTACCACTTAACAAGCAAACGTGCCGGCCTTGAACTCCCCATGTAATCAACTTTTGAAAACTAAACTAATGCACATGTTTAATCTGAAATTTTATACTCTTCCTTTCCCTGACTCCTGAATAAGGCTTGTGTATATATGTATATTATGCTAATAAGTGCTGAAAAAGAAAATAAATGAAAAACAAATCTTACATAATAAATACATACCATATACATAATAAGTATACATACAGATATTATTTGATAAGGGAATATTTCTTCTTTATGCTTTCAGGATAGTGGGAGTTAACTCTCATCCCATGTAAAATTCTATTAAAGATTGTAATGCATCCCTCATTCCTTCGTCCTGTGGTGCTCTCTTTCTGTGCTGTTCAGTATAAGAGAGAACGAAGCCTTTTGTTAGGTACAGACTCACAAGACAGAGAGCATTCAGGCAGAGACAGGTTGGGAATTATACAACAACCAGATTGCAAGTAGGTCAGAAACAAGAGCTGCAGACAGACAGAAGAAATGGGGAGAGAAGTGGAGAATTCAAACTTATGCTTCATTTTTGGTCAAACTATTTCAAGAGGAAGAACTTCCATGTCTTTCCTTAATGCGATTCTGACGCATTTTGGTGTCTTTGAAGCCATTTTAAATGGATTCAACCAATGCAAATCTGTTTGGGAAAAAAAGTTCATCTCTTTTCCTAGACTGACTCTCCTACAACACACAGAGGGAGCCTCTGGTCTGACTTCCTCAGTCAGGTATCCTGAATAATATCTTCTTAAGGCCATGTAAGTTGTCTTAATTTTAAAAAATGTTTTTTGCCTGTTGTGGATGATGACTGGTTGCTAGGGAGATCATGAGTACTCCCCCAGGGTCCTGCACGGGGTGCACAAGGCCTCTGCCACTGAGCCTCGACCCCAGCCAGGCTCCTTCTTCTGAGACACATTCAAGCTCATTTTCATCCTGCTCCAGCTTCCATATTGCTAGGTTCATAGATGTGTGCCCCCCTTCAGGTTAGAGTTTTTTATCTATGCATAATACTGTAGCTATGCACAACTAATAACAGTTGAAGGAAGAATCTTTAAAATTAATCATTTAATATTAAATGTACTCTGTTTCCTCAAGAGTTCGTGAATGAGTGTGAATATAGATATTGGCTTGCTTAGGGAAATACTCTGCTTTCAAAATTGAAATTTTCAAAAGAAGTAAGACCAACAGTTATTATCTCTGGGCATTTTAAAGAAATGGAATAGAATATTTTTAAGCTTTTTGTGAAATATAAATATATGAAATGGAATTGAACATAGCATAACTCAGTTTAGAGACCAAACATAATGTTATGATGCTAACTCTAGAATAGCAGCTATTTAATTGAAAACACACCCTTAAACTAAGTGGAATTAGGGCATGATTGCAAAGAATTAGATAATTACTGTAGATAAAAAGCCACATATTTCTCAAAGTTTAATAAAACTGCTTGATTTATTGCAAGCACACCCTCAGTTTTCAGTACATGCATAAAATGATATTTTTAATTTAATACACATTTTTGAAGTGGCATCTTGTTTCTGGGAAATGGTATGGTTATCACATACATTTGTCTCAAAAGCAATTACTGGGAGTGCATGTTAAGTAATAAATATAAAATGTATATAGTCACAAATACTATGAAGTTTATTCAGCCAAAATTAGAGCAGTAGTAGGAAAAGGAACCAACAATGTGCTGATTAAATGAAGTTAAGGCAAAGGAGATGATTTCCAAAGGACTAAACTGGGTGACGTTTGCAAATGTGTAAGCATCCTACCTCTCCTCTAAAACATAAAGTCTGGCATGCTAATAAGGTACAGTGTGGATAAAGGGGCTTGTTGCTAATTTTGAAGACCTGAGTTCAGTTCCTGAGACCAAGAGAGTGGAAGAAGAGACCTCTGACTCTTGCAAATTCACCTCTGATGTCCTCAAATTTACTGTGGCACGTGTACATCTACAAGTATGCATGCATGTGTGTGTGAGTGCATATACACATACACATACACACAGATTCACACACACACACACACACACACACACACACACGCACACACACACACACACACATGCATGCACATGCACACTTGAAGATAGAGCCAGTACCTGGAAAAGAATTGAGCTAAACATCTAAAAGAGAATAAGGAGTGAGGAAAGGTAGCTAGAAAAAGGAATTTCTGTTATGGTCTAACCAAGACTGGCATATGCACAGCACCAGGAGCAGGCATGTTGTAACTGTATTACTACAAGAATATTGCCAGCAGAGCTCTAACATGGGTGCTGATGATAGAATGAGATTATGTTAATGCCGTCTCAAATGGATCTACTAATACAGTTAAAAGAAAGGGATATCAAATACAACCTTGAAGAATGTAGACAACCCTAAGATTTATTCTGCCACAGATATCAGAAATGTGACACAGTATAATTTACCAAACCACATGACATTAACTTGCTATAAAATTGTTTTGCATTATTAAACTTCAGTTATTTTTTCAAGCGATATTTAAAATAAAAAACCAAATGCTGACATTGCAAAAGAACTAGGGATCTACTAGAAATAAGAAAGCTCACAGCTACACCAGTCGGGCTCAACACGATATTAATCAGATTTGTTTCCTTTGTCCGAAAAATATAAAGCTCTGGAGGTTTGAATCACCAACACTTCCATCCCTTTGTAGCTATGTTTTGATGAATTTGCATCTCAACTAGCATCAAGCGAGAATCTGATATTTTGTAATTGCAAGATTGCAGTACGCATGCACATGGCTAGAACCTGCATCTGCCCTGTCTCCTTGTTGAAGGAAAACATCTATTTCAAAGTCTTTAAAAACATTACCTTAACCTAATGCTGCCTCAAGGTTTCCAGGAAGAAGTACAGTATAAGAGATAAAGGGATCTGGAACATGATATGAAGAATGTAATAGTTATTTCAAATAACTTAAAGTGCCTCCTTTGAAGAACTAGTATACTTATCATTTCCTCCATTTTTTCTTTTAAAATGTTTCAAAGTCTGTTTACTGAAGTATTATATGGCTTTTTTAAAACCTGGAAATGCATATATTCACACACTTACCACATTCACACACACACAAAGAGAGAGAGGGAGGGAGAGACAGAAAAAGAGAGAAAGAGGGAGAGAGAGAGAGAGAGAGAGAGAGAGAGAGAGAGAGAGAGAGAGAGAGAGAGAGAGAGAGAGAGAGAGAGAGAGAAATCTGGCCTTGTCTGTAGGGAGGTTCCAACGAGGTGAGGAAAGCAGACCCACCGTCTGCTTCTGCCCAGACGGAAGCAGGCAGCCTCTTCACCATGCCCATCATGCCATCATGCCCCTTTGTCCCTTAAACCATGGGCAGTAACAACGAAAGAGCATAGTCACCCCATACCTCATCACTAAAAGTTATTTATCTTTGAGATTATGATATAATTGCATGATTTCTCCTTCCCTTTTCTCCATTCACACTTTCCTGCATACTCTTTCTTCCTCTCTGGCAAATTCTTGGCCTCTTTTTTCCTTAATATAACTTATTATTTTTTTCCTTAATGTAACCTATTATAGTCTGTATCAGTTTACTTGTGTGTAAATTTCTCGGGATGACTGTTTGGTATCTACCATTTTTAGTGAAACTAATCTACAACCTTGGCTTTTGTCACCTACACTTGAAAACAGAAATTATTCAATCTTATGTTTTCCTGGGATCAATGGTCTCAGAGAAATGAGTGCATGTGTTTATAAGAGACATATGGTTGCCTTCTAATACCTTGATGATTAAATGTAAATTTGCTACAAAGTATATACTAATAAAATATATTGGTCATATTTGTTGAAGGAGATAAAATATAGCCAACAGATTTTCTCTTGTTAAAAAATGCAGTGTTACCTATTGGTAGTTTCTACATCCAAAGAGCCTAATATGCATTATTGATATCAGAAAAAAAAAACAGGCATAGAAATAATTAGAATCCTATTGAATAGATAAACTATGACTTGGGAAATTATACTCAAAATATCATCTCGGAAGACAGACATTAGATAAATATTAGTTATGACTGATGGAAAACTGTAATGGTAGGCAAGAAATCATTTTTTTTTTTCTCTTTCAAATTTGTGGAAATTCTTAGTCTCTTATTCCAGCTGCCAACAGAGTAGTCTGGCACTACCACTTCATTCCTCATTGTGTGGGAGTGTTTGTGAGGGAGGAAAGATGTCTGTCAAAAGTAGAAGATGCCCACAGAATGTCTGAAAATACTAAATTTCATACTGCAAAGTGATTGCTTGGATTTATCTGCCTTGCACAGACTGCCTGGCTAGGAGCCTCTCAAACTTGAATGAGACAGCCCTATTGAAAGACAGAATTGAAAGTGATTCTTTGTCAATTAACTATATTTAGAGGAATTTCATTTTTTTAAAGTAACTGGAAAGTCATCAGTGATTAATATAGCCTATAATGAGTATTGTTTATATGATGAGCTAATTAAGCAATTATTTACTGCTGCTGATTTTACATATTAATCTGCTGTTGGTTACCATGATATATTTAAATTATATTAACACCTAATTTTACTAGAAATTTATGGATGTGGATCTTATTTCAATTTTTTTAAAGACTCTTAAATTTTCCTCTATACATGTTGAAATAAAATTATATGCTGTTATAAAGATTCTAAAGTAACTAATAAAATATAAATTACATACTTGTATACAGAAATGAGTGAATGTGGCACATGTCTTATCTGGATAAAATTCATGAAAGATTTATAGAGTATCAAAATTTTCTTTGTGATTGAAATGAATATAGAACAGAAAATACAAAGTAGTTGTTAGTGAATACTCTTTCCTGTGTCTCTGTTTAAAATAGGTTCCATTAGAAAGATTAATAAAAGCAGGATTAGCAGAAAATAATTCAATGTGCTGAGGGTGCTGTAATGTCAGATTCTACCCTAGATATCTATTTCTTAGTTTTTGCATAAGCTTCACATTTAATAAAAGAACCCAACATTTTAGAAAAATTCCCATAGGATTTTTTAATTTTTTTTTTTTTTTTTACTTTTTGGAAATGTGAGTTAAAAGATAATTAAAACATAGCTTCTACTGAGATTATATTCTGTGTTTAAATATACATCTACCTTTAACTGCTAGCTACTAAAATGATTAATATTGAGAATTAAGAATGCTTTAAAGATTTGTATTAATTATGCATTAACCATCCTAACCGTTCAGCTGTTGAGGAAGGTTACAAGACAAGAATAGCTTATTCTTGGAGAATCACTTCATTAAACTATAACAAGAAGAAAATAATATGTGGCACAAGGTGTCCCAAATCGCACATGCTGGTGTCTCTGCTGCCCACAGCTAGGATTTGCGGCACATACAAATTGTAGAAGCATAACCAATACCCAATACTGTATGTACCCTCACTTCAGAAAATCCAACATCTGCTCTTTACACAGGTAGGAATATTTCCTCACGTGAAAATGTAAGCACAGTCCAGCTATGGAATCAACTGTATAATTTTCAACAACAATCACCAATTCTCAAATACTAACTGAATGTCCAACAATTTAATCTGTCACTATTTAAGATTACTCAAATGCTCAGGGTTCAATACTCAGTCTCACTATGTGGCCAGTACTTTGGCAGTATTGAATTATATGCCACCATTTTTTGCTATTTTTATATTTCTATGACAAGACATTAGTACCAAGGCAATTTATAAAAGAACGCATTTATTTGGAACTTCCAGTTTCAGAAAAAGGTGACCATCATTGCAAGGAACATGGCACCAGGCAGACATGGAACTGGAGCATTGGATAATAGCTTATACCATACACAAGAGGCAAAAGAGCTAATTAGAAATGATGTGTTCCCTTGGAACCTCAAATCTTCCCTCTAGGGACCCACTTCCACTAACAAGGTCACACTTCATAATCCTTACCAAGTAGTTCCACCAACTGGGTACCCAGTGTTCAAATATATGAGCTTATGGAGGGTATTTTTATTCAAACCACCATAGCTATCACATTTCTGGCAACTTTAACCTCTAGTCTTGACAAAACATATAAGCTTTGACACATTGCCTGTTTCCTCTTTTGAAAACAATGGCTTCCTATGAAATTGGTCTCCTTTCTAAAAATTCTAAATTAAATACATTTCTAAGTCTTCTGTGTGTAATTACTATGTGTAAAAGTTCTACAGGCCTAGACTACATTCCCATTATTTGGTCTTATTCTCACCAGTTACTTTTATTAAGAAAAAAAATTTCCTTTAAACTCAGAACTTAGGAGGCAGAGGCCAGTGGGTCTTTGTGAGTCCAAGGACAGCCTGATCTACAGAGCTAGTTAGAGGACAGACAGTCAGATAATGCCCACTCCTAAGATGGGGCCCATACTCAACACTGTTTGGATGACCAATAGCTTGAAACTAGATAGCCCAAGAACCTAGATTAAAACAAAATAAGCTCTAAAAGAGGAAAAAGTGTAGTGATAAGTGACCCCTAATAATATTCCGATATACCAACAGATCAATGCCTTGTTCAGCCTTCATCAGATGGAACTACTTTTAGAGGCATTACACAGAGACTAAGAGATATTGCAACACTCAGACCAAAATGGGATGTCTCCATAAAATCCTTCTCTCAGAGCTCAAGGAAACCCACAGAAAAAGAGGCAGAAATAGCCAGAGGGGATAGAGAACACCAGGAGAAAAAGGCCCTTGAATGAACCCAAGAAACGTTTACAGGATAAATGTCAATAATTTAACCTGCTGGGGGAGGGAAAAAAATCAGTTTTCTCCAATAAGGTGACACCAACCGCTCCAGGACAGGCTTGTTCAGAATTAGGTTACCAACATATAAAGGACTGCACTGGTTTTTCATGTGTGAGCTTTTAGTTGGTTACAGTTTGGTGCATTTTGGTGGGCAGTTTCTTGTGTGTGTGTGTGTGTGTGTGTGTGTGTGTGTGTGTGTGTGTGTGTGTGTGTGTGTGTGTAAATAGTGTCCTTGAATTGAGTTTTTGCTTTTTATTTGACAAAGAACTCAGAGTTTGATGGGTATGCAGAAAAAAAGGATTTGGAAGGACTTGAAAGAGAATATGATCTAAATATGTTTCAATTTAAAAATTGTTTTAAATAATCAAAAGTAAAATAATTATTTTTAGTTTGTACATATATATAGTATACTTAGATGATATTTGCTCTATACTCCGCATACCAGAACCTGTTCCCCTGAACCCCTTCTAAGTATATCTTCTCTTCTTTAAGTAACCTAAAAAAAATGAAATAGATCTACCATACGATTTTGTCATACTACACAATGGCACATACCTACAGGAAAAAAGCACATGTCTTTTCCCATATGTGATTCTAACTCTGGGTCTTTACATTTGAGCCTTTAACTTGGAGAAAGAGGAATGCAGTTTATGAAGTCCAGGAAGCCCTAGTAAAGTGTACTGTATAACATGGGCCAGTGCCTTAGACCCATGGAAAATGGCATATCTTCTTTCCAGCACCTAGGTAAGTTTTAGATAGATGGAAAAGCTTTCCTGTAGTCTAAGTATGAAGGTTGGCAGTGGGGGAAAGTATGAGTGCATAGGAAAGACTCACCAGTGTGTAGTATAGGTAGAAGATTTTCTTTCCTGCCAAGCCAGTCCCTCAGCCACAATATTGAAATAATTGACTCAGAGTCTTAATATTATAGTAACTGCTGAGCCAGTAGCTAATGCATATTACCAACTAGCTTTTACATTTTAAACCCATAATTCTTATCTATGTTTAGTCATGTGTCTTGGTACCTTTCAGTCAGTACCACCTTCTCATTTTCTTTCCTCTGTATCTGACTGGTGTCTGCTCTATTCCTCTTTGCAAAATTCTCCTAGTCTTTTTGCCCCGCCTCTACTTCCTGCTTCTATAGGTCAATCAGTGTTTTATTTTATATAATATTTAATTTAGGTAATTCCAGTTATCCTACCTACTGTGAAGGGCATGCTTCTCACAGAAGCCATAAATTATCAAAGCCCAGTTTAGGTTTAAAATGACTCTTTTGATAGGCAGGGTTTCTCAGAGATATTTTGTTTTCATGCCCATTTACTTCCAACCATACTAAATTCCCAATGTGGACTTGATGTCTGAACTTCAGGTACTTATTTTTAGATGGTTCATTAAGATATCTACTGTGCTATTCTACATGTATCTTAACCCGAAAATGTCCCAAACTGAATCATTAGTGATTGTTATTAAATTACTTCTCCACCACAGTGGTCATAAACACACTTAAGTGGCACTTAGAAATGAAGAGCTGATGAATTAAGAAACCTGGGATTCCTTGTTGTCTCTTTCTGCCACCATTGATGCCTCACTGAGTGAGAATGGTAGAAACATCAGTATCTACTGAATACGGAAGTTCCTAACGGTATTTTCACTATCCACTCCCTACAATCATTAACCTATCCAGCAGTCAGAATGAACTTTTGTTAATTGTATTGTATGAAATTAAAGTATAACTGTGTAATTTTTTTCCTTTCCTTTCCTTCCTCCAATCTCTCTCATGTGTCTGCCCCCCACGCACACACCTTTCTCTTTCTCACATTCATGCCTCTTTGTTCATGTACTAAAATCCTCTGCCCAATGTCACTGTAGAGTACTTAGATGCGTGAACAAAAATTACTGTAATATCTGTATCCTTGGAGATTGACTGGCTAGTGAACATTTCAGTACTGCAGAAATATTGAAATGTTGTGGATCCAGAAGATAATTAGCTTATCTTGGGGATAAGTTCTGGCCCTCCAAAACCGCCATTCTCTGTCTGCCTCTGTGTTGGAACTAACATCTTGTAACAATAGATAAAGGCCTTTTAGACTCTTTTAACAGACCATAAGCTTCTGCCAACCCTAATCTAAAATAATTACCAGATAGTGCCTTGAGCCTAGAGAAAATCTCCCCTGGTCTTGCTGCACCTAACTCTCCTGTATAGCAACAACATTTTTTGAAGTTGTTTTGATTTGTGACTTTTTTTGATCTGTAAAGCTTTAACAACTTCATGAAACTTCTTTCTCGTTGGAACAAGGGTTTAAGGGTAACCTAAATCTGTGATCCTGGATCATGGTGACTCAAAGGGGCCCCTGAATGAAATGTTTTATTCCTTTTAAGATGAGAGCTATGGTTTTTGTGTTAACAGATCTAAGACTAGATAGTTTAAAGAAGTTAAGATGACTGCAAAGTCCAGCCAAATTATCTTGTCTAACATCATCTCATATAATTCTCTAGCTCATTCCCCATGCTGTCAACATTTGGTCTTCATTCATACCTTTGAACATGTTCTCATGTATGTAAATGAGAAATTAGGCACAATTATTGATGCATTAGAACATTCTCATATATAGATAAATTAATGGTTCTATAATGCATATCATTTATTTATTTAATTTCTGTTTAATTTATTCCAAGGTTACAGTAGACGTTTCTTTTGTCTGCTAGTATCAAAGAATGCAAAAATTAATAAAAAATTAAAAACCTGAACCCTGAAACCCATGAGAGTAGAAGTTTCAGAAGGTCTTAGGGAATTAAAGAGTTAAGAGATAAGAAAAATACGAAAATCAAATTAATAAGTAGAAGGCATGTTAGATTTTTTATGTGTGAGTATAATCAATACATACAAGAGTATAAAGCGGGAAGATCATGAATTCATGGATCTAAAGGCAGCATGTGCTTCATAGTGAGTTTCAAGCCAGGGTTAAATTTAAAAAAAAATAGGAAGAGAGAGATGAATAGGCAAAGGCATAATAGATGCATAGATAGAGATAGATAAAGATGATATAGTTGTATAGATATAGGCATAGATATAAAGAGAAAGATGAAGAGAGAGGAAAAGGAGGAAGAGAGAGGGAGGTAAATGTGCATGATCTCTCTCTCTCTCTCTCTCTCTCTCTCTCTCTCTCTCTCTCTCTCTCTCTGTATGTGTGTGTGTCTGTGTGTGTGTGTGTGTGTGTGTGTGATATAAACTTAATCCAAAAACAGCTATTACAACTTTGCCATGTGGACTTGAGATAGTAATAGTCTTCTGTCTCAGCTGTGCTTAGATATAATGCTCAGTGCAAGAGCACAATAATATTTATACCACATAAAAATTTGTAACTTTTTAAAAATCACTACAAAACATTACAGTTAAATGCATTACTATTAAATATAGGTTTGTTTTAAATAAAATAATTGAAATGACTGCTTTCTATAGGTTATTTAAATTTTTTCCTAGAAGAAATTACAACAATGAGATTATAACATATTCTATCAGAGCTGAATATGACGGTCCACTGCATTAATAATTGTTATAGATTTAGGGAAATCTCAAACTTTTCTATTTGTCTTATTTATAAAAGCAGAAGTACATTTCTTCTCAAAAGAGTTTTTATAGGTTTTGTATAAACATGTGGGAGTTAATTTCTTAGGTCTTGACATATCATCAAGACCTACCATGCAGGATATAGCCTAAAGCTAGTACTATAACTGTATTATATATTTTGCAATAACTTAACTAGTTATAAAGAAACCAATGTAAATTATTTTTTTCAAGAGAGAGTAGACATAAAGAAATAAATTTAGAGTCATTCACGAGTAAAAAAAATTGAAACTAAAAGCCAAAAGAATCTGATGAGGTATCTTTGTAGTTTATAGATAACATTTAACTATTGTTTTACTGCATTGAAAACAATTTGTTCTCAACATTTATAAATCAATAAATATGTCAATAGTTTCCCCAAGATTCTATTCTATTATTTTTATTACACTGCAATGTGTTGTGCTTCCATTTCTACAGTCTAATGAGCCATATAGATGCAAAGTCATGTTTAAGATGTATTGTTCAGTTGCTTTAAAATGAAAGCTAAAGGCTATAACTTATCATGTAAACACATGAATCATAATAGCCTGGAAAGCCAGACTTCAGAAATCACAACTGAACATCAAAAAATTTTTTGTGCTAAAGAGCAACATGAAAACTGTCTCTTCTGTTTGTCCATTTTAGGTCTGTTCTGTGTTTGGTGTTGAGTTCCAATATTGATAATGTGACTGGTGTGTGTGTGTGTGTGTGTGTGTGTGTGTGTGTGTGTGTGTGTGTGTGTGTGTGTGTGTATGTGTGTGTGTATGTGTGTAAAACCATAATACAAAACAAACTGTCTTTTCATTTTTCTACTAAAACTCATTTCATTTTAGGGATCTCTTCTTTTTAAGAATGGATATATAATGTTTCCCTTACTTTTATATAAACACAATTGAAATTTTAACTTCCTCAAAACTGATCCATACAATAAATCTTAACATTTATATGGCCAAATAGAAAATATAACTAAAAATAAAAATGTTAAATATTTTCTGTCAATCTCAATGTGTCTAGATAAAGGCTATATTGTTAATGCTCAGCTTGGGATTTCACAACTATACACAAAACCAAGCTAAATAAACCAGTTGCCATAAACTCCACTAGTTTCTTTAAATCTATATAAAAGTCTTAATATTTGTTCTAAAAAGAGATTTTATTTATCTATCTATCTGTGTATGTGTGGAACCGCATGAGTTTTGTATACAAAGAGTGAACAGGAACCTACAGAAGAAGGAAAAAAGCATAGGATCCATTGGAACTGGAGGCATTGGCAGCAATGTGCTTCCATGTGGATACTTTGAAGTGAACCGAGAGTTGCTGCCAGAGGAGTCAACTCAACCATTTCTCAAGCTCCCACATCTGCCCTTTTTAAAACCTAGTTCTACTACACTCTAGATCCTTATTTTCCTCCTTCTGAACACTTGACCTAAGTCCATCATTCAAACTGAGTTTATAAATTTTTGTTTTATCTTTTTGAGTATTGAATAAGAATGCTGGAAGTAGAACAAGATCACAAGACAGAAATTTGTAAGATAATAACTAGATGTTGTTAGGCATAAAAATATGCAAGGAAATTGTGCCTCTCTTTATTTCAGACATTTTGGGAAACAGGCTGATCTTCACCCAGATCACGCTCAAAGCTCAGTCGGGTATAAGCAGTAGTTAGCTACAGCTCACCAAACATTTCATCAAATTATCTGATTGCATCGCAATTGTGTTTAGGTAACTCGGAGAATGTGTTATTTGCAGAAGTGCTTAGATTAACAACATATTCCATAAGCAAGAAGTCAGGATCCCCTGGCCACTTGTTTCAAAGTCAAATCCTTTTATCTCCTGTGTAAAATTTTTACCAAACTGTTATTTTCTGATAAAGATTAAGCACAGTGCTCCGTGATTCTTCCCATCTCTAACGCAAAATCAAGACTTGAATGTTAATTCCACCTCACTATCCTTAGTTGTTCTAGGCAGCGTGTGTGTAAACTTCACATGCAAACCAAACTAGCTTCAAAGGGCTTATTTTTTTAGTCTTTTAAAACAATTTTTAAATGACAAGGCTATGCTTATTTATTATATTTGCCCTCTGACCTAGCTGCCTTTAAATGAAGCGATTTGGAAAATACCTCTGGAGCTCTCTGACTCCTTGTAGAATAATTTGAGGTGTCAACTACATCATCATCAATAAAAACCTTCTTTATTTATACTTTGCTTCAGAATCTTGGGCTACATCTCTATGTGTCTCTGTAATTTCACTAGGCTCCTTTTGTCCAATTGGAACATCTTTTAGTGTGAGGCACCCTTTTCTACTGTGCTTCAAAAGGTACAAAATCAGCCAAAAGCAAGATTTCTTTTCAAAAATCATACATGGTGTGCTCAGTACTAGAACAGGCTCATAAATGTAAATTAAATAAAGGTAAATTGTTATCCTTGTGGAACTTTGTAAAGCTCCGGTATATTAATTTGAAGTATGAGCTCCTGAGAATGAAGAGGCACCACGAGATATCCCAAAGTAGATGAACCAGTTTGTTTGAAAGGCTACAGAACGAGACAACTTTAAGCAGGGCTTCAGGCTTATCTTGTCAGTCTTTACTTGAGGGTAGTAAAAATCTTTTTAAGCTTTGGTTTCCTGGTCTAGCACATGATACTCTGGAGAAGAGGTGATCACGGAGGCCACATGTGCAGGCTTTCAAACACTACACTGCTGCTGTTTACTGTAAGGCCTTCAGGAAGTAAATTTAAATCCTCAGCATCTTGGAAATAAAGATAAAGATTTTAACATCTGAATATACATTTGTCATGAATATTAAATTGCTTAATAGTTACCAAGTTACCTGAAAGAACACTTTCTGTCTAGATACAATTTTTCCCTTTCCATTAGCTTGTGTCTCACACACGCTATCATCAGGAACTCTGGGATTTTTTTCTGCCATCCAATTGCCATATTAACATATTTTTGTTTTATTCTGAGACTAAATCACAATATAAGAATTTAAGTTCATCATTCATTTTACATGCTGTTTCCCGAGCAGTCCACTTTATATTACCAGTACTTCTTATTTCAACAAACCAAATGCTATTATTAGGTTATGAAACCTTCATGTTGACATGTGAAGTTTGCATGATGTTAAGAAGACTCATAAGTCATACACAGAAACTCAACCACCATCCTAGCCAAGAGAAAATGGAACATTTACCAAACCTCTGCTTTAGTGAGACTAACTTACCTTTCTCTTGTCTTTCTGCTGTATGTGGAAAAATCAGATACAGGAATCGCCTGATACAAGATAAAAAAATAAGGGGACAAAAGCAAACCATTGGGGTTCTGTTTTGGTCCCAAACTCACAGGGTCTAGTTCTTCTGCCAAAAAAAAGTGAAACTAATTGTGGAGATACATTACACATTTAACAAAAATTGCCTGAAATATCAGAGGACAGAGCCAAACAATTAAGGTCAGGGAGTAGTAACCCATGCTTTTAATATCAGCACTGGGAAGAGAGAGATCCTCTGGATATCTGTGTGTTCAAGGTTAAACAGAGCCAGGCAGTGGTTGCACACACACCTTTGATTTGAGAACTGGGAAAGCTTAAGGAAGAAGTGAAATAGCTGGGCAGAAAAAGAAAGATAAGGCAAAAGTTCTGTTCTTTCCCCCTATGTCCCCTTCCCACTCAGGACTCAGAACATTCAGTCTGAGGGTTCATGAAGACAGGATCTATCCTTTTTGACATAGAAGTTGGCTAGGGAAGAAGTACATACGGTTTCCTCTCTCTCATATTCCAGTTTTTCCCCAATATTTGATTTTGGGTTTTTATTATAATACCAAGTAGACTTCATGTCAATAACTAATGTTTTTTCTAGGCTGTGAAATTTAGTGAGGACCCAGGCAGGCTGCCTAGGGTGAACTGGAGCACTGTGAAGACCCATCCATGTGACCTAGAGTGAACTACAAGAAACTACACATGCTGCAAAGAGTGAACTGTGAATGTTCTATTAATGATAATGCTATTATGGATGACACTATTTTTCAGAAAGTATTGAATATAGATAAATTACGGTATAGTAAAAAGGCTCATCTCTCTCAAGGTCTGGTCCCTAAGTACCACAGTCTGGCAGAAATATATAGAGGCTTCTATTAACTACAAACTGTTTGGCTTATGGCTTGGGTTCATTATTTGTTAGCTCTTTCAAATTAACTGAATCTGTTTTCATTAATCTATGTATTGCCACTTGACTTGTGGCTTACCTGTGTTTGCTTCCTTGGGCAACAGCTAGCTGAGTCTCCCTTGACTCTGCCCTTCTTCTCCTTTATGCTTGGAATTCTCACCTGCCTCTAACATGCCTTGCCATGGGCCAAAACAATTACTTTATTATCTAATGGTAATTTACAGTGTTCAGAAAAATACACCACATCACTAGGGCACATAAATCATAACTTTGCTGATGTCAGGCTTCCACGGAACTTCATTTTTTTAAAGCCAGTTCATCAGTGTCCTCCATGCAGAACTGCACAAAGGAGTTTTAGTTTTCATAACCCTTCACAGCTTATGAGAGTTGGTTGTCACCCCACTGCCTCATGATGTTTCCTTCCATTTTTGTACGCCAGGTGCTTTTCTCTCCTATTTCCCCTTTATCATTCAAATAATTCCCAGTCCCCTGATACACTCTCACATATTGACAGCAGGTTTTTAATGTCCCTAAGTATACCACACTCTCTCATTTGCCTATTTCACCAATAGCCAGAAATTAAAACTGATGTTAGGACAGTACATAGATTCAATCAAATATTACTTCAGGTCTTACCTATATTCAAAATCCCAGATTACACACAAAATCAATAGTGAAGGAAACTGCCATGTCTCCTTACATAACATCCCCACACACTTAAAAATCACTGAATGTATCATGAAATAAATAAAATTTGGTGTGGGTCAGAAAACAAAGTAGAAAAAAGAGGTGCACTGAAGTAATTTTGCAAGAGAAATGTTTTTTTAGTTTAAGCATTTTGACTAGATCATTTACAAAGGAAAAATATGAAAGTTAGTAAAGAATAGGAAAAAATAATATGGCAGATAATACAGACATCCAATCAGAAAGGAACAGAGTTTGTTCTTTAAAGTCTTTTATAGTTACCAAAATTTTATCGAATGAAGAAGCTTAGCATAGCTTAGCATAGCATAGGTTTGTTGCCACACTTCTGTATATTTTGGCATTTAGGAGGCAGAGCCAGGAGAATTACATGCTCAAACCCAAACTGAGAAACTTAGAAAGAAACTTACTCCGACTCCACCCCACACCCACAAAGAGCTGAATGTGTGGTTCAGCCCTTGTCTGGCGGGCAAAGTTCAGGGTTTGGCAATGAGCACAAAGAAGAGGTGATGGAGGAGCAGAAGAAGGAGGAGCAAGAGATGGAGGAGAAATAATAAGGGGGAGCAGGGGGAGGGGTGGCAGGGGGAGGGGGAGGGGAGCAGGGGGAAGAAGAGGAGAAGGAGCAGGGGGAGCAGAGGAGGGTGATCAGGAAGAGGGAAAAGAGGAGGGGGAGCAGGAGGAAGAGGAGGAGGGATGGAGGAGGAGGGGGAGCAGGAGGAAGAGGAGGAGGGATGGAGGAGGACACCACTATGGTGACAATAGAGCAGCAGCTGTCCATAAAAAGCAGATTAAGGCAGGGAGAAACATAAAGTAACAGATACATAGTATCAGTGCTACAAAGGTGCCATGAACACAGAATCCACAGACACTAAAAGACTAGTAGGAGTGTAAGAATATATCATAAACACCTTCATGTCAAGAAGTTTCAGCTATAGGTGAAATAGAAAATTACAGTCTACTTCAAAGGGAAAACAATAACAAGAATGGACATCTATTTAAAGAAGTCAAAGTCATAGCTAAGCTAATATTCATACATGTTTTACATACATACACATATCCAAAATAGTAAAAAATACAGTTATTAATTTGAATAAAGTCTCTTCCAAAGACAGATAAAATATGTATAAAAATGATGCACTGGAGAGGTGGTTCCATGTTACAGAGCACTAACTGCTCTTCCAGAGGACTGAGGTTGGATTCCCAGCACTCACGTGGCAGTTCACAAGCATCTGCAACCTTCTTCTGGCCTCTGAGGGACCAAACACACATGTGGTACACAGACATACACTCAGCAGTCACACACAGAAAATAAAATAAGGTGAATAAAGCTAGTTATCTACCTACCTAAATTTTATTAATATATCAAAGCAAAAGGAAGATTACTGACAAAGCCTACTATTGAACACAGTCATAAAAATGGTTCAAATAATCAGCAACCTAGAACGACTACGGTAAAATGGAATGCCGGTATTTGTTTACTTTGCCTTTTCTGGTAGCTAATACATATTGACACTTCCTGTGTTTACTAGCCATTTATGTTTTACCTTTTGTGAACTGTGTGATTGTTGCATTGGCCCATTGATTGACTGGAATGATTAATTTATTTTGTTGTTTTAATTCCAGTATATTCTAGATTAGAGGTTCTCAATCTTCCTGATGTTGTGACCCTTTTATAAGATTCCTCATGCTATGGCGACCCCCAACCATAAAATTATTTTCTCCCTAGCTCATACCTATAATTTTACCAGTTATGAATCATAATGTAAATATCTGATATACAGATGGTCTTAGGTGACCCCTGTGAAAGGGTCTTTAACCCCCTCTGGAGTCTTACCCCACGTGTCAACAGCCGCTGTTTTAGACATCAGTTTCTGTTATAGATAGCAAATCTTTCCCTAAGTGGTCAAGAAGTTTGAAAAGCTCTTTAATGAAAGGGAAGAACCAATTGACTGGCAAGTATTGATTAAGGGATACTGATTGAAATTTAATAGAGAAAATAAGATTCCAGCTTCAGGAGTACGGGAGTGGAAAATCATACATAGGACCCTTCAAGGGAGAGGAGAAGAGTCAGGACAAGAAAGTAGGAACTTCTCAGAGAGGAGAAAGAGATCCATATGACCAGAAAAAAGTTAACAAGAAAAAGAATGGAGAGAGAAAAAGGCATGTCAACAACAGTAGGAAGCCATCTGAACTCCAAACATAGCTCCCTTGAGGGGACCAGGAAGTGTCAAGAATCAGACTCCCCTGACACAAGGTAAGCTAGGAGAGGCCAGGTAGCCCCAGTGACATAATAGACTAACATCAGAAAAGAAAGACCAATTTACACTATAAGCTGTAAACCAAGTACAGTAATTTGATTTGACAGTGACTCCTGTTGAAACACAAGCTAGTTTTAGAGAAGAAACTTACTACATCACATCACAGCTCAAAATTCTCTGACCTGGAGCCACCTTGAAAATAAACCTATTCTTTTTTATTTAAGAAGGTTTTATTCCATATCTACCACTGCTCCCCCTGCCTTCCCTCCTACCAGTCCTCCCTCAGCCTCCCCTTACTCCATCCTCCTATCCATTCCCCAAGGAGGGCAAGGCATCTATTCATAAGCTGGAAACTACTCTGGGGGAAATGATATCCATGAAACAATCACAAGAGTCCCTGGGGGGCACTGAATATCAGTGAATGGATAGGAGCTGACCATAATGGACAGCTATGGAGCGGAGCAGGAAAGTTAAAGCAATGAAAAGCAGAGGCTTCATAGTCACCCAGTAGGCAGAGCACCTGGCCACAGCCTCTGAAGTTCCAGGTTAGTTCATACTTGGTTGCTATCCCTTCCTTGTGCACATCACACCTGACCCTAGTTTTTCTGTAAGTTTCTGTTCTTTCTTTAACCCCTTGCTGCCCAAGTCAGGATTCCAGGACCAAGCCATGTGGTAACAAACCAAAAGTAAAATGAAGGAAATGGATTTTGAGAAAATACAATTTTAAAACAAGCAGTAGTAGCTACACTCATCTAAAAAAAATGCCAATTGTAAATGCATAAAAATTGTAGAGGTCATTCTTCATCAAACAGAAGGGAAAAATATATCAAGATGGCATAAATGTTAATATAGGTACGCTAAAAATCACCATCACCCAAATGCATAAAACAAACAATACACAGAATGAGAGAGACAGGCCCCAAGAATACCATAATGGGCATTACAAATAGATAATGTTGACAAAAATATTCAACAAAGGAACATGAAAGTTACATTATATCATGGATTTAAATGAATTTAAACATCAATAGAATAGTCCATTCAAAAGAACCAAAATATACATGCTTTTCTAAAATAAATAAATTTTGTTTCATAAAGCAGATCCTTTTTATATACATTTGCATATAATTTTAATTTTAGATTCTGCATATGAGAGAAAACACATGGTATTTGCTTTTCTGAATCTGGATCGTTATGTTTAACGTAACAATTGCCAATTGTATCCATTTTCATGACAATGTCATGATTTCTTTTTGCTTTATGAACACATCAAATTCAATTTTGTGAAAGCACCACATGTTCATCATTCATTCATCTGCTGAAGGGCATCTGGAATGCTTACACTTCCCAGCATTTTGAGTAGTGCAGGAAGAACAGATATGTAGGTATTTGAGTAGTGTGCTGATATAGAACCAAGGACTAATATAGCTGGCCTATATAATACTTTTATTTTAATTTTATTTTCTCTATTCTTCTTTAATGTGTTTTTGACTATTTATTGATTTTAAATTGATGTATATGAGTGCCTAGCCTGCATGTACTTCTGTGTGCCATGTATGTGCAGTGCCAATGCAGACCAGAAGAAGGCATCAGAACAAGTAGAAGTGGAGTTACAGACAGTTGTAAACTGTCACATGAGGGCTGGGATGGAACTCAAGTCTTCTACCGAAGCAGCAAGTGTACTTAACTACTGAGCTATTTCTCCATCCCCCTTCTAGCTGTAGGTGTGTGCGGTATATGTGTGTGTGTTTGCTTAGGTGTGGATATGCACCAAGGTTGGTGTTGGTAATCTACCTGAATTATTCTTTCATCTTACCCTTTCAAGACAGGTTCTCTTAGTCAAACCCAGAGCCCACCAATCAAAGAGGTAAGTAAAGCAGATTTCTCTGAGGATGCCCTGCTCAGCTTACCATGGCTGGAGTTTCAAGTGAGCTACCTGACACTGACAATTGGTGTAGTGAACACTTTAGTCATAGAATCATTTCCCTAGCCTTATTTTTCGTGTGAATTATCTCCATATTAATTTTTATAGTGAATATGCACATGTACATATACCTTACTGAGTCCACTTATCATTGATCTGATGTACATATGGCTAGAGCTTAATTGATTCTGTGATGGTGAGAGATATGGGTCTAGTTTTATTATTTTACCTGGAGATCCAATTTTCCCAGTACCATTTGTGGAAGAGGTTGTCTTTTCACCAATGTGCATTTTGATATCTTGGTCACAGATGACGCATTTGTAGTTTGGGGCTTATTTATCACCCATCTTGTCGTCTGATTGGTCTGTGTGTCAGACTTACAATTTTCTACTTAACGAATATTTGTAGCAGCTGTAGAAACTAAATATTCAACCTAATGTTGAAAAGTTTATACACAAATTGAATTATACCATATAATATCAGTTTTAAAAAATACAAGACGGAAGTCAATCAGTTAATAAGTTACCCACATAAGTGAATGAATCTCACAAAAATGAAAGCTTTTAAAAATAAACACCGAGGTACATGAGTGATCCAACTTTTATGTATTTTCAAAAAACATACTTTTATAATGTTCAAAATGGAAAAAACCTGCAAATTAAATTTGTGGAGAAAAGTAAAGATGTCAATTTAAAAGACTTCTTATGTTCTGTATTTTAATGTATTGATCCCTGAAGTATTCACTTTGAGAAAAATGTATGTAATGTACACATGGTACTTTATATAATTTATGTGTAGTTTTCTTTGTAATATCAATGTATTAGAGAGACATTTCAATGTCATCATATTTTTAAAAAACTAAGAAATCCTTCAGTGTCACCCTGAAATCCTTAGAGTAAAATTAGACACTGCAAGCTGTCTTCTTGTCCCAGTTTCTACACTTGTGATAAATACTTCACCTCCTAAACAAAACAGCTGACACTTCCACAACTTTCTTTGCCACTTTGACTTTGGTGTTTTGGAATTTACAAATATCCCTTTCTTGTCCACTTGGTTGATTCTATTTGAGCCGTGCTCTCCAAAACATCATACTTGAAGCACAGCTTAGATCAAATCCTCATTTGAATTTTCTGGATTTTCTCCTGCCTCAGCAACTTCTGTTAAAATATTGTTATTAGCAATCTACCTTTCTTGGGAAATTTGGATGCTTCATTGATTCCCATCCCCCTGTGTCAAGAACAGTGATTGACATACAGTATATGCCTAATAAAGACAACTGAATTAAATTGTTGTCATTAACTTGTTGAAATTCTTAGCTTCACTGTAAACTGAATATATTTTTAATTATTATTTTAATTACTAAAAAATAATTTTGTTTGTTTTAATTATTAGAAAAGCTTATATGGAATCTATAAGTTTAAACTGCAAAAAAATTATATCTTTGCAACATTATCAGAATTTTATTCATTAACTGGTATTGCCAAAATCTACATATTTGCTATCAAAATCCTAATATTTTAATAATTTTCATAAGAGAATATCTCACATGCCTTCTTATACATGATAAGCCTTCATACATTAACTGGAGAACTGTTATTGTCATTTTTATAGCAGTAATTATCCAATATTACTTATATATTTAAAGAAAGGTAGCAATGCATCCCAAAACTTTGAATTTTCTGGATTTCCTCATGCCCCAGGAATATCTGTTATAACTATTGTAATTAAAAATCCACGGTTCCCTTGAAATTGAGAGCTTCCTTAATTCCCAACCCCCTGTGTTGGGAATGAGATTTCTATAATATCAAATAAATAATTGTGCTGTGGGTTTTAACTAAATTATTTTAAAATATCTATTTATTTTATGTGTGTGTATAGATATGCAATGGAGTGTATATGTGTGCTCTAAACGTATGCCAAATGCCCAAGGTAGGCCAAAGGAGGGGGTCAGATTCCCTGGAACTAGAGTTACAGACCGTTCTAGATACCTGATGCTGGTGCTCAAAATCATACTCACATTCTCTGAAAGAGCAACAGGTGCTCTTAACTTACAGAGTCCTTAACTCTAGCCCCTTACCTGAATTCTTATAGGACACAAATCTTCAGTTGCATTTTTTGTGGCTTATTCCAAGTATCTTTCATGAAAATATATTTTTAACAGAACTCAAACATCTTCAAATATTATGAAAGACAAATACATATTGTCTTCCTCTGTAGACACAAAAATATGTGATTTTGTAGTCAGGAATCTGTAGGTGGTAAACATATAAAACCTTTTTATGAATAACTGATTATTTGCCTTTTCAATACAGTTTTTTTTCTCCCCAGTAGTATTAACGATGCTTGCTTTAAATTTTATGTAGGAAAAGCTTCGTCACAAAGATGTCATAGAATGAGAGACTTTCAAAATTTGGAAGGCACTGAGTTGAACGTAAGGGTTAAACACATGAGGAGACGCTGCTGAGAACACAGAACAATTTCCTCCTGTCCCACCCCTCAGCCTCACCTTCTCCACCCTCCCCTATACCCCCCCCCCATCCCCGATTTTTCTTCTTTAGTGACTGTTCTCAGACAGAGAACTTTTCTTGTGTCTATGATAAGATGACCAGGAAGACTAAACAAAACCATGGCTTGTGTGTGTCCAAGTGAATCCTACACATTTTTTAAGGTTCAGGTCGCCTAAAAGTGAAGATGAAAAGCTGAAACATATAAACAAAACTAATGCATAAAAATGCAGGATTTTTCTAATAGAGGAAATAGCATGAATTAGTAATGTTACTGTTAACACTCAAGGGACAATCGATCTCTGCTCTGTCCCTCTCTCTCCCTCCCTTCCTCCTTTTGTTCCTTCATCCCACCTTCCTTCCTCCCCCCTCTCTATAATATGCAATTAATATTCAGTGGAACATTCTGTTATCTGTTATTTTGCCATTAATCTTCAGGTTTGAACCAATTCAGGAATATTCTCAATCTCAAATAATGTAATATGCATCTTTCTAAAATGAATTAAACAGCAATTATAATATAAAACATTTACTTACAATCTATGAGACTTGCCTCATTATTATGTTCAACTTAATTTAAGTCCAAACTTAATTTCTGTAACACTAGGAATCATAGTAATTGAAGAGAGGTTTTCAATTACTACTGTGAAATATTTTTCTAATTATTGAAGACAATACTAAAATGCTTGCATTCCTCCAAATGTGTTTAAAAAAAAAACTCAGAAAAGCAATAAAAGTTTAAATTTAAGTAAATTTGCCACTGTGGTAGAAAAGATGGCAAACATTCAGAAAATGATGCTATGTCTCAGATAGTAGAAGGGTGGACCAGCATTAAGGAGATCCTGGATTCAGTTTTCAGTATTGCATAAACTAATGTGGTGACATGTGTCTGAACAATCTGAAAAGGAAACAAAAAGATGGGCAGGGAGAAATTGATAGTAGCTGGTCTTACCAATACTTATTTTTTTTTTTTTTTTTGCAGTAAGTTAACTAAAAGTATTGGGCAAAGACAGTAGGATTTTTTTGGAGTTCACTGACCAGAAAGCTTAAGCAAAGCTGATGAAATTGAGTTTCAGCGAGAGGTCCTGACTCAAAAAAGTAAGAGAGTAATTTACTAAGATGTCTGATATCAGCCTCTGAAATTCTTATGCACAAATAAGTGCACCTACACAAACACATATACATACAACATACCCCCACAGAGATAGAGAGAGAGCAGAGATATATAGAATGCAGTGAAAGACTTGAAAAACACCTAACAGGATACTTAGATTATTAGAAAGGTGTCCAGGAGAATACAAATATGATAAATAACCTTGCCTTTAAGTTTTTAGTTTATATTACAATCAACAACTCTTCTTTCTAGAGCCACTTTTAAATCCCATATGTAATATTCTATTACCCAGTGCTATTTTCCTTTTAAACGTCAAATAATTTTGCAAACGTACCCTCTTTTCTACATATATGTGTTTGCTTTTCTGTAATACGTAGGCACATTTTAGTTAATAAGGATTATTTTTACATATTTGCCATCACAGCTCATTTGATACTGTGTGTAGAGACTATTCTCTCCTATAATGTAGCAAAAGGCATAGTTCAACTCAAAGTCTTTAAATAGTATAAGGCATGGTTCTTTCCGTATTTCTTACTGCACACTTAAGTATCTGGCAATGTCTTACCTGACTAGGTAGCAAGTGGATAGAGGAAATGTTGGGTGTAGAAATCAGTGAAAGAATAGAAGCTCCTTCTTCTTGCACCATTAAAGTGTCTTTTTTCTAGGCAAGAAGTAAGAGTAACACAGAGACATATCTACTCACAAAAAATAACCGTTGGGAGCAGTGGCCAGTTGTTTAAAACATGTGACCATGCTTGCTGAAAGGGTTACTAACATTTCAGTTTAAAGTTAAGAAGTGTTGACGAATACTGTCTATTCACATTCTATTTGTGAGACAAGATTTGTATAGTACTCCATGAAAAGCAACTCTTTTTCTCATTGAAGCATGGGAACTCATTTGCCCCATAACTTACCAAGTTGCTCCAACTAACTTCTAAAAGTAAACATTACAACATTCTGTATATATTGAATCTCTCAATTACCTCTGTCTGTTCTTTTGAGTCAGCTGGGTGTGGCCAGTTTTTCTCAAATGAAAATGGTAAATACTACAGTTTGGCAGTTGTTTCTCCAGAATATAGATAGAAGAGAAATATCTCCACTTAAATCTCTCTTCCTAAATCTGAGTTCTCACAATGGCACATTTTTTTCCTCATTTCCTCATACGATTGCCCAGTTCATAAATTTAGCAAAACTTACCTGATGTGGGAGAGAGCTGAAGTTTCCAAATAACGTTCCAACACAGTGAATGTATCCATTCAGCTTCCAGTTCATATTTTTGAGGCAATGTGCAATATAAACAGTAATTTTACAGGCTCTATTATCAGGCAGAAGTACTTCTGAGTCGCAGCTTAGATATACACAAAGTAGAAGAGGCTATTGAGTCTCTGGGTGTGTAATGCACAATATTTACTTTTAATTTGATAGTATGTAGAATCATCTTGGAGTCAAATCTCTAAGCAGGGCAATGAAGAGTTGTCTAGATTAAATTATGGAGATTAGATTATTTGTAATGGGATGGGAGGACTATCTTCAATGCAGACAATGGCCTGGGGTCTGGGACTGTGTAAGAAGGAGAGGATCAGCATTCATCACTCCTTCCTTCCTGACCACAGATACAATGTGACCCAGCAACTTCCTGCTCCTGCTGGCATATCTTCCCTGTCAGGCATTTTATCTTGGCCATTAACCAAGCTACTAATACAGTGTCTTAGATTTCCTGTCCATAAAATAAAACTGTTAAAAGTGCTTCAGGGGATAGTAGTTAGGACAATTTTTAAAACTTGTATAAATTTATCCACAAGTTATTGGCTTTAGGTCTCCAAATGACAGCTATTACAATTTTTAAAAGGACAAAATTAATAAGCATGGGTGTAACTTAATAACAATTACCTTAGGACATGCTAATTATCCAGTTAGACTTACATGCTCAATTCCCTGTGTTAAATTTTATTCTTTATTAAACCCACAGTCAATTCTGAGGGCCATTTACCATGTCAGTGATAATTTTTAAAAGTGTGCATTACCTTTACAAAATCTCCTCATCAAAAATTCACATTCAATAATAATTTAACACAACTTACATTGCACTTAGAAAATCTTCATCAAGCACACCAAGAAATAAGAAGGACTGGAGAACTTTACATATGACGTCCAATGGTAAGAGTATTTAATGGATCAAAAGCTTACAACTTGATGTGTCAGTATATGGTGCAGGCACTGTGAAATTATCATCATACTGAAGCCAATTAACATTTTTATCAGCTATATTTTTCTTATCTTCATTTTGTATGTAGAAACTGAAGCATACGGTTGATCATTTGGCAATTTTAAACTGGACTGCAGCACTTTTAGTCACAAGGCTGTATATTGTAACATCATAACATATCTATCTATAGATGAGAGGGGGAGAGAGAGAGAGAGAGAGAGAGAGAGAGAGAGAGAGAGAGAGAGAGAGAAAGAGAAAGAGAGAGAGAGAGACTAGTGCAGATGGTGTTGTGGACATAAGGAATGTAAATGGAATCACCATTACAAAAAGAGCATAAATATTCTTGCCAATGAAGTAAAAAAATAAAATGCTATATATAATCAAACAATAAGACTTTCAGGTATATCTTTGAACGAAATAAAATGTGGATATGAAAGAGATAATTTCACCCCATTTTTAACATATTACTCTTGATAATAGTCAGGAGATAAAGCAAACAAATAAATTGTAGTACACCTGTCTGTGTGTTGGTGTGTCTTCAGGATCCAGAGTGAATCATATGCTATGTGAAGTAAGCCCAATATAGACAGATAAATAATTGTATAATCTCACATGTGAAATCTAAAACGATCAAACTAATAGTTTCAGGCAATAGAGTGGTGTTTTCCAATGTTAGATGAAAAATAATATGATGTTAGTCAAAAGAGAGCAAATTTCTATTATTCAATATATCATCTGTTTTCATTATATTTAGACCAAAATTAAATGTTCAAGATAGATTTGATAGCTTAAAATTAGATTTAATCATGTTAGATTCCCCACAATTGATAAAATATACTTAATGATGAGCTACTGGACATCTCCACAGGTTAGTTAGCTAGAGGCTATCCCTAGAATGCCTTTTATAGTACCATTTTTCTTGGCAGACAATTTTTAGCCTAAAAAAAATCAATTCAGTTGCCTCTATTTGGTTGTTCCTTTATATCACCCACCTCTACTTTAACCACACTCACTTTCTCATTTACAATCTGTCTCTTAAATGGCTCGAGGTGATCTATTTTTATGGATTTGATCAAAAACATAAAAAATCTCTCTTAATGTGATGTCATAAACACAATCAATCCCAGAAAATGCTACAGTATTCCTGCAAGGGCCATACACATACACACACACATACATATACACACACACATATACACACACATACATATACACACACACATACACACACATAAACACACACACATACATATACACACACATACATACATATACACACATACACACACACACACACAAAACAAAACAAAAACAAAAACAAAAACAAAGAAAAAAAACAGAAAACTTAGATATGCTGAAATGACTGTATGCTAACCTGTTTAAACATGAAAGGTTGTGGATTAATGTTGGTGGAGCAAATATCATCCACTCATTGTGTATCCATACTCATGTCATTCAAAAGCCTGGCAGTAAAAAGCATGTGAATCAGTAGACAGGAAGATGTGTAAGAATCCCTGGGCTTACTCTCGGGCATGTACCCAAAGAATGCTCACTCACACCACAAGAACACTTGCTCAACCATGTTCATAGCAGCATTATTCTTAATAACCAGAACCTGGAAACAACCTAGATGTCCTTCAGTCAAAAAATGGATTTAAAAAATGAGATACATTTACATAATGGAGTATTACTCAGCTGTTAAAAACAAGGGCATCGGGAAATCTGAAGGCAAATGGATTCAACTAGGAAGTATCATCCTGAATGAGGTAATTCAGACCCAGAAAGACAAGCAAGCTATGAACTCACTCAAAAGTGAGTATTAGCTGTAAAGGGAAGGATAACCACAGCCCCAGAGAGGCTAAGTAACAAGCAAGGCCCAAAGAGAGGCACATGGATTTGCCTCGGAAGGGAAAACAGAAAAGATCTCATGGATAGACTGGAGAGGAAGAAGGTAGGGATGATATCATGAGTGATTGGGGGAGGGCAATGGAGAGAGAGAACAATGAAAGAGATGTCTTGATGGAGGGGAGGCATTTGAGAGTCAGGTAGAATGCTGTTACAAGGGAAAAAAAAAAAAAAAACTCCCATTCATCTACAAGGAAAACCCCAGCTAAGAGTCCTGGCAGTAGTGGATAGGTAGCCTGAACTGGACATCTACTGTAATCAGATTGGTAACTACCCCAGTTGTTATCAGAGAGCCTCCAGCCAGTAACTAATGGAAACAGATGCAGAGTTCCACAACCAACCACTGGGCTGAGCTTGGGAAATCCTGTTGAAGAGAGAAAGGAAGAACTGTATAAGTCAGGGGTCAAAGTCATCACAAGGGAATTCAGAGAAACAGCTAACCTGGACGCAGAGCAGCTCACATACTCTGTATCTGTAACCAGGGAACCTGCAAAAGACAAACCTAGGCCCTCTATACATGTGTGACAGCTGTGTAGCTTGGTCTATTTGTGGGACTCCAACAGTGGGATCAGGGCCTGTCCCTAATGCTTTGGCTGGCTTTGGAAAATATATTCCTTATACGGGGTGGCCTTCCCAGCCTTAATGCAAAGGGAGGTGCTTAGGCCTGCCTCATCTTGATGTGCCATACTGTGCTGACAGCCATGGGGGAGCCCTTTCTGAACAGAAACAGAGCAGGAGTGGATGGCGGAGGGGGGGAGGGGAAGAGAGAAGAGAAGTGAAACTATAGTTGCGATGTAAAATAAATGAATAAATTTAATTAAGAAAACTTAAAAGAAAAAATTCCTGGGTTTCCTCTGTAGTGTTCACAGCCATCTGAAGTCACCCGGGATAATTTTAAACAATTGTTTTTAATTTAAATAGAATTTTTTACACAATATATTCTGATTACTATCTCCTCATTCTATTCTTCCCTGTTTATTCCCATTTCTCCTGTCTCAATGCATACATTTCCTTCTCTCCTTATAAGACAAGCAGATCCATAAGGAATAATAATAAAATAATATAAATAAAAAACAAGCAAATTGGACTATAACAAAACAAATAAGAAAAAAACAAAGAAAAGGTGCAATAAATGTATATAGACTCAGATACATACATTCACACATACACATGACTTCCATAAAAACCAAAACAGAAAACTACAAGACATACAAATGACTATTAAGGTTTTAAAAACAATGCCCTAATTCAACATTTTGAGACAAAGAACCTCCAAAAATAGCATTGGCTTTGTTCTGTGGTGGCCATCAACTTCCGGGAATGAAGCTCACACTCAAGAGTTGTTTGTTTCTTAAGAAAGACTCCCTTGAAAAAGACTAAATTTCATTGGCAAGTGTCTGTCTATTGGGAATTGCTTCTGGATTAAGAATGGGGACTTGGGATTCTTGTCCTTTTTTGCTCTATAACCTCACAAGAGTGAAGACTGGTGTAGGCCCTGTGCATGCTGCCATTGTTTCTGTGAGTTCATGTGTGCCTCAGCCTTGTTATGTCTAGAAGCAGTGATGCCTTGGTGTTCCCCATCCTGTCTGGCTCTTACACCCTTTCTGCCTCATTGATGAAGACATCTGTTTTAGGGCTGAGTGTTCCAAGGTCTCTCACTCTCTGTATATTGTCTAGCTGTGGGTCTCTGTATTTGTTCCAATTTGCTTCTGGAAGAAGCTTCTGATGATGGTTGAGCAAAGCATGGGTCCACACTTATAGACAAATGCTGTTAGAAGTCATTTTATTGCTGTATTCCTTTAGTAAAACAAGTCATATTTAGTTTTCTCCTAGGTCCCTGGGCTATCTAGTCTCAGGTTCTTGGCCACCCATGCAGCTTGGGTATGGGTTTCATCTCATAGAGTGGTCTTTAAATCAAGTCAGCTATTGCTTGATTACTCCCACAAACTTTGTACCACCACTGCACTGGGTATCTTGCAGGCAGGACGTTGTTGTAGATGGAAGGGTTTATAACTGAGCTGCTTTTTATGTTTCTCCTTTGGTAACATGCAGTGTGCCTTCCAGTATCATGAATCCTAATCTGCAGGAGTAAGCTCTCTAGGTAGGCACTAACTTCAGTTCTCCATGTTCATTGAGTGGTTTAGGTGTTGTCTTCAACAGTATGGCCTTACTGTCAGATTGTAGAGAGCACCAATAATCTTGGCAATAGCATGGGTGGTTTAGGTGTTTCCACGGAGCCCCTTTGGCCAACCACTTGATTAGGTGTAACCATTTACACTACTAGAAGCTTCATTGCTTTATGAAATATATGCTTCGTTTACTCGATTAGTTGGCAATTTCATTTGGATCACCTTCTTCGTATATGAACATATAGGAAGCTTTGCTTATGTATTAGGTTTCTATAACCTGAAATGGAATTCTTACATTATACATTCCCTGCCTTTTCACAACAACTTTGACACTCGTTTGCTCTAGATTTCTGTCATTTCCATTTCTCATTCCTCACTGTAAGTCCGTCCCTGCTCGAGATACTTAATGATCTTCCAACACCTCATATGCCTTTAATACACAATGACATAACCCACCTCCCCCACTATAAAGCACAAGGAGGCCAAGTGGAACATGATCATGTTTATAGTTGTGTCAGAATTATAACTGATACCATGAAGCTAAACTTCATAATTAGGAAGTCTTTTTTAAGTTAACTTATTAATATGTATTTTCAATTTCTGCTTCCGGGAATCTATTTTCAATTTATTGATGTGCTTTATCTATACAGCTCATCATATGCATAAATTACACACTCACCATTCATAATTCTACACTAAGCACTCTCAGAGACCACTGTCAACTAACTAATCCACTGTATGTCACTGGGTAAAATATCTAATATGAAGTATCAGCTCTAGTCAAAACCTTGGGTTGACAGTTCCTGTGGTCATTTTGTGTGGGGATATGTAATTTTGCTCAGCGATTTTGTCCTCACCTTAACAGCCCATCTATTCCCTCTAAAAGGCAGAACAACTCTGCATCAGTTTCCTGGAAACCGTACTTATACCTGGAGAATATTTCTTTCTTCCTTGCCTGCTTGGGATAACTTGTCTCTCATAAAAGTACAAGCTTCTTGGAAACAGAAATAGCTTCTTCTTAAACACTTAGTGAGAAAAATACCAGGCAATCTATAAATAGATGCTGCACTCATGGATATATTTACTGTATTGATTTAACTACGAAGTTTCAGCAGGCCCTGACCAAACTCTTAGCAAACACTCCCACAGATACACAGATACACTTTCTAAACATAATTTTATTACCTATGTGTATTACACAACAAATACTGATATATCTGTTGGTCTCTATCACTTTGAAAAACTGTAATCTTGAAGTATGATCATGTTTTCTCAATTTCTAATAACACTGAGTGACAATGGTATTCTTGAAAAAAATGGCCATCTAATGAGTGATCCTAATAATTGCACCACCCCAGATGGTCTTTTTTCATTTCTTCTTTTGAAAAGTATAATTTCATGTAGTGTTCCACAGTTCATTAAAACAGAGAAGTAAAACTGGACAAACCTACTCACTATTCATGACATATTGTAATAACCAGGGCAAAACGCCTGTGCTCACCATTGGTCCTAACGTTCCTGGTTTGTAATCAATGAAGAGCTTTTCTATCCTCCCACTTCCTGAAGCATCTCTGGCGAATTTAGCCCAGAGACATAATTACAAAAGAAAATTCAGTGGGCCACATTAATGCCTTTCTAACATAGTGTTGCAATATATTTTGTTTAAAGACCATCTCAAGGGTAACATGTACCCAGACTAATACTGTTCTTTCATTACCCAGTGAGTTCACTACACTTTGCATTTCCTATGAATTGTAAGTCTTAGTTTAGAAAATGGTTTTAGAAATAATTGTCTAAGCATAGCAATGAAATTATCAACTTCAATATAGGACTGTCATACTTAATTACCAGAATTAATTAATTTACAAACTTGTTCTCCAAAAGTTATTATCTTCAAATTGTAAAAATCTGCCCAAATCCCAGCACCACCAAGTAAAATATCTCCAGACCCTAACCACTTATACCAATGTTCACCCTCAGCCCAGATCCCTGGCACAAACATGTAAAGAATCCTCAGATCCTGAACACTGGGTCCAAAGTTCTACAAAAGGCACATGCCTTTAAATCTTAGCACTCTGAAGGCAGGTGCATCTTGGTGAACTTGAGGTTAGCTTCATCTATGTCGGTACTTGCAGGGAAGCTGGATCCACACAGTAAAACTCTGTCTCAAAAAAAAAAAAAAAAAAAAAAGTTGGCTTCTTGTCTTTGTCACGGTTCTATTGCTCTGAAGAGACACCATGACCACAGCAACTCTTAAAAAGAAAATCATTTAATTTGGTACTTGCTTACATGGCAACAAGCATGGCAGGCATGGTGATGGAGAAGTAGTTGAGGGCAACATCCTGGTCTGCAAGAGCAGGCTGTTAAAGAGAGATGGCAAAGAAAAGAGAGAGACTGGGCCTGGCATAGGAGTTTGAAAATATCAAAGCCCACCCTCAGTGACATACTTGCTCCATGAAAGACACACCTCCTAATCTTTTCAAACAGTTCCACTCCCTAGTGATTAAACATTCAAATATATGACTCTATGGGGTGCATTCTTATTCCAACCACAACACTTCTATACATATTCTTATAAATTCCATTTTTCTATAGAATTAACTATGATCTCTGTAAGTAAACCTAATTAATATAGTATCTTTTTTCATTTTCTGAAAATATCACAGAATACCATCTTACATTTTCAGGTTTGTCTAACATTATGAACATTTCCTCGGAGATTTTGATAAGTTTAGGTGAGAAAAAAACTAAAACAGTAATATGATATAAAAATCAGACAAATAAACCTTAACTTGCCTGTGATGGTGCAGTATCATCTTAAAAGCCCCAAATAGCAAGCTTTCTCTACAATAATCTTGAATTATTGCAGTACCAACACTCTGCTCAATTTGTGTCTTGTCTCCTATGACAGCAAAGTAGCTAATATCCATAGTTAATTTGCTAGGGTAAGTATCTGTAGTACATCAAGAAACTCAGGAATCCCAAACAATATTTGCTTTCTTTTCTGAATGTGAAGGTAACATATATTTAGTAAGCACCCATTATGATTTATAGTGACTTAACTCGTCATTATTTTCTAAGATCATAAGATCAAGAGAAGAGTTTTTCTCAAGCAATCTTTGTAGCCATAGTAATATCCACTACCTTTTACTGTTGACTACTCTTTGGAAATGATGTGTATTTTTAAGAAACAATATAAAACTTTAGGTGCATGCAAATACAGGACTAAAAGAGGCAGAATAATCAGAATCCAATTTCTCCCTTCTCATCTCTGTAACAAGCTGAGGACCTGAGCACAGGTGAAGCAATGTTTGTTTTAACTTGCCACAGACTACAGCATCCAAAACCTCTCTCCCCGTCATGCCAAGGACCACTCAAGAATGTGACTGTGGGACGTCGGCTGTCTCCCATAGGCTCATCTCTTTGAGTGCTCAGTCCTCAGTTATAGCACTGTATGTAGAGTTTTAGGAGGTGCAGCCTTTTAGGAGGAAGTGTGTCCTGGGAATGGCCCTGGGACCATTTGGCTTTGGCCCTACTTTCAGATATCTTTGCCTCACAATTACCGTTAAAAACATAGCTATCCAACTGCTTCTGCTACTATGACTTCTGCCAGCTTCTATGCCTCCCTGCCATACTGGACTCTTGAAGCCATAGGAACCATAAGCACCAATAACGTTCTTCTATAAGCTGCTTGGGTCATGGTGTTTTACTGCAGCCACAGAAAAATAGCTAATGCATTGGGGTTCACCATCTCCCCGCTGCTAGTTCATGAAATTTGAGTCCCATAATCTAGAAGACTGAGGCTTTCATTATGAACCTGCCAGTTACCATCGGTATGCCTAATTTGTTGAGGATTGTATAAAAGGAAAAAAAGTCTTCTACAAGGATATTTAAGACCACAGAAAAAGTAGGAAAGTAGCGTGTTTTGGACAGATTGTCATTATCCATCATTGTACAGAGAGAGGCATGAAAACAAACAAGTACCAATGAGGATGAGAAATCTAGAGAAAAGCTGCTATTTAAGCTCAGATTGTTAACAGCAAACCACTCAGCAGTTTACTGAACTCAGGGAGAGTGAGGGGGTGATAAGGTATTGGACAAATGACTAAGATTAAAACAAATGTTTTTTGAAAAGAGTCTCATAGATTTTTATTTCTTGTCACATTAAGGTAAGTATTTATTAATGAAAGGGCTAGACTGTAACTCAATGGTCTGTGCTTGTCCAGTTTGTGTGAGGTCCTAGTCTTGATCCCCAGCACTGAAAAATAAGAGAGAGGGAGGGAAGGAAGAAGGGAGAGAAAGACTGTCATTATTGTAAAAACTCACAAACAGTAGATTAGGCAGTTTATCAAATTACATGAAAAACATTTCCCCTGAAATTTTACTAAGAATCATTGTATCAATTTAAAGTGTTAGGAACAAGATGCACAGATGGCAAAAAAAAAAATATGAACAATTAATTTGACATCCTCAGACATTAAGGAAATTCATATCAAAACCACAGTAGTATATAATTCTTACACACTAAAAATTGTTAAGGAAACTAAATAGCAAAAGCACAGGATATGTACTACCTACCGTACAGGACTACAAATGTTTCAGCCACCGTAAAAAACTAATTTTTCAATGAAAAAATTAAGCCTGCAGTTTCCACGTCTCAGTAATTTTACTCCTACATACCCAATAGGAATGGAGGAAGTAGTCAAAATGAGTGCTTACTGCAGCACTATTCATAATAATCCAGAAGAGGAAACAGCTGAGATGTCCTTCTACTGTAAATAGATAAACAAGATATAGTATAGCCAGGCAATAGAATCTATTTACTCATACAGAAAAAAAAAACAATGCTAGAACATTCTACAAAATAAATGAAGCTTTTAAAATCATACTAAGTGAAATAAACCAGACATGTGAAAAGTCATATTGTATGATGTCATCTATATGAAACACCCAAAAGAGGTAGATCAACAGAAATAAAAACAAATGAAATGCTAGAAGATAAGTGGAGGAAGGAGAAGCCATGAGATAAACTGACTGTATGGAAATGGTCTGTAACGAGGGCCCAAAAGTTCTAAATTTACCAATTTATGTGCTTTTCTATGTATACTAATAAATGAATTTGGAACGGTATAGGAAAAAGTACTCATGGTGGTTTGAATGAGAATTTCTCCCCCAATAAACACACACACACACACACACACACACACACACACACACACACACACACACACACACACACCACATCAGAAAAAAAAAGCTCATTATGTTAAATTATAAGTCCCTAGTAACTCTTGGAAAGCAGAAATTGAAGAAAAACTGAGTGACTGCCACTTTCCTTGCAGATCTTAGCCATGTCTAGCCTTGTGACTTTAGATGCTCTACTCACAATACTTTCATATTGTTAAAACTTTCAAGATGTGGATTTTAAGGGTCATTCAGCCTCTACTGAAGCAGAAGTATTAGAAAAAGTAAAATTAAGTTCTTTAGCATAAGGTTTAGATAAACATGGGTAAGAAGAATTACAAGGAGGTATCTTATGAAGTAAGTGATATGTTTGTCCCTTTCTGTCTCAAAATCAATTTGCAGAAAGGAAGTTTTATTTTGGCTGAGTATTTTCTAGGTTTCAGTTTGTGAATATTTACTTCCATCGTTTCTTGGATTGTAGTGAGGTAGATTACATCATCATGGTAGGGACCATGTGCTAGAACTGAGCTTTTATAGTCATCATAACAACTGTAACACAGACTTCTTAAATCAGAAGTTAAAAAAGAGACCAAACAGAGTTAAGAGAAAACATACAAAAGTGAGAAAGCAATTAACTGTGGAAGAATGACGTCCAAAATGAAGAAGGGATGTCATAAGTTTCTAGCCCAAACTTTCCTGCCAAGCCCCAAGGTGCAGACCCACTCAACCCTGCTTCAACCTAGCCCCAAATAATCACACAAAGGCTTATATTAATTTCATGATGATTAACATATGCATAGACATATTTCTAGCTAGCTCTTTCATCTTATTCTATTTCCATTAATCTGTTTAGCCCTGTGGCTTGGTACCTATTATCAGAGCAGCATGGCTGTCTTCTTTCCTCTGCATCTGCTGGTATTTCTGCCTGACTCTTCCTCTACCCAGAGTTGTCTTTCTGGTAGCCCCACCCACACTTCCTTTCTGCCTTCTGGCTAGTCAGCTTTTTATTAGACCAGTAGGAGGGACAAATATTCACAACGTTCAGGAACATAATTCCACTACAGAGGGATGTGAAGGTAGATGGGGTACAGAATCAACAAGCTACCTCAAGCAAGCAAAGGATAAGCTAACAGAATAAGTAAACAGCTAATAAGGCAGCAGAAGTATCTAGTTTGTAAACTTAGGATGGGAAAAATGGGTGGGAAAAGGAGTGTGCTGTGTTTGTGTGGAGGCAATATTTGATCATCTAATTAGATGTCCTCTTAGGGAATGAATATTACTATCGCTGCTACCTTTAATGTAATTCGTTGCAAAGCAAAAAAATATGCATATGAATGTTTTAAAATTGGAGGAAAGCATAGGTTTCTTGAGAATGATGGCTAAGAGTAGGAGTTAGGGTTGGGCCAGGTTAAAAAAACCTTCCGCTGACTAAATATCCCAGGTCCTTATTTTGCAAATTTGAAGCATTAACTTTAAGAATGAACTTTAAGAACAGAATCTATTATACATTCATTGACAATACATTATGAGAAAGTAGGAAAGAAAAGTTTCTAAACAGCAGGAGCAGTCCCCAGAGATAGACTCTGCTGTTAGTCCACAGGCATTGGATAGATGAATGACAGAAATGGCGTAGAAGTTTGGGGGTGGGGTTATCAGTTCAGTGAGCCTATCCAAAGTGTATTTGACTTTCAAACCCAGTGCTTGGATTAAGGGTTCTGGCAACAAGTTCTACTGGACAGGTTATCTCTGTCATCCCTGGCCTAGGACAAGAATCAGACAACATTGCGGTTAAAGTACTTGTGTTTGTCAGCCTGATGAGTTGCTATCTCCCATTATCATCAGAATTTTATGATATGCATCATTGCTTATATACAAAAGGTGACTTTATTGCTAAGCCCATTAATCATAATTATAATATAATAAAGTTCATACTCAAAGAGAATCAAGTCTAGGTGAACTGGTGAATCTTGGGACTGATTTTAAATAAAAGCAAGTGTGAGTTCACTTGGTATCATGACTAAATAAAGAAGATCCAGAGACAATGTCCAAAGTTTAAGAAAGAATAAATAGCAGAGAGAATTTCAATTTATATATTAAGCAAAGATTAGGTTTTCTTGGTCCTACAAGTGTCAATCAATATTTGGATATAGTGGCAAACCTCATATACATTTTTTAGTAATTATTGCTATCATATCCAGACTCACACAGGCCCACAATAAAATAAAAAATTACATTAAATTCCCAATAATGTCTAAGTACAAAAAACAATGGTTTCATTTTCAATGACCCATACAAACAAGAAGAATGATTTTTATTGTGTGATTTGTTACTTGATGTTTATTTAAGTCAGAGAGTTATGGCACACGTTTCTTTGTAATATAATAGTATCTGATTAAAGAAAATTACTCAGCTGATTTTCCCAGTGAAAGGACAATGGAAGCTGATTATCCTTTGCTTAGATTAGTAAATTAAAACAGCTAAACACTATAGAGACTGAGGTAATGTCTTGAGTGAATTAATGGCTAAGAAAATCAATAGGCTATAACTTTCCTGATGGTAGCAAGATTTAATTTAAATCTACAGAATAGCCAAGTTGCTTCACATAGGATTGCTCTCAAGCTAGAATGCTCCTGAAATATTCATTTCACATTTTCCTGTCTCATTATTTAATCCTTGTAAACCAATATAATGGTCCTTCATCTAATTGCAGAAGATTTTGCATACACTGTATTGTCACAGAAATGAGCTCCCTGGAATGTTGCCTACAAAGTTTGTGGTAACAAACAAAACAATCAAAATGTCTTTACAGTAAGTTCAGAAGTGTATATATATTAACTTTATGGTGGAAATGAAAATAAATACCATTGTTAAAAGGATAAAATGGCTATATCAGATAAAAGAACTACAATAACATTTACATGAATTAGGACTACCATAGTAAGCCACACAAAGAAGTTTTGACCTAAATATAGTAAGTCCATAAAAATAAACCATTGAGAATATTTTATATACTAATTAGGTTGGTAGAAAAATAGCAGATTGTAAGGCGTTTCCATTTTGTACAACCTAGCAATTCTTATTTTTGTTGCTTCAGAACAAATGATTTTCTTCCTTCTTATCTAAGATCACAAGCCCACATGTGTCTTCAAATATCTTACTGGAAAGCAACATTGCTTTGCTCAGCCCCTGAGCATTCCTTTTTACCTCAGGAGCAATGGCTGAATCATGACCTCCTGCTTTACTGTGGAAGCTAGCACTCTTCTCCTGGACCAGCTGCATCCTCAACTCCGACTAACTCATCATCCTGCTCACTTGGCAGCCTTTACGATGTACAGAGTAAATCATAGCAGAAAGACCCGAGTCTCTGGACTGATAAAATGAGTATCTGCAGTCAATTCCCTTCTGAAGAAACAGGAGTCTACCAAAATAGAAAGAATAATACAGAATGAAGAAAAAACTATTGTTTGCTCAAAGAGTTAATCTCCTCTTTTACATACTTATCAATGACATCTTAAATATTTTAGGATATGATGCTTACCTTTTCAGCCTATGATGTTATTCATTCCTAATTAAAATAGAGACCCTGTATTTTTTGTATTATACATTAATATATGAATATGCTACAACCCTTAGGGTAGTAAATACAATAGGTAAACAGGCTACGGGAAAAAAAAAAAAAACGCATTTGATATAGGTGTTCAATTCTATCTGATAACATTTTTTAACTTTGGGATTGGTGGAAGCTAGAAGCCTGTTAAATTGATGCATCCTAAAAAGTCACAAACATAATAGGTCAGACAAGGAAGTAAACAAGGAACAACTATGTTACAAGAGACACAAAAGTAGTGTGGTGTGTGTGTGTGTGTGTGTGTGTGTGTGTGTGTGTGTGTGTGTGTGTGTGTAAATTTATTAAGAGTACTATGAAGAGACAGAGTCACAGATACAGGACAAGGTAGATACAGTTGGAGAATCTTCCAGTTTGTTGAGAAAACACGGGGACTGACCACATACTGCTCCAAGCCACCTGACTCAGTCTTTATCAGCCAAGAGAGAGAAGGTGTGTGTGCATTCCCTCCTCAGCTGTAAGTGGTCACATACCCAGTATTCCAGATACCTCAATGTCATTGGCAGCACAAGTTCCCACAACATAGCTATTAATTTAAAATTGTGCCAAAGATAGCTCAAGATCAATTATAATTGGGCTTCAGATGTGCAACACTCTACCCTCTTCAAACTCATTGAAATCCAGTCAGCTTTTGTAAAAGGTTAATGTGAAGTACGACTTTTCAAGATCCTTTATGCCACATATATAATCTTTCTTTAAAAAAAAAAAATCACTTCCGAACTTCCATTTCAAATATTTAAGTCTCTCTCTCTCTCTCTCTCTCTCTCTCTCTCTCTCTCTCTCTCTCTCTCTCTCTCTCTCTCTCTCTCTCTCTCTCTCTCTCTCTCTCTCTCTCCACACAAACCCATATGTAGATGTGTAGGTATGTATTATTATACGTATCTTAATTATATGTTATAGGTATCATATTTCATATTTATAATCTTAATTCTGCATCTGTGTCTAGGTTTGAGTAGGGGTACATGTGAGCAAATGCCCTGAAGCTAAAGACACCAGATCCCCTGAAGCTGGAGTTAGCTAGGTATTGACAGCTGTCTGATGTGGTTGCTAGGAACTGAACTAGGTCCTCTGCGAGAGCAGAACACTAATAATCACTGAGAAACCGCTCCAGTTGGGCTGAAGGGACAAGTCTTAAAGATTGTACTGATAATATGCTTTAAAATGACAAGAAAGTCTACTTAAGACAGCTGTAATAGGATTTAGGATTATTGCAATATAATTTGAACTCAACTCTGCTGAAATAAAAGGCAAGATTTTTTTTAAGCACTGGCAGAGTCTGGCAGCAAAGAACTTAAAGACTTGCAGGGGAAAAGCTTGTCAGTGTGATAAAGCTGTGTGTGCTAATTGCCTCCTAGCTTCTCACAGAGACAAAAGACAGGTGCTTTCCATCATTCTTGATGATTCCATTTAAAAGGGAAGGCCCAGGGTTCTAAAGAAGAATATTCTAGTGCTGTAAATTCTGGCAAGAGGCTAGAAGAAGACTCACATCTCAAAGAGGCAGGAAATGAATTTACAGTTGGAAGTCTTCTTAGGTAAATGTTCTGCAGACAGGAAGGCCAGATACTTACATTCCAGAAGCTTTTCTAAAACTTAGACGCTGAGGACAATGTTGAATTTGTCTTGGTCAATTCATTTTACAAGACTTTTGATTTATAACTGTTATGTGAACACACATACACAGAGGGGGGCAGTTGCGGGGGGTGGGGGGAAGATTATCCATCTCAAAAAGAAGAATAGCTTATTCTGGAGCCAGATATGAATTACCAAGGCCTAGTGCCACAGATTTTGGTTGGCACAAACACTATGTTCCAGTGAGGTAGCAGGATCGTTGAGTTCTCACAATAATAAACAACACGGGGAAGCTGGTAGGCTTTCTTGCTTTCAGGGGGCCTCATTGGGGGTGAGGAAGATCTAGAGCCCTAGCAATCTATACCTACCATGCTCCCTACTTACAGTGCCGCCCATTTCTTTATCTTGTGAAGCAATCTCAGACAACAAAGGGCCCAGCTTTAGAATCTGCTATGATAAAAGAAACAAGCAAAACACCAGCATGGTGGGAACATATCTCACACTGGCGTCCCTGCTAAATGACTTGTCTAGGGGTTAATCAGGCTTTTCTTCATAGAGACACCAGCCTGGGGTGAGCTAGTCAGTTCAGTTGTTCCAACTGTTCATCTGTCTCTCCCATCCTAGGTATCTGAACTGGAGTTTCAGGTGCACTTGGAAGGGTGATTGAAGTGTCTAATCACACACAGTTTCTAGGCAGCCCGTTAATTATTTTGTAAAAAAAGAAAGATAACAAGAAATTTAGAAATAATCTCTGTCCCTAAACACTACTGGTATTTCTGGCCTCCAGCCAGGACAGAATTGCAAACAAAACCAAGGATATTTTGGCTTCTGGCCAAGACAAGGCTGGTTGCCCAGGTCAAGAAGCAGGACTGTTTTTGAAAACCATGCCCCAAACTATCTAATTAGTTTTTTTATCTTGTTCTTATTAGGAACAGAGCAAAGAAAACTGTAAATTCAGAAACTCTGTATGTACTGGTGGAAGTATCAGGTAGGTATATTACAGCCAGACAGGGGAATCTCTGCTATAAGTTTCAGATGTTACCAGATGTGTTTCTGTTGATAGAAGGTAGCTGTCTATACATTCTAAAAGGGTTTACCTAGAAGCCAAAAGAATGTTAGGTCACATGTACAAGTGGATAATAATTAACTGCCTACAGGCTAAGAGAACTCAAGATGGTACATCTCTAGACTTGAAGCATTGCATTCTGACCAGTATCACTGACATCCTAATCAGCCAATATGCTTTACAGAATGTTTAATGTAAGTGTGGCTTTTACTGAGGACGTTAGTTAGCAGATAATGAAGAGCTGCAATGGAAAACAACACACAAATCTGTTGCAGGACAGAAGGGGGAAAAGTATACACTCTGCAGTTAAGAATTAATAAGAATTTCAGCAAATTGGCCCTGTTCAGCACACAGCTTGTACATCATAATGAAGTGTGTTGCTGATCAGGCCACTTAAGAGGACCTAATTCTAACTGGCTTGGAGAACAAAAGAAGGTCTAGGTTTGTGTTTTAACCCATTTATTATATAGTTAATTTACTTGGTTGGTGAGTGTGTGTGTGTTCACATTCACCAGGGTGTGAACATGGCGATCAGGACACTTTGGGGAGTCGGTGTGTTCTCCTGTGGGAGTCCTACAGCCCAAACTCAAGTCCCTGTGCTTGTTAGCAGGTGCTCTTAACCACTGAGAAATCTCATTGGTCACAATTTGAATTTTATTCTGAAAAGATGACAAGGCTGTTTTCCCTTTTCTTACCTGAATAATTATCAGTTAACAATAAGATTATCCAAGAACTGCTTGTTTCATTTCTTTAGGATTTGTTTAAGCTTATTTTGTTTCAAGATGTTTCCATTTTGATTACTGATGCATTTTTGTTTAATGATATTTTTATTGTTTTAAAAAGCACATTCACCTGTTTTTTATAAAAGTTTTTTACTACCAGAGAAACATTTAAATTTTTAAATACAAATCAGGAATAGTTACAAATTTTTATATAGGGAAAATGATTGATTCATGGGAATTATGAGAATGACCATAGCACCAAATGATCAGAGAGTTTAAGAATACCTACTCCTCCACATACTCCAGCCGACAATAATTTGACAGAGAGCCTTCTAATTTAGGAGACAGTGCAGATCCTTAACAAGGTTTATAATGATAGCAATTGACTCCAGTAGAAACTTAGAACCTGAAGGAAACAAATATTGAAATAAAATCTACTGCAAGATATTTCAAATGTTAAACATGTTTATGCTCCCAAAGGTTCATATATAATAGAAAAAATATTAAAGAGAAACCTTAGTGAGCCAGAAACAAATCATAACCACAGGAGTGTTGGGGCATCTGGTGGTCTGTGATAACAAAGAGCCTTTATTATTAAATGCTAATGGAGAGTCTGAATAGATGAATCCCTTCTAGACTGTACCTATAAAAAGTGTCATTCTCAAAAACACAAATAAAGTTAAGTAGAAAATGAATCAAGCAAGGGAAGCAGAAAGAGAATTTGTGACCTCTTTACTAGATATGAGTAGGGCGTTAGGGAAAATCTGCACTAGAGTAGAAGGCAACACAGGGCTGTGTGCAGGAATGTCATTTAACTCCTCATTGCCTACTGATTTAAAAACCTGAAAATAATTAACTAGTTTAAACTTGAGTTATCACAGTCACCCAACATCCTCATCCCAGTCCTTAGAGAACTAGCAAATGAATTAGCACTGAATTTAAAAGAAGGAACCTGAAACTGGAAAGAAGTTAAGACAGTTTTCTGTATATCAATGAGAGCCAGAGTTCAGATAACATTAGTCATGTAAGAAGGAATCCTACAAATGCCTGGGTCTCCAGGTCTAAAGCATCTGATGCCCTCTTCTGGATGATTAGTACGCACTGTGTACAAACGCATACACCTCCCCCCCACCACACACACACAAACACATACACACCTTTATAACACACACACAAATAAACAAATTAATTAATTTCTAAGGAAAAATTGAAAGAGCAGACAGAGTAAAACAGCCAATAACACAGACTTCGGACTTTAATTATCAAATACTTGCTGTATTTGATAACTATAATTGTCAAATACTTGCTAAAAAGTTCAGTTTAAATTCAGCATGATTAATATTCTTAAAGTTATAAATGAGAAAACCAACAGAATAAACAACCAAGAGTTCAGCAAAATAAGTCAATCATGTTTTTAAATTTTGCTTAATGATTTCTATTTATATAACAAAAAGCTTTACAAATACAAAAATTGCAGATAATAGAAGACTCACAATAAAGCAGTAATCAGTGATAGCAGACTTTGCTAGAAAATATCTTAGAGGAAATCATCAGAAAGCAGAAAAAAGGGGAGGAATCCAAAGGACTGAGTGAGAGGGAATTAAGGACAGCAGATCTGAGAGGTTTAAATACATCTAAGTGGAGTTTCAGGACAGAGAGTAAGAGACAGAAGGAGCTCCAGCAGACAGTGGCAACAATGTCCCCAGATAAGCAGACAGTGGCAACAATGTCCCTAGATAAACAGACAGTGGCAACAATATTTCTAGATTAAAGCAATACTGTAAATGTCCAGATAGCACAATACAATAAAATAAAATCATAGTATCTTCAGCTTTTTCAGTCAGCATGTAGTTGCCTATGGGGTGAATCAATTTAAATTTCCACCTCCTTACAGATACGCTTTTATGTTTCTGTGCATACACAGGTGCACACACCCGCATGGGCACACACGCACATACACAGAAACAGAACACAACTTAGACACACAATGCCAGAAGTAGAGCCTCTGTAAAAAGTTTCATAAAGAGAGGCGGAGAAGTAAACTACCAAGAGAGAAGTAATAATCAGTGTGCACAGTGCCATCTTGGATGATGAGCAGGATGGAGTGAAGCTTGTTAGTGAACTTCCCATGAAAACAAAGATTTCCTGTCAGGCAAAGAGACTTTCTTAAAATACCAAGATCTGTCTTGGCCACGGTAATTATGCCTGTTTTCCTAACAGTAGTTGCTTATCCTGTAATTTCAGTAGAGTTGGCAATATTTCTTAAGTCTAGAGGCATTATTAGTACACTACTCAAGCAACATTTATCTACCTAGACATTTTGGTCTTAGATCATTTTGCCTTTAGAAATTACTTTTTCATTTTTCTGGGAAGTTAACAGTAAACCCAAAATGATGATTTGTTGACTAAACTAAAATAAATGATAGGATCATGTCGTACCCAGCCATGACTAGTTGGGTAGGTTCACAATGCCCAGCATGAATCCTTGCCTTAAGTCCAGCTAGGCAGTTATCAGTTACCCCAAGATATAAAAACCACTGTTTCACCTCTTCCATATGTACTCACTGATATGGCTCCTAGTTTCACGGTGAGGATAATGGATAGCTTTCTTACTTCGACAGATCGACAATGGATAATATGAGTGTCAGAACTCAGAGAGGAGGCTGTCAGTTTCAGATTGATTCTTCCAGTTGCTACATCCTAAATGTGTGCTGACTCTCCAGCAACAGGGTCTTAGAATTTCAAGTTCTAGAAAGCAACCGGGATAAAAAGCAACAGTTTATACTGTTTTGGAAGTCTCTTGGACTCCCCTAAGCAACAGCCTGAAGGGAGGGTTCCCATCCCTGGCACTTTTTTTTTTCACTTGATCTTAACTTCATTAAATTATATATATACAATTATATATATATATATATATATATATATATAGTGTGTGTGTGTGTGTAATTTAATATATATACCCACAAATATATGTTATCTATTGTATGTATCTATAAAAACATGTAATGTGTTTCCCTGTAGTTACTTCAATAACCCTAGTGTTCTTTATCTTCTATTCCTTCTTTGTGTTGCCCTGTTTCAAATAAAAGCCCCCCATTTCCCTCATTTTGTCTAATAGTTTAAAATCTCTGTTATCCTTAAAATCATGCACCTTAGAAGAATATGCACGTGCATCGTGAAAATACCTAAGTATCTAAAAAGAACTATTAACTATAATACTCAGTTACTGTCAAAGAAAGAAGAAATTGTCATCTTGATTTCAGTTCAGTTTCATCCATATCAGGATTACAACAATACACATAAAAGTTTTAGATCACTGAAACAATATATCAAATCACATCAGGGCAGCAGAGGACATGGTCCTCATAAGCAAGATGGCCTGAGTTCAATCCCTAGTATCCCCATGTAAAAAGTCCAGTGTAGTGCTATGCACCTGCATTCCCAGTGTTGCTGAGGAGGTAAAGACAGGAGGGTCCCCAGGGCTTACAACCAGTCTAGCTTAACTCATGAGTTCCAGATTCAGTAAGACACCCTGACTCAGAAAAAGGTTCATGGAGAATGACTGGCAAAAACACCTGACATCAACTTCTGACTTCTACATGCACATGCAAAATTACCTATGCATACATACCCCCCCACACACACACAAGATACACTTTATAATTCTAAGTAATAACTATAGTTAAGCTCAAGATAAAACCGTTTTTTACCTTTAAATTTTTCTATGAGAACATGAAAATCATTATAAATGTCCTAAAGGTTGAATTTCAAAAGTCTCTAAAGCTACAAGTCTGGTGATCTAAATCATTACCACACTTCCATTTAAATTATGTAACTAGAATCATATACATAGCTAATGATAATTTCTTTTCTACTCATTTATTCATCCACAAAAACTTTGTAGTACAACACTACAAAATCAGAGGTGTATTAGTCACACCATAAAAAGCAAAAAGTGTTATGCACATTTCTTATCTCTCCTTTTTTAAATCTTTCCTGAGAAAACATCACAATCTTAAAGTTTATTTGGCGTGGAAAAAAAAAATGGTTGTTGTTCTATGGAGAGTCAGGGTACTTACTCATAACTATGTACTCAATCCAAAATGCATTATTATATATACCACTGTACACAGCTACTTCATCATTTCAGGGCTCTAAGACCCCAGAGAAGGAATCCTCATTCTCATGAAATAGCATCTCCCAGAAATAAACCTGCCACCATAACTGCTGCTGTAGTCATTTGTTATGTGAAATATCACACAGGAGTCTATACTTTCTTGAAAAAATAACATTAAAAATGTCACTAGGATTGATTCCAAAATATCATAGACTTATATTAAATGTTATTCATTTAAACATGAAAATTATAGGAAGATAAAAGAGAGAGACCACAAAATAAGATTGCCCTCTTTTTAAACCTTTCTCTCCTGTTCTTTCATACTACAAAGTATCAGATGTGGCAAAATTTCTACCTTGGTCTACCCTTTCTATTCACATAATTCATTATCTATTTCCAGTATATCTTGCCCTTCCAGCCCAAACTACACTTTTATCATCTTTGCTCACCTGAGATTTTAGATCTCTTTTAGAAACATCTCTTTTTTTCCAATTTAAAATCGTTATGCTTAGTAGAACAATGAGATTGTATAGCATTCTTTGCTCTGTTAGTACTGTGTATGTAATTTTCACAGCAAATGGTATGTGTGTCTTATACACTCGTCCAAAGAGTATTTTAAACTTCGTCCCCTTGCAGATTATGATCACAAATACCAAGTGCAACCTTACTCCTGCGATTGTTTGTTACCCCATCCAACTTACCTACATCGTATGTCAATTGTTAATTACTAGAGATGGTTCTACAGATATAGCTGGTAGTTAACAGACTTTATTTTCAGACTTATTTTTTTAAAAGTCTCCTCTCCTTTGCATACCTAATACACACACACGGGGAGGGGGGCTTTGCTATGCTTCTCTTCCGAGGTATAGTTCCTGCAACATTATCAACAAGTCCAACTTTTCTCAGAAATTCAGATGAGAAGAGAATGAAAGTTCCCACTATTATTTTCTTAAAATGGTTCATGTAGATTTTTAGGATGATCCTGATCACATGTAATCTCTGCATCAAGTTTTCTGTACAGAGCAAATCCTGAGTGACATAAAAAGTCACTGTCCTCTTAAGATTTGAATTTTTGCTGCTTATATAAAAAGATATATCCATATCCATATGGCTCTTATAATAAATACATTGGAATAATTATAATAAATCATCTTGCTAGTGGAGTCCACATGTTAGACATCAGTGTTGTTAGTGGTGTGGGGCTCCAGTAGCTCTAGTATATTTATTTATTTACCCTTTGAGATTCTCCAGTTCAGATTCCCAAGTCCTACTTCTAATTCATCCTTCTTAGAATACATGAGACATATAGTCAATTTCCTTTCATTCTTATACTATATCAGAAGTGTCTCTAAGGACCTTTCTTTACTTTTATTGAAAACAGAATGTTTACTTGCATAAGATATACTTTTTACAGTTTCCCTCCATCTACACCTCTCAGTTCCTCCCTACCTTCTCTTCCATTCACAGCCACCTCCTCTGTCTTTCATTAGAAAGCAAACAGGCTTCTAAGGAATAATAATAAAGTAGATAGATAAAAACCAGAACTAACAAAACAGAATAGGACTAAATAAACAAACCAAAGGAAAAGTGCCCAAGAAGAGGTGGCAGGAAACAGATATGGACCAGAGACCCACTTATCCACACACTCAAAAATCCCATAATAAACACTAAACTGGAAGCCATAATAAATACTCAAAGGACCGGTAGAGGGGAAAGAGAACAGAAAAAGTTATATATGTCTATTTTCTGTGTGGAATGGGTAGCTAAGTGTATAAATGGAAGCCTGGTACCTGGGGGCAGGCATTGATATCTGGGTGCTTTGGCCATCTGTGTTAATCAGTTAGCTTCTTGTCAAAGTTAGACTCTTGCTGTGTTAGAGAGACTAGAATATAGGGGTGTTATCTTTTTTTGATTATTACATTTCAAAGGGAGAGCTCTCAAGTGCTTGGAGGCATTCTTAAGGCTTGAAAACAGCAAGAATATAGGAGACACTTGTATCTCAAGGAACAGAGAAATAATTTAAAACTAAAAGTTTTCAAAGTTAATAAATATTCCAAAGCACACTGGGGGCCTACATTCAAGAATGATCTTTTATGGAGTTTGGTCAAGCGGAAGAAAACATTGCAGTCATTTGGGATGCTTTAAAGCCAAAAGAGATTCATGAATGACAATAAATTGAACACGAGACTATGAGACAAGTTAGTCCAGCCATACACTCTTGCTTCTAGCCCAACCCTATAGGTTGTCATAGAAATTGATGTAGCTGGAACTATAATTTTGCTAAGTGATAAAATAAAACAACTGAGGTGTGGTGGAGAAGATGCAAACGAGAGATGAAAGTCTATAACATCTAAGGAAGTACAATTGAGGGAAGAGAATATGGAGCTACAATACACATTAGGAAAAGCCATAGCATCCTTGATTGGAAAGAGTTGGTGGTATGGGTGAGGAGCTGCGAGTCGAGGTGACTAGAGGTGAGGTCAGACTGTGATGGACAGCACTGATAAGGCTGATGGTTGAAGGGGAGACCTGTCTATAGGTGGTACAGTGCAAGAGGGACAGTGGCAAGATTTCATATATAACTGAGAACCTAAGGTTTGAAGAGTTCAGGCAGTGCGATTTCCTTACCAAGAATAGTGCATATTAGTGAGTAAAGAGAATTATACTATAACAAAAAATGTTTAATTTGGGAGTTAGACCAAAGGTAAGGCCTATGAAAAACCGTGTTTGAAATACTTCTAACTTTTACCTGGTTCACCACACACTGGTGTTCCTATAAAGTGAAGACCATTCTCTTAAGTCGTTTTATTCAAAAGGTTTTGAAAATGGATCAGATCAACAATTAAATCCTACTGAAGGCTGTCAGAAGCTGAGGTTTTCTTTCTTACAAACAAATGCAAAGCAATTTTCTAACAAGTACATAATTAATGAGAAAAGAAAATAATTAACAGTGTCTCACACACCAGTGTGGCTGGATGATCTTCTATGGTCATCACCATAGAGAATGACCCTTTGCTGTCTTGAAAAGAATATTCAGCAGAAAACTCTATTTCATGAATATGAGAACTTTCCCCCAGATTCTACAGGGGAAAATACACACTCATATTCCAGATTGCAACTTCAGCATAGTGCTGTGTTTCATAAAAGCCTCACTTAAATTTTCCTGTTTGCATCAAACAGCAAATTTCTTTTTGAGGGTCAATAACCCAATGTTTTAAAAAAATATTTAAGAAACACATTCTATTTTAGTTTCCAGGACCGTTTAATAATAATAAGCTGACTCTCTGTGAATCCAAGTCACAGAAACATGTTCTTCCTAGACTGAACTCAGCCTTTGTGATGAAACCTTCAGCAACTGGCTAAAGGCTGCACGTGAGAGAACTCTGTTGTCTGTTTCTAGGATTATTCTCTTTAATTATTTTTTTATGGTAAATGACTTTGTCATTTTATTACATCTGAGGCACATAACTAAAAGTTATAATAACAAAAGGCTGGAGGGATTTTTTAAAAAGCTTTATTTTAAGTTTGATTATATTAAATGACATTCTTTAAAAAGGAATATATGAATAGTCATCCATTTCTCTTCCCTATTATGTCAAAATGTCTCTACCAAAATTAATTAGCTGATTACATGATCATTGAGTAACAAATTTTGTAATTATATAATTAGCAATTATATAATTACTATTTTCTAAATAATCAGTGCACTAAACTTTTGAACTCATCATGTAAAAATGACAAACATATATGTAAACAATTTTCAGACCAGAAGGCACCTTGACCTTGCTGGTACACATCCTAAAAAGAAGCATTCATTTTGGGAAAGTTCTGTAAGGCTAGAAATGGAATTAAAACAAATATCACAATTTTAAGACTTAATTTTGTAATTTAAAATTTTGTGTACATGTGATTCTGTGTGGGTATGTACATGTGAGTGCAGATGCCTGCTTGTGCCAGAGATAACAGATTCCTAGAATCTGGAATTGAGGTGAATGTGAGCCACAGAGGGTGGATGCTGGAAAGAGAATTTGAGTGTTTTTTTGTGCTCATAACTGCCGAGGCATTTCTCCAGCAACAAATTTCAGACCTTCAAATATGAAATACTCTTTATTGTACATTTCCACAGTAAGTTGGCAGTCCTCTCTTAAGCCACCTCAAAATTACAGTTTTTTACAAGAATGTTTTACCTTAAAATAGATGATATCCTACCAAATATCTTTGATCTTTTTCTGTCAGTATATATTTTCTTAGCCACAACTTCCAAATTATCAAGGGTCAGAAATGAATATAAAAAGGGAAATTTTACTAAAAATGAGCACAGAGAGAGGGGGGAGAGAGGGAGGGAGTTAATGACTTTTAAAATGTTACAGCTTGCTTAACTTTCTTATGCAAAATAAAACATTAAGTTATCATGTAATGTCTCTAGAGTCTTCAGCGAAGCCTACTTCCCATTGACCATTTTTAAATCAAGAATATAAGGCACAAGTACAGTTAAGTCACAACAATTGTTTCTAAATCTTGCCTTAAGTCACAATTATATACAGTGGAGAAGCACTGGTAAGTCAGAAGAAAGAAAGGGTCATACAATTTTAAAGTTTTAAGCTTCATGATTTTCTTTGCACGGAGTAAAAAGTGAAAAGAAAAATTTCCCTGGCTTGTGATAGGAATTGATTTGCAAATATTTGGATCCTGTCCTAATGACAGGAATTGTCTTTTATGCCTTTCTGACTCCCAGATGCAGGTGTTACTATTTGTTTTCGGACATTAATCTATATGAACTCTTGACCAAGAAAGAACACACACAGACACACACACACACACAAACACACACACACATACACACACAAACACACACACACAAACACACACACATATATACATACACACAAACACACACATACACACACACACACACACAAACACACACATACACACACACACACACACACACACACAAACACGCAATACATAGGGAAGGCCGACTATTCTGTTCTTCAGAAAGTGATGTTCTACATTGGTGAGACTTCATGTGGTAGTGCTGTATGTAAGGTGAATAGCTGAGACTTTAGTGGATGTTCACAACATCTGATCCTCTAATTTAATGCTTCTCATCTAAAAGCGTAACATAAGACTCTATCTCTTGAGTAAGGAAACTGGATATTTCTTTTTTAACAGTTTATTTATTTTTAAATTTTCTTACATGAATATAATTAAAAATCACATCTACCCCATTTTCCCAAATATATCTTCTCCCAACACCATATCTTTTTTTATAACTCACTAATTCTAATTAGTGTCGCCTGTATATACAATGTGCCAAATATCCACTTAAAGCCTGAGAAAGTTTCAAAATGGTTTTAGCACAGAAACTGAGCCAAAGCAGCTTCCAAATCATGTATCTGAAGCGGGTCATTGTACAGATAGCATGGCATCCTGGCCACATTCAAAATGGTAGCAGCAGACTTGCGGCAGGCAGTGTAAGCTGCAACCAGGCTGGTTCCTGAAGTCTCACAGAAGACTCAGTAGCATGTGATTGATTTTAGATTTCTGTTTATTTTTAACAAAAAGGAAACAAAGATGATTTCTTAGTAGCAGCATTTTCTTGGATCTGCAATGTTTGCTGGCAGCAAACAGAGACGCGGTCCCTTTAAGAGAACTTACTGATTCAGCATTATCTGCAAAAACTATGTGGCTCTTTAAGAGAGTGTGAATATTGTAAAAGCTTTTCTGGTTGAAAAATGATTAAGGATTCACAATAAAACAGATTCAGATAAAGAAAAAACCTGTAAGCGGGTTACAATGTGTGTAAATGGTACATAGGCTTCAGAAAGAAAAGAAAGAAGGTAGAGAAAGTCTTTAAAAAGAGAAATAGAGTATTAAAAATATAATAAGCCACATAAAGATGGAAAATAGACACGAAATCTGGATTTTGGTTATTACTGTGTTTTCTTTTAATTTTTAAACTGTTAATGAGCTAACTGCAGAAAAACATTTGATTGCAAAGTCTAAGTTAAACAAACATATATATTTTAAAGGTCTCTTGACTTTGAAATTTGTGTCTAAGGATATATTGCTTTGGAAGAGTTCTGCTTTTGTTTCCACAGAAGATGAGAACCTGTGGATTGCTTCCAGGCTCTTATGGTTTCATCAACCAAGACCACCTGAAAATTCTCTGATGGGAAGAGATGGTCACATCAGCTTCAGGGCTACAGACTAAGATGATCCAGTCTTAAGAATCTGCAAGATTGCCAATGCCCTTAATCAGCAGGAAGTAGTAATGGAAAACTGCGCCCAAATTCCCAAAATATTGTTTCTAAATGTTTATTTTCATTATAAATAGTTAATGGTCATAGTTAATCTCTTTCTAAGAAGAAAAAGGGGATATGGTATATGAATAATTTCTTAAAAATTATATTATTGGATTTACTTACATCAGAAACCAGCTGTTAATATCAAAATGTTTTACATTGATGTGGATCTTGGTTTATTGATACAAATTTAAGGTTAATTTTTGTTATGTTGTATGTATTTTTCTACTCTTGTTTAAGGTATGATGTTTATGTAACTAATTTAAAATTGTAATGCATAACTAAGAAATGCAGGTTAGTAGTAACCTATTATAACCAAACTTATGTTAGTTAGGATTTTTTAGGTATACAAAGATATATTTCAATTATATATGTAATCTTCAAATACTTCTAAGACTTACAGAATATGGCATTTAAAATCATTTTAATAACTTAGACTTTTCTGGACAGTGAGACAGATCTGCTCCTGGCAGCACCAATCTACTTCAAGAGAAAAATGGGCATCGAAGAAACTACATATGGAGATTAGTTTCTTTCTGGCAATGGTTAGCCACTGGACAAAAACCTGTTCTTGAATTGACTGCTTGACAGTATGCTGTCTAAACTGGACATGCAGTTTCCATAGGAAGGTAACCTCTGAACTTTGGCAGAACAAGCTGAGATGGTCCTTCTTTGAAAAGAAAACTCTCAGACATTCTTCAGGACACAAGGAGAAGCCACTGTTGAACTATACCAGAATGGGCAGAGCAGATTTCCTGCTCCACTGAAATGAAAAGAGCTTCTGGGCCTGTAGGCTGAAGATGGTTGCCCCAACTTTGTAAAGGAACTTTGGTGACTGTCCAGGCAGACAGGTGTCATCTCTGTCATTTCTAGATTTTGAAAGTTGCTTGCACTTCTGGTTTACTTGGATAAGTATTATATCCTCCTGTGGTCTTTGATGTAGTTGAAGATTAGATAGTTATAGGTATAGTTTTTCTTAGTTATTTTTAAATATATATTGGATATGAAACTTTAGATTCACAAGGTTAAGGTAGATGATAGAGTATTTTCTTTAATTTTGCTAAATACAAATAGACTAGATATTGTAACTATAATTCTTCCTTGATGACTATTTTGTTATGTGTAATTTTGTTATGTTAAAATTGAAACCTTCCTTTTTGATTAGACAGAAAGGGGGAGGTGATGTGGGAATGTTTCTCTGTGTGCTGTGAATATCACTCTTTAAATAAAGGAGCTGTTTTGTCCCATGACAGGCACCACAGAAAAAGTATGAGGGGAAATTACAACATAGGTAGGAGAAGCAGGCAGAGTCAGACAGTCCAAGCCAGCCACCCAAGAAGAAGCATGTAAGGAACATAGGTGAGCCATGGCCCACATGGCAGACAGATTAATGAGAATGGGTTGAGTTAATATGTAAGAGCTAGCTAGCAATATGCCTGAGCCATAGGCCAAACAGCATGAACTTAATGTAAGTGTCTGAATCATATCTGGGGGTCTGAGCAGCAGCGGTGGGCAGCTAAGGGGTCTGGCGCTACAGGTCTGTGGGTCTGGATCTCTGGCCTCCTGGGACGAGAAACTTAATTGTAACAGATACCAAAGAATGTTATTATTATTCAGTGACAGAAGTAAAAATTATTCTACATTTTTTTGTCGGATGTTTCAAAGAAACTGATTTTTCTTAAGACTCAGTAACCACTATTAAATAGCAATATTTTGGGATAAACCTGATTTTATGATTTTTGTGCAAATGCAAACTTGTATTTTCAAGTTTCAAAGTTGGACTGAGGAAGGTCCTGGAAAGTCCATTTAGATTGACCGGTGATGGTAGCATGTATAAGTAGTCACATTCGTGAACTTCCAGCTTTATACCAGACTTCTCTTCCAGTGTCTTCCGTTCTTGTATTCTAGTGAAAAGTTGTGACATTGTCACTAGTCTCTGTTAGCAGTAAGGGAAAGTGTGTGCAGCAGGTTGAGAGATGGCGCACATGAACCCAGAATCATATGTTTGAAACTTAGTCAGCAAGTAACCAATAGCGGAGGGAGCAATGAAATGTATGAGTCACAGAGCATAAGTACAAGTATTCTAGATGTGCCTGGGGGCTACCAGTACAGAATTATGTGGACATAACAAACCCTGGAGTATCTCTGTAAGTCTGGAAACACAGTCTTCTAAGATATCATCCATCCAAGAGTGAATAAAGAATATAGTCACTTTAGTCTGGACGTATGTTTAGTGTAACACTTACCCTTAAGTAATTCTGTTGATATTTCTTTTATTTGAATTTGTTTTTATAATAACATTGTGAATCAAATCCCTAGTTAATAAATAGATGGAAAGAAACATTATTCCAAATCATCTATTATAGCTGATCCTCAGACCGGTGAGAGTACCTTGGTGTGGTGGCCTGAATGAAAATGCTCCCTGTAGACACATTTTACTGCTTTGTTACTGGATGGTGGAACTCTTAGTGAAAGATTTGGAGGTGTGGCCTGTTGAAAAAAGGTTGTCACTGGGGTTGGCATTTAGATTCTGTGTATTAGAACAATAGCAAAAGAAAGTCAAAAATTAATATAAAAGCAAAATATAGAAAATATCAAAAGAAGGGAGAAGGCATTCAAAAGCTAAATTCAATAATGTCAAATTTCACTAGGACAACCCTCTGACATGATGAATGTTGAGAAGAATATTAGATGATATGTGTCAAGCACAATAAGCATTCAGGAGTTACAGCCAGAATCTTTCAGGCTCTCTCTCTCTCTGCTTTGTGATCTGATATAAGGCTGGTGTAAGTTCTCAACTACATTTAGAGCTCTGTAACTCCCTGCTGTGTGTTTCCCACCATGGTGGCTATGAAGTCCAGTCCTCCGAAACTATAAGCAAGCCCCTAGTTTAAGTCTTTCTTTTATAAGTTGCTTTGGTGTTGGTGTTTCATCACAGCAATTGAACAGTAACAAAGACACGTGACATTATTCCTTAGCATCATACATTTATTAATTAGTACATGTCATCAATCAGCAACTACTATTGATTCTTTCTGTCATATCTGGTTATTTTATAAGCACTGCCCTGTCTAGCTAATAAGAGTTATAGTATAAGAATATTAAAAGAAAATGTCTCATGTTTTCATGCAATGTGCATGAAAAAACTAAAAGAAGAAAAATAGAACGTGGGACACTTGGTGAGCAAAGGAGGAAGGAATGCGGACAATGAGTATCACCATAAACATCTACAAAGGCAACAACGTCATCAAATAGTTGAAGGACACTGAAGATGTAGGAGGAAAGCACAGACATAGAATGGAGTGGAACAGCTTATTAATTCATGAAGGAAGTCTAGGGAAACTTTGAAACAATGAGGAGGAACTTGATAACCTTAGCAATTCACATGAAAACCTTGAAGATTGGAGCTCTTGAGATATGAGTGTTAACAAGGTCTCCCATGCATCTGAAATATTTTAATAATGTAAAATTCTTATATAGCAAGTGGCAAAGTTCCCAGATTTTTGTTGTGAAAAGTGATAACTGAGTATATATAACTAGTAGAAAGGTCAGAGAAGAAACATGAATCTTTGACCTCATAGTCACAGGAATAGTGGCAGCATTGTGACAAGAAGATAAGATCCAAGCATAGAATCTTTAGGAGTGTTTACCTTGATACTCAGTGTGTGGTGTAAACAGCAGTATAAAGTCATAGAATACTTTAATAAGTCATGAAGTAGAGAAATGGGGTGTATCAAAGGAGAGAGAGGGCAAAGATTAGACTGTTCAGGAGTGCCGAACTCTACTAAAATTAACCCCCAAAATAGTAGTGTTGTAAAGAATTTGGTCCAAGGATACGTGCCAATCACTGTAAATGTACATGAGTTACAGTAATAGAATCAAAAAAAAAAAAAAAGCTTTATGGTGGCACTAGAGAATTCAGATGAAAAAAGCTGAATTGTATTCATTTTACAAAGTGGTTTCTAAAAACATTTCAGTCACATGCGTAACTTATTTTGACTCCCGGACCCTCAGTTCCACACTTTGCTGGTCTTCTTTCCTTCTACTTGGCTTTCACTGTGGGCAGCAAATACACACATAAAGCTTGTTACTACAATGCCAATGCCCCCACACACACACATACACTATATCTTTCTAGCGGACAGTAGAGACCATTAATACCAAGTTGATATTAAAATGTATGCACTAGTCCCGATGGCTTTTTGATTTAAAAGTATTTAATGCTTTCTTCATCCTTTGTTAAGCGATTCATCTGCAATTTGTTCTTTTCTATGACTTCATGGATGTTTCTCTTTCTCTCCAGTATTATAATTCCTTCAGTTATCTTCTACAGTGCTGACATGGTGGCTATGAACGCCTATAGTTTGTGATCATAATGGAAAATAATTCTGTTTCATTCAATTACGAAGAAAAATTTTGCTCAATATAATAATCTGGGCTGACAGTTACTGTCTTTCGGGGTTTGAAATACGTTGTTCCATGTCCTCCCAACTTCTAGAACTTTGGTTGGTAGATTAGCTATTTTTCTGACTGGTTTAACTCTCCATCTGACTTTAGACTTCTCTCTTGTAACTTTTTCCTCTATATTTTGTATTTGGGGAGTTATATTGTGTGAGTTATGGTCTTTTCTAGACTTATCTTTTGGGGTCTTAAATTCCTTCTTTATCTTTACAAATATCTCTTGCTAATATGGGTAATTTTCTTTCACTCTTACTGAATAAATTTTCTATGCCTGTATCTTGTTATTCTCAACTTTACTTGCTCATGATCTGAAATCTTGGTATTCTAATGCTGTTCCAAAGATAATTTTGTGTTTCACTGAGAGTAATGCGCATATGTTCTGGGGCTCTTTTAAGCCACAGTAACCACCCTCTGCAAATTGTACTCACTACTGTCAGAGCTGATCACTGAGGTGAAAAAGGTTTCTGGCCCCCTGCCAGAGGACCAGACCCAAGACCTGCAGTCTCGGGCACTTAGCCGCCCGCTGATGTTTAGGCCCCCAAAATGACTCTGAGGCTTATATTAATTTCATGCTGTTCAGCCTATGGTTCCATTAATCTGTCTTGCCACACGGCCCAAGGCTTACCTATTTTGTTACATGTTGCTTCTTCAACGGCTGGAATGAGTCTCTTTGTCTGACTCTGCCCTCCTGCCCCTACCTATTATGATTTCCCGCCTTCTTTTTCCACAGTGCCAGCCATGGTCAAAAGAGTCCTTTATTCACAGCAGATAGAAAGACATTCCCACATCAGAGCACTCCTGCTTGAGGCTGAGTATTCCAAAATGGACTCTTGATTCTCCTGTTTATAAGTTTTTAACATTTCCTTTCTTTACTAGTAAAATATCTTTCAGCCATCCAAGGCACAGTATGGCAGAATAGCAGCTCTGCCTGGCTGATTTTCTGGGCCGTATAGCAATCTGTGAAAGGCTTCTGCTATATTCAACACTGACTATAATTCAACAAGAGTTATATATATATATATATATATATATATATATATATATATATATGGTTCTTGAAGCATTGAACCTGGAAAGAAAAGAAGCTTGGATACTTCCAACCAGTGTATCTCTCTGAAGTTACTTGTAAAGTTTTAATTTATCAACTTCTGATTTGGTGGTAGTTGATAAGATTTTAACTTTGTTGTTCTTATGCATGATTCGTGTGTGTGTGTGTGTGTGTGTGTGTGTGTGTGTGTGTGTGTGTGTAAATGTGCAGATGTGTATAAGACCCTGACATTAATCCCAATACACACACATGTATTTGTATATATTATGTTACTTATACTGGATTTAATCTCAGAATCATGAACACTTGAACTAATCTTGAATTTCAATTTTTATTACATTTATTTCTTCATTTGTATTTGTGTGTACATATATGTGCATGTGCGTCTACATCTATATCACTGTCTATAAGTAGAGGTGAGAGGAAAGCTTGTGGAAATCATATCATGACTTCGACCATGTTTCTGAGGAAGGTTGTCAGGCTCAATAGGAAATGCCTAAACCCATTGAGCCATTTCATTAGCTCTCTTTTGGGATTTTAAAATAATGGGAGGAGCCTGTTGAGGTAAGATGAGAAGCAGTAATCATGAAGTCAATATGTGGAGATGGAGAGTCAATAATAGAATAAAGAGAGAACTATACTTCATTTGAAGCAGCCATTATAGATGGTTTCTCCGTGTTCCAGAGTCAATATCAAATTACGTATAGTAATTCATATTTTATATCTTCACTGAGATTTATATCCACTGAGATTCTGAAGTAAAGTGCAGCAAAAAAAATTTAAAATGAAATAGATCTAGAAAGGACTGGAAGTCTTTGAAATTTGATAAGAAATCATCAGTCTTTCCTAAGCCAGGTTTTTGTGTTTTATGGTCTCATGTACATTTTCTGCATCATCTCTCCCATGTGTCCACAGAGTAGAATATAAGAACCCAAATACAGTGCGAGCAGGGGACCTTTTATGCTTATATGAAGATGGTGTTAGGCAGGAAAAGGAATCTACTTAAGGTATCTCCATGGTTTAAGGGGGTTTTTTTTGTATTAGTGTTGTTATCAGAGTCCTATTACAGGACTCTAATTCCTCATCACACTGTCACCACATGCAACAAAATTTGCAAGCATTCGTTATGTATTTTCTGAGTTTGTAGATTCATATAAATAAATAAAGCTTAGGCCCTGGTGAGGATGTTTAACAAAATCATTAGACTAATTTTCTATGACTAATTAAAATTTGTCTGTATTCTACTAACTATAAAATGATAATGTCTGTTGTCACTTAAATACCTAAAACTACTTACTTATAGTTATATGTTATATTAACCTAGTTGTATTTCATATTATAGTTATAGCTACCATATTTACACTATGGAACAAAACAGGCTAATATGTTTAACTGAGAAGATATAAAAGCTACAAAAGAGTATCACATGAAGATCTGGTATCCAGAAACAGTCCCTGTGCTTTACTAATATGTAAAATTTCACAAATGTGAAACTCCAGGGGGAATTAGAAGATTCTGGGTAAGGAAGAGGAAATTAAGTTATAAAGAGTTGTTTTTGAGAATATAAATTCAAAAATATATATTTACCTAAAGATGATACCATTGGTAGCATCCTTTAAATACTATCACTTAATGATTTCACAAAACCATTTTAGTGTCATCTGAGAACTACAGCCATATATGTACATCATTCTGTACAAACAGCAAAAGCTACTCCTGTTCTCAGACAAATGACTAGAAGAAGGATAGCCCAATAAAATCATATTCTGGTGATTCTTATTTACTTTGGCCATAGCCAAAATAAGTCTAGGCTGTCTCAGGAAAGATATCAAATAGCACATAAGTTTCTTGACATGTGCCAACCTCAGTCATTTGGTGTTCTAATTAAAGGTTACTTGGAAATCACATTTCTCCTAGGTAGCAGTATGAGCTAGTGTTCATTACTTAAACATGTGTTGGGCATGCCTGATAATGAAATATTGCCATCTAATTTAGAATAAAGGGAGATGAAATCACTTTGATTAAATTTACAGGGCTACTACATAAAGAAGTAGAAGAGCTGGCAGACAGAAAGCTGAGTTTTGTTTAAGGACTCTTAGTTAATTCCTATTACTTAGTTTTGAAAGGAAAGACATATGAGAAATATTCTAAATGGAAAATAGGTAAGAAATGGATAGTATGGAGTGGATAGAGACTAGTAAATTCCGCCTACTAGCCTTCTGCTATCCTTCATGCTAATGGTGATAAAATGTGGATAAAATTAAGAGGATTCAGCAAGGTAAGAGGGGGTGACTGGAACTGGCGAGCTGCCATTCTGATTGTTCTCAAGTACACATTTTAAGGTAAATTTCATGTGTCAATAAAAGCTTCAGGTCATAATATCATTGTCCTTGTAAATAGTGCTGACATGGGGTAAGCTCCCTAAGACCCATCACTCCTTCCCCCCTAAAAACCAAAACAAACAAACAAAAAAATAACCCTTTTATTTATTATAGTCTACAACATTTTAAACAGACTTGGGTAGTTAAAAGAGAAAAAGTAAAAATTCTAACATTTAAGTTAATAATAAAGGAATCTAAGAGCCATTGTGTGTGTGTGTGTGTGTGTGTGTGTGTGTGTGTGTGTGTGTGTGTGTGTGTGTGTGTTTCTGCAGGGTCTCTTTATGAAGAGTAGGCTAGTCTTGACCTTGTGATCCTTCTGCTGCAACCCCTTGAGCCTGAAAACAAAGCACAGGTGACCATAAGCTTACTGAATGCTAGTTTTAACTTGGCTGCTGGGTATGAGTCATCAAAATCAACATCTAATTGTTGCATATCCTGTCAACAATTATTGATAGACTCCAAATCTCAAGTAGGTATTTCTTAACGCATAAAGATAGAATTAAAATTGCATGTTTTAGGCAGTACTCACCAGCCACAGTTAAGTGGGGAAAATCATGGGAGACACATTCAGACAGACAGTCCTGCTGTGCCCTGACCAAGATTAGCCTTTATGGTTAGTTCATGGTATTTAACTTTGTTTTTAGTGCAATATTTTCTAGAAGCTCTCTCATCATCCTGTGATATCACTTTTAAACTAAATATGCTAATGCTGTCATTTATTTTATGCTAGTGTAGGAGGCACATTTGAAGAGAAATACATTATTATTTTTCTAAAATTATATCTAAATTATTTATTATATAGCACTGTTTTTCTTTTCTTTTGTTTCTGTAAGCATAGGAAATATTTTTAGTTTTTCCTTTTTAAAAAGATATATGATATGTGCTTTTATATGTTTTCACATTCCATAATTCCTCTCAGATCCTCTTCTCCTCCCTATCTGCCCAAGTTCATGTTCTTTTTTTTTCTCTCTCTCTCTAAAAGGAAAAAAACACAAAACATGGAATTCTTGTTGTGCTGGCCAAATACTCCTGGATACAGGGCCTGCTCTGAAGTGTGGCCGGTATATTCATTTAGACTCCATTGGAGAAAGTTGACGTTCCACTTACCAGCAGGGTCAGTTGCAGATAGCTTCTTTGTTAAAAGCAGGACCTCATGCCCATATCCCCTCTCAGTGTTGGGACTCCATCATGCTTGAACCCGTGAAGGTTTTGTGCACAGCTCCATAGTCCCTGTGAATTCACATGCACATTAGTCCTATTGCATTCGAAAGATGTTGCTTTCTTATAGTCATTCATAATCTCTAGAGCTTACAATATTTCTACCTCTTCTTCTACACAGATCCCTGAACTTTGAAGGGGGGCGGTTGATGAAGACATACTATTTTTAGGACTGAGCGCCCTCAAATCTCTCATGCTCTGAACATTTTCCAATGTGGGTCTCTATGTTAATTTCCATCTACCACAAGAAGAAGCTTCTCTGATGAGGTTTGTGTGAGGCGCTGATTTGTGCATATAACACTATGTCATGCAGAGTTATTTTTTTGCTGTGTTTCTTTAGTAGATAATAGTAGTGGGTTTCCCCCTAGGTCCATGACCTATCTCATCTCAGATTTTGGACTACTTTAGAAGAATCAAATGTGAGTCCATTCTCATAGAGTCATCATCAATGGCATGAGTGAGTGTTGTCTTCAGCAATGGGGCCTTACCATCAGGTCAAAGAGAGCAACCGATAGACTTGGCAATAGTTTGTGATGTTTGAAAGAGAACATTCTATGGGACCCTTTAGCCAATTACTCAACAAGATGTAACCCACTCCTGGGACTAGAGATTTTAGTTGATAGACTAAGATATCTAGTTGGGGAATTGTCTCCCTGAGTTCTTTCTCATTATAATAGAACATGTGGCCTTTATTGCTGGCTGGTTTCCTGTGGTTGTTCATGTTTACGTATCTTTTTTAAATAATTCTTTCCTGATAATTAATGCTGCACCAGAAACTACTTCACAAGCTAATTATACCTTTGTAAATGAGAGACAGTGATTCAATTGTCCATATTTTATTGCAAAGTCTCAGATAATTGATCATCATTAGCTCATTTACATGTTTAAATCAATATTTAGTTTTCTAAACAATTACAATTTAAAGTTAAAAAAAAATAAACCACTGGAAGGAGCCCATAGCAGTAGTAATGGGAACTATCATCCTTTATAAACTAATTAAAGTTATAATTACAGATGAAAAGCAGGCTAAATTAATCTTGCCTGGCAGCTGCTGGTATGACTTAAATTTTACTGTGGTTATAATCACTATAGGAAACATGTTTAATGTTCCTATGCATTTTTAAAGTTCTCACGTTGTCAATTGCATAGAGTGTTCATTAAAATCTCTGAGGTTGTAGAACTTGAAAATATGCACCAATTACTCACTATTTGTAAATAAGGTCTACTCAGCATCCATCAGTGGCTTGTCTACAATGGGTAACTTATAAGATCTCACAGAGTTATTCTCAAGATACAGGCTCCCTTGAAACTTAAGTGTTTGAAATATCTGAAAATAAATTTGAAACAAATTGCAAGTTGATGTCAAAATAATTGACCACTGTTGACAAAGATTTCACAAACACAGGCGTTGTAGAATTACGTGAATTAATATCACAGAGAACTAACCAAATTAGACCAAGTGACTACAAAAGGAGAAAATAAAAATCATAAAAGCAAAAATGCTTTCAAAGGAAGTAACTTGTGCATGAAAGTATTACAAGTAGCTTCAGGAAAAATTGTACAGAGTGAGAAAAGTAGAGCACCTACAGAGAGAATACTAAGAAAAGAAAGATTAGATGTGTGTGAGTCAGAAAATTAATTTTAATATGTAGAAATCTTCTAAGCATGGACCTATAAGGGTAAGTGAAAGAGAAAATGCAGGCATGACCTAGCAGTCAGCCTATTTGGCACACTGGGCTTCTAAATAAGAAGCATGGCTCACCATGCTCCTAAAGTCGGAACACTGAATCCTGAAGTAACGTGAGCAGCCAGTAGTGAGGAGTCCCCACTCTTTATGTCTCCTTTAAAGCTCTTCTTCCACATAGACACGCTGGCTATATGAACGCTCACTATACTATCCACTCTGAGGTAATGTGATAACCAATCACAGTCCACAGGCTTCTACGATATAAGTAGTCACTTGTGTTCAATAATGCAGATGCTGTTCCTGAAACTGTTGTCTCTGAGGTACTTTATCTCCATGCTCTTTATTGACCTTCCTAACATCACATGATACGTTTTTAAACTCAAAGATCACTTAGTACTAACTATGTGCGCATAGATGTGAGATAATCTATTGGAGCACAGGAAGTACACAGAGCCTGCATCCCTGAAGGGACTGGCTGTCCTTCCCAGAGCAGCCATCATTACCAATAGCTCTTCAGACAGTCATAGGCCTCCATGAGCACTTCCCCCGTCCATATTGGCATTTAGTTTGGTTTGATCTTGTGCAGGTCTTGTGAATGCTGTTACAACTGCTTTGAGTTTGTGTGTACCACAACAGTGCTATCATGTCAGATACGTCCTCTTGTGCTGCAGTCATCCGCTACCTCTGGCTCACATAATCTCTCTTATTCTCTGCATATTTAGCAATTCTGAGTCTATCATCAACTTCAAAAAGAAGCTTAGGCCTCCAAAAAGGAGATACAAGTTAAGAGATTCACTAACCTGTGGGTATAGTAATAGGAAAATGGAGAGCAGTTTACTATTGTGTCCATAAGAAGAATCATATTAGATGTTTCTACAGACTCTGACCTAGCCTAGCCTGGGATTTTAGTTCAGACAACAGTACCAGGCTTGATGAGTTCCACTTTGTGAAGCACGCCTCAAATCAAATCACAGATGTTAATTACTCTCACAGTATTAATGTCATTATTATATCAGCAGCTATGTACTATATGCCAAACCAGTTATGATTGTAAGACCTCATGGCTCACAAATGGGTAAATCTTGATAGCATTTTCCACCTGGAAGCACACATAGACCCCTCCAGTACTATTAAAGCTAGCCAATGTGATGATGCGTCCAGGTAAGTACCAGTATAATTTCTCCAAAACTTAAGAATTTTTGAACACTAAGAAGTCCATTTCTATTTTATTAGTTGGTTTTATTTCCATTTTTTCAGGATCAACGATTAATCGATGAATTAATGAAATAGTTTTATCATCGTGACAAAATGGTTTGATATATTATTTATTTTATGTTTGAGCTACAACTTTCTAAACACCTTTAAATATTCTAATCCTCGTGGCCTATAAATGTGTAACTTGTTTATTTGTTTGCTGTTAGTGCTACCTACAAGAATTAATATGTAAAGTGCACATTTATGGAGATACCAATTTGTCTCAGCCAGTTGACACTTTCAGAAAACTCCACCTCTATCATTCTGAGAAAATAAAGACTACCTAGAGGGATGGACATTATTATCTATGACATGGTGGGTTTTTTTTTATTTCCTGAAACAAATTTCTTTTTTAAAAATAGCATTTTACAGATATGATAATTTTTCCGATAAGTTCAACATTAGGTGTAGAATTTTATTTTAATATTTTGTTGTTGTTTGCTTATCGGTTTCCATAAGCTCTTAATTGGAATCAATTTCTATTACAAAAGACAGATTAGCAAGGGAAAATTATAAAGTTTTTAACAAATATATTTTATATATACATGGAAAACACCCATGTATATTTCTTAGAAAGAGGTCTTTGAGTCCAGCTTATCAGCAACTTCAGGAACAGTATATATTTTAGAGAATTAACTAAAAGAAGGAAGATATAAATTTCTAGAAAAATAATCATCTGAAGTGTGTGTATGTGAATATATGTGCACAAATGCACATATTTATCATGGCGTAGTGTAGCTGTCTGTACAATCTCCTGATATATAAGCATCTAACCTTGCTCCTCCCGGTATCCAATGTTTGAATACACTTTTGGATAGATTTCATCTTTGTGGATAAATGTCCTGATTATTGTCAAAGAATAGGGCCTTCATGGTGCTTTTCTTCAACTGCTTATTTTATTTGTTCTTCCAATCTGGTACCACAGAATATTCTCCTATCCTACATAGATAGTAGTAATGTAAAGCAACATAAAGGGACCTGAAATTCCAATTTCTTCTGATTTTATCAATAGATGCATTTCTTTATGTGTACTCATTGAACCTGGACATTTTCTGTGCCTGTACTAACTCACCTCTTAAAACTTTTATTGGAAATATCGTCAGAATTCCCTTAAACACAAGGAATGCAAACATATGACATTGATAAGGTTTGGTTTAATCTAACTTGAATGTCCTGTGCAAATCTGGAAAGTCTGAAGAGACTCTGAGAAGGATATGCTTCCATCACCTGACGAAATAGGTCAAAGAAAGAAATAGTAGCAAGGAACAACTTAGAAAGTTTATTTCTGCTTGAGTTAGAGGTTTTATATTACTTCAAACATTGGTCCAGTTTAAGATGGGCAAATGTTGAATTGAAAGTACCTATCATAGATTTCCCTTGATGAATGGCATTGGCAGTCAACCAAACTAGGAAGTTTCAGGGCCAGATGGTTATGTCAGATAAAAACACAGAATTTCTGACTCTTCATAGCAAAAAAAAAATGGGCTTCTGAAAATGGAAGACTTATATTTCATAAATAATATTTTGCTTGCCACAAAAGATGAACGTATTAATGGTAAATGTGAATTTTAATGGTGAAGAGTGAATTGATTGCATTAAAATGAGTGTTCTCAAAACAATGTTTGAAATATAATCCATTCCCTATAAGCTACTTTCATATCACAGTAGACTCTCTGAGCACAGTAAATGGTGAGTCAAAGCTTCCTCTGTAAGTCGTACAAAAATATCCCAGGAAACAATTTCTTGGTCCTCCATGTTCACAGAAACTAATACAAAGGAGAAACATATGACTAATTTCTTGCACTCTAGAGTTTTATTTTTTGGAGCAATGGAATATTTAAGAAAACTTGGGGCTGGGATTCTTATAACTGACTGAAAACTAATAATCATATTTATAATGAAATCTAAGATGGTGAAAGACATTTCCATATCCCCTTACTCATGCAAGCATATAGATAAATATGTCTCTCATGCACCAGGTTAGAATACAACAAGTCCCTGAGTGTCCATGTAACTCAGTCTCTCTAGTTAAGGTGTAGCTATACACGAGTATATACATAGTGCATATGTTCGTGTGTTCCCCTTGTCTTCACCATCCTGATTGCGGGATTAGGATTCAGTTACCTTACAAAGTCTTTTACATAAATAAAGATAATGTAAGCAGTAGATAGGGAACAGAGCAGTGTGAAGAAAGTTATCACCCTCTTCTTTGAAAGCCTTGAATTCTATAGCTACATTGCTTGATTAGAGAGATTTGTGATTGTCTTTTGTGGAAAACAGACTCAGTAGAAGACTGCAGTGCATTGTGGGGTGAGTTACATTTTTCATCACTAACCATTTTAATTATTTATTTTACCACCTTCTCCTCCTCCTTCTGTACCACACCCCTCCTCCTCTCCTCCTCTTCTTCTGTTTTCCTTCCTTTTTCTGTTTCTATAAATGTTGAATGGCCTAAAATTTGAATTGTGAGTAAACAAAGATCAATTTTAAGATGATAGACCCCCCCCCCTCTCTCTCTCTCTCTCTGTGTGTGTGTGTGTGTGTGTGTGTGTGTGTGTGTGTGTGTGTGTGTGTGTGTGTGTGTGAGGGGTGCTTATTTGTACTTATTTTTGCACACCAAACACTTGCAAATACTGGGCCATCTCTTCAGTTTCTCCAGTCTTTCTTCTATGGTTTTTTTTACATAATACCTTTGTTTTGGCTTCCAATAATATCCTTGTTCCCCTTTAAGACTTTATAAGCTAGCTTTTACCCTACTATCTGTAATCTTGTTTTGAGAGTGCCCCAGAGAATCCTCTCTTAAGCCTTGCTCCAGGGCTTTCTCCCGCTTGTAACTCTCAGCTCTTATATTCTTTCTGTAGACCGGGCCCAGAGACTGCCGAACTACCTGAACCAATTTAGTGGTCTACACTTCTGTCATTCTATATAAAGTGTTTGGGCCTGCTCATCAGCAAGACTATAAACATTCACACAGAAAAGTATTTTTTAAAAAAGTCTTTCTCAAAAAAAAAAAAAAAGAACCCAAAACAGGTATGTTCTAAAGTATTATTTCTTGTCCCTTGAGAAGATAAATTTCATTTCTCTTCTACTTTATAATAAATTTGCATAAAGTTTGGTTCAGATTTTATATTCATCTTGGTCATCCCATACATGACTATTAATTTTAACTATGCATAAGACGAATTATATTCTCATTACTTCTATGTTGTTAAGAAGGTCAATTTATTTTTTCAAATTTACTTCCTTCCTTCCCCTTTGAATGTGAAATGTCTCCTATAGGTTTAAATGTCTGAGCACTTGATTCCCAGATGGTGGTGTTATTTAAGTAGGCTGTGGAATCTTTTGGACCTGGAACCTAGCTGGCAGGTGTGGGTCTGGAGGCCATAGGCAAAGATCTTATGAGTAATAGCCAGGCCCTGGTTTTGGCCTATTTCTGTCTATTTTATGATTGTTTCCACAAAGGAAATGCCTTCTGCATGGTCATGGTCATCCTACCCTGGACATTTCATCACTAAATTTTCCCACTATGAACATCTACATCATCTCAAGCTGTGAACTACTAAATCGTTCAGGCCTTCTTATTTCTTATCAGGTGTTTGGTCAAAGTAACAAGAAAAACAACTAATACAGAAAGCTGGTGCTAGAGAATGGGGTTGCTGTTGTAATAGAGCTGATCTTACAATTTATGTGCAAGAATGCTTGTCTGTGTGAGTTTATGTGTACCATGTGCATTCAGGAACAAATAGAGGTTAGAAGGCATCAGGTACTCTGGGACAGAGTTGTAGGAAGTTGTGAGTTACATTGTGGATATAAGAGAATAAACATTCTTCACTGCTGAGCCATTTCTTGAGCCCCAGTTTGAAGGCCTTTCGAACAGGTTAAAGGAAGAATGTAAAAACATTTGGAGATACAGGCTAAAGAAGCCCAGAGTGCATTTAGTAAGAAGTCCTGAATGAAGCACTCTGGTGGGAACTATAAATATCATAATAATAATGCAAACCCACTTCAGAAACATCCATTTGTAAAAAAATATATATATAGATAGATGCCTATTAAATGCCCAGAGTTCACTGCTAGAAAATTGTGACCTAGAGATGCTTGCCTATAAAGGTAATGTACCTTTTTGAAATGAAAGGGCCATTTCAGCAAGGGGACAGGCTGAATTTTCAAATGGGTATCAGCATTTGAACAAGATGTCCATGTAATCCCAATTTACAGAAATGAATAAAGCAAGAATTACAGGATCATGGAAGCTTATAGCAATGTTTCAGAAAGCCAATGAGTCTAAGCAATGAAAAACAGTTTTGGATTCCATGTAGGGAATTCCATTTGTAAATTGATTGTAAAGCTGTTAAGGTGAAACTTTTAAATGGAGACGACAAAGTACAAGAGATGTCAGGAACATGAGACACATACCAAGGAAATCTGTATACACTAGTAGGTCTATCCAGCTGAGGAGAAAAACTCCTTGGGTTTACATAGCAATGAAGCCATAGAATCTAGCCCAGAGAACCAGATGCCAGACATGGAGCTGCAGGGTTGTGTTTACACTGCTTGGGACTGATCTTGCTTTGGTCCAGTCCTTCTTTACTAAGCCCCTATGTCTTCATTTTCAAATTGGAAAATTTATGTCATTGTATATTGTATATAAGCTGTGTTTTACTATTCTTTTAGTTTCATAGAGGCTCACATTTAAGTTTGCCTTGTGTCTAGGAATAGACTTTGGCTTTTGAAAAGTGTTCATTCTTTTATACTATGGAAACTATTGAAATTGGACTGAATGAATTTTGCATTTGAGTTTCTCTCCCCTAGAATCTACCAATAGTCCATCAAAGAGGGGTATTATGACTCTGTGAGCTCCTTCCTAAGCATGACTTATTGATAACAAGACCACCTTTGTGCAGGTGGTGTGGAGGCAACCTCAGCTGCTGTGGGATCTTATTGTAATGGCTATGTCACCAGGATTGTTATAAAATGTACTGAAAATTTCTCAGCTCACTGTGAAAAATAAAATATTCATTGCAGTCTGGTCATGTTTGAGGTTCATAAATTCACTTGAAACATATGCAAAGCTGACAAATATATTTCAGTCATTTATGAAAATGGCACATGGTCTCTTAAATGTCAGTTTTCCTGTAGCTACATATATGGCTTCCCTTTTTTTTTTTTTTTTTTTGGACATTTACTTCATAGAATTTGTGTTACTGATATTTTTCTATCAATTTAAAATGTAAATCTTCAGCCAGAGTCTAATAAATGTTTTAGTCTATATGAATAGTTTCCAAGGAGCTGAGAATAATTCTTTGAAATGTAATCAGCAAGACAAAGAGAACTCTGACTCTACCTCCTGACCATCCTAATATGGCAAGTGCCTAATTTCCATAGAACCAATTAACAAACACAGCTCTCTGCACATTGGCTTGGCTTCCCAGGACAGCCATTTCTGTTCTTTTTCATTAGCCTGTAGTTGTTCTTAAATTTTCTGCTGCTGTTCCTTTTTATTTTTCTCAATGGAGCTTATTCAAAGCAAGATAACAAAAAATTAAGACATACACTTTATCCATGTCTATATGTATAGGCATGTATATATGCAAGAAAAGATCAAATTTAATAATATTAGAACTAAATATTCCCATAAAAGCAGAGGTAGAATACTTATTTTTCTATTCCTTGGTGTCTCTGTTAGGGTTTCTATTGCTGGGAATAGATACCACAACCATATCAACTCCTATAGAGGAAAACATTTAATTGGGACTGGCTTACAGTAAAGAGGTTTAGGCCATTATGATCATGGTGGGAAGTATGATGCATGCAGGCAGACATGGTGCTGAAGAAAGAGCAGAGAGTTCTACATCTTAATCCCTAGGAAAGAGGAAGTAAATTGTCTAACACAGAGAATGTAGCTCAAGCAAAAAAGACTTCAAAACCTAACCTCACAGTGACAAACTTCATCCACCAAGGTCACACCTATACCAAAAAAGCCACACCTAATAGCGCCACCAGTCGTCTCTAATAAAGAAATATGCATTAATCTAGATCCAGAGTATGGTGTCCTAGGTTGGCTAGCTATTCCTCTTATTAGTGAAACAGAGAACTATGAACAGTGATTTCACAGTCTTAGGGCCCTTCAAAATGGGTCTTTCTTAACCACACTCCTAAGTGCTAGGGTTAAAAATGGGCACTGCCTAGCATCTATCAGATCATTTACTGATTAAAAACTATAGTTCTTTCTGAACAATAACTGAACTTTATGGTACTTCTTGAAATATGCATTAAGAAAAAAATATTGCTGACATTTGAAGGCAATTCTTAAAGACACATTATTCATTATTGTATATACATGAAAAAAGAACTTATGAAATGAAATCAGGGGGCTTCTGAAAAAAAATGATACAACTTTTCATGTGGCCTGACCAAAGGAACTTCAGAGCCTTGAGCTTTCTCCACTTGTTTATGCTGAAGATATAAAAATAGCAAATGTTACTACAGAATATGTGTTACAGAAATTTCCCCACTCTTCTTCTGGCCATAGATTTTGAGTCTGGGCATGAATATTTAGAAAGTACTCTCCCAGGATAAATTGATAGGTAGTAGGAGAAAAATCTATGAATCCAAATATTCTGTTTGAAATTTACCTTTCAATTGCCTGGTCAATAGTTTTCACAATAAAGAGAACTTTGTGCTCATATTCCCTGGCACTCTGAGAAACCATTAAAGCGACAACTATTTCTAGAAATGGAGGATATGTATAGGATCAATGCAAGTTTGGCAGGAAGGGCAGAATTACTTCTGCTTACAAAAGTCAGGAAATCTGTTTGCAAAGCTCATCGTTTGCAGAGAGCAGAAGATGAGATAAAATCAGCCAGTAGCGGTAGGCAAATGCACTCCAGATATTTCTACAGTAATGTCAGCCATTTTGGAAATCACTTTGACAGATCCACAGAAAACTTGGAAACTGGGAATCAATCTACCTAATGATCCAGCAATACCACTCTTGGGGATATACCCATGGGATGCACATTTATACCACAAGAACATTTACTCAAATATATTCATAGCAGCATTATTTGTAATAGTCAGAACTTGGAAACAACCTAGACACCTTTCAACCAAAGATTATACCAAAAAAAGTGGTACATTTACACAATAAAGACTGCTTGGTGGGGGAGGGGCATCTTGAACTTTGGAGGCAAATGGATAGAAGTAGTAAAACTATCCTGAGTGAAGTAATGCACACCAGAAAGACAAACATGGTAAGTACTCACTCATAAGTAAATATCAGACATGAAACAAAGGATGACCAGTATAATACACAACCCAAAGCAGCTAAGTAACAAGGAAGAACCTAAGTGAGACATTCATGGATCTCCCTGGGAGGGGGAAATAGATAACATTGCCTGAGTAAATTAGGACCATGGGGGGGGATTAGGGGGCAAGGAGGTGGGAAGAGAACATGAGGAAATGGGATGGTTGAGTTGGGGGAGTGGCAGAGAGGAAGAAAAATTAATAAGATGCCTTGATAGAAGGAGCCATTTGGGGATTACAGAGAAACCTGAATCCACAAACATGACCCCAGCTAAAACTTCAAATAGTGGAGAGGGTACCTGAATTGGCCTTCTTCTATAATCAAATTGATGACTGCTCTAATTGTCAATATAGAAACAACTGATGGAAGCAGGTGCAGAGATCCACAGCTAAGCACTGGATAGAGCTCCCAGTCCAAGTGAAGAAAAGAAGAAGAAATTATATAAGTAAGAAAAGGGGTCAAGATCATGATGAAGAAACCCACAGAGACAGCTGACCTGAGCTATTTAGGAGCTCACTGACTCTGGACTAACAGCTGAGGAACCTGCATGAAACAGAACTAGGCTCTCTGAATGTGGATGACAGTTGTATGGGGTGAAAAGTTTGTGGGGCCTCTGGCAGTCAGACGAGGATTTAACCCTAGTGCACGAACTGGCTGTTTGGAGCCCATTCCCTATAGTGAAACACCATGCTCAGCCGCGATACTGGGGAAAAGGCTTAGCCCTGCCTCAACCTGATATACCAGACTATATTGACTTCCCCTGGGAAACCTTACTCTCTCTGAGGAGGGGATGAAACAAATGGTAAGGTGGGGAGAAGCTGAGGGGTGACTGGGAATATGGGACAGAGGGGGGACAGTAGTTGGTATGAAAAAAAATGCTTTTAAATAAAAAGTTATCGCAACATAGTTTGTCTATTTCCAGTATATTTATGCAAGAGAAAGAGGCAGAGAGAGGCCACTGAAAATATAGTAAAATAACAGTAATTTAAATGTTTTTCGGAATGTATTTTTATTCTTGTGCAAAGACGAATCTTTTGTGACACTAATTCCAAGAGATGTGAACAAACATCTATTTGTCTCAGATAGAGCACTGACAACAGACCAAAGTAAGAACACTAATAAAGTCCAGCCTAGTGAACCTGTAACTTCTACTGGGGTAAATTATAGGATTGTTAGTGTGAGGTTACCTACAGGAGCAGAAATGACTCAAAGCTGCATTGCCAAAGCACATCTCAACATAGAATACAGCTCAGGAAAGCTGGAAACCTAGAGCATACTGCACAGCAATCAGAAAGCTCAACAGGATGGAGGGTATCCTTTCCTGATAGCTCCGTTGGTCTGAGCCACTTCTAAACAGTTCAGCTTGTCTGAGAATTTTCTCTTTCTCAGAAGAGCCTACAGCTTATACACGCTTGAAATGCAGAGGTCCAGTGGATTTGCTCAGTTTCAGGGACTTCTTTAAGCTAATGAATTGTTTACTTCTTAAGCATAACTAGCACCATGTTAGATGGAATGTCTGTCTTAATGAGGTTATTTTTTTGTAGGATGTGCTTTTGAACATTCTATATCTTAATAATGAACTTCCCTTCATGATGAATGGTTTATAATTGAGGCAATTTCTACAAAACAGTGAGACAGCAACCAGGAGTATAAATTATCATCAGAAAAATTTATATGGTACTTGATGAAAAATAAATAATTTTTTTAAAAAAGGTCCAACTGTGAAGTTTAGATTCTTGCCAATAGAATCTTTAAACTGTGCTTATGATATTTTTGCTGGACTTCAAGAAATCTAAAGCACGTTCAGTTTGGATATTCATTACTATGTCCTTATCTCTTAGCTTATACTTTTAATTACTTTATTATTGTTGTATTGTGTGTAAGCAATGAGTTCCTGCATGATGAGAAGTCATAGTGAGTATTCCACGGTACTTTGTGGATGTCAAAATCTAATATTTTAGAATCATCTCTCCTCTGCTTTACTTGAGTTCTGAGGATGAAACTTGGTTTGCCATGCTGTGCCAGGGACCTCTACCGGCTGATATGTCCCAGTGGCTCAGTGTGTAATTTCCCTGTAAGTTTTATTTTCTTTTTAGATAATCTGTAGGGGGAGCTGGTATGGGGATGTAGTACATTTGTGGGCCATAAGAAGGTGCCTAATCCCCTGAAACTGGAGTTATAAGTGATTTTGAGCAACTGGGCATGTTCATTAAAACCCTAACTTGGCTTTTCTGGAAGAGCAGTATGTGATCTTAACAACTTAGCCATTTCTCTAGTTCTTCAGTTTTTGAACTTAATAAAATCAGACTTTCTGTCCTAAGAAATTTTATAAATACATTTTAAAGTCTCAACAGAAAAAAAAATGATACTGTAATTCAGTCTTAACAAGTAACATTACAGGAAATAAACAATTCTTACACTTAAAAGTAAAAAACTATCTAAAGATGCTAGAAGTTTTTCTGTAAACTAGTGTAACAGGAGCTCAAAATGGTGGCCTTTCTACCCTGACAGTAACTGAGTTACCAAAGGCTGTGAACTATGCAGCAGATACCAAAGATTCATAAACCTTGTAGTGAGATATTAATTCATCTGACGAGCATGAAAAACAGTTCCTGCATCCTATAAGGTAAATCCCCACCCCAAGGAGTAAAAAGGTGAAGACTGAGTAGTCTCAGAAGAGTTTTCTTGGAGGAGGTTAGCAGTAAATTATTACCAATCCACAGAGACCAAAAAAATAAACGATTTCTTCTATATTAACGCAAACAAAGTGGACTTCTCCTAAATGGCTTATTAAGCATACTAGTTGGCACAGAGGGCTGGCATTTGAAAAGGCACCTGTGTACTTTAAAACTAAAATTCTGTCCTATGGGGCTCCATAATATAATCTTTGGAGAGAAGATCAAGGAAGAATGTGATATGGGAGAAAATTTAATTTCAAGGATGTCAGTAATATTATTAAAATGCCAATGCAGTGAATATTCCAATAAAAGACAAAACACCGTCAGACATAGAATTCTTCTGCTATATTAAAAACAAAGTCTCTGAAAAATCAAAACTAAAAGTATGGTATCAATTATACCAAAAAATTATTACTTTTAGAAGTTACAATGTAATAAATCAAGAGTTTATTTTATGTAAACTGGAATAATATACTAAAATGCCATATAATTTTTATAATCTACTTGTTGGGTATGGTTTCAAAATATATAATACAATTATTGTATAAAACAAGGGGAAAGGTGAGTACCAGTTTAAAGCTAAAGGGAGAGTTGTATAGCTGGCAATAACTGATTGGACAAATAAACAGAACCAGCTTAAGTTCTCAACTAGAGAACAAAGATTAATACATAAACATCCCCCCGCCCAGACAAGTGTGGCGTTTTGTTGGAATTGATCATTGTGTTGTTTTTGTTTGCTTGCTTGATTTATTGCTTAATGAGAAAATTTCCCCATGGTTTCAAGCATTTGACAGTCTGCACTAGGCGACACTGTTTGGGAGGAACAGCCTTTCTAGAAGAAGTATCTCACTGGAAGCCTGCTTTTTTTTTTCTTCTGGTGATTGACATGTGTGTTCTCAAATTCCTGCTCTTGCTTCCATGAGGGCTGCTTGCTGCTATAGTTTCTCTAGAACTATACTTCCTAATAAATTCTTTCTTTTATAAGTTGCTTATGATTATGGTATTTTATCACAACAGAAAAGTAACTAAGAAAGTAAGAATATTATTTTAGTACATATTAAATGAACATCAGAGCCAGAATCTATTTCCTTATTAAGCTTGCAAGACTACCTACACATTATCATATTTCAAAATAAATTCAGGACCCTAAACATATCACTATTTTAAAATAAATATAAAATATTTACAGTATAAGTTAATTATTTACTATAAATATCAATGAAACTAATCTTATTTTACTTAAAAGAAACAATTATTTATACAATAATATCGTATGCATGGGGCAGCTATAGTATCTAAAGTCAAAAGAAAAAGATCACCATAAATAAAACAGTAATCCAGGGAGAATCATGAAAAGAACAGTTCTGAAAGTTTATTTACAAGAAATCATGTATTATAGAAGTGGGGCTACATCTGAATTACTTTAGACACATTATTAGAATCAAGTGAATGTGTAGAGAAATAGTTATAAACAGTGTTTAAAAATGAAAGAAAATTAAGCTTTCCTTGAGGAACTATGACTATTCCATGCCACTTTGGTTATATGCATTAAAATCTACTTACATATCAGTTATCTTTCTAGTAGAAAAATTATGCTTTCTAATTCTTTGAAGCCGGTAATGTATTTCTGAGTTGATTTAAAAATTACATGTGAGTCCTATTGGTAAGGATAACCTCCTTTGGATATATGTCTAGGAGTGGTATTGCTGGATCATTAGGTAGATTGATTCCCCATTTTCTGAGAAACCACCAAACTTATTTCCAAAAAGGCTGTACAAATTTACATTCCCACTAGCAATGGAGGAGTGTTTTCCTTTCTCCATATCTCCTCCAGCATAAGCTGTCATTCATTTTTTTTATCTTAGCTATCTTCACAAGTATATGATGGTATCTCACAGTTGTTTTAAATTCAATTTTCTTGATAGCTAAGAATGTTGAACAATTCTTTAAGTCTCTTTCAGCCATTTGAGAATTCCCTGTTATAGCTCAACTCCATTTTTAATTGGCTTATTTGGTTTTTTGATGACTAGCTTCTTGAGTTCTTTATATATTTTAGGGATCAGCCTTCTGTCAGATGTAGGACAAGTAAAGAATCTTTTCCCATTTTCAGGCTGTCATTTTGTCTTATTGACCATGATCTTTGCTTTCCAGAGGCTTCTCACTTTCAGGAAGTCCCACTAATTGTTGTTCCAGTGTCTATGTTACTGGTATTATATTTAGGAAGTGGTCTCCTGTGTCAATGGGTTCAAGGCTATTTCCCACTGTCTCTTCTATCAGCTTTAGTGTAACTGGATTTATGTTGAAGTGTTTACTCCAATTGTACTTGAATTTTGTGCAAGGTGATAAATACGGATCTATTTACATTATTTCTACATGTCACCATCCAGTTATGCCAGCATCATTTGTTGAGGATGCTTTTTGTTCTTTGTAGATTTTTGACTTCTTTGTCAAAATCAGATGTTCATAGGTGTGTGAATTAATGTAAAGGGTCTTTAATTCAATTACATTGATCAAAATGTCTGTTTTTGTGTTAGAACTACACTGTTTTTATTACTATAGGTCTATAGTAGAGCTTGAAGTCAAGAGTGGTGATACCACCAGAAGTCTTTTAGTAAATAGAATTGTTTTGGTGATCCTGGGTTTTTGTTTTTCCATATGAACTTGAGTATTGTTTTTCAAGGTCTGTTAAGAATTGGGTTGGGATTTTGATAGTATTGCATTGAATCTGTAGATTGCTTTTGTTGAAATTTCAGTTACATTATGTTGATTCTCCCTATCCAAGAGCATGGGAGATTTTTCTATTTTCTAATATTTTCTTCGATTTCCTTCTTCAATGACTTAAAGTTCTTGTCATACGGGCCTTTGCTTGTTTGTTTAGAGTTTCCCCAAGATATTTGATGTTATTTGCAGCTGTTGTAAAGGGTAACGTTTCCCTGTTCTCCTTTTCAGCTCTTATCATTTGTACACAGGAGGGTTATTGACTTTATTTTAGTTAACTTTGTACTCTATTACATTGCTGAAGGTGTTTATCAGCTGTTTTTACCACAAGGACTCAACTATGTTCAGAACAGAATTATTTGTAATAGCCAGAACATAGAAACAACATAGATGTCCCTCAACTCAAAAAAAAATGCATTAAAATTTTTGTACATTTCTACAATGGAGTACTAAGCAGCAGAAAAGTAAAAACAGCATCTTGAAATTTGTAAGCAAATGGATAGAACTAGAAAATATCATCCAGAGTGAGGTCTCTGAAAATTAAACATGGTATGTACTCACTCATAAGTGGATTTTGGACATAAAGCAAAAGATAAGCAAACTGAAATCTGCAACCCCAGAGCAGCTAGGTAAGAAGGAGGAACCTAAGAGAGACATACATGAATATCCCTGGGACTGGGAAATAAATAATATCTCCTGAGTAATTTGGGACCATAGGGAGAGGAGACAAGAAAAAGTTATGGGGTTAAGGAGAAACCTGCTGCTAAAGAAATACCCAAGAACTCACACGATTGACACAAGCTAAGACTCCAAGAAATAGTGGAGACGATGCCTAAACTGACCTTTCCCTATAATCAAATCAAACCACCATAACTGTCACTATATAATCCTCATCCAACAGCTATTAGAAGCAGATGCAGAGATCCATAGCTAAGCACCAGGTTGAGCCCCCAGTCCAGCTGAAGAGAAAAAGGAGAAATTATATGAGCAAAGAGGTCAAGATCATGATGAGGAAACCCACAGAGACAGCTGATCAAGCTGTCTAACTCTAAAATGACAACTGGGGAACCTCCATAGGATTGAACTAAGCCCTCTGAATGTGGATGACACTAGCATGGTGTGGGAAGTCTGTGGGGGGCTCTGGCAGTGGGACAAGAATTTATTCCTAGTGCATTATCTACCTTCTTGGAGCCCATTTCCTACAGAGGAAAACCTTTCTTAGTCTTGATACTGGGTGGAGGGGCTTTGTCTAATCTCAACTGGATATGTCACACCACATTGACTTACCCTGGGAATCCTTACCCTCCCTAAGGAATATATGTGGCGAGGAAGTAGAAGGAAGCTGGGGAGGACTGGGAAGAGGGGAGAGAGGGGTAACAGTGCTGGGTATGCTTTAAAAGTTTAAATTAAAAAAATGACACATGAAAAGAAATTATTGGGTTACAAGATAGAGTATCACATACAGTCAGTTCTCATGCAGTGGTTGTATTCTCTTGGGACTCCATGAAAAATGAAGTAGCACATGCTATATCATTGCTGCTTGGAGAAATATCATCTTAGGTGCCTACGGCCCTCTCATCACATATTTTCATAACTAACTAGTACTACTAGTGATACTTGTTTTATATGTATTTAAAGATAACTAATTGGTGTCTTCATACAAACATACATTACAAATAATTATTTGTATATTATTTGTATTTAGAATTTGAATATTTCTTTATAAGACAAAGCCAACAATGATTTGACATGTCTTTGACGTAGAGCAATGCATCTCTAAATTTCTTTTGTCTTTATTCTGACCACAGTGGTGTCCTCTATATTTTCATATTGGCTTTCATAGATGTAGACTGAATCTACAAATATCATAGTTTATTCACACTTTGTGTATATTTAGACCCTATAAACGTTGCCAAATACTTTCATATTTTTTTCCTGGACCTATTATTGATTCATTAACATTGAACTCATGAACATTAACTTTAATTCATGCCTGAACAAATTTACTGAACACATACAGTCTCCCTCTACAGCACAGCCTCCGTGTGCTCAGCAACCCTGCACAGCACTATGCAATAGTGCTGCATAGAAAATCCCCAGTGAAACTCACACACAAGTATTTAAAAACTTAAACAAGATGGGAAAGGTAACATTTGCTTACATAAGAGAGATGAAAAAAGAAGGTGGAGCTTCACCTCATTTGACTTCAGATATTCAGTTTCACCCTCTGGGCATGTCTGTAAATGTCCTGAATGTACTTTGAGTACTGAGTTGGTACTTAGGAAATCTTTAGGGTGCAAGTCAATTCACACGGATACAGATTCTGAAATGATGAGGATAAACTCAGAGAATTAATCTTGAGCAGTAATATTACAGTGACTGGCTGTTTCATTAAACCGGGCAGTGCAAAGACCTCAGCCAAGCATGTATGAACAAGCAGCATGTGTCAACAGTAGACATGAGATGGCGAGCCTCTCACATCTTTAAGTTTTGGAAACTGTAATAGAAACTTATTTTCCCTTACCTAAAGATCCCTTGTCCTAAAGGTTTGAATATGGAATTTAACAGTTACACGTATGCATTCAAAGAAAGATACAGGGAAAGATAAAGAGTGGTAGAAAGCACAAAAATATAAACAGGATCAACACCAATGGTCAAGGTCAAGATCATAAGAGAAATGACAGTTTCTATTGAATATCTTCTTAAATAATTCAAAGGGCATATTCTTTTAACTTTAAAAGGCAAAAAGAAATTGCAAAGCCTAAAACAACTAAATTTAAAGGGTATTGGCAACTTAACTTTCTGTTAAACTAGAGGGGCATCATTAGTTTCTACTACAATGAAAACTTTCTTGAAAGTAGATTATTTATTTATTTGTAGTATGAGTCTGAGATGTTCCTAACAGTTTAATCTCTATTGGCTATTACTTTGTAGTGAACAGAAATTTTATTCTTCTTACATAAACTCAAAAGAATTAAAAGATGAATATGGCAGTGAGAGAATGATTGAGATGCCATCAAAGCCCTGACGAGTCCAGGTTGCCCTCAATGGACACCAAGTCCATGCAGCATCTTCTGGATCACCAGAATAAATATACTAAAACGTTTGAGGAATAAGATGATTAACTTTCAAAGTGAGTTATTCAGCATCTGGAATTCAACAGTTAAGAGCCCTGGCTGCTCTTCCAGAAGACTCAGATTAAATTCCCAGCACCCACATGATGGCTCACAACCACATGTAACTCCACAGTTCAAGGGCATCTGATGTCCTCTTCTGACCTCTATGGGCACTAAGCATACACCTGGTTCAAAGCATACATAAGAGCAAAACACTCATACACTTAAGGTAAACAAATTTAAAAATAATAGTGATTTATACTTTATATGTGAGGAAAGAATCTGTGTTTTTGAGAGAGCCATTCCTTCAAAACCTTAGAATAAAATATATAGTATATAAGAATATTTTCTCAGATATTCTGTGAATTCCATTTTAACTTTTAAGTACCCTTTGAAATGATAGATGAAAACATATAATGGCACTTTGTGGTACCACATCACGTTTCGATACATGCATAGGCTATAATTTTTAAATCATTTATGATTATCTCCTTCATTTCTTTATGCGAAATTTTCAAAATCCTTTCTTTTAAGTTTTTGAAATGCATTGTACATTATGGCCATTTCGAACTACTCTAATGGGCAGCAGTATTATCTGTTAGAGGTAGATAGCAGATAATGTTAACTAGAAAGCGTTAGTCTTTTCTACCTGGGATCCATTACCGCTGAGCAATCTTTGCCCCTCTTTCCGCTACTCCTACTATTATCAGCCTGTATAACCAACACTCTGCCCTCACCTTCTCCAAGACCAGCTTTCTTAGATTCAACAAATGAGTTACAACAGGCAGTGTTTACTTTTCTGTGCCTGGCTTATTCTGCTTAACACAGCATCCAATTATGTCTGTGCTTCTTCATTGTTTTATGAGACAATGCATTCTTTTTATTGCTGAACAATCTTTCACTATGTGTTCATCCTGTATTTTTCTTCTCCACTCATCAGCTGGTAAATGCTTGGATTGTTTTCACTTCTTAGCTGCTGTGAACAGCATTATCGTGAACAGAGGAGGGCGGGTGCCACTTTTGTAACTGAAAATTGAAGGTAACACTAGGGTTACAGAAAACACTTTGAAAAGAATATTCCCAGTATTTTTCTACCCTGGCTCTCACCCATCTAAGAACTATCCTATCAACACAGAAGTATTATAATCTCCCTCTCTTGGCAACTTGTATGCAAATTAGTGAGTACAACGTAAGTGTGGAAATAATTGTCACTTTATATTTTAGCTTTACTCAAGAATCCTAATGATTTACTGATGTAGTTTCATTATTTCTTGATATCATTGTTGTAGTTGTGAGTCTTTGTCTTGTTTTAAAATTACATGTGTCAAAATTATGTTCATTTAGATGTGAGTCATAGTCATGAAATAGAAGTTATCAATAAGTATACGTGGTGGCTAATCTTTGTTGTCAACTTGGTTACAACTAAAATTAACTAAAACCAGCTGGGCATACCTACGATGGATTTGGTTGGCCTTGAGGTGGAAGACCCACCCTAGATCTTGGGCACACCTTCTGCTGACAGCTCACACAAAAGGACAAGGGAAAAGGAAACTTTTGCTTGTTGCCTGCTTGCCTTCACCTTCTCACTGACAAGTCCTTCCATCCTGTTGTGGAAGCATTCCTTTGCTGGGGTTGGAATTTAGTCCTTCCACTTAGCGTGGATTGAAAACTGGCAGGTCTCTAGGACTTCCCTGGGACTTTGGCATCATAGTGGTGCTGCTGTGATATCTGGTCTCGTGGACTGAGCAGCTTCCAAATCCCAGGCCTTTCTGTCAGGAGCAACCAGAAAGCAGCACTTCCTCCATGGCTTCTGCATCAGCTTCTGTCTCCAGATTCCTGTCCCGTATGGATTCTCAGACTGGATTCCCTCAGTGGACTGTGTGATTCAGGATATCTAAGTCAAATAAACCTTTTCCTCCCCAAGTTTCTTTTGGTCAGGGTGTTTTACCATTGTAGTACTAACCCTAACTAAGATAGTATATAAGGCTACAGTTCAGAAAACAGCATATGTGTATATCCATATTTATAATATTTATTCATGGCTTCTATAGTTGGTAACAATAGTAACTGAATATATTACTTTATATTGTACAAGGGAAAATGTCAACTTAGCACTAAACAAGGAAATGGCTTCTGTCCCCACACTGAAAAGTCAAGTTGGATGTGACTGTTTGGAAATGTGCATTATCATTATGAACTCACAGGAACAGTTCTGTCCCCTATCCCTGGATGATTTGTCATGTGCTCAAAATTATATCTCTATACCACATAATCAAGAAATAAGTCATCTCACATCACATTCAAGCTAGAAAATTCCTCTCTAAATGTTTACACTATCCCCAATTTTATATATAATCAGTGAGGAAAAAAGATTAAATGGCAACAAGTAAATAGGAAAGCTCAGCTTCGTTTATTAAAATACAAAGAGTGTTCAAAATGAATCCTCACAAAGAATTAGAACAAGGGTAAAATTTAGTTCCCACTTAGCTTATACCTGAAGTCAATAGAAAGCAAAGTGTTTGGTACCTCAGTCCCTAGAAGTTAAAGCTTCAGTCTCCTAGTAATGTCATGACTCTCCACTCAGTGACACATGTGGATTTTACCTAAGCTGATTTAACCTTCTGTTACTAACTCATGATCTGCAATCCAAATTCTCTACTCAATTTTAAACCATAATATGGGTCAGGGGGATATAACTCTCCTGTGACTACCACATAAAATCACAGCTTGCTTCTAGGTAAAGCAAGATGATTGCTTACTAGTTTCTTATTACTCCATGCAAGCTAATAAAGGTGTGTAGTAGTGCAGTTTCTTGGTTCTATGCAGCCAGAGGCCCAGACCCTGCCGAGCCAGACCTCTTAGCCACCTGCCGCTGTTTCTCAGGCCCCCAGAAATGACTCAGACGCTTATATTAACTTCATGCTGTTTGGCCTATGGCTCAGGCACATTGCTAGCTAGCTCTTACATCTTAACTCAACCCATTTCTATTAATCTGTCTGCCACGTGGCCCGTGGCTCACCTGGGTTTCTTACATGTTTCTTCTTGGGCGGCTGGCTCAATCTGCCTGACTCCGCCCTACTTCTCCTACCTATGCTCTTATTTCTCCTCCTACTTCTTCTATGGTGCCTGTCAGGGCCCAAAACAGCTCCTTTATTTAAAGATCAATATTCACAGCATACAGAAAGGCATTCCCACATCAAAGGTGATCCCTTGATTTGGTGTTCACCTGCAGTCCTGTCTAACTACATTATGATTGGGAAAAAAAACATTCCCAAGTTTGTAGAGGAAAGAAAATGATGAAGTAGATTAAGGGAGAGTAAACAGCAATGCATTTTTAGAGTAAAATTTTGGAATGACTTTTTTTCCCAGAGGGACTGTTTTTTAATGCAGGAGATAATATAATTAGATAAGATTAGTTACTATCCTTTGTATATATTTAAAATCATGGAAAGAGGATTGTAATAACCTCCATTCAGTCATTAATCCATTTGTTCAACCATTTGCTTTCTATTTATGCATACTTATAAAGTAGTCAATGATAGCTTCGCATATATACAGTGTTTCAAAGCCAGCTCTCCATTGTTGTCAAGGCCATTGGCATCCTCCAGAGCAAGTGACTTAAGAAAAATGTGGGTTCTGTGCTATGATTCTGGAAGTCATATTCCATCCGCTCAACAATATTCTATTGGCTACAGCAGTCCATACTATCCAGTGTGGGAGGGAATGGTGTGAAAGCATGACCACAGCCACGTACAGATGTACAGATGGAATTACAGATAACTGGTAAGAACCAGGCTGCAGGGTTCAGAAATAAGCACTCTTGCTGGTGCATAATGTCAGATAATTTTAAGCAGCAGCTGTTATGTCTTATTTAGTATTTTAGGAAATTGTTTACATTTCTATGTTAAAATGGAATGTTGAAGCAATGATAGAAACCAGAGATATCTGCTGTATTTTAGTTGAAATTTGAAGTCTCTACAATAATTACTGAATGCAGAAATCTGTTTTGATTCAAATCCCAATGAGAAAAAGCAGCCATGATATTTACTTATTGGGTGTTTGAAGGGAATATATACAGAGCAAGAAAACTTCCACAGAGGTACATTTGGAAAACAGATACATATGGGATCTGTTTACATAAGAAGACACAAGAACAGAGTGGGGGATCTTAGTCCCCTTTGAAACATAAGGGTGGTACTTTCATTCATTTGGTCCTCAAGTAGAGATACAGCATGGGAACTTAAATGTGTAAATGTAGAGTTCAGAGGAGATAATTAAAGCCATAACTACTAAAGTTGCTGCTTTTTTAGGGAGTTGATGACATCTGAAGCTACTTTTACCATGAATATAGTAGATCCCTCTTCATAGCGTACAATTCAGAACATGAGAGAAGTTCGATACCTGCTGAAATAAAGCTCTGCCGTTTCTCTGGGCTTACATTGTTCTCTCCTGTAGGAAAGGGAACAGAAAGGAATGTGCTCTTTAAAAAGAGGGGAATAGGTTACACTGTCCTCAGAAGACATTTGCTGTATTAGTCAAGAAACCAATGTTCGAATTTTTGGGACCTTTAAACTGAAGAGTGGATTGTATTATTTTAAATACCTTAACTGAGAACTACATCTACAGTGGTGTTTTGAATCATTTGCTTTTCAGCAGGTGTGGAAATCACTTCTCAGAATTATAAAGTACTTAATGGAATGTAAGTAAATAACAGCTTCCAAGGGAGCTCATCTAACAGGGTGCCCTTCTTATTAAACCATTCTCTAGCCATTCTCTCTGCCTCACTAGAGGAGATGAATAGGATGTTGGCTTGTGGTGGGTGACAGCTAATAGTTAAGATGCATCCTCAAACACTGCTTGTCCACACCATATGTTTTTATTACACTCATTTATTTATAAATGGGTGTGGCAGGCCATATATTCACGGTTGAACACTGGTCTCTTGTCTTCTGGACAGGAATCTTGCTTTTCTATAAAGCACCTGCTCCATCCCTCTATCACAGCTATTAAAGTGGTTTAGTCTACTGTATACTTTTAAATCACCAAACTCCATCAAATGCTAATATTGGCATCTCTAAAACTCTCATGATGAAAATAAGCTATTTCTATATAATTTTTTCAAAGCAGACAAACTGTCAACCAAAGACACAGGATCAGCCATGGCTGCCACTTGAGAACAGTGAGACTCTTTTTGTTCCTATCTGAAATTTTCATTTTAGTTTTAAAGCACAGAATCTAGGATGAGAATTACTATTTTTTTAAATCTTTCTCCATGGCTAGGGCTGTAGCTCCATTGGTAGAATACTTTTGCATCATGAATGAAGTCCTGAGTTTGATCCCTAACACTGAATTAACAGAGAATATTGAGGCAAAACTACTTTAAGGTCATCTTCAACAAAAAGTGAGTTTGGAAACCTCCCTGGTATATAAAAGGAGCTGTCTCCAAACAACACAAAAATGTCCTCCATTCTTCAAGGGCATAAACATACATGTAATCAATAGTCAAATTTATACATCAGGGTTGATGATATGGCTTAGTAGTTAAAAGCACTTGCTCTGGAAGAGGGCTCTGCTTAGTTCCCATTACCTATATTGGATGGCTCACAATATGTTGCCAGGGGATACATCATTCTCTTCTGACCTACAAGAGTTAAAACACTCATACACATATAATAAAATAAGTAAATCTTAATAATTGCATTTTATATTAACTAACTATTGCACATCTATTGCATGTTGTGTATATGGGATATAAAGATGACTAGGACTTTAAGAACTGAGGTAATGAAGGTAGGACCCTTCTAATCCCATTGCTTGCAAAACCAGTCTAACTTAGTTTCCTTGTCTCAATTATTCCACTTCCAATTTATTCTAAATTTCACTGATAGATTTTTTTCAGAAAAAAATAAGCTATTCCTATGCTACACTCTTTCTAAAAATATACATATAACGAATATACTTCCACTGCAGAATTTTATGACACTTGACAGTATGTCGTTTATCTCTCTCTGCACTCCACCCAAGTGCCCTGTTCCTTCTAAACTAGCCCACATGATAGCCTCACATGAGTCCTATATATTCTGCTATCCAGCCTCAATTCACATTATCTCCTTTGCTGGAAAGGAAACTTCATTACACTAAAGGTTTCTCAGTGAAATAACACAGAACTTAATAATATACAATATTTTTTATCAAATAAAGTCCATTTGTTTAGTTTTAAACTAAATTATGAATTCTAAAAATTAAAGTATAAATTCTATTTTTAAGGCATATTAAATCTAAATAATAGAATGCATACTTAACAGTTAATAGTTGGCGTTTACCTTTCTCTGTGAATTACACGTGAAGCTAGAATTTAAATACTTAGTATGGGTTTTCTTAAAATTAATTTGTGCACCATGTTATCATGAAAGAGATAAACTATAATGGTCGTTTTATTTCTCCTAGATTAACAGAAGACTTCATACTTTCTAAATTTTGCTGAGAGTTAAATATTAAATATTAATTCCTATTACTAATTATATTATAGTTTTTTGCTCACATTCCACCACTATACACAGAACTGAGAATTTGGTATTTCAAAGAGACCTGAAAAATGCTCATTAAGAGATGGAGTTGCAGGGAATGATGAAAAAATTGAGAGTATGCCAGCAGTCTTGGGTTTTGACTATGCAGTAATAGTACCACATCCTAATAGACACCAACCATACAAATGTGTGTATATGGTAGGTAGAGAATAAAGCAACATTATTCCTCACCTCTATCCATATCTAGCTGAGATATGTATAACAACAACTCATCTCTTTTAATGATGTATGAACAAAGGTGCTTGCTGATACTCTGGATGACACAATCTCAATCCCCAGAGCACACATGGTAGCGTTGTACCCATGCTGAGGGATCCCCAAAGACTAACAGTGAGCTGGATTCAGTGTAAATACATGAGGGTGTGTTTATTGATTTAGACAGGTTCAAACAATCCCAGGTTTAACCTCTTTGTTCTAACACAGCAGAGGGATTTTGGCCATGAGCCCAGAGGTGAGAGGGGGGTTTTAAAGAAAAGCATAGGTAATCAGGGTGCTATAGGTCTTAGCATTCCAAGACTGGGCAAAGGGGTACGGGGTTTAGCAGCCATTGGCTACACTTTCTGCATAAACCCAAGCCCTGAATCTGCTGGCTGAACTTTCTGCACAAACCTAACCTTTGAATCTATTACCTGAGTTCTTTCTAGACCCATGCCTTCTGTGCCCTCAGGCATTAAATACTCTTTTCCAGAAATGGTTTTGTAACAATAAATCCATGCCTTCACATTAGCAGTAAAGGATCACAAGTTATCCTCTGACCTCTAAGTGCAATTGATGACACATCTGAGCCCACAAACATTCACATATATTCACACAGAGAGAAATACAATGTAATGAAAACAAACTTTAAAAACAAAAGCTTCATAAAGTCCACACAAAGCAGACTCTGTTTTCAAGTCCGATATAGAAGTGATATGTGGGAATGCATTTGTGTGTGCTGTATCTTTAAATAAAGGAGCTGTTTGATGGGTCATGGCAGGCACCATAGAAAAGGTGGGAGGAGAGTCAGTTCAGGTAGGAAAAGCAGGGCGGAGTTAGAGGCAGACCGCGCGGAAGCCACCGAGAGAACAACATGTAAAGAACACGGGTGAGCTACGGGCTGGGCCCACGTGGGCCACGGATTAATAGAGATGGGTTGATTTAAGATGTAAGAGCTAGCTAGCAATGTGCCTGAGCCATAGGCCAAACAGCCTAAAATAAATAAAAGCGTCTGAGTCATTTTAGGGACCCAGGCGGCGGGCAGATAAGCGATCCGGGCGACAGATCTGTGGGTCCGGGACCTAGGGCATGGGACCCGACGAACTCGTTACAACAGTGATATGTGAAGATCTGAAAGAAATGTAGTTTCTCAAGCGTTTACGTTTCCTTCTGAGCATATTTTCTTTGCCTGAAAAAAACCTTACCTGATTCCCTCTCTAAACCTGAATGCCTCGTCTCTATAGAAGCTTCTATTTATTCTTTCTAATAAAGGAAAATGGTTTTTTTCTCATTATTTCTTGAAATAGTTTCAAAGACCAAAAATTCTTAATCATAATACAAATTTTTAGAAGCTATGTAAGATTCACACAGCTCCATTGTGTTATACTCATAATCTCAGTAATATAAACATGCTCATGCTTTTCCTCAAACATTTGCCTATAAGAGGTGCACTTCCTTTCTCCCCCCTTGTCCTCGGCTCTTAGATTAGGGAGAGGAAGAAAAATTATCTGGAACCATGTGAAGATTTTGGAGATGTAGCCAAATCTCTTCTTTGTAATACGAAGCTTCTGGCCTGGACTTTCAGGTCTAGCCCCAAAGTTCAAACCCAATCTCAGCCCCACTGTGGTATAGCCCCAAATAATCACACAAAGGCTTATATTAATTTCATGCTGATAGACCTATGGCAGACATATTTCTAGCTAGCTCTTTCATCTTAACTCAACCTATTTCCATTAATCTATTTAACCATGTAGCTTGGTACCTTTTATCAGAGCAGCATGGCTGCCTTCTTTCCTCTGCATCGGCTGATGTCTCCACTGCTGTCTCTCTTTGCAGGTGTCTCTGCTTTGCTCTTTCTGTTCCCAGAGTTTTCTTAGTCTAATAGCCCCGCCCTTACTTTCTATCTGCCTTCTGCCAAAAAAACAGTTTTTTTAATAAACCAGTAGGCGGGGCAATTATTTACAATGTAACAAAATATAATCTCATTATATTTCCCCTTTTTCTCTTAAAACAAGAACTCCAAATCTCATATCATTTATTTTATTATATATAACACTTATAATCAACACTATAAACAAAGACAAACATCTATAATCCATTTTGGGGGAATGTGGGCATAGTTCTCTAGGCTACTTCCTGCTGAATGGGGGCACTGGCAATCCCATGGGGATCCAAAGAAAAATTTAGGATTAAGGACAATCTTTAATGGAATAGTCTCTAAGACTGGATCATCTCAGCCAGTCTCCTTGAAGTTGTTTTGGATGCAGAGCTCAGAGGAAACTGCAACAGAGGTGCTCTGAAATGCTGGATCATCCGGGCCATACATTTCTATCAGAGACTTTTCAAGGGGTCTTCCTCAATCAAACCTTTTTTTTTTAAAAAAAAAAAAAAAAAAAAAAAAAAAAAAAAAAAAAAAAAAAAAAAACTCGGAATAAATCCGTAGCCTTTCATTTTCTGTGGAATAAAAAGAAAACTTTTCTCCAAAGTAGCATATATTTTGATATCAGTTTTAAAGTCAACTCATTTACAAAATATACAGATTGGATTAATCCATCAACATTTATAATCAAATGTCTTTTAGTGGCTTTATTTCATTTTCAGTCAAAACCTTTCAAGACAAGAACATACAGTATCTAGACACTCTTTGTATTTTTCATCTTTACATGGCTTATTATTCTTTTTATTCTTTCTTTTTGAAGAAATTTCTCTATCCTTTTCTTTTCTCTCAAGCCTATATGTATTTTAGATGCACTCTAAACCATTTAGAGGTTTTTCCTCTTTTTTAAAAAAAAATCTGTTTTTACTGTACACCTCTTATTTCTTATATATTTCTGTTTCTGACATCTTTGCTTGGGTAGGGTGGCTGACAACACCTATTCCCTCTATTTCTTTTGGTTTCTGACCACACCTTTAATCTGCCCAGGTGTGGCTAAGGATTTAAAGGCTTAGCTAGGCTCCACTCAGCTCCTAGATTTTTACCAGAAGTACTGATAGGACCCACAATTTCCACTCTGGGAAATTTTAGGATCCATATAATAACCAAGTAAAACACTGCAGTATGCTGCTTATGAACTCCATTTAAGTATTAGGCAGCAGAGCCTCTTAAAAAGCCATAATTTTTGCTTAGTCAGGAGTCTATCTTCTGCTCACCTCCAGGAAACAGAGAAGTCCCAGAAAAAGCTGTTGCTGCTAAAAAACTGTCTTTAACTCTGTTCCCTTTTTGTCTATATAAACATAAAGCTTAAATGCATCATATGCAGCCTGTTGTTTATATTGAGGCTCTGGAACTGGCCTTCTTGCAGCTTAAGCTGTACTCTGAAAGCCTGACATTTTGTAATTCAAGCCCACATGCCTGGGAGTCTCTGTACCAGGACTAGCTCACATGATGGGCAAAACTCCAGTTCCTGTTTTTGGCTTTGATTCTGTGCTCTAGAATTCTTTGTAAGCTTTCTCAGGCTTTATGTAGGTGTATGTGGCCCACATAGGTGCATCATTTCTCACTATACTTCCTCTCTCTCCCTCCCCCCTCCCTCCCTCCTTTTCTCTGTCTCTCTCTCTCTCTCTGTCTCTCTCTGTCTCTCTCTGTCTCTCTGTCTCTTTCTCTCTCTCTCTCTCTCTCTCTCTCTCTCTCTCTCTCTCTCTCTCTCTCTCTCTGTGTGTGTGTGTGTGTGTGGTGTGTTTTTGTGTGTGTGTGTGTTTGTGTGTGTATCTATCCCTCCTACTTTCCTACTGTTCTCTAATTTTCTCCTTGGGTTCCTAGTTTCTAGTTTCTGGTTCATATTCCCTCACACTGCAGTGTCCACTGTGCAAATATGCATCTGATTTTTTGAAAACTATTCAACCTACAAATACTCCTTTTTTGTAAAAATAATAGTAATAATAATAATAACATTAATAATAATAATATGTAGAAATAATGTTAACATCATGAAAAAAAATCTTGAATCAACAAAGTATTTGTCACATAAAATTCCTGTGAATAAAGACAGAGTGAATAAATCAAACCAGGAATGATCACCCAACATCTTTAATTAAAAGATAATAATCATGGTTAACAGATCTATATACTTAGAATAAAATTCTAACAATCCCCAAGGAAGCATGAAGCTTCTAATGCTTGTGCATTATGTATGTTCCACACACACAGGAATATACACTATTTATTAATAGTGAAGGCCCAGAGACTCATTCCTTCTTAGACATATTCACAGTAGAGCCCTGCCAGCCAGAGATCTTGGTGTACTGACTTCAGACACAAAGGACCCCTATGGGTTCTAATATTTTTCAGTTGCTTCAGGTCCTCACGTAGCTTGTTGTCTCGACCATTGGCTAGAACTTGGGTGTACTTTCCATACTTCACATCCTCTTGTGTGTTCAAGAACCAGTCTGAGAGCTTGTATTGTCATGGATTCTCCATGATGGTTGATTACACACTCCACCTCATCCTCTTTGAGTTCTGCAGCTCTCTTGATCAGTTCTGCTTCCCTCAACACCACATGAGCATATCTCTGCCCCACACCCTTAATGGCGGTGATGGCAAAGGCTATTTGATGTTGCCAATCAATACTGATATTGAGTACTTGCAAAATGTGCTGGAACTTCTCAAGGATCACTGGAGACACGGTGATAACACAATTGCTAGCATGTAGGTCTCCTGTTGAGAAGCAGTAACCTCACTAAAATCAGCCAAGTTCTACTGTATTTTTGCATATCAGGTTCAATAACAAGAGCTTTGTAGGCTTGATTTGTAAGGCAGACATAGAATTCCTCAAAGACTGGGTTGGGTTATCTTTGTCTACCTGTAGCCTCCCACGTACTTCTTACAAACGTCAGCCTATCCACAGCCTTTTCTACCTAAAATGTTACTAAAAATGACAGTAAAAGGTGTCATGGCGGTGACTGAGAAAGTTTTTCTCCCCAATAATACACACTGCTAATAGTCTGGCTGTTTACCATATGAAGGAAAATGGCCAAACACCTCCTATTTAAAATAGCATTCAATTTTCACAGTGGCCCCATAAAGTGATAGCCATTTAAACTATAATTTTATTAAAAAAAAAATTTTACAGAAGTTAACATGCAGCTGTGGGTTACTGGAGCTCATTTTCAAACTATTTTCTTATTCTAGTCTGGGCTATATTAACTTGGATGAACCTCAGTTCTTGCTCCTAGTCACAGCTCTAGGAAGTGAAGTGATCTCTGGTCAACCTTGAAGGGTTGAAGGTATTGTACATGTCTGCATACTCACTCCTGAATGTTAAAGGTGTTTCTTTAGACTAGAAACTAGGAGCCCAAGGATGATCAGGGGATGAGAGGGAAGGAGAGGGAAAGAGGGAGGGAGAAGAAGAAATGAAGAGAGATAATTAGGTCTCCAAAATCTCCACACAGCTCAAGATCTTCTGACTTCTTCTTCCTAAACCAAATTTTCCCAAGCTGTCTTCCAATAATTCAGTGAATTGCCTACTTTGTGTGTTTCTTATCATCAAAAACAATCCACATAATTTAGTGGCATTATTTTTAAAGTGATCATTAGGATACTTAATATAACAAAATGTTAGCATGTACAAGTAAATTATTTTTAAAATACTATCTTAAGAGCATCTATAAATAAAATTAAAATCTCACCATGTTAGAAAATTGCAGGGATTTTACTCAGGGTGAGAATGCACAGGATTCATTAAAAAGCAACCAAATTATTCATTCTTTACATATTTTAGAAAGTCATATATATATATATCAATTGTAAGTGAATTCAGATGTCTAGAATTTGATGGTTATGTTCAAATGAAAAGCAAGTATATGAGAGTTGAATATAAATGTTTGAGTCACAGTAGTTAGGGGCACTGCATACTCTTGTAGAGGACCTGGGTTCAGTTCTAAGCACCTATGTGGCAGATAACAACCATATACATCTCCAGTTTCAGAGAATCTGGCATCTTCTTCTGTTTCTCATGACACCAGAACACAGGCATACATGTGGTGCACACAAAAATTGTATAAGAAAAATACCCATGTACATAAAATAAAATAAATTGAAATTTTTGAGAGAAACAGTCATATTTGATATCTTCCTTATACAGAACATGAATTTAGCTTTTTACCATGTAAAAGTGATTAATATTATAGTACAATATAATCACTTGGCACAATTCACAGCTTAAAATTATGATTTCTACACAAAGTCCAAATTATATTTTGCCATATGCTCTAACTGGAACAAATTGTAACTAGTTATCTGAAATGGACCAATATCCTAAAAACCCACCCACCACACATGGTACTTAGCCCAGTGTCACTGATGCCCCAAACAAATATTTGCCTCTAGCCCAACAATTGATGGATTTTCTAACTCTGTTGCCCCGTTCTATTTTCTCACTCTGATCTAGTCTCCATAAATCCCAACTGCTGCATCCTATACAGGATCTGTCACTCTATGCTAACAACCTGGTTGATTTGTATGCTAAGCGCTGATGTCAGCTGTTAGCATACCTCTAGGACTGGCTTGATTGACGCACACCTTTCTGACCAATTTCTCCCCTATAGTTTGTTGATTTCCATTCCTAAGTCCCCAGTCATTGGTTCAGAGGATGAGCGAAGCCACAAAAATTCCCTATCTATAGAAACTACAGTTTCCCGGGTCTCTTCAGTTATTTTAGAGGAAAAGAATGATAGAAATAAATAAGAATTCAATAAAAGATGGAGGAAATGACTTTAATATCCAAAGGTTTATAAGAAGATACAATCTCTGATCCAAAATACATAAACTGTCATAATAATTCACAAAATTGACTCATGCAACATTTGTGTTTTTGAATATTCTTGTCTTTTTTTTTAAAATTATCTTGCCTTCTCTACACCAGTTATTATACAATGACAGAGATGATGCTGGCTTTAATCATGGTGCATGCTCTAAAGTTCTTATTTCAAGAATTTAGGCATACAAAAGAGACTGAGCAAAGTTCTAAAAGAGAAATATACTGCAAGTCACATATGTGGCTTAAATTTTTTCTAGTATATTAATTTAATTTGTAATTATTTATTAATATGCTTTTATTTAACTCAATATATCAAAATATTATTTTAACAAATAAGTCTCTGATATTTTCCATGTGTGTACAGTTATCATGCATATCCTATCTACTCAGTAGCCATGCAAAATGAGTTAATTTACTGACAACACATCTTCGAGAGAAGCATGATTTCATCAACTTTCAATAAGAAAAATTAGTTGTATAATGAGAATATAATCTTATCTTAATTTTTAAGAAATTATGTATTTGTGTACCTGTGAGTTTTTGCCTTTGAGTTAAATGATGGAATTGTTCAGAAGACAGTGACAGGTCTCCCTGGATCTGAAGTTACAGAGAATTGTGAGCTGCCTAATGTGGCTATTGAGAACCAAGACCGGATCCTTTATAAGAGCAGTATGTGATATCCTTGAGATATCTCTCTGGTACCCCCTTATCTTATTTTAAAATATTTAGTATTATTGTATTTGTGTCTGGATGTCAGGGTCATGTATATGTGTGCGTGCAAACATACATGTGCCATGGCAGCACACAGAGGTCAGTAGAACTTTCAAGAGTCATTTGTCTCTTTCTACTATTGGTTACAGGGATTGAATGCATGTTCTCAGGCTTATGAGAGCTTTTGCCTATTGACCAGCCTCACTGGCCAACAAAATATTCTTAAAAGAAGATTAAATCCAACCTAAGTGATAGCCTCATGTCAATTAGGTAGTCCCAAATAATTTACGTGATATACTTCTTATTAAAACAACTCATACAGTCTAGGTTAGCTAGTGTCAATATGAAAACACATCCTATGTTTTTGTATTATTGTTGATGCTAGATAAACATTTGAGAGGTTCTCATTCAAGGCATCCATCTAGCTGCAATCACATAATGTTGTCCCAGCGTTCACTGAAAATTCAGCCCAGAGATGAGAAATGACAGTTTAATGGAACAGTGTGTATGGAATGAGAACATACAACAAGCCATTAGAAAGAGTGTATTTTCAATTCCATTTGCAATTTCAGGGATGACAAAACATTTTCACAAATTCTTGTTTCCTTAATTAACTTTTTATGCTCTCCCTCCTTCCTTTATCTCTGAGCAACTCTAAATTTAATGAGAATTGATCCCATCACAAGAGTTCTCTAAGTTGAAACCAGTTTTGGTGGGGTTTTTTATTATTTAAATTTTTCCCATACCCACTACAACTCCCTCTACCACCCTTTCTTCCAGTCCTCCCCCAGCCTCTCCCCTCATCCCTCCCCTGTTCACTCCCCAGAGAGGGCAAGGAATCCCAAGGTGAGTCCATTAAGTCTGGCATATCGATTTGAGGTAGAACCAAGTCTTTCCCAAAGTATCAAGGTTGAGTACAGTGTTTTTCCCCTAGGCGTGGGCTTCAAGGAGCCAGAAACTCCCCACACCTTTCGATGGTCATCTACATTCAGAAGGTCCAGATCTATTCCATGAAGGTTCTTCAGCTGTCATTTCAGAATCTGCAAGCTCCCAACAGCACAGGACAGCCTACTACATGGGTCTCTCCATCATGATTCTGATTGCTCCACTCATGTAATCTCTCCTCCCTCTCTTCAGCTGGACCAGTTGCTCAGTCTGGTGTTGAGCAATGGATCTCTGCATCTGCCTCCATCAGCTGCTGGTTGAAGGTTCTATAATGGCAATTGGGGTTGTCATTCATATGATAATAGGGAGAGGTCAGTTTAGACACCCTATCCACTGTTGCTTGGGGTCCTAGTGAGGCTCATATTGTGGATTCTTGGTTGTTCCCTAGCACCAGGTTCCTCTCTATCCCCAAAATGCCTCCCTCTATCAGGAAATCCACTTCTTTGCTCTCCCTCTGTGTTGCTTCCTCTCCCAGCCCCCACTATACCATCCCTTTCTATCCTGTTCTCTTCTCATCTTCCCTTGCTCTCTCTCTTTCCATATGTTGGCAATTTTCTCAGGAGATTTCCTCTATTTTCACTTCCCAAGGGGATCTATGGATGTTTCTCTTAAATTCATCCTGTTACCTAGCTTCTTAGAGGCTGTGGATTGTAGCCCGGTTATCCTTTACTTTACATCTAATATCCACTTATGATTGGGTACATACTATGTCTATCTTTCTGGGTCTGTGTTACCACACTCAGAATGATACTCTCCAGATCCATCCATTTGTCTACAAATTTCAGGATGTTGTTTTGTTTCTGCTGAGTAGTACTCCATTGTGTAAATGTACCACAATTTTTTGTTCTATTCTTCAGTTTAGGGACATTTAGGATGTTTCCAGGTTCTGACTATTACAAATAATGCTGTCTGTATGAACATAGTTGAACTAATGACCTTGGAGTCAGAATGTGCATCCCTTGTGTATGTGCCCAATAGTGGTATTACTGAGTCATTGGGTAGACTGATTCCCAGTTTTCTGAGGAACCACCATACTGATTTCCAAAGTGGCTGAATAAGTTTGCACTCCCTCCAGCAATGCAGGAGTGATCCTCTTGCACCACATCCACTCCAGCATAGGTTGTCATGTATCTTTTGATCTTAGCCATTCTTACAGGTAAAGATGGTATCTCAGAGTTGTATTGATTTGCATTTCTCTGATGGCTAAGGATGCTGAGCAGTTTCTTAAGTGTCCTTCAGCCATTTGAAGTTCTTCTGTTGAGAATTCTTATTTAGCTCTGTACTGCATTTTCCAATTGGATTATTTGGGAAATTTTTTGAACTCTAGTTTCTTGAGTTCTCTATATATTTAGAGATTAGTCTTCTGTCAAAAAAAATTATTTTTCCCACTATGTTGGCTGTCACTTTGTCTTATTGACCATGTTCTTTGCCATACAAAAGCTCCTCAGTTTCATGAGAGCCCATTTGTTAGTTGTTGCACTCAATATATGTGCTACTAGTATTATATTTAGAAATGGCCTCCTGTGCCAATGTCTTCAAGGGTATTTCTTACTTTTTTCTATGAGGTTCAGTTTAACTGGGTTTATGTTGAAGTCTTTGATCCACTTAGATTTGAGTTTTGTGCAGGGTGATAGATATGGATCTATTTGAATTCTTCTACATACCATCATCTTGTTATGCCAGCACCATTTGTTGAAGATGCTATGGTAGGGAGATTATGTTGTTCCATTGTAAATAATTGTCCCTGCTTGTGAATTTAATAAAAAGCGCTGATTGGCCAAAGGCAGACAGGAAGTGTGGGTGGGACTAGCAGACTAGAAGACTCTAAGAACAGGCAGAACAGAGCAGAATGCCAGAAAGAAGCCAGAGGAAGCAGAAGACAACCAGGCTGCTGTGAGAAAAGATACCGAGCCCCACGGCTGAACAGGATAAGAGTCATGGGTTAAAGGAAGGATAGAGAGCTAGCAAGTTATATGCCTGGACCTTAGGCTGTTCAACCTAAAACTATTGAAAGCATCTGTGTGTCTCTGCGGGTCTGCCGGTCTATGGGCCTAAACCTTGAGGTTAGGCCTGAAAGTCCGGGCCAGAAACCTCCTACTACAAATGCCAGCCCAACGTGGGTCAAATATACTCACATAAAGTCATAGAAAGTTTAAAAATGGTCTAGAGCCCAAAGCAGCCTCTGAATTGTATCTCCCACATGAGCTGTGGTACAGAGACATTCTGGTGAGGCACATGGGCTTGAGCTACAATGGTGGGCTTTTGGAGTGCAGCTTAAGGTGTAAAATGGCTTATTCCTGAAGTCTCACAGTACTCAATATAAGCAAAGATTTGTAAATGATGTATTTGAAGCTTCTTTTCATAAGGACAAAAAGGAACAGAATCAAAGATGGTTTCTTAGTGTCAATGTTTTCTTGGATCAGCTCTGTTTGCCGGAGGCAAGCAGAAGCTTGGCTTTTTTAAGAGAAACTTCCTGATTCAGCCTTAGAGGCAAAACACTTCTGAGTTTTTCACTTGTGAGTTTTAGGCCCTGCTGCCTAATACTTAAGTGGAGTTAATGAGCAACAGATAGCAAAGCTTTACTTGGTAATTATATGGACCCTAAAATAGTACCTAATAGAGTACCTGGGTTAAAAAGATAAATTCTATGAAGTTAGACTAGGAGCTGGGTGGAGCCGTACACTCATCCTCCCAACCTTGAATCATGGCAGATTAAAGATGTGTTCAGAAATAGAAAGAAATAGAAGAATCTGTGTGGAGTCAATCACCCTAGCCAAACAAAGGTATGGTCAGAGACAGAAAAAGTTAAGAAATAAATATACAGTAAAGACAGTTTTTTGTAAAAAGTCTAAGTGGTTTAGAGTGTGTTGAAAATATATATACATAGGTTTAGAGAAAGAAAAGAAAAGGTAGAGAAAGCTCTTAAAAAATGAAATAGAGTAAAATAAATAAATAAATAAATAAATAAATAAATAAATAAATAAATAAGCAAGCCACGTAAAGATGGAAAATACAAAGAATGTCTGGATACTCTATATTATTGTCTTAATTTTAAGCTTCTTGACTGAAAATGACTTAGTAAAAGTTGCTAAAAGACAGTTGATTATAAATGCTATTGGATTAATTCAACATATATGTTTTGTAAATGAGTTTACTTTAAAACTGAAATGCAAAGATATGCTACTTTGGAGAAGAAGTTTTCTTTTTATTTCCACAGAAAATGAGAGGCTGTGGATTTATTCCTGGATAAAGAACATAAAGTTTGATAGAGGAAGACCCCTTGAAAAATCTCCATTGTAAATGGATGGACCAGATGATTCAGCATTTCAGAGCACCTCTGTTGGTCTCTGTATCCAGAACAATTTCAAGGAGACTGGCTAAAATGGCCCAGTCTTACAGATTACTCCACTAAAGACTTATGCATAATCCTACATTTTTCTTTGGATTCCTATGGGATTGCCAATGTCCCCATTCAGCAGGAAGTAGCCTAGAGAGCAACGCCCACATTCCCAAAACATGGATTATGGATGTCTGTGTTTATTTACAGTATTGTTTATAAGTTGTTATAGATAATGGGGAGAAATGAATATTAGATTTGGAGTTCTTTTTTTTTTTTTTTTACAAGGAGAAAGGGGGATATGTAGGAGACTATGTTGTTCCATTATAAGTAATTGTCCCTGCCTATGAGTTTAATAAAATGCGCTGATTAGCCAAAGGCAGACCGGAAGTGTGGACGGGGCTAACAGACTAGAAGACTCTAGGAACAGGCAGAACAGAGCAGAATGCCAGAGAGAAGCCGGAGGAAGCAGAGGACAACCATGCTGCTGTGATAAAGGTACCGAGCCCCATGGCTGAACAGGATAAGAGTCATGGGTTACAGGAAGAGTAGAGAGCTAGCAAGTTATATGCCTGGGCCTTAGGCCTTTCAGCCTAGAACTATTGAAAGCATCTGTGTGTTTCTGCAGGTCTGCCAGAAACCTCCTATTACATGCTATCTTTTTTCCATTGTATATTTTTGGCGTCTTTGTAAAAATCAGGTGTTCATAAGTGTGTGGATTAATGTCAGGGTCTTACTTGATTCCATTGATCAACAGGTCTGTTTTTATGCCAATATGAAGGTGTTTATTACTGTAGCGTTACATATATAGTTTGAAGTCAGGAATAATGATACCTCCTGAAGTTCTATTAATGAACAGGACATTTTGGCCATCCTGGGTTTCCTGTTATTCCATTTGAAGTTGAATATTGTTGTTTCAAGGTCTGTGAAGAATTGTGTTGGGATTTTGATGGTGATTGTGTTGAATATGTAGATTGCTTTTAGTAAGATTGCCATTTTTACTATGTTGATCCTACCTATACAAAAATGTGGGCAATCTTTCCATTTTATGATACCTTCTTCAATTAGTGACTTAAAGCTCTGGCCATACAGGTCTTTCACTTCTTTGATTATAGTTACCCAAGATATTTGTTGTTATTTGCAGCTATTGTAAAGGGTGACGTTTCCCTGATTTCTTCTTTCAGCCCCCCCCCCCTTTTTTATCACTTATGTATGAGAGGGCTACTGATTTTTTTTGAGTTAATCTTTATCCTTCTACATTGATAAAGGTATTTGTCAACTGGTAGAATTTTGGGGGTCACTTATGTATAATATCATATCGTCTGCAAATAGTGGTAGTTTGACTTCTTTCTTCCTTTCCAATTTGTATCATCTTGATCCCCTTTTGTTGTCTTATTGCTTTAGCTATCATTGCAAGAATTATATTGAATGTATATGGGGAAAGAGGACAGCCTTGTCTTGTTTCGGATTTTAGTGGGAGCACTTTGAGTTTTTCTCCATTTAGCTTGATTTTGTCTGTTGGCTTGCTGTATATGGCCTTCGTTATGTTTAGGTATTTTTCCTGTATTCCTGATCTCTCCAGGACTTTTTATCATGAGGGAGTGCTGGATTTTATCAAAAGCTTTTACAGTATCTAATGATATGATCATGATTTGTTTTGTTTTGTTTTTCTGTTTTCTTTCAGGTTGTTTATATCATGGATGACATTGAACCATCATATCTGAACCATCCCTGCATCTCCGGGATGAAGTCTACTTGATCATAGTTTCTGAATTTGTTTTACCAGCATTTTATTGAGTATTTTTGCATCAAATTTTATGAAGGAGATTGGTCTGTAATTCTCTTTTTTTGTTGCATCTTTGTGTGACTTGGTATCAGGGTGACTATAGCCTCATAAAAAGTGTTTAGCAATATTTCTTCTGTTTCTATTGTGCCGAAAAATTTGAGGAGCATTGTTATTAGTTTTTCTTTGAAAATCTAGTAGAATCCTATGCTGAAACCATCTGGCCCTGCTTAGGATACTTTTAATAACAGTTATTTTCTTGGGTGTTATAAGGCCTATTTAATGCATTTGTGTTGGTCTGGATTTAATTTTTAAGTGGTACTTTTCTAGAAAGTTGTCCATTTCTTTTAGATTTTCCAGTTTGGTGGAGTGTAGGGTTTTGTTTTTGTTTTGTTTTGTTTTGTTTTTTAAGTATAAAGTATGATCTCTTTTGTGTCTGTTGTTATATTCTCTTTTTGCCTTTTGGTTAGGTTAAATATGGGATTGTCTATCTTGTTGATTTTCTCAGACAATCAACTCTTTGTTTAATTGATTATTTGTAGTGTTTTTGTTTGTTTGTTTGTTTTAATTTTATTGATTTCGGCCATGAGTTTGATTATTTTCTGCTATCTGCTATTTCTGCAAGAGTTTGCTTATAATTGTTGTAGAGCTTTCAACTGTGCTGTTAAGCCTCTTGTGTGAGATTTTTCCAAGGTTTTTTGTTTTTCTATGTAGGCATCTAATGCAATGAACTTTCTTCTTAGCACGGCTTTCATTGTGTCCCATAAGTTTCGGCATGTTTTGAGTTCATTTTTATTGAATTCTAGTAAGTATTTAAATACTTTTTTTTTTTTTTTACTTTTTCTTTGACCCAGAGGGGATTCAATTGTGAGGTTTTTAGTTTCCATGAGTTTGTAGGCTTTCTGTGATTTCTGTTGTTATTGAACCTAACTTTAGTCCCTGGTGGTCTGATAGGAGGAAAACCCAGTTTTTAAAGATCATTTTATAAAATGCTTTAAATATAGGAAAAAAGATTTACCATTTATTTTTAAGAGCCAAAAACATGACATCATTTGGTTTATAAACTACCATCAACCATTCTCTATTTATTTATTGATTCGTTCATGCAACTGGCATTGATCAAAAAATACATGTCATATTGTGTTCATGGAAGAGAAAATTCAAAAACATAGAAAAAGTTTGTACTCTACTCTAGGGAACTCAAATTGTGCACCCTGTGTATTCAGAAGCTAATTTATGGCTAATAAAAGAAGTAGCTATAAATCATTTGAAAGAGGACAAAAAAAATAAAATCTACCTGAGCCTCCTTGAGTTGCACGGTTGGCTCCAAAAATACAGAGCTGAGCCTGAAAAGATAACTCAAAATTTTAGAGGAAGAGCAAAGGACAGGGGTAAACTAGCAATGGTACTTGAAAGAACTCAATGCCCCCAAACAGTCCTACTAACAGAGCACTGGCGAGTGGATGGAGAAACAAGGAAAGAAGCTGGTGGGTTAAGCAGAAGAAGATAGTGAAGGGGTAAGTCTACCCACTGGATGAGCAGCTACTGGTGGGTTTTAGACTTGAAGGTGATTTAATAGGCTGTGCTTGGCATTTCTTTATATTCTCCTGATCCATCCAACACCTGAGGCTGAGCACTGTATAAGGAGAGGGATTTACTTACCTCTTAGTCTGGAGGCTGAAAAATCTAATAACATGGTGCTGGCTGCTTTAAGTAGCCTACATTTTTATTATATTGCAAAGGACGACAACGCAGTAATAATGCATAAGCTAGGGCAATCACATGGAAACTGCAACCCAGGAAATAAGAAAGAGAACAAGAGAAGGGAAGGATTCAGCTTTTGTAAAAACCTTCTTGGAAGAATTAGGCAGGAACCAAAGGAACTACATCAAGTCTTCCGAAAAGCAGTGACCTCATGGACCAAGTTGTACTCTACTGAGATCCACTTCTTATAAGTTGTGTTATTCTCAATATACTGATCGTGGAGAAATAAAAGGATAATTTTATAATATAGCAAGTTTTTTGATAAAGATAAAAATAGATGTTAGTACCACACACTAATATTAAGAGTTACAAAAATATATGCCAAATTTTAGACATTCTATCTACCAGGTATTATACTATTTTCAGAATTAAGAAATTTAACCTTCGGGGGAACTACATGAAGTAACTTGAGTTTTGCAGACACAGAGGTTAGAGTGTGAGGTAGAGACAAAAATTTGCAACAGTCAGATCCAAACAGGAATCCTATTGTGTTATTTTTTTCATTTGTTTCTGTGATGACCAGATGCCAAAAGCAGTGCATGGCTCATCAACTGAACAGATTGATGACCTGGCTATGTTAGGTCCTTCCACATCTCCTGATCTACCTCACTGCATACACAATGTGCCAGCAAAAAGCAAGAGACACTTGTAACTGAAGATGAACTACTTGGATTTTTAGAAGGTAGATGACTATATGAAAAAAACTTCTCAGGGATAGAATTAAAAGTATTTGGATAAAACATTCATTTTATTGCACAGTGGTAGTATCAGGAGAATAATACATCTCAGCACCCAATGCCCTGGCAGCTGAGCATCTTCAAACCATAATTCCTTTTAGGCAGAATAATACACTCAGTTTCATTCAGTATCAGGAATGCACAGCTAATAAATAATCTATTCATTTCACAAATATTTGTTTAGCATAATTCTATGCATCACATTGATTTAGAGTACTTAGGATGGTGGACCAGTGTATAGAACTGTAAAAATTAATGTTTCCTGAATATTGCTGCATTTACAGCTTTTCACACATATCTTCTTGCAGAGTGGTGTTCTTCACTATCAAGAGACGGGGCCAGTAGTTGTGGAAAATAATATAGTAGGTGATTTTTGAAATTAGTTTATTAAATTGATATAGGTCTCTTTCTCTCATGTTCATTGTTTGAAAGAGCCAGTATTGTTTAAGTGACAATATCTTGAAACTTTTTAATGAACTTAATAAGTCTAATCAAATCTCAGCAGAATTTTCTTGCAAATTGTTACATTTGAAAATTATATGGAAATTCAGAAGTAAAAGAGACCAAATACAAAGACAACAAACAAAAGAGGTTGGTTTTTCTCAAATGAGTTCAAAACCTCATTGGAAAGCTGCAGTAGCCAGTACATTGTGATGTGTGCAAAGAGAACAGGAAGATGGGTGTCTACAATGAATACACACTTCAGGGATAGATGCCCTCACATATTACCAATGATTTTTGTCTAAGGTGGAGTTCAAGAGAAGATAGGCTTTCCAATAAATGACATGGCACCTTTGGACATTCACAAAGCAACATTGGAGGGGCTGAGGCTGTAACTTAGCTATAGAGCACTTTCCTAGCATGTACAAGGGAGACAGGAAGAAAGGGGAGGGAAAGACTGAAAAGGGGAGGGAAGGAAAAGAGAAGGGATGGAGAGATGAAAACAGGGAGGAGAGAGGGAGTGAGGAGGAATAAGGAGGAGGGAAAGAGGGAACGAAGTGGGGAGAATAGAAGGAGGACATGCCATCTTCAAAAGTTAGTTCACAATTTACATGAACCATAGAGAAGTAAAGAATCGAAATCTTATAAATATGTTACCTAGACCTAACTTCTAGATGAAATGTGAGAAGTGAATCTTTGGGGATTCTTGTTAAGCAAACAATTCTTAAACAACATACTAAGAACAAATCCATAAAACATAAAGCTTTACTAGCTTGTTCTTGTAGCTGTCGTGTGAGTTTATTGGTTAAATGGTAAGCAGCAATTTCTTAGCCTCTAGCTGGATTCCTCTGTCAATATGACTGTTCTTCAGCAAAATGTTACTACTATTTATCTGTTGTTAGCTGTGGGGTCATGCTCTTGTGCATTTAATAAAACGCTGATTCGTCAGGCAGGGAGTATATGTGGGGCCACCAGACTAGGAAAATTCTGGGAAGAGGAAAGGCAGAGAAGCAGACACCAGCCAGACACAGAGGAAGCAATATGAGAATGCTGCACTGAGAAAGGATACCAAGCCACGTGGCTACACACAGATAAGAATTATGAGTTAATTTAAGTGTCAGAGCTAGATAGTAATATTCTTGAGCTACTGGCCCAGCAGTCGCTATAATATTAAGCCCTTGAGTCAACTACTTTGGAAATGCCACCAAGTATTTGAAAGTTTCTGGGTAGGAAAGAAAAACTTTTGACTACAATTATAACTACACCCTCAGCACAAAGTCTCAATACATTTAAATCCATCATTAAAGGCCTTTTTCTTGTTTCTTCTATATCATATTCCATGATTTGTTCTGGACATATAGGTCTGAAACTTGTGTTTCTGGAAAATACCATATACATTGACATTGATCATTCCACTAGTGTGGAATATCAGAGTGCCGATGTTGTCTTACATCTCTAATAACTGCGGCATGGCTAGATGAACATGAGATACAAGATGCTCTTTGAAAAGAAATTGACTAATAAATGAGAACTTTATTTCCTTCCATGATAAGAAAATAATTCTTTCCAGTACCATGAGCAGAATGCACACACACACACACACACACACACACACACACACACACACACACACACACAAAAGAAAAAAAACTTTAGTGATATGAGCAGCAACATGGTAGTGTGTGGACAATTTTCTTGAAAATGAAATGAGCTATATAACTTGAAGAAGATAACAGGGATTCTGATAAGTCTTCAATCTGTTAAAGAAAATGAGTGTTATATAAACAGAACAAATTTAGAAGTCTGGTGACTCTTTCAAATATGTCTAGAGGAAATAATATTATGACTACTAAGATTTGTCATGCTCACAGTGGCCTTAAGAATACTTCTTAACTTTAAGTAGTAGCTTACCCTCATATTAGCTATTACAAGTAGAAATATGGGGAAAAGGAGTGAGGGAGAGAGGGGGAGAAAAGAAAAATATAAATTGCTATTCCTTCTCCACACAGAATGGAAACACTAAACAAGACACATTTAGCAACATGTAAGAAACACGTTGTGGTTATTTAGAGTACATTTCAAGATTATAGATTAAATGGCCAAAATTGATGGGAAATTAATTTACATAAATGAAGCATTGACAAAATTTAACACCTTTTCAAAAAAAACAAAAAAAAATTCTGTAAATTAGGAGCAGAAGATACTTTCCTGTCCTGACATAGAAAAACGTAAGTGTTTATACTTAATATCATACTTGATAGTGAAGTAGAAGTATCTATTCTTAGTACTCTTTTCTGTGTGCCTGTGTATGGGTTTGTACTGCAGGTCCTCATGTGTGTACATGCATGTGAAAGCTAGAGTCAACACTGGATATTAAACCCAGGAATCATTCACCTTGCTTTGTAAAATAGGGTCTTTTGTTTGCTTTATGGCTCACTGATTTGGCTAGCTTTGCAGTCAAAAAGAGCCTGAAGGTTTCCCTCTCTGCATTATCCACAGCAATGGGATTATAAATGCATCATGTTGGGCTTTCCTGTTTGTGTTCTGAAGATTGATCTCAGTTTATCACATTAATGATGGTTCCAAGCCTCCTATTATTACTATTTTTAAGTACAAGTCCTGCTCAGTAAAATAAAGAAAGATAAAAAGAATCAATAAAGCAAAAATTAGGTAGAAAAAAAGTTAGCCAACTCTTATTGGCAAGCAACATGTCTATGTAATAATCCTAAGCAATGTACAAAATAATAGTCAGAAGCATATCCAGGAGACTTACAGAAGCAAGTCAGATTTAATGTATGAAACACAGCTGGACTGTCTTCAGTAGCACAAAGAACAGAACAGTAAACACACATACACACAATTCATGCAAAGATGGCTCAGTGCTGAAGAACTCACACTGTTCTTACAGAGGATGGAAGTTCCTCCCACAATTCGTGTTGGGCAGTCCATAGTTGTCTGTAACTGAAGCTATAGGGGATCAGATTCCCTCCTCTGACCTCTGCCTCGAAGGGTGCTTATACTCAAGTGAACAATATATGCACAAACACATAACATGGTCAATTAAAAATGATAAAAAATAAATCTCAAAATTGTATATGAATATATCATAAACCATAAAATATTAAAAAAATTTCAATCAGAGATATTACACTTTGCCAACAGGGCTGAAAGAAGTTTCAAATGCACACAGCAAAATAGTTAAGTAGGCAGATATATCATTTTTTCATACAGTTTCACCAGATATAATAATCTTAAATTTATATAGAAACAAAAGACAATATACATAATCCTTAAAAACAAGAAGGCCAAAGGACTTAAATTAAGTATGTGAAACATTACAGTAGACCAATATAATATAATACTTCTGTGAAGATACAAACTGGTTAATGAACAGCTTAGAGAACATAAAATTTAAATTTTTAATTGATTTTTATAAAGTCAAACCAATCTTATGAGGAAGTAAATGTTTTTTAATTAAAAATTTTGAAATAATAAAGTATTCATATGGAAAAGATTAATCTTTAACTGCATCACCCCATATCCCTAAATTAATTAAAAGTATGTCATAAATTTTAATGTAAAAGTTACAGTCATGAAGCTCTTAGAACACAATGTGAAGAAGTAGCTTCACAAATTATAAATGGTGTTTAGAACTATTTTTTAATCATAAAAGGCTATAATATGAAAGAACAAAGTAGATTAAACTAAGTTTTACCAGAAATAAAAGCTCCTATTACTAATTCAGAAGAGACCATTAAGAAATAAGTAGGTAATCATATGCACAGAGAAAATGTGGTCAAAATATATCTGTCAAAATCAAGCATCCAGATCAAGTAATTTCTTCTACTCATTAATAAAAGGATAAAAAAAGTTAATAAATAAAGGGAAAATACTGGAAGAGCTGGAAAGATTCATGAGTTACTGATGAGCACATGCTGGCTTGTTCAACATTAGGCTACACTCTAATGTGGATAACAGAAAATTAGCAAAACTGAACATGAGAAGAACAGTTGGGAAATTGAAACTTCTACACACTGCAGATGGAGTGCACACAGCAGCACCAAGGAAATGTGTAACAAGTTTTAGAACTAAACACATATGTGTGTGATCTCTGAGTGTGCAAGAGTATGTAGGGACTTTTCTTGGTGACAGTTGCCTTATGGTCACAGAGGTCTGTAAACTCTGTTAAGTGTGCACTTTCCCTAGCTTTTAACAGATACGACACATCTCTCATTTCCCTGGATATGAGCTTAACTGAGGTCAGTAAGAACAAATTAACTTCTAAATGGAGTTCTGGATGTGTATGATGGAATGTGACAAAGTCAAGTATTTTGATGCTTGAAATTTACATGGAAATGTATAATAAAGGCTTAATATTCAGGACTTAGAATGACTGAGAAGTGAAGAACTCTCAAAATTTGCTTAGCATAAATTGAATAACTTTACAGAAAACTGGGGCAAATTCACAAGCATGCAATGCAGAAAGAAGGAAACACAAACTTCAGTGAACACATATAAAATCATCAGTCTCACAATGTAGGAAAGTGAAAATTGAAACAACGGAAAGCCATTTGAATGAAACAATAGAACAGAAAACCACGATTGGAAATATCAAAGGGGGAAGAACCAAACGATTCCCACAAAGGTCGTTTGAGGTGTTGAAACCAGTGGGGAAAACAAGGTCTAACAAATTCATACATATGTATACTCATGGTTTTACACATGCCTTAGAGAAACTCTTGCTTTTGTTCACAATATGGTAATTATAGGAGCTATATTAACACAACCATCAACAAGACAATTAATAAATATGCACCATACAACAGAGACATTGCATGATCTATCTCTGAGTCAACAACCTCAAAGTAATTGTTAGAACAAGGAGGAAAAACTTGTGAGGTTTGATACTCATTCATACAGTGCCATGTGATTCCCTTTCCCAAAATGCGAGGAAAAGGAGATAAGGCAAGGGTGGTCCTTCAGTTTTAAGATGTCCACAAATGAAAGTTTAGAATAACATGATCTGAAACTTAAAAGTAGCAAAAACAACATTTATAATGAAAACAAGAGACACACTATCTTCACACACCCCTCCATTTAAGAGAAATGAGACAAACTGCTAGCATTTCTAGGCACTTCGGGATATCAGAATTCATGGAGAGAAAGAGACTACAAAGCAGCGAGACATATACCCCGTTACGGTTCACAGGTATTGACATGGAATCCCTGTAGAGCTTCTTGAGTGTTGCATCTGAATGCTAAGGAATTTATCTACTATTAGTGGGCAGCTGAAAGAGACTCACTTCAGAAATAAATGGAACTGCATCTGTCTGCCCATGGAATATCTCAAAACTATCCCAAAAGGTTCGTTTCAAAAAATGATCCACCCTGAGAAGACAGTGCCCAAATGAAGGCCCACTACTGCTAGACTGAGTTCAAGATCCTCATGTTATGGTGGGATGGAATTGTGTGTTAGCATCTCCTCAGCCACCCCCCCAAAAAAACAACTAAGCCAAGAAAATTTACGGATTTCAGTGTCCAAAATGACTTCTCTAAAGCTCTAAAAAACATTTTTACATAACTTCAAAATTAGTTTCCTCAGACATATTTCCCAATATTCTCATAAAGTTCACAGTCAAATATTGATGCTAAAAGACCTTGGTTTGTTTGTTCTTGGCAATCTCTCTTCTCTACACAAAAATTTAAAGTTGTAACAGTATCAGTTACTTATTTGATGTTAAAATCCCCCACACACAAAAAAAATCTCATCAGTAGTTACTACAAAGAATTTTTGATGGCATCAAACGCTGCACTAAATGTCTATGCTTATACCCACAGGTGAATGCTACTCTTGGCCTTAGGTGGAGAAGCTTGTCTTTGCAACCTCCAATGGTGAATACAGAGATACATGGCTGCTCAAGCTACTGAAAATAAGCAACATCTGAGTGCTCAGCCCTAAACGAGACATATATACCATATGCTTTAAGGATCAGAGAGCATTAAGACATTAAGAGGGTAGAGATAATGTAAAAGCCATGAAATGGGGAGAAAGGCTGTGAAATTCTGTCTTCAGGGCATGATAGAAGTACTGAAATCATGGTCTCACAGAAGCTCCAGCCACCTTCATGGGGCCTGCATAATCCTAATCCTGCATAATAATAATAATATTTATTATTGCCGACAAAAAGAAATACAGGGCCCTATTCAACTAATGGATTCTGGAATATGAGCAGATGTTAGCTTTATTTACATGCCAACCGTTGTGATTACCAAACTCCAAACCATGGTCACACCAATGGTTCTGGTTAAACTCAGTGAGCCATGAAATAAAACAAAAAGATAGAAGAAGGAGAAAACCAGAAAAGGGTATAAAAGGGGCTGGATGTTCAGAGTGGAGTATAATCAGAATGCACTATATACATGAGTGAAACTGTCAGGAACAGATATAATAAAAAGTTGGGTATTTTTTTCAATGAATTTCTGTTATTAGCCTTTAGACCAGCCCTGATAGTAATAACTGTCTGAACTCCAGTTTCAGGGTATCCAATGTCTTCTGGCTGATGTGGACCCTGCATGCATGTAGAACACAGGCATAGACATGAAATTAAAGGAGAAATATGTTCCTGGATTCGGTCTCAAAAATAAATAACCAGTGGTTTAGAGTGAGGGAAGGAGAGAGGGAAACAGAGACGGGAGGATGGTGAGAGATGAAACAGAAAACAAAAAAATGGAAACAAAGCAAAATATTCTGCAAAGTATAAAAGAAAGTGTGTGATCTGCAATGGGCTTACACCCCACTCAAAGTGACAATCAAGTATTTAGTCATAGCACCCTGTTCTCTGGAATATGCAAATATTTGATTAAACTAGCAAAAGGTTAACATCTCTAAGTGAAAGCGACATGCAGGGTATAAACACAAGCAGGCTATGGGATGCCCAGACAGTTAAAATGTTACCACCACCCACTGGGAGACTGAGTGAGATGAAGAGTCGGAGTAAGGACCAATTCACTCACTCTCATCTCCCACATCCTTAAACTAAGATATCCATCTTCTGTCCCTGAACTTTAAAGGTTCTATACCTCAGCTCAGACAGACAGAATCATCTCATCCCACCAGCCTCCAATGGCTGGAATCATACAAGCGGACCCTCTTCATAAAACTCTCATACAGATATTATTTGTAATATAGATTTAGCATGTACATAACATACATTTAGAATATATGTCCTAAAAGTCCTATTTCTTTGGAGAGTTCGACTAATACATTCAAGAAAAGGAAATAAGATTTTTTACTAGTCCATAAATTCAGATTTCTCCAGAAGCATTTTTTAGTTCCTTGCTTTTTAGTGCCCTAAATGTATGCTGGGTCACAATATTCACAGTTATTCTCAGTAGGAATTTCTCCCATAAAATGTATCTATTGGATTATGTCAATCATTACATTAAATCTTCTATCCAACCACCTTGCCATTTGTGTTCATGAGAGTCTGGATATCCAAGTGTGCCAGACTAGTTGTTTCAGAAAGTGGCACTAGAAACTATGTAGAGAGCAGACCAAGTCGCAACTGAATCCCAAGAGACTCTGTTGTTAACCTGAGCATGGCCACATCAAGGATGGAAGAGCTGTAGACCCATGGAAGCCTGACAAAGCCTTCCCCCTAGGGTTAGGCTAAGGAAGCAAAGTCTTCCTCAGGAAACCCAATGCAAGCATTAACAGTATACAGAAAATGTCTACTATAGTTTTTCTCTCTGTAATGTTTATGGCCTGAAGTTTCTACCCTACAGAGAGTTTTAGGCTGATATTTTCTGATACATCCAGTTCTGACAAAGCTCTCCCACCTGCAGTCCTGCAGCTGCCTATAAAATAATGACTTAGAGACTAATATTAATTACAAACTGTTTGGCCTATGACTCATTACCAACTAGCTCTTACAACTTAAATCAGCCCATTTCTATCAATTTATGTGTTGCCATGTGGCTTCATGACTTTTCCGGTATTTCATTACACCTTGCTTTCTGAGCTGCCACCTATGGTCTCCTTGACTCCACCTTTCTTTGTCTTTATCTATGTTTGGATTTCCTTGCCTTCCTCTAAGCTGCCCTGCCATAGGCCAAAACATCCTCTTTATTAACAAATGGCAACAAAGCACATTCACAGCATTCAGAAAGACATCCCACATCAGAAAATGTTACAACAGAGACTAGCTGTGTTCCTTTGATCCAGCTCTACATCATAAACCTTGCCTCTTTGTTTATATGTGTATAATAAGCCTGCCTCCTTGTCCAGGTGTACGCAATAAATCACTTCTCTGTTCAGCTGTATATAATAAACAAACTGGGCTTCCATTTGCTGTTATACTTATCAAGAGCCAAGTCCACCCAACCCCCAGCTCCTTGTGTGTGTGTGTGTGTGTGTGTGTGTGTGTGTGTGTTTCTGTCTGTCTGTTTGTCTGTCTATCTGTCTGTCTCTGTCTTTTTTTTTTTCATTCCATGGCCACACAAGTGAGTTCCAATTCCCTAGAGTCCTGCACGGATGTTACCAAGCAGGAAGTGTGAAGGAAGGTTGCCTGCTAGCTCCACTGGTGACACATCATTGCCAAGGCCAGAAAAACAAATAGTTCCACATGTGCTGGTGGAGGTGCCCTTCTTTGAGAGTATGAGGCTGCTGCTCCCTTCAAAGTAAAGTAGATGTGTTTCATCACTGTTTATTCTCACACACACAGTAGGCACGAAATAAAGAAGGAATACACTTTGAGAATAAAAGTCTATGTAATAATTTTTATATTAGAGCAAAGGTTTTGGCTATATGTATTATACAGCAAATATTTATAACAGGAAGAACTTAGATCATACATTTTTATTAATCACATAATATATAAACATAAACAAAACAAAAAAATAAAAGTTTTCATTCATTTGTGTTTTTCCTTCCTAAAGGTATGTAAAAGCATTTTGGGGAACTGAATTCCATATTCTTCAATTTTAATACTGTGCCAACATGGATATTTTAAAGGGCCAATTGCTATAGTTGAATAGTGAGCATCTGCCTAACATGTATAAGGTCTTCTCAGCAACATGAAAAAAAAATTATTGGTTGACTTCAGACCAGTCTCCAGATGCTGGCTGACCTGGTTGAATACTCCATCAAACTATGCCAAACACACACACACACACACACACACACACACACACACACACACACACACACACAGGTATACAGGTGTCACGGTTGGTATTGGCTTCATTGGAAATTGTTGTAAACTACTTCTTTGAGTCTTTGAATTTTCCAAATGTGAACTTTGGGGTTTCTCAGCTTTTATTGCACTTCTTGAAAGAATTCTTCTAATGAGAGTTTACTTGTCATGAAAGTTTTCTGGTTTATTTCTAAATTGCAGCTTCCCTATTCTTGCAATTTTCTATTTGGGATGGCCTGTAGGTACATGGTGACCTCGGAGAGAAAATTTTAAAAGATACAAAAAAAAGAAACCAGACACTATTTGATAGTAAAGACACATCAGCTTCAAAGTCTGTACACACTGACATGAGAATAAAATTATTGTAGCTAATCTTTGCTCAAGTTTTTCATAAGTGGCTTATCACACTCACAGTGAAATGCACTATTTGTATTTTAGATTAGTGATTACCAAATTCTTATGAGATAGATACTTTTGTCAATTCACTCAAGAGAAGAGAAAATAGAGTTTTTAGACTTACGAATAGCTAACTCAAAGTCACATCATGTGTAAATGTTAAGCTGAAGAAAAGATTAGTGTTTAATTCTGTTGGACGGAGAAATCAACAATGGGAAAGCAAGAATTAAATACCAGCTTTGCTTAAGTAGGATAAGAAAAATAAGAGCTTTTCATTATATGAAAAAAAAAAAAGACAAAAGCAATGCATTTAGCAAACACATTTCTGTGAAATACACGTTGCTTCTCGGTCCCCACTCAGCCATGGAGAGGAAGACCTGTAGAGACATAGCATTCCTGGAAGAAGCTTTGAGCTTTCTTCCTCTGTTTAAAGAGCTACCACCACCAGGAGCCAATTGGTGAATTCTATTGTCCTTTCTCAATCCAGATCCAGGACCACTAACATGACACTTCAGAAAATCATTTGTTGATCATCAATACAGGGAAGAAACAGTATTATCTATGTCACAGAATTAAAGGAAGAAAAAGAATGCATAAGCCCAAAGAAGTTTCACATTAGTATGGCCAGACACTTTCCTGCAATCTGGCATTCCGTAGTAAGCAAAGAAGACAAAGTTCATCCAACAACCAGCCTTGATGTGAACAAAGAATAGTTTCCATCTTCAATCGGTAATTTACTCATTTGTTCACATATTAATCCACCTTAAAATATGTAATTTTCCATTATGTAACTGGCAACACTATTTGTTTAAAATATATAAATAATACAAATAGTGCCTTCAAAGAATATAAATTCCTAACAGCAGAACTCTAAAGTACAAACAACAGATTCTCTTAAGAATATGAACCTTGACCTAAACCATAAGTAGGTGCTGCCTTAATTTACTTTCAAAATAATCCTAATGAACATAAGTACTATTTTTTAAAACCAGTGTCATATCTTTTTATTATAATTTTAACTAATATTTGCTTGCCTTTCTAAAGTGAAAGGAATCATTGAGTCTATACTGCCCATCTACTTATCTCATATTTAGTACATATTTTGCATATACCTATGTGCAAAATATGCACTAAATATGAGTGGTGAGTGGACTGTTGTCATATAGCTGTCACTTGTCAATCTGCATTCTCTGGAGGAACATAGTAATTCAGAGGAGATGCCAGAAATGTCTCAAAGGTTTAATTTAATTAGTACAGTTCTGACCTTTTATAGTATTAACATATAATCTCCTGTCCCTGTGGACTGGCCTGCTCATTATGTATTCTGCCCGAAGCCTAGAGCACATTGATTTCCAATTACCGGTTTATAAAATTGCCAAGTCATTCCTGTCAGATGACTGCCTTCACCCCTGCAGCTTAAAAATCATACAAGTCAAGTTAAAAACTGAATAATTATTTTAAATTTTTAGATATGATGAGAGACCCAGAAGACGTAAAATCATTATGATAGATTGCAAAGGAGGACATTAGAATAAAGATACTAGAAAGTCACAACTCTGTTCTCAACTGTCATTTACTGGAATATTCTGCTCAGGGTCTGGAGACCAGGGCCTTGTGAATAAACTGATAAAATGTTTATGAGTTTATTCCATGAAGAATATTATTTCAGTGAGTACATGAGACATTATGGAAATTTTAAAAGCCAGGGATAAGATTCCCAACATTTCTACATTAATATATGTATACATACATACATATATATAGAGAGAGAGACACACATACACACATATATATACACACATATATAATTACGTATATATAAATAGTAGGAATTATAATTGCCTAGTAGCAATAGAAATCTAAAATAACATTGGTTAAAGAAACCTGGAATTTTGTTCCTTAATATTCCAGGGATAGATAATATCTCTATGCTGACTATTAAGCAACAAAGATCCTTTGAACTTTTCAGATTCACTGTTTATTGGCTTTGGTCTCCTTCTTTATGGTTCAAATGAGTTAGAGGTTCAGGGAACAGATCTGATTTCCATATAGGCAGGAGAGGAAGATCTAAAAATGAAACAAGTCGGCTGTTAGGAACTGAGACTCCTAGACATGGGACTGAAGATATGGCTTAGCTAGTAAATACAATGTAGGGATTGGAATTCAGTCCCCAGCACCCTTGTAAAAAGACAGGGCCCATGGCAGCTCCTGTCTCTGTGTAATCTCAGTATGATGGAGATCAAGTAGAAAATGGTTGGAACAAGGTGGCTAGCTACACTAGCTGAATCAATGAGCTCTAGGTTCAAGTGAGGAATCCTGTTTCAATATATTAAGCAGAAAATGATCAAGAAAGACACCTGGTGTCAACCTCTGGTCTACACACAAATACAAACATGTGCACATCTCTCCACATACGCATGGCCCCAGACAAACCAAAGCATGGATACACACAATGCACATCTCATACAATACAAACCTCCCCCCAAAAAAAGGAAAAGAGAAAAATTCCCCAAAGTTATCACATTAAATTCACTGTGCCAGATACGGTCACATGGTCACACTAGTCTCCAAACAGCTTCTACTGAAACATGGGCATCTCACAACTAGGGAACAAGGGTAAGATAGATATCACGTGATATCCCATGCATCTCTGCCAAGTGACTTAATTGAAGTAAGATTTTAAAGTACTCAGTGGCCATGAAAGTAAAGTAAAATCTAAAAATATAGAGTTTTTTCCTGACCCATGGGACTTCAATGGGGTCCAGTCACCTGTAAGGAGAGAATGGGAGGGACAGGAGATGGACAAGGGAGGAACACAAGTCTTAAACTGCTGATCAAGTGGCCAATCTTTATTTTTTCCAGGCTGCTTATATATTTTTTTGCAGGGCTGCAGGTGCATGAAGAAGGGAGGGTTAGTGAGAGGGTTTAAAGCCAAAACTTGGCTTGTGGTTAGGCAGTTATGTGCCAAAAATGTGCTTAGGTAAAAAGGTCAGTTTGTTCTCGTGTAGTTTTTCCAAGAACTGTCTTAATCTAAAGAATGCTGTCTTAATCTAAAAAATAAAGGAGGGAATTCTGATCTTTAGCTGACTCTTGGTTAATGAACCTGCTCCTGACATTTCCTCCCTTTATTTAAACTGAAGGATGGGTGAAGCTCAAGTGAACTTGAGGACATTAACCCCAGAGGAGAAGCAGAGGTCCCAAGCCCTTTTCTTATCTTATTAGGCTGCTATAGAAGGTAGTTCATGCTGCCCAGGCTGAGGCTGATCACAGTTTGTACCATCAGGGCCAGCCGGGCATGTTTTGCAAGGGAGAGGATTGATGCATACTGAACCTCTGTGCTCTTGGGCATACTTCTTGAGAGACCCAAATGCAGAATACTTGATCCTCTCTCTGCAGTTCCAACTGCACCTCTTTGAAAGGGGGTCTACACCTGCCAGGGACAGGTGTGTGCTGGTTTGGGTTGTGACGCATTCCCCATAGGGAGCCCATCATTTCCAGGGTCTTCAGAACCTTGGTCCACCAGTTCAAGGTGATGGTAGTAGACCTGAATAGATTTAGATGCCAAGGAGTCAGTCTGCTGTTTAATGAAGCCGGTCAGTTTGTTAACAATCCAAGGGCCAAATGAAATCAAAAGGAATAGTCCTAAAAGGGGTCCCAGGATGGAGGGGAGCAAAGTGTTCAGCCAGGGGGAAGTGGAGAACCAGGTTTTAAACCATCCAATTTATTTTTCTCTTTCCCTTTTCCTTTTTTTCTAGGCCTTTCCTAACCTTGGTCATCTATCTCTTCCAATTCCTATTTATCTGTATAAAAAAAAAAAAAAAAGAAAAGAAAAGTAGGTCTAGTCCTCGTCTGTTCTGTAAGACTACTTCAGAGAGGGATACCAGAGAATTCTCTAAAGCACAGATACCCTTTTCTAAATTCTGAATATCCTCATTAATGGTGGAGTGAAGCTCAGAGTAATGATGGTTAGTAAGGACCAAAGAAACAACTCCTGTCCCAGCGCCTGCAATCCTTAAGCCAAGCAAAACTGCCAAGGTAATGGTAGAGATAGGTTCCCTACGAGAACCGGGAAGGAGATCAGGTGATTCATCCCACAAGCCAGCAAATTGTTCCTGTGTATAGTTGGTAAGGCGGGGTACAACCTGGACCATAATGCAGAATTTTGGATCCGACTGAACCAGGGAGGTATATATACAAGTAGTTAAGCCATCTAAATAGGCCCAACAAGTATCATCAACTGGAAGTAAATAGGTTGAGGAGGTGGTATTAATATAATAGGTTTCATTGCAGAGATGGGCATATTCTAGGAGGGCTTGCTGTCCCTGGTATATGAGGCAGAGACCTCTGCCAGTAACTTGAGCCAAGGAGACTTTATATATGGGGTCTTAAGCCCATCTGCATGAGGCATTGTTACTAACCTCAGAGTAGTTGCTTAAAACAGCAATTCCTTCATAAAGGGGGGGGGTGAGTGGTAACAAAGCCAACAAGAATCAACAAGGTTGACTGCTATTCAATGTGAAAAAGGTCTGATTAATAATGGTGGGGATAAAATTTCTAGTGGAGGCAGGTTTGTAAAGGTCAGGGGGTTTAGTCCCAGCAGGTAGTGTAACAGATTTTGGACCTTGGGAGATAGGGGTGGGGGGCTTCAAGGTGGGTATTTTTACAGGAGGAATTAGGGCATTTGGCTTCTTGGTGGGTGTTTTCACAGGAGAAAATTAGGACATTTGGCTCAATTGGAACAGGGCTATCATAGTTTGGGGGAGTTTTAGCAATTTTATGGTAAAAACTATGCCAGTGTCTGTTCCAGATTGATGTAGGTACAGGCCCCAGGTGAGACCTTGCTGCCAACTGGGAGTAATTGTTTGCCATGGTCAATTAATTAAATTTTTAAGGGTGTGCACCATCCTTTTGTGGCTTGGTTGGTGTTTTTACAGGAGAGGAATCCATCCAAAGGATTCTGCGAAGGACCATAGCTGTAATTGACTATAACAGTAATAAAATCCCAGAAGGAGGAGGGGTGCCAAGGCGCATTTCCTGTGATCTTGCAGCCCCACTAGCAGCAGAAATAATCAGAGTACAAGCCACATCTATAGAAATCTTTTCTAACTTTGTGACCTCCGGGGCATACATAGAACAAGTGGGTGGCCAGCAAGGATTGTGCGACAGAATTGGCACACCGGGGGTCTTTGGGCTTTTTGTGATAAGTGAACATATTGGAGGGTCAGCCACCAATCACAGGGGAGTCACTGAGCCCATTTTCAAGAGGAACTTGTTTTTGGGGTGGGGGTAATATATCCTGAACGCACCAAGGAGCCTCAGCCCCTAGAGCGAGTTTACATAAATCAGGTTAAAGGTCTGGCCACCATGCTTGTTGGGTGTCTTTAGATGCAGACCAAATTATGTCCCCTTTCCCTGTGATGGTCTAACAGGTATGATTGAGGGGTTGATGGAGGTTAAGAGGGAGTGAATCCTTGCTGTCTCGAGGAGTGACATCAGGAGGAGCAGGCTCAGGAATCTCAGCATCCTCATTGGCTGAAGTAGCAGCATCTGTTGAAAGAGAGGAGTCATCCTCAAGGCGAGCTGATCAGCTCCTGGGTGCGAGTGAGCAGTTTATTTGCCTGACCAATTGCTCTGGAAGCCATCTTGGGGTAGATTGGGTTTGATCCAAGATGCAATGAGCACAGGATCTTGTCCCTTCCAAATTCCTGTGAGAGGGTCACGCCACATAGCCAGCGAGCAACTAGTGCCAGAGTGGGGGTGCCAATGTCTTTCTGCAGCCGAATGATCATTATCATCCAGAGTGAGGAAGTTCAAGACAAAGAGGGCATGCTTCAAACAATCTCGGGGGGCGGGGGGGAAGGGCAAAAGGGAGAATGGAGGAGTTGAGGCAATTGAGCCATGTTTTCAGGGTCTGATGAGCTCTTTCCACTATGCCTGGCCCTGGGGATTATAAGGCATTCCAGTAATATGGCAAATTTGGAGGGCTTCACAGAACTGCTTAAATTTGGAACTGGTATATGCAGGACCATTATCTGTTTTAAGTTTGATAGGCTTTCCTAATGAAGAAGGCTAAAATGAAGTGGAAAATAGCATCCTTGGCAACTTCTCTTGAGTTGGGAGAAGCAAAAATAAACCCAATAAAAGTGTCTACTGAGACATGAAGGTACTTCTGCCATCCAAACTTTGGAAAGTGAGTATTGTCAATTTGCCACATTTGATTGGGAAGGAGGCCATGTGGATTTACTCCAAAATACTGTAGAAGGTATGAAGTCACAAAAGAGGGGCATTCTTTTACTATTTCACAGGTCTGTTGGTGAGTAATCTTGCAAAGAAAGCTAAGAGTCTGGGCACTCTAATGATACGATTTATGGAGCTCTCGGGCTTTCTATATAGACACAATTGTTAAGGAAAAAAAGAGCAGGTGGCAGCGTCCACTTGGGTATTTTCTTTTGAAAGTGGTCCTGGAAGATCAGTATGAGCCCTAATATGGCCCAGAACAAAGGGCTTTTGGCAGGTCAAAATCAATGGCTGCATTTGGGCAAATGGGGGCTACATTCGAAGCAGGCTTTATGGTGGGGGAAAATTTCTAATATAGGGAAAGAATGAATAATATAGGCACTATCTGTGTATATGTTAAGGGTCTATCAGGAAATGCAACAAAAACCTGCAAAATTGCAAACAACTCACAAGCTGAGCTGACAGGTAGGGGGTTTTAAAGGTGGTAGGGTGTCCTTCAGCTACAAAAGCAGCAACACTGTTAGCTGACCTGTCTATAAATATAGTGAGGGCCTGAGGGATGGAGTTTTTACTGGTAACTCAGGGAAAAATAAATTAATGAAGTCGGGAAGACTGCAAAATAGGGTCATAAGGTAGATGATAATCCAACATCCCCCAAAATCCTGACAAGATGACATCCCACTCATCCCAAGTCTGTAACAGAAATTGTGTTTGTTATCTTATATAGGGAACGAGAATGGTATCAGGATCCTTTCCAAAATATTGGCAAGAAGTCATGTGGCCCTTGATGATAAGGAAGGCCACCTGGGCAAGATAAACAGCAATTACTTTGGTGGAGGGTGTAGGGAGATGTACCCAAAGCAAGGGGTGCCCTTTTCTCTTAGGACATGTGGATCTCTGCCAGAAGACTCCAGTGGGTGTGTGAGTGGTGGCAAGAAAAACAAATACCAGAGGAAGGATATAGGAAATCTGAGAAACAGACTGCTGGAAAATGGCCTCAGCTACCTGGGTCAAGGCGCCTTGAGCGGCAGGGGTGAGCATGTGGGGGGAGGGAGGAAGAGGGATCAGAGTTCCTATTCAGTACCTCATTAAGGGGCAGGAGCACATCAATAGATAATTTTAGGTAGGAACTAAGCACTGAAAGTCACTGAGTGTATGGAGGTAGTTGGAGCGCAGTTGTGTGCGGAGTCAAGATTTGATCTTGGTGCAACTCCAGGTCTATATAACTACAAGGATCCTGCATCTGTACCTTATCTGGGGTTATCTGAAGGTCCAGGCCTGTAAGGGCCCTGGTGAGATCTAAGAAGCAACCTTTGAGGTCTAAACACTCTTGTGTGGCCAATAGCAAATCAACCATATAGTGAAGAATGTAAACCTGTAGCCAGCAACTCTGGATGGGGTCTACGGCCTGAGCCACAAACTTTTGGCAGAGGGTAGGACTGATGGCCATTCCTTGTGGCAAAACTTTCCATTGGAACCTGTTCATTGGCCCCTGAAAATTAATGCGGGGTAGGCTAAAAGCAAAGTAAGCCCTATCCTAAGGGTGCAGGGGAATGGTAAAGAAGCAATCTTTTAAATCTACAAACATTTTGTGGTACCCACAGGAAGCTGCCACAGGTGTGGGGATGCTAGGCTGCAGGGCTCCCATGGGTCTCATTATTTTGTTTATAGCACGTAAATCCTGCAGGAGTCACCATTTTTCCTGTCTTCTTTTTTATAACAAACATGGGAGTATTCCATGGTGAATCAGAAGGCTCAATATGGCCAGCCTCAAGTTGCTACTGTACAAGCGTGGCTTCTAACTTCCTGGGTAAGGGGCCACTGATCTACCCAAACAGGAACCTGGGACTCCCAGGTGATTTTTGTCTGCATGGGGTACAGGAGGGTCAGCAGCCAAGGTCAAAAACCCAAGTACCCAGGGCCTGAGGGGGACCAGGAAGTTTGCTTCATAGATTTATGACCTCAAGCACATCTGGAGCGTGTCTGTGGACTCTAAAAATGTCATTAATTAAATTCCTGTAGGAGAAGGTTGTAATGGGGACCTTTTCAGGTCGAAAAATCCTATAATGATCATTGAGAAAATCTCCTACTCTTTTCCAGTGGTTCTCATTTATCGACACTTCTTGGGGGAACCAAGGACATGTATCTCCTATATAATCAAAAAATTTTTCAAATCCTTTTTCTTAACCCATGTTCCTTGCATCTTGAGGGCCTCTTTGAGACCTGAAATGTACAAATTTTGTGATGATATTGCCTGTCTCATGGCTCGTACCTCTTACTTTGCCTCGTCTCCTCTCCTGTGCACCATTCTGTCTCTCAGGTGATCATGAACTTCACTTGGCTGCCAAGTTTTCCAGGAAGACAATGTTCCCAACCCATAGCAGGTAGTGGGCCCTCATGTTGGGCACCAGTTGTCCTGACCTGTGGGACTTCAACAGGGTCCCAGTGACCTGTAAGGAGGGAATGGAAAGGACAGGAGATGCAGAAGGAAGGACCACAAGTCTTAAAATGCTAATCAAGTGGCCAATCTTTATTTTTCCAGGCTGCTTAATCTAAAGAATGCTGTCTTAATCTAAAAAATAAAGAAAGAGGGAATTCTGAACTTTAGTTGACTCTTGGCTAATGAACCGGATCCTACCAGCATTTTCCCTCTCAACTCTGGCTCTTAAATCTTTCCCACACTCTCTTCTATTATGGTCTCTGAACCACAAGGGCAAGGGGAATGATACAGATGACTCATTAGTGGCAGAGCATGCTACAGGCACTTATTCACTTCATGGTGATCTGTTGTTTCTGCATTCACCAGAATCCACTGAACAATGGAATTTCTCTAATGAGATTTGAGAGCTTCGCTAATCAATGGGTAAAGAGAAATGAATTTAGAAGGTAATTTATATATGTCCATTTAGTAAAATCACACTAGTAGAATTACTTCTGGGCATTATGAGTTCCGCAACCATGGGTCCCAGGTCAGATTTGTAGTATCAGGCTTTTCTCTCCACCTATAAGAAATGCCTCCTAAATGGCATGTTAGCTTAAAAGAACTCACAACCTCAGGTGTAGCTGTGTGGCTGGCACAGAAGATTGCCTGCCATATACAAAATGACTCAAATTTAAAATTCATGTGGACATGTTCTTAGCTTTAAGACATTAGAAAAGAAGAAAATGAAACAAACTTAACTCTGGTGATCACAGGAAAACGCTAGTCTATGGATTTGCTCTGGGAGAGGGACTTTATGCCCAGCTAACAGCTTGATTACCAACTGACAGACAGACTCAATTCCTAAATGAGCTGAACACTTTTCCTCTTGGAAAATGATCACAAAGCAAGCAATAGAGTCTGGTTGGTTGGTTGGAGAAGAGTAAATATGAAAATCCATGCAAGATGCATTAGTACTGTGCCAAGAACTTAATAAATACCTAGTAATCAACTGATTTTATTGTATGAATATCCACTTTAAAGTATGGCTTGTTTTAAGTAAATCCTTTCACAGACTTGTAAGAAAAACACAACCTATGTTACAGACTGGAAATCTAAATCTCGGTGGAATTAAAATGTTTCCCGGGTCCAGTGCTGTTAGGAGGGCAAGGGGAGTTAGGAGCTAGGATTCCACCCCTGGCAATACTCCCCAAGGCTGGAGTTTGAAATTCTTTATATCAAACTATTTCTCTCAGACACAGATTCTTCTCTGCAGAATTGGAACTGTTGTGCAGTAGAAACACTGACAAGTCTCAGGCTGTGATTTCTCAATTCTATCTAGAAAATAAAGCAAAGTAATACATTTTTCCTCTGGTGGTTTATGGTCTGAGAACAGAACTAAACAATAAAATCTTTCATATTTTCAAAATTTTGCATGTTCTACTGGGCCTGAAAACTTAATTATCACTTGGAGGAAAATTGAAACTAGAGTAAGGATCCCTCGAGGAAATAGATATGATCATTTGACATAATTATCAGTATTAGCAGATTGATTAGGATTGCTTCTTCTTCATTACCAACAATCCAAATTTTTATCCAAGGAGGCAATTTTATTCTCTTTAATCCTCATTTTTGAGTAACATTATATACACAAAGAGGAAAATGAATTCATTTGTATAAATAACAGAAAACTATCACAGAGAATTGTGCAATAGACATATAGCTTCAACTTTATTGAAATAATCATTTTTGCTTTTGTTTGGATTGGTATGGTTTTTAAATATACCAGCTTTTTCCTTTGTAAGAAGAAAACCCTGATAACATTTTATCTTTTGTTTTCACACCAAGAAACAAACATAAAGCAAGACTATCTAAGCAGTAATATAATCTCCTAATTTCTAGCCTTAAATTTTTATATCATATAGTCTAGGCCAAGAGTTGGCAAATTTGGCCAACCGGTTAATCTGATATCCCATCTGCTTTGGTAAATAAAATAGTCTTTGAACACTGTCCTAGCTTTCCATTTATGTGTTGTCTGTGACTGCTTTTGCATTAAAATAGTAGGATTGAGTAGCAAGGGAGCTTACATAGCTTGCAAAGCCAAAAACAGTTTCTGTCTAGTCCCTTACTAGACATGCGTTAACTTAGTAGGTCTGTGCTGTTCAGATCCTGCATGTTCCAAAGACAATTCTAGCCCCTAACCCACTCCTCAGATCAGCATCTAGACAGCCTGGCAAGAGAACATGTGTTTCTATGGACCAATGAACCCTCTCAGGTCTTTTTGCTAACAGTGTGATTTATAGTGGGGACCTTTGGTCCCAGAGTTTGTCTGACCTGTAGAGAGCCTGAAACACATCTTGCAATAACATGAACACCAAGGCTTGGATGAGCATCGGTGGTTCTGGGTACTGTGCTCATGTTGTCAAATACTGTTGCAAGAACCACGTTCTATCCATTGCCATGCCTCTGGGAGAGGACGGGGGAAGGTTGGGCTTGTTGTCTTCAAGACACAACTCTTGCTGGTTCCAATATATATTCTTTATTTAAAAAATTAATCTAAGAATGAGAATATTATACACTTCTGGCCAGTAAACTCAAATATGTTCTTCCTGAGCAATGATAGTATCAGCTTCATCTGCAAAAAAGTTTCTAAAAGAAGCCTGAGACATTCAAAAAATTAAAATTACAAAAATGATCATACTTAAGCTACTGAAATATATCTAAAGCCTATCAGTCAGTGTTGATACATTGGTTTTTATTTATTAACTTTTTTTAAAAAATTAGGATGTTTTAATCCTTGAAAATAATAGCATTTGTACTCCATCTATAATTAACATCAACTTAACCTAGTTCTTTAGCCCTAAAAATAAAAGTACTGTTGTAAATATTCTTATCACATTTGTTTATAACAATAATAAACAATAGTTGTATATGTTCTAAACACACATACATTCTCTTCAGTAGAAGGCCATTAACCTATATTCTAACCCAGACACTAGGCTAAGAGATGGTCTGGGTATTTATGAAGATGAAATCTGGACACCACAGTCCATTACTGTACCTACAGTGAACAAAAAAGGGAAAATTAAAGAATGATATCATCATACTTTTCAAAGCATTGCATCATTACAAAATTTATGTACTGAATCCTTAACTCTCAAATCCGTAGAATATATAAATTTTTGAAATATAGTTTTTGAGATGTAATTAGATTAAAATGAGGTCCTTGTGGTAGGCTTTCATCTAATATGACTAGAATCCCCATAAAGAGAGGACAATAGATATAAGAAAGATGATATAAAAAGCCAAGGAATGGTGATCATCCACAGAACCAGGAGAGACCAGAGTGAATTCACCAGAGTGAATCAACCCTGCCAATGACTTAGTCTTTCCCTTTCAGAGCCCACCATTGTAAAAACATAGATTTCTGTTGTTATGTCATCCAGCCAGTGGTATTTTATAGCAGCCCTAGAGGTCATGGGATTCTGAATGGATATGGCTTAAATTATTACAGAAGATAACTAGATAAGTCTGGAAAGATATTTCTATCCTAATAAGTAATATAAACAGCTAGGTATCAGAGGAGGATGTGGCACATAAAACTCAGGGAGCACGCATGAGGCCACTGTGGCTCAGAAACAGAGTAGGGGGATGCCCTGGGCCCACAGTGAAGCAAATGGTGACTGAGAGGAGCAGTAAGGTGGAAGTAGAACCTATAGAAAGATTATACTTAAATTATAATTCTTACTTTTTCAAAAACTAAAACACAAGAAAAATATACCTGGAGATCATGTTGCTACTTTCTTCTTTGGAATCTACAAAAAAAAAAAAAAAAATGAAGTGATGTCAAAATCAGAAATGAGACAAAATTTAATGGAAAACTGAAGGCCAACACTTATTTTCAAAACTGAGTATTAATAAAAGCACATTGGGAATATAAGAAACTTTCTTGCCCTAATAGTGTGTCTGTTGTCCATTGCAACTTGATTACCTTTCAAGGAAACAGAAAATAAGAGTGCCATATGGAAGAAGGTCAGAGTAAGAATTGACTCCTGGAAATACAGGAACAGTCATATAAACCACAAATTGGGTAATTCCTGCTGAAAGTCATGTTTCTAATATTGTGTTTATGATCTCAAATATAATAAAGAACTTAATGCTTAGAAAAGAGGATGAAAAAGAAACACATGATGTTAAAAATGAAAAAGCCAAGTTCAGTTGGAGCAGCCTAGAAGGAATCTGTCTCAGGTTGTAAATAATAAAGATTGGTGGGGTAGCTAAGTGCTAAAAATGTGTACAGAACATGCACAGGGCCTCTGTGTTCATTATCTACTACTGTGAAAGGTGGGAGGGGGGTGAGAGAGGCAAGCTTTCCCATCACCTCAATCACAGGATCAGACTTTCTTTGCAAACCCAACTCAATGGTATGCCTACTTTAAGCTTTAAAATATTTCTCAGAGGCAACATAGCAAACTCTTTAAGGTTATCAGAAGAAACCAAATTCATGCCAAAAATATCATTAAGTTACATAAATAATAAAAAGAAAATCAGGCATATCTTTTCTGCTTTCCTGGTGTCATTCTGGAATCAGGATGACCACCTAATGCCTTCAATACAGGAATTTTATTTTAGGGAGACACTAGTCAAATGAGAAGATAAAGGTGGCAAAGTTTCAGTTCAGACAAAAAAAGTAAGTTCTCAAACACATCCCCACATAATCTTGTCTCATTGTCCAAATTCTAGAAGAGGGAGCTGTTCTGTGCTTGAAGGAAATCAGAGACTCTAGATAGAAATCAGCTACACATTATTCCAAAAGTTTCCATGTACCTCATGATTACATGGAACACAGACCATGGAACCACCTTGTAGGTTTCTGAGGGAAAAGAAGAAAACCCAAGGGCGATATTAGGAGAGTAAAAGACTAAAGACTTGTTTGTCACGCTAGGAGGCAAAGGCATTTGGGAAAAAAGACTTTTCCAGTATGTAAGAAGAACTCATCAACCAGCAGATGGAACACAGTGTATCCACATCCAGTGGAGATCAGAAAGACTCCAGGGGATGCTGCAGAAATTTGACACCATCCTGTTCCTCCAATGCCATAACCCCTCCAAGTTGTTCAACTTAAAAGGTTCATTCATGATTATATTAAATTGAATAACCAGTGAGACAGAAAGGAGAAGCTCATTAAAGCATCTTGGGCAGAAGTTGAACATTGTTGTATTGCAATAAATACTGTTTAAGAAGTCCTCTCTATGGTAGTGATGAGTTTTGACTGTAAGCTTACTTTGTGGTGCTTTTTTTTCTTTCTGGAAATGGGGGAGGGGTGGAGTGCATTGACTCTCTGTCAACAGTTAGGGTCACCTTATCTTCCTGAATGAAAGGGCTGCCAGCAAAGCAACCAACTTTAGGGCCTCAGAACCAGAAGAAGTTCTTCTGAAAACTCCACAGATATCTTGACAAAGCTACATGGCAATCACAACTGTTTCCTCATGCTTCTAAATGTGAAACCTTGGCCATCGCTTTTACAAACAGCTTGCACCCAACCTTCCTAGAAAGCATCTCTGTTATGGACAAAGCAGGAGCATGTCCTGTTCTATCCAAAGTGGTTTGGCAGGCAGACTATTGTGACTAAGGCAAAAGAGATAGTTCAATGACCAAAAAAAGCAGTAAACCCTAATGTTATGCATGCCTATTAGAATTGGTGTAAAAGCAAATTTTATGTCTTTATGAAGCTGAACATTTAGCCAACAATGTGAGCAAGTTAATAGGAGCTCTTCTCTGACGCCATCCCCATCATGTTGCCGTAGTAGGCCCAAAGACAAGTGATTCTTTCCATGCCTGTATTTTGCAGAATGAGCTTAGCTAATAACTCCAAGAAAGTAACAGAAACTATGACATCAAGATGGACGTGGCAATTACAGAAAAGGTGCAAATTCAGGAACCACGGGTGACCAGAGTTGTAGGTGAGACTAGAGCTACAGGACACTGGAGAATTGTAATGGCAGGAAACCAAAGCAGAGCCATGTTGGAGATGGAGATAGGCTGGTTGTGACATAGCAGAAGCAGCAGCACCCTAGACCTAACAGCTGTGGCACTGGATGCTGCCTTGGGCTGGAGAATCCCATCTTCCCTCACCTGGACAACTCAAACACTTGTAGTTCTTCCTGTAGTGCTAAGAACTAGACTCAGAGCCTACGCCTTTGTGAGAACCATATCTCATCTTGCATAGGCACCGTCTGCTACAGTTCACAAGCTCAGAAGTCAGGGTAGCTGCTGTCAGAGCAGAAGACTACCAAAGTGGCCAGGTACTAGTACTAGACACACTTCTCTCTAACTACTCAAAGCATCAATTAGGGTGAAAAGCAAAAGCGCCTCAGCCAGATGATGGGGAACAGCAGCTTCAGCCACATCATGTTGCCATCTATATATATTTTTTAGTCAATGATATACTTTCATGGGCAAAACCAATAACACTTCTAAATTATTTCTCTGTCCCCTCAGTATTAATAAATTCATATAGGTATTAGGCAATAAATTTAAAATTTTAAAGGTTGTATAGCAAGTTTGGACCCAGTTAACATGAGTGCTGGATCCCTTTGTCTGCTGATGCTTTTCTGTATGTACAGTTAGCAGACTTCCTAGGGTACCTGTTTCCTTTTCTCTTTCAGATATTACCTTCCTAATAACCAAGATGTTAGCCTTGTGATCAAATCAATCCACTTCTTCTGTCTCTAAGTTCTTCACAGCCCACTGATGAAAGGGGAGAAAAGTGAAACTATAGCAAAGGCCCCACATAAAGTGAACATTCACAGGTTAGATTATATTTACCTAGAAAGGTATCAAAGGACAGCTTTAGCAGTAATTGATAACAATTAAGAGACGTGATTTATGTGCTAATTAAAGTGATTTAACAATGTTTGATCACTCTCTTGCTCCTGAGTGTGTGTGTGTGACACTTATCCAGGGTCCCGGGCTCCTGAAGGGTAAGAGGGGCTGCTGAGATCTTGAGCGCCCTGTTTTGTTCCTGTCTTCTTGAGAGATTAGATCAACATCCATCGCTTAGACCATCCGATCACTCAAGTATCTTACTAAATATAACCTCTTTTCATGAGTTCAAATTACTTTCTAATAAATATTAATCCTATATTTAATATATCACAAATAAGATTTATTGCAATATCTGGTGCCCAACATGGGGTTGGGCATTTAGCCCACTGGCACAGGGGGCTGGGGATTCATCCCTGCTTTAAGCACTGTCAAAAAGCAAAAGACAGGCAAAGAGTTGAGCTTTGAGAACCTGCATTCCTGTGTGTAGGCTAAAAGATCTCTTCCTCACTGGCCTGTCACTCTACCCCATGCCTCTGGAGCTCCACCCCTCACGCTCCAGCTGCCCGGCAGAGCAGCAGATATGACCAACTGCATATCCGTGACAGCTGAGCATAATGTCACCAGGCCACAATTGAACCTCACTTCCCCCACACACCCACCTAGGCGTGGAGCAGAGAGTCGCAGCTTAAATTCCTGATATGAGTGATAAAATCCCATGTGAGCCCCACCTCTTCCAGCCCAGTAGTTGGCTCAGTCTCTGGTGTGCTTGTCACCAACCTCCAAGTCCACACACCCCATCTCAGAAAGAGACAGATAGACAGGCAGGCAGAAGCAGAAATAGAAAAATCAAGAACCTGGTGTATGCCAATCAATGATTCAATGATTGCTTTTAGAAAACAGACCATTCAAAACAGTTGCAAGATAGCCATCTACATTGTCCTTCATGTCACATTTCTGATAAAAATCCCAGATATATCTACCCAATACTCTAAGAATAGTTATAGATGTGTATAGTCAGTCTATTAAGATCTAATCATTGTTTTAGCTTTTACAAGATCCCAAGGAGATGCCATCGCCCTTAAGTCAGCAAGAAACAACCCTATAAAAAACTATTCCACCTTTTCAGATAATTTTTGTCCTCTAAGGGTTATAGATAATTATTATTCTGATAAAATAGTTGTAAGTTAAAATTAAATTAAAGACAGAACAATAATATACCCTCAAAGATCTTTTTTTAAAAAATAGATAAGATAGATAAAAATAGATTGTTCTACCTACCTATAAACAATTTTTAGACAAATAAATAGGCTAAGCCAAAGACAATTTACACTGACATAAATATTTATATATTGATACAAATGTGAAATCATTTTATATGTTTGATTAAAATAATTTATGTATTAGCACAAATTTAAATCTAAAATTGTTTTATATTTCCAAAGCAACTTATACGTTGATATAAAATTAAATCTATAACTTATGTAAAATTAAATCTATAACTGCTATATTTTACATATGCTTCTATCTCTGTTTCAAATATTTGCACATTATTGTCATGTCCACTATGCAATTGCTACCTCCATTTAACTATAGTAGACATGATATATGATTGCACTAGTTATAATCTATACATAAGATGTTTTATATACCTCTGTTTAGATGATATGTATATATCTAAATATATACATGTCTAAAATACTATTACCATTTTGCACAATATATATACCTCTGGCTAATATTTGATAGTCATACTAAAAGTCATTGTTCAGAGATTGTATACCACTTTATAAGTAACTTAATTTTACAATACAAGTTTCAATCCTTAAGATAATAAAAACTGCAGCTAACATAAGTTGCCATGTCACAGTCATCCCAAATACAGGTTAAAATACCATAGATAGACAAGAGCTTCAACCATTTCATAGAAGCAGAAAATATGACATTTAACATTTGTTATTTAAAATTCGGCCGTGAGAGTTGCTATTACTCCTGGTGTCACTGTTCCTTTCTAAGATGATGTTCAGCATCAAAGACACTGCTTTAAAGTTTGTCCTTTTGGCAGAAAATGACAAAATAGAAGAGATATGGTAGGATTCAGGTGTCAGCTAATAGGGCTGGAAGACACTTATCCAGGGTTCCTGGCTCCTGAAGGGGGTGTGGCCAGCCCCATTCAAGAGGGGCTGCTGAGATCTTGAATGGCTCGTTTTGTTCCTGCCTTCTTGAGAGATTAAATCAATACCCACAGCTTAGACCATCCAATAAATCAAGTATCCTTCTAAAGTATAACCTATTTTCATGAGTGTCAAATTACTTTCTAATAAATATTAATCCTATATTTAATATATGACAAGTAAATTTATTGCAATATGTGTGTGCGTGTGTGTGTGCATGCATGCGTGTTTGCTTATGTGTGCATGTGTGTGTGTATGTGTGTGTGCACATGCGTGTGTGTGTGTGTGTGTGTGTGTGTGTGTGTGTGTATCATGGGATAAGGTAAAATTCCTCCTGTCACTGACACTTCTATATTTTCTCATTATTTTTCTAATTGAACTTCTTGTTTTTATTATTTTAAACCTAAGAATTCTCCCATGAGTAGCTAGAGCTCACTCTGACTTCCATTTCTTTTATCTTTCCAAGAGAAGTTATTCATCTTCAGAAAAATCCCACATTTCCTTTCATGTAAAGCCATGGATTTATGTAATGTAATTCTAAAAACAAATATGATTTAGTACTGTAAAAAATCTAAATGGGGTTCAGATATTTACTGCTTCTCTTAGAAACAACATTCTGAGAAATGTATTTTGGGTTGGTAGGTCTTTGTAGGCTAGTGATAGAATTTACTGGGAGCAAAAGCAAAACCCAAGTATGTCTTCATTTCAGTAAAGTAATGGCACCATTTAAAGTCATACTATAAATGAATTAATCGATTAAAAAAAAACTCAAGATGAGAAAAACAAAAACGGATTTTTGAGAGCTTTCCTTAGTTTATTTTCTGTTTTAGAGGGGATGATGTGTTGTATCTTCATGCATAACTTTCATTTCCATGTTCAAATATTATAAAACTATATTGACCATAATATAACCAGATTTAATTTTATTTGGTGATAATTTTTTTAAAATATTATGGATTCTGGAAGTTAATCATTAAATTATTTGCTGTACATGCATGAAGTCTTGACTTTGGATTCCCAGTGCCTAACTGTGTAAATAACTAAGCATGGCATTATATACCTTTAATCCTAGTTCTAAAGAAAGAAAGACAAAAGGGTCCCTAAGACTAAAAAAAAAAAATAGAGAATGGATAAGTAAGACACCACTGTCAACCTCTAAGTTACACACACACACACACACACACACACACACACACACACACACACACACACACACACCCCTCTATCTTTCTCTCTCTCTTTCCATCTCCTTGTCTTTCTCTCATGCAGTGTGCAGGTGTGTCTGTCTGTCTGTCTAACTTTGTGAAAAAATAAATGAGAACAAACCAGAGTCCTGGGTTGTTAATCAATCACTATTGGATGGTGGTTTCCTCTCATCAAATGAACAAATTAACATGACATCTTGCATCTTTTCATATCATCAAGCCTGTAGCTGATTACATACAAAATGTTCTAAAGGCCAAATTATAAATCAAGTTCAACAAAACAGGTATTTTCCTCATTGTGCTCTTAAAACTAAAGTCATGCTTGTAGAAACTCAAAAGAAAAAAGGAAGGGGAAAGAACTCTTAATTAGTGCTGTAGATGTATTCCCTCATAGCTGTGGGTGTTACCTCATTCAGAAAGGGGCTTCTACATATATACACATGATTTTGTTATGGATCTTGAGGAGAAATTTGCCCTGAATTATAGAGGGGTCCTAAATGCCATCAAAGAGGAGTCCCAGAGGAATTTTAATACATAGAGAGAAGAGAACAAGTCAATACACCCACCTGGGAAGAGACAGAGAGAGTACACCCAGAAGTTCTGATTGCTCAACTGAACTTCTGGGTCATCAAAAAAAAAAAATGAAAGGAACAAATAATACTTCCTCCCAAGACTGCCTATCCCAGCTCAAACCTTGGTTCAAACCCTAGTCTTCCAAATTTCAAAAGAATAAGTTACTACCCAGTTTCTAGAAATATTATACAGTGGCACTGGAAAAATAATACTTTTGTCTGAGATTTGTGTACTGGCAGAGCAGGTGGTAATCCAGAATGTGCTGCTTGAACACTCATTTCCCCTGTAATAGGATCAACTTGTGGAGCCAGGGTGAGAATCCAAACAGCTGCTATAGCAGAGTCTTCTAGTTGCTGTCATTTTGTTTGTTAACATTCTCTCTTCTCTTGTGCTCGAATTTTGCTGTTACAATCTTTGTTTTTGCACCAAATAGAAAAATATCACCTTATCATCTAGTATTTGATAATGAAAACAGAAACATCCCTCAATTACCTTAGAGAAATTTTTCAGAAAACTGGTAGTTTAGTATTTTTTAATGTAGAACAATTCATATCACATGAACCTTGAAAAAGCAAATAGAGTATTTCTCAAGATTCTTCACGAAGGTGACTTAGAAATGTTACTTCTACAGGCTTCAGCTATCTGATCTGTTTACACTCATACCTGCTTTTCACTTTCTGTTTCCACCCATAAGCCCTTTGGATATATAACTCTACTATTGAATTGTCTATAACAATAACAATATGTGTATGCACACACAGAGATATATATAGAGAGATATAGATAAAGATAGATAGATAGACAGACAGACACATACATACATACATACATACATACATACATACATACATACATACATACATATATGCATAGATCCCAATGGGTTGTTTGTTCCTTTAGCTGTTTGAATATTGACTACATTCTTTGATTTTCTTTCATAGGGATATAAACAGAAAGCAAGATCTGATTAGGTTTTCCAAGAAGGAGCCATATAAATTAATGTAGGCAGAAACACAAAACCTTGGACAAGTGGCAACAACCACACCAGTGAGAGCACCCAGATGAGAAAGGACCAGGAAAAACTTGTTTCTGAGAAAGAATCCGAAAACCCTGCAAATTCCTTGTTTTCTAGAAACTTTTGAATGAAAGATGTTCCACTTGCAAACCCAGTGATTTCTCTTTGGAGAGTTACAGCTACTTGCTCTGTCATGAGGTAGTTTTTCTAAGTGTGTCCAATGTCATAAACATCTTGGAAAGGACTATAAACTCACTTTCTTTCTAGAATTTAAAAAAATGCTTTTAGAACACATGAAATACATTTTTCAATCAGTTTGTTCATGGTTGGTTTGGAGTGGGAAAAACAGAGTCATTTCCACCAATCTAATCTCATTAATCCCCAAGTTTTCTATCTGAGAAAGAAATGACATGTAGCAGAACTATTTATTTTCTTTTCAATAGATCCTTGTACGATTCTCCTTGTAGTTTAATGAACAGTTTCTCGAGGTCTTCAGGGCATTTGAAGAGTTATTTCACCAAGCACTATGTTTGCAGAAGCACACATCATGACAGGATCCTTTCTCGGGGATCCAATGCTTCTGATTCATTGCCACCTTATTCTGCTGAGCTAAGGGAGGTGACACAAAACACATTCATCCTTTACTCTGTGCTGCAGTCCTATGTTCACAAAAAGTGATAGAAGTCAGCAAGGCATTTGCATTCTTTAGAGGAATTTAAAACAGTGTGTTTCCAGATTTATATTGTTTTTTTCTTGATACGGAGCCTCATGCTTTCATGATATTTACTAGTCTTTACCGGAGTCACAAACACAGGTCTGTGGATTTTTACAAACTATATATGGTTAGCCTGTGAATTTTCAAATCAAGAAACAGATCATTGCCAATACACCCCTTGTGTATACAAGGTCCCCTTGTGCCTCTAAGCTTATCCCTTGTATCTTATGCCTTGTATCACTAAACTTACCACATTCTAACTGCCATCAGTATAGATTAATTCATTATATTTCAGATTTATATAAATAGAAAAAATAACTTAAGCATTTTTATGCCTGAAATATTTTCATTAGACATTATATTTATCAGATTTTCCATGCTGTTGTACATTACTAGACACCACTCAGTCTCAAGCTATACAAGAGTATACTACTGGACAAGTACACCATAGTTTATTAATTCATTGTTTCAGTGACCACTTTGGTATCTTTGAACTTTGTAGGACTGTATATCATGCTTTGATGAACATATCTGGATATCTTTTCATGAAAAAGACGTATTACCTCCACTGGACATTTCCATACAAGTGAAATTCTGGGTCATGGTACATGTATGTGATTTTATAACATGATTCTTACAATGTAATTCAACCAGTTTTCACTATTAACAACATTTGAATGGTTGCTATTTCACATTTATCAAGGCAATCATCACAAATTAAGTTTTACAATTTGTCCAGAATCTAATTCCAATTTAAAATTTCATAAAACTTGTGCATCTGCCTAGGGTGCAAATGAGGTATGTCAGGTTCCCAACTGGTCTCTTCAATGGGTGCATCTTTGGGTATTCTCTATCTATCTGTTCAAGTCTCTACTTCTATATTTGTGTATTGGTATTTCCTTCTTTTAACATTTAGATTTAAAAGCTTTAATCTGGTCTCTGACAGAATGTACTAAACTACCATTTACTGGTTATTATGTTCTACACACCATATGCATTCTTTGACAAAATAATGTTTCTGGTATATACCTAAAAATCATCAGAAGAAATTATTTCATAGCTTTTTTATATTTAACAATAATTAATATGTCAAAGAGGTCAAGGTTTTTTTGAGACACTAATAAATATGTATGCATATACAAAAATACAATTTTCTATAGATAATGGTTTATATATATATATATTATTATACATTTCAGCGATTCCTAGGCTGCTAGAGACCATAGGTTTAGAATTTGTGTACTAGAATCTCTCAAAAATTAATCACTCTCTATTCTGAGAATGATTTATCCTAAAGTGTTTTGATGGTCAAGCATGCCAGTAAGTACAAAGTTTTTCCTGCACTGAAGAAAATTAAGGCTGCTTTTATGGCTTAGTAAATTATAAATATAAACTTAATTGATTATATTATCATCCATTTTGATTCATGGTTGCTCATTTGAGACATGGTCTATCCTATAGGTCAGACTGATCTCAAACTTATGATCTTCTTTGTTGACCTTCTAAGTGTCAGGATTCCAAGTATTTACTACCAGATCTTGTTTATCTATCTATTTCCAATTCTGTATGAATTTGTCATTCTTCATGCTCATGCTTATAAATTCATAAAAATAAGGCTTTATAAAGAAAGGCCACTGGGTATAGGCATTTCTTTTTAGCTATATAATGAATTCCTTATCAGTTGCCCTGTTTTCCCATTTCTTGGCCACTTTCTAAAAGAAACACAGACTGTCCATGTTTTTTTAATGAATAAAAGAACAGCATATAATAGTTTTGAATATTTATAAAAGAACACAGCAGTTAGTCTTTTCCTTAAATGTCAAAAGTTTTTAATGAATTTCTGCTACAAAATGCATCAACATGACAAACCCAGCAGTTCCATGTAGAGCTCTTTGTGGAACCATTTTGAGCCCCCACATCTGAACACAAAGCCTGTGTGTGGTGCCACAAATACAGCCATGTGTGGCACTGTCAGACCTTCACCCTCAATCACTCTCTCATCCAAACTTCCTTGTCTTTATTTTCTTCTTACTTCTCTATAAATGCATCGTTCTTGCCCTGAGTCTTTATGTAGTAGAACAGCCATTGTTCATCAAAAGACAAAGCTCCAGGAATAACACATTTAGATGCATCTGGTCAGAATCCGTGGATTAAAATATTTAATCCAGGAGTATCTTCTCAATTTTTCTTCATGAACTGAAATTTAAAAAAAAATAAATGATTTATTTTTGACTCTGAAAATTTTACAACTAGTTTCTGAAACAATTTAATGTCTAGAAGCAAATGCAGTCTTTAAATACACTACTGAATGAGGCAATCCTTGTGTCCCAAGTGACCTTGTGACATACTTTAAAATGGCAAGTCTGCTGGGAAACAAGCCATTGAACTTACTTTTCTTGACAGTTCAATTGCTGCTCAGACTAGAAGTTCCTCTTTTTAGAGAAGCAAATACAGAAGCAAACCTGGAAGTCAAAGTCTGCCATGCTCTGGGAAAATGCATATCATCCAGAGACAAGACTTAAGAGCAGAAAAATACTTAAGATGGATATAGACAAATAAAAAGTACTGTCAAAGCCTAAATTGAATGTATTTAACATTACTCTCTGCCCTCACTTTTCATTTTATTATGTAGACAGATCCCCCTCCCACTTATGCCTTAGAGTAGTTAAGTTGTACATCTCACTTGTGTGGTTCCTGTTAAACAATTAAATGTCCATTTGACACCAGAAAATATTAGTGTCTCATTTAAAAATATTTAGCAAAACTACACTTAAAAAAAGCAATCAGTACAGAGTAAAAACTTAAAAATGCAACCTAATAATATAATATGTCAGACTCAAAAACTATATGACATTCATACATTAAAATCAAATTCACCATTTGTATTAAAACAACCTTAAATAAGCATGCAGAAATGGCAGTTTCCATTTTTTTTCTTTAAACGTTCCATAGTTTTATTAAGTTTTGACTAGGCAGATACCTGCATGAATGGCTTTTCTTTGTGTCTTTCTGATAAACATGGTTTTAAATAGATCAATAATAAAGAAAGGTACTTCGAAAACCTGAACTGTTTGTTCTGAATTTATTCAATATAATTTATTATAGCCTTCTGACCTATTTGAGCCACTGTATTTTGAAACCTATTTGTCATACCAGTTTGTGATTCAAAGCAGCGGTGAGGAAGAGAAGGAGGAAGAGAGAACACAAGGAGGTGGAATTTAGAGTTCCCTTAGGCAGAGTCACATGGTGACAATTTGATAGGGCAGACTCCAGGAGGACACTTAGCAATCAGGAGGAACAGAGGTCTCATTCTTGACACACCTACCCCACTCTTCATCAACCAACAGTACAGAAAGGGGATTCAGGATGATTAAGCCTAAAATAGAAAGTGTCTAAAGCTGCCACTGGTCCTGTCAACTTTCAGCTGCTCATTTCCATCAAGTGGTTGTCTATGTTCTCTTTCCTCTCCTGCTCACTCACTCTTAACTTCCCACCTTAAGATTTCAAAGTCACCTGGACAAACTTCACTTTGACTGATTTGTCTGAATGCTCTGATCATGTTCCTGTAAAGATAAACATGACCAACACAAAAGCATATAACCATGCTGGCTTTAACTCAAGAATCACAAATCTGACAATAAGCTCTTAACACGGCCCTGCCACCCATCTGCACTTCCTTGGTTTCTTAAAGTCTCTCTGAACCAATGATCCCATCTTTTTCTATCCCTTTCAGCTAACAAATCCTTTCTCTAACCAAATGGTCTTGATTAATACTTCAGTGGAAGGAAATAGAATCAATTTGAAGAGAACTCTTAAATCCTTCCAGTTCGCCAGAACCTGCACTTAAAACTTGACCCTCACACTTGAGAGGCAAGGCCTCCGTGTTAGGGAAGATAACAATCCTTTTATGTTCAGACACTTGAGTTTTGCATTGACCTCACCTCTTTATGTAATTACTTACACCATAGGAATGGTGTACCAGATCATACATTCCATAAATTCTTCGATCTTCATTCTCTATCAGCTCACATGTTCTTCTTCCTCCTCCTGCGGTGTAATTATCCCAGGGATTAATATGTTGTCCCTACCACCACTTTGTCCAAAGCAGGTCTTCATCATCACCACTTCCCTAAAATCATTGACTCTCACACTGTGCAACTGATCATTCATATGTGTCTTTCATCTTTCTTCATGCTGTATATATAATCATCTTCCCCTTAGACAGAACACTCCACAGATCCCCCTTCCTTCCTTAGTTGTACTTCTTTATTTCTTCGTGATAAAGCTACCTCTTCCAGGATGTATCTCCTATCCTCTTTTCTCCGCTCTTATATACATGTCTTTCCCGTATGGTTCCATTTGTCTCTCTGGTTTACAATAAATACACTAGTAATTTTGTGGGTTTTTTTTTTTTAATCTCTGACTCCAACTTCTCCTTTGAGTTCCATCTGTTCAAAATTCTGATTCAGTCTGCAGCCTTGGAAGTCTCATAGGCATAGCAAGCTTAACACAGAAAATCTAATACTTGATTTACTTTTGAATTCTCATATTCTGTTCCATGTCAGAAACAGACACAAATATCCACTCAGGTGTTCAAGCCAAATATCATAATTCATCTTTGACTTCTTTCTTAACTACAATCTAAAGACAAATCTTGTTATCCCTCTCACCTGGGATCTACTGGGCTCACATCTTTCCTGCTAACATCATCTGACTCCTGTCAATTCTTATATCACTATCTCTACAGATGCTATTTTCTTTTAACCTATTCATTAGAGTCAGAATTATTTGAAACTTTAGTGACACCAGACCATTACTGCATATAAAAACTTTCAACAGTGTTCTTTCACACTTAAAATTCAAACTCTTTTGTTTTTGCTAACTTTTAAGTAATTGGTTTGTTATGACATTTTTACATAAGTGCTTTGTTTATAGTTGGTCCTCCCATGGACCTCCTCTGTGTCCCCTGTCCACTCTGGATAATTTTCTTTCACCAGCCTTTCTGTTTTTTTATCTTATATATCTCATTACCTTCTCTTTTTCCCTTAAAACTGCTGCCATTCAGCCAATAACCTTCTTTCTACTTCCATAATACACACACACACACACACACACACACACACACACACACACACACACTTATAGTTTCAACTCTAGGTGTGTACTTATCAGCAGTGTTCTGTGGGTGTGTTTATTATCCATTACTTCTTTCATAAAATATTCATTAGCAGAAACATTGTCACTAACAGCGACACCTGGATCCTTGTTTCCTTTGGGAAATGCACAAGGCCTGAGCAGATTCCATGTGAATATGGGGATTAGCAGATAATTCACTGACAAGGTTTTAAATAAAGAAAATGCTGGACTAGGCCCTCGGAGATTTCCTCCTTTTCCAAAATCTAGATCATTGCTGTCTGCTTTCACAATAGGCTACTGCCCCACAGCAAAGTAACTTGGAACAGCAAGAACCTACACTTTAAAAATTATTAATAAAACTGACTGTTAACAATGTAGCTTTTTTCTGGAGGAATTGTTCCCAAGTGACAATTTTATAATCTATACAATACTTAAAATATCTTTATTTCTACACATCTTTATAGAAAACGTTATTTTTCCTATAGTGATTTCTCAGTAAAAATACATTCTTCTGGCAATAATTCCATTCCAGAAACTCCTAGAAATACAAACTTGCATAGACTTCACTTCCACACTTTGATCAAGATTTCATCCCTCTAATAAAATTGTGCCAAAGCAGAATCTTGCCAGGATGATCTTGTGACTCAGCAGGGAATGAGCTCATCAGCTCAAGAACTGAAGATGTTTAGTCTGTGGCAAAATGGATAAATAATTTGCGGTACCTAAACATATTTCAGTTATTCTTCCAAATCACCTTTATTAAAATTAAGAAGCTAGACTATTCAATTAATCACCTAAAGACAATTTAACATACAGAGTCTTTTAATGTGTAGAAAATTTATATAAAGCCAGACAGGCTTCTGTATAGAAAACACATGAAAAACATAATCGTGTCAGTTTCCACTTTCTGAAAGTGACAGCAACCAGGCACAGGTACATCTTCTGAGAGCTTGGAGAGTAATGGGGATGAGGAGCCCCAAAGAAGGACCTAACTCTGTTGCCTATTTGTAATAAGAAGGATTGTCCTTTCCATATTCCACATAGAAGATAGATTCTAGCAGCATTTGTTTGGAGAAGGTAAAGGAATAGAAAACCAGTAGAGGATATTGAATGGCTATTTTAATGGTCTATGCACTAGGAAGCTTAGGGCAATGAAACACAGACTAACACAAGATGAGCTAGAAAGGTAAACTTTAATACTTAGAGTCATTATGTTACAATTTTTCTAGGTTAAATTAAAGTCTCTCATTTTAAAAAGATGTTTTATTTCTTACCTCAGCAATTATCATTATATTTAAATGTTTTATAATTCACAGCGAAGGCTCACTGCTGTTTCCTTTCATTTCTCTCAAGTTTACTTCAAACGATAAATGAAGAAATCCAGAGTACTCTGTCAATAGAGATAATGTGGCTTAGCAATTTAAAATGGCAATTCTTCGCTTATAATACAAGAGGAACTGTCATCTTTAGTACAAGTAATCAATCTGTTTCCACATTTTGAATAGAAGAATACTTCTATTATATGTGAGAAATGTATTAAGGTCCACTGTATTAGAAACAGAATTCACAAATACTACAGGATGAATAGAAACAGTAAGAATGATGAAGTTGTACATAAATAATTTATTTCTTCATGACATTCTTTGGGTTTTATCCTGGGTTACCTTAAGTTCAAACCTCTTCTCTCACATTTAAAGCAACAATCATGCCAATAAATAAATATAGACTTTTAAAATCATATAGCAGTATTACCTAGGAATGTTCTGTGATTTTTCGTGATGTGTTAATAGGTATCCCAGAGAAGATGTAAATCTTATCTGAAAAAATGACAGTTTTTCTTCAGTTTAGGACTTACAAAAATAGGCATTTGGTGAGTTTAATAGCAATGGTCTGTACAGAGTTCAAATTTTGTTTAAACACTGTACTGAGAATGCATTCTGGGAAATTGGTGTTGTATATAGAATATGCTTTGCAAATGTTATTACAAGTACACAATAGAAAAAAATACAGTAAAGTTGTGTAACTTTCCAGAAACACAGTAGTTAGTGTCTCTAAAACATCACAGACAATAAAGGAACCAATCTTTCTACTTGTGTGTATGTAACATGCTTTGCAAACCAAAAGGTGGGAAATTGTTTTCTCGAAGACATATTTTGTTCAATTTTCTAAGAAGTTTCTGAAGGCCAATATGGAAAATATACAAGTACCTGCTAACCTACATTGGGTGTGGGGAGAGATTAGAATTATAAGAGATGTATGTTAGATTATGAGATTGTTATTTGTTCAGTATTGCTTAATTTTGGGAAAATAAAAGCCAATATAGCTTGCTGATTTTTATAACTGAAATCTATAAAATAAGACCCATGTATTAACTAAGTCAAACACCATTATTTGGTAAGTAAAAGCTTAATTAATATTGAGTGTTTTCTCTAAGTTTTCATTTTACATTTATAATTGACGTTCCTCTTTCCTTATATAGTCTATTCCTACAGAAGAGTCTACCGTTCAGCTAGGATATTCACTTTTTATTGAGCTTCTACCTAAGACACAAAGGCATTTCTCCATTTGAATCTACATTATACCAATTTATAACTCCACACAAATGCATTAATTTATTGTGAGAATTAACTACGTAAAGCATTTAATCCAATCCAGGGCATGAATTAGCTATTCAGTGTGCCCCAGGCACTATCATTATCTTTCCTGTGCACTGTGTACTATTCTAGTTACTCTAGATTGTAGGGAGATTATGTTGTTCCATTGTAAATAATTGTCCCATCCATTAGTTTAATAAAAAAAAAAAAAAAAAAAAAAACAATGATGATTGACCAAAGGCAGACAGGAAGTGTGTACAGGGCTACCAGACTAAAAAACTCTGAGAACAACAAAAAAAAAAAAAAAAAAAAAAAGACCAAAAATGCCACAGAAAAGCCAAAAAATACAAAAAAAAAAAACCAACTATACTACTCTAAAATAAACATACCAAGCCACGAGACTAACCAAAATAAAAATGATAAATTAAATTTAAAACAAAAACTAACAAATTATATGCCTAGACCCCAAGTCAATCAACATACAATTAATATAAACATCTATATGTCTCTATGAGACTACAAAACCACAAAATTACGAGTTTACAGGCTTGCAGGTCTATATATCTAAACCTCAAAACTAAGCCCAAAGGTCCAAGCCCAAACTTCTTACTACAGGGGATTCACACAGTGCACAAGATACACAATTTCCCCTGCCACAGGAAGCAACTGTTGTGATGGAAAAGACATGAATTAAAGAAGAAAAGAAGGAAGGAAGGAAGGAAGGAAGGAAGGAAGGAAGGAAGGAAGGAAGGAAGGAAGGACAAACAGAGGGAGGGAAGGAAGGAAGGAAGGAAGGAAGGAAGGAAGGAAGGAAGGAAGGAAGGAAGGAAGGAAGGAAGGAAGGAAGAACAAACGGGGAGGGAGGGAGGGAGGGAGGGAGGGAGGGAGGGAGGGAGGGAGGGAGGGAGGGAGGGAAGGAGGGAAAAAATGCAAGCATAAATCTTGAATTATGGAGTATTCTATCACTGAGAATTAAAAAATGTTTTACTGTATTTAAGCTGGTGGAGCATGAATTCATCTCAGAAGAAGTTAAAGAACCATATACAGGCTAACCATGTGAAGGAAAGCTCATTCTAGATAATGATCAGAATGTGAAAATGTCATGAAACAGGAGAAAGTAAAGAGAGCAGAGATTTAAGCAGAAGCAAGAGGATGTTCACATCAGGTAAATTTCCAGAGATTAATAAAGGCATGGTTTGTACAATTATGAACAGGTAACTGTGGAAGATTGTGCTGTTTCATTGTAAATAATTATCCCACCCACTAGTTTAATAAAAAGGGCTGATTGGCCAAAGGCAGGCAGGAAGTGTGGGTGGGGCTATCAGACTAAGAAAACTCTTGAGAACAGGAAACACAGAGCAGAATACCAGAGAAAAGCCGGAAGAAACAGAGGACAACTATACTGCTCTAAGGAAAGGTACCGAGCCATGCATACCCATGAACAGGAAGAGTCATGGGTTAGATGAAGGGTACAGAGTTAGCAAGTGATATGCCTGGGCCTGAGGCCGATCAGCCTAAAACTATAGTATGTATCTGTGTGTCTCTGCGGGTCTGCGAGTCTGTGGGTTCTAAACCTTGAGGTTAGGCCCGAAAGTCCGGGCCAGAAACCTCCTACTACAGGTAACACTATAATCACAGTTATAATTAAGTTTTAACTGTCTGTCAGTCAATAGGATAACATTGGACAGTGATTTCCAGAACGCAGAAGAGATGGTCTGAGATCACCTTGAAAGGTTTCCATCAACAAACATACTGAGTCAGCCAGAGATGACTACAAAGGAGGTCAAGCAGGAACAAACAACCTCTCCATCAGGTCTCCTGCTAAGGTCTCCTGTCAGTTAACCCAAGCATCCTTCAGCCTCCACAAAGGCCTCCTGGGCAGAGAGCAAGTTAGAGAAAGAAGAAAGTAAAAATTAAGAAAAAAATAGACAATAGCAAGAACTAAGAATTAAAGTAACTGAAAGAAATCCAACATGGCTGAAATGTGATTACTCTGAAGCACAAGGAGAAATCTTTGCCATCGGTGGGATGGAGAATATTAGTACCATGAAGGTCAGGAGTCAGACAGGGCATCCAAGTCTGTGCTGTGGTAGAAAAGAAATGTTCACTGGGTGGTGGGAGCATGGTAGACTGCCTTGAGAAGGTATCTCAGAGATAGCTCATTAGCTGTGTCCAGAGGAAATGGAGTGTGATGTGTTAGATGATAATGTGAGGCTGTGTCTGAGACAGTCATACAAAGAGGCAGTTACTCTCCTGCATTCTTCTCTCAAAACTAGAGGGGAAAGGTTAGGTGTCTCCCGAAGACTGTGTTTGCCACTCAGACAGGGTTCTAAAAACAGGATCAGGAGTTCAAAGCCTCCTTTGAACTTGCTAGTCACTCCACATTGACTGTACTTCACCTAAACCATTGTATGTGTTTTGGCTGCTTCCTTATCCAAACCTCTGTTCATATGCCCCATTTTTCAGTGAGACTTTCCATCACTGCCCCAAATAAAAGAGCCCTTCTCCCCATCACGTAACACCTTTTTTTCTTAACACTTACTGATACTGGAAATTAAATTTTGAGAAGAAAGTAATAGTTGGGCTCTCAATGTGGTGAATAATAGAGCTGTTATTCACTCACAGTTTTTGTTATCGCATTGTGTCCAGAGAAATGGTTATCAGAGAAAAATTTGGCTATCATGAAGTAAAAATCAATTAAGAATGTTTCCCCTTTCGATTAGTAGTATGAGTGCAACCCTATCTTACACATCCATGTTCCATAGTACTGTCCTTCATATGTGACACAGACATTCTTTGTCCTTGTTTATACAAAAACAAAGAACAAAAACTTTGTATTCATTATTTCCTACTTCTGTACTTTCTTTTAAATTTTCCTCTCTCACCTACTGAAAGTAAACACCGAGACTGGAAATTATTCAAACCTAAGACATTGTCCAGCTTCTCTTGAGAATATTGATATATCACACTCTCCATCCCCACATGAGGGCAGACCAATTCTTTGGGGACACCAAGTCAAGGCCTCTTGATAGCACCATGCTCCACTATTCTTTCTATCTTCTTTCCCTGTCATGTCTGCTCTTTCTATGTCACTAACAGCTCCTTTCTACAGGCTTTATCAAATTAATTTTTGAATTTTTACTCATAGTGATACAGATAAGAAAATGAAAATCAGTCAAGGCCATGGCAGTTGGCATGAAGAGAATGAAATTCAGATAATATGTAGAATTCCAAGTGAGAATAAGATCATAGCACAACCAATTATAATTCCTAAGTTTTCTAAGACAGCAGAAAGAAGGGGGGATGGAAGGATGGAGAGAGAGAGGGAAAGAAAAGTTATTTGTGCTAGCTTAGTAAGTTAATCAAGTTTCACATGCTAAGAAAACTAAGTGTCTCTAATGTAAATAGAGATGTTGAAAAACTAAACTATAATGTGAATTTTAGCGGTTGAGACATGGTCATTGGGTCATAGGAGGGAATACATTGAATTGAGGGCATGCAGCTTATCTCCAAACAAAATACTTGAATAAAAGGGGCAGGGGGTTGGACTAGGGACCCTAACACTGATAATGTTTAGTAGTTATCTTGAAAACTTAGTTATTAAGATTTATTTTTAAATAATACATAATAAATATAATAATAATATGGTATTTCGAGAAGTGAAGGACTAAACAAAACTTGTTTGGGATGCTAACTATTTTTACACTTTGTCTCCAAGCATATTTCTGTGTGATCATGTAGCTATTAGAGCACATAGTGCCCTACTTATAAAGCCACTATTAGAATAAATGACCCAAAACAAGCTGTGCCTCAGCCACATTATTGTCTTATGGTCTGTTTGTTCTACGTAACTGTTTTGATTTTTTTCTATATCCATTCTGGATAATTTCTAGATTCACCAACCCTAGGCCTGAATAAAGTATCTTTAAAATGCAGCTTTCAACTTTTGACTAAAATTAAAACTTTTTAATTAGTGATTTGATACAATATACTATTGTACTTTCAAGGTTTTTGTGTCTAACGTTATAATATATTTTAATCTTGAAATTATTAAAGAGGTGAGTTCTTAAATATATCAAAAAATAGGGTTAATCAGTAATAGAGCTAAAACCTAAGCAATGACACTTATATAAGAGATTACTGAAATGCTTTTAAATCACTGCTAGATTATAATTATGAACAAAGTTAATACCATTCTTACCAGTAATATATTATAGTCATAAAAATCTCTAAATAGCTCATGAGTATTATGATCTTTTACTTATATTACTCGAGAGAATGGAACAAGCATGTAAATCAATTTCTCTACAATGAAGTTGAGCATCTGAGGCACCTATCCAAACATTCAGTTATTTGCCTAGGGAACAAATAGTTTCTAAACTATAAATATAACCCAACCCTCAACCATACTGCCTGTAACTGGACAATCAATAATAGGGACCCATGGGTATAGTCATAAGAAAGGTTTTATGAATTTCAACACCTCACAGAAATCTTTATGATAGAAATCTATATGCTTGTTTCTAGCTATTAGTTATTTAGCAGTTATATTCATGAAAATACGTTTGACATTGTGCACATGGAAAGTGTGTACCAGCTTATACTGATAAAATGTGTTCTTCTTGTTAATTAGTTAACTAATTTCATTCTAGTGCTTTGAGGATTTTCCTGGAATTTATACTTTAATCATCCTGGAGCTGTCTATTATTAGTATATTCATAGCCAAACTTGTGAAGTCTGAATCAGGAAGATGGAAATTCACAAATATCAGAGAAAGGATAATCCAATCTTGGGCAGAAGGAAAGCTTGTTAAAAAATGCTCTTCAGTATGCTTGAGTATGCTTCTCAGGAGCACATCTGGGGCAGTTAGTGGGGAAAGTACTGGAAACAAAGGCACTAAAATGCCTAACTCAGTGTGTCTAATTAGATGTCCCGTCTGTCCCTGAGCACAGATACTTATTCCCTCTCTTATCTGTTGTGAGAAAGAATAGGTTCACCTGTAGGTCTGATGAACTTCCCAACCTTGTGTTCTTGGCCAGAGTTACATTATCAGGCATGTATTTTCTGCTATTAAATGACCTTAACACCAATGAGAAAGTGGTTGATTACCTCCAAAATATCCATGCAACTCTTGCACCCATCGGCATATCTTGACATTTTGATCATCACTGTAGTTCACAGGTTCACGGGTGAATAAGACCTTTCTCCCTGCAACTTAAGGCACTTTCATTAATATAAAATATACCCAGCATGGAAGAAGCTTCTTGGCCAATATCATTTTCATTTCATCAGGTCTTGTTGACCAGAGCATGTGGTGTCTTCATCAACAGAGTCTTAAAATCAAGTTTTTGGAGGGTTTAGATGAAGGAAAAGAAAAGAAAAATTATATCACTATATTGTAATCTCAAAAAAAAAATAATTTAAGAATTATCAGTGGTGGCTCTAACCAGCACATAATTCTCATTAAAAGGTCAAAGGAACCATTACAAAAAGCTGTATTTCTCAAAACAAAACGAAACAAAAAAAAAAGTTTTTAAACATTGTTGAACCATTTCCCAAGTAAAAGACAATATAAAAGTAAGTTTGACTCTAATATAAATTTAATGTTTTATGCACTTTCAAAAAAAATGTTACATCAAAATAAAACTAGGATAAAGGTAATAAGGACCATCTACTGCTGCTATCCAGCATTGCACAACAGTCCCTGGCCCAAGAGATAACCCAAATGTAAAATCTCTCACCAGCAGTGAACTGGTATCATATGCAAATAAAAATAGCATATTGGTTGTATATTGTGTCAAGCATCTGGAAAATAAAGGGAAGATAGAGCTGTAAGAACAACACAATTAGGCACATACCACCACCATGGATAATAGATTCTTAAAAAACAGAAAGCGAAACTGAGAGTCTTTGGTCACTCACTGACAGTTGTGCATGAGTGCCTGGGGCCTACCTGATAGCTTAGAAAATAATATATCTCATTGATCAGGCAAGATGGCTCAAGGCTCAAATAACTTGCTGTTCAAGCCTGATGGCCTGAGTTCACTTCTTGAAAATCATGGTGGAAGAAGAGAATTAACTCCGAAAAAGTTTTCATTAGACCTTCACATTCACGCTGTGGCACACCCACACCTACACTCACATATGCACACGTTATAATGTGATAATAATAAATAAAATAAAAAATTAAACAGTGTCTCCAATTCACTACATAGGGAGAAAAGGTCTAAGTCTTGACCTACTACAATAATAAATTAATTAATTAATAAGTAAACAAATGTAAACACCACAACCAAGGCTTCTATTCTGTGAAGATAGGAACACTCTTGATGAAACAATGGGATCTCAGATGTTTTCTCAGAGCAAGAAGAGTCCAACTTTACCCTACCGGCAATTCATCTGCTTGGATAAATGACTGGATTCTGTTCTGGAAGAGGTTTGATGGTAAGAAAATATGCTACACAAAATGCTACAGAAAATAGCAGATAGCAAACTGCAATGGAAGAATAATAAAGCAAAGAAATCACTAAAGATCTTGAGTAATATTGTGACACCAGTGACTGAAAGGGGTGGTATGGAAACCTAGTGCACTGGGCACTTCCTAAAATATATAAAAGCAATCCTAATAACGTTTCCAAATAATGAGAAAGATTGAGTCCCAATAGGTCATCTCTCATCACAAAATAAAACTTTTTGTATCAGGACTGAATATTATCCTATTGAATCATTGGTTAAAGGTGTCCTATGGAAATCCCCAAACAATCCAGGCTATTGTCAAGAGAATAGGCTGCTCTCTGCAAACTAGGAGCAAGGCCTCATTGCAAAGACCACATCCACACAACTAAATGAATGTAAGAGGTCAAGCTGCTGCCTATATAGAATCTTACCCCAGAGTTTCTAGTGCCCCTGGTACAGAAAGATACTCTTCAGGCTACCAAAAGAGAAACATTAACACTAAAACAGCCACAAACCCTATAATACACAATGTGAACTGCCTTCAAAATATGCTAGGGCAATGGTGGTACAAAGCTTATGGAAATAAACAACCAGTATCTAATTTGACTTAAGGCCCACTTCAGAAAATAGACCCCATATCTTAAACTACTTGAATAACCAAGAACCAGAGGCTGGATAGTCAAAGCCAGATGATCAAACCCAACAACTGGTAAGAAAAATTAACAATAAGAATGACTCCTAATGATATTCTGCTATACTCATAGATGAGTGCCTTATTCAGTCATCAGAGAACAAAGAAAGTAATAAATACAGAGAGCCACAAACAGGCATTACACATGGAGATAGACCTTAGAATACACATTTCTAAATGGACTCTATCAAAAAGTCCACCCCTCAGAGCTCAGGGAACCCTGTGGAAGAGGAGTCAGAAAGAGTAGAAGAGCCAGAGAAAATGGAGATGAACAAGTGCCTTTAAATCAACTGAGCAAAACTCATATGAACTCACAGAGTGATGCAGTAGTCACAGGGCAGGCATGGATCTCCACCAGGTCCTCTGCATGTGTATTATAGTCTTTAATTTGGTATTTTTATAGGACGCACAAGTGTAAATGAGTGAGTGGGTCTCTGTCAGGACACAGCCCAAGAATGGAGTTGTGTATGAATTCTGAGTGCTTGTGAGAAAACTCCAAGAAAACAAGACAAGAGTAGTGTTACCTCCGTTTCTTCAAAACCTGGATTTTTGTTTATCCTGGAAAGTGTTTTCATACTCTTCTCAAGAGTGGCTCCTTTCATGCGGAGCACACAGGAGTGAATTTCCTTCAGCTGTTTTTGTTCCTGTGCCCTTATGGAAAAACATGGTTTTGTCACATACGGCCGGTCCTTGTGACTATACACTACTCAAGTGACTCATCTTAACCCTCACAATACAATGCCTGGCGCTCTGAATAAAGTTGGCTATTGCATGAGACATTAGTCTGCCTCAGTTTTAGGCCCCACTCTCTCAGGATCGTGCCACTACTTAGAGCCATAAGAAGGTCTCTGATTCTCGTTCTTTCTCTATGGTCTTTCTCTTTTGTTGACTTGCTTTGTCCAACTCTGATATGGTGGCTTTTTGTTTTCACCTGTTATATTTTATGTTGTTATGCTTTGTTGTTACCTCTAAGAAGCCTGTTCTTTTCTAATGAGAAGGAGAAAGGGAATGAATCCAGATGGGAGGGGAGGTGCGGGGGAGGAGCTGAGTATTGGGAGGAACAGAGGGACGGGAAACTGTAATGGGGATATAGCATATGAGAAAAAAAAATTATTTTTCATAAAAGGGAGTTACTATCTTTTAAAGAAAAAGAAAGCCCTATAAACCTACACCTGATTTGGTGCTAAGACAAAAATGTCTGTAGATACTAAGGGATCATAAGGTCACATCCATCATGGGTTGGTTATTTTCAAGTCAACAGTCATATGTTGGACAGACGAGTTCAACAAGTTTCTCCTGAGAGGGAAGTGGCAAATCAAGGCTCTAGCACAAAGAAGCACAAGCTATAAACCATGTAAACATGCAGCCCAGATCTTCATGTCTTTATGGGTACAGCAGAACTCTTTATCAGCCAATTCCCATATCCTATGACAATTTCTCACGACAAGCTAATTAAGGGATAAATGCCCAAACTTGGTTCAGAAACTTAGCATTTAGATGCAGTTCTGAAACTGTGTAGAAGTGCTAGCCTCACAGAGAGCAGCTTCCAGCACAATAGTGATTGAGAAACTCTCCATTTTGCAAACTTACAATGAATTTAGTCATCCTTGTGTGAAAACAAAAGCTGCCTGGGAAAACATGTCTATCAGGCTTCCCCTCTCAGGAATAATGAGATTATACTATAAAAATCGCTGCTTTGGTTGCAACTAATTTTTCCCATTGGATTTTCCACTAAATGGCATTTTCTAATTCTAGTTCCCTATTTACAGTGTGAATTAAACAAGGTACCTTGATGTACCTCTCAGAGGTGCTTGCTTAAAAAAACTAGACGATTGCTAGATAACAGATGGATTCGGAGCTATTTTATGTGGTTTTAAACATGTCAAACATGGTGCTCACCTTGGGAACCATGTTCACTGGGAGACAGCTCCTTGGCATTCTAGATTCAACGCAGTCCTTCTCTGTTTCACCTGCTTGCCATAGATTTGCATTTCCACCTAACTCTAGGCTTTTTGCTATAAAATTATGGGATTGCTACTGCTCAGCAAAGATGCTGGTCAATAATGCCTCAAGGAATTGGCTTTCCAGGGATCACTTATATTTTACAAGTCTATTCATCTCAAATAGTTTAGGACTCAAAGGAATATTTTTCAGCTGACTGGATTTAACCCATGTAGAAGGATAATAGTTAATAGTTAATAGTTAATTTGGATCACAAGAATTATACTATCTATTCATATCATAGAATTTCTAGGTTTAGACAAAATTATTGACAAGTTTTGCCTCAGAAGACAGAGCAAGGGAACAAGGGTTTCTTAGCTGCATGATCCCATTTCCCTCTGGATTTTTATATACTCTTAAACAACATTTAGGAAAAAAAAGGCAACTCTCTAAACCACAATGTAACAACTTCTTTTACTTATTGTAAATTGCATTTATGCCTTTTTCATAATACAAAATACATTGCAGGGCCGCTATCTCAATTGCAAACAAGTCTATAATGTTCCTTAATGCAATTTTCAAAGCATAACTCCATGGGTTACTATATGGTTTTCACAGCTACTCACTTCAATACATGAATATTTTCCCCTTAATTTGATGTAGCATAATTTACCCATCATTCTTATGTCATTGTAATGAAGGCTTTTCTATGACTTCTTTCCTTGTTGCTATTTCATATTCTGCAATGAGCATTTGGCTCGGCTTTATTCTGTTGTGGAATTATTTTTGCAGAGTTAAATGTCGGTAATAGAATGTTTAAGTCAAACATATGTACATTTATGCTTCTTTATTATAGTTATTATCTCTCTATATTTGCTCTCTGGAATTCTTGTAAACTATGCCACTTAACATGACATCAGACCATTAAGAACTCACTTTCCTAAAGCACAGAGCTTATTGGGTCACAGAGCAGATGTGTTGCTGACAGCAATTCACTGAATACAGAGTTAGCATCCAAGAGACAGGAAATGAAGAGCTCAGTTTTGCGCAGGGGAAACATGAACTTACTCTCAATCCCAAGGTTAACAAAGGCTTCACTTCAAGCGTTTCTCTATACACAAAATCTTATTTTTTCTAAAGTTGTTCCTTAGAAATTTTTATTCTTCAAAACACTCAAAATTTATTTATCAAGAAATAGCCCCACACATTCCTTGGTTCTATAGATACTGTCATCATGCCAAATGTATTTCTTGCAGCTTCTGTTACAGCTATGATTGAATCATTAATACTTCTTGACTTTCCTATAGGAACATAAGACAGCTTCTGTCTCTCCTGTTTCTACATTTGGCTTGGCTTTATGTTGCTTTACTTTGTTTTGTTTTCTGTGCTGTACTGGACCATGCTGGGCCCAGCTGGGCAGGGCTGGACCATGCTGGGCCCAGTTGGGCAGGGCTGAGCTTTGAGCTGAGCTGGAATGGGCTGGACTTTGGGCTGGGCTGGGCTGGGCTGGACTTTGGGCTGGGCTGGGCTGGGCTGAGCTGGGCTGGGCTTTGAGCTGGACTTTGAGCTGGACTTTGGGCTGGGCTGCCTGAGCTTTCCTTCAAATCCTAGGTTAGTCTCAAACTTGAGACCCTCCTGCCTGGTCACCTAAACATGTGCTAGCACCTTAGTTTCCCCTTTTTTTTCTACTCCAAATTCAATATCTTATGTGTAAAATAGAAAGCAAAAAACACTTATTATTCATCGAAAGAATTACTAGTGAATAGGAAAGAGATGGCCAAACTGATAAGCTAGGTAAGCAGTTCAGTGTTACTCTCACTATAAGTCTCCTTCATTAAAGTTTTAGGTGGAGATTCGAAGCATTTATTTTTGTTATATTCACAATTTAGTGAAATAACAAAAATGGTAAAATCCAAATGTAATATCTAGCAACTTTGAGAAACTATTTTCAATTTGGGCATATTTAGAGATATGTTGTATTATTTATACCTTCACTATTTTGTGATATAAAAATAAGTCTTTTGCCTTTTAATAACAGTGCTTTAGGTCCAAATGTCAAACACTTTCTAGCATAATTCTTTATAAAATACTAATCATGGACTAGCTGGAGACATATTCAGGTATTCTATCAATAGCCCTGTAGTTTGTACAGTTTGTATTTGATGGTTTCCCAACAGCCCATTCCTATGTTCTATTCCTGACAGCTCTAACCTCAACACCTTTCAGGCCTCTGTAGACTAAACAGCTCCCACCTCCACCTCAGCTTTCTCCACTTCCTTTCTGTTGTAACTTTTCTCCAGCTGCTTTTGCATTTTCACATCCAGGCTGCCCTCTAGTTGTGTTGATGTTAAAAACAGAAGAGTTCTAAAATGAAATTAAACAGAAACTTTTACTCTAAAATACCTAACCATTTTCTTGTCTTTATTACTAAAATAAAGTCATTCCATTTCTAATTCCCCAGAGATAAAAATATAAGCACCCATTTGTATTAGCTGGCCGCACTGTGGTAATCACTCATGCGTTTCAGTAGCTTACAGCACCAAACGTTCATTTCTGGCCCCTCTTGTTCTCTACACGTGTCCTTCCATCCAAGGATCCAGGACAAAGCAGAAGCACTCACAAGGGATATGTAATTTTCAGAATAGTGCATGATAATAATAAAAGTTCTTTGAAGTAGCCACAATTGCTAATAAAGATTTCTGCTTTGACTTTTGTATCTAATTTTGATCACATGTACTTGAATAAGGCCCAGAATTGATGAGGCAGAAATATCTATTCTACATGGTAATTACAGCAAGCAAATGGAGGGGATTGTGAGTCACTTTGAGAAGGAGGTAAACTTAGTATGGCTTCATGCAATCTTTCATATTGTTTTTGGTTTATATTAAACATCTTCAGACATGCCTTGTGAGATAGCCTAAGATCATATGCAAATTGATAAATATTCCACAAAGAAACAAAATTATCTCTACAAAAAAATATGGGTCAATGCATTAAATAGTAAACCATTGTATGTTTATTAAATTTATGCTACTTGATGTTACCAGCTTGAATTCAATGACAAAATAAGTTAAAGCTTGATGAACATCTATTCTACATAGAACATCTAAAGAACAATAAAAACAAATGGTTAAGATGTATTGATTTACTTCAGGATTAAACTGGGAGGCAAATTTAACATTAGATTAACTCTGAATATTAATGGAATTGTACCTTTACTTTATGTCTGTACACCATGTGCATGCCTGGTCTCCAAAGAGGACATTGAATTTTCCGGGACTGGAGATACAGACAGCTGTAAACCACCATGTGACTGCTGGGCCACAATTTCAGATCTTCTACAAAAAAAAAAAAAAACAGGCAGTGATCTTAATCTAAACCTTCTATTCAGCCTCTAATACTGATTTCTCAAATACTATTTAAGTCAGAATATTCTGAACCGTTTGTCTACTGCTATCAAGACTATGAAATTATAAGCAGGTAGATCTCTGTGAGTTTGAGACCAGCCTGGTCTATAGAGTGAGTTCCAGTACGGCTGTTACACAGACAAAAATCTATCTTAGAAAAACAAAAAGTTTGGTCTTGGCTTCTTTGACTCTGTCTCTGTATGTCTAGTTTCTTAAGAACAACAGTTAATTCTTATTTTTCTAAGCTATTCAATATTCTGCAACTCCTTATGGGTGAGTAGAGTCTCACAACTAGTGGGATTATTATTAAGTGGTACTGACTAATATCTATGGTTTTGTTGCCTATTTTTTCTGATTGGTTGGATTGTCTGTCCTTTTGCTCCTCACATAGTGTTAACCATAGTTTATGTGTTAACCATGATGGTTTCATCCTAAGCCCTCCTAGGTCCACTTATCCGTGTCCTGGATGGTGTTCTTTCTGTGCTCTTGTGACTGTGACCTTCCTCACTTCTGTGCGGTGTCCCTTTTAGGAACTTTCACAGTTCTGGTTTGGTGTTGATCAGGAGCTGCCTAAGTTTTATCATTTTTTAAAGCCCTCTTTTCACCATCAATTTTAAAAGATAAGATAGTTGCTTTTGGCATCTTGATTCACATTTATTTATTTCCAGGTCTTGTGATATATAATTCCATGCTGTAGTCTTATCTGCTGATAAGAAATCTGACATTATTTTTCTGTGTATGTCTTTATAAATGAGTTGACAGTTTTACCTACTTTTTTTTTAATATTTTCTTATCGCTTTGTTTTTTGACACCTTGATTATAATTTATCACAGAAAAATTTTACTCTGGTATTCTATACTTGGGGGTATAAGTGCCTATTCTGGTTAGATCTATGCCTGTTTCTACATGAACAAATTTTTCTGAGATAATTTCATTCATAGATTTTGATTTTGGTCTCAGCTTTTTCTTATATTCTTTGGATTCTTATATTTGTTCTCCTTTATTTTTTATTAGGTCTTTGATATTTTGTACAATGTGTTCTGATATATCACTCCCCTTTTCCCCCCAGATCCAATCCCATGCCCTAGGCACACAATTTTGTATTCTTTAAAAAAAAATGTCAAGAATAAATTGGTTGCCCAAATATTCCTGGAACTGTGGCCTCCACTGGATAGGGGTCATTTTACCAGGAAATTTTCCCTCCTTCTCTCAGAATGAAACAGCAATAGTTCCATGGCTAAGGATGGAACTATTGTCTAGTTCCACCCTACATGCAGGGATTCTGTGTAGCTTAGGCTCGTACAGTTTTGTGCTTGTCATCACAACCATTTGACCTCATATATGCAGCTGTTTTCCTGTGTCCAGAAGATAAGATTCCCTTACACACTTCAGTTCCTCTTCTGCAATGATCCATGACCCTCATCAGGGCTGCGTGTAGGGGCATCAGAAATTCCCTACAGCACTGAACATTCTTTAATATCATATCTGCATCTTGTTCAATTGGGGGTTTCTCTGTAAATCACTGTATACTGCAAAAATATTTTTCTCAGATGAAGAGTTGAGAAATATATTGCTCTAATGGTATAATAACTCAAAAGTAAGTTTAATATAATGTTTATTTAGAAGCATAATGATAGTAGGTTCTCCAGTAGGGCCTATGACCTTTCTATCTGTAGATTGTGCCAATTACTGGTTCCATCTTGTGAGTGGCTGTTAAATCTATTCAGAAATTAGTTGGTAGGTTTTTCCTCTTACTTACATTCAAGAGCTCTGAGACATTGTAGTTGTTCTTATTTTTTCCTTTGTTGATATCTGAACATATTATTCCCTTGTTCTTGTCCTCCATTCTTGTCACTTTTTCTCCACATCTGCCCCAGATGTTACTTTGCTGATATTTCGTGTTTAATGTGGTTTATTAAATGTTTCATTTCCGACATGTCTTACGTGCTGTGCTGTTTGTTTCCAGCTCAGTTTCTCATGTGCTGCTGTCTTGTCGATCCCTGTTACTGCTTCTCTTATCCATTTTGATGACTCTTCTTCTATGTGCTACTGGCATTCTGTTCTAGTTGTTGGATAGACTCATCTACATTTGTGTTTCCTCATTCAGATCATTGATTGCTTTTTACTAGAAAACTTCTTAATCTGTTTTTGTTGTTTTATTATTTGATTATCTTTAAATTCCATACTTTAGAGTTAGGCTCCTTTAACGGAATTTTGGTGTCCTCCTGCTTGTTCTTGCACATCTAAGGCTGCTGATCACCTCCCTTATATTTGGAGTCTGTGGGTTAGGCAGTTTTTCCTCCTCAGAAGACCTTCTAACTCTCTTTAGAATGTTCCATGCTCTGCCTCAAAGGTATCTCCAAAGTATGTTTGGAGAAAGGAAAGTATCCAAGCCCTGGAAAACAAGCTGGTGGAAATCCTGAATTTCTACTTTGCAGCCCTCATCACTACCTGGTACTGATCACCTTGCAGCAAAGAAGTAACCCTGGAGGTCAAATGTATGGGTTTATTTTGGAGTTCTTGGCCCCTACAGAAGTAAACCATAAGCAGTAGCGAGCTACGTGTTTGGTAACATGGTCTCTTAAAGAGCCACATAGTTTTCGTCAATAAAGCTTAGTGAGGAATCCTCTCTTAAGGGAGCTGTGCCTCTGCTTGCTGCCAGCAAACAGAACAGAAACAGAAAATGCTGCTTCTAAGAAATCATCTTCAACTCTGTTCCCCTTTCGTTCAATATAAACATAAATCTTAAATCTATCATATGCAGTTTGTTGCTTACACTAAGTCTTCTGTGAGACTTTGGGAACCAGCCTTGTTGCAGCTTATACACATAAATAAACACACACACACACACACACACACACACACACACACACACACACACACACACACACACTGCACATCCACCATTTTGTAATTCAAGCCCACATGACACATCATCTCTGTACCATGACCCACTTCAGAGGTACAACTCAGAAGCCACTTTTGGCTCCATTTCTGTGCTCTAGAACCTTTTTAAGCTTTCTCAGTCTTTATGTGGTTATGTCCACATTGGGATGCCATCTGTAATAATAAGTTTGTGGCTGGCCTAGTCCCAGGATCCAGACACGCCTGCCCTGTTTAGCCATCCCCCAAAAAATGACTCATATGCTTATATTAATTACATTCTGCTTGGCCTATGGCTCAGGCATATTGCTAGCTAGCTTTTGCATCGTATCTCACTTCCATTAATCTGTCTTGCCACATGGCCCGTGGCTTACCTATTTCTTTACATCTTGCTTCTTGGGTGACTAGATTATGTCCCTCCTTTTATTCTGCCCTCCTTCCCCTATCTATGCTCTGATTTCTCCACATGCTTCTAGGATGCCTGCCATAGGCCAAGATAGTTCCTTTTTTAATGAATGATATTTACAGAATACTGAAAGATATCCCACATCAACAATGGAGTGCTTCTCTGTTTCTACCAAAAAGAAAAATACCTTTTAATTGAGACATTGTGTGTCAATGTCTCCCCTAAAAATTTTTCTCCATGTATTTGCCACCCCATTTGAAAGAACATTAAAGAAAAAGTCTTCACAATTTCCTTAATTCTTGTTTAACCTCAAAGATACCAGATTCTGAAAATATCTTTAACTTGCTACAATTTCAGAACAAAATATAATTAAATTATGTATTCTCAATTTTATTGCAAAAAAAGTTGAGGTGTTGATGTTTCTCTTCTATGGTGGTAATAATTGCAATGGAGGCAGGGGGAAATTGAAGGCAGTTAAAAGAGTAATTCCTAAGACATGAATTCTCATTCTCTGTGAAGACAGAATTGGTGATTAGAAATTCTCAGAACATCGGCCCAGCCCACCAGGTCAGGGGGCACTGATTATTCAATTCACAGAAATATGGTGTAAGCATTTCATTTGAAAAGTGCATGACCCATTCCAGACAGAATATTGTACCTATTTATTCTCCCTAATATCACCATTTTTTTCTCTACTAAAAAAATGAAATATAAAAGGCATGATTTCAGAATATCTTTCTCAGGAAAATATTGGACAATGTAGCAACTTTTATATTGAAAATATAATTGTCTATAAAATGTGTATGTTTAAAATATTCTTGTCCCTAAGATATGTAATTAACTCTAGATTCAACTCATATGTAACAGAAAGGTAAGTACTAAGCCTGTTCTATTCCATTTGTAACCATCCTGAGAGAAATGAAGATATACTGAAAAGACTTTAATGACTCTTCATTTTACCATCCAATGGTGTCTTTAAAACTGAAATCTCCTTCCCACATACATACATGTACTCCAAAATTCTCAGGCTGAGAAAAGGTACAGGCAAAATCTTGGTTCCATGTAGAAGAGGAGCTTGGCTGTAGGCGGAGTTTACCCACAAGGACACCAATACCAGATAGATATTTATTAGAATATAAACCAACACTCACGGTACAGGCAACAGATTACAGTAGCACCCGAACAGGAACTGGAGTCTGTAGACGGACTGACGATGGGATCCTCCCTCCAGCAGCCAGGAACCAGGAAGAGAGCCTCCCAGCGTCCCAGCAGCCCCTTATCAATGGGGTTGGCCACACCCCCTCCAGGAGCCCGGGACCCTGGATAAGCTTCTTTGGACCTTATCAGCTGACACCTGAATCCCACAACACTTGGCTCCCAGGAAGAGACTTCACAATGTTATAACTATTCTTCAGCCACCATTCAGTAGAGGCGGGACTGAACAATGATGAGTCCAGACTGTACAGGACTATACCTTGACCCTGCACCTTACGTGTGTACATTTCTTGGCTTTTCTTCAAACCTAAAAGTCAGGTCAATATCCTGAAAATGGCTGTGGGACATCAGAGAACCTTTTCACTTATTTCTATTCCGATTGTGAACACATGACACAAATATTTTTCAGTTTTTCCATCGTTTCTTGTTTCTTTAGATGACCTTTTAAGGAGAGACAGCTGAGTCTAGCTTGTTGTAGCTATCAGAATCTGGGTCCTGACACAACTCCAGTAACAAAGGCACAATGTTAAAATATTTCAAACAATTCATGTATCTTTCCAACTTGCCCTCTGATCATCACAATATCACTTAAAATGGTTTAAAATGATGAAAGATTGTAAAGAAATCAAGTTGCCTTTTATTAAACCAGTGAGTAAGTAGGATGGTGGGAAAAAAGAAACATTTATCTGTAGATCCCCACATAATGGCTAATGATTAATATTGTATTGGATAATAAAAATTATTTACTAGGCAATTGATTATATAAAAGGATTAATATTTTTGAAGGAATTTATATGAAACACTCACTGATATAAGATTGAACCTTCGGGCTATTCTTAGAGGTGTGGAATGTCCCACGAGGCAACGATCTTCCCTTTGAGAATGTGAGAAAAACAGGAAGGGGAGGCAGCATGAAACAGGCCTTTGAAGGGGACTGGTCACACCCAGTCCATGGAAATTCAAGACTTCAAAGCCCCACATCTAGATCTTGCTAAAATCGCACCTCATCTCTGCTAAAATCCTGCCACATCTCTCTCTCTTTTGTCTAACTAAGAAAGTTTTAAAACTAAATATAATGCTGCTCTATGAAAAGATACTAAGCCACCTGGCTAGTTATTGGTTAGTTTAAGAGTTAAGGGTAAGCAAATAATATGCCTGAGCCATAGGCCAAGCAACATGTAATTAATATAAGACTTCCTGTGATTATTTGGGACTGCTGGTTAGGATCTTGGGGTTAGGCCAGGCTAACTACAACATATCCTTAGGGAGAGAGAAGTCTTTTGTATCTGGTTAGTTTCAGGGATTTCCTGAGACCTTCAAGTTGTTTACTCCATGAGTCTTAAGATACACATCTTGAGTTTTGATGAGACTCTTTCAAAACTTTCTGAGTAATAAGGTACCTTAGGGAAAAAATGGTGTTATTTAACAATACAAGTACCACAAACGACAACCCACATATACGAACACACACACACACACACACACACACACACACACCAAAAAGGATTGGGGATAAAAAATAAAGAAAGCTGTAGTATTAGTACTTTGGTATTATTTAGAGACATTAAAAGTTGGTATTCCATGGAAGAAGGAGAAGACCAGAAACAAGAAAGCAGGACACTCCTGATGCCTACATCTTATTGAGGCGTACATATCTAGACTCTAAATATTATTAATAGAATGTTTGGGATCACAGTGAAACAAGATTACTTAGTCATTCCTTCACATGCAGTTTTCATGGCTCTATTATCTTAGACTCAAAGAAAACCAAAATATAATTTTAATTGAAGGTTAATGAAGAGTAGCATGAAATTAAATGATGACGGGTCAAGATGAACATTTTGGCCAATATTTGATACCTTTGTCATTTGCAACATCTATAATGATACTAATAGTGATTTTCAAAGAAACTACATGTTTACTGAGTTCTCACAATACAGCAGGTGTTCTGTTTAGTTCCCTGAGTGCATTACATCACTAACTCCTCAAAGTCACAAGCAAGACAAGGGTTGCTGTCTTGGGAACCAAATTTAATCAGCCATCTGTCCTTGTAAATAAAATATTACTGAAATATACCTATAATCATTCATAACAAACTGTCTACAACTATTTCTAACAGCAGAGAGTTTAACAGTTATAGTGGACTGTTTATCATAAAATGTCTAAAGCATTTGCTTATTCAGAAAAGAAAAAAATTCACCTTGGGATATAAACTTTTTTTAAATTGAAAAGAAATTTACAGTATATTGTAGGAGATGATACTCTGTAGTTATCCTTTAATTGAAAATATCATGGGATTATAAAGCACATGCACACGATGCTATTCTCAGTGAGAAATAAGCTGTTAGTCCTTTCTGCTAAGTCTTGCAACTTGTAAAAGCAAAGTTGCAATATGAATTTCAGAAAAAATGAAATAAATTACATATGAGACCTGCATTTTAAAATATATAATTGGAAATTGGTAAACAGAAAAATTGGCTGGTAATATAACTCAGAAAGTAGGATGCTTGTCTTGCTTGCACAACACATTGAGTTCATACCCAGCACCACATAAACCAGGTGTGGCGAAGCATACCTATAATTTCAAGGAGATAAAAGAGGGGAGATCAAAAATCAAGGGAGTTTCAGAACAGCAGCCTAGGCGACATAAAACCTTGTCTCAATAAATAAATAAATAAATAAATAAATAAATAAATAAATAAATAAATAAATAAGGAAAGAAAGAAGAAAGAAGATTTAAAATAATCATCTTATTTGTGTCTAGGGAACAAAAAATGTAAATAGTCCCTTAAAAATCACTTACAAAAACTATGTACTCATTCAGTAATTGTTCCCAAAACAATTATAGTATTCAAGAAAAAATATTTCATTCAATTATACAGATAAAAATTAAATAAAAGCCACTGAATATTACTAAAGAACATTATTATAGTAAGTAGTAGGTAAAATAATTAAGAAATAATTGAGTTAGGAAAGCCTGGAGTTATTAAAGTTGAACCTGCATATAAACTATGTCCATAAATAAACAGAATTAAATAAGTAAAATAAACATGTGAAATTACATTGTCCATGTATAAAATTTTTCTTTAATTAAGAGTTGCTTAAAAGAGTATTTTATTGACATTCAATGAGGAAACTTGTATCTTGACCCAAATAAACAAATAATATACTAGACATAAACAATATAGATCCACTACCATGAGAGTGTGTGTGTGTGTGTGTGTATGTGTGTGTGTGTGTTCATACAAACCTGTGCATGCACTTGTAGAGACTAGAGAAGGACATTGGATGTCTTTCTCTCTGAGTACCTTATTACCTTAAGACAGAGCCTCTCGCTGTATCAGAAGCTCACTATGCAAGTTCTGAACAGACAACCATCTTTCATAGTAGGAGAGAAAGAATATAATTCAATGGCCATCTTAAGCAAGCTTATAATTTCGAATTTTAATCGCCTAACAAGAATAAACTTCCAGTAAGAGTAGGCAAAATGAAAGTATTGAGAAAGAATAAAATGTCTCAAATATTATAACATTTTATAAAACAAGGAAAATGCATTCTCTGAATCCAAAAAGATGCTGTCTTTTTGTCAGAGGCTGTTATCTTTGGACATAATGGAAAGACAAAAACTAAGTTTGACCTAAAGCAGCAATAATAAATTCTATTTTCAGATAAGATTTTATATATTTTGTGTTCTACTATGGTAAAACTAGAGTTCATTCATTCAACAGCTAAATGGACAGTTTCTGAGCATCTACTGTGTATCGTTCATTGTCAGAGGTATGAAATATCTTTTCTGTCAGAACTCCTTGGCCTTTTGAGAAAGAAAAGTTGTAAAGACTGTTGTTTCTAATGATCAGAATAAATGTACATTTGTCTCAGAGCTCTAAGAAAGAAAGATAAGCACATGGAAATAAATGAAGCCCCCAACTAGGTAGCAAACAGTCTATTCAGCAGAGATTCCTGCAGAAAATAAGCCAGTCATTACAGTCTGCACCTATAGTAGAGCCTTAAAGACAGGTATCACAATGGAGATGCTTTATGGGAGGAAACAGGAGTATCCTTATTGGAGGCTGTTAGTATGGAAAAGCTGTGGGCAACCAATTGGCATAAAGCACCTCATTTGACTGACTGCTTCACTTTTTCCAAGTGATCCTAAGTTAGATGAGGTGTTTATCAGGAGGAAAGCAGTTGGTAATTAGTCAAGTACTGGATACCTTACACTGAATGCCTTAGTTGTTACTTGGACTTGAACTAGTAACTATAAATAATAGGCTAGGATCATATTTTGGTATATGATCTGGCCACTGTTCATTTGTACATGCAATTTCTCAAATATATGTGGATAATGATCAAGAGTTTCATTAAAAAGTTAAGTTATGACTTAATGTTTATTTTCTTTTTACATGTCTCCTCCTTTTGAAAAGTAAACCTGACTTAATTTCTTAAAACTAACTTCACAAAGTGCCCGCCCCAGTGTGCACGAGGTCAAAAGACACCCAAATCCTGCCCTGAGCCCCATGGCCCCAGGCACTTGGTCAGAAGGCATCCAAGAACTAGCCCCAGGTCTATGGCAGGTGCCACCAGGATGAACGAATATGTGATGGAGAGATAGAAGAGAACACAAAGTGGAGAGATTCATACACTGTGGACAGAGGTGGAGCCAGAAACCCCAATGAGGAACCAGTGGTTATGAGGAGATTTAATAACCACCTAAGGTCATGGTGATGTTGCAACCTAGGCTTCTGGGTCTGGTCCATGCCTCGTGTTGCTACCAAAAGCCATTCAGTTATATATAGTCTGAGGAGCTGCCTGAGACTGTGTTGATACCTGGGTGTGGGGGTAATGGGGGGGGGGAAGGGGGGACTGATCTGAGTGGCCTATATTGCCACCTGAAGCCATGTAATGTCCTGGCCCAAGAAAACTCTGAGGATCATGTCTGGGTCCAAGATCCTACTGCAGCCCAAGTCTGTGTTGATATCCATGGAGTGAGTTACCACAAAAGCCATGTAGATTTTGGTGGTCTGTGCTGACACCTGAGACCAGGGGGATGTCTGAGGGCTGTGCTACTCCCAGTTGCCATATGGATTTGAGTGTCTGACACTGCTACCTGAGGTTGTGGTGACATCCAGTCCCATCTTGATATTAGGCCATGGTCTTGACATAGCCAGGTTCTATATTCTGAGGCCTGTATTTCCACTAAAAGCCATGTGTACATCCATGATCTGCCCTGATGTGTCAGGCCATGTTAACACTGGAGAATCAGATGAGCTGGCCCTATCTTTTGAGGCATGAAATCAGGAGAATTGGCCCTGCTTCTTGTCCTCATTTGGAAGGCTAGTGGTCTTGCTCTTCACCAGCTGCAGTACAATGCTATAGGCAGTGCTGTTGGCAGGGAAAGCTGGCCCCACCCCTTGCCAGCCATCATGTGGGGGAAAGGTGAGGCCTGTCCAAAGCCTATGCTAAGCAGCAAAGCCTCCAACCAGGCCCAGATCCAGGGAAGTGAGTGTGCCCACCCCAACTGCTACCCCACCTATGAGCTGCTGGAGCCTGTGAAGTGGCTGGTCCTGTGGAACTACAAGATCTCCATGACTCTGGTCAACACTAAGAGGATGCTCTATGAGAATTCAGTATCGATGTAGCAGAAGCCATGAGTCCTGAACCAGAACAAAGACTTGTTGTGTAAGGCCCCCTCCCTTTTGCTTGTTTTAGCAAATTTCTCTTACCCAAGAAGTAGTGCTAGCAACAGCACGTTGCAAGGACAGTAAAGACATCTCTGCAAAACTTAATAAAAGCTTTCACAATGTCAGCAGGGCAGAGGGGGAAGAAAGATAAGAGTTACATGGCTACGTGAGCTGGCCCCAGTCAAGGACCCGGGAAAGTTCCAGAGAAAGATAGAAGACAGAGTTCCCAGAAAGATAAACAGCAGGCCAGGTGGTGGCCTGGCCCTCACCCCCTCAACAGAATAGCTTCATTCAAACCAGCCAATAGAAACCTTGTAACTATGCTTCTGCTTCTGTATGCACGCTTTTGCCTCCCCTAACCCTATAAAAAGGCCCTGAACAAAGGGCTAGGCGCACAAGTCTTCTCGAGAGACTTGTTTGCCCACAGATATCTGTGTTATTCAATAAACCTCGTGCTGTTTGCATCTGATCTGTGACTCGGTCCTTCTTGGGTCCCAGGGGGTCTCTTCCTGAGGAAAGGTCCGTTTCCGTTTCCAGGGTCCCTCACCCCCGGGGGTCTTTCATTTGTATGAAAGCTGTTTTGAGTGACACACCGCAGCAGCCAACGCCATTATGACAAATGAATATGTGATGTGGAGGCAGGAAAGATGGAGGAGTAGCGTCATAGAGGTACAGCAACAACTGTGAGGGAAGGTGGTATCATGAAGGAGCAGATCAATTCCTAGAGGGTGGTGAGATGTGCTTTTTGTTTGTTTTTATCTTAACTTTTATTTTTTAAATTTTCTTTGAAGGAGGTGGTTACAAGGGTGAGGGATGGAGAGATGTGGAAGTGAATATGATTGGGCTGCATAGTGTGAAATTCACAATGAACCAATAAAAATTATATTTATAAAAAATTCACAAAACAAGTCATTTGCTAATGAGAGATGGTTTGATTTCCAAAAAGACTGGGTTAATATAAGATCTGTGCTTCCTTGGGTAGTGTAATATATCAAGATTAGATTATTCATGCACTTATGACAAAAAAATTCACAATTAAAGAAGAAAATAAACAGCAGTTTACAATAGCCACATTGCTGAATTAAAGCTTTATTTTTACAATGAAACAAGAATTATGTCTTCACTAGTAAACAAATGCCCCTACTTCCACATAGCTGTCCAAATTATATCTTGTATCTCTTATTTTTATTCCCCATCTTAAATATAAAAAATCTGGTACTTTTGTTTCCCGTTTCTTTGTAGCCATTAATCCACGTGAGTCTGTTTAATGGGTAATAAGAATTTATTAGGACATGAATTGGGGAGCTACACTCACAAGAAACACAACCAAATGAACAGTTGAAGTCTGTTCCATCTGGGAGCACAAGCATCTATCTGGCTGTCCTTGTGGGACCATGCCCAAAAGGAAGGCATGACCCTTGTCTCTTTCCTTATATGAGGTCAGGTATGCAGGTCAGAGCTCACTTACAAGGCAAGACGCATTGCCTCTTTCAGCATGATAGCCCAAGGTCATGGGCAGAGAAAATACCACATTTCATGCTTCTTTGTTTTTGCCTTTATTTTCATTCTCAACAAAAGACTAAAAACACAAAGAAAAAGCAAGAGAATAAAAATCTAACCAATCACTAAAAACTACTTGAAGCCAGATGGTGAATATGAGCAAGAGGGGAACAGTTGTAAGTACCACACGCCCCATCACTTGCCTCTGGCTTACTTACAGTCAACATTTTTCATCTTTGCTGTTGAAGACACGTAGCTAAATCATATGATTTATAAACGACAAAAACAATCTTCAGGATGTATGCATCTCCTTGCTGTACTTATTTGCTTTCTACTACTCACAACTTTAAAATGCAAAACATGATTTAATATAAATTCAGTGGCTTAGATTCAATATAGCTTCCCAATATTATGTGAATTGTACCAGCTTTCACTAATGTGCCTCAAATAGACTCCAGGAAATGTATGGCTGGTAGCTCAAGAGCTCAAATAAAAGCAAATTGTGTTTTTTGATTTGAGTCACACATTTCTCAAGTTGTTATAAACTCAGAAGAAAATGATCCTGTCAGCAATTTAGCAAGCATATATGTGTCTCAACTTTTGATAACAAGCTCTTTATATATGTTGAAAAGCAATTCTGACTTTATAGTAAAATATCCTCCTCAGACATATTCTACCAAGTACCCAACTATTGTAAAGTAGGTGCCCTTTGGTGACCTTGATGCCAGCTATAGCAGCTCTGGTATGGTGACTCTTACCTATAGTCCCATCACAGAAAGATTGTGTAGAGTTTGTGTTAACATGGAACAGACAATAAAGCATTCTCCCTCAAAAAAAAAAAAAAATCAAAACAAGAAATAAATGACCAAAAATCACTATAGCAATGAAAATTAGCATGGATATTTGGTAATCACAAAACTTCTGATATCTTTAATAGTTGCATTTGCCTTTGGGTCTCTAAAAGGCTTGTGAACTTTGGGTTCATGCATATCCTTCCAGAAGTTTATAAGATAAAATCTGATTCAAGGAAATTTTTCTGCAAAGATCGTTGCTGTTGACAGATTCAAAACAAGTCAAAGACTCAAAATTAGTTCACTGTCAAACCCAGCAGTCTAAATTCAACACAGAGACTATTTATGGTAGCATTCTATTTAAAAAAAAAAATCCTAATTTTTTTAAGTTAATTACTAACCCGTTTTCTCAGACATAGTGAGCTTATCCTTTGCACATGTATATTTCCTTCAGAGCTGGTTTTCACCACTGGATATTTCCACATATATGTTACAGAAATCTTTGTCTCTAACAATGATGTATCTTTTAAGCTAGAGAGAATGTACTAATACCCGATCACTAAGGAGGTTCTATCTCAGCAAAAGGATCAAACTTGGATGCTCAAAAACCCAGGAAAGTTTCAGTCCAAACAGGACTGAGGGGATGCAGACTTTTAATGTGGCTTCAGCCTTCAAGCCACGGCACAGAGGACCAAAGCTTTGGCAACTACTGATGACCAGAACTCGGTGTCTGCCATTGCATTTCCAGATGTGTTCTAGCATTTCCTCTCTACGTTGCTTGTGATAGTTTTATCTTCCCTGACAATTTGTCTTGTACCACTGTCTCTCCCTCAAAACAGATAACTTGCCTGTCTCTCACTCTTTGGGGATAGAGTTAATGGATATCTCTGCTGTTCAAAGGCTAAGGCTTTCTCTGTCAATGATACCTCTTGAGTATACCCAGACATTTAAAGAGTCCTAAATTTAAAAATAATAATAATAATAATGAGACTTAGATGGATCAAAACCATATTATAGCCATGCTAAATAATCCAAAAGCCTACCCCTGAATTTGTGCTCACATATACATAGGTAACTTACTCCTGTCCTCAACAGTGAGTGTCTCAGGTTGACTTCATATAGCATGTAGAACACAAATCATAAGAAATGTGCAGAATTTACTTTAGTTCTTCAGCCTCAATAGCTCAAGAAAGTACATTAAAAGGAGATAACAATACTGTCAAAATCGCACCATTATCTCCTATGCAAATTACAAAAAAACTCCTAAGGAAGGTTGACATCCTGGAAAATAAATTTATTTCCTACAGTATTAACCTGTATGTGCTTCAAAAGTGAGATTGTTTGGGAAGGAGATTGAGTTTGGGGGGTGAGGGGGATTCAGATATTTGTAATAGTGATCAACGAGAGTTCACAGGAGATTACTATTGATCATCAATAGCACAATTGAATATTTGTAATTTTGTTTTCATAATATATGTCTCAAGTCTCCAGATTTCAATTTAATAGATGATTACTTTTGTAGAAAAAATATATATCTCACATTTATAATAAACAGAATCAAAATTTCCTCCAGCAATTAATCATTAAAAATGTACAGGAAAATTAGGTTCCAGTTTTCTTCAGAATTGTTTTGCTGTAGACACTGACTGTAAGAAGAAAGTGTTAATTTCTAGATCTGGAGAATTGCTGAGTGAGGATTGCTAGAGATGATCTCTGTGCTGTCTAGTGTTCTGTCACTTGACACAAACTAGAGTCCTTTACAAGGAAGAAACCTCACTTGCAAACTTATCCCCACCAAATTGGCCTCTGAGAAAGACTTCAGGCCATTTTCTTGATTAATTATTGACGTGGGGGTGCTCAGATCACTGTGGAAGGCACCATCCCTGGGCAGGTAGTATAATAAAGCTGAGAAAAACCTGAGTAAGCAACACTCCTCCATAGCCTCTGGATGCGTTCTTGCCTTGAGTTCCTTCCCTGACATCCTTGGATAATAGTCTCCATGCTGGAAGGTGAAATAAAACTCCACCTCCTCAACTTTGTTTTTCAACATGGTGCTTTATCACAGAGAAACCTAGCTAAGATTATTTCCATCTATTCTATTCAGAGATTAAAATTTATTTCTCTAGTCCTTAAAGATAGGTGACTTAGGGGTGTATGTTTGAGCAACAAAAGATATTAGGACATGAAGCAGGGTAGTAGTGGAGCTCACCTTTAATCAAAGAACTCGGCAGGCAGAGGCAAGCAGACATCAGTGAGTTTCAGGCCAGCCTGGTCTACAGAACAGCTAGGGCTGTTATACAGAAAAACCCTGTCTCAAAAAGAGATATTAGGAAATTCTGGCCAAAGTAGAAAACTTTAAAAACATATTTGGCTCTTAAGTTTCCTGGTGACCTTTACAATATGAAAAAATCTGAGATAATGTTATGGATTAAGAGGAATGCCTTGCTGTAATGTCATCTCTCTACATAACAGCTAGTCAATCAGAAGACAAGCTTGTAAGGCAATCCTACAGCAATAATAGCCTATCAAACTACCCAAAAAAACAGAAGATATATCTTCCAACTTGGCTGAAATGAGACAAGCCACCTCAGGCCTGACTGTAGCTTCCCAACCTAAAGAGAAGAACTTTGCTATCTTAAGCTAACTAAATAGTTCTGTAGTATATTAAATATTAATAATTTAATTTAAAAATAAATAGATACATAGAACTGATGTGCTGTTATGGATACACTGGTCTATAAATCTAAGTTAAACACAGAGTGAAGAAACTGGTCCACCAGGTAAGCTATTAAGGACAGTAGGCAAAACTGTCACCTGTTAGCAATGTGGAAGATCAAAATGTATCTGGAAAACTTGGGAACAACAATGGCAAGATGACTTTCAAGCAGGAGTTAAAGTGAAGTTGGCTTCTTTTATCTTCTATAATTAAAATATGTGAGGAGGAAGATAAACTAAAACAGTGAATTGCTCTGCTTGCAGGCAGGGTTTAAAAGGAAACTTAAGGGTTAGGACTCATTAAGCTGGAAAACAAACACTTTCACATTACCAGGATCTTCAGCTAATCAATTACTTCAAAGCTAAAAGAAGAAAGATCAAATAAAAAAATGTGTCCAGAAAGTCCTAGGTTTAAAATCTCAGCAATTCAAGTGGTGAATGAATGATATCTCTAGATTATGTACAAGGCTTATAAAATTCTTAAGAGTCTGTTGACACTAATCCTTCCAAAAGATGCTTATCAAGTCCAGAGAGAAGAGAAGGCTCTAAAGAAATTGGGAGTTTTTAGTTTGCTGGGAACAGAAAACTGGAAAGGGATTAATTAATGTGAGCCCTTGGAGTTGTGGGGGAATTTCTATTGGGGAAGGTGCTACCTCCGACTACATGAGAGGAAGATTGCTAAAATTCAAAAAATTCCATCGAACCAATGTTTTCTAATAGCAGAAGAAAGCTCATGTATCTTCAAAGGACAAGCAGAAGTAACTTTTATAAGAAAAGAATTCTATTTCAGAGCTCATGGAATAAAGACGCATGGAGAAAAGAGCTATACAGCTGTTAGGGTAACATTCACCTGGAGCGGTACAGCGCAATGATTATGAAACCTTCCATGAATACCCAAGAACCCATAAAAATGACCCCAGATAAGACACCAAGCAATAGCAGACTGTGCCTAAACTGACCTGGCCCTATAACCAAATTGATGGCCACCTTAAGTGTTATTATAGAACCTTCATCCAGCAACTGATTGAAGCAGATGCAGAGATCCACAACTAAGCACTGGGTTGAACTCCCAGTCCTGACGAAGAGAGGGAGAAGGGATTATATGAGCAAAGGGATCATGATTAAGAGGAGGACACCCACAGAGACAGCTGACCTGGGCTATTGGGAGCTCACTGACTCAGAAATGACGACTGGGGAACCTGCATGGGACTGAACAAGGTCCTCTGAATACGGATGACAGCTGAATGGCATGGGCAGCTTATGGACCTCTGGCAGTGGGACCAAAATGTATTCCTAGTTCATGAAGTAGCTTCTTAGAGCCCATTCCCTACAAAGGAACACCTTACACAGCCTTGAGACTGAGTGGAGGGACTTGGTCCTACCTCAACTGTAAATGCCAGACTGTATTGACTCAATCTGGAATCCTTACCCTCTCTGAGGAATGGATGGATGTGGGGTGAGGGGAAGCTGGAAAAGGACTAAGAAGAAGAAAGGTATGGGGAACAATAATGGGTATGTATTTAAAAATAATTTAAATAAAAAGAAAAAGAAATCTTCTATGCCCCAAATAAAACTCCTGATGGCATCCACCCTTCCTTATCTCAGAATTATAATTTGGTGCCTACAGCATGTACTTCCCTTTATGTATTGAAAAGCTGGTAATAATCACCTTATCTCCATTGTATGTGGAGGTCAGATCACTTGTACTTATATTTTATATTTGCATTTATATTCATATGATTGTTTAGTTCATGAGAAGAAAAGGAACTCCTCAAAAGACCAATATTCAGGTCTCATTTAAATCATGACATTCTGGGGATCTGGCCAAAGACCAGAATTAAATGAGATTTTGCTATGGGAGGGATCTTGAGAGAAGATGTTTGTAATTTTGAAAACAGCCAGAGTGCAGTAATTATGGTCAATGGACAGGTTATATTAAATTATATTACTAAGATGCTCATAATTGTCACTCCTCCTGTAAGGGGAAGAATCCATTTTCCTGTGTCTTCTGTCTACCCTGGCCTTAAATACAAGGTATAAACGGACACTAGAAAACACGATCCAAGTAGGCAGACTGAAAGCTCTTTTACATCAGTGCTTACATCATTTGCGTTCCTAAGACGTCAGCCACTGCCTCCAAAAAGTAATTCCAATGTCATGTTCTGAAAGACATACAGCCCTGTCATATTCATACTCACCCAAGAGTTTATCAACATCATGCATGTAAATAAAGTCATTCAAAATGATCTAGGAGCTCCAAAATGTCCTGTCCAGTAACAGCAAAGAAGAACTTTTCAAAAGGGTTTTAAGACATGTAATGTTTTACGATAGCATTGTGAGCATCAAAACCCAACAACACACAGAATTTATATACTTCCAAAACCCGCAGTCCAACATTCAAACAATGACATGAAAGTATTCTATATATGCTTTATGCACCTGGAAATCTACATTTGAATGTATATTTACTTCATTTTAACCTTCAAGGCAAGGTACATTAACTTTAAAACATAATTGTCTTTTACAATTTAAGTAGTACTGATTTATTTAAGATTGTGTATGTGTGTGTGTGTGTGTGTGTGTGTGTGTGTGTGTGTGTGTGTGTTTGCAGCATGTGGGTGCCCATGGAGGACCAAAGAGGTCATCAGATGCCCTTGAGCTGTAGATAAGATAGCTGTGAGTGATCAGTTGTGCACACTAGAATCTTAAATTAGATCTTCTGCAAGAGTTGAATATGCTTCTAACCACTTAGCCATCTCTCCAGGCCCTGGATAGCATCAGTTAAGTGGTAAAATATTATAATGCATGACAAGTACTAGAGACAGCATATGGAACATGGGGTAGCCTAGAGTCAGCTGCTGACACCAATCTTGTCTCTATACTTTACCAACTGTACAGTTTGGAAAAGGGAAAATCCCTTTGGTCCTGTTTCCTAATCTATTAAATAAATATATCAAGAGTACTATCTCATAGGTTTGTAAAGGAAATTAATATGGAAATGCTTCCATGTTAACATATTTGAAGTGATAAGCACATACAGCTTGTTATATGCATGCCGGGTGTCTATATATAGATAGTAAATGACTAGGAAACATTAGCTCTTTTATATAAACTGCTCGTGGAAAAGACAGAACCCAGCCACCTCTACAAATAAAAATTAACAACTCCTGCAAAAGCTTTCCATCTGTTCATGAGTTTTCAGAATCATAACAAAACTTGCTGAGGCTTTTATGTCCTTGAATATTTAATCACTTGTGGCAGTGGTTTAAATGACATTTGATCTCAGGTTGGTGACACTGTTTGAAAAAGTTACAAAACTTTTAAGAGATAGAACTTTGCTGTAGGAAGACCGTTGCTAGGAGAAGGCTCTGAGGGATTTTAGCCTCACATAATTTCTTGATCACCCCTTCTGTTTCATATGTGTGGATGAAAAAATGTGGCCAGCCAGCTTCCTCCTTCAGCCACCATGCCATGCCCTACCACAGTATGATGGAGTTTGTCTTCACAGAAGCATAAACCAGAATAACCCTTCCTTCATTAAGCTGTTTTAGACCTGTTTGTTGTTTTACCAAAGCAACAGAAAAGTAACAAATACACATGATGTCATAGTATTTCACATCATGGGAGGAATTCTAACAAAAATAAGTACAAAAGGAATATTTTAATCATGACTCTCATCATCTCCTTGAAATGGCTGTTAAAATCAAGAGCTGTATCCGATGTAGTACCATGGAAAGACATGTGCAAATGCTGCATGTATGCTGGGTTCTATTTCTGCAAATCGACATACTGTAGGCATGTAGAGACGATTCCAGGAATAGATGAATATATTCAATGACACTCTAGGAGACATGTGCTAACAACAGTACTTTTTAAAATACAAACTAATGAATAGTATTCAGTCAACAGTTTCTTTTTTTAAAAAAAAAAAATCTTCTCACAATAAGAAAATTGGTGTAGGAGAATGAGAGCAGTTCACCTCAAATGATTTTCAGAGATTACAATTGTGTAATAACATACAGGTTCCCCATATTGTCTAGTAACATGTTAAAGACTCAGGGACTGCAGTCAGCAGATGCTGTAATGATGAAGCTTAAACTGTGGTCTTCAGAGAGGAGCCTGAGCATCACTTGGGCATTGATTAGAGATGCTACATTGAAGGAAGGGGGAAATAGCCATCTGTGCTTTCATCAGCCCTGAAGATGGGTAAGGGACGCTGAATGCCAAAGGCAGGAAGCTCTGGCTAGCAGAATCTTTGTGTTCTTTGGTGACTTTGCTTACTGGTTTCTCTAAGAATGGAACTTCTTCTGCCACAAAAGAAATTGGCTGCTCTTGAATTATTTGAGAAATTTGTTACAGCTATCAATACAAAAGTAAAGGCATAGGCTCATTCTTGTTTTCTGAAAGCAACAGAAGAAAATAGATTTACTGGGGAAATTGTTTCCAACCAGTGGGAAGGATTATTTAAATATCTTTTATCGTGAACTTTATAATAAATATATTTTCCTTGGTTTAGCAGCAAGTTGCCTTACTGAAAATAAAAAAATGAGACATATATGGGCACAAGTCAATTTCTAAAATTTACCCATCTGAAATATATATATATATATATATATATATTCAAAATATCTTATATGATAAATATAACATTTGTCAATAAAATTGATCTTAGAAAAGATAAATACCACAAAGTTTAGTGTAGTCACCAAAATAAAACAAAACAACAACAAAAAAACAGAACTCAATACTGAATAAAAATTTAGCAGATTCTTATTTCAATTACATAAGAATTTACAAAATTGTGACTCTATTCATTATAAACATGATATATATGGAAACTCCATGTATGTATGTAAAGAACTGACTTTCTCAATTTAATTTCTATCCAGAAAATTTCAAATATTATAATAGGGATGGGGATTTTGGAGAAAAAATATTTAAAAGCTGAGGTCTTAAATACTGTTAAGTCACTCTTCACACTGTACTATCAGTGTGAAATGCCCCCAACCCAGGCTCCTGTTGTGAAAGTTTACTACCAGCTTGTGGTATTATTTTGAGTGCTGTGGAGCCTTTAAAAGGAAGGTTCTGCCATTAGACAGTCACTAGGAGTGGGTCTTTGAAGCCTTCACCTGACCCTGGATCTGGCTCATTTGCTCTGCTTCCTGGAATTCAGCTGTCTACAAATGATACAGAAAGCTCCAGAGCCCCAACTTCTGTGCGTCTTTACATAATCTGGTGTGGGTTTTCAGTGATGCGGCTGATTCTGAGTTGCCCATGCTCCTGTACATAACCTCATACATAATCTCTCACCCATGATCAACTCCTGATGATATCGTTATTTCATCTGCTATTGGTTCAGAATCTGGGATGAGAAAATGTTTGCTTTATGTCTTCCACAAATCAGTGTCACACAACAGGAGCATACAATAAAATTTAATATTAATCAATCCATCCCAAAAATTTAAAGCCCAATCAGTACTTAAGACTCTGGAATTGTTTGAAAATAACTATGTATGGGAAAAGTAAACACCTTACAGGACTAGAATTGAATCTGAGCTGAGGAGATACCAACAGGAAGACGTGTGTAAAAATGATCACTTCCATGACAGACAATGAGGGCTATGGGGTTTAATCAATGTGTAATCAGGTAGTGTTAATATTATTTAAGGTTGTTTGGAATTCATCATTTTACTGAATTTCATGAACAAAATCATTACCTTTCTTGCTTCTCCTGCTTTTGTTTCTGTCTTCTCTGACACACCACATACCTAGAATATTGATGAGTTTATGGCGGCTAAAAGGAAGTCGCTCATTCTGACTGGCCAATAAAAGAACATCTTTACCCTCCTGGGAAACAATATCCTAAATTTGATCCATATGATAAACCTTCTGGAGGTTTATTAATTATTATATATCTTTCCTACCTGAAATTTCACAGTAAGAGAAAGTCCTCTATATGCTTTTTCTCATACAGACTGAAAGACGGCAATAAAGACCAAATTCGAATGGCCTTATGGCTTAGTAGTTTATATTGTAAACTGGATATATTGTCACCTCTTGTGACAGGAAAAAGTGGTTCTGAATTGTGTTCATTCCACCACATTTCTCTTTTCTCCCAGGAATCTAGCTGAAATTCTGTTGGTCCCAAATTTATAAATTCTTCAATCCTATAGCTGATCACCAGACACTGCTGCATTAAAAGTCAAAGGAAGATGGCTTTTTTTTTTTAATTAAAGTGTATCAATTGTACAAAGAATGGAGATTAATTTTGACAACTCTATATTGCGTGTAGTATAGTTTGATCATATTTACTTCCCTCTGAGTTCCTTTTAAGAAGCTCACAAGATCTTATGACCATTAGGAAGTTTTGACTTCACATGATAGAAACAGGGCTTTCTGCTGTCATGACTTTCAAAGAAGATATAAAGCATTTAAGTAAAGATAAAGGGTGACAGCTCAACCTGTAAGAATCTTGTCACATAAAGGACCTCAGTGTAATCTCTACTACAGATGAGAAGCTCAGTTTATTTAAAAAAAAAAAAAAAAAGACTTGGAGTATAGAATATGATTTTTCATCAAGGAGCTGGGGGCTCCTGATGGCTATGAGAAGTTTAAAGAACCCAGTATGCCTCTTAAATTGAGCCTTATAGGAGCGGCTACATGTAAGACACTGCACAGTCAGGGAATCTGTGTTTTCAAAACATAGATTTTGTTTAATAGATCGCTACGGAGAACAAAGATGAGTATAGATAAAAATAGATGAGCACATAATGTCCCTAGGAAGCACATTCCAGATCCTTGTGCTGGAAAGCCTGGTATACAGATCATTTCCTTCCAGCATTAGTGTGCCAAGGGTTGGAGTGTACTTAAATATAGGATGTGTCTTTTTTTCTCAGGTAAGGCTGTTGGCAATACGTCTCCAGAACTGCTGTAAAAAGGAAGACATGGTGGTGACATGCCTGTAATCCTAATGCTGGGGAGGCAGAGACATGACATGAGGGTTCTCAGCATTCCATGGTCAGCCAGGTTTACCAAATTAGTGAGCTCCAAGGGGAGAACAATCAAGAATCACACCTCCCATCAACCTCAGGTCTCCACACCTGCGTGCTTACTGTCACACATGTTCAAACAACACATGTACACATACTGATTCACACATACATGTATCACAATTTGTTAATCCATTCTTCAGTTGAGGGACATCTAGGTTATTTCCAGATTCTTGCTATTACAAATAATGCTGCTATGAACATTGTTAAGCTAATACCTTTGTGGTATGAATGTGCACCTTTTGGGTATACGCCCAATAGTGGTGTTGCTGGATCCTTGGGGATATTGATTCCCAGTTTTCTGAGGAGCTGCCATACTGCATTCCAGAGTGGCTGCACAAGTTTACACTCCCCCAACAATGTAGGAGTGTTCCCCTTGCTCCATATCCTATCCAGCATAGGCTGTCATCTGTGCTTTTGATCTTACTCATTCTAACAGGTGTAAGGTGGTATTTCAAAGTTGTTTTGATTTGCATTTCTCTGATGGCTAAAGATATTGAGCAATTTTTAAATGTCTTTCAGCCATTTGTAATTCTTCTGTTGAGAATTCCCCTTTTAGCTCTGAACCCCATTTTTAATTGGGTTATTTAGGTTTGGGGGGCTCTAGTTTGTTGAGTGCTCCGTATCTTTTAGAAAGTTTTGAAGATCCTTTCCCATTCGGAAGCTGTCATTTTGTCTTATTGTATGTGTCCTTTGCCTTACAGAAGCTTCTCAGTTTCAGGAGGTCCAACTTATTAATTGTTGTTCTTAGAGACTTGGTACTTCTGTTATATTTAGAAAGTAGTCACCTATGTCAATGCTTTGGAGGGTATTTCCCACTTTCTTTTCTATCGAGTTCAGTGTATCTGGATTTATGTTGAGAGATGGCTCAACTGTTAAAGGCTAGACACACATTCAAAAATATAAGAGTTAGTTTGTTTCTGTAGTAGAGCAATCACAACATATAAACACCGAGGAAGAGGAAGCTGGATTCTTTGCTTTCTGTATATCCTGCCAACATTTGCTCACAAACCAGAGGAAGGCTTTTCCAGTTCTGTTATCCAGAAAATAAAATGTTTTACTAATTTCCATGACTCTGAGGCATTGAGATCCTTGTCAATAATACACATTCACTTGGGACTTCGTACACTCTTACAAATTCACCCAGGCTTTCCTCTACTCCATATATGAACCTGGTATCAGAAAGAATTTGACATTTTCTTTTATATTTTGTTTTTGTTCTTAAAGGTAGAAAAACTCACTAAGATAATCTCTTGTATTAAAAATAGATCATATTTTGTTGAAGAATATTGTCTACCATAAAGAATGGGAGGGTACGCAACCCTACAAGCTTAAATATTCTCTAAATTTACCCATCAAGATATATCAACATATATTTTCTTACACCTTCTCAACTATCCTGAAATATAAGTACTAATTGATAAATTCCACTAAGTTAACTAATTTTCCCAATCATCTTTCCTTATGGTTCAAGTTTTAGATGATTATTTATTTCAAAGTTTCTTGGTTTTATCTTGAATGAATATTGCCTAAAATTTGAATTCAGCAATGTTATAAAATAACTCTTCTATTCTTTTTAAATGTACTACACAATTTCTTTCCAAGATGATAACAGCATACAATATAAATTCAAATGCTACACACCGCTTTTTTTCAAATTCACGTTGTCTTTAGTACGAAAGCATTTGAAAATTTTAATCAAAAAAATACATTGATATAAACATATTAGGAATATATCACTCTGTAATTAAATTATCAGGGAAAAAACAACATTTTCCAAGTTTCTGTGAAGGAAGACTGAAGATGTTGCCTAGCTGGGTGGTTCTGGTTCAGGATGTTTTGAAAGTAAAGTCCAACTGTCATCTGAGGCTGTGTTCTCATTAGATTGGATAAGGGAGTAGCTACCACTATAAAGGAGATTATGTAACAGTTGGCAAACTGTTGAAAACCTAAATCCAATCTCATTTACCTGGTCCTCTCTACAGGTCAGCCTCAAAACATAGCAACTTGCTTTGTCTTTACAATAAATGATACAAGAATGAGCTAAACTCAAAATGGAAGCCAAAGGGTTTTTGTTTTAAACTCTATTCTTCTTAATGACATTCCATAACCTTTCCCATCTTCTCTCTGTGAACAGTCAGAAAGTTCAGTTCACTTCAGGCAGAAGATAACACAAGGACATGAAAGTCAGGTGACCACAGCAGGGTGCTTTCACACCCATGTATTACGACTGTTTTAAAAATACAACTTGATATGGCCATTTTTGTTCAATCAATCCTGTCTTTATACTTGATATTCAGTTCAAATAGTCTAGGTCAACATGACACCTTGCTAATTTCATTGTTTCTGTGTGCTTAACTGAATGTTACCATCAGCAGATATGCATATACTCTGCCTTGTGACTCTGTGTTGGTGTTAGTTGATTTTGTCATTTTGCTACATTGTAAACATAGGAAGAGAGTCTCAATAATGTTACCATTATTGGGTAAGCCTAATGTCTCTGAGAAATTGTCTTAGTTGATAATTGATGTGGGAAAAGTCAGCCCATTGTGAGCAGCATCATCCCCTGTGTTTGGGTCCTAGATTGTGTAAAGGAGAGAATGTGAGCCAAGTGCTAGCATGTATGCATTTATTGTTTCTCTGCTCTTGTTTGTGAATGTAAATAGCTGTTTCAAGTTCCAGAATGTGCTATCCTGGAATTGTTCCCCTTTCCCTTTACATTGCTTTTATATGAGGGTTTTTTTATATCAAAATCAAGAAATAAAACTATAACAACTGATACAGTAATTTAGTAGAGGATGAGATGGCTGAATGTTACAGGCATATAGCCAGAGGCAAATTTGACTCGGGATGAATCTGTGTTGAGTCTCACCCATTCTATTTTAGATAAGACTCTGGATTTTTGAATTTATGCTAAAATAAATTAAAACATTGTGATCTATTAAGACTGACTTAATGGGACATGAAGCCAAGTTCTGGGCACAGTAAATTTGATTTTAATGTTTACTTCCTCCTAAATTATTGCTGAAATCTCACTGCCATTTTGGTCATTTTAGCTGGCAGGCCTTTTAAGAAATTTTTAGTCCTTGACTTCAATTCTCATGAATGAATTAATATCACTATTATTAGATAAATTCTCCTCCTATTTCTAGCTGTTCTACCTACTTTTCTTGTTGTTGAATACAATGTCATAACTAAAAAGTATTAAAGGAAAAAGTTATTTTTCTCACAGTAAGAAGGGAAATCAAAGCAACAGTGGTTTAAAGCAGCTGATCACATCAAATCTACAATCAGAAAGCAGAGTGTGAGGAATGCTCATACTCAACCCAGTACCTTTTTGTACAGTCCTACATAATTCCTGACAGCCATGCCTGATGTGCATCTCCCAGGTGACTCCAGACCTCATCCAACTGACAACTGAGCTTCACCATCTCAAGTACTCTCCTTCTACCTCTGCCCTTCTGATCCAAAATGATGGCTGCTGTCAGGTGCCGTCAGTTATACTGAACTTGTAGACTATAGCATGGATATGTTTCCCGCTGTTAGTCATTTTGCGATGATCTTCATAGTAGCACAAAAGAATCCACACAAACAGCATTAAATAAAATAGCCACATTAAAAAGTTAAGGTCTAGGATATTTCAAGGTGAAATCCAGAAACTTAATTAATTATGAATTATAAACTAATGAACTTTAAGTAGTCTTTGTGCTTGGTTTTACCTTGGGTAAATATTTTATCTGTTACAAAAAGCAAGAGAAACAGAACACCTCTATAACATTCTTTATAACACACTCATTTTGGTGTCTACTTTCTGTATTTTGTTACAAACACAAGACAGAAGCCTTAAATCAGTAAAAATTCTACTGTGGAGAAGGAAGAGGTGGAAAGCTTGATGTTTTAAAATCAACTGGGTAAAAGAGAAAGTTATAACTCTTCAGTTATAGAAATATTTAATGGGTAACAAATGGAAACAGCTTCAAACCATCCAACATACTATCTCAAAATGTCTCCATATTTCATTTATTTTTAGGTATCTTTTCAGTAGGCATGCTTGAATGAATATCATCAATTTGGTGAGTGAAAAGTTTGATAACACCAATTTCTATATCACCAAGATACATCCACAGTTTTGCTTTGGGCTTATAATTAAATGAACCACAAAATTCTCATTTATTAAAATTCATTGCATAGTTTCAACTGAAAATGTATTCACGCTCAAAGGCAGCAAGAAGCTATTATAAATGTTATTGAACTGAAATTTGTATTATTCTTACCTCAAAAAAAAATAGTAGGTGTAAGTAAAATCTATATTTTCTTCACTATATTATAAGCTATATCTTAGGGGACCAACTTAATAATAAAGTTAATGGAAAATATTTTTGCTACTGTGTGGTAATAAAATATGAATAACATTTTAAATGTAGTTTTACATCAAAATGACTGCAATACCTGTGAGCATACACTAGCCTTAGATTCTAATTATTACAACTATTATCCTTTTCAGTAGGCCCACCTCTTTGAATTGGTTCATTATTCTACTTAATTATTTGTCAATATTTCCTAGTACGCATCACCCTCTCAATTCATCCCTTGAGCATTCTACTACATCACCAATTTAGCTGTTTTCAATACAGAATACTAAAGTTTCTAGCTACTGTTTGAAGATGACCTCCCTTCCACTTGTGAGTATATTCTCTTAGAGTGACTTTTTATAATTTTATAAGATACTGATAAAGGTGGTTAGTGAAATCATACTTGATCACTCTGTGTTCTAAGTAAGAATATGGAAAGTAAATATGCATGTTCCTCTCACAATCTACCCAGTTTTGGCTGAGATTACCACATCTGTGACAGTCTCTTTGGGGCTATATTACCTTATTCAGCTTTTCTTCTCTCTGTCTTCTGAATATTCATATATTGACCCCTTTTTTTCTCTCCAGAAATGGGAACACACACTACTTTTTTCCCATTGAGGGCATTTATGTCTATTTCTTCTTATTATCAGAAAAAGACCTGTTGTGTTGCGTTGATAATTAGCCCAAGGTACAAGAGTCAAAGTATTTACCAGACAACATTGATTTAAAAGTTCTAATAAAGAATATAGTTCATAAAATAGGAAAGATAGATCAACAGTTTATACTCTTTCAGAGGACCTGATTCAATTACTACACTCACATGTGAAAGTTCACAACCTCTGACAGAGGATCCAATGCCTATCTGACCTCCATGGGCAGCAGATATACTCATGGTTCAGATACATATACACAGATACAGACAAACACATACACTTAAAATAAAAATATCCTTTAAAGAATATATTCTTTAAAAGAGGTAGAAACAACATGAGAAATTCTTAGAGATGGAAGAAGCCCTCTGAGGGAGACCAAGATTCTTTACATCAGTTTCAAAAAATTACCTGGCCTTGTCATTGGATCATTTGTGCAAGGTCATATTGATGATAACTAGGGACAGAAACTGAATAGGAAGGAAAGGACCCCAAAGAAGTTGTTCAGAGAATGTCCTTGCTGGTGCCAGGGCAGCAGACAGAAGAGAAGTCTCGTTCCCTTATCACCTCTTAGCCTTAATCTACATGTGAAGATGTGACTGAAATGAAAAAGAGGGAGCTGGGCACCTCCTGGTGGGGCCACTTGGATGGATCTGCTCATATCTCCCCTGGTCCTGTATTCACTTTCTGACATAAGTTATTGTTAAAGGCCACAGATTAGCACCTCTAAGGTATCCAGATCCTGAGGATCCATCCCTGATCTATGGCAGCTCTTTCCTCTCTTCTTCTCACTAAAGCTTCCAACTACGAAGTGAAGATATCTTCTCCCTAAAACTCAAAATTCAAAGACTAGAGCTTGAAGGCTCCAGAGGCTTTGCAGGCTTTTGAGTTTTGCAGGATACGAATTGAGAGGTAAGATGATGGAAAACGGGGAGGTGAGGCCCCTGACCAACTCAATGATGTCTCACATTTCCTGTATCCATATCTGAGTAGATGGAGGTGGACATCTTATTATAACATCAGACAATACACTGAATAACACCATTTGTCCATCCTGAGACTGGCTTTTGGAGGCCACTAGGAATTAGACACTGATAGTATATTGGAGGCGTAATGGGTTATTGGGTCAGGCTCCAAATAGTCAAGGTCTAGTTATAGAGAGTAAGAGATATTGCTTATTGTCCTTAACTTTTCATTTAGAGGGCTCTTTTCTCTGCAAGAGACAAAAATTACTATATTCTTTTAAAGGGCTGCATGTTGCTTATACAACTACCCTGTAATCTATCAAGTCTTGCTTTGCTTCATTTTTAATTTTTCATCCAGCACAGAAATAACAATAATGTACATCTTTATGAAATTTTTCTGTGATGTTTTTTCTAGATGACTAATTTCTCAAGGTAAGACTGATAGAATGGATTTTTCTAGGTAGCTCGTTAAGCAGTAGACTATTAAATGGTCAGTGAGAATGGGTTCCTCCTTCATAATCAGCAGCCTATAAAACCAGAAAATAAAACCTCATGATTTGAGTTATATGACTCTAGAGGTTCTACTTCCCAGTATCTCTATCAAATGAACTAGAGGCTAAAATTGGAGAAGACAGTTTTATTTGAGCCCTATAACAATATGTTAAAGATATCTCAAAAACAAATTAATTAATTAAAGAAAAAAAGGAATAAGGAAGGGGGAAGAATAGAAAGGGTATAGAGAATGGAAAAGAAGGATTGAGCGAGGAAGAGAGGAGGGAGAGAGGAAGGGAGGGCAGTTTCCCAGTTTTCAAAAGGGAAAGATCTCAGATTTCATAGGATTATGGATAGAACATTCCCATGCGTATCATAGTTCATTAGCCCTGGACATGCTCTTCTGCCAGCAGACCTTCAAATAGAAGTTGCTTGCTTGCTCTGGCTTTCCTTCAAAAGTAGTCTCAGGATTGGAGAAATAGTTAAGCAGTTCAGAATAATTGCTGTTGTACCAGAAAACCTAGAACTTGATTCCCAGAACCCATGTCTGGCAGTTTACAACTCTGTAATTCTGGCTCCAGGAGAGCTGATGTCTTCCTTAGGCTTATATGGGTTTCCTCATTCAAAACCTATCTTCACAGAGACACATGCATGAAACTAGTAAAGCTTAAAAAAGGAAAGTCAACTTCGGCTCTGTCTTAGTCATTGCTCTACTGCTGTGAGGAGATGCCATAACCACTGCAACTGTTAGAAAAGAACACATTTATTTAGGGCTTGGTTTCAGTTTCAGAGGTTTAGGCCATTATTGTCATGATAGGGAACATGGCACCATGCAGACAGACATGGTGCTGGAGAGGTGGAGAGTTCGACATGGATCCCCAGGCAGCAGAAAGAGACAGACTGTAGATCTGGCTTGGGCTTCTGAAACCCAAAGCCCACCAGCAGTTTCACACTTCCTCTAACAAGATCACATCTCCTAATCCCTCTCAAGTAGCCAAGCAGAGCCACTTCCTAAAGACCATTTAAATACATGATACTATAAAGGTCATTCCTATTGAAATCAACATAAACCCTAATACCTTTGCTCCCGTTAAGAGATGAGATGAACTGGTAAGAAACAGTGATTGGTAAAGAAAAAGGGACATATGGTAACTACCTTCCTTCAAGTTTAGAAAACCATGTAAAAAGGGGAACAAAACATCACAATTAACCTCTCCTCCAAATTTAAGGAACTATGTACGAGAATGGCTACAGGTTACACAAAATGAAGAAGATGGAGGAACAGGGCTTTTGTTGATATACTTCAAAGAGAAGCTATTTCTTCCTGGTAAGGCTTGGCTATTTTTATGAACTCATTTTTATCCTATCATCTATCATCTTTTAAAGTGTTCTGTTACATGAATAATGGTAAAAATAATGTGGCCTGATTTGTATCTCTGACCTTGAATAGAAACACATGACATTCTGAACTCCTGAAGTGCCCATGAGGTCACATGATCGCTGTCTAGAAGAAGGCTTTAATATCATTCTCCTGTGAAAGTCAATCCAAATGGGCCTCAGCAGGAAAATACCTCTCAGGAAAGCTATTTGTTCCAGAGACTTTAGCAAGAGTTAAACCTGCTTTAAAATGCATGGAACCACAGTGGCCTCTCTAGCTGTAGTGTACTCAGACTCCTAGACAGTGATTTTGCTTGTAATGGTCCCTCTGGCAAGCACTTCCTCTCACCCTTGAGGATGTTCCACTCTACCTTATAATAAATTCCACCTGTCTGCCTTCTACATCACATAAGCAGAGAAACAGATGAACTCATGTGTGTCTCCTCTACAATGTCAGAAAAGTGATTAACATTAAATTGACAAACTTCAGCGGTTTCACCGGCAGCAATTTGTCAGATACTTCCTTTCCTTAGCAACCATAGCTATCTACCACTATCTACTTTCAAACTGCACATCGCAGCATAAATCCAGGCTAAATAGAATGACTACCCAGGGTTAAAAGATTGCACAAGTTCGAGAGGCTGCAAAACACAAAAGAGAATGGAAAGTAATAGAAATTCAAAGACATCTGTGGGAAATGGGGTAACTGGCCAACCAGAGCCCTCCTTGGGAGAAGCAGCTGGCGTTGTATGAAACAAGGTCAGAGTTGAGCTGTAGAGGTGAGTGCAGTTACAGAAGTGAAAAGGGAAACATGATCTATACAAATGAATGATGGGCATATGGTTAGTAGGTCCTGATAGATAATCAGAGGTATGAGCAGATTGCAATTCAAGTAGGCTGGATCAGCAGCAAGGGCTGAGATGAGACAAAATTTCTTAGAGAGTTTAGAATTATTTGCCTGTCAGTCCTTGGATCCAATCCAATATAAATATTCACGATCAGTGTTATATGTTCACTCTTTATAGAGTCCAGATGAGAGAGTTATAGCCTTTTCTTGGTCTTGTATGTCACCAGTAAGTTCTCAGGTCTGATTTTTCTGATAGGATTTTAAAGCCCCTATGTGCCTGGGCAGTCCCAACTCACTTTGGTAATTTATAAGGTGTCACCCTTTCTGACCTGAGAAATAAGCAACTTATCAATTTGTGCCATGTGAGTGACATCACAGGCATTCACTGTCTACTCAGGTGCAGAGTCTTGCTCCATATTTAAAACATAATCAAAAGCTACTTGCAAAGTGGATTCTTTCTGGGAAAGCCAAGGTTTGAAGACATACATTGACTGCATAGTATGGAATAACTTAAGCCAGGCCACAGCCGGATCTCAACACTAGAATTTATGATCATCTACTCTGAATCTTTTTGATAATGATCACAAGACCAGAGAACAGTGGATAGACTGGGGTGAGATCCCAGTAAGAACTTTTGGATAGGATTTTTATAAACAGCAATGTGGATGAGCTTAATTTGGAGAACTAGGTGGTGTCTGGAGCCAGTGGTTTTCTTCCTTCCCCCAAGAAGAAAGGAGAAACATGGACAAATAGTGAGCAGAGAACTTGCAGATCTATTAAGAAATGATGACATAGAATATTCAAGCTTAGCAGTGATTTTAAGAGAATACCATCTTGCCTTCCTGCTCAGTGAGCTTTTATGATTCTGATGATGACAACTGGATAGTTACTGGAATAAAATATAGTGAGATTGGTCATTTCCTTTTTATGTTTAATTCACCTTTATTTAAATGTGTCCTCCTTATTACCTAGCCTTTCTGAGATTTTGGATTGTAGCCTGGTCATTCTTTCCTTTACATCTACTATCCATTCATGAGTACATATCATATTTGCCTTTCTAGGTCTGAGTTGCCTCATTCAAAATGATATTTTTCTAGTTCCATGCATTTGCCTGCAAATTTCCTGATGTCATTGGTTGTTTTACTGCTGAGTAATACTCCATTGTGGAAATATACCACATTGTCTTTATTCATTCTTTGGCTGAGGGGCATCTAAGTTGTTTTCAGGTTCTGGATATTACTAGTAATGCTGCTATGAAGATATCTGAGAAAATGTCCTTATGGTATGATTGAGCATCCTTTAAGTATACGCTCAAGAACAGTATAGATAGGTCCTGCTTTCTGCTGGGATTATAGGTGTGCATCACCAGCCTTGTCTAAGTATGTGAGTTCTGGAATCTGAACTCCTGTCCTCTGTCTACATATCAAGCACTTTACTGTCTGGGTCATCTCCTCCCTCTGTGTCTCTAGAAACTGGCATTTGTAAACACCGCCACTGATGAAAAAGTATAGCTTTTACCTCTAAGGGAATAACAGTTCATTTTAGAGCTATATCTGAGTAATCACGGATCAAGAACAAGGATTCAGATTAACTCAAATATAATGTTTCCATTTGTAACAAGGTTTTGTAGTGAGAATTCAAAAAAAGTCATAAACCAAGACACCTTTTAAATGTGTTAGGAGGACATCAGGAAAGTAGGCAATAGAAAAGAAGATAAATGTCTATTACAGATCTCAAATGCTACCTGGTAACAAACTTAGTCTCTGGATCTGTGGAAGCTAGTGGTCTGTTAACACATTAGAAGGTGTACCTCAGGGTCACAAGGACAGGTGTGTGTGTGTCAGGGTATGCACAGAGTTGGGCAACAAATGGCTGTTAAGGAGTCTAAAGTAGCCTGAGATAACTTGGCTCCAGATATACAACTTCCAAGTTCACAATATCAACAGTTCTCAGTGGTCAATCAGCCTTGCAAAAACTTGAGCATGGGTACAGCTATTATTCTTTTCTCCATCTTCAAGTCACACCAATACCAACTAAAATTGACCACTTTTTTCCTATAACAATAGGCTCCTCTTTGTCATCTCAGGATTTGGTTAGGTAGCTCTGGAGATATATGACTTTGTATTAACAAACTGTGTGTGTGTGTGTGTGTGTGTGTGTGTGTGTGTGTGTGTGTGTTTAACACTGATACAAAGAAATAATACCCTGCCTTTGTTACCAGGGCATTCCTTGTTTTAATAAAGCTCTTTCCTGCAGGCATAACATAGCATTGCCATTATGGAGCAGAGATGACATAGCAAATAGTGATGGCATTGGAATAAGAACAATTAGTGAAAACTAAAGTCTACGGTAATGGCAGTAAGGTATTACCACTCACTACTAGAGAGAGAAGAGAAGATCATAGGACCCTCATTGAGACTGCAGCCATTACTCTCTTCTTTCTCCTTGGCTACTGTGACTTTGAGGGATGGTGGGGTAATACAAGAAATGGGAGGCCATGATGCAGACTTCATGAAATTTTTCCAATAAGGAGGTTTGCCTTTTCAATGATGCAACTGTTATGAGTCTCCTCCACTTGTAAGTAATCCCTTAGTCACGTTCCTCTAAGTAAGTCCATTTGATCACCAAGGTGGGCTTGGGTGGAGCCCTTGTTTGTCTTTCACCAATGGCCTATCTGGGCTGAATAAATATTGTTCATATCTCCCCAAGAAAAGCTACGCAATAAACGCATCATTGGCTTTCCATATTTAAATGTACAGGGAAATGTATCATATTCTGAGGAAGTACACTAAAATGATAGTATCCTGCAGCAGCTAGACTATCAATAAAACACACAGTCCTGCCACGGCTCTGTTACAGCTCTCTTCATTTGTAAAACAAGGGATATGAAACATACAAGCTCATGGCTCCTTTGTCATTCTCTCCACTGTAATTCTCATCAGTCAAGACTGCACAGCCATGTTATTTAACATTTTTCTAGTTCAACTCAGATTCTGTAAAACTATAGACAATTTTGGATACATACTGTATAAACATGAGTGCAGCAATTTCACTAGGTGACTCTGAGAAGATAGTTCTAGGCAGCACTTTGTAGCGTTGGATGTGACACCTTGCTTATCTGCCTATGAGTAAGGCTGCCTTTCTGTGACCAAACATGGTCCTGCCCATTTCATGAATGCACAAGGACTATAGTCAGTTTTCATTTATCCATTCACTATGTCATTTGCTCCTTGTACTTTTTCCATCACTGGCTACCCTGTGGACAGTAGATTAGAACATCAGAGAGCCTGATTGACCTTATATGTAATCTTACAGTGATCCTCGTTTTTCCTATTATATTAATCTCTAATATCTAAATAATTTTAAGTGACCAAAATTTCTACTAAAAGCCCTAGAAGATTGTAAAATGTTTTTTTATTTTATTTCTTTGTCCCCATTTAAATAATATTTTTTTTTATTTTTTGAGAACTTTGTGTGTATTAAAGCAGATTCACTAGCTAACCCTCATAACTTGTTTCCTTGGGAATTGGTCTAGGGAACTAGAACCATGAACACTGTACCTTTTATATTTCTATTATGCTCAACCTGAGTGTACCCTAGCATGTGATCCAAGGAATGAAAGCAAATGAAAATGGGAGAAAAGGACAGAAAGAATATCTCTCTAGAGCAGTGGTTCTCAACCTGTGCGTTACAATAAATTATTCGATCCCTCTGGGGGTCAAATTACCATTTCATGGGGGTCACCTAAGACCACTGGAAAATATAGATATTTACATAATAATTCATAACAGTAGCAAGATTGCAGTTATGAAGTAGCACCAAAAATAATCTTATGGTGGGGGGGCACCATGAGTGTGGTGATATATTGTTTGTAATCTAATAACGCTTGCCTGAAGATCAAAGGATAGAGACAGCCACAGAGATAGCCATAGAGGTCAGACAGTGGTGACACACACTCTCAATCTTAGCACTCAGGAGTCTGTGAGTTCCGGGCAAGCCTGGACTACAGGAAATTAATCCAGTCGAAGAGAGAAACAGATTGAGGTAATGGTGGCACATACCTTTAATTCCAGTACTTGGGGGTCACACACTTTTAATCCCAGTATTAGGAAGGTTGAGAGAGGAAGTGAAATGGATAGACAGAGAAAGGGATATAAACTGAGGACTCATAGACTTTCAGTCTAGGAATTCATAGAGACAGAATCTTCTGGACCTGAGGATTGAGTAGTGGTGAGAAGTCTCTTTAGCAGCTTCTTCCTCTGCTTCTCTGATCTTTAAGCATTCACCACAATATCTGGCTCTGGGTTTTTATTAAAACACGAAAAAAAATTTGTACAACAAAGGAGAAACTGTATTAAAGGGTCACAGAATTAGGAAGCCTGAGAACCACTTTCCGGGAGTATTTTGAACCTTTCCTGAGCTTGGCTCTATGTGCTATCTCTGCTTCTCCGAATTATCCCCCTTGAATCGGTTTTTCTATTGAAACCAACTCAAAGGTGCTAAACTACCTCTTCTGGGAACAGTTGCCCTTTTAGAATTCTTCTACCTTGGGTCACCTCTTTTCTATTAGTGCCTACAGTAAAGGCAGCATGACATGAGCAGAAGAAAAGAGAGCCTATATTCCTCAAAACGTCTCCATAGAAATCTTTCACTGTTCAAGAATACTTCCTTCCATTTCTGTGCTGTTATAAAAAGAGAACCTGTAACTCAACCACAGAGCAGGACAGCCGATGTCTCTCTATGGAATCCTTGATTACAAGGGTTTGAAGTCCAGAGTTCTTATTTCAAGACTCCTTAAGGACAAAACCCAGTAACCAAGGAAAATCTCTGGCTGCTTTCGAAGGCAGGGAGAATAACTATCAAAAGCATTAAAAGTAAAATAATGGCCTTTATTCCTTGTAGTTTTATTTGCTATCTAATGTCACTGTAAGTACAAGAGAGCTAAAATCTTACATTATAAACAATTTTGCCTTTTCCTTTCTCGGTTATGCAATTCAAACTGACTGAAATTACATATAATTCATGCTATGTAATTTACACATGACAAATATTTCACCATTAACAGAACAGGGAAAACACTACACAAAAATACTGAAATGTTGTATTCTGCTTTTCAGCAAATACATATGTTCCCAACACTCTGCCAAGAGCTTTGTAAGTAAGCACTGAAAGACAATGAACTCTGTCACTCTCACAGACTCAAGAGACAGAAGGTGACTGTCCTCACATTGTCTCCTTTAGTTTACCAATATATTTTCTCAAAATCCCCAAAGAATCATAATTAAAGCATAATCTAATTGCAACCGTTATTCTAGACATAGTATCTTATCCTAAATAACCTTCTATGATGAAGTGCTGATCAAAGCAAATTGGGGGAGGGGGGTTTATTTGGCTTCTATTTGCCTGTCACAGTCCATCAGGTCAGAAACTGAAGCAGAAGCCTAGAGCTGAGAACATAAAGGAGCAGCTATCTTGGAGGAATGTTACTGCCTGCCTCCCTCTCTATGGTCTTCCTCTGACAACTTTCTTGTACAGCCAGGCCTAACCCCAAGGATGTCACCTCTCCTATCAGTCAATAGTCAAGACAGTATCCATAGACATGTTCACAGGCTGATCTGATGGTAATTCTTTCATTGAGGTTCCATTTCTGCAGGTGTGCCACATGGACAATCAAAGCTAGCCATCACAGTATATTTACTGGGAAAAAAAAAAAAAAAAAAAGCAAAGCTCCTTGCTCATGAAGTTGGATTTTGATCTTGGTTCAATCACTATTTTCAAATACCATCATAAAGAAGTATCCAAGGCAGTTCACATTCCTCAACATCAAGCAGTAGTTCAAGTTCATGGCTTGACTTAAAAGACATGCTGAGTGCTCTGCTCCCTGTCACAATCAACCCAAAGACACTGGCTTCCTGAACATCTCACAGAGCATCATTTTAGAATGTTGTTTAGGACTTAGTACACACACACACACACACACACACACACACACACACACACACACACACAACAACAACAACAACAACAACAATCTTCACATTTTGAGTGGATCCTAGCAGAAAGCAAACAAACAAAACAAAATTTGCATACCTGTATCTGTATCCAATCATTCTCTGAGAGATTTCCTAATGATTAAACTCCGACTAGCAATGTATACAATAGTCACATTTCCCTTATACAAAGCCCTCTATTATTTCCTATTTAAAACTTTCAAAGATATAAATCACAACAAAGGCATATAGTATAGTGAATGAAAGTTCCTGGAAAGAAGCCCAACTTCAGACTGAAACCTTCTGCAAGGCTGATTGGAACTAACAAGAACTTCACCAACTGTGAAGACTCTGGAATATTGCAGGTCAGGAACCTAATTACAAGTCATCTTGGGCTAAATAGTCATTATTTGCCCAACTCTGTGTCAGATTCAACATCTTGAGAATAACAAACAGAACATTTTAGACTGAATTAACTTATCAAAATCATAGTTTACAACAATGAAAAGACAGTCATCAGATAGCATCCCAAGCCAATAGCTGAGGGGATTTTTTTGCACATTGCTATAACCACCTACTTAATGTTTCTACCAGTGTGTTTGAAAACACTTTGGTTTATAACTGACATTGTTGTTTTACTATGAACATGTCAAAAACTGATTCTACATTGGGATATGTAATCTGGAGTGTTTCTGGGCCATGACCACTCATATTTGACTGCAGAACAATCTCTCATCCACTCTGACATGAGAGTTGTGTTTTGGGGTCCACAATAGTCATCAATGATTTTATCTCCATCTTGTGTCTGTCACGGAAGCATTTGATATGTAATGTCAAAAGAGGGGAATAAGTAATGAAATTACTTATGTGATGATTCTGTTGTTACGAATTTTGACTAAAGGTAATGAGAAAACCAGAAAACTTGATATTGAAGGTGCAAATCAAAGGGGTTGGGGTGCTGACCTTTTCTTTTCCTCAATATTTCTGAATCCACTCCTCTCTACAAATGTAAAGGACTTTCTGGAAGCTAAACGAATTCTTTAATCTTTTACTATATAAAGTAAAATGCTTTCAAGAAACAAATAGGAAATTTAATCTTGTGTGCAGCACAAATCACAGCAGGAATTAACTGAAACAATTTACTTCCATTCAAGTCTTTAATTTCCCATTGGCCAAAGATGTCCACAGGTGAACAGAGCTTATTGCTAATATATGTACAGAGGAGGAAAAAGTAAATATTGTGTTCTTTTAGAATATGACCCAACCAAATTATAGAAAGCTTCTTGTGCGACTTCACAGAATTTAAATTATAATAAAGACATCCCCCAAAATAGTTTATATAAGTAGATTCAGATAAACCAAAGTGATATATATGAATTTATGTTGCATTGAATTTAAGCAACTGAAGACATTTATTTTTATGGATTCTTAATGTGTACAAACACTGGTAGGCATAAAAAGTCTAAAAAGAATAAAGAATACTCTGCTTATGACGACATGTTTACACACACATTCTTGTACACTTGAATTAAATCATAATGAGTTCTCAATTTAATGAACTGCTTGATATCAACAAAGTGGTGTTTAATTCAGAATTGCTGTCATACAACATCTTTTTTAAAATACTTATACTTCATAGGATTTTGAAAGATGAGAAGGATTTCATTATGAATATAAAGATGTTGGAAAGGAATTTGGGATGTGGGGAAAGGAATGTGATGAGCAGAAGTCTAAGAAATGTTCCAGGGAGAAAAGAAGCCATTAAATCTAAGAGAAATGTCTGTAGAATGGCAGTGTGTGGTGGTCTCAGTCTATAAATTGCTTTTTTAAAAAAAATTATAATTTTACTGAAAATGCTAAAAATTAAGTATTCATAAAGTAAACATAACACCTACCATGTGCATTCTTATATTTTCAAGGTATGCTTAACTGGAGGACAAACTTTGTTAAGGAAAACAGACATTTTGACCAGTTAGTGTGCTGTCTAAGCGCACGCTATCTGGAGCATTGCCTCGCATCCCATATCTCTTGCTGCACTTGTTTTCTCTATTTTATTATGTTGGGACTGAACACAGAAATGAACAGCACAAATTTTCCTGAAGCACTAACGAGTAGCAGAAAGTTGGTATTAATATCACCCTAAACAGTCATTTTCATAATCTCTTACAGGAAATTACATTTCACAAATGGCAAAACTGTGGCAGAAATTAAAATAAAATGAGACTAGAGGAGTGAAAATCCATGAGGGATTGCTGGGTAAATGCCATTCATGTTCTGCTGGTTTCTTGACTTTACGCACCCACTTTTGTTTATGATACATATTAGAATGCTCACTTTAGAGGAGGGAGCTCGCTATAAAACTACAACTGTGGTATTCTCTTAGAATAATTTCCCACTATTCATACATGATAGCAATGTTCTGTAATGCAGGTAAGTTTTTTTTTTTTTTAAGTAATCTAAACAAGCCTTCCTGTTCTGCTTTTAATCAGAATAATATATGCTTACTGAATAATATAAAATAATGGATTTGGGAAAATTAAACAAGAGTCTTCAATAAGATGTGTTGGAGAATACTTGAGTGTTCATCCTGTGTTAAGCTCTGTGTAGTGAGCACTTATATGCTATTCTTTAACTTTCTAACCACCTAGGGGGACACTAGGAACATCAAAAAATAGCAACTGAAGAACTTAGCAAGAAACATGATGTGATTTGCCTTGTGGGAAAAAAAAAGGGATAGAAAGAGTAACGTGTGTGTAACATAAAAAAGACTTGCATAGAAATAGTGCTAGAGTCAAAGATGCAGAGAATGGAAAAATCAAGGCTCCCAAAGCAAACAAAAAAACAAACAAATGCCTTAATATACAAATGGTAAAGTACTTAAAACTATAGCTCATCAAAGATAACGAGAAGCACAGGGTAACACACCGTCATTTAATTATCTCGGGAACACAAATTAAAAGCACAATACTAAAGTGCATCTATCACAAGGACCATAATTTTTATTTTTTTTTTTAACGTTAAGCAAATTATGCGGCCAGGTTTTAGCAAGCTTTGGGAGGAACCGGGACTCAGCATGTAAAAGACAATGTCATCTTGTGAGAACTTTGGGGAAAGTTGTGGATTTGTAAACAGTCAAAGGCGTACGATATTATCTGACCAGTTTAGTATAATTTATTTACTCAAGAGAAAACACATGACCTCACAAAGACCTGTACAGGCTTGTCAATCACCGCTTGGTTTTAATAGATAAAACTCTACTCAACCAAATTGTTCATCAGCAGCTGAGACAAACTGGATTTGTCGTATCTGGTGTTAGGTACAGTGTAGAGGACTCCAGAAAATAAATGCCAACCTATAGAGTGAGGTAAAGCAGACCTGTGGGTGTCGGGATTAAGACCAAACAGGAAAAGTCAGAATTAGGAAGTGGGAAAAATACACAGAAGGAGTTAACAAATGTTGTCATTGTTTGGGTTTAGCTGGTGGTTTTACAGATGCCAAACTGAAACTGTTATAAATATCTGAAATTTAACATGTGGCGATTATTCTTAGGTGAATCTTTTCAAATATTTATGTACGCCTCTATGAAGTTTTTTTTTTTTTTTTTTTTTTTTTGGCTATTATCTTAATGGGAATCATTACCCACATTTTATCAACAGCTATCCCTAGGTAGGGAAAGAAATGGAATTTTGGATTGTTTGGAGTTTTTCTATTAGTTTATTTTCATTTTCTTAATACTCCAAGACAACTTTTGAACATTTAGTTAAGATTAAATGTTCTTCTTCCTTGAGGATTATGGAGACACATGCCTGTACTCTCAGCTCTTGGGAGGTGGGAAGCAGAAAGATGCAGAATTCAAGGCCAGCTTTGCCTACAGAAAAACAAGAACTCCTAAATCATCTTCAGAATTTAAGTTTCTTTTTCCTATATTAACTAAAACTAGGAAAGTAAAAACAAGCTTAAAGCCAGTATGTATATTCAATTTTTTTAAAAAATATGACTTCTTTGCAAGAAAGGTAAATTCTGTATCTAAAAAGACAACGTGCTTTAGAAGCAGTCTGTTATAGTTAACTTGTCCATTACCTGATAGTTCTTTCTCTTCTTATGTTTGTTAAGGTAACAAGGGTTCATTGTAATGCTTAGCATATGAAAATTTATTATGCCTTCTTTTCCATGCCCTTAGGTTCTTAGACAGGAAAAGATTAGTGAACGAAGACAGAGACAGCTCAACCTTTCTTCAGTGAGTCACTGAGTCTACTCTTAATAACAGAATTTTAATTTAGGTAAACTAATCAACTACTCGCTATCTAGACCAGAATCTTATTAGTCATTCAGCAAATTTTTTTTTGTAAATGGCACCTGTCCGTGTTCCCTTTTTCGAGGGCTCAGTGCAACACTCATGCCTACCTGACAAATGACAGTTACACAGCATCGGTGTCTAAGATCTCTTAGAATTCCGCGGAAGAAAAGGGCGGTGTGACGCAGAGCTCGTTGGGAAGGGTGCGTTCTCATTTAGACCTGACACTCAGCAGCCGACGTTGGGCTGAGCTTTCCGAGCTTCCGTTCTCCTACTTTCAAGCAAGAGGAATCATGCTGTCCTGTTTCTGGTTCTTCTCCAAGCACATCAGCCCTGCACTGATGTCTCTGCCCCGTGTGCTACATAGATGCACTGTCCCACAGTGTTTGGCCTCCAGGTATGCTTTAGGTCCCCCACCAGCCTCCCGTGGACGTCTGCTGGCCTCAGTGGCCTCCTCCCAGGACTCTGCTGGAACATCCAGAGTGCGACAAAACTTTCACCCAGACTCTGAGGCCGCCATCAACCGCCAAATCAACATGGAGCTTTATGCATCCTACGTGTACCTGTCCATGGCTTATTACTTCTCCAGGGATGATGTGGCTTTGTACAACTTCTCCAAGTACTTCCTTCGCCAGTCCCTGGAGGAGAGGGAGCATGCAGAGAAGCTAATGAGGCTGCAGAACCAGCGTGGAGGCCGGATCTGCCTCCAGGATATCAAGAAGCCAGACCAGGATGACTGGAAAAGCGGACTGAGGGCCATGGAATGTGCTCTGCTCCTGGAAAAAAGTGTAAACCAGTCGCTGCTGGACTTGCATACCCTGGCCTCGGAGAAAGGGGATCCTCATTTGTGCGACTTCCTTGAAACCCACTACCTGCATGAGCAGGTGAAGTCTATCAAAGAATTAGGTGACCATGTGCACAACTTAGTCACCATGGGGGCCCCAGCTGCTGGCCTAGCAGAATATCTTTTTGACAAGCACACCCTTGGAAGTGAGAGCAAGCACTAAGGCCAAGGCTGCCTTTCCAAAACCCCAGTGGGTCCCAGGACCTGGAGTTAGTGGTTGCCTGTTTTCTTGCCCTTAAAATTCAGTTCCATCTTTCCATTCTCCTTTTTGGACTTTTCTGCGAGTGTTTTGTAGAGACAGTATGCTTGGCCTACTACCAACCATAGCTTTCTGCCAACACCAAAATACTAATTTTTCCTGCCTAAAGATAAGAATACTATCGTGTAAGAAGGATGGGAAACAAAACACTGAAAGAAGATAAAAAGATCCTGCTCTTAGAATATTACCAAATGTTGTTCCTGACTATGAACATTAGTTGAAATTCCGTGATTTTCAATTCAACAGTCTGTACTGTCTTCAGGATTTTACACACAACGCTCAGTCAGGAAAATATATAATCTATAAATAACCATAAGACAGAGAAGATGTAGAGTTCTATGAAAACCATACATATGAATTTTTGACAACTATTCTATACTCTCAGTGTGCTCCAGGCAATGGCAATGTATGGAGATGTCTGAGTTTTTTAAAGGCTTTCATGTCAAATTTGGTATCGGCTACATCAGATATACACGGTGGTGGACAGTTCAATGGATTCATATTTTAAGGGTTCTGAGAAGTCTTTTAATTAAACACACACACAAAAGAAATCAAAAGTGGGCACTTTTCTTCTGTTTCAATGTTTTCCAATCATATCATCTAAAGATGGGGTGATTTGGGTTTTGTTTATTTATAATGTATGTATTTATTTATTTTGCTTTTAAAATTTAACTACACTATAACAAAGAAGGTTACTTCGGTTTCAGTCTCTCTTCAGGTTCTAACCATGGGGTTGTATAGTCTTCCTTTCAATATAACTCTGAGAGAAATCTCTCAGAAGATGCATTTTTATCATGTCTAAAATGGGGGGGAGGGAATGATCAGTGGAACAGAAACAGTCAAGGAAGAATCCAGAGCAATGGAACCTTCCTAACGGGCAAAGGGTTTTGTTGTTTTCAGTTTTAATTTGCTTAAATTCATTTTTTTGTTGGTTAGTTGGTTATTTGGTTGGTGGGTTGGTTTTTGGAAAGGGGGAAAGATCAGAGGGAGATATTTGGTGAACAGAAACTGAATCAACTAGAGAGCTATTTGATGGCTGGGTAAAGCCCTGAGAATAGCAGTGTGTAGATGGAAAGGACAGGGGATGGATGGCTTAAGTCACTACAGGCACAGAAAAAGGAAATGCCTCCCAGAATCCAATAACAAAATGTCCAAAACCTTGAGCAATCAATAGATTAACTTGAAATCATATGAAGGTCTATGGTTAATTTGAGTCATCTGAAACACCGGTGACAAGAAATTGGTGTCCAAGAAGCCAGGAAAAACTAGAAGGGGAAAGAGTTGTGTATTGACTCTTACAGGAAGGTCTTAAAACCTATAGAGTAGTTTTACATTAGGCTTCATGTAAGTCTGGCTCTCATGGAGAGAAGAAAAGTGTTGTGAGTTGTTTCATGGAAACTCATTTTTCTGTGGGATACAGGGCTCCCAAGAAAGCTATAGCAAAAGGTTACTAGAAGAAACTCAGTATCCCAGACAATGGCATGCCTCAGTTTCTTTATAGTATATTCAATGATAGGCTAAATTTCTAATGTATTCAGTGATTGATGCATTAAAAGAGCTGACTTTTAGAACAGCAGCTTGGAGCCCTTGGAAAATTAGGCTCCCTGTGGTCTGTATTCTGAAGAGTGCAGGAGAGTACATGTCTGTGACTATACATATTCAACAGTGTTTCCAAGGAAACACCATACATGGGATACATGGATTTAGCTGTTGTTAAATCCAACCTTGCTAAATACATTCTGATGTGGTCATGAATTCATAATGTATTATTTTAAAAGCAAGCTGTGTTACACAGCAGGATTACACTAATGAGTCTAAATATATAGGAAGAATATTGTATAGATATTAATATAAGTGGAAATTATATATATATAACTATATATTATACATATATATTAATTATATATAGTTTAGCTAGAGTCTCTTTAAAAGTGACATTTTAGTCTACATTTTTAAAAATTAGCCATATTTTAATGCAACTTTATTATGGTTATCCATTATTATCATAAGAAAAAACAAACTAATAGATGTAGAGAAAGGCAAAGAAACGGGCTTGAACTAAGGTTAAAATTGTGGGAACAGAAGAGAAACGAGTAGATGCTAGTGAGAATGCAGAGGTGACATCACCTCAATTCTGTGATCATGATTCATCCGTTGAAAAAGGTGACAAAAACAGGATATGGAAAGAAAACCAATGTGGCTAAAGTCCATTACTGAAAACTGTGTGACTTAAAAACAGAGCTCTCAGCAGGGGAGCTAAGCAGAAGTGGGTGTGTGACAATTCCGGGTTTGCTCATCATGATTACACTGCTTTTCCAGTTTATTCTCAAGTAGTCTGTTTTGCTGCACAGACATCCTATTATGCATCTTTAGCAAATTTCCTCTTCAGTTTTCTGGATGAGTGTTTTTCAAACAGCACACCGTAACCCATTAGTGTGTCATGAGATTGCTTACTGAGAGACTATCCACTTTCTGTGAACAAAATAGAATTGAAGTGACCGTCGGTGAAGTAAGGATATTGTCCAATAATACTGGCTTCAGGTGTGTGCATGTGTGATGTGGGAATGCATTTATATATGCTGTGAATCTCAATCTTTAAATAAAGGAGCTGTTTTGGGCCATGACAGGCACCATAGAAGAATTAGGAGGAGAAATCAGAGCTTAGGTAGGAGAAGCCCTGCAGATCGAGCAAGCCGCCCAAGGAGCAACATGTAAGGAACACTGGTGAGCCACGGGCCATGTGGCCGATTAATAGAAATAGGTTGATTTAAGATGTAAGAGCTAGCTAGCAATGTGCCTGAGCCATAGGCCAAACAGCATAAAGTTAATATAAGCATCTGAGTCATTTCTGGGGCCTGAGCGGTGGCGGGTTCCTAAGCAGTCTCGGGCTGCAGGTCTGTGGGTCTCAGGCCTCTGGCGGCCCTGGACCAAGAAACCGCACCATTGCAACACATGTGTGTTCTCAATCTATTTACATCTTTACATTTCTGATTCTGCTGCTGTCAAAAGTATTCAACAGCTGTTCTTTTGGATAATTATTTTGCAGTCTCCTAACTCCTTAAATCTCCCAATCCCCTTTCCCTACTGTCAATGATAATCCTTTTACTCACTGAGAAATTAGAAGTCATTGTAGGAAATTTTCACCCTGTTCTTGCACTGAATTAACTATACGCTTACATCTGTATGCATTTGTTATGACTTCTGTTATTCTTCAATGGTTGATGCAAGCAACCCCGGCCTTTCCACAAACCCAAGGATATGGGGAATACCTACAGTAACCCTCTGCTGTAGCGATTCCCCATCTTCTCCAGTTGATTCCCATGAGAATGTAAAATATCACTTTTCTTTAACAAATAATGCTACCGTTAGACTTGTAGTACTTCTAGAAAATTTCCATCCTGTATCGCTCCCTCGAAGAAACTTCTTACAAAATTTACTTTCATTCTCTACTTCTACTACTTATTCTGTTCTCACCTGATCATTCCCTAGTTCAACTTCACACAAATTTCATTTTTCTTGTCACACTCTTCTTTTTGAACACTAGCAGTGCCTGAGACCACTGAGTGCTACAGATCTCAGCCATCCTTTCTTAACCGCCCCTTCCCCTTACTTTTATACATTGAACCATGCACTATCCTTGCATCAAAATTACTTCTACATATCTGCATTTATTTTTTCAAGATCTCACCAAAAGAAATGAGTTTAATTTGATTGTAAGTCACATATTTATACAATGTAATGATCCTTCCCTTTGAACTCTAGAATTGCGTAATACTTGACACTTTTCTTCAGATATATACCAAACATTTCATAATTGACGAGTTTAAGGCCACATTCTTGATTCATTTGCCCTTCAAAATTTGTATATTCCCATCTTTTTTCCCATAAGTACAATTTCATTTTATGATTTTTCTATGATCTATTCATACATAACTCTGTTCTTTTTTTCCATGTTACAGTTCAGAATGTCAGTGAATTTTTTTCAATGCAACTTATTAAATCTTTAATTTTTCTATAAACTCTCACCATTTCCTGAATTGTTATATTTTATGTCACATTCTAAACAGGCTTGACTGTATGCACACTTGTGTTGGTGAATTTGTTTCTCCACAAAGCAGCCAATGTGGGTCTTATTTTAATCACTACAGCCTTAAGACATCTCAAAAACCTTTAATGTTTCTCACAACTTACAAAACAGTCAAGATCATGTTGTATATCATGCCTAACATAGCCCTTTGTGATTTGAACACCTAAAGATCTTGAACCGGATGCATGTAGTGTGAATTTATGAATGTTTATAACAAGTGCTAAGACTTGAGAGATGGTGTGCTTGTGTATAACTGTGTTAACTTTCAAGAGTTATCACTCTTCCTGAATGCTAGAATCATTAATGTTCTCGCTGTATAATTTTAAAAAATATTAAATGTAATTGAAAGGGGAAGAGGAGACAGGAGAGGAGGAAAGTAGGAGATAGAGAATGCCTTTTTGTCAATACCTTAGATATTTGTCCCCACTGGCCCCTGTACCTCAAATCTGTTCCCTCTATGGTAAATACTTCACCCCTGAAAGCAAATATAAGTTACACTCCCTCTTTCTGTATATCCTCAGTTGTCAATGTAGAAACACTTCACCAGTCATCCATCTAGTTTAGTCACCCACCGTCTCTCTCATTACTTGGCTCCACTCCTTTGATTGTCTTATCTCAAGGGCATTTATCACCTCCTGACAGATTTTTGATTTGCTTGGGACTTCTTCTCTCACTAGGAATCAAGTTTCATTGGCCAGACCCTTTCAAAAGCTAATTTGAACTTTTGAAAAAAATTAAGATGATAACTCATATGTGAAATTGCCATAATTTTTTTAAAAATGAAGATTAAAGGAAAATATTAATACTAGACAGGGGGATGTGGAAGCCTCTCGGGGAGCTATCACTTCCATGCTCACCATCCCAAAGAAAGAGGAAAATAGGAGACAAACCCAGGCACAGAAACCCAGTAGGTTTTAGATTTAGAGTAGATTAGACTTTTAAATCCTTGAGAGGATTTGGAAACAGAACATAGAATAGGAAGGCAAACAATAATTTTAAAATGCAGCACTGCTCCCGGAGCCACGAAGGAAGTTCCTCTCAGATGTGTTAGAGTTCACTGTGGACTGAGAGGCTATCAGGGCTGGTGATGGGAAAGTCAATAGCCATTTCAGAGTAATGCCTTTCAGAGTGATGGAGGCAGAATGTCAAATCAGATTAAGGGAAATGAGGTGGAAAACATAGGACTCTTTTTCAGAGTTTTGTTTTTTGCTTTTTTCCTCTTTAATCAAGAGCACAAGAAGATGATTGCAAATGTTCTTCGAAAATAAGCAGGCAGAAAGGACAGGCTTGAGAAAAAGGGATGGCGCTGGGCTCCAGGGGGCGGGCCGTCCCAGATCAGACCTCAGGCAAGACCTGCAAGGAACTATCCTCACAACCCAGCAATCACTGAAGGAGGGAAGAGTGACACAGTGTCCCATGAGAAGAAGGCCAATTGAGGGGTCTTATCTTGGCAGTGCTCCATTTTCTAAGTTAAATAGCAAATGAAATCATTTATGGAGACACGACGATGTATGTAAAAATACTTCAGCTAACTCCATTCATGCATATTAATACCAAGTATAAACAAATAGAGATTATAAATGCAAAGTCTTTACGTCTAACTTGTAAAGCGAAACCTGGGGCCTTCACAATATAAAATACTGCACCAGCGCTAGAATAAGATGGTAGGTTAAAAGCTGCCTCTAAGTGATGTGATGATTGAGAAAGCCCAGAATTAGAAACAACACCAACAAAAAGATTCTTTTCCAAAGGGGGACAGTTAGAAGAGTATCAGGAGCACAAAGAGAATGATAGGATGGTGGAAAGTAAAGACAAACAAACAGGCTACTCCTTGAAAAGAACTGAGCAGCACACGATTGCAGTAGCCTGGCTGCTGGCATAGCAAGTGGTAGTGAAAAACTTATCTAAGAGGCAAACCAGGCAAGGTAAAGGAGGAGAGACTGGAGGGCTTCCCATAGGACAAACCTCAGTCCCTGACAGCCTTGGGTTCAGTTGTGGTTTTGGTTAGAGAGTGACTCCTTTGACACTATGCATCAGGGATAGAGAAGAGTGCCACCCTGTCACTCTTTGTGAGCTCACAAACTGGGACTAGACACAATCTTGAAAGGGAACCTGTTACTTAAAGCTGAATTTCCGTGGCATCCTGGGAACAAAAAAAAGTAGTCGTAAGTCAGAGGTCCTGGAGTTGCCAGACCACAAACAGAGGTTCTTAAAGACAGCTGCAAAAGGCCTTCTAGTGTTCGTTAATGACATATTCTGGCAACAAAAAGCTTGGTTCAGCATTGAAAGATAAAGTAGGCTGAAGCTCTGCCCTCAGTGGTAAGTAACTGACCACATTAACAGATGAGAACTGCAATACCCCTGACCAGCTAGTAGATCAACCTCCCTAGCCAGAAGGTTCTCTTCTGTGGAGACAGAGAGCTTTGAAGTTCCAGTATGCTATGGAACATTCAAAGTCTGATCCCTTTGATAAGGTGGTTAATGCTTACTGGATTTTGAAAACTTTGGATCGCAGTCTTCTGTACAGACCTAAGTTTACTTCACCCACTCACAATGGTTTTGAGAGTCATCACAGGCCTGCAAACTAACCCCAGCGGGGCTATAGGGACTAGGGAGTCTCCTGAGGGTGGGAAACTTGCTTTTCCTTTATACTCCCTCATTTTTATTATTTTATTCATTGACTCGTTTCTAAATAATTTTTTAACTTCACAATACACACTATTTTTGCCATTTTCTTTTCTATGCTCATTGATGATCTGCTAATGGCCTTTAATCAAATTTAAATATATTTCTATATTTTGTTCATTTCAGTACCATTGATTTGTAGCATTTTTATCCTTTTTAAGTGGTACTGGAAACTAATCTTCAAAAGTAGGCTGCTTACTATGTTCTTCAGATAAATTGGGAAAAGATATTGAGACAGACAGACCCCAAAACAGAACAAAAACCCGGCAATCAAGGTCTCAAAATTATAAACAAAAGAAGATTAATCGAAGAAAAGTAGGTAGATGACTACTTTTTCCCCAAGGCAAATGATAGGTCAATCTGTTTAATTTATAGCTTGTATAAGGTTTCATATGTTATGAACTGAATAATCATTATACGTGCAATTAAAGTTGCTGCTAAACTCAGTAGATATCAAGGATTATGTTGTATCAAGGGGTGGGCTGTAAGGACCAAATATCAGAAATGTGATAAAGTCTGTCTCTCTTTGCAACAAAATACTTTTCAAAAAGTTACAACTTACATGGACTCAACTCTATGAGCTTGCTATGTGGTCACATTTTAGTGGCAAAGAATTCAAAATCATTTGTCAGTGGTGAATGTATTAAGTAATGAATGAAAAGTGTGACAGATAAGCTCTGCTCTTAAAAGGGAAGTTGAAATTTTTTTAAAAATAGTTTATCTCTACACACTGTTTTGAGGCAAAAAGAAGACACTGGAATTGGAAAGTTTCTCCCAAGAGATGTGGAGAGGGTTGAGCTGTTAATGTTTATACTTTGCTGGCAGATGACAGAGAACTCTAATATGACAAGTCCTTCTCAACTTGCCATTTCATTAGAGGTGTTAGGGATAAATATAGTATCACTGAAGGAATGGCTCCTTTTGTGCCATCACTAGACATAACTAAACCAAGAAATTTATATAAAGCATTGAAAAAATGTTAAATTTGGTTCTCTGTTCATTGTCAACCTGCCCGCTGTTGTTACTCATTGTGCCCAGTTATGGTAGGTGAAAAGAACTTGGAAAATAATTTTTTAAAAAAGATACGATTGCACTCCAAAACTCATATTCATGTCTAATGAAGTATTTCATCAAAAAAAGTATTCACAAAAGAATTAAAGTGGATGAGTTCATTCAAATTGCCATCGGGATATGAATTTCACCAATTCCAAGAATGTCTTGGTTAGTGCTGATTTTAAGGACATTATTTGTCCGTTGGAAGTAGGATATCTGAGTCAAAGCCAACATTAAGAGGAGTTTATGATTTGTAGCATATTATATAGCCATTTATGGTGTCAAAAACACTATTGATGCCAGTACTTGGCAATGACAACTGGTTTGCAGAGGTAGCATTGCTTGGTGGATATAGTTGCTCATTTAAATGAGCTAAACAAGGGCCTTCAGGGTAAAAATCACCTTACCAATAAAGTATTTTAAATTATAACATCTTCCTAAATGAAACTGAAATTATAGCCAACTCAAGTTAACACAATTTTATGCATTTCAGAACATGTGCTAAACACAGTCCTGTAAACAGCACAAAATATGCAACTTTGCTTTTTGAGCTGAACTGGTGATTTGGAAATAAGATTTCAAGATTTCTGGGAAAATTATATTTTCCTGTGTCTGTGCCTCCATCTTTAGTCAACATCAGTATGTTGCCTTCCAATTTTTCCAGTAGACTGCATAGAGCTTAAATTTGACATTCAATTTAAAGAAAAAAAAAAAGATCAGATCTCTTTACTACATTTTGCAGGCATATCTTCACAGAGACAACTCTGCCTCACTCATAAACAAACCTTATTCACAGCATATCTTCTGGGCAATATCAGTATTTTGGCACACAAATAATAAACTTAGAGCCAGAATATCTAATGAGTCCCTTGAGACCAAACTGGGAATTTCAAAGACATCTATCAAAGCAGATATCATTCCATTAATTCTTCAAATACATTGTCAAGTATCCCAGGAGTTTTATAATTCCTTCTTTTTTTACATAAAAAATTCAATGAAGTTTTATTAGCTAAAAGTGTGATTTATTAGTGATTGAAACATGGAACATGCTGAACAATTTTCAAGGAAACTCCAAATGGAACACCACATAATTGGAATTTTTATGAGAAGACTTTGGTTGATCTTTGGCAGTAGGTATAAAAATGATGCATTGACCTAATTACTGCTCATCACAGTTTGCCGCTGCCAGGGTATTTAGTGTGGGATGCACACAAATTCTTCATCTAATGCGGCCCAGCAAAAGTTTGGACACCTTGGTCTCACTCTAAAGACTGCTTTCTGATATTTATTCTGCTTTCCTCAGTTTAAATCATCTTTGAGTTAACATGGCAGTCACAGAGAAAATAATTCATTGTGAATTCAAATTAGAAATAGGGACAATGTTCTTGTTTAAAATTTAACAAGTAGTAATTTATGATAGCTTTGTGCTAGGAAATTTATTAAATTCCCTTATACATGTTAACATCTATTTCTCACTATTCTGTCATCTAGGTGTTATTTCATCTTTCTAATAAACTTAGACTAAGAATTCACATTATTAGTACGTATGTAAGCCAAACGTCCAGGGATTTCTACTCTATAGCTCTGCTTTCTATGGAAGGATTTGGGATTAAATCTGTTAAATTCTTCATCTAAGAAGTAAGTAAAATGTTTTCCCATGAAAGATTTTTCAGTATATGCTTCATCTTCAATAATGTGATTTATAAGCTTAATTATATCCATTAGTATAATATAATGATATCAAAGTCTTAATTACTGGACTTCAACCACACTAATTGGCACTGAATATGTTAGAAGTGTCAGTAATATCTGAGTTGAATGTCTTGGTGGTTAATTGATGTGGGAATGTCTTTCTACATGTTGTGAATTAAGGACTGTTTTGACCATGGCAGACACGGTGGAGGTAGGCAGAGGAATCGGAGCATAGGTATAAGAAAGAGGGCGGAGTCAGAGACAAATTAAGCCAGATACCCAAAGAAGAAACATGTAAGGAACACAGCTGAGCCATGGGCCACGTGGCAGACAGATTAATGAAAATGAGTTGAGTTAAGATGAAGGAGCTAGCTAGCAATGTGCCTGAGCCATAGGCCAAACAGCATAAAGTTAATATAAGTGTCTGAGTCATTTGGGGGAGGAAAAGCAGTGGCGGGCAGCTAAGCGGTCTGGGGCTGCAGGCCTGTGGGTCTGGACCTCTGGCTGGCGGGGGGCTGAAAACCCATTGTTAATATTTTACTATCACATATGAAGTACACATAGTAATAATAGATTCAAACAGGCAAATAAAAATAATCACCCTCTAATTGAGCAGTATCTGCACAAGACAATGGACAGGCTTTCAGATAATCTTCTACTGGTATAAGTTTTAGAGAGCTTCCTAATCAATGAAACTGAAAAAATATTTGGTATGTCCTTTAATTTTTTTCTTTACAAAGAATTACACTGTGTGAGAAGTAATAATTTCAGGAAAATGCAGATTAAACTTCCTACTTCATTCTCTGCATTTTTAAATATTACCATGCTACATATTTATGGTCTTGAAAGGGCACAGGACATAATTTCCTTACTAACAAAGAAGTGTATCCAAATAAGGTAGAGTGATCAACAGACAAGTGGTTCACACTGTAATCCCAGCACCTGGTAGATGGAAAGAAAGAAGCATCACAAACTTGAGGACAACCTAGGCTACATAGAGACTTTAAGAGCAAGAAGTACAGGTAGCATGACCTGGATTTAAAGAGATGAATGGGCTGGAAGCCTCTGAGGGTGGGAGGAATTAGTGTTGAGCACATGATCTGAATTCAGTTCTCCAAAATCCATATAAAGAACCAGGAATGGCTGTATGTGTATCTTACCATGCATTAGGGGGAGAGCAGATCCTGGGACTTGACTGGCCAGCCATCCTAAACAAAACATCTAAATTCTGGTTTGGTGAGAGAACCCATCTGGAGCAACATGACAGAGATTCAGAGACTTCCAGCATCTTTATCCTCCCTCCATATTTGTGTACATTGGCATGTTACACACCTGCACCTGCCACTCGTGGGAACACACCATACACCAGAGGGGGGGGAAGAGTGAGGGAGAGAGAGAGGGAGGGAGGGAGGGAGGGAGGGAGGGAGGGAAAGGGAGAGGGAGAGAGAGAACTAAGAAACTATGATTGAGAGCAAAACAGAGATATAAATCTAAACTCCAATAAACTCCAACTTGAAATTGAAATTTTACCTACACAAAGAAAATTTAATGTCACCAAACTCCTGATTAGTAAGTAGCACACTACTTGTGCCCAGGGTTAGGTGCTATGTTAGAGGAAAGGTGAGTGGAAGTCTGTGAAATGTAGTGACTTCATCAGTAAAAACTGATGTGGATTTCATCACATAATACAGAGGCCGCCCAAGGATTAATTATCACTGCAATATGTGAGGACTCAAGGGAAGAGTCAGAAGAGTCACGGAAAACACAAGAAAGGTTACAATTAACATGAAAAGAAAAAAAGTGCTTCCACAAAGACAATGTAATATACCCAACAACATGATAATCATGCTTTCAAATTCTCTCTGCCACAGCCCACATGGCCCACTCTTACCAAGGCCTGCTGGGTTTCACACACACATTGTCAGCTCTGCATCCCCTACATGAGCAATCTTGCATGGTCACCATGATCCTTAGTTGTATTCCTACATCTTCTGTACACCAGCCAGCTTTCTGTCCTTCACCATCCATCCCAGTATAAGAACACTGCAGCGCTCCACTACTCCATAGTCCCATCAAGCATTTATTTGTCTGGTTTCCTTCTTTCCTTTAGTATCACCGTATGTTGCATATCCATGTACCCTTGAAGAGTCTACATTACTATCATCAGTTTCTTGTCCCCAGGAACTAACAACCATCATATGAGAACTGTTCGATTAATGAATCAAACAACCAAGTTGTATGGGAGCCTAGCTAGAATAGTTCAGAGCCAATTCACCATGCGTCCAGACAGGTATGTTGGAGACACATTTATCGAGCTACAGAAAACAGGCGTGTCTTCAGTGTGCCACCTTAGTGTGGGTACAGTATCCAGCACACTGCAAAGATGCCCAGGATAATGTCACTGCCTCTGCCAGGCACTTATACTTCCAAAGTTGAAATATTTAGTTCCCAAGAATCTTTAACATTGAAAACCATAATTCTTCCTTTCTGGGCACTTTATCTTTATAGTATTCATAAAGGGAAGTACACTATGTCTAAAAAAGGGATAATCCAGAAAAGCAGGTCACAGATAGGCTCAGAAGGCAGACTCTTGAGGAAAATAACAAGCATTTTCCATAGTATTCCTACACCCAAAGTATTTTCATTTTCTGAGACAGGATCTTGCCATGTAGGCAGGCTGACTTCACACTGGGATTCTCCTACTGGTTGCTCACTTCCAGTGTAGATCTGAAGTCTGCACCTCAGGTCCTGACTGAGCTTGCTATATCTATGCACACCTTCCATGGGTCCAGGAGTTTTCATTAAACATATTTTGTTTTTATTTTTCTTGTATAACCTTGCGTTTCTCTCTCCTAGTCATTTCAAACATGTTACTGTCCTCTTGGTTCTTGAGACAGCACAGTAACGCCTGCTGCATCAGTTAGGCCTCTGGTCATCCCCACTAGGTTTTAGTTAAGTCTTATTGATACTAAAAGCTTCGATTATCAGCCTCAGGGAATACTACCAGAGAACTAAATGGAAATCACAACACCACCACATCTTCTACAGGGACTTGACCACATCTAATGAACTCTAATAAAGAGTTGGAGAGAGAGTTCATGCAGAGAGCATGTGGCAAAATACCACCTTTTCTACAGCTTCTAGTGACTGTGTGATAGTCTCCCTCCACTAAACCCTGTAGGATCTGAGGCCATGGTGATTGACACTTAGCACACCCCACCTGAAGTTTCATTTACTTTTATTATTTATTATCAATAGCTGACCTTAATCCTAAGTTAACCCCTATAACTTCTTACAAGCAATATCTTAGAATCACCTAGATACTCTACATATGAAAACATCTAAGATCTGTGATACAAAATTCAACATGAATTCATTATGTGTGTGTATGAGAGACAGAGAAAGACCAAAGATAGGAGCCAGAAAAGTAGCTCAGCAGTTAGGAGCATTAAATGTTCTTCTAGAGGACCTGGTATCCAACAACCATTTGCAATCACTGTTGCAGAGGATCTGACACTACCTTCTTGCATCTAGGAGCACTCCATGCATATGATATACAGCTATACATGTGGACAATATATATACATATATATATACATAAAATAATAATTTTAAAGACCTAAAGGTAAGCAGTAACAAAGATGTGGAGAAAGAGGAACCCTTGTAACAGTTGAGGAGACACAAAAAGGTGCAGAATTCCAGACATAAGGTAGTTGCTGCTTAAAATTCAAAGCAGAACTTCCAGATGGCCTAGCAATCCTTTTCCAAGTACATACTAAGGACACGACACCTGTATTTTGAAAAGAAAGTTGCTGTATCATACATATTTGAGCTGAGATAGAGAATGAATCTATAAGCTGCAATGGATGAATAGATTCTAAAAGACATATGAATGTACATCTAATAGATATGTGCATGTATACATATACATATAACATATACATATAAAAACACATACATATATATGCATGCACTCATAGCTAATGTCCATCAATTACAATGGAAATTCTATCATATATGACAGCATTGACTACAGATAGGGAATTTTTCCATGAGTGAAAGGGAGAGAAAGAGCAACTGCTGCACGATCTCACCTATGAAATTAAGACATGCCAAACTCAAAGTAACAGAGAGTGCGGAGAGGGTGACTAAGGTCACAGTGGTCAGAAGACACAAAGTTTCAGTAAGAAGCAGAAAACTCCAAGAGATACAGCTACAGCATAATGACCACAATTAACTGAAGGTTATCGTGTTCTGACATATGGCTAAGAGGAGATTGGAAGTATTCATAACTCAATTACAACAGTTCTTATTTGAGATAGTGGATATGTTAATGATACTGATTTTAGTCATTCCACAGTATATCCACCTAACAAGATACACTGTGTATCACAAACATATGTAGTATCTGTTCATTAAAAATAAATGGAATTATCTTTCTTTAATCTTGACAATTTATGCTTTCCAAGATCCTGCCCCCTCCAAAAAACCCAAAACCTGCGTTTTAAGAAACTCATTGGCTGACTGAAGTGGAAACCACATAAAAAATTAAAAACTCTTTAAAATCAAAAGTCTGGCTCTATTTTGAGGTGAAAACTCTTTAAGTTGGTGTGAAAGGGAGGGAGAAGTTACAACTTCTCCATGTAACTAACCTAGGATGATTTCCTATTTTTTTTTCTTTTAAAATCAATGGGATGTATTCATCTTCTTCTCCTACAGTTAGATATTTTCAAAGCCTTTACATGTGTCAAAAATCAGCAACAGACACTAAGAGACAGAGATTTCTCGAGGTCCTGTTATTAAATATTAGGTTTTGATAGCAGAAACTATGAGGTACAATTTAGGAAACGACATTTAGCTTAACATAACCCAGCTTTCAATGCAGTCAGGTTCAAGATTAAATGGACTATCACCATCCTCTGGTTCCCAAAAAGAGACCATTAGGAAAACATTGTTTACACATGATGAAAATGTCTGCTTCTGCTGATGTCAAACAGTTTATGTCATGTAAAGGTCAGCCACTGCACCATCTTAAAATTTGTTGCAATTTGCTAAGAAAATAGTTTCTCTTTGTTTTAGCTAAATTAGAAGTTAATGGACTGAATATCCCACTGTAGCAATAATGCAAATAAGTACAAAGCCGTAAGAGAGAGAGAGAGAGTAAATCAAATTGAGTTGAACGATACATCTTCCCAAGAACATTGTGCACAAAAGCATGGGCTGAAGAGTAATTATTTTTCCGCATGGTCACTTGGCATTTTCAACCAGTAAAACAGATTGTGCCAGATCGCACAGACTAGTGCAAACTACTGGTTGTTAATGTCAGGTTGCCACCTTGTGGACAATGCAGTTTATTTGGAAGCCCTCTATCTAATTTTGTTGTATGTATAGTAACCATCTTACAAGTAAAATTTTTCAATATGGCATAAATTAATCAATAGTAGTACATTTATTTTATTAGCATGTCTGCTTAAACATATCATCAATAAATTTCATCAAAGATGCTGATTGTTATTATGCATTTGCTACAGACTAAATTTACTATTCAAAGTAGCCATCTGCTGGAGAAGGACTCAGCTAAATCTTTGTTTTCAAAGAAGTAATGAAATCCTATTAATTTCATTTACCTTCATAGCATGACGTCCAACGCTTTAAGCAAGATATAAACTGCCCAGTGTATCATTTCTGGGAATCAGTAGAAATTTAGAGATGCAAAATTTTTCAAGTATTAAGTTGATTTTTAATGTGCTACATTCCCCATTAACATATACATGTATTCAAATAAGTTCTGTGATTTTCAACAATTCTAATAGCATTTGCCTTCCTAAAACACAGCTGGTGTGCATCCATCTTGAGTAAATAAATGTACGTGTTGTGTCTTCGTTCTCATAGCTGCCAGAAAAAATCTGTGTGTAACACAGTGCTCTAAACTATGAGGTTTGCCACAATGCAGGAATAAAAGTGAAGTGGGTCTGATCTTATGTGTGGTCCTTATTCTAAGCCCCACCCTCTAACATCATCATGGTTTTGTTTTTTGACTCTGTGATCCCTCTATACTCTTCTGACTTACGTTCTTTTATCAACCCTCACTTGCAGTAACCCATTTTGGGGACCATCTCAAACATGTGACAGGAAGGGTAATTATGTTCAGTTAATGGGAGAGACTTTAAACGTTTTTGTTTGGGTCATAGAGGTCTAATTTTGAATTCTGATTTCCCCATTTATTAGCCATGCTGCTTTGGGTGACTCATTAAGCCCTTCTTTGTCTTGGTTCTCTTGTTTTTGCTGTGAGACTCCAAAGAGTGATAACATTGAAGTGTGTGTGAAATGTATCGTAGTGATTGCATAATGACAGAAAAGGGTGGCAGAAAGGAACCTTAGGTTATTACAGTTATTAGAGGGGATACTAATTAGTTCAACCTCTCCCCAAATCTAAAAATAAATCAAATCATGAAATACTTCCCATTTAATATTTATAAAAGAAACAATTATCTTCTGCTTTGACATCCGTAAAATATGTGGTCAGAAAAAAAAAAAAAGAAAGGTATAATTAATCCTTTGATAGAGTCTGAACTGATATCCCCTAAGTGACTAAGGCTTTAAGACAACTTTGTTTCCCAGCTCCCATTGTGCACAGACAGCAAAATGTCCAATTCTTCAAACCATTTGAATCTTCACAGATCATTAGACAGAAGAAAAACAGGTGCATCTTGGACTTGCAAAGGTGACTCGTCCTCCTTGTGAGGATCTGGGACTCCTTCAGTGAACATGGTTAGTCAAGGGTAAACATGCTGTTCAGCTAACACAACAGTCGCCAGATGTCCCAAGTGAAGGACCCAGAAAAATATGAGTGATGCACTAGTCTCTCTCCTTACTCTAGAATGTTTGGAAATTAAAAACGTCAACTATTACTTGGGAACTGTGTGAGTTACTGATCTCAGCCACACACATGAGCCCTGTTATGATCTACTGCGTTTAAAATCCAGTTAACTAAAGCATTTCCCAAACACATAAAATCTCAAAAGTAACAATGAATATTCTCCTCATCACATTCCTTTCTTCCTTGACCAGTTCCTACATTAGTTTAAGGGCCATCCTAATTCTCAGCACCAGCCTCTCCGCTGCTAATCCATTACTGTTACTCACTTAAGTACCTGCCCCCCTTGCATTTGGTTATAATCTACACCTATAAATTATGGAAATATAGGACACCTTAAGCACATCAAATACTGGCATTTCACCAAGTCTCTAGTTTTTAAATATGAGTTTACCATTTATTTTAGAATAAGTTTAACTTTTGCTATCTGTAAAAATATAAATTTATTTTATTCTATTCAAGCCAATATTATTGCAGGCACAATATTTGAATTCATTTGGACTACTGTCATTCCACATTTTCCGTCAGTCATAACAAATTCACACTGTTCAACTCCAAGAAGAAAGGGCTAAGGATATAAATCAATGGTAAAATATTCCCCATGCTTAGCCAACAGAGACACTGGCTTTAAAGCTTAGTATCAATAAATGAAGATGTTAAATGTAAGAAACAAAGATGTGTTTCTAAATTCCCTTTCAGAATAGGTGCAGGGCTTTTTTTTTTCTTTCTAATTTTGTGTTTCTAACACAAAATCCTAACCTAGCAACAATTTTTATTCTCATTAAAGCTCCTTTAGCACAATATATCCTAAACAATTTCTTGGACAGAATATACAAGGTCTAAACTTTCATCGAAAAAAAAAAAAAGAAGAAGAAAGAAGATTTTCTTTTCCAACAAACTGTTTACCTGGTTGGCAAATTCAGCTGCCAGGCACTGTGATTTAAGGAGTTTCCAACTATCTCACTTAGGGTCAGTGGGATGGTCCGAATTTGCCATCCTCGGTATATCACTTTTTCAGAGGGTAATGATGAAGGCTGGATTTCAGGTTCTGATGTTACACTTTTAGAGGCTGACTATGCCAATAAGAGGAGAGTATGAAAAAAATCACATTTTGTCTGTGCTTTGGATATATGGCCATGTAGTCCCTAAATCTTTCCAAAAAAAGAAAGAAAGAAAGAAGGAAGGAAGGAAGGAAGGAAGGAAGGAAGGAAGGAAGGAAGGAAGGAAGGAAAGAAGGAAGGAAGGAAGGAAGGAAGAAGGAAGGAAAAGAAAAGAAAAGAAAAGAAAGTCAAGTGGATAGGGCAAAGGAGTGATCTTTTGGAGGTCATTATTGCTACCACCTTCCCCTGGGTAGTATGGCAATCTCTAGAAGCAATTATTTGAGGAAAGTCATGATATTTTCTACTTATACTCTTATCCCAACACTTTAAAAATGGCTGCCGTAGTGAGACAACACAATGCTAAGCCATACTAAGGATTTAAAGTAGGTCTCTCTGTTTCTCAAGGACATTTGTGCTTTGATGCTAAATCTGTGTTTTTTTTCTTCCAACAATAATAACCCTACAAAAAGTGTCATGAGTTAGAAACCTGTTTATTTTCTAATAAGGGACAGAAAGGGGGATGATCTGGACAGGAAGAGAGGGGAGGAGCAAGGAAGAGTGGAGGAAGGGAAATCATAACTAGAATATATTACATGAAAAAATGTATTTTAAATAACAAAAATTATATTAAAGAGTGAAGGGCTTTAGTAAGCCATATTGAAGTGCTCTCTGGTATATCTATCCCCCATAATTGTAAATTTTAGCATCTTAATTTATTACATTAATATTTTCAAAGATTTAATTCTACATACTAATACAGTCTATTTACATAGCCTTTTCATTGAAATGTACAGCGCATTCATTTGTGAACTATTTTATTGGGTGCAGGGATTTAAGAGGAATGAACGTTCCATGCACTCCAGTATTTCAAAGGGTTCTGGATTGATCCAGGGCATTTACACTAAAGTATCCTTCACTAAGAGCACTGGAGCCAAGCTTTAATTAAAAATGCTCCACTGCAGAGGCAAATAGAGTACATGAGACAATGGGATGGTAGAGCAAGCAGGAGGGAGCAACAGAGAGGGAGCCACTGTGAGATTAGAGAGAAACCTGGTGCTAGGGAAACACCCAGGTACCTACAAGATGAACCCAAATAAGACTCCAAGCAATAGTGGAAAGGGTGCCTAAAATGGCCTTTCCCTATTACTAGATGAATGACCACCCTAACTGCCATCCAGCAGGTGATGGAGGCAGATGCAAAGATCCATAGGTTGAGCTACTGGTCCAGCTGAAGAGAGGGAGGAGAGATTGAATGAGCAGAGGGATCAGGATCATGCTGGAAGTAGGCAGTCTTGTGCTATTGGGAGCTCGCAGACTCTGAAATGACAGCTGATGGAACATTCATGGAAAGGATTTGAACCCTCTGAATGTAGATGACAGCTGAAAGGCGTGGGCAGTTTCTGGAGCCTCTTGCACTAGGACCAGAATCTATCCCGGATCCATGAACTGGCTCCTAGAAGCCCATGCCTATAGGGAAAATACTTTTCTCAGCTTTGATAATTGTGGGAGGGACTCGATCCTCGGCTGAAAATGGCAGACTGAATGACTCACTTTGTGATTCCTTGCCTTCTCTTGGGAGTACACTCGAGGGGAGGGATAGGCTTGGTGAGGACTGGGAGAAAGGGTGTGGGGGGAGCAGTGGTGGGTATGGGAAACTTTTTAAAATAACAACAACAGAAATCCTGAAGCTGAGCTGGGTGATGGAAAGGATATTTGCAGCTTGAGTGTAAGGACCTGAGATTTTATCCCGGCACCTTTGTGAAGGCTGACATGGTTGCATATGTGCCTCTAATCCCAAAACTATGTAGGGTGGAGATAGAAGAATCACTGAGGACTTGCTGGCCACAAAGCCTAGCACCAAGTTCAGTGAGAGAGCCTGACTCAAAGGATTAAAGTAGAGGGGTAAACTCAACAATCTATCTCCTTTAGCCTCCATGTGTACTAGCATCCATGTAATCATGTACAAATATGCAGACGCATCAAAGTCAGTCACACACATTCATTCTCTCTCTCTCTCTCTCTCCATCCCCCTCTGTGTGTGTGTGTGCATCTGTCTGTCTGTCTCTGTCTCTCTCACACACACTAAATAAATAAGCAAGTAAAAGTTTGAACTTGGTTTGAACTCAATATCTTCATATGAGGTTTAGACATAAAATGTTTGCCATGCCCGGTCATAGTGGTGCACACCTTTAATTTCAGCACTAGAAAGGCAGAAGCAAGAGAATCTCTGTGAGTCTGGGGTGAGCCTGTTCTACAGAGTGAGTTCCAGAATAACACAGAGAAACCCTGTCTTAAAAAAAAAAAAAAAAACAGCGACAAAATGTCCCCATAGGATCATATGTATGAAACATGTGGTTCCTTAGCTAGTGGCGTTACCTTGGGAAGTTATAAAGCCTTTGGGACTGGCATGTGGCTGCAGAGGTAAGTCACTGGGATGTGCTTGAAGGTGACATCCCCTTCTGAGAGCCTTCTGTTTTTGATCTTCAAAGACATGAGCTGTCTCTGTCATATGTTCTTCCTGCCACCAAAATGGACTGACATCTCTGAAACTATAATCCAGTCCTTTCCTCTCTCAAATGACTTCTGTCAGGAATTCTGCTACCACAAGGAGGAAAAAGGAGGCAGTACAGTATGATTCATCAAAAAAAATGGTGTTAATTTTCTCTTGAGATAAACAAGTTAAGCATTTATGATAGATTTCCACTAATCTATGTCTTTTTGTTACAGGAGCGTGTAATGTCAGCAAAAAGAAAATAATCTGGGGTCAGCTGCCTTGATTCAAATTCTCAATGCAATCTTTCTTATTCTGTGTCTGTGACTAAATTTCTTTCTTTCCCTGTGCCTGAGTTTCCTCAACTGTAGAATGGAGCTCTAGACACAGTAGTATATAATAAATGCCAGCTGTCAGTACTTCTCCAAAAACAACAACAACAAAAAAAAATGCCCCATGGCATTTGAGGAAGTCTGGTTATAGAGTTTTCTGTATTTAGTGTCTGTGGCTTTCCTCACCACCTAACAACCAATAACAAACAATATGTGCACTGTCCTTTAACTGAAGACAACATTATTGTTTCTTTCATGGCTCATGTCTGAAACATATTGTAGAGGAAGATGAATCCTGGACAAGAACAGCAAATCAATAATGTTAGTTAAAATGAAATAATTAAATGTAGAATAGTTTTGTGATATTTTTAATGGGCGGTTACTTTTTTTGAAGTCTAAACTGTTGTAATCTGGCAAATCTACATATCATTTCTGTGTGCCCAGACTTGATGACCTTCAGAAGGATCCCCAGTAACACACCAACTCACCAAGATGGGAAAGGTAAGGTTTTTCAGTAGTGTTCAAGCAGTGGCAGCAGCAGGGACCCAGCTCTGGACCATCACAGCATCAGAGGAGAAGGGTGCCCCCACTGTGCAGAACAGGGTTTTTAAAGGGGGAAAAAAACCACAGGAATGCTGTCATTGGGGGTTGCTGGGGAGTGCAGTGCTGTTATCATGCTGGTGTCTAGGGGAATTTTCTTATTAACATCATCTCTTCAGCCAGATGGACAGTGGTTAGCTGATTGGCCGTCTTAAGGGTAGGGGAACACTAGGTTGGAATGTGTTCCCCTGATTTCTCAGAAATGGGCCTGACCTCGGGGAATAGAAACTTAGCTCCTCAAGATGGCTCTGGGTTACAAGATAGAGGGATCAGGGCTCTCCCAATTTGACATAATGGTCCAGCCTCAAAACCAATATTAAAGGCATAGTATCATTGGAGAGAAATAGAGGAAAGGCTTCCTGATATTCTTGTCACAGATTATGCTGAATTTTTCACCCTACTGGCCTTTCTTCCTTTCTCACAGGGCACAAGCAGTGGAGTCTACAAAGGGATGAAAAGGTTATATGTATTTTCAAGAATATTTTTTTAAAAAGGGGAAAAGGTACAGAAATGTGTGGCTTACATGACATTAAAAATCATTTTGTAAATTAGTAATTATAGATTCTCCTTCAGTTATCATAATTACTAACACTGGTCGATTAATTAGTTAAGTTTACAATACCAAGCATAGTATTCCTCTGGTTGAGCAAGTCTTAAGTCAAATTGGAGAGCAGTTGGTTACTGCCAAGGCATGTCTGCTACTACTGCATACATAGGGCTACTGTGCTATGCTGGTCATTGATGTATTTCACAGACATCATAGCCGTGTGGAACTTACATCTGAAATTACACCCTTGAAGTCTCATCGAGAGGATGCCCGAATGTGAGTTGAACAAAGAGGACACCAAACAACACGTGAAATTACATGGGGGAAAGCCCATAAGGCCTCAACTCTTTACAAAGAATTACAGGCAACTGAGTAAATCTGGAAACAGGAAAAGTGGCCCTCCCCAGAGAAAATCACACCAATTTGTTGTCTAGGGCCAACTGGTTTGTCCTAAAAGCATTCATACAGGTAACATGTGGACTAAATATGTTGTATTTGATGCCAATATATGCAAATACATATATGTACACAATAACAATAAATAAAAAAGAGATCATGAATGTAAAGAATGGGGAGGGGTAAACAAGACAGTAAAAATTTATGTAGTTCTAATTGGATGCCAATTTGAACTAAATTAAAAGAAGTAGTTATAATTTATGAAATTAGAATATTTTCATATGTGTAGAAATATTTTCAGTACAACAAACTACACTAAAAATTACTGGATTCATATCTTCATTGAAGCATTGGCTATTTTTATTTTAAAGTCTTTAAATATTATATTGTCCACTGTGCTTTTCTCAACTGAGAACTAACAATAGATAAGTTCAGGGCTGAAAAGGTTAAAAGTATGCCAACTTTGTTTAAGGAATTGAGATGGTTTAACTACACTAGATATGACATTATGATGTTTAATTTCATTCTTCCTTTCATGTCTAATAGAAATAAAGTAAATGTAGCTGGGAAAATAGTTTGGATTTTAATTATGGTAGGCAAACAACCCAAGTCATTCGAAACACAAACTGAGAATTCTCCAAGGAGAGTCTGTGTATGGCATAAAGAAATAAAGATACCAAGGTGCTCATAAATTGGGAGCAGATGGCCTCGATGCAGACTAGATGCAAATGAATCATTCAGTAAGGAATATATGATAATTTACACCACACCTCAGTAGGACACTGTGATTATGATCAACAAGCGCTGGTCTTTATTGACTATATCCAATCTAATATTTCTTTCTCTGTATGTAGCATTACATACTGTGAGAACTCTATTGCTTGTTAGCTGTGGTTGTGTCTTGGCTTTTTGTACAAGAAAGTTCATTTGGGGAAGAAATAGTAGAAGACTTACTTTTATATGAGTCTTTTATATGAACTCTTTCAGAACAATGGATTACTTAGAAACAAGGATGCAGGAAACACTCTCCTTACCAAAGGAAGAAATTCAAGAATATTAAACAGCCCATGGGCCATGAAGTTCAGTGTTGGAACTGGATCCATAGTATGAAAATTCAGATACTATCTGGAGCTGATGCCAAAGTCATTCATAAGCTCATCACTCTAGTTAGAAAAGTCCATGGGCTGAGCAAAGTTGCTAAAGGAGGTTTGGAAAGAATGAAAGTGGTACATCCTAAGCAATAAGAAATCTTGTTAATGGTGAAGGTAGTTAATGGTAGGCTGGATCTGAAGTCGAGGAAAATGAAGTCCAAGCGTCCAATCTACCACATTTCTTGATAGTTCTGAAGACCCTGTCCATGTTAGAACACATTTGCCTTTTTCCTTGGAATGTGATTCCTTCTATTTTTCCCAGGACAGGATTGTGATTTTATATCTGACAGAGCAGTGGTTCTCATCCTCCCTAATGCTGCAGCCCTTGAATACAGTTTCTCATGTGGTGACCCCAAACCAGAAAATTATTTTCACAGCTACTTTAAACTGTAAGTTCTCTACATCTTGAATTGTAATATAAATATCTGTGTTTTCTGATGCTCTTAGGCAGTCCCTGTGAAAGAGTTGCTTGACATCAGAGGGGTCTTGATCCACAGATTGAGAATGCTTGTGATAAAGTTAAATACCATCTATCTTCCAGGGAGAATTATTCACTGAAAAACTAATTTTGATGGTATTCTGCATATTTTTAGCTTAATAATCATTTGTTCCTATAAAAAAAAAAAAAACCTTAGGTAATTTCAAGGAAATGTATGGATGTGCCCTGCACATCTTAGCCATATGTAAAATAGTTATACAATAAATAGATGCCAAATTCATGTCAAATGGATAAGCATTTCTAAATGAATTATGGTGTCTTTATTCTTTTAAGCATTAAAGGAAAATGGTTCAACAGCAAATTAAAGTTTGTTATCATTTGTGAAACCATGTGTCTTTGTGCAAAAAAAGCAACTCTTTTTAATAATGGAGGAGAAATCTCCAAATGAAAAGAAATGCAACAAGAAACGGAAGAAAGGATTGTATGTCTCATACCCAACTATGGAAATGTGCTCTGGACTCCTTAGGTGCTCCTCTCTGCTGCGTAAACATGCAGAAGAAGAACACTACTTGAATGAAAGAGGAAACTTCCCTAAATGGCCTAAAACCAGCTACCAGGCTTGAGCCTAGAGTTTTTAGCAGAAGTATACTCCGTAGGTAGGTGGGCAATGCTACTCCAAGAAGAGATGAGTTATAAAACAAAAATCTCGGTGCAAGCACAAGTTACCTCTTTTGAGTTATTAGTCAGGAAAATCTTGGAGACACCAAAACAATGCAATCTATTCCCATTGATTGTGGTTGACTAGTATATATAAATGCATGCTAAGATCCTACTGCTACAGAGAGCATTCACTTTGTATATGGGACAGAGTAATCAACTTTGAACTGACAAAGAAAATCTCTCCCTGCTGACATACTTATATTCTATCCCAGAAGATGCTATGCAGTCTTATGAGAGGGGGAAAATGTAGTGTCATCTAGACAAGCACACTACAACATTAAAATGCTGGCATTATGTACCTACAAGGACAATGGTGATGTAATGGTTATGGGGTTAATCAATTGTGTTTTGATTGCCAGGGAGACGTTCTTTATAGGAGGAATTTTCCTTGATACTATAAACCCATTCAAAGCTCAGGATAGGAGGTCATGTGTCTGGAGGGAGGGGTGGAGTGGATATACCTTTTGCTGCTGTTTTGTTAAACAGCTTGCCTTATGGTTATCTACTTGTGCTGCTCTCAAGTTTGGTTAGAAAAACTTATTTTTTTAATAAGTAGTGGTTAATTCAAAGAGTCCTTACTAGTCTAAGTGCCAAGTATGAATGACTTAATGCTTGGCTGCGAATGATTTGAATAGGTCATCCATATCAATATCTTAACACCCAGGACTCAGAGAACTTTGTAGAAGAGGGAATGGGCAGAATGTAAGACCCATTTGATGGGGAAGAGAGCTGTCAAATGCTGGGTTATCAACATGACATGGCTGTTGCATGCGTTAATTCATAGCAGCTGTGGTTACTCTACAAGATTAAGCTAGCCAAAATTTCAGAATGGATAGAAATGGGTCTCCAAAGGCCCCACCCCTATTGGAAGACATATTGACAGCTGAGTGAAAGAAATCACTCTCATCTGGGGATATGGCTAATGGTGGATTGCCCATGCTCAAAGTAGATGTCCACACACATCCATTGAACACAGGGAGTCACTTATTTAAAAAAAAATCTAAAAAAAATAAAATAGGACATGAAGCTGGTAAAATGATGGGGTAGAGAGCACAAGGAGAGTTGGATTGAGGCAGTAGTGGATAGATATGATAAATATATTACAAAAATATGGAATTTTCAAAGAATAAAAATATTAATAAAAGGCCAATGCTTGATCAAAACTTTCTTTTTTCTGTCTTGATATCTAAAATTCCAGATTTCCATTACCACTCATGAACAATATCTTACTAGGAAAAGAGTCTTCTCAATGATAAGGAATAACAGGAAGGTAGTTATATTTAAATCTAAGGGATACTCTACCAAAAAAAAAAAAAAAAACCCTACCTTTGTTTCATATATAAAATATTTTTAAAGTAGTAGCACCATTATTTAAATTTTACTTTTTTATCAATATACAACCAGATTTGGTGTTGGTAAAATAAATAGCTGTATTTTAAAATGAATATTACCAAATTCCCATTCTGTATCAAAGTCTAGACAAAAAAAGTACCAAGAAGAGTATGTGTTTCATCACATTACAGATGATTTTGCTTCCATGATCTGCAGTCTGAAAGACCTACACAGAAGGAAACTGCAGAGAACATCTCCTGGACCAGCAGCTGCTGTGGAGGGGGGGGGGGCAGCAAGACTGCTTCCTGGGGATAATCAGAAAGATGGCCAAGCATCATTTTCAATTGGCTGGTAAACTCCTGCAATTAAGATCTCTAATCTAATTTCTCTTCGGACTCTTGTGTAACTATCAAGCTCATTACAACGTTGGACCCACCAGGTGTGTTGGCAGTTTATAACACTATTCAAGGAAGAAGCTAGAGACCTAGGCCTCCACTTGTCTTCTTGAATATGACATCAAAGTGTAACCCCCAATTTTCTATCATGTAATGCTGCTGGCTCACTTGTACGGATGAGAGGACAGATTCAGAAGCATGAAAACTTAAAGGTTTCTTTTTTTTGTCACATAACAGAGCCTCAAAGCATAAATGTGCATTGCAGCCTATGTAGTGTCCGGTGAGGTTTCCTGCCTGAACTGTCTTCCTTAACATTTTGCATTAATTACACTGTATGAAGTGCCAGGGAGTGTTTCTTTTCCAAAGATTATATCTAAAATAGAACTCTAACATTTTTGAAGAAAGAAATGGTCCTAATTAGCAGAGGGTCATCCTAATGATGCAGTGATATTTGGCCTGACTCATCGCCTGAATTCTTATTGTGTCTTTTCAGAAATGCAAAGTGACCTTAAAATTCCAGACAACCCCGAAGTCCACAGAGATACGGGAAAACACTGCAGTGTCACTTTTACCTGAGGGAGAGAAAACATTTAGAATTATATAAAATGTTCTATAAAACTCTCTCCTCAGAAGTTGGGTTTTAAATAAATGAGACATAAAAGTAGGAGGACACTATGGGAAGAGGAAGTGGACCGACGGAGAGCAGAGGAGCCAAGAGAGGGTCATGGAACACAGATAAGTCAAAGTGAATATACATGTATGAATATGTAGCCAGCGAGGCTTATTATGTTTTACAATTAATATATACTTACTTAGACAATGCACATTTGAAAACCTTGTGGGACCTCCTAGGAATATGAAAGGAAAAGGGGGAACAGAAGAGCGGACCCGGTCTCTAGACTTGGGGTGGGAAATATTTCAACCAGGAACCTCCTGACATTTCTAGGCCTGGTAGCCCAAGAGGACAAATACAACTCTGCTCCAAGTCTCTTGATTTATTTGGGAAGAATTTCACCCACAAGCCCATCCCTCTAACGGGAAGACAAGTATCATTATGATTCTTGGAAGCAGAGTCCAACCCAGAACCATGACGGGCAGAGTGGGACAAGACCCACATGCAGGCTCAGGCTGGACTGCCCTGAGCTTGGAGGAAGAATTGTGGCCCTGTCAAACTCCATGATGGGTTGAGAAGGACAATGAGATTCATATGCAGCACCAGGCAGATAGCACTATTTTGTGAACAAATGTATGATGTGGTGTGAGAGACAGAGACACAGAACGGATCGTGTCATGTGGACAGAGGCTTATCTGAAGGGGTGAGCGTAGTGAGCCGGCTGATGTGGGTGGTGGATAGTTTAATCTGCAGAGACATTTTGTAAGGTAACAAAACAAATTGAAATTCACTTTATTCCTTACACGATTGGTTAAAATTAAAATGCAGCAGACATCCAATCTCCAGGTTAGGAGTGCTGCCCACGTTTCTTTGGCATGCCAACTTCCCTTTGAACTGTGATTCTTGCTCTGCCCACCCTAGGAAACTCCAACTCCCATGTTTTACAGAAAAATAATGAATTCTTTCAATTAAAAAAGTATTCTTTGTAGATTTTCAGTATTGAGAAATTATTATATTATGTTTTTAAATATGTAAAAATATAAAACTAAGTATAAATTTCTTGTGCTTAGAGTTTAAGTTTAAAGCTTTCGATCAAAAATCAAAATATACAAACAAAATTATAATTGCAACCAAATTTAAATTGATACATCAGTGTAGTGTGAGAGATTATGCTGTTATGCTGCAACTAAGTTTAAACATGAAATAGGTGCTTCAGTATTGGTTTGTCATGTAAATTCTAGAAGCTTCTCCTAGTTTCTGTTTCCTGACTCCTCTGTATAAAACTATTAGAACCTCTTCAGTTGTTCAGAGTCTGTTATGGAATTTGGCATTTACTTGATATAAAATGTGTCATTTATTAAGTCCTTTCTATGTTGCTTTTATGTCCCACATTTAGAATGCTGCTTGCTTTAGAAGCTTATTAGACCCTGATGCACAGCCCTTCTACATTAGGGTAGCGCTGCTCTGCATATGATCCATGACAGCTCTGAGAGACATTTTTGACTGTTAGTTCTGGGAAGTAGAGAAGCTAGTATCTAGTAGGCAGAAGCAACACATATCTCTTATATTGAAGTTCCTTCCAGATTGAAAACATCTCTCCCAGAGGAAGGACGGGCTCCTTGAATCAGGACACTAATAAAAACAATAGTCAAAAAATTACAAGATTCATGAGCTCTTCTTCTAGTTAATTAAGCAGTAAATAAATGCTGAGGAGGAGGCGCTTCTGTGGAGCTACATACAAGATGGGATGTAGCTTTCAGGAGTCATTATTCATGATGCACTCTACTGTTCAGTGATACATCTATCTTTGAGTCACCTCTATCAACAAGAGTAACCCCAACTCCACGCTCCCAACTAGCCACCATCAACTTACTGCTTCCTGGAGCAAGTGTTGGGTGGGATAATTACTTTGTTCTGTTGTTAGCATCATATCTGGAATAAACAGATGTCTATCCTGTCTTGTCAGAAAAAAAAACAGGCAACTATATGCTACAGATGCATAGAACAAATTTCTGTAATAGTGAATCACTTGGTCCAAAACATTGGTAGTGAATAAATTTGGAAATTCCACTAAGATGCCGACTGCTGAATGTCATATATGATGTGTTAGTTGGTTGTAAGTGGGGCTCTAGATATTTAAAACATATTTTAGTTGAACATTTAAAAAACATAATCTTAAGAGTATGCCGCTTGGAAAAAAATATGTGAATATCATAAGACATAAAACTTAATTCTAAGAAGTCTGGTAAGAGCTAACATTTGAAAGATGTTCATTTTCTTATGTAACATTATTCTTAAAACTCTCCAATTCATAAGGCTGCTGATTTTTGACATTTACTTTTTTAAGGCATGTATACATTTGTACTCTACATTGAATCTACATGAGAAAATCTTTGCTACTCATCTAATTAAATAAGAAACAAAATACACTACAGAGTCCATGCTTGAGTTTTACTAAAGTTCAAGATATGCATTCCCAAAAAGGGATGATGGCATGAGAAAGTTTGTAACCTAGAATTATAGATTAATCTATAATAACAGAATGATATAAGAATCCTAGTAATATCTTCAGTCCAACCAGAAAACACCATTTTTAGTGCTTAGAAGAGGCCGTAAATGGTTTGGGAAGAGATGGATAGAAAGTATTGACAGTGAGGATACAGTTGGAGAGGACCAATAACTCCTAATGTTCTACAGCACTGTACATCAAAGGTGGCTCACTATTAATTGCATACTTTCATATGGATGGGAGAGAATTTATGAAACCTCAATGAAAAGAAATGTTAACAGTTTGAGGTGATAGATATGCCAATTAACTGTAAACTTATCATTGCACAAAGTAAATTTTGAAATAATACATAAATTCATATATGCAGGTATAATAATGTGACTCTTAACCACTTAAAAGTAAAAATGTGATGCAAACACGTGTTAAGTGATATAATCTTTATAAAGTTAACTCTCTGGTCAAATTGAGTATATATTTTCCTCCCTGAAAGTAAACTTTTGCTTAACACATTCCAGTCAGTGTGCCTGGGGGGTAAAAAAAGCATATACCAATAATAGGCAACTAAAAATACTTTTAGAGCTGAAACTTTTTTGCTACAGTAAAAAATTCAAGTGTCAAAATAATTATCACCTCAATTTATTTTCAAGATTTTCTGGCCAGCTGCTGCAAATGATGGATCATCTTTCACCTCCGTTCTTGTACAGAGGGTGGCCTAGAATCAAGAAGTCTTCACATCACTCCTAACAACCTTGATAACTCATTGTATAGCCTTAAGGAAGTTTTCTCCAACCACCTGACCTCAAGCTCCTTTGCAAGGCAGATAACAACTGCTCTATTAGCCCTCTGATGGCCAAATGAAGTTATACAGGAAAGATACATTTGGCATTTACTAGGCTCTCAGGGTTTGCTGCCATTATTTCTTTACTTGAGGCTGATAAAGAATAATTAAAAGATTTCAGAAACAGCATATGAATATAATAGCCAATTTTTAAGATACAGCTGGATATTTGAAATATGCAAAATTATCATGCCTAGAGTAAGCCATGAACATCAGGTCTGGAAACAGTGTGGCTGTTATTTAACTTTTTTTTTTTTTTATTCAAACAAGTAAATGTGTATGGAATCTCTTTTTTTTTTATTTTAACTTTCATTGATTATTCGTGGATTTCAGATCATGCATTCTGATCCCACTGATCTTCCCATCCCTTTGAAAACTCCCTCTGCCCTTGCAATCCTCCCTCCAAAACAAAACCAAATTTAAAATAAAAACCAAAAAACAAAGCAAAATGGGGGTGGGGGGTTGTTATTGAAGCTGTACTGTGGCCCGCTGAGTCACACCATTTACCCTTTAGTCCATTTATTTTTATTTGCAAGTGTTCACTGCCACAAGTCATTGGTCTAGTGGAGACCTCTAGTTTCTGCTATCGCATTGACAATGGACTCTCATGGGGGCTCATCTTAAATAACCTGCTTTTGTCTTGTGTCCTGGAGACCCTGTTGTTTGGGATCTGTAGGTTTGTTCCCTTCACATGCTCCAACAGTTCATAGATGGGGTGGATGTTGGGCTTGAACTTATAGCTCTGGTTCTGGACCTGGATGGTAGCTGGCTTGGTCAGCCTGCCGGCTTTCCTTCACCTTTACTACCTAGGGAAAGCTCTCCAGCACTACCTCAGCTAGCTCACCCAGTGAAGCATGAGCAAGAAATGGGCCAGTACTCTTGCTCTTGGGTCCTCAGATTCAGGTCGCCTACACTCACATCACCAGGGCTACCTCTATTGTTTGCCCAGACGAGGTGGAGGGCTCTCTCTACCAATTGCTGTAAAGGAAATATGAGGGGAGTAGTTCTCCTGCTCTCATGCCCTCAGGGTTGGCTCACCTGCACACCCCATTCCCCCACCCCACCCCCACCGTGCCACAACAGGGTCGGCTCTAGTGGGCTCGTGGAGGTGAAAGGCTTTCACTCCTGTGTGCTGCAGTGTAGTGGGATTCAGGTGTCAGCTGATAAGATTCTAAGACGCGGAGGGTGTGGCCAACCCCATTGATAAGGGGCTTCTGGGACAGGAGGAGTCTCTTCCTGGTTCCTGGCTGTTGGAGAGTCAGGATCAGAATCCATCATCCGTCCATCGCTCGTCCACCGTTCCAGACTCCAGTCCCTGTTCAGGCTCCGCTATAAACTGTTACCTGTACTGTGAGTGTTGGTTTATATTTTAATAAATATCTATCCTGCACTGGTGCCTTCTAAGTAAACTTTGCCTACACTGCAGCCTGTGTGGGTCATTGTTAGCTTTCCCACTCTTGTGATCCCAGGGTCATTTCTTTCACCTACCACAGCATCTTTTATGTTCAGAGGAGATGTATTCTTGTATGGGAATTCAAAGCTGACTCTAAAAGAGCTGTGCAATCTATATATAAAAAAGTAAGGGGGAGAAATGGTACAAAACTTGCATTAGCCCACCTCCTGATTGACAAGTATCTTTTAAAAAGTGTGTGAATGAGAAGTCCTTAGCCAACGATACTAAAGAGAAAAAAAGCAGAGATATAGTTCCTGTGTGTTTGTGAATAAATGATTTTCCTTTTGAATTGAGATGTGGACTACAGATTTGAGAGAATAATTTTAAGCATTTCTCATGTATGGTTACAGTGTACACACACACACACACACACACACACACACACACACACACACACACACACACACAAGCCCAACAGACTCAGGAATCATCACAGAAAGGTAGAAAGACTGTAAGAGCCAACGGTGGTATATGACTATAAGGAAACAGTGCTTTCCAAATAGAGCCAGGTGAACTCACCGCAGCTGTGCCACCTAAGTTGTTATTTGTAAACTCATATTCCACCATCAAGGGGGAAACTGAAAGTGAAGCTCTGCTCTAAGAAAAGGAGATAGGAGAAACCAACCAAAGGAGGAGGCTCAGTGTTCTATAAGAATGTAGCTTCTGGTGAGTTGAACACCTATAGTAGAAAGCCAAACATCCAAGCATAAATTGAACATGATGAATTTTTTTAAGGACCCAAGTGGGTATACAAAGTGTATGGATCTAAGAGTAATTGAGGGTTGAAAATGATCAAAAACATTGTATAAAAATTCACATAGAGTTAACAAAAAGTTTGTATAACACTAAGTTGGGTTGGTAGGGAAGGGGTGTGTTTAGGAAGAGATGGGTAGAAGAGGTAAATAGAGTCAATAACATGTTGTATAGAACTCAAAGCCCTCAAAGAGTTAGGTAAAAGAAACCAAATGCACAAGAAAATAACACAATATTATCATAACATAGTATCCTCCAGAGTATATTTCCACCTACAATACACATGCCATTGCCTTTGTGTAATAACTGTAAAAGTAATAAAGATGATGGAGATAAAGTCATGTAATTATCAACAGGACTCATACAGCTGATACATCCTTGTTTTATATTTTCTTAAACATTTATTTTATTTTGTATTTGAGTCTTTTTTTTTACATGTATGTATAAATGTGCACCACTTTCCTTCCTGGGGTCTGTACTTGGGTTACCATGGTTGTGAGCTGTTATCGGGTGGGGGAAACCAAACCAGGATCCTCTGTAAGAGAAAGTTTCTTTAACCACTGAGCCATCTCTCTAGTCCCAAGGTCTGTGTTTAGGTGTTATCTGTTTCTGTCTTAAACCTGTTTTAAACTTTTCACCTCATTATAATTGTGTGGAACTTCTAAGAAGCCTACAAACTAATCTGCAAAGCCAATTGGCATTAGAAAAAAAAATGAGACACTGCATTTCCTGCTTACAAATTATATTACAAAATCAATCAAAAGACTTTGGTTCTAGAAAAATATATATATCTTCAACCAAACAAAATGTATTTTTAAAAAATGAACAAAATATATGGTTCTAAAATAAACATGCATGCATACAATATAGCCAACTACTTTTGAGCAAAGGTATCAAGAGTAAGCAATGAATAGTAAAGTATACAGTCTCTTTCATAAATGGTGGCTGTGAAATCTGGACATCTACAACCAAATGAATGGGACTTCATTTGGAATGAATGAATTATACAAAATGAACTAAAGATATCTACTTAAGACTTGAAACCTACAAAACTACTAAGAGAGCATAGGACATAGTCTCTTGAAACAGTTTTCTGGAAATGACAGCAAAAGCATGGGCCACAAAAGAACAGACTAAAGCATTAAAAAGTAAGACTATACCAGAATGAAAACCTTCTATGTAAAAAAAAAAAATTATCTGAGTGAATAAAATAATTGATGAAATGGGGGAGATGTTTGCAAATTATATCTAATAAGAGGCAAATGTCTAACTCATACAAGTCATGCAGGCAGAGGCTGGCTTTCTATTGTCAGTAAGAGTAAAGGACCATGGTGAAACTGTAGGTTGCTCACATAAGAAAGCAGTAAGAAGCTGGGAGTCAAAGAAGGATTTAAGGCTTAAAACTCCTGTGCTAATGAGTTTAAAATTATTCTTTATTCTTTTCTATGGTATTCAAGGTATCTGGCCTAATTGTGAGGTCCTTAATCCATTTAGAGTTGGGTTTTGTACAGGTGTTTGTATAGCTAATTATTGTATTCTCCATGTAGCCTTCCAGTTTGAGGAGCAGCATTTATTGAAGTGCTTTCTTCTTTTCCGTACGTGTTTATGACTTCTTTGTCAAAAATCAGGTGTCCATAGATACAGGGTCTTATATCAAGTCCTTGATTTGATTCCACTGAACAATATCTCTGTTTTTTATGCCAATACCTGTTGTTGAATATCTGTATGCCATGTGAAGATGTAGTTCTGTAATTGGTTTACTAAAGAGCTGAAAGGCCAATATTTGAACAGGAGAGATAGGATTTTTCAGGGAGAGAGAGGAAGAGGAGGAGGAATCTAGGCACGAGGATTATACCAGAGACATTAGGAAACACAGAACAAGTCGGATGTACAGAAATGAAGAAGTAAAAAAAATATAAAGAAAAAAAACAAGCCACATGGCAGAACATATATTAATAGAAGCTGATTAATTGAAGTTACAAGAGCTGGTTGGGGCAAGTCCAAACTAAAGGCCAAGCTTTCATAATGAATAAGAAGTCTCTGTCCCAACAAGAAAGATTGCTACACTTGGTACCCAATGAGGGGCACATATTTCCACATAGGAATTGAGAAAGACTTAAAGAAGTTTCAGAACATTTGAACACAAGCCAGATATGGGTTCCTAGTCAAGTAGTCTCTCAGGGGACATGGAAAACAGAGACACAACTCCAGGCCCCTGCCTGCTGTGCGCTTGCGCCCACCAGTGCCATGTGTATAACCATGTGGAGGGATCAAGGTTTGGCTCAGTGTCAGAGAAGGCTGCAGACATGCAGTTAAGCATGTTTATATGGAGAAAACTTTTAAACAGTACAGTAGAAAATGAGTATAAACAGAAAGATAATTAATACTCTAAATTAATAAAGTCTTTAAAAAGGAAGCAAAATAATATAAAAATAAGCAATGTGAAGATGTAAAATATTATATCACAGAGAGTTTGGATCTTATATAGTGTTTTGTTAATTTTGAATTTTTTAATGTTAATGAACAAGGAATGGAAGCTGGTGAGTGACTGGATTGCTGAAGGGACTTTTAGTGGTTTCAAAAAAATGGCTCCCAAAGACAGTAGCACTATTTTGGGAGTAAGTGTGTCACTGTGAGGGTGAACTTTGAGATCACTTGTTCAAGCTTCCCTTAGTGTGACTTTCAGTCTAATTCCTGTTGCCTCAGAGTCAAGCAAGATACAGGACGCCAGATCTGCCTACATGCCACCATGCTACCCACCATGATGATAATGGACTGAAACTCTGAAACTGAAAGCAAACCTCCTCAATTAAATGCTTTCATTTAAGAGTTGCCATGGTCACGGTGTCCCAGCATTAGTAAACCCCCACGAAGACAGAAATTGAGTATTGCAGTACTAGGCCTGACTATGCTTTTGTTTGGAGTAACATGGACCTTGTTTGGAAAGCTGTTGAATGCTGTAAGCACTGCTAAATGGGGTATGTTAGCAGAAGTATGTTAGACAATGGTGCTGATGATAACTTAAAATGTTGGGAGCTGGCTCAAGACATTTCAGATAAGAATTTTAGCATGTTGCCTGGAAATTGTTCTTGTGATATATTTGTGAAGAGAGTGGCTGCTTTTAGCCCTTGTCCAAAGAGTCTGCCTAAGGTTAAAGTGAAAAGTTTTAGATTAATTCTGTTGGCAAAAGAAATTTCAAAACAGCCTAGTATAGACTCTGCTGTGTGTACATTAGTGTTAACTCTAATGAAGATTTATAATGAAAAGGAGCAAGCTAAGCAAGAAAAAATTTTAAGGAGAAAAAGAATACCAGAAAGCAGAATGGAGCTAAGTAACTTCCCATTACACAGAAACTGGACAACAAATGTTAGAGTTAGTTCTCCCTGGACTTAACCTTTATCTCAATTTTTCCAGGCCCCCTAAAGATGCCATTGACCCCAGACAGCATGGAGTAACTTTAAAAATATGATGCCTTCAGTCCCAAGAGGTGGGGTGGGTGGTTTGGGGTCATTCGGTGGATGTTTCCATCATTTAAGGGGCTTGGTTACAAGTTTTTGTTGGTCACGATAATGGAGGAAAATAAACAACAGAGTGTAGAATCTAGAATCTTATTCTAAAAATAGGATATAGAAATGGTAGGATAAAAGAGTAAATTATTAAATCTACTTCCAAACTAAAATAGCAACTGCTAATCTCAACTATTTTATATTGGTATGGGTTTTAATATATTGATGCAAATTTAAGGTTATTTTTGTTAGGACCTAATCTATATATGTTTCTACTATTATTTACGACTGCACCTATGCAGTTCATTTAAGAAATGTAATATATAATTAATACTGTGTTAAAGTTAAACCCTTCCCTTTTGATTTAGACAAAAAGCAGGAAATGTTGCAGAATATTTCTACACTATGTGAAGATGTATTGCTGTGACTGGTTTAATAAAGAGCTGAGTGGCCAATAACTAGGCATGTGAGATATGCAGTATTTCTTGGGAGAGAGAAGAAGAGGGGGTCTAGGTGTTTGGATTATACCAGAAACACCAGAAAAAAAGTTAGACATACAGAAATGGAGAACCGTATTGGAATTTTGATGTACAATGCATTGAATCTATAGATTGCTTTCAGTGGGATGGCTATTTTTACTATATCAATGGTTTCTATCCATGAATATGAAATATCTTTCCCTCTTCTGATATTTTCTTGAATTTCTTTCTTCAAAGACTTGAAGATTTTATCATACAAATCTTTCACTAGTTTGGTTAGAGTTACTCCCAGATATTTTTGAGGCTACTGTGAAGGGTATTATTTCCCTGTTTGTTTGGGGTTTTTTTCGCTTGTTTTTTTAATCAGTCAGTTTGTTGTTTGTATACAGAAAGGTCTAATATAGATAATGTTAATGGACTAAGTTGCAACCAAAGATGACTTCTACCAAGAAGTAGTATTCCACCTCAGACCATGCTACATACACACAAAGGCAGCCACATCATGGTGGGCTATGCTAATTCTCTGTGGCTTAACAATACAAGATGAGCATGTATCTCTGAGAACAAACAGAGATCATTATTACTAATAGTGATGAGACACCTCTAAGGTTGAATGGTAGTAATTCTGGCCAAATAATTTACTGCAGACAGCCAAGGTCAATAGCTAACAGATCTGAGGCCGGGGATAGACAGAGTGGGGCTTTGACTATCCACAGCTGAATGAGGAATGCATGAACAGTATATGATCATTGGATGGGGGAACATGCATTGAGTCCCCATTGAGCATGGGGGTTCTCCACCTGCTCAGCCCAGGACATCCCAGAGATTAACCAGTTTCAAGAGAGATTACTTCAGTCCTTTTATCAGTTTCTGCCATACCTTATAAAATTCTCTAGACATGAAGTTTGGCCACTTTATCCTCCTTGCCCACTTCTCAACAAGTTTCTTAATATTCTTAACATCTTACTTTCCCCAATTTCTTATCTTTCTGTATAATTTTAAATATATCTTGCTTCTACTTTGCATACCCTTACAGGAGTCCTAGTCTTTACTATTCATTACCATGAGGCAAATGACTCAGAACCACTGTCCCAGACTGACTTCTGATGACCATAATTATCTAACGGCTTAAGTCTTTAGATCATGTACTTAAAAGGCCCAGTTGCTCTCAGAAACCCATGATTACAAGGAATTCTTGAAACTCAATAATGCAACACTAAATAGTTCAGCTTTTTAAAATTGCCACAGAACTTGAATAGATGCTTTTGAAGAAAAAAAAAAGATATTCGAGTATGAAAAAGGTGCTGAAAATATTTTCATCAATAATTATGAAAAGAATAAAATTTAAAGTATATATATATCATATCACTATTAGCATGTCTATTAGAGGAAAAAGGAGGGAGAGGGTTGGGAGGAGGGAGAGGGTTGGGAGGAGGGAGAGGGTTGGGAGGAGGGAGAGGGTTGGGAGGAGGGAGAGGGTTGGGAGGAGGGAGAGGGTTGGGAGGAGGGAGAGGGTTGGGAGGAGGGAGAGGGTTGGGAGGAGGGAGAGGGTTGGGAGGAGGGGAAGGGTTGGGAGGAGGGAGAGGGTTGGGAGGAGGGAGAGGGTTGGGAGGAGGGGAAGGGTTGGGAGGAGGGAGAAAATGAGGAAAAGGAGCAGGAGAGGAGGTAAAAGAACAAGAAGAAAACGAGTCGCGAAGACGTGGGCAGTAGCAAGACCCAGAATATCAACATTTCTGTGTCGGCTCTCTGAGCCCTAATCATCAGAGTAACCACGAAGATACCCAAGTGACACATGTGGAGTACATTGCGGAAAAAGAACTGTCATTAAGAAATCCAGGTCTATTATGATGTCTCGTACGCTTCCTTTGCCTGAAGGAAGACAATGCCCCCATCTAGAGATGCAACAAATGTGTGTGTGTGTGTGTGTGTGTGTGTGTGTGTGTGTGTGTGTGTGTGTGTGTAATGAAAGCTTAGGAATACCAAAGACTGTCAAAACACATTCCTTCTCTCTGCTCAATTAATAAGCAACCTTATTTTACATACCACACACAAGAAAACCATGTGTTCTTGTCATGCTCAGGTCCACTACAGAGGAAGTGTCTGGTGTCATACATTATTCTCAGAATAATGAATATTCTCAGAAAAGGTTCTTTTCTCAGAAAATCTGAATGTATTTTCAGTAATTATTTTCTCTACCACAGGATTAGAACTTTTTATATCTTTGTGCCTTATGCTTTTAATCAAAATAATAAGTATCATTGCAGTGTTTTTGAGATCTGTGAATTTTAATTTGTCCTTATATTTGTAAGACATTTTGTTATAATTTCACAGTTTAAGATATTAATAAAAAATGATTTTGCCCGGGACTAGCAAAGGCAGTATTGAAGCAGACAAATCTCAAATCTATTAAATGCAATAAACATACCATACCGTAAACATACCACACAGAAACTTCACTGATCTAAGGTTGAAAAGTTCAGTCCTGCCCTTCCAGAACTGATAGTACATTTAAAAGGTAAGAATTTAACAAATATTTATAAACCATAATAAAAGTCAGAAAAGTTAAATTATAGTAATACATGTGTAAGTAAAACATCAATTTTATTCCATTTAGAACATGCTAGATTAGAAAATACATAATCTATAGACAAAATCAGTCATTACATTTTTGTTTTATAATAGCTGACTTAATACAAAAATGTACTTAAATATTTTTCTTATATATCACTCGAATAAAAAAATATCATACCAAGACAAGGAACTTGTTGAATCCACATTGTCAATATAATTTCAAGCCTTTGCTGTTTTTAAGACAGGGTTGGAATTTTTAACTATTCTTATTCCATTAGTTATAGCATCTGAGGATTGCAAACTTCTGTTCAGCCCAGTTCTTGCTTGTTTGTTTTTTCCTTATGGTTTAGAAATGTATGAGTATCTAGTAAAAAAAAAAAAAAAAAAAAATGCCTGAAGAGATCATAGGCCCATGATGAATTTATTACTGTTTCACAAAATTCATCTGTAGTCAAACTATGTTCTAAATATTTATGGGTATCGTAGATACATGTTACTCTGATCCTTAATCAAAGGAGATTCTCTTTGCAGTGGAGTGTCAGGACTGCTGAGATTCCTGGATACTCAATTGTTGAGAAAAAGTGGCAATAGAGTTTTCAGGCCCTAAACAAGACAAGTCTTAAATAAGACTCAGAAAAAGATCACAAAAGTGGCACATAAAGAATGTAAAGGCTGGAACATAAAGAGGACAATGAAATGCTATCTTCACAATTCGACCCAATTTGACCCAGACATTGGGATCATGATCCTACAGCTGTTCGCACTGTGTCGACACTACACTTAGTCTGTCAACAGCCAATCATGGATCTGGGAGTGATTCATGGGACCTTATCCTTCCCTGCTGAATCATTGGCTACTGATGGATTCTGGAATAGAACCATTCAGTTTCAGCAATTTTGTATTCATTGGTTTGCACATCAGGCATTGATGTATGGATCCTAACCCATGCTCAAACAGACGACACAAGCCAAAATCAGCGGGTCACAAAACACAAAAGAATGAAGAAAGTAGAAAATACACCTGAATGAAGAAGGTTTTGGTAAGGATGGGAGTAAAATAAAAGAGAATGTAGGCAAGTGTAATCATAATGTAATCATCCTTGAAATTTTCAAAGAACAAATTTAATTAATAAAAATATAAATCAATAAGTGAAATAAAATATAAATAAAATGTCAAAAGAATAACAAAGTAGAAATTTCCAGTGATCAAAGGACAAGAGGAGATCCAAAGAATCCACACTGGAATTTTGTTTCCTAATACAGTGCTATGCAACAGTCATACATGAGTTATCAAGGACCCTCAGTGCATGAGACACCTAGGATTATAAAGGATAATACATAAAAGTCTATAAACAATCAGGGTCTGAGGGTGGTTAAATTTAGTGGTTGCTCTACAGAGATGTTCATATTCAACTAATTCTATTGCCCCTTTGCAGAGATTCAGATCTTGATTACAACTCCACTACAAAATTTTAGGCAAGTTTCAAAGGTTTTACTCAGAAAGTGAAAGACCAAGGCTACCATAATCCTCTGGTGGAGACTGAGCAGCAAGTAGGCACAATTTCTACATTAAGTATGGAAATTTTGCAAGAAAAGCATGTCATTATGTATCAGATCTCCTTTCATGATGAATGGAGACTAATTCCATCTGCGAAAATGCATTTCAGTAGTTTGGATATAATTTGTCCCTGTCGATATCCATAGTGAAAATATTTTGCCAATATGATGTTATTTACAGCCCCTGAGTCCTTAGAAGGGATTGCATCATGGGGGAGGGGAGTATGTCCTTATGAAAGGATTGATATAAAATCCATGACAGTGGGGTGGGTATCAGAAAAGAATCTTGTTATAAAGTGTCTGGGCATCATGATTCTCTCTGTTCTTCTGTAGGTATCTGCTGTGCTTTGCTATGAGCCGCTCACACCAGAAGCCAAGGATCTACTGTTGTCATGCTTTTGGACTTCCAAAACCAGGAGCCCAAATAAACTGTTTCTCTTTTTAAGTTAGCCAATTCAAAGTATGCTGTGATAAATAGCATAAATGTGTTAGATAAACAGAAAATGTGTCAGAATAGATACACAACAATATTTACTTGGAAAAATAAGTTTGTGTTTGTTTTCTACAAGAAAAAAAAAATTCATGGTCCATCTTATTAAAGGAACCATGACTTTCCTTCAAGTGTCATATAATGAAACAGACCATTATAAACACCTTCAAGACAAAAGTCATTTAAGAACATTGCTAAGCAGGGATCATCAGGTCACTGTGTAACCACACAATTTCAACCATCCTCACACCTGTCTGAACAGCTTTCGGTTTACCTCCACATGAAAGTTATCTTCCACACAGCACTTACTATCTAATTTTTAATGGAGATCTAAAAATATCATCTACCTCTCTACTTAGATTCTTTCACAGATTTTTATCAGTCATCCAATCAATTTAAGATCCTTAGCTTGGGACTTTTGACACATGTATGATCTAGTGCTAACTACCACTTCCAGCTACATTTTTATTCATTTCCCACAGGCTGAACCCCTTATCCATCCCTGAAAGAAAAAAAAACATATTTCTAAGTCACAACTCTTTCTCCAATACACTTCTCTCCACTGGGAAATTAAGAGAGCTATGCTAAAGATGATTTATTCAGTAATTTGTCTTTGTGCTACAAAACAATACTAGAAGGCAGTAACAAGCTAGACAGATACATGGAGGTCTCCAGGATTAGAGAAGAATGGAGATGAAGTATTAAAAGGTACTAAGTATGAAAGAGTATGGTATAGGGATGTGTAGAGCCCAGGGTGAGTGCTGGTAGAGAAAGCACAATAGTAATGCAGCGAAAATGCTGATGGAGAAATGCAAGAATGTCACAGTAGAAATTGTATTTTAAAATTTTGATATAAGAACACCAAAGACCTTTAAAGTACAGCAAACCTATCTGACAAGTTTCCAATCGTAGGTGAACAGCTTTCTGATGGTTTTGATCAGAGAAGGCCCTGCAGCCAAAATCTAGGTATTTGGAAAAGTCCTAACAATCAGATTACTGAGGTGCACCCTGGGAAAAGGAAAAGTGCTTCTCTGTGCAGCAAAACCTTCCCTGCCCAGCTCCCTGGACAAAAAAATCAAGTGGAAGAATGTCTAATTTAAATCCTTCAAATGGGATGTAGCTTAATAAATGTCTATCAAGTTTCTCTTTTACAACTGACTAAAAAGATTAAAGATATGTTTTAAGCACAGAAATATAGCAAAGAAAAATCTTCTGGAATACATTTACTAATTATATACAAAATTATATACAAAATACATTTACTAATTATATAAAATGCCCTTGAATGAACAGACTGCTTATACCCTATGATAAATTAAAAGTGTGTCAATGAAATTGTTTCTTGTATTTAAAAAGAAGCAAGAAGAACCCAGCATCATTTCCTGAAGCAAGTTTTCCTTCAGAGTCTATGAGACGCTTTGCAGCTGATGCTCAGGCCCATATCCTGCTGTGGCTATGCCATTGTGGAGACAGAAGTAGATTCTTATTAGAGGTGTATTTGATAAGCTGAAAGCAGGCTAGGGTATATATCAGAATAAAGCTGTCATAACTCATTACATTACCAGCTAGGAAAATGCTTTCAGTAGACATCTTAAAATTGGCTTTCAAATCAGCATTAAATCTACATATCGCCATGATTTTTTTTTCCTGCAACTGCTAAAACTGAATGTCAGGTGGGCAGAATGGCTCAACAGGTAGAGGCACTTGAAGCATAAGCCTGCAATATGATTTCATCTATGGAACCCATGTAAAGGTAGAAGGAAAGAATTAACTGCACAAAGTTGACATGTGACCTCCACCTGTACCACAAGCATTACATACACCCCAAAACACACACACACACACACACACACACACACAAAAACACACATATGTAAATATACATACACATGGTAATAAATACATTTTAAAACTAATAACAACAACCAATCAGAAATAGTAGAAACTAGATAAAAGCATCCAAATTTACTTGTGCTTGCTGAAGTTTAAAAATTATTATTTAAGCATTGGAAGTTTTGACGGTTACTCCCATTAGCTTAGACATGGTAGTTCGTTGAAGTTATTAATGGATACTGAGAAATGATAACAATAACACCTGTTTTAAGTTCAAAACCATAAAAATGTGAAAGGACAAACTTCCTTACGGACTAGCATGTATAATAAATGGGATGAAATGTAAAATAAATGGGATGAAAAATAAGATTAAGTTCAAGACTCAGAAATTGGAAAAGGTTGAACAATGGGGTAAAGATACCAGAGGCTAAACAGGATGTACAAATGAGCTCTGGTGTTCTATTATGTGTTAAAGTGATGATGCTTACCAATAATGTACATTTTGAAACAGAAAACAGGCTTTTAACTGATCTTATCCTGAGGAAAGATAAATGTTTGAGGTGATGGGTATGTTAATACTCAAACTTGATCACTGAAAATTGTGTACATGAATTGACTTGTAACAATGTATGAACAATTATTTTATCAACTAAAATTAATAGAAAAAATTTCTGAAAGACAATCACAATCCAGGTGATTGCCTGATGTGATAAAATGGGTTCTTTCTGTTCACTGGTCCATAGATGTAATTCACAAAATCATACTATAGTACTGGTTGTATTTCTTATCCATCAAAAACTTGGCTACTTCAGTTGTTATAAAAACTGGAATCTTTTCAATTATGTAAATTAAGTAGTACTGAATGAGTGCTTGTAATTTCCCTTTCCTTACACACCTCTTATTTATTCATTAAGAAATGATGTAATAGTCCCCAACAACCAAGGTCTCCCCTGTGCATTTGGACATTCAGAGCTTTATTTTATTAGCATTTCATTATAGCTTTCAGATATAGGTAAAAAATCATGAGTTTGGGTTTCTGGTGTCCCGGGCATCATAATAAAAAGTAGTGGCTCTAACAATCACAAAAGATGACATTTACAGGCAGTGTCTTAACTTCTCTGACTGTTTATTTCCTTACAATGCATACTTTGTGAGCTTGTTGTAAATAGCTAACAAAAGCCTTACCATAAGGTAGGACTTTGAAAATATGCTTAGTAAATAGCAGTTCATACTGCCACTGTTTTAAGAAACAGTAAATGTGATGTGACAGATAAAATAGGAGATAAGGCCCAAATAATCAGAGTTAGGCAAAGCAGCGGAAGTAGCAGGCACTGCGGGAATTTATTCTAGGTAAGTATTAGGGAGCAAGGCAATTCTCCAACATGCCTCCCTTGATAGGCTGTTGCTTGGCCTGGACTCAAGGTAGAAGAAAACTCAGACTGAGTTCAGAGGGAGGGGGTTAAGGAAATACATTAGTCAGGAAGGAGGCTACAGTCTTAACCCACATTGTATGATATGTTTGGTATTTACTTCGGTGTGATCAGCAGGGAGCTTTGATACTTTAAATTTATACATAAGAAATAAAATAGAAGAAGGCTATTCATAACAAACAGGGATTTGAAATATAGTTAGCAATAAGAAATGAAGAAAGAATTCCTAAACTCAGAATGTGTATAAAGCATGAGGTTTGTGTGTGGGTGTGTGTGTGTGTGTGTGTGTGTGTGTGTGTGTGTGTGTGTGTGTGTGTGTGTGTATGTGTGTGTGTGAGAGAGAGAGAGAGAGAGAGCTACTAAATTATTATACACAGTCAAAATTTACTTCATGACATTTCTAAAGTAGAATTTGTTGGTGGATATTTATTTGATCATGCTGTTTACCCTGGGTTTGCATTTATGATAACTAAATAAAATTAACCTTGGGTCAGGAGGCCGAGTTAGCAACTAGTTGACAAAGTAATCGTAGAGCACCAGAAGGGATCTGGAAGAGACAGCGAGACACACTATAGAAAGGAACTTGGCATAGTGCTACATTTTTTGTTTTGTGAAGCTGAAGGACATTCTTTCAGAGCTGCCAGGAAGGAGAGAAGGTTAGCTAGGTGTTACTCAGCCTCTCTAGCTAGCAGGTTTTCACCCCAGCTTTTGAATGTCAAGTCTTATTTATAAATAGAACTATTGAGATTTAGTTAAAGCTACCGTTAGCAGCAGCAACAGAGCTGGTGCCTGCAGGAATAAAATTCCCACCAGGCTACAGCCTGACTGGCAGAGCCTCCTCCAGAGCAGCAGACTGGTTATTGCAGAGTCATAATTCAAAAGTCAAATCACAATTGCTGGTTGAAATAGCAGGAAATTAAGGCTCAGCAACTGTGTTGAAGTTAAAACAACAAAAATCAGTATTAAAAGTTCAAAGGACAAAATAAGGCCGCCTTTTCTTCCTCTAAATTTTTATTTAATTCAGATAATATGGCATAACATGATAAGCATTCAATACATGGCTTTTAAACTTCAGTTAAAATGGGAAATAAGGATTTATATATAAATGTTCACCTTAAAATCTCAATATTATATTAACCATTAATTTTGCCTTTCTGTATACTTACACTCAATAACGAGGAAATCCCAAAATTTACATTCATCATCTTTTTCATATTTGAACACGGTAAGAACATAGTAAAATGTTGTAATAATGCAAATGCCAAAAATTGAAAAAAGAAATCACAAAAATAAATACTCTCTGTAAAGTGTAAGTGGATTGTATAATGTTGTGGATAATTATTCTCTTAGCATTTCAAAAATGAAAACCACTCATATTGCTCTCAAACCCTGAAGAGCTCAAGTCTCAACTACATTTGTTACTGCCCAGGCTACTGTATGTTCAACATGGGGTTGGCTTCTCCTAATGTCCAAGATGTAGAATGGACACAGTGATTTCCAGCTTCATTACATACTATTTAGAGGCAACAGAGACAAAGTAATTGATTGATTTCACAGGCACCGAATGCAGAATGACTGGCTCAAGGCTTGTCACCATGATCCTCAAGCTTTGACTTCAGACAAACTCCCTTCACCTCTAGGTGCCAGGATTTCTTGTCTGTAAAGGAGAAGAGTATTTTCCTCTGTAGTGTGTATAAATCCCACATTAACATCAATGAAAACATCAAGAATATGATTAAAGTCACAGGAAATTAAGTAACAATTAGCAGTCTGAAGATAAGAAACAGCCTGAGCAGGAAGCAATGGCTTTCATATAGGCTAAGAGAGGCCAGAGTCAAGAGTTGGGCTTGAGAGACGGTTCAGGAGTCAAGAAGATGAGAAACATGACTAATGGAGAGAACCAGCTCTGTCTTCCAGCAGTGTGAGGGAGCAAACCTGGAGCCATAGAAGCTGGGCTTCAGAGTGTAAGAACGCCCATGTCTATTAAATTTCAGATAACTAGAGTTTTGGAGGTTCTGAAACTTGAGAACTTGAAGCACGAGCAACTTTGTCTATACCATTTAAAGAGACTAAGACATTCCTGTAAAATAAAAATCTGCATTTCGTATTGAACAAACTACAAAGTCAGCAAGTTTAGATTGAATATCTACGTTCATCCAGTAAGAGGCAGAGGAGGTATGTATTTCAACATCTAGGTGCTTGGGTACCAAAGATCTCTTTCTTTACAGTGTCTGTTACTTGTTTACTCCGTTTGTCTGTGACATTAACCTTGACAGCCAATCGAGACTGAGGACCTTAACAAGTTATCAGTAGTGTATTTTAAGAGGAATGTTATATATATATATATATATATATATATATATATATATATATACACATATACATATACATACACATACACATACACATACACATATACATATACATCATATACATATACATATACATATACATATACATCATATACATATACATATACATATACATCATATACATATACATATACATACATACATATACATACATACATATACATACATACATATACATACATACATATACATACATACATACTTATAGACAGAGGGGGTATTGTTAATAATGTGCTATGTGACAGGGAAGCTGAGTAAATCTATTCTGATGCTCCTAGAATAACTAATGAGCTTCGAAAGAAAGAAAGGTACTTGATGAAAAAGATAATGGATCTAGCTTAATGATTTAACTTGTCAAGTCCTCGGGACATTTGGGTAGGATACAGTTGTCAGATAGATTGGAGCTGAGAATTTAGTGGAGACGATGGTTTGCAACATGACTTATGTAATTATAAGCATTAAATCCCGGCAGAGGATACAGAAAGAGAAATTTACACGCAAAAAGGTTCTTTTTTTTTAAGTAAGAGAAAGAAAAAGAGATTTTTGCTGAAAGATAACAGACTGTATTTTCAGACTATAAAGCCAGTAACTGGTTGTTTAAATAGTAAATACAGTATGAAAATCTCCTGAGTTGTCATGATATATTAACATTCATGGTAGAAAAGTTTTCAATTCTTTTTTAGGTAATATTTTTATTGAGAATTGCATACAAGGTATTTTCATCATAGTCATCCCTCTCTCCCCAGCTCTACCCTCTCCACCCTCACCTCTCTGCCCACACACTTTTGAGTTGCCCTTTATATATATTTGAATCTAGTTTGTGTGGCCCAACTACTCTTAGCAGGGAGCCTGCCCTGCAGTATGACCAACCTACCAGGGATCATGTCATCAAAGAAAGCTGACTTGCACTTTGGGAATCAGCTGTCAAATCCCAATAGCTCTTCAGCTATTAATGGGATGTTTGCCCATCCCTACCCTATGCTGGGATTCTGTTTGGCACAAGCTTGTGTAATTTCATACCTGCTACTACAATCTCTATCACTTCATATGTACAACTGCCCTTTGAGGTCCAGAAACCAGTCTCCTTGACTCCGTCTTAAGCATCCAACTGCATTCAAAGCATACACAGAATTATCTTCCAAATTCATCAAGGTTTTTACTCCCCGTAGGAAAAAGGGGAACAACAATATTCGCATAAAGAATTTCTAGGACAAAATTAAATCTGAAAATGCCAGTAAAGTAAACATAATCAGCTCTTGCGGGACGCATTCCTGAACTCTACTCAATAGAATGACTATATCTTTTAACATAATGTATATGTCCTTCCTTGGTATTAAAACTGCAGCTGAAATGTTTACACTGTTGTCTTAGTAGTACCAAAATTATAATTACTATTTAATCACTACTAAATTAGAGTTGGCCTTGATTCCTTGGCAAGTTTTCTATCTCATTAATAATGTATTGAAATTCCTTTTTTTTAATTTTTTTCATTCAAACATGTCATCCTATAGTGACAATATTCAAAATACCATTTTAGATGATTATGGCTATTTTGTAAAGCAAATTAAAGTGTAATTGATCTTTCTTCCATTTTGGGGAGATAATGCTATCATTAAGCATCTCATTGAGAAGCATTGTCCTGGTGAAAATTGTTTTCTTTAAATACAAATTCTGTTTAAATAGAAAATCAAGTTGACTGATGCATAATCTAAAAATTATAAAATGAACACATTTCACAATTTTATTTAAATTGCATCAAATTTCTGCTTTAGAGACTTAGCATTACATTATTATACATTCCCTGGCAACCATATTCTTGCATTCAGATTAAAAAAAGCATTTCTAACTTCTAATAAAGAACAACAGCAGCTATGGTTTGTTTGTGCCTATTGATACTTTTTCAAGAATAATGAATGGTTGACACAAGCATATGAACAAATAGCTTATTTTTAAAGAATGGTTTAATGCACAAAAGCTTAACTATGACAACAACTAAATCATTATAACGCTCAGATTTCAGTCTTATAAAGTATAAAATAAGCTGTTTCTCAAAATCACTTATAAGTCTTTTATACTTCAAACATTTCAATATGAAGTAGGAGTTGTTATATAAATATTAAAAGTATGTTTTAGCTTTTAAAAGTGTAAAGAAAGACAAAGAGAATTAAGCTTTAAAATGATTCTTTAAAAGAGCTTGGGAATGTCATTATCACCAGGCCACAGACAGTCAAAATGGAGCCCTAACATGAGAGGGTCTTTGTGTCTGAACAAAGGTTGGGCCAGGGTAGGGTAGTGAGTCCAAAAAAAGTGACCTAGATTGGGTATCAGGAGCCACAAAGACTGGAGTATCTAATTATCTTAAAGTGACAGATAGAGGGTTAGGGCCTAACAGGAGTAAAAAGGTATAGGATGAGAAAAGATTGGATCAATTCAGGATCCACTCAGGACCACAAGGAAAAACCATCATACTGATAAGGTGACATTAGTAGGCCTCTGTGCACACAGTTGGATTCAAGTTCTTGATTCATCCAGCAAGTTGGCTGCCCTCATTCTCTGATATAAGATTTTCTGTCTTTTTTCCTTTAGTTCAGTGATTATTCAATTGTGACAAAGCCTGTACCAAAATAAGTATTTATAAATCTAGGAGCATTTTAAAGCTCACTAGAAAAGGTACAAAGTCATTTTTTTTTTCTCTTTCTTGGAGTCTAAGACAACTGAGGGAATGTTATGATGTTCTTTCTATTATGCACATTTTTTATTCTCTTCATTTCAAGAGAAGCCCCACAGTTTCAGTTCAAAGTTTCACTATGTTTCCCAGGAGAATACAGTTCTGTTCTTCTGTCTGTCTTTTCAAGGTCACCACACAGGCAACTGAAGCACTCAGGAGATAATTCTGTATTTGATTTAAGAGACAGAAGTTGAACTAAAATACACACATCAAGAAGTACTAGAGAACTTGAATTAGCTAGTGCCCGGGGCATGAACACATTAAAGTTTCAATATTAAAAGTTCTGCTTACGGCTTTGCCCTGATTAATTCTTGTCACTCACATGCCAAAAAAGAGCCATATGGAAAAACATGCCAGAGCATTGGCAATAGGTAATTGATGGTACCTCACTTAAATTGTTATCATACAAACCAGAACCTCTGTCTCCCAGTGACATTAACTTACGTAAAATGAATAATACATGGCAAAGAATGAGTCCCAGAAGTTCAGAAAAGAAATCTGATGTTTTTAGTGCTTTGTGTGGACTAGAAAAGGGCAATTCTCATTAAAGTGTTGAGCAAAATGTCATAGACTGATGAGGCACGGAATACTTCACATCCCTCCCAAAAGACAAAGAACATTAATAAAGTTACCTCACACACACACACCTCAAGGAGCAGGACCAAAGGAAATGATTACAGCATTGAACAATTGTCACCAAATGTTCCTGCATGAGATCTGATTAAATTGCAGGGGTATTATTTTATTTCATACACTTTAAAGGGACAGTAAGTTCGTACCAAATTTATAAGAGGTCAAAGATAGATGATTTTTTTTTATTTTTTTAGGGTGATTTCTTTGAGTTATTAAATACAGAGTGTGTTTGCTTTATCATTATATATTAAATACACTTCACCTAAAATATTATTTTAAAGGCCAAAATCAATGAATAGTCCTTATTACCACTGAATTGTTTCTTTTGAGCACTATTTTGGAAATTTTAATTATATCTTAGACAATTCTCAAAGACTTCTGTAATGAGAGTTCTACAGATAGAGTCCAGATAGGTGCTCTAGCCTAACCATGCAGCTGATAGAATAAACTTTTTGTATTTCATGTTAACCAGCCCGCACACAGACAATCACATGAATCTGAACACAGACCACTGTGAATGTGAGTGATCATTCAGTATGTAAAACAGCTCACTATGAAAAGTTATGTAATAATATCACTTAGGCTTTCAAATACTATTTAAACATAAAAGCAATGTACATAAAGTAATAAGGGGCTAGAGAAGTGGTTCAGCAGTTAGGAGTACATGCTGCTCTTACAAAAGACCCTAGATTAGCTTGCAATGTCGGCTTCGGGCAGCTCACAACCACCTGTAACTCCAGAAGCACAGAGATTAATGGTAAGTGCAGATGGAATGAACACATTGTATTCTCTTAACCTGGAAAATTTAGTACATGAGACCTGAGACCTGACCGGGAAGAGAGGGAGCCCAGAAACAGTCATTTACCCAAGGAGGAAAAAAAAGCTTCTTAACATGGCACATCACACACAATAATAGCTATCGATTCCTCATCATGAGAAACTAAATTTTGACGTTTACTTAGATTAACTGTCATTCGGCTCAAAAGGCAAATAGAAAGAATGGTTATGACCTCATAGTGTCATGTTTTTGCTATTTAGATGTGAACAGTTAACAACATTTGGTAAATAACCCAAGTGCCAACTTCTTAAAGTGAACCTAGGTGAGCTATGAGGAAGAGATGAGGCAGATGTGTATGTGTAATCATGTTTCTCCATTTCAAACTCATACTGTTTTAGTGGAGACAGACAAAATGCTAAAGGTCAGACATCTGGACATTCATCTCTAATACATTATGGCTAAGTGTTGTACTACTAGTTCATTTTTTTATCCTTTATCTAAAATAGATACAAAACTCATTTTCTTGAACCTAAGCAATTCTTTGGAGCTACACAACTCTAGGGTTTTTCTCATATATATTTTTGGGAGTAGGTGAGTAGGTATATATGAGTGCACATGTACTGCAGCCTATGTGTAAAGGTTGTAAGACAACTTGTGGGAATCCAACTCCTTCTTTTCATCATGTGGATTCCAGGGATTGAACTCAGATCCCCAGGTTTGACATCAAATGCCTTTGCGCTCAGCCACCTCCCAAGCCAGACTCCAATTTCAGTACTAAATTTGATCAGTAAAATGCCTGAATCATGTCACATATAGAAGAAGCTAGGTTGTATCACTAGCTGTTCCAGTACTGAAATGTTTATTTCTATTTAGAAATGGCGGCACTTCACACAAGAAATTCATCCTGATCTCCTGTGGGAATATGTTCTGGTACATTGTTCAAATTTGTCCCTCCTACTGGTTTAATAAAAATCTGATTGGCCAGAACGCAGATAGAAAGTGTGGCTGGGGCTACCAAACTAAGAAAACTCTGGAAACAGGATGAGTAGAGCAGAGATGCCATCAGAGATGAACAGAGAGACACTAGAAGAGACTCCAGCAGACACAGAGGAAAAAAGCTGAAATGCTGCTCTGAGAAAAGGTACCGAGCCCCATGGCTGAACAAGATAAGAATCATGGGTTAGATTAAGAGTTAAGAGTTAGCAAGTTACATGCCTGGGCCACAGAGTCAATCAGCATACAATTAATACAAGCTTCTGTGTGTTTCTATGGAACTTTGGGACTGTTGGTCCAGATCTTGGGTCTAGTCCAGGCCAGAAACTTGTTATTACACTGACCTTTAGATTGTATGAGGTTAATGGGTTTGGGGGGGGGGGGTTCTTTTTTGTAAGATTATAATTACAATGTATTTCCCTTTCCTTCCTTCAAATTCTCCCATATACTCCTTTGTTCTTCTTCGGATCCATGGCCTCTTTTTATATTTCTGTTGCAAGACTGCCCCAGTGTGAGCCAAATGGTGACAAAGAATGGACACGCCATTAGGTCTTAACCCTGTACAACAAACCACAGGGAACTGGAGAACGTTGGGAGTAGGAAAAATAGCGTCCTCAAGGGAAGAGCACGCTGATTATCCAATACCCACTGTTCAGCTCTGAAAACCTACATACAAGTAAAATCATATAAACCTAGCCAGTGACATTTAGGAATATATATGTGTATACACATAAACATATGCTTAATTTCAATGCAAGCTTAATGTCAGATAAATACATTTTTCTCAAGTTAGTGCAAAAAGTGCTTCTCAAGCTTCAATAGCTACAATACTCCAGGTAATGGGAAACAATAACAGCAGTGCTCTGGTTGCTGGTGGTGTTTGGGTAATATTTTGAGAGGTAATTATGTAAAAAGTATGATCTCAAATCTGAGTGATTTCCACAAAATCAATGCATTTCTATTGGTATAATAATTGCTTTGACTGAATATTACTGAAATCTGGTAAAGTAAGAGGAACATGGCAGCATGACTGAGCCAGGGCAGGTTCTCACGAATTTCCTTCTCACTGCTGTCATTCTCACCTTCCTTTTAGTGTTTCATGTTCACCAGCCTGCACACATACAATCGCATGCTCCCTTTCCTAAAATCATAAACATCAACTTGCCGGTCTCTTGATGTGCACCTATGATGGGTAAGAACAGCTGTTTGAGCCGCTGACTCTTGTTCTAATAATGACACCAGCATTGACCCAGAGAATTTAAAATAGGAAAATATGGCAACCGTAGTCAACACATTCTAAGATGTTTAAAAAGATGTTGTTGAATACTGGGAAGATGGAAACATTTCAAAGGTTTTGCCCAACAAATAAAGTTAGTGTCAACTATCTTCACAAACAGAACTTATACAGATTGACACGAAAAACAGAAACCCTGATTTATTCTGCATCTAAAAATAATTGCTATTCTATTGTTATATATTATATATTGTTAAATATTCCTTAACAAAGAAAATTCAGGGACAAATGGGATTACTAATGAATTTTGACAAAACATTTTAGAAAAAGTAACTAAACATATCTTAGTTTCTTTTCTTATTTCTGAAATAAAATATCCTGATAAAATATATTTAAGGGAGAGTTTTATCTTGGCTCATAGTTCAGGGTGCTGTTTATTGGGGAGGGGAAATAGCGGTGGCAGGATCATGAAGATGCTGGTCACATTTCAGTTGTACTCAAGAAGCAGGAAACAATGAATACACATGCTCATGTTTCCCATTTTAATGCACTCAAAGATCCAAAACCACCACACTACCACCACACTTAGCATGTGCCTTCTCAACCAACCTAATCAAGAATAACCTTTCATAGGCATGTCCTGAACTACCCAGAAGTTAGTTATTGTAGATAACAGACATTTCCCTCAGTAGTCATAGTGACTATGAACCATGAACTCTACCTTTAAGGGAAAGGAAAGGTGTAGGAACTCTCATCCTTTGTCAGGTACTATAGTATGTAGTATTCCAGAAGTAAAACAGTACCTGATAATTTCAGAGAGCATTAGTTTACTAATGTACAAGGACATAAAGGGTATATAATGTTGAAAAATGTAAAGAAAATACTTGAAGTTATTAAGCTAAGTAGACATTGGAATTAATTAGAATAATAGATTTTGCAATGGAAAGGTACTGACCTAGGCCAAAGCCTTCACTGAATTTGTGACACAAACAAGAATCCAATAACTAACCATAAAATGTGAGAGTATAATCTTTCTTAGCTTTGTTTTGTTCTCATTTTAATTTTGGTCTTTGGGAGGCTGCACCTCACTATGTAGCCTTGACTGGTCTGAAACTCCTTGTATACAGTAGGCTGTCCTTGAACCTGCAACAACATCCTGGCTCAGCCTCTTGAATGTTATGGTTACACACATGATGTCTAGTTAAAAATTTTTGAAACAGGACAAGAGAATCATAATATAACAGACCTTGGCACTATGGAGATAGCAGAATCATTAAAGGTGATGCCACACAAGTATGAGAACTTAAGTTTAACAGTTAACCCACATGCAAAGTCTGAACATCATGACATCTAATTGTAACCCAGCATTAGGAATCAGGGACACTTGGATCCCAGGAACTTACTAGGCAGCCAGCCTAACCTGCTGTATGAACTCCAGACAAATGAAAAAACCCTATCTCAAAAACCTAAGTGGATGGTTCTTAAGGAACAATGCACAAGGCTATCCTCTGGGCCACACACACACACACACACACACACACACACACACACACACACACACACACACACGAGAGAGAGAGAGAGAGAGAGAGAGAGAGAGAGAGAGAGAGAGAGAGAGAGAGAGAGAGAATACACATCTGGTCTTATCCCTTCAGGGTAGAAAATGAAATGTTAGCAGTATAAAGTACGGTCTCGAAGATTTGGAGTTACATGATAACTTTGCCACTTGCAAATTTATAATTATTGGCAAAGTGTGTGGCCACATTATTTCTTCACTTAAGATCTGGGAGTAATTCCTCTTCTAAAAATGCCTGGTAAATATCTAACAAAATAACATTAAAATACTGTTAAACTCATACCAGATTCTCAAAAACAACAACATCGAAAACAAACCACATCTTCTCTTATCATATTCTCCTTCAACTGTATCAGGAATTGATCTTGGTTTATCTGTCTTTAAGTTTATAGTTCTATATAGCAAATTTTAGCACAAAGTAGGAAAATATTTCAGACTGATAATGCATTCAGTAACTTTCAGTTAAGACGGTTCACATTAGGCTTGATTTATGACAAATGAGAAAATCGTTAGGTCATAAATTAGACTGTTTTTCTCAGTGCCCTCTATTAGGCATTAGCAGAGTGAGAGAGCTGTGAGTCCCACTGCTACATGTGAAGAATAAGCAAATATCTTCCCAGGGTGCCACTTGGCTAAGAACCTGCCATATGTCCATGATGCGCTCAGGCACATCTCATTTTGTGTCTCCACTTGACAAGCACAACTTAAAGCAAGGATGAGTTTGCATTGTGCTCACTTGTCTGATTCCCATTACTGCTAATTACACACGCACAGCAGGCATACCACAGCTTCAGACTGGGCCTTCATTGTGATAGATAGAAAAGGAAAGTCAGTGTACTCTCAAAGTAGTGAAGTATTTCTTACACTTGTCAGCGATCATCCACCTGCAGATATTTTACTTTTCAACCCTTAATTCTGATTCCACTTGTATATTTATGCCCTATTTGAACTTCATAAAATAAGATCTTTTTTTGTGTGTGTATTACCTGACAAGATTTAGAAGCAATTTGTCTTCATGGAAAACCTTTGGCATGCTACTTTCTGAATTACAAAGTAGAAAAATTGTCTGTAGACACAGATGGACCAGTGAAAGAAATGAACTGTATAACACTAAGACCCTTTTTTGTTTTATTTATTTATCTTTGTGATTGAGTTATAGTAAACTAGAATATTTTCTATTTTGATCTTGCTGGCTATTCAAAGTGCACACTTATAATGAGCTGTGAGAAAAGCCATTGCACTCCAGAAATGCATCTCTTGGTGTAATTTATCCAAGAATATTAATAAGGCAGATAAATAGAAACTAAAATCTAGCCAGTTTTTTTACATTTTTATCTGTGTTATATATTTTAGGGTGATTAAGATCTATAGGCCAGCAGGACATCTATTACTTCACTGACACGAGTATCTGTGATATTGGCATTGCTATAGAGATTTACATCAATTCAATAAACCAAACTAGGCACATATTTTTCCAAGATTGGCCAGTGTTATTAGAAAAATGTATTTTCTTGTGGAATAGTCAATATTAAAATGAAATTATTTCCACACCTCAATAAAGATAACAAAATAAACTCAAACCCACTGTTTAAAGTTACATAGATGGCTCATATTATTTGTGCCTCTAAGAAAGTATACAGTTTTATTTTTGTCAAAGTTCCTGTTCAACTGAGTCTCTGAAGACTTCTTAATGCTAAACACCTTTTACTCACATGATCATTCCACAACTTTCCAAAGTAGGGACTTCAGAGTTTGAGTTGCTCCACTTTCAAATTTATCATCCAACGTGTTTGAGGCATTTTTATAAAAATGAGATGCTATGTCTGTCAAATGTTTGCTGTAAAGTAAATTTTTATAAAGGAATATTCTCAGTCTGGTGAAGTGTGGTCATTACACTCACACAGAAAGTAAATAAAGGCTTACAGGAGAGAACGTAGACACAGGAATAAGTTCATGCATAGCAACATATTCTATTCTCAATTATACATCACCTTCAAAATAGAAAAATAACCCAAACAAAACATAGGCCAAGTTTAGCTGGCTAAGTCTTCTTGGCTGCTGTCAATTCATGGTTACAAAACTCTCCTTTATAAAGCAGGTTTATTCCAAAAATCAAGCTTACCCCCCAAACCTCAGTTAATTGTAGTGGTGGTATTGTCTTTTTTTCACACTTCAGAAGATGTACTCTAAGTGACCAAGAAAGCAGCTCTGACATTTTGACCCTCCAGCATGTCCTGCCCAAATAAAGTTTAAAAGCTATTTACGTGAAGACCAGAGTAATTTAATCCTTGTAGAGGGTACAGAAAATATTCCTGAAATGAGAACATACTTCTCTTCCATTTCAAACTACTTACTCTTACCATCTGCAAAAGGTCAAAATTAAGTGCATTTTCTAGGCTGTTTTTCAGCTGGCCTAGAGTCTCGTCCTACAAATGCTCTCATCCTATAACTGAAAATCAATTTGTGGAGAAACTTCTACATCTGGAGACATAAAATGGATGATGATGGAGTGAACTGGGTGGTTCTATACATCTCGATGAGTAATTCAAATAACATTTGCAAGAATAAACAATGAAAAGCCATTTTATTAGAGCTTTTAACAGAACATTCTTGCTAAGTTAAACAAACACAGTTTCTAAATGAGCTGGAGTTGCTTCAACCAACTGGCTGGTCTATGCAGTCAGTATTGGCACTTGGCGTTTCTTCTTTCTTTTTAAATAAATTAGATAAACATTTAAAAGCCAGTTAGGATTATCAATCAAGCCTTGGACATAGAAGAAACAATTAATTGTAAATCTTGGTAAAGACGCCTTGTTAAAGGGATTCATAAGTTACTAGGCTCCAGTCTAGTCTGTGTTTCATGAGGTAGAGCCAGCTCTGGGATCTCTCTCCTAAAGGTAACCAGTAGACTATTGACCAGGTAGCAGTAATTACAACATTTGCAGTTTTTTCTGAAACTTTTTCTTCTATCTCCTTAATAACCCTAAAATGTTAACAATACTGAGAAACAAGAAAAATAAATACAAAGGAGATTATTTCAATGTAATTTCTAGACACAACTTATAGGAGATTTAAATAATCCTTTTTACTAGGTAAAATGTATTTTACCTGCATTTCCAATGATGAAATTTGTCACCAAATTTTGCTTATTATATTCACATGTTAAGCATGTGGTTTCCTTTCAAATTAAGCATTTACTAACTGAAATTTATAATCTACACTTACTTGGCTATAGATAAATCCTGTTCAAATTCCTAACCATTCTATTTACCCTGACCCCTAAGCTTAGCCCTCCTTCTATTCACATAGAGGTCCTTTGTTACAATGTGTTTTCTTGGTCCCAGGCGGCCAGAGGGGCAGACCTATAGACCTACAGCCCCAGACCCCTTAGCCGGCCCGCCGTCAGGCCCCCAGAAATGATTCAGAAGCTTATATTAAGTTCATGCTGTTTGGTCTATGGCTCAGGCACATTGCTAGCTTGCTCTTGCATTTTAACTCAACCCATTCTCATTAATCTGTCTGCCACGTGGCCCGTGGCTCACCTGTGTTCCTTACATGTTGATCCTTTGGGCTTCTGGCTCCTTCTTTTTCTGACTCCGCCCTGCTCCTCCTACCTATTCTGATTCCTCCTCCTACTTTTTCTATGGTGCCTGTCATGGGCCAAAACATCTCCTTTATTTAAAGATTGCTATTCACAGCATACAGAAAGGCATTTCTACATCAGTCCTTCTCATTTGGATTCCTCTAAGACCCAGCATCTCCTTCTGCTGAGACATCTCTGACTCTGATTCTTCACTGTGTACGTATATCATGCACACTCTTGAAAGAGCCATCTGTACATGCCTTGATTCTGTTTGTTTGTATCTTCTGTTCAAGAAGTTGCAATGATTCACAAGACCAGAAGGTGCGATCTAAGTGCTTTGGAAAGTATTCAAAGAAGACATCAATGCCCACCCTCTGTTCTGAATCAGTTTCTCCCATGTTCTTTGCTAACTTTTCTTTTCAAATCTAATGCTCAAATAAAATGGATTGCTCCCTTGAACAATCTCACAAGCCTACTCTTCCCTTGCTCATGCTTGATATATCCACTGCAAAATATGCTTCTTCGCAGTCAACCTCCTCAATTAGTAGTAAATTAATTAAATACTGATTATTAATTCTGCCTTTCCTCATTCTTGGCTCAGATTCCATCTCCGTGGGCATGTTTTCATCGAGATTTCTGACCAGTAAGTTTCATACGCTTTTACAGTTCATGTTTCCCCTTTCCCGTGTTTACAGCATTGGTGATAACTGCAGTTGCATCATTGCTGGTCTCACTCTGTCCTGTCACAAGGAAGAGAGCATCATGAAGGCAAAGAGCAGACTTGTTGCTGTTGTCATTTGCTGGCTTTCTCCACATGCCCGGGACTCAGAAATGCAATGATCATTTCCCTTCTTGCCTCCTCTGTGAGTGTTTTCAATCTACACTATGTGAATACTCACACAAAATGTCCATGGCTGTAATGTGTCACGGACATGTGCAGTTCTCCTTTCTGTGGTCTTCATGCATTTCATTCTGACACAAACTTTTGAAAATGTGTACAAGGAATGTTTTCTGTTTGTTTAGTTGAGCTGAATTTTAAAAAAAAAAATCATAAAGTACTTATGTAATGGTGAAAGCTGACATCTAAAAACTGATCTTTGGTTGATAGAAGTTACTTTCTCTAACTTCAGATAAGCAGTATAAATTCCTAGCTAAGAGGAATAACAAATCATGCTCCCCTTCTGCCCTTTCATTAGAATGGTCTCAAATATTGAGCTTTTGTATTGATTCTATATAAAGTCACTTTGTTTACTGTGTTTATACTGCAGTTTATTTCTCATTTTATGGCTCAAATTGCGCTCAACATCTATTAAATTATTTTTATGCACATGTGTTACATTGCTTCAAATGAACATGTATCAATATGCTCACAGGTTAGTTTCTTTTTTTTTTTTTTTGGCAATGTGAAATTTTGCTGGGTTTTGGGTCTCCTCCTATTTCAAATTCATCAAACTAGTTTTTCCTGTGGGTTGGCAATGGGCCAACTACTTCTGAATTTCCACAGCTATTTCAAAGTTCCTACATGAAAATATGGCAGTGTTCTTGGATGTAATTCAAAGATTTGTCTACAACTTTACACAAATAAATACACTATTTTTATTTAATCTCTATGTTCGCATAAGTAAACTGGCCAGAAGTTGAGTAAAATTTTGGAAGGTAACACACCCTTGAATCAACTAATGACATTGTTGACCAGGTCTAGGAAAGATAGTGTGATTGTAGCATCACAGGTACACTTTCTTTTTGTTCAAGAAGAATAATGTAGGCAGTCACATTTTTTAATTCTTCAACCAACAACCTTATAAAAGTGGTGGTGAGTTTACTAATAAGGTAACTGGGTATTTTGTTACCTTGAGTCAAATACTAATTTATAAGAAGTTCAAGCTTAAGACAGTTTTATTAACATTTGTTTGAACATTATACAATTCTGTAGAAGAGAAGCTACAGCAGGTAAATTTCATACCTTCAATTAGACGTGGAAAAAAATCATTCAGCTCCTATGAAAAAGAAATGTTCTGATCTAGATCAACACATAGTATAGAGCAAACTATCTGACAAAGTGAGGGTTTTTTCCATCCTGTCCACCTAATAAAAGTTTTTGCAAGGGATAAAGAAAACTTGATCACAATTTTGATTTCATTGAGAAGTCGGTACTAAGACAGACTTGGACAAAGGAAAGAAGCGGAGCAGAGCTATGGCACCTGCCTTCTTATAGCAACTCTCTCCCCACCTTCCATCCTTCTTCTCTCTCTACCATCAGATCACCCAAATCAGTATTTTTCCAAGTAGGCTATGTGAGCTCCAGCCAAGATACTATAAACTTTGATGTGTCCATTTTTATAGTGATCTAAAATTTTACACATAAGCAGATTCTGTGTATCTGCCTCATGCCTGAGTGCTGCTCACCAGCATCTGCTGCATTTGTCTCTTGCATCACATGGAGACTCAATAGTTCACATTAATTGTTGAGGCTAATGACAAAAGCACAGATGTGGACTTAATTACACAAATAATGTTTCTGAGGCAAATGAAGGTTAGACAAGTATCTCTGAGAACTCTCAAAGCAATGGTTACGATACTGATCCCATGGAAAACATGGAGGGCAGTGCACATCATTCTGAGCATATGGTGCAGCACACGTGCCAAACTTCTAAGGGCCTGCCTTGGAACAGTTGCTCTCTTCTTCTCGTTTTAAGCAATGATCCAGATTAAGCAAACATCATCTGTCACAATAAGGCGATTGTTAAATAAAACTTTATACTCTCTTTTAGTTCAGGTTTCATTTTATTCACAAGATGATTTCAGAGCTCACAGAGGCAGCAGGAATCAGAGGTGGCTGTGCCCAGTCTCCTGCCACCGTTGAATAGGAACACAATGTTACTATACTATTGTATGTATACTATTGCTTTAAACCAAGAAACAAAAATGAGTCATGTTTTATAACTCTTCCACAATAAGAAACTTTATATAATCTGTACTTTACCAACAGCACAAAGTTATTAACCATTTTATAGCATTGATTGAAGAGAAGTGTTATGTTACAGTGTGGTTTCTTGGTCCCGGGAGGCCAAAGGCCCAGACCCACAGACCTGCAGCTCCTTAGCCACCCGCCGCTGCTGCTCAGGCCCCAGAAATGACTCAGACACTTATATTAACTTAATGCTGTTTGGCCTATGGCTCAGGCACATTGCTAGCTAGCTCTTACATCTAACTCAACCCCTTCTCATTAATCTGTCTGCCACATGGCCCGTGGCTCACCTGTGTTCCTTACAAGTTGCTCCTTTGGGTTTCTGACTCGGTCTCTCTGACTCTGCCCTGCTCCTCCTACCTATTCTCTGATTTCTCCTCCTACCTTTTCTATGGTGCCTGTCATGGGCCAAAACAGATCCTTTCTTTAAAGATTGATATTCACAATATACAGAAAGACATTCCCACATCAGTGTTGCTCAACTGCTAATGTGCCTTATACACAAGCACAAGAACCCATGTTCAAATCTCTATTGCATATGTAACAGAAGTTTCTGAACTCTGTACTATTTGTGGAGCATTTCTCCCTGTATTTTACTAATAGTATCTCACTCTTCCTCAGGAAAACCACTTCTGTATCCCATATGGTCAAAATAAAACTATACATCGAGCTACTGCTGTTTGCTTATCCAAAGTGGAGCCATGTGACCCTGATCATAGCAATTTGACTCTTTCAGGAAAGTGAGCATTGAGTGGAGAGACCAAAGTACACAGGAAAATGGAGCCAAGATACGACCCAGAAAATGACTCTTAATTTCTTGTTACCAGGGTTCCTGGAGCAACACTGGGCTTCCATTCTTTAATGAATAATCTTTGTTTATTATATCATATTATATTTTAAGTAATGCACTATTCTTCTTATGTTCCCAGTTTGGTCAAATTCCATTTTTGTTGGCTACCACAAAGAATTCCCAATGTACTTCCCCAAACAAAATAACTCAGGCTCACAAAAATCCAATATCAAAAATTACTCAAACTAATGCTTGATAATATGAAGTATGTCTTATTTATAAAGCCACTTTGATCACTTTTCATGGTGCCTATGAATACCTAGACCTCTATAAGTGAATAAATGAATGAATGAATAAACCCATTCTCTTCTAAGAATTGTGTTTTTCATTATTTACCACTAAGTTTGTTATCATTGAAAAATGTGGGCAGGGAAAGTTGCTCAACTGCTAATGTGGCTAAGCACAAGGACCCACGCACGTTCAAATCTCTATCACGTATGTAAAATTTCAGGGCGGTGTGTGTGAAACTCCAATGCTAGGAGTCAGAAAGGAAATTCCCAGAAACTCACTGACCAACTAGTTTGGCCCAGTGATGAGATCTGGTCTCAGCAACAGACTCTCTTCAAAAAAATAAAGTGGAAAAACAACTGAGAAAAACATCCCGATGACAACTTCTGGTCTCCACATAGAGCTGAACTGCAAGCACACATATGCATACAGTACCACACACACACACACACACACACACACACACACACACACACACACACAAAATGTAAATAAATAGAAAGATACAACTGAATCTCTCTAAATAAAGTTGTACTTCATATGGAAACTCCCTTTTTACTTAGACACTTTTATTTGTTTTACATAAAGAAACTCTTGTTACTATGATACTCAGATTAGTTTAATTACAATTCAGGTATTTTGACAAACATGGTTGTGATATTTATAGCTGATTCATTACTAATGTTCCCCTTCAATGATTGCAGAGGTTAAAGGGAAAAAAGGAACATCATTATAATCACAGAATTTATTTAATAATAGATGATGTTTATGAGTATATTTTAATGGAAATCCACTGGACATTTTATTTTCTTTGATGCATATAAATTATCATTATTTTGTGACTAGATGTTGATGTCAAAATTGTGACTAAATATGATGTCAAATACTACTTAACAGAAAATTTTCAGAGCTATAAATGTCACTTAAGATTTAGACCATATTTAAACAGGAGGTGTTGGAGAGGTATCTCCGTTAATCCTGCACAAACACAAAGTCCTAAGCTTGATGCCTGAACCCCAGGTAAAAATATTAGGAATAGTGGTTGGCACTTGTAGTCCAGCACTGAGGGGGTGGAGATAGAGAAAATCCTGAGGCATGCTGAACAGCCAGGCTAGTCTAAACCATCAAGACTCAGATCAAAAAAAAAAAACAAAACCCACAAGGTGACAAGCCCAGAAGTATACCTGAGGTTAACACTGCTCTCTAAATGATTGCTGGTATGGCTTTTCCTAGGGAGACATGAATAAATATCTATCATTCCAAGATGGGCGACTATGATAAACCAAAGGAAAGATTCTACAAAAGTCCAACTTGGTAGAACAATGACTATCCTGAGGTGATTTATCTGAATATGGATTAGGCATTACCTACAGAAGCATAAACAGAGGCATCACTGAAAAACCCATCACAGCATGGGTGAATCATTCATTCACAAAAACTGTAACCTTAAAGTCCTTACCTCTTTGACAACCTTGAAAATGGAGGGGTCTTGTGAGTCTTGTTAGTTTTAGGGACTTCCTAACACTTGCAAATTCTTTACTTTGTGAACATTAATGAGCCTCCTTCCCTGATAAAAACTATTAGTCAGAAGGATTTGCTTATGCAACACAATGGGACACACATGTACACAGTGTTCAAATATAAAAATGTATTTTAATTAAATTTTATTACCAACATTAAACTACTTTGAACTATATTAAACTAAAATAGAGAATATACTTTTTCAATAAGACTCCTTGTGTAGAGTTTAAGGGGATGACTCAGCTGTTGAAAGCACAGAGGACCAGGATTCACTTCTCAGTAATAGCACTGGCTGCCTCATGACTGCCTGTAACTCCAGTTACAGAGGATACAATGACTTCTTTTGGCCTCCAAGGACACTGGATTGATGTGTTCAGTCTCACGAATAAACATACACACATATGCACACATGATTTTAAAAAGAGCTAAAATATTTTTAAAGGTTCCAGATATGCGGCATTTGACAAATAGGACCATACTCAATTAAGCTTCTGTACTGCAAATGAATCAATCAAGTGAAAAGACAGCTTATAGAATGGGAGAAAATCTTTGCAAGCTGTATCTGGCAGAAGATTAATGTCTGGAATATAAGAAACTAAACAATAAACAATTAAACAGAAGATAAGTGTATTTGCTGTGCAAGTATGAGGATCTGAGCTCAAACAGCAGCAATAATATAAAAATGTCACATGTGGCCTTATGTCCTTGTAACAGTCTTATACAGGACAAAACATGAGAAGAGTGGCAACAGTATCACTATGGTTTGCTGGCTACCAAACTACTTGAGAGACCGAGAGACCATGTATCAAAAGAATAAGGCAGATAGTGATGTATCAGAATATCCAGTGTTCTCTAGTCTGTGCACATGAAGAGCCACATCTATTCACATATGCAGGTACACATAAACCACACACAGGGAGATCAATATCCCATTCAATAGAATGGGTACTGAAGTGAATAGCTTTCAAATAATTAAAACAGATTGCCAATAAACTCAAAGAAAGCAAGTTTAACTTTAATATCTGACATAGAACTGCAAATCAAATTTAAATTGAGATTTTGTTCTATCCCACTTAGTATGTAAGTCATTAGGAAAACAATGATAATAGATAACCATCCTGAGAGCCCCTGGTCCCCTGTGGTCTCCCCAGCCTTCCATCACTCCATCCTGTCCTTCCTTCTCCCTGTCTCCTCCCAAGTCTATCCAGGGTTCTCACATTAGTGATTGACTTTCCTCTTGTGCTTGTTGCTAGAAAATAAAAGGAAGAAACTGATAATAAATGCTGTGAGATGAACAGAGGGAAACTTTATACAGTGTTGTCTAGAATATAAACTAGTTTAGTCATGGAAGTTTCTCAAAAAACTAGAAGTACATCATCTATATGACCATCTATATGGTATGCTGTATTTATTCTACATCAATATAGCATAGAAATATTTGCACATCCATGTTGATTGTCTCACTATTAATAAAAGCTAAGTTATAGAACCAAATCTGGAATCCAATGACAGAAAAATGATTGTGGAAAATACAGTGTGCACACAATGGAACCTTTTATTGCCCATGAAAAATGAAGTTACATTGTTTGCAGAAAAATGGATACAATTGGGGGTAACCACATTAAATGAAGTCCATACCAGAAAGAAAAATATCATGCTTGTCTCACCTATACTTCCTGGATTTCATATAGATTTTAGAATTAAAATCATCTAGGGCAGCATTTCTTAACCTGTGGGTCATGACCCTTTCAGGGGTCAAACAACCCTTTTCACAAGGGACACCTAAGAAAACATCTTTACATTACAATTCATAGGAGTAGCAAAATTACAGTTATGAGGTAGCAATGAAAATTTTATTGTTGGGGGTGACAACATGGGGAACTGTATTAAAGGGTTGTAGCATTAGGAAGGTTGAGAAGCGCTGGTCTAAGGAGACATAGATGGTTATAAGAAGGGGGAAGTGAGATTAAAAAAAGAGGGCATGAGAATATGGGGAGGAAATGCACTCAACATAGATATATACATGCACCAAAGATTAAAAATACCAAGAAAACAGCCTACTAGAAATGTTTCAAGTATGTATTGTGTTATGCCAGAGCAAACACAGGAAACACAGCATTACCATAGAAACACCATTTCACGTTGATGTAATCCCCGGGTATGCCTGGATTTTATTTTATAACTAAAAGGTAATGTTTTGTGATGTAAGCCTGAAGGGCACTGGCTGTCTCACAACACTACATATATCTGAAAACTCAGAGTCAAAATTATGTGATTGGGCTTTGACAGTGGTTTTAAGATATAAGAAAAAGGAAAGCTGGGAAATTGAAGACATACATTTTTCTTTATGGAAGCAGTTAATTTCATAGTTCCTTCTCAAAACATAAATACTATGAAAATTCCACTTCCTCAAAAGTAGATCTTAAAGAAAACAGAGCCACTGCAAAGGGACAATGTGTAAAAACAAAACTCAACTGTAAGTCTTCTATTTTTATGCTATATTTACTGTCATTTAATTTCACTGTTTTATGGGACTTTACCAGTTAAATGGGTGCATGCTAAGAATTAATTAATGCTAAGAGAGCATTTTCTCTAATATGTGGGCAAGTTTAGGACAAACTAAATTTGAAGAAATCAGACTGAATTGTAGGAGGAAGTTTCTGTCACACAAGTCACTCCCAAGTAACCCCACAGAAGCTTAATATTATATAAATGCTCAGCCACTTGCTCAGGCTTGTTACTAGCTAACACTTTTCCACTAACCTATATTTTTGTCTATACTTTGCCACGTGGCCTGGTATATTTTCTCAGTACGGCATATCCATCTTGCTTCTCTCTGTATCAGTTCACTGGTCCTGTGACTCTGCCCTTCTTCTTCCCAGTATTCTGTTTGGCTCCCCTCTAACCTTATCCTGTCCATCTATCGGCCAGTGAGCTTCCTTATTAACTCAGTCACAGTGGCATATATTCACACAATGTAAAGAAATATACCACACTTTATGAGCTATGCAAAAGGATTAAAAGCATAGGAAGTCACCTCTGTGTGGCACATACATTTGCCATTGAAAATAACACAGGGCTGTCACCTAAAGAAATTCATGATGTCAATTTGAAAATAAAATGTTCAGTTCACTTTTTCTAAATAACAACCAAAGGCTGAAATTGTGGAAATTATATATTGCTTTTTCTAGTTGAATTGCAGTTGTTTGAAATAACTTGATGTATAGTGTAGACAAGACCACAAACCTTCTTTTCAAAACATTTGCTAAATCTCATAGATGCTGGAACACTATGCTTTTTTTTATATCAAGAAATTAAAAATGTATCCCTTTTGATTTTTACTCAACATATTAGCTGTCCATGAGAATATTAACTTTCACTTATTTATATGACATGTAATATATCTTTCATTAGTGAGTTCAATTTATTTCAAAGAAGGTATGTGCTATGGCTCAGATTAGTTTTTTATTTGTTGAGATTTGTTTTGTAGACAAACATGAGAAACTATTTCTTGTACACATGACAGAACACTGTGTTTTATAGTTATCAGATAGTCTGCAAGAGTCTGCTAGGTTTATGACCTAATTCCAGGTTCTCTGTTATGTGTGTGTGTGTTCATGAACTGCCCACTCATAATAGTGGAGTCTTAATTTTCTGACTAGTATAGAATCTATGCCTTATCTTGAAAATAGGAATGTTTGATTAATATAATCTAGTCTTCCATAAGGTGTGTATAAATACTTATTTTATATACCTGTTTATATTAAATATTTATTTAATAAACTGGTGGTTAAATAGACCTTATTGGTTTTATATTATACCTTCTAAGTTAAAGTCTATTTCAAGTCAGTGCCATTGCTGTTTCCTTTTGAGTTCTGTTCACGTGCGCTGTGTATTTTCCCATCACTTCTTAAGTGTGTCTGTGACTTTGCCAATATTGAGCCCCTGAAGATTTCAGAAGAACAGTTCAACATGGAAGGGAAACATCAGCAGAAGCCTTGATGTCTGCAGCATGCAGGTGGAAACTTCTCACATCTGGGCAGACCAGGAAACGAGATGGAATAGGAAGCAGGGCTAGTTTAGGAAGTTCAAGACCTACTTCCAGAGTCTCAATACCTTCATCCAAGGCTACACTTGCTCCTACACATTCTTTCAACAACCTTCCAAAATAGTGCTGCCAGCAAGAAGTCCGGGTATCCTCATAGGCCTATGGGAGACACTGCATATTCAAACCCTAACAAATGGGACTGTGAGAGAAGAGACAGGAAGGGGGATGAGGGGTAGTAGATGTATTCAGGGAAAGCAGAAGGGAATTAGTGGGGGGTTGGGACAAACAAGATGGAGAAACAGGGACAGGGAAGGATCCGCGGAATGCTGAACATCAGAAAAGTTGATAAATGTGTATGAAAGTTCCCTGGTGAAATCAGCTACTTTAAAAGCCAAAAATAAAATAAATGAAATCTGTAAAAATGAGCTGTCAATACTTCTATCTCGAGCTTCAGTATGAATTTACCAAGATTGCCAGGCAATCACTGAGGATGCAAACATGTCAACCTTATTATTCTGAATACTTTTTGTTTTCAGTTGGTTTTTTTTTTTTAATGGCTAAATTAGTTGAGTTTTGTTGTTGTGTTTTTTAAGTTATTACATAAAAGAAATCTAAATATTCAAAAACTTTCTAAAGTTTGGTCATAACAATTGTGTTGCAAAATAGCTAGGGGAAAAATTAAAGAACTGAGACATAGCCTTCCAGGTGTCTGAGGAGAAATCAGCCTGGGTCCAGTGAAAGTAAAATGCATAGGGTTTCAATGCTGAAAACAGTCCTTGGTAGAAATAACAACCACTGGCATCACGGTGAAAATTGTCGGTGAGTGCCTCACCACTGCCACCTTGAGGAAAGAAAGGGAAAAACTAGATGCAAAAGGCTTGTCCAACCTGTGGAAGTAGAATTTGAATTAGTACTTTAACCATTTCAATATTTTACTTAAAAGGACTTATTCTTCCTCACATGCTCTCTCAGATTGCCTTTTCCTCTCTGATTTTCTTATTTCTAAGGAAATTCAAACAGCCTTTTCCCCCCATGCCTATCATCACACTTCTCTAAGTTCTCTCTTTGGTTTTATTATTTGTTATATATTATCTTCAGCAACTTTCTGAACCCTCATTCATCTATTCCCGTCAACCAACTATCAGGTGTGCAGCTGCATACACAATTATCCATGAAAGACAACAGGTGTGTGTCATAATTTAGGAGACCAGTAAACCTCTCATTTCTTATCCTTCCCATCTACATCACCAGAGTCTGCTCTTCTCTGCAGGGCCCCGCACTGAGTGTGATGGCAGATCTTGGTTGTCAGTATCCCACAACAGGGATTACAGAGCCACACAGAACTGCCTCCACCACCAGACTGGGCATATCTGTGGGGCATTTTCTGTTTTTGGTTTTTTTGTTTTTTTGTTTTGTATTGGTTTTGTTTTGTTTTTTGTTTGTTTGTTTGTTTGTTTGCCTTACTTCACAGAATATATTTTTAAACACAGAAAATAAAATGAGATTGCAAAGGAAAACAATCATGTTGAAACACCTTTGTTTAAAGGGGAAAGTGAATTGACAATACACACATTTCAAAATACCAGTTTAAAAGAAAACCCAAAGTGAGAAGTTTTCAACAAATACTACAAATAAACTGCAATAAACTTTCTATGTGTGTATTTTTTTTCAGTTCTTGTTAATTCTACAAATTTGGATGATGTACTCTAATTACTGAACCAGGAATGTTGATATGTTAGAAAAGAAGAAAAATGATTTCTAAATGATTAAAGATAGATTAGCATAAACAACTATATTAAATAATGAAACTATATCCAAAAGAAGCAGCCCTTGATTGCTAATTGATGCAGGAGGGCCAGCCCACTGGAAGCAGTGCCATGCCTGGGCAGGTAAGCCTGGACTATGTTAAAAAAATTTAAAAAAAAAAAATGTAGCTGATTGTGAGTCTAAGAATAAGCCAGTAATCAGCAAATCTCCATGGTCTCTGCACCTGCCTTGGGTTCCCTCAAGGACAGAGTGTAACCTGTAAGCTATATTAAACCCTTTCTTTCCCAAGATGCTTTAGGTCATGGTGTTTATCAGAGCAACAGAAACCGTATTCGAACAGTCAGTATGTAGTATATTTCTTATCTATCTGTAACAGAAATGCACAGCTCCTTATCACCCTTGTCACATGCAGTGACAAGCACCTCAGGGACTTTTATATCCAGCAGAAATCTAACAGTGCTCCATGGCATGCATGTTTATTCTCTATGCCTAATGCTATGCCACTTTAACAGGTGACTTTACAAATTTAAACTCACACTGTTTAAAAGTGGTATGCTGGCTAGTTTTATGCCAACTTGACTCAAGCTAAAGACATCTAAAAAGAACGAATTCATCTGAAAAAATGCCTCCATGAGATCTGGCTGTAGGGTGTTTTCTTAACTAGTGGTTGATGGGGGAGAACCCAGGCCATTGTGGGTCATGCCACCCCTGGGCTGGTGACCCCAGGTTCAATAAGAAAGCAGGCTGACCAAGCATGAGGACCATGACAGTAAGGGGAACCCCCCCGCCCCCCCCCCCCCCCCCCCCCCGTGGCCTGTCTCCAGGTCGCTGCCCTGCTTGAGTTTCTGCACTGACTTCCTTCCGTAGTGGACTAAAATGTGGGAATGTAAGCCAAATAAACTTGCTTTTTCTCTCCAACTTGCTTTTTGGTCATGGTGTTTCAGCACAACAAAAGAAACTCTAAAGTTAGCATTGATCGCTAATTGAGAAGATACCATACAGGGGGATCTCATGGAAGCATTTCCTCAACTGAGGCTCCCTTCTCTCTGATGATTCCAGCTTGTATCAATCTGACACATAAAACTGGCCAGTTCAAATGACCCCTTGTCAACTGGACACACAAACACATCACTGCTAAGCCACAACCCTTCCTTTCTTATTCATTCCCAAGATCTCACAATAAAATCATAATTTTAAAAGTCCCACAGTCTTTACAAATGCAAACATTAAAATCCCAGTCTCTAAAATATCCAATCTCTTTTAACAGTTCAAGTCTTTCATCTGTAGACTCCTTTAAAAATCAAAAATAAATACCTTCTTCAAGAGGGAAGAACCAAGACACCATCACAATCTGAGCCAATCAAACTGCAACAGTATAAATAACTCAATGTCCAATTATCTGTGATTCACAATTTTCTGGACTCCTCCAAAGGGTTTGTATCACTTTTCCAGCTCTGCCCTCTACAGAACACACAGTTTATCTTCTAGGCTCCAGCTGGCTCCACTGCTGTTACTGATCTTGGCAGTCTTCCCATGGTACTGGCATCTCTAAAACGCTGGGGTCTTCTGCAGCAACTGGGCTGAATGTCAATAGCTTCTCATTGGTTCTCCTCATGATGCCAAAGCCTCAGCTTCTTTGCATGACCCCTTCAGTCCTGGGGCTTCAGCCTCTAATGAGGCTGCACCTTAATCAGATGGTCTTTTCTAACCTTTCACAGTGGAAAGCCTCAGCTGCTCTCCATGACCTCGTCATGCCTTCAAAACTAGTACCACCTGGTGACTCTTACATGATACTACGTCCAGTCACCAGTACAAGGTGCAACCTTGGCCAACTCTGGAACACAGTTTCTCTGTGCTCCCAGGAAACCTCAGTGGTGCTGGTCTCTTCTTAATCACCACAAATTCTTAGCTCCAGCTCACCAAAATCAAGTATTCCAGAAAAAAATTTGCTCTAGTAGTTCTGGTATCTTGTTAATCACAACAGAATCTTGAGCACCACCCAGCTGACCAGAACAACAGAATCTTAATTCAAAATAGTAAATGGCCTCAATAGAATCTTTAAACTTCCCTCTGAAATTTTGAAAGCCAGGCCTTTATCTTCTGCGCTTCATTCAACATCCTAATCTTCCAAGCTCCCACAGGACATTCCACAGAGCTCTTAACACTCAATGGTTCTTTTAGCCCAACGTTCCAAAGTCCTTCCACAATCTTCACCCCAAAAATGGTCAGGTCTGTCACAGCAACATCCCAATATGATGGTATCATTTGTCTTAGGGTTTCCATTGCCGTGCTAAACACCATGATCAAAAAAAAAGTTGGGGAGGAGAGGGTTTATTTGGCTTGCACTTCCAAATCACAGCCCATCATTGGAGGAAGTCAGGACAGGGATTCAGTCAGGACTCGAACCTGAAAGCAGGAGCTGATGCAGAGGAGAGATGTTTACTGGCTCACTCTCCATGGCTTGCTCAGCCTGGTTTCTTATAGACTCAAGGACCACCAGCCCAGGGTTGACACCACCTACCATTGGGCTACTCCCCCATCCCCTGCCCCGCATTGATCACTAATTGAGAAAATGCCTTACTTACAGCTGGATCTCGTGGATGCATTCCCTCAACTGAGGTTCCTTCCTCTCTGTTGACTCCAGTTTGTGTCAAGGTGACACACAAAACCAGCCAGTACATAAGACAAGAGGACTCCGTATTTCTGCATCCCAGTGGTCTCGTGGGGACCCTGAGAACATCATGGCTAGCAAATAATGATTCAAATAAGGTAAGAAGAAAGTTTGGTTCAACATGACTCAGTAGCTAGTGGTGGTTCACACTTACAGAGTATGACCCTGGGCAGTTTATTTTAGGCATATCTAAATACAACACAATTTTGTTTCCTGGTGATAATTAACTCAACCCTGTGTATACAACAAAGCTTAAGGAAAGTTACATTGAAACTCTTTACAGAATAAATATGGCCTCTTGCATAAAAATAGCTTTTGTTGGCTCAGAAATAATGCTCAAGATAAGGGTCTAGGGAGAATGGCTAAGATAAACATAATGCCCATGGAGTGGCCTGGTCCTAAGATAACATAGAAGTCACCTAGGCTGTTGTAAAGTTTAAGGATTTTATTGACTGAGGAGTGATGCTCAAGATGTAGGGAAAGAAGTTCTGAAATAGACAAAAAGTAGTCTTGAGGTTTGGGTGAAGCCTGGCCCTACAGAATACAAAGATCACCAGATTATGAACTATATTCATTTTCAGACTTATGGGTGGAAAAAAGGTATATATCATTCCACTTTGAGGAGATAGGTCTTTGTGTTTAACATTCCTGGTTTCCCAGGCCCTTATCTGTGAGCACAAGGACCTTGGGCCCTCTAGAGTCTTTGATTTCCTTTGACTAATTTCCATTGAACAGCTAAGAGTTTAGCAATGAAGTACTACATTTGAATTTGAATTTTCTGGTTACTGATGGTGCTGTGTTCACTAGTCATTTCATTTTTCCTTCATACAATAATATATTTCTACCCTTTGCCCATTTTTAAGTTAAATTTCTCGACCATATGACTTATAAGGTAGTTCCACATATATTCTAGATATTGCTCCTTGGTAAACATGACAAAATATTTAGTAATTATGCTGTTAATAATTACAGTAAATGAGAATGAGCACATTTGGGGCGGCACGGCTGTAGACATGTCCCAGTCCTACTAAAAAGCTATCAGCAGTTGATGGCTACTGAAGAGAGTCACCCTCCACTGGGAATGTGGCTGTGGAAAAGTTGCTTATGGCCTTATACCCATGTGTATAAGAGCAGCAGTCATTTAATTGCTTACTAATAAAAAGTTTTTAAAATGAGAGAATATGTACCTTGACTCTCTGGTTCTTCAAGTCTTTCTTCCATTTTCCTTGAGCCTCAGGCTTGGATGTTGTATTTCAGATATTTAGGTTGGGTTTGAGCACACCGTGGTCCCTTACTCTCTGAGTTCTCACTGGCTATGTATCTCGGTGATAATCTCCGTCTGCTGCAAAAATAAAGTTTTTTCATGACAAGTGAAAGCTACAGTGACTTGTGGAAAAGAGTGTATTTTCAAATAATGTGGGTAATAAAAATGTTAGATCTGACAAGGCTAAACACACGCATGTGTGTATATACGTACATATATAAACAAATTCTATTATGTAGAACTCTAAATAGTGATAAGAATTGTAGATTTGTAGACTTCTCCTTATCTGTATTTTTAACTATTTATATTACCTAAGTTTTATGTACAATATGTATGGACAATATAGTACCCCTACAAAAAACTTAGGTTAGAAAAATCAAATGTAAATAAATCAATTATGGATATCTTTGAGACCTCAGACAAGCTTTTTCAGTTTTTATCTTTGTGTCTTGAAATTACTGAGAAAGCACATGCAAAGTCCTCATCTGATAGATGCTTAGTATGTTTGGCTTTTAAAAAGAGAACACAAATTTAGGGAGAAAGCAGTGTGGCAAGCACTATTGGGATTTGGAAGGAGATGGTAGAGGTTGTGTATGACCAATATATAGTGTATAAATGTATGAAGTTTTCAAAGGATGAAAACACATTATTTGCAAATAACAATCATTATAACTTTGTATTGGTCTTATTTAAGAAATTATTTGAGAAATTTTTCCTGTTTAGGCACCCTCTCCACTATTGCTTGGAGTCCTAGCCTGGGACATCTTTTGGGTTTTGTGGGTGTTTCCTAGCACCAGGTTTCTCTCTAACCTCACAGTGGCTCCCTCTATCGAGATATCTATTTCTGTTGCTCCTCCCACTCAACCATCTCTGCTACAATGTAGTTTTTTGGGCCTGGACTGCCAGAAGCCCAGACCCACAGACCTGCAGCTCCAGATCCCTTAGCCGCCCGCCGCTGTTCAGGCCCCAGAAATGACTCAGACGCTTATATTAACTTCATGCTGTTTGGTCTATTGCTCAGGCACATTGCTAGCTTGTTTTTACATCTTAAATTAACCCATTTCTATTAATCTTTCTTGCCACATGACCCGTGGCTTACCTGAGTTCTTTACATGTTCCTCCTTTTGGCTTCTGGCTCTTTTTCCCTCTGACTCCGCCCTGCTCCTCCTACCTATTCTAATTCCTCCTCCTACTTTTTCTATGGTGCCTGTCATGGGCCAAAACAGCTTCTTTGCTATTCACAGCATACAGAAAGGCATTCCCACATCACATCTCACTCTCTCATGATCTCTTCCCACCTCCCTTGCTTGCTCTCCTATATGATCCAAATTTACTCAGGAGATCTTCTGTATTTCCTCTTCCAAGGTGGATCCATGGATGTCTCTCTTAAGTTTCTCATGTTACCGAGATGTTTGGGGTTTGTGGATTGTAGCCTGGTTATCCTTTGCTTTATGTCTAATGGCCACCCTAATTGTCATTATAGAACCTTCATCCAGAAACTGATGGAGGCAGAAGCAGAGACCCATAGCTAAGTAATAGGTGGAGCTCCCAATCCAGCAGAAGAGAGAAAGGTGTGGGGGGGGGGGTATGTGAGCAAAGGGATCAGAATCATGAAGAGGAGACTCACAGAGATGCCAACCAGTGCTATTGAGAGCTTGTTCACTGCCTCTGAAATGACAGCTGAGGAAGCTAAACCCTCTGAATGTAGATGACAGTCAAAAGGCCTGAGCAGTTTGTAGAGCCTCCTGCAGATGGGTCAGAGTTTATTCCTGGTACATGAACTGACATCTGGGAGCCCATTCCCTACACAGGAATACCTTACTCTGCCTTGATACTTGAAGGAGGGACTCAGAGCTACCTCAATTGTATATGACAGGTAGAACTGAACTGACTCACTTTGGGACTCCTTTCCCTCCCTGGAGAATGGATGAGGGGATGTGATGTGGGAATGTCTTTCTATGCTGTGAATATGCTGTAAATAGCAATCTGTAAATAAAGGAGCTGTTTTGGGCCATGACAGGCACCACAGAAGAAGTAGGAGAAGAAAACAGAGCATAGGTAGGAGAAGCAGGGCGGAGTCTGGCAGATCAAGCCTGAAGCCCAAAGGAGCAACATGTAAGGAACACAGGTGAGCCACGGGCCACGTGGCAGACAGATTAATAGAAATAGGTTGATTTAAGATGCAAGAGCTAGCTAGCAATGTGCCTGAGCCATAGGCCAAACAGCATAAAGTTAATATAAGCATCTGAGTCATTTCTGGGGGCCTGAGCAGCAGCAGCGCGTTGTTAAGAGGTCTGGCGCACAGGTCTGTGGGTCTGGGCCTCTGGTCGCCCAGGACCAAGAAACCCCATTGCAGCAGGGATGGGGTGGCAAGGAGGCTAAGGAAGGGTGGGAAGGAGGAGAGGGAGGGGCAACAGTGGTGGGTATGAAAAAAAATCTTAAAAAAAAAAATTTACTTTAAAAATTAAAATAAAGTGACACACAAAAAGGGGGAACTGGGTATAATTGTATTATAATCACAAGATAAAAAATAATAAAAAGTAAAAAAGAAAAATTTTCCCAATCTCCAAATATTCCCTGAAATTTCTTTCTAGTGATATCAGGATTCTACATTTTATATTTAGAACTTATAGCATTTTAAAGTGGCTTTTATAATGGTGTAGCCAGTTTCTCTTCCTGTAGGCAAGGCTTTGAGCATGAGCCAATCTGGGAAAACATGGCAGAGGAAGCTGCTTGGCCAGGAAGCAAGAGCTCCAGGAGGAAAGTGACCAGAGACAGTCATTCCTCTCAAAGTCACAAGAGTGACTTACTGTCTCTAACTGGAATCCACTTCCTAGTAGCGTGTGGAGCTAGGAACTCACTGGTGGGTTCACTCAGCTTGATAATCCCCCAGTTACTCATCAATGGTGTCACAGCTGAGAGCCAAACCTTCCACATATAAGTCAGTGGGAATGTGCTACATACAACTCAATACAGAGCTTTCTATTTACACAAGAAACACTTACTATGTCTTATTAGGAAACTGGGAGAGTTTCAGATAGGTCTCACATAGAACACAAAATTACCATCTTGATCCTGTTTGGTCACCTTGTCCTTTATTCACTGGTGAACATTATACATAATAATACGGTTCGATTTATTATTATATTTCACTTTGTAGCATCTGCCCTACTTTTCTACTTTTTCTGTCTACCTTTATAATGTAATTGAGAGATTTTGTTCTATTCATTCCATTTCTACAAGTTAATAAAACTGACTTCATAATTTTTCACTTTTCATGTCTGCCTTGGGTCTGCTAACATATCTGTTTACCACCTACATCTAATCAGTTTTGTTTACCTAAAGCAATATGAGTATTTTTAGTGATCTAACTCAATTCTTGGCCACGCATTATTTCTATACTTTATCTTTACTTAAATATGGCAAATAAGACATGATTTTATGAGATCATTTACAATTGGATCTTTAATTGTCTTCTATTACTCAGACAAATTTTGGTAGAAACTATATCATTTTAGCTTAATGTTGATGTTGTTTTGGTTTTACATAAGCTTTAAATGAATTTTCAAAGCTTCTTGAGTTCCTATTTCTAAAACTATTGGAAAATCCTTCTTTGTTATGAGCTATCTCATTTTTAAAGTACATTTTATTGAAGTGTAATTACACAATGTCTGTAATAACGCTCTTTCCTTCCTCACTCCAGATGCTGTGATTGTGATCTGGTGGTGGTTTGGGTGAGAATTACCCTGATGGCTCTTGAATTTTAGAACTTGGTTCCCAGGAGGATTAACTGGGCAAAGCTATATTGCCTGCCTGCCTGCTGCCATGCCCCTACCTCACTCTCTGAAATCAAAAAGAAGCCTACAATTAAATGCTTTTTTATATAAGTTTCTTTGGCCATAATGTTAATTAAAACATACTGAGAAGGCTCTCGGAGAGTAAATGTTATTGTTTGACTATCAAATGATTAGTACATTATTTAATATTGAATTATTTACTATTATTATTCTCTGTAGAATCTAATCCTTCTTCCTTTCCATCCTTTCTGAAAGAAAAGAAATTAGAATACAGTTTTTATTGCTGAAGTTTAACCATATAACATGCTGACTCTGAAATCATTCATTTTTTTGCAGTCTACATAAAGTCACCCACTTTAATGTAAGAGACTCACAATGAATAAATAAAGCATTTGATTAAGCTTTTACAGCTATCTTTTGACACAAAGAAGACTGTCAAATTATCTCTCGTGTAATTCATCACTGTCCTTCATTTTCTGAGTAGAGTGGAGAGGCATCCTTGGTCCAGATAGCAGGGCAAGGCACATTTGATTAGTTCCTGGCGATACATATGAAATGCCAAAAAAAACAAAAAACAAAAAAGCCGATTCTACATATTTTAATGCCTTAACTGGAGCCTTTATTCTTGTGTTTTCTCTTCTGTTGTTCTCCTATGGACCCCAGATGCTTAGTGCTTTGGTAACTATGTATGACAGTACTAATGAATACCAAGTCTCTAGACTAGAATTTAAGTCCCTTAGCTAGTGATGTGTTTTGGGTTTTTTTTTTTTAAGTTTGATTTTCCTCCACTCTTTGCTCTATGGTCTAATGATTCTTTATTACAGCTTCATTTATGACCCTGTAATCCCAGTCAGGAATCTCAATTTAAAAACATGAGAACAAAGAAAGCAAAATGCATTTGGGGGCCATTTGGATTGAGTTAAGATACTTTATGTAGCTTCTATGAGAGTTAAATCAAATATACGTGCAAGATACATAACAGAGTACCCATATTAATTTCTTATTGTTTCCTTCTTTAAAAATCTCACTTTTGTGTTCTTTTTGTGACCTATATTTGTATCTTCTCCAGCAGTGAAAAATCTTTATGTATTCCTTGGAGCCAATTCACATGTCACCCGTTTAATTAATCCTCCGGAGATTATCATTAAAGAATATTTATTTAGCTAATTAGTTCTTTGAGAATAGTAATGTCATTTCCTATTTAAAAAATTCTAAGACAAGAACACAATAAGAACTCACATTTTTAAAATAAATGATATCAAACTGAATTATGAATTTGAATGTGAGGTCAGATGCACTGGCAATTATTATACTTCCAATTCTTTGGCCAAGAACCCATGAAGCTGATTGTCTCAGCTGGTCTTCAGTGTATGTTGGAATCCCAAGGATGTAGGTCCTCATGCCAATGAAGGAAAAACCTCAGTAGTAGGGTAGATGAGCTTGCCATTAAGAATGAGGGCAAGCAAGCACAAAGCAAAATGTCCTTCTCCCTTGTCCGACACACTAGAGAATGTCATTCAGATTAGGGTGGGTCTCCTGATATCAAATGATCTGGAATTAGAGAGGGCCTTCTCATCACAAATGATACAATTAAAACAAATCGCATATGTACCTAATTGTTTAGGTTTAGTTGATTCCAGAAATGGTCAAGTTGACAACCAAGACTAGCCTTCATAGAGGGTTAGAAAGATGACTTGGAATGGGGAGGGGTGGGGGGGGGAGTACATAGCCACTGTGTTGTAATAAAAGACACTGAAGGGAAAGGTGTCAATTTTCATGGGATTCCAGGCACAATGGATTCCAGTTACAGTAGGAACCTGAAATGCATGTACCTTTGTCCTTTTAACCTAAAGAGGACCATTTCCTCACTGTGAGGAAAAACTGTAACTGTCTTAGTTAGGGTTTCTATTGCAACACCATGACCAAAAAATAAAAATAAAAATAAATTAAAAATAAAAAAGATAAAATTTAAAAATTAAAAAAAAAGAAGTTGGGAAGGAGAAGTTTATTTGTCTTGCACTTCAAGATCATGGTTCATCATTGAGAGAAGTCAGGACAGGAACACAAACAGAGGTGGAACCTGGAGGCAGGAGCTAATGCAGAGGCCATGGAAGAGAGCTGTTTACTGGCTTGCTTCCTATGGCTTTCTCTGCCAGCCCAGGGATAGCACCACCTAGCCCCTCCCCCATTGATCATTAATTGAGAAAAGGTCTTACAAGTGGAGCTCATGACAGTATTTCCTCAACTGAATCTCCTTCCCCTCTGTTGACTCTAGCTTGTATAAGTAGACACACAAAATCAGTCAGAACAGTGGCCAACCAGAAAATAGCTATTTTAAGTTCCAGTATCAATATTGTCAATACTACAATCTTGTATCAGAGATATCAAACACTAAAAGTGTCTTCTCAATATAGACTGATATCTCCAGAGCCCACTGACTCTGAATTACCTTACCATTTCAATCTGTCCTTTTCTCTTAAACTAGTCAGAGTACACATACCACAATTGAAGTAAAGTTCTAATGTTGTAGTCATTTCTTTAGTAGACTTTAAGAAGGTAGAAAATTATAAGCAACTTTCATAACTACATTGGAAAGCACCATTTACCTGTTCCTTCAAACATTTGTTTAATTAATATGATTTTAGTGGTAACACTTACATGCTTCCTGAGAAAGTTTAATTAAGAAATACAATGAAGAAATTAGTAAAGATACTAAAGGAAGCCATCTGGACATTTAGACTCTGCACCCATAATGCCTGTGTTCATGCGATGTTTTTAAAGTGCAGCTAGGAACAATTTAGAGAGCTGATAGAGCAATACCAGATGCACTTTCTAAGCTGATTATGAAGCAGATGGTTTTATGATCACATTTGTGTTGTAAAAGGTGCTATTCTATTATGTAAGATTCACATTTATGACACATGCTCCTCGTTTAGCATAGCCCTCCTGTCAGAGCATCTCACACACTTCTTTCTCCACATCTGTTCAGTAAGTGTGCAGACTGATTCTCTTAGGAGGGGAGATAAATTTCCCAATTACGTTGTTGAAAGAATGTTGTATACATAGCCCTGATTTTCATATTGACAGGATGACATCAGTACAACTCACAGTACAGGCAAGGATGGGAAATCAACACATATGTTTAAAAACTAAGCTGGAATGTATCCATTTCACAAAATCTGTAACCCATGTAACCTAGTAAGATTTGGTCTTTGTGCAGCAAACATGACAAGGTTTCATAAGCTCAAAATACAAAACAATCTGGAAGTAAATCTATATTAAGAACTATAATCAAAGCTATTATTCCAAGAATCTTAAATAATAAATAACATTTGTCTTTACTTAACAATAATAGAAAACAGGTGTCGCCATCAAAATAGGCATACCTTTCTAAATTAGCCTATTGGGCAGCTGTGCCTTTTGTTTATACAGTAAATTTTAATAGGTTTTTTTGTTTTTTTGTTGTTGTTTTTTTTTTTTTACTATTTTCAGATGCAGTAAAGCTGCTAGCATAAGATTGCCTTTTCTACAAACCAAAGCTTATGTGTCTTCATAACCTGGCACTTTTCCCTTCCTAATCTGTGGAAGTAAATTAATTTCAGATTTGAGTGGTCTAGTGGGAATAATCCACAATTTGAATTTGCTAGATTAGCGCTACTGGAAGAAGATTATATTCATTCAATTAGCATTTCTTAACTACCTACAAATGTCCCTGGAATTGCCGTTGGGAAGAAAAATATAAGTGGATCCTTATACTTGCCTTCAAGGAAATCTTAGAAGCTCAGAAAGATATTCCCAATGGTACAATAGAGGCACTGTTATCCTGAGAGTAACCAATAATCATCTAATGAGACTTAAGGGCCACTTCATAGTAGGAGATTTATGTATGAACTGAAAGCCTAAACAACTACCCATAGTTGGCGAGATCTTGGATACTGGAGAACCTTTGCTGCTACTTTACTAACCCAGAAAAAAAAATCTAAATGCATTCTAAATACTTGTTTCTATGTGAGCAGATAAGCGTTCTCACCCTTCCTCAAAGAAACTTCTTTTTGCGGCAGATGGAGGCTATTTCAAATTCAAAATCCAAGGACAACAGACAATAGGGTGTACAGCCCCAACTGACAGATCACAACACAACTCAACTAACACCTGTGGCTCAGAGAATTTAGAAGAGGGTTGGAAGACTGTAAAAACCAAAGGAGCAGGGTGTTTGTTGTGATGTAAGTATAAAAGGGAGGGTCCACCCTTAGAATCTCAAAACTATAGTCACCTAAATAAGACTTATACAATGACAATACCAGTTGACACGCCAGTGGATGGGGGAAATACCACAAAGCCCTACCCCTAGATGAGGAGCTACAAGCAATTAATGGCTGATAGGAAAGAGAGAGAATCAGTCTTTTCCAGGGATGAGCCCCTGATAGGTTATCCACTCTCAAGAATAGTCAGTCCTAAATATAAACAAATATGAGCAACATGATAGAAATTTAGGTAATTATATATATATATATATATATACATATATATATATATATATATGAAGATATGAACTTAGGAATTTAAGAGGGGGTAGGGTAACATAAAAAAGTTAGAAGAATAGAGAGTGGTAGAAATGGAGTAAATATAGTAATCATATGAAATTCTCACAAAAAGATCTAATTTTTTTATTAAAAACATAGACAATTAAATGATGCTTATGCTCCTAAAAGAAAAGGAAAAAAGAAAAAGTATATATACCTGATTATCACTCCATTTGAAAAAATTTATAAATTTTAATGTGATTTATTATAAAATAAAGTTTATTGATATTGCCTAAAGCTCATTAATTATAGCAACTTTTGATACGTTGTGTTTCAATGGCTGTCTTAAGATCAATTTTTAATTTTGAAAAGTTTTTATTAAATAACAAAATCATTCATTATTTCATAAAAATGAACATAATTGTATGTGTATATGGATACATACTGTGTGTCTCAGAAAGAATTACATATTGGGTATGGTATATATAATATATGTCTATACACATAATTACAAACTTGCAATGCTACACTGTAAAATAAAATTACACCCGTGAATACATATATTGAGGGAATTTGTACTGTTATAAACAAATATTGAAATGTAATTTAATGAAGCGCCTGAATAGCCACCAGAGTGTAAGCGTGAGAGAGCGGGGCCCATCCTTCATCAAACGTGGTGGTGTGGGCAAGGAAGAGATTCTCTCCTCCCACTTACCCCCCAGCCCCTTACTGCACCCAAGACGAGCTGGCTCTGCCCCCTCACCAGCTGCCGCACTCGCGAGTGGGGCCTGTACCTTACCTGGGCAGCACAGTGGAGCTGGCTCTGGTGGTATAGGTGTGGGTGAGCCAACCCTGAGGGCATGGGAACAGGACAAGGGCCTCAGCCTCTTGCTATCTGAGGCACTGATGAGCTAGTTGGGGCAGTACTGGAGAGCTCACTCTGTTGATAAGGATGAGGTGAGCTGACAGGTTCACCAACCAGCTAATACCGAGGCCCAGAACCAGACCTGTGAGATGGCCCACCCCAACACCCACCCCATCTATGAACTACTAGAGCACATGAAGGTTTGGTTCCTCAGATTCAAAGCTACAGGATCTTCACAGGGCAGCAACAGGATATCCAAGCGGAGTCCCAGTGACCGCCCCAGTATCAGTAGTGTAACAGAAGCCAGAGGTCTCAAACCAGACCAATGATTCATTGTATAGTGAACACGCGCAGGTAGAGATATATGGATAAAAGGGTTTACTGTGTGACTCACTGTGTCACACTGCCTTTTCCACGATGAGATTTATTTTATTTTATTTTATTTTATTTTATTTTATTTTATTTTATTTTATTTTATTATTTTATTTTATTTTATTTTATTTTATTTGGGGTTGCCAGGGCAGAGGGTCGATATGAAGGGACAGGGAGATAAATGGGATTGGGGCCATAACATGAAATCCACAAAGAATCAAAAAAAAAAGTTTTAAATGAAAAGCCTGAAGATTAGGTGATGGAAGACAAATTGCAGCTAGCAGAAAGAGTACTGGAGGAGTTTGGAAAAGGCAACTGTTAAAGGACAGAAAATGAAATTAAGTCAAGTAAGATATACAAGCTACAGGAATCTGGGCCTCCAGTACCAGATTAAAATAATAGTGCATAATAAACAGCCCTTGAGGTTTCTCCTGATACCAGCTGGAATGATATGCCATGTTGAATGATGAAAGGAAACAAGTATCTTGGAGAAGCATGCCCTAAGGCTAAATATTCATCAGGAAGGGAAACCAAGCAGTGGGATTAGCCTTAGGAAAAATCGAAAAGCTTTGGACAACTTGGGCATTATAGGGATTACCAGTCATTCCTGAGAACTGGAATATACAACCCAAAGGCAGAAGAAGCGGTCAAAAAAGACCCTGAGATTGCAGTTAGTTAGCAACTCCAAGGCTGCTGCAATGTGTGACCACGCCTAATAATAAGGCAATGTTAATTTTTTTAAAAGCCAGAAGAAGCCAAAACTGTACAATGGAAGAAAGGCAGCACCTTCAACAAATGGTGCAAGCATAACTGGATGTCAACATGTAGTAGATTGCAAATAGATCTCTATATCTATCACTCTGCACAAAACTTAAGTCCAAGTGGATGAAAGACCTCATCCTAAATCTAATTACACTGAGCCGGATAGAAGAGAAAGCAGAAAGTAGCCTTGAATGCATGTTTTATACTCAGCAGTATAAAACAATGACATCATGAAATTTGCAGACAAATGGTTGGAGATATAAAATATTAAACTGAGTGACGTTACCCAGACTCAGAAAGATAAACATGGTATGTACCCACTCATAAGTGGATACTAGATGTAAAGCAAAGGATAACCTGACTACAATCCACAGCTCCAGAGAAACTAGCTAACAAAGAGGACCCTAAAAGGAACACATGGATCATTCTGGGAAGATGTAATAGATGAGATCTCCTGAGTAAAGTGGGGGTAAGGGGGGCAATAAGATGAGGGGATGGGGAAGAGAACAAGAGGAAATGGGATGGTTGAGCTGGAACAGGAACAGAGTGGTGTAGTAAGAGGTTTCTGGCCTGGGCTTTCGGGCCTAGCCTCTAGGTTTTGGCCCACAGACCCACAGACCCACAGACCCACAGAGACACACAGATGCTTACAATAGTTTTAGGCTGATCAGCCTCAGGCCCAGGCATATAACTTGCTAACTCTTTACCCTTCATCTAACCCATGTCTCTTATCCTGTTTAGCCATGCAGCTCAGTACCTTTTCTTAGAGCAGCAAAGTTGTCCTCTGCTTCTTCCGGCTTCTCTCTGGCATTCTGCTCTGCTCTGCCTGTTCCTAGAGTCTTCTACTTCTTAGCCCCGTCCACACTTCCTTTCTGCCTTTGGCCAATAGCACTTTTTATTAAACCTGGGTGGGACAATTATTTACAATGGAACCACATAATCTCCCTACAGAGTGGGAAAGCAATGAAAGAGATATCTTGATAAAGGGATTCATAATGGAGTTAGGGAGAAACCTGGTTCTAGGGATGTCCCAGGAGTCTACAAAGATGACCCCAGCTTAGATTATCGCAACAGCGGAAAGAATGTCTGAGCTGGCCTAGTCCAATAATCAAATTGGTGAGTACCTTGTCATCACAGAGCCTTCATCCAGTAACTGATGGAAGCAGATCCACAGCCAAGTATCAGGCCGAGCTCTGGGAGTCCAGTCCAGTCGAAGAGAGGAAATGAGGGATTATTTGAGCAAGGGGGAACAAGACCATTATGAGGAAATCTACAGAGACAACTGAAGCAAGCTAGTGGGAACTTTAGGCTGACAGCTGTGGAGCCTGCATGGGACTGGACTAGGCCCTCTGCATAAGGGAGACAACTGTGTAGCTTGGTCTGTTTAAGAGTCCCCTGATAGTGGGATCAGAACTATCCCTGATGCATGAGTTGGCTTTTTGGGAGCCCATTACCTATGGAGTGACACTGCACAGTCTTGATTCAGTGGGGTAGGGGCTTGACCCTGCCTCAGCTGAATGTACCAGGCTATTCACAATGGGAGGCCTTACATTTTTGAAGGAGGTGATGGGGGGAAGTGGGGGGAGGATGGGGGCAGTGGGAAGAAGAATGAGAGGGGATCTGTGGTTGGTATGTAAAATGAATTAAACAAAAAATTTAGAGGAACGAACTTAGATGTGTGCAAACAAAATGCATATCTTTATCGTGTACAGTAGCAAATATCAACCCACAACATAAGTACTCTAATTAGTAAAATAAATAGATAGATAAATAGATAAATAAATAAATAGATAAATAGATAAATAAATAAATAGATAAATAGATAAATAAATAAATAACAGTAGTTACCATAAATTAAAAGCAATAATTACCAATTTAAAGCAAGTGGTATCAGTTTTCCATTGCCAGTTATATCCACTGTGCTTTGTTCTAAATAATGTATTATATCATCAACTTACTTTTATTTTTTATAAATCATGTCTTACTTAAAATTTTATAGAAATCTCTAGTTTTCTGTCATTTGAAGATTCAGATATTATAATATGTAGATGCTTCCATCACCTCAACTTATGTGTATTAATGAATCTATATAAAAAAATAATCCTGCTGGTTTCATGCTTTAGGAAAAAGTATAAATAATTTTTGTTCTAAAACAGAATTTTTATTTTAAAAGTAGCAAACTAATTTTAGAAAGTCTAAGAATTAAAACAATCTTTAAATTTTATTTCATGTTTTGAAGATTATTACTCTCAATTTTAAGTTTAGTTTACATGTGCATATTAAAAATAGAATAGTATTAATACCCTAAAAACACAAACGCTATGCAAATATTGGTCTGTGTTAGCAGTTTTGTGCTAGCTTGAAACAAGGCAGTGGTTTTCAGCCCACGGAGTCATGACCCCTTTGGAGGTCAAAGGATCTTTCCACGGGGGTCACCTAAGACCATTGAAAACACCGATATCTACATTACAATTCATAACAGAAACAAAATTACAGTTATGAAGCAGCTTAATGTTTGTGGAGTCACCACAACATGAGGAAGGATTGCAGCAGCAGGAAGATTGAGAACCACAGAACTATAGTCATCAGTTGAGAAATGCTTCCACAAGATCAGGCTATAGGCAAGCCTACAGGGCATTTTCTTAAGTAGTGATTGACACGGAAGGGCCCAGCCCACTGTGGGTGGTGCCACCCTGGACTGGTCCTATTTATGGGCTCCGTAAGAAAGCAGACAGAGCAATCCGTGGAAAACAAGGCAGTGAGTAGGCGCTGCATCAGCTTCTGCCTCCAAGTTCCTGCTCTGTCTGAGTTCCTGTCCTCACTGCTTTTGATGCTGAACTGGGTACATACCATGTTGTATGCAACTGTGAGTAAAACAAACATTTTCTCCCCAAATTACTTTTGGTCATGGTTTTTCCTTCCAACAATTGTAACCCCATAGGACACAAGCATTACGTGGTGTTTCATTACTGTTCGTTTTATGAATCAGTATAAAACACATTAAAAATGCCAAGTTGGGAATAGATAGTGCTACAGAGAGTGTGCTGCATTTTACGGTAAAGAGATTTGAATTTTATCTTGCAATCAATGAAGAAATACTGACCAATTTTTGGAGGAAAGTGGTGTGACCGCACATCCTATTCCTGATTGCTCCCGTAGGCACAGCATAGAAACAGTGAACACTGTCAATGTAAATACAGAAGGACCAGCCAAGAAGACTGTTCTAAGGTCAAGTGAGAGATGACTAATGCCTCAGACTGATGGGACAGTGAAATCTTTGTAGTATCCCAGACAGGGATGAAGCAAGAGGAAGAAAAAGCCTGAAGTAAATGAACCAGGTTTATGGGAAAGGACCACTTCAGCAACTGATGCTAAAGGGTGAAAGGAGGAAATTCATGACACTGGCCTTGTGGAACACAGTGAGTGACAACCCAGTAATGAAAGGTTTGAATAGGAAAGGTAATGTGCATTGTTTTATGATGTCAAAGGAATGCCAGTGTGGACTAATCAAGCCATTTGGGTTAGAGAAACGAGACATGAATGAAGATTGTGAAATACTGCTTAACAGTTTTCAATATTGAGTTTTCAATGTTTAGTTCCCCATCAGTCTATAGCTAGCCTAAATACTTGATTCTAAAAATGAAAATTAATAGAATGGAAACTGAGAAACATAAGATTCCAACAGGAGAATTTATTCTAGCTTAGAAAGTTACATTTAATAATGGTTGAAATAATAAGCAGCTGGAAAAGTATGGCTTACTTTAATACTTTTGAACTGGTAATACTTTTAAGAATAGAAATATCATAATTTTGAACAAATTACTGTTATATAGCCCAGTAAATCATGACATCAACAAACTGCAAGGAGGCTTTACTTTCTTAAAATAGCTACCAAGATGAATTAAACAATTTTAAATTGTCCTGATGTCATAGTACATATGGGACAAGGACCCACATCAATCTTCTTTCCTGCTAGGCACTGATACTGGAATGTTTGTTTGTTTGATTTGGGGATTTTGTTTTGTATTTGATACCAGTTAGCTACGCCACCCTAAAAACCACAATACAAAGCTGTTGCTGCGTCCTAACAGTTCCCTTGAGGGAGGAGGTAAGAAGGGATGGAGTCAACATACCCCAGGAGTCAGTTGAAAAGCAAAGGACTAACTTGTTTATTCAGCAATGGGGTGAGCCTTTTATACCCTCTACCCAAGACCCTGGTTGTATCATGATCTGATGATATTGCATGGCTGTCCATCATTGACTGGGCATGATCAGATCTGACAGTGTCTGTTGCTAGGCAGATTCCTAGCAATCAGATATGTAGGACAGCAGCTGTTGCTAGGCCCTCTAGGTTGGCTCATATAGAAGCATATTATATACATGCCTTAACAACTGGTTTGAGACAATTTCCTTGGCCCTATGGGTCTGTCCTACTTTACAAAACCAGTGATGAATATATTCAGACCCTGGGAGATACATTAAATAGCGGTGGGTTACATAGCTCTTTCCTTTAAACTGATGTATTCCCTCTTCAGGAAGAAAAGAGGAATGAGACACTCAGGAAGCTCATGAAACTTACAAGAATCAAGTGGCCTATCTCCAAGATTATAAAAGCAGTAAACAATCACTTTGGGGAAGAATAGGTTCTTTGTGCTTCAGTGACACAGATTTCCTTAGCTGTCACCATGCTGTGTAGTACTGCAGCTGCCTGGGTCACTCTGACATGAGTAACCCTAATAAACTCATTATTTCACAAAGTGATACTTGATGGAATTATCCCTTTATTCTCTTGCTATCTGGTATTTGTAGCTGTTTGTTCTCATGCACAAGAAAAGGCAGACATCACAACAGTAGGGAACTTCTTTAATACAATGAAGAACAATTTCATAAATTTGGTATTATATTCAAATACTTATGTCATTAAACTTTTCTGTACAAAGGGTGAAAATATGCAGTGATACACCACTGCTATTAACCACTACATTTAAAAGTTTTAACCTTATGTAGATTTCTCATATTAAACACAATATAGAAATTAAAAAGTGTACTGCCTGAAAATTTGAAAATTATGTTACATTCATTTTTATGGATAAACTTTTCAATCTCACATCATTGCAGAAGATAATATAACTACAAAGTAATATTAAAATATAAGACTAGCTTTTGGCTTTTATTATTTAACACAGAGTTATATGAATAATTCATTACGCTCATAATTTCATAAATCCATTTTTCTCATTTCTGTTTAGATGCAGAAATTTACACTGAAAGTACATAAAATCATTTAATATTAGAATATTACTAAAATAATAACCAAGACTAGCATTTGTCAACTTCTGTCAGTACATGGTTAGCATTCCATGAAACATTTTCACAATATTAGATAAGTTTTATTTCAGCTGCTCAACTTTGTCCATATCTTTACTTCATGGACTAAATTTAATCCTTTGGCCTCTACATAACATTGAGGAGTTTCATTGTACTTTGGTTTTCAATTAGTTAATTATTAGTGTTTTCATATCAATGACAGGGTTATGCTAAGCAAAATATCATTATGTTTGGCCACATACAAGATAATGAATTAAGAGGCAACTGTAACCCAGAATCTATCAGCTTCTTTTGCTTATCCTACATTTGTAGCCCTGTACTAAGACTCTTGTATCTCAATAGTGGAGATAATGGAGGCCCACTAGTATGAGAGCCTCTGTGGTTATAAAGTAGTGGTTATCCTTCCAAGATAAAGACAAAAAACTCATGACTACTATATCTCTGGTTTCATTCTAGTAGCAAAAACTGTATCAATCCTATTTAAAACTGACTTCTCTTCTCATGAAGACATATAAAAGCTTCAAATTAGCAAAGATATATAATGAGACACCACTTCCAAAATCTAAAATAAATTAAGTCCCCCAAGGAATAAAGAATGTGGTTTTATAATTTCTTTCCCACAAGTCTTTTCATTGCTTATATTTTTTTTCTTTTTAAAGAAATATTTATAAACACACTGTATATATGTATATTTCTCATATATATATGAAAAAATTCAACACATCTTCCTTCTTCCCTCCCTTACTTGCTTTTTTTCCTCATATAATTAATCCTATTTTCCTCAGAGGGCTTCATTTCTACTCTCATGTTATGACATGTTATAAATACATGATTTTATCTGTACCGATAAAATCTTGAAGCCATAAATATGAGAAACTCAGTATGTGTCTTTGTTATACTATTTTTATTTGTGTGCTATGACTTTCTGCAACAAATCAATTTTCGGCAAACAATGTAACTTTGTTATTTTTATAATTAGAAACATTCTACTGTACAGTTTTATATATATCCTTTGCTGCTGGACACTTGAGTCAGTTCCATAACTTAACAACTGTGAACAATGCTAGAATAACCACTAATGCACAAGTATCTCTAAGACAGACTAACTTGGAATTCTTCAGGTTAAAACCCCATGAGTAATATAACTAGACTATGTTGCCAATTGACTTAGTTTTTGAGAAACTAACAGTGACTGGACTAATTTATATTCTCATCAGCAGAGTATTGCATTCACTTTGGTCCACATGTTCATGAATATTGGTCATTTTCATAATGACTGCCATTCTGATTGTAGTGAGATGGATTTGCATTCTCTGTTGGCTAATAAATTTGTACATTTTTCATATACCTACTGATGTTTTTGTATTATACCTTTGCAGAATTGACTATTGATTACTCAACCCTTTGTTTTAGCTGGGTTGTTTGACTTTTTTATTGTTTGTTCTTTTAATTCCTGTTTAATTTCTCAAACAACGCAAATCTTATTTAGAAAGGCTTTACCTGTGATTGTATGTTAACATGTTTTCTGTAATTTCTTGTCTAGTTTCAGATCTTTATTAAAATCTTTGATAAATTTAATCTGAACTTTGTGTGTTGTGAGAAACAGAGCCCCATTTCATTATTCCATATTTGAATACTCAGTTTTACAAGAATCATTGTTGAAGAAATTGGCCTTACTCCAAGTGCATTTTTTGGCATATTTGTGAAAAATCAGGTGATTGTCATTGTGTGAGTTTATATCTAAGTAAATTTTTGTTCCATTTATTTATGTGAAAAAGTTGTTGACTTGTGTATGTTAATGTTATATACTTCCACTTTGCTGAAAATGTTTTTCAGTTTTCTGGTAGAATCTTTGAAGTCTCTCTTATTTATAGAATCATATCAAGTAAAAATATGGATACTTCCCTCATCTATTAAGAAAAATTAAGTTCACAAGTAAATGGATAGAGCTTGAAACAATCATTCAGAGTGAAGCAATCTAGGCCCAGAAAGACAAATACCATGTTTTCTCTCATCTGTGAATGTTGGTATTAAGTATTCAGATATGTGCGCTTTGTTTGCAAACCCATAAAGGTCAGAAAATTATTAAAGGGCATGAGAAGATACAATTGTGGGAAGGGAGATTGAATGAATGGTATAAAGAGTTAAAATAGAATAATAGAACAGGAAGGGTTAAACTGTGGTGAGGGAGCAGAGGGAAAATAGTGGGGAGTGTGGATGGAGGGATTAATAACACCAAAGAGCTTTTGTGGGGAAAAAATGGAAATCTACTGCTGTAGAAGCTTCTTCCTAAATAGTGAGAAAGTCAAGCTTTCTGTATGACAGGCTACCTACCCTACAGGAAGAGCGTCTTCTCTCTGGGAAGCTGCATGTACTTTTAGCTGTCCAAGCTGTATTAGTCAGGGTTCTCTAAAAGAACAGAACTGATAGAATGAATACGTACAGGATTTATTACAGTAGTTTACAAGCTGTGCTCAGGATAGTCCAACAACTGCTGTCTACCAACAGAAAGTCCAGGAACTGAGTAGTTTTTCAGTCCATAAGGCCAGATGTCTCAGCTGGTCTTCATTATACCCGGAACCAGGAACGAGTAGACTCTGGTGCCAGGAGAGGAACAAATTTGCTAGTGAGAACAAGGGCAAGCAGGCACAAAGCAAGTTTCCTTTTTCTATGTCCCTTACATAGGTTGTCACCAGAATGTATGACAAGATTAAAGATGAATCTTTCCACCTTGAAAATATCCAGATTAAAGGTAGATCTTCTGTAGTATTAAGTTTCTGGCCTGTCCAGCCTGTGGTCCAGACTTGCAGTCCCACAGAAACACAGACACTGCAATTAATTTTATGCTGATTGACCTAGGGTCCAGGCATAAAACTTGCTAACTCTTTACTCTTAAACTAACCCATGATTCTTATCTTGTTCAGTCATGTGGCTCAGTACCTTTTCTCAGAGCAGCATAGTTGTCCTCCGCATTAAACTCATAGGCGGGGACAATTATTTACAATGGAACAATATAATCCCCCTACATCATAGTATATGGCTCTTAAATCTTGATAACAATTCTCTTGGCAGGATCTAACTTTTCATCAAATTTTAGCTTTCTCAATTTGAGAAAGTTATCAGCACATAAATTTGAAATTTTTATTTTCAGATGTAGGTAACATGGAAGTCAAAAAGGCCAACTTATTTTATAATTAACTAATTCATAAATTGTATTCAGGTTCATTTTACCTATTGCTTAGCCGGCCTTTATGACCACATTGATATAAATTTTACTCATCTTCTGACTCTTACAGTCCTGAATATTGAAGTCTGACTTTGCTATTCCCTATTCTTAATATTTTCAATTTAACAGATATTCAGTCTCACTTTTCACATATCATATGATTTTAGGAAGCAAAATTCACACAGTATTCTATATTAATTCTCCAGATATCCTGCCAGACACCAACAATAAAATGGTCAAATGAAACATAGTTTGTTCTGACAATGAAATTAAGATTTTGATAGGGTGTACAAGAATTTAACATGGATATTAATGTTATAAAATTTTAAAACTTAAGAAAAATAACATTGTCTAATAAACCACAATAAAGACTGTTAACAATAGTTTAAGATATTGAGCATAGGTAATACATGGGGACTTACAGGAATAGAAAGACATGATATGTTAATATTAAGATGCACTAAATGGTCAGAGGGCTTGAATGGCAGGCTACCATGTCAGACCTTATGCAATGCAAAATATACATGGAGAGATTAAAGGTTATAAATTGGATAAGCAACATAGCAGCTCTCAAAAGCATCTCTTTTGAGAGAATGGCCTAGCATCATATAAACCTAGAATTAGAAAGATCATCCGTTTTCTAGTAATTTCTACCCTGTAAGCAAGATATGATAAGTATAGATAATAACACAGAGATATGTAATAAATTTGGAAGATATTTCACTGATTTTTTAAAAGTAATCAACATAAGATAGGTTGTTCCATCACAGGCATTGGAAGTGAACTGAGCTCAGTCACAAGCCATGACAAACAACACTGAACAGGTGCAGCTAAGTACATAAGGGACAGCAGTCAATTGATTGTGAGAATTTCTCTGAATTTATTTTCATGCAATTTATGTTTATCAAAGGCAAAATCTGATATTTTTAAGTGTACAAATGCATTACTAAAATTTATCAGGAAAACTGAAGTAACTGTTTAGACGGCAAAGTATCTGTTGGCTTTGAAAACGATTACAACTATCAATCTATGTAATTTATAAGAAAAGAAATTTCATCAATGACCTTTGTCAGAAGCTTATAATACATATTAATAATGAAATCAGCCTGACCTTAGTATTATTGATTTTATATTCTCCACATCCTCTCCAACATAAGCTGTAGACAGTGTTTTGGATCTTAGCCATTCTGGCAGGTATAAGATGGTATCAGAGAATGGTTTTGAGTTGTGTTTCGACTAAGGATGTTGAGCAATTCCTTAAATGTCTTTTGGCCATTTAAGATTATTATGTTGAGAATTCTATTTAGATCTGTACCCCATTTTTAATTGAATTATTTAGTACTTGCTGTCATGTTTCTTGAGTTCTTTACTTCCATACAAATAAAAAATGATCACATTCACCACACTACCCTTTTTGTACCCTTTCTACTTCCCCAAAGTCTTTTACTTTATCTTCCTTTCTTTCCTGTACATGAGAAAACATATACAATAATTGTTGTTCTAAGTCTATCTTATTTTATAAAATTATCCCTGGAGCCATCCATTTTCCTAAAGGTAATGCATCTCCACTCTTGTTTATGACTAAATAAAATTCAGCTGTTGATATATAACTTTGTATTCTTTACACTCACTCACTGAAAGGTACTTAGGCTGATTCAACGCTCTGTTATGATTAGTTCCATAATGAATATGGATGTGTCGACATCTCTACTGAATGCCAACTTTGATTCCTTTAGGGACATACATGAAGTAATATAAAGGGATCATATGTTAACCATATTTTTAAAAAAATTTTTGGGTTTTTTTAAGCCTCCATATTTATTTCTATAGTGTCCAGACTAATGGATAACACCATCAAAATTTGTCAAGTTCTCCCTTTTCTAAAACTCAACATCCTACATTTATTGTTACTTATTTGACAGCAGACATTCCGACTAGAGGGTATATCCTGGTTTTGACATACAAGTGACCCATCATATCTGCAACAAAATCCTTTTCTTTTTCATGATAACAAATTTAAAACATTTTCTTTGAATAGGTTTTAAAATCATTCAATTTAGTCTCTCCAAAATTTTCATTTTTATGATTGAATAAAATGCAGCAAAACTTCTAAAACCTGACAATTGATTTACACAGGCATATTTGCAGATATTTTAAAACAAGTTTCTACTACTTTAGTAAGAGTCACAATTTTTTCCTCAAAAAAAAAAAATAGAAAACTCACTTTGTTTGAATTCAAAATTTTAAAAAATAAACAGTAATTTTATTTTCAGTAGAAATATACAAAATATATTTAAGAAATCCTAACTTTAAATTTTTATATCTAACAATGTTTGGAGCAACCTTTAAGAATTCATTAAAAATGTTTTATAAATCTGTTCTAATGATGCAACAATGTCTTTTAATACTTGCTTTATTTAACTGATTTCCTCTGAGTTTCATATTTAGGCTTTTTATTTAAAAAAAAAAAAAAAAAAAAAAAACTTGCCCTTTTCCACATCTGGACTAAATACAACCTACTCCAGAAACCTTCTATTCAGATCCCCTTTGCTCTCCTGTAGTGTTTGTTGTACAACTTTCCTGGGGAGATGTAAGAAATATCTATTCACTCCAAATCGAACCAGCACAAACAGACCAAAGAAAGCCTTCCATCCAAGTCCAGCCTAGTTCATTGGGTTTACTTACTGCATGTGAACCCTGAAGGCAGCTACACCACTACAAAAGCTCCCCAACCCCCACTTCCAGTTTGTAGGAATCATAGGTAATGGCACCGCTGAAGAGTGTCACTCCAATCGTTTACTTCACATAATATCAGGAAGGAGAAGGACCTTGTGAGGTTATCAGGAGCCTTCTGGGTCTTGTAAGCCTCTTCTCCCCTAATGAGAGAATGCTAATAGGACTGGTTTCTACAAGGTCCCTTTGGTGACCACAACCGCGTTGTTTTGACACAGAATATGCAGCTTCACTATACGACTCTACTAGACATTTATACTACTCTTACAAATGATAAAATCTGCCTTCCTACCACAACCATGGAAAAACATATTTGTTAATTTTTATTCTTCTGAACATAACAAATCATTTTGCAAATAAATGCTTAAAAATGTTTATTAAATTAAATCAAAGCCTACACTGCATTGAAAATGAATTAAACTTGATATAAATGTTTTTTAAGCATAGCTTTCAATTGCTATAGGTTTTTGGTTCAATAACCTGGAGCTTTATAGTGAGCAGATGTGTAAATAATAAACACTACATGGCACATATATGAAGGGAGCTACAGTTATTGAATGTGCTTTATCATTAATTGCTGAATAATCAGTAATTAGGCAGATGAGAAGGAACAGCATGGTATTCACAAATCATTAAAATATCGTGCATTTGCCTCGTGTGTCTGTTGTAAGGCTGCCACTAACAACTGCATGTGAGGAAGCCTGAGCTGCTCCTGCTACCACTACGACCTTTGGCATACTTGTTATTTGTGAGACAGGAATCTTCCATATGTAATGTTAAGATCAATGTAATGACAAAAAGAATAGTCATTTAAACTATAGAGAAGCAAATATTCTTCAAGTGTATGTTGGGTTTTTAATTAATCATCACAACCTGGCAGATTATTATTCCCATTTTTTTTTTTTTGCAAGTAGAAATCTAGGCATACATGCTTTCTAAAGTGCAGATACCATATTTGTTAATAAGTAAGACTGGAGATTAGAATTTTATAATCTGATTACAAAGCTAAAGCCCTTAGTTATAAGTTGCTAAGTAAGTGTTGGCACCTTCACTTTATACATTGTAAAACTAAGTTTTGCATGATATTAGCTTTTCCTGAATATTGCGGCATACAATTCTAACAACAGGATTAGCAACATAATTTAATCAAATTACTCCATTTAAATGTAAATAAAATCTAAGATGTTAAATCTGTAACTTGATATTTCCTACCTCCTACCATTAGGGTATTCTTTAGTGTACTTATTAACTGAATCGTCAATAAATCAGGATGGTTCACAGTAGTTTGTAACCTGTTTAAAATAAAAACCAAAATCTTCATCTTATTCCAAATACAGATTTAGAAGACCCATAGAGTTTCTTTTTAGTCATTCACATAGCTTTCCTCAGCTTTCCTTCAGCTTCCGTGAGTAATTTAGAAAGCAATACTGCCACCCAGAGGATGAAGGGTTGAACTGCACAGTCGAAAGGAGGAAAGAGTCACCTGCTTGGTTCCAGACTGCAGAGACAGTTGTGATCTGGGACTTGGACCATTGAAACAGTCCAACTCCTTGGCCTGTAACTACAGCCAATTACTAAGGCTGTAATTGGCACGTGTACGAAAAAATGACACAATTCTTGATCATTTATGTTTTCATAAATTTAAATGCAAGTAAAACATACAGATATAAGCATTTTCTTGGCTAAAGTCTATTAACTTCCTAGTTAATTTCAAAGTACATGGGAATATTCTAGACAGAAATTTTTGGCTAAAGAAGTCTGATGAGAACAATGAGAATATCTAGCAAGCAGTTCTAGCCCCACATAAAACAAAACAAAACAGGGGCTGGTGAAATGGCTCCGTGAGTAAGAGCATGGGCTGCTCCTACAGAGGACATGAATTCAGTTCCCAGCACCCTTGTGGTGGCTCACAACTGTCTATATCTCCAGTTCCAGATCAGTGCCCTTTTCTGGCCTCTGTGGTACACATACAGGCAGACAAAACAAGCACTATTCTCATAAAAAACAAATAACAACAACAACAAAAACTTCTAGAAAATAAACTATTTAGCTAACTTGTAAATTTTGAGAAATATCAAATGTTGCTCTTTTATCTAGTTGTTGCTGATATAGATACAAACAATAAATGTTGGTATATTTATTTTCTATGCATTCTTGTAAGTATTTTCCAGAGTGAAGAATTTTCTACATAGGCAAACACATTACCAGGAATATAATTGCTTAATTTTTCAGTCTTTATGGCATTTTAATCTAGTATGTTGCTGTTTTCCTTAGCATTCCCAAGGCATTATTAAGTAATAACAGCGAGGTGGGAATGCCTATCACTGCTGCATGAATCTGTCTTTCTATGCCTGCCTTAAATACCTTCTTCACACAGGTGTTTCACATCCAAGTTAAGATTAAATGCCTTTCTGTATGCTGTGAATATCAATATTTAAATAAAGGAGTTGTTTTGGCCCATGACAGGCACCATAGAAGAAGTAGGAGGAGAAATCAGAGCATAGGTAGGAGAAGCAGGGCCAAGGAGCAAAATGTAAGGAACACAGGTAAGCCACAGGCCACATGGCAAACAGATTAATAGAAATGGGTTGATTTAAGATGTAAGAGCTAGCTAGCAATGTGCCTGAGTCATAGGCCAAACAGCATGAAGTAAATATAAGCGTCTGAGTCATTTCTGGGGGCCTGAGCAGCAGCAACATGTGGCTGGGCAGCTAACGGGTCTGGTGCACAGGTCTGTGGGTCTGGGCCTCTGGCCACCCAGGACTGAGAAACCCTACTACTACAGAGCAACAGCTGTGGGCTACTACTATTTGGTAGTTAGCCTTAAACTCACAGAAACACAGAAAGATCTGTCTCTGGAGTTAGGGGATTAAAGGCTTGGCCCCACTACTGCCTGCCTGGGAGCCTGGAACTGCCTCTGTAAACTAGACTGGTCTCAAACTCAGATCTGCTGGAATTAAGGGTTTAGGTTACCACTCCCAATCAGGCATGGGTGTAGGTCGCCACTCTTGGTCCCCCCACCACACCCACACCCACTCCTGGGCTGGAATTAAAGCTGTAAATTACTACTCTCTGATCCTCCTGGATTGACTATGGGTAGATCTCTTCTAATATTTCAGACTGGTATTTATTAAACATTTAACATATTACCACATACCATGTTCTTGATTTTAATGTGAATTAATTCAATAATAGAAGTGAGAAAACATTCACATTTTTTTTAAAAAAAAAAAAAAAAGAATGCTTTAAATTCCATTTTAGGGGTTAACACTCTTAAAAGAATTTTTTTTTAAGTATACAAGGAAACACTATACAAAAACTAACTGTACTCTAACTGTGATTTCCTCTTTAAGGAGCAAATAATGTAGCATTGCCCTATATACTTTCTAGATTCTGCATTTCTGATGAAGTATGATCAGCAAGACAAACCATAAGCCAGGTTCAAGATATTTTACATTCACACTGATATGATAGCGTATTGATTACATCTAAAATTCCAAGGATTACAACTGAAAAAGCATTGAGACCTTACTTTAGTATTGCAGCAGAGTGCCCAGAGAATGGTAAAATAACTATAAAACTTTGTGAGAGATGCACAATTGTGTTTAGGTCTGTGTGCACGTGTGTGCATGTGGACTCCCAAAGTCAATGTCAGCTTTCTTCTACTGCTCTCTACCTTTTACTTTTGAGACAGGGTCTCTCCCGAATGCAGAGCTTGCAGTATCCATGACCCTGTTCTAGAATCACAGGTGGGCCTACAAGCTGTCTTATTTATTTCCTATTGTTCTAATATTACATCTTTACTAAAGCAACTTATAAAGAGTTTGTTTAGAGCTTACAGTTATAGAGTTAGTCTATAGCCATGTTGGTAGGGAGAAAGTGCTAGCTAGCATCTTGATCCACAAGCACTAGGCAAAAAAAAGTTAATGAAAGGTAGACTGGAAATAGAAAATAAAAGAATATTTCAAAAAATTAGCACAAAGCCAATATCACATTGATATTAAAATCCAAAGACCTAACAGCAAAAGAAAATTAAAATGAAACTAGACCAGCCTTGAGTTTGGGACTTGTCGCCCTTTTGGGGGAGGGGATGGGTGGATGGGAAGGGGCAAGGCTGAAGGCTGACTGAAAGGGATTGGGAGGAGGGAAGAGAGATACACAGGGGGATACAGAGATAAAAATGACATTTTTTAATAAAATAAAAAATAAATAAAAATCATATTAGAATGAACACAAATGAAAAATTCTCAGTAAAATACTTAAAACTGGAGGGGGCTCCTTGCTGCATGTGATCTGGTAGGGGCAAAGGTGTATAATGAAAGACAAAAATGTAGAACTGGGAGCTAGAGGTTTAAACAGAAGAAAGCCTAAGGAAGATCACAAACTTCATTAGCAGGAAACAAAGAACAGTATAGTTGTTACAATAAGGTTTCTTGGTCCCAAGTAGCCAGAGGTCCAGACCCCAGACCTGCTGCCCCAGACTCCTTAGCTGCCCATAGTTGTTTGGCCCCAAAAATGTCTCAGACACTTCTATTAAGTTCATGCTGCTTGGCCTATGGCTCAGGCACATTTCTAGCTATCTCCTTCATCTTAACTCAACCCATTTCCATCAATCTGTCTGCCATGTGGCCCGTGGCTCATCTGTGCTCCTTACATGTTTCTTCTTGGGCAGCTGGGTCGATCTGCCTCTGACTCCGCCTTTCCTTTCCTACCTATTCTGATTCCCCAACTACTTCTTCTATGGTGCCTGTCATGGGCCAAAACAGCTCCTTTATTTAAAGATTGATATGCTCAGGATACAGAAAGGCATTCCCACATCATATAGTAGTAATGAATATGAAACCAGTGGCTTACAGAGGAAAGGTGTTCTGCCAACAGTTGACTCAACAAAACTTACCTGGGGTCCCTATTTATTTTTCTTAACCATTGCATAATAACTTTAAGTTATCTTGCATTTTACAAAAATGTAAGAACAGTTTTAAAAAGCACCTCCTTCCCCCATTGTATTTCTCTGGCAATTGATAAAGTAAGTAATAGGAGATACAGTCAACAACTTGATTATCAGCACCTTGCAAGGATTTCAGGTCAGTGCTAAAGAACTTGGCAGCTCTTCTGTTTATAACACAATGGTACGTCCACTCTAATGGTAAACCCATCCAGCAACTTTCTACCACACATTTAAGAAAATCAATGGGGACTAGCAGATTACTTAGCTTTGGCAGGGAACTGTGCTCGCTGTTCTATGACAGCATGGAAACCAGTTTGATAACAGAACAAGCCACTGAGAATCTTCAGGATTGGGACTGGTGGTTGGCTGTTTAACAAGTGAATTTCTTGATACATCTTCTTAAGATATTTTATTTCTGTTTCTGTGGGAATCACTCTGATTATAAGTTGCTTATAACCACCTATAGGACCACTTTATCAAATACTGCCAATAAAACAGGTGCAAGAAGATATTTAGGCTGATTATGTGGTTGTTTACAGATATCTATAAACTGACAAAAGAAGACTTCTTGGTTCTTACTAGAATAATTTGTGGAGGTTTTGTAACAAATGTCCTCATGTCCACAGCAACTGTATCCAATTCTTTTCTCTGTTGAACAATGGGTTCAGTAATTCCTTGTACATGGCATCTACTTCTGAGTTTGTCCAAGCATATACAGTCTAATCTCTGAATGAGATGGGCCCTCCTAACTGGCATTTTTCCTTTGCTCTTACGATGTATGCAATTAAAATAAGAATACATGAGCATATTGTGGAAACCTGTCAATGGGCCTTATAAGTTCAAGGGAAAGTTGATATTTTTAAATATAAATTGAAAGTTCAAATGAAAGTTTTTAGTTCAACTGAAGTTTGAAGAATTTAGGGAGCATGAAGTTGTTTTAGGAGTATTGGGTATGGGGATTCGTGAGCTGGTGGTTCATACCATGTGATGGTGATCCTTCTTTTCATGGTGTAAACTTACAGGATTTATCTTCAGTTTGTTTAATTAATGTCACTATAGAGTGAAAGTTAGCCATTATAGTTCTAGTTTATATTTGTTGTGACCTCTTCCTCTCAATTTTGTTTTTTGTTTTGTTTTGGTTTGACTTTAGCTTTTATTAATCCTTTGTGGATTTCACATCATGCATTCTAATAATCCTACTTATCTCTGTCCTCCCCACTCCCAAAGCAGAACTAAATTTAAAATAAAAACAAAGATTAAACAAAACAAAGAAACAAAAGAGAATCTTGTCGTGGAAGCTGTAGTGTGGTTGCTGAGTCACCTAGTGTACCCATTATTTCTTTCATCTTTACTTGCAAGTGCTCATTGCCAGTAGTCTGGCTCAAGGTCTCTGGTTTCTGCTACACCCCCTATAAATGGGCACTCACAGGGGCTATTCTTGGATATCCTGTTGTCCTGTGTTGTGGACATCCTGCTGTTTTGGAGCTTATAGGTTCATCCACTTCACATACTCCAAAAGTTTACAGATGTGGGGGTACTCTTCAGCACTACCTTGGCTGGCTCACCCAATGCAGCCTACAGCAAGGAGACTGGCCAGTGTTCCTGCTCTCAGGCTCTCTGATCCCTGTCTCCCACATTCATATTACCAGGACTACATCTAATGTTTTGCCCAGGCAAGGTACCATGCCCACTCTCCTGTGTGCTACAACTGGTATGGGGCACTCTCACTCTTGTGATTCCAGGGCCAGTTCTTCCAGGCCTAGAAAACCATACTCTCTGGTGCTAAGTGGGCTCCTGGTTGATTTGCCCAATGCCCTCCCCCCTCCATGGGGCCGGTGGCTGATGGTTGAATATGAAGTGAAAGCAAGTGAGTCTAAAAGTGACCTACTAAGTCATCTCTTCCTAGAATCCTAGTGGCTATGATTTTATACCACAGAAATCGTGCTTATAGCAGAAGAGAAAGACTAATAATGTTAAGTAATTTACAGAATTCTTCTCTACATATGTGCTTTCCTTCTTTTAATGTTATGCTTTGAAAAGCAAAGCTTGTGTCATTGATTTGGGTGTAATTCATTAATATATTTCCATATGGATTTTTTCCTGATATCTAAGTGATAAGTATTTTAAATTACCAGTATTAGGTTTCTTTACTGATGCAATAATCCAAATCGAGCTAAATTAAAAGTCCAAGTTTAATGAGCAAAGCATTCACAGGTGATCTGTGGGGAAAATCATGCCACTGCTCCCAAGGAGAAGTATTTAAATACTCTGTTGGCATGGTTTTTGAGCGCTCCAGGGGAGGAGCCACTGCTTACCAGACTTTCTGAGGGCAGAGTCTGGAGAGAGGAGTGAAGCTGAATCAAAGTTTCCAGCTTTTAAGCACTAAGAAAGCATTTCTTAATACAAGGTCATAAGATTTGTAACTTATTTTTTATAAGGTTGAGGTCTGAAATTTTGGTATATGTAGTTTCTTTAGTTAGTTTCGGAGTGGTCTGATACAAGTGTTTCATACAGATATTTAATTAGTTACTCATGTGCTGCTTAAAAGACGACATTCTGCCCACATAGTTACCTTCCCAGTTTTATTTTAAAAATTGTCTACAGATGTGTGAGTGTAATTTTTGATTGTTTTCTGATGCTAAATATCTAGGTTTAAATGTGTTTGCAAACAAGGCTTCTATTTACAAAGTGAGAAAAACGATAGAATTGGCAATAATAAGGCCTACAGTCAAGATGACATTGAGGCAATGTAGAAGTGTGCCTTCTGAATTAAATCTTGATCTACTCACCATCCTAATATTCAATTCCTAATCCCTAATGTGATGTAATTTAGGGATACAGCATTTGTGGGAATAATTAAGGCTATATAAGATCATTACTGTGAGATCAGCTCAAGAACAGCAATTCAACGGGAGTTTGGGGATTTTTCGAGAACTTAAGACAGGGAGACTGAGTCCCTGTTGAGAAGTTCATGGATTCTCAGTTTCATGGATTCCACTAGTCTTTGATCATACTTTGTCTTGCCCAATACAATCTGACCAGATTAGTTCTCTAGCTTCCACCTCCATTATTCCCACTCAGCAACTGTTGCCATCTTGCTCAAACACATACTCCTGAATTTCAGGCAGAAATCACAGCCTGTGGGTATCCATACTGGCAACTTGGCAATCTTGCAATTGAGAAATCTGAAGCAGCACCATAGCCATTTTGTGGGGTATTATTATAAGTGGAGACACAATGCAATAAACATTTTCCTGCTTTTTAAATGAGGTGGTCTTGCATTTCTATTTTTGCAATGGACCCCATAATCTATGCAATGGTACCTGTAATCTTGTGTGTAGCAACCCCCAGCTAAGAACTTTGAACCAGCCAGTTTATTTCAATGTCTTTTTTTTTTTTTAACAAAGAATTTGGAGTCAATTGATGTAAAGCCTTTGGTTTAGGACCTCACCCATCGTAATGGTCACTACTAGAATGTAAAATTAAGTTGATCTAATTCAGGGTTCTCGTTTTACATGTCTTATGCTTATAAATACAGATCTTCAAAAACAGTTCTTAAAGACAGTAACAAATGCTCCTGTTGGACTCCAAATATCACGTTTGCCAAAACTCAACCTTTCCACAAACTCATGCTTCGTCCAATAAGAAACAAAAAGGCTTTGAGGCGCTTATAAAGATGTCCTTCTTGAAAGAGCAAAACTCTTCACAAGCGCTTGACTTTAGAAATGAGCAAACTCAAATACTTGAAATGTTCAGGAAAACGTTCGCCTCTTTTCCTCAGGCCTTCCAACTAAAACGGAGTCCCGGGGAACAATCACCAGGGAAAACTATTCTCCAAGCATCCGCTACTACCACGCCCACCGGAACCCGCACTCGCCTGATTTCCAAGGAAACGCTCAATTCCGGCCAGAAGCCCACGCACCGGAAGTCGCACTTCTCACTTCCGGTACTGCGCGGAAGATCTCAACTCTTGGCGTCCGCGCCGGGTGGTGAGTTTTGGGCCGCAGAGGCCGCCGTCGGAGGGGCGTACCTACACTACCGCGGTGTAGCTGCGGGCGTTCACGTGCCAGAGATGGCGGCCGACCCTCTTCCTCCGGCCGCAATGGCTCATCCGGGAACTCTGAACCTCAATAACGAGGTGAGCGCCGCGGGCCGGGACTGCGGGTGTGGGGCGCCCTCTCAGCCTCCGGTATCTCCGGCCGCGCGGGCAGCGGGTCGGGTACGGAGCTCCGGGAAGTCGGACGGTGGCCGCCGAGGACCCTTCGCGACCTGAGACGGGAGCCACGCTCGGGGGGTCGGGTCCCTGGGTCTCAGGCTCTCACAAGTTTCCTGGGCGTAGTGCCTGGCCCTGAGTAAGCTCTCAGTAAACGTGCTTTTTCTTGATGGCCTGAAATGAAGAGGATTCAAACTGAAGCTCATTCTGTCCTACAAGTTACAGACCTTGGATGGCCATGTACGCACTCGCGACACCTCGTTTCTTTCTCCCTGGTACTGCCGGTCCTATTTGTTTACAGCTGAGCATCAAGAGCCGTTTGTACTCGCTAACCCCAGTATCTCTCCCTGGTTTCGTATTTAATTCCAGTCTCACAACCATCACGGCTGTAGTGTTATGTTAGTCTTGCTGGTCCACCAGGAGTTTTCAAGTATATGCTTTTACCACCTCTTCTGTGGCCTCCTAAAAATAAGCTTTGAAGAGCAGGGGTCAGACAGACACCTCACAGCTACTCTGTTTTTAACCCTGCCTGTCGTGTATATGCAGGTCACTGTTCCGATTACACAGTTGGGTAGGATGCTCTTTGCTCGCTTTTCTTTTCCAGTCACCTGTCATAGAGAATAAGCAGAGATCTCTGCCCTCCAAGCAGTAGTGCAGAAGTTTTTGAAGGAGACAAAGTCAGATGTGTGATATAGTTCTTAATCTTCTTTGAGGATCCTATACAGAATTGCAGACAGTAATTCCCTAATGTATTTGAAGGAAGCCTTCTAAGCAGAGAAAGGTTGGTGGTAGGAATCTGAATTATAAAGGGCTAGAAAGTGTTCACTGGTGATAATTAACAAATATGTCACTGTCTTGTGCCAGATTGAGTCTTCATTCAGTAGGCAGTGGGTACACGGTATCAAAGAGAGAAAAAACGAGATATTTAGAATGTATTCATTTTTCACTCATTTAAACTTGTTTTTTGTGCAAGAAAACTGTTGGTGGGTGGTTTTTTTGAACTTTGGAAGATCTTATTTTCCTTAGAAGCGCATAGAGATAGTTCAGTTTGATTTCAAGGGTCATAGTATCAGGGATTCAGTTGAGTCCGATTCCTTTTCCACTTAAGTAACTTGTAGTCTTTTTCAAAATAGCTAAATAGGATCATTAGGAAGAATCAATTAATTGACTTTAACAAGAATGCTTTCTATGATGTGACTACCTGTTTCTGTCAGGTGTGCGTGGGGGGATGTCCCCTGGAACATATATTCTCTACAAATGTTTTCTGGGCCACTGGATGAATTTATCAGATCAGAAATCATACATAACCCAAATTTAAATTTCATATGTCCTCGTAGATAGCGGATAAGAAGAGGACAGAAAATAGTGAAAATGTTGATGTTATCGTTAAGGTCAAACTAAGAATACAAATGCAGTCATAAAGCACGGGGTGGAAACAGGTTCTAAAATACATGGCATTAGGTAATTTGATTCTTGAACCACCAAACCCTAAATGACTGTGACATCACTGTCACTTGTCCTGTGTATGTCCTTTTAAAATTTATGTGGCACGTGACTCTATAGATTGATCTATGTACAAGTTGTGAAGCATAACAGAAGAAGGAATAAAGGTGACTGCCTAGAAAAAGTTCATCAGACAGGACATTTATCATAGAAACTTGACAGCAGCTTACCCAAAGAGGGAGCGTATGTGCAAAGTGCAGACTCACTGTGTCACACCTGTGCTTGTCACCGCAGCAGCAGCAGTACCAACTGTACCCCAATTGAAGCTGTTGTGCTCCCCACCCTGTCACTTGAGTTGACTCTGTTGTTCCTTAGTTCGATCACCTTACCTGCTGTTGAGTTCCTTCTTCAGCACAGACTTAACCAGGTCATTTCCTTGTTTTAAGCCCACTTTTGGAGAAAATTGAACAACATGTGGGCACTGTCCCCCTCCGTCATCCGTGTACTCAGCTGCTCTGGTCCTTTGCAGTGCTGCTTCTGGATCTAGAATTTCCTCTCACTAGTCCTTCTCACAACTTTCTTAAGCTATTGCTAGTTTTTATCCTTTGTGCTTTCTGGAAGCACCAGTTAATTCTCCTTGTCAGTGTTTGTATTGGCATTTACGTGGGAGTCTATGTGTGAAAGAGCTCTCATGTCCCTTCTACCTATCTTTATATTTTCTTCTAATATTCTCAGTATATATTTTGTGAATGTCCCTTATCTTCTACAATTTACATGTGGAAATCAGAGGATAGCTCCTGGGAGTCAGCCTTCTTTTCTACCACGTGGGTCCTCGGGATGGAACTCGGGCTTGGATCCTCTGTATCTTAAATAGCACATCTTAACTCGGGTCAGGAATAGTTCTGATGATGTGTATTTGTCTGATATGTGTGTGTGGTGGTGACTCAGATAAAGTAATTGCTCTTCTGGTATACTTGATCAGTTTTGCAAAGGTTATAAATCTGATTTTTTTCTTTGAGATAATGATAATTGTATCTTGATTTGAATAACAACTTGTTTTATAATTTTAATTTTTTTTTTTTTAAGTTATATGGTGGTTTGGGTATATAGCTCAGTGGTAGAATACTTGTTTGGCATGAACAAGGCCCTGGATTCAATCCACAGTACTGCCAAAATAAATGAACAAAGTAGTGTTATATATTTAATTTTATGAGTTATATTTTCAATTTATAACATATAATTTTATGATATATTCAATAATGTCTTATGAAGAGTGAAGCCTTCCAAAAATTGTGTTGAAATGTGAAGAAAAAAGAAATTTCCGAAATTTTTTGACATTTTGTTTCCTCCCATCTTAGAATTAGAGAAGCAGGGTGCATAGTTGAAAGCGACTGTGCTATGGAATTTAGTGAGTAAAAAATTTATATAGTGATTTTATCCATCTCTTTCCTTGGCCAAAGGGGTGTGTGTGTGTGTGTGTGTGTGTGTGTGTGTGTGTGTGTGTGTGTGTGTTAGGGTTGGGATATGGTAGTCTGGTGGAATACTTCCCATTACTTCTTACTGAAGCATTGTGAAACTCTCTAGAAAAGGTGATGTAATTTTACAGTTTGATATAAAATAATATGTCCATTTAATTTCTTTTAAACTAGTACTGTAAAGTGAGTGCTTCTCCATCTGTGGTTTTGATTTTTGTTGATTATCTAAGATTACTGCAGGTAGAAGATATAGTTGAAAACAGTCAGAAGTAATTTAAGTTTACATGTGCTGTTAAGAACCTCTTATGAAATCTCATACTGTCCTGTCCAGATTGTACTTACTCTAGAGTATCTGCATGATACATGCCACTACTCGTTGGTCCCTGAGCTCTCGGTCTTCAGATTGGCTGTCAGAGTACCTCAGTGCAAGTAAGCTGTATATAATAATGACCATGAAGTAAAAATTGTCACTGTGTCATGTTACTGTTGATCTATTTTATCTTACTGTTTTTAAATTTTTGCATCTACTTTATAAGTAAAAAATAAATATAAATATATATAAAGGATTTTAAGCTACCTGTGGTTTCAGACATCTACTTTGGGTAATCAAAAAATATTCCCCTTGAAGGAGCAAACTGTTGTAAAGGTAGAAGCTAAATGCCTAAGAACCAGTCTTTTTCCTCCATGTATTATGAGTGAAAGAATATCAAAAATAGGTTTTTGTGTGTATATGAAGTTAAAGAACTTGTATATCATAGTTGTAAAGTATTTGAGGATTAGTGAAGTGGTAAATGTCCTCATCTGAAGGCCACCAGCTGGTTTGCTTGTTAACTGTCCCAGGAGTTTGGCTAGGTGGCAGCATAAGCTCGACAGTGGCTAAGTTACAGGCTGTCACTCATCATTTTAGATGTTTTTAGAAGTTCTTGTTGATCAAAAATAATTCAGCACTAAGTTGAACCTAAGTGACCAGGCTAGAGTTTCCTTGTAAAGGCATAATATTCATAACTGAAATACTTTAAATGCCTAGAAGTGGTAGAACATATGTCCTCATAACCTACTTTTAATAGTTCTCAGAATTTTGCTGCATCAAACATCAGCTTTTTTCCCTAGCTAGGAGGTAATTATTACTCTCTTGGTGTAGTTTTGCTCACTTTTATGTCTCTCTTTTTTGTACCACTTCTGTACCTAGTGTATAGTATTGATGGATATCTTTAAACTTCGCATATGGGATGCTATACTGCAGAAATGTGTATGTCCTTTTTGTGTACTCTTTCTACCTATTATGTCTTATGAAATGTTTTCTAATGAATGGAGCAGGAAAGCATTGCGTGTGATCCTTTACTATTAAAACATACCTTTTAAAAGACTTTCAGATAGAGGACTTTTATTAAAGATTGCCAAAATGTCCTCCATAAGGGCTATAGAAGTTATCTTTTCTACCAGAAGTTTATGAGAACACCTGTTTTCATATAGCCTTGTGATCCGTGTTTTATGATTTTTATATATCTAGGAGTGAATAAACAGAAGTTGTTTTAAAAAGAAAAAAAACAAGAGTCAGCTTTTCCTAATAGCTATCAGTTTTGTTAAAGGTTATTCAAGGCCAAGTACATGACATCAAGGTAATGCGTTACTTGAGTGTTAACTAATGCGTTACTAGATAGCAGATAGTCAACACAAGTCAATTCAAAACCACTGAATTTTGTCTCGTGGCGATAGTATCAAAAACTTGTCATTGTTAATTCCACAATGTAACTTTTTTTTTCCCACAAGTGAATTGTCACTAAGCATTAGCTTATAAGAGACAGTATAGATGAGTAAAGTGGTTTATTATGGAATGTTAGGAATCTAGAGAGGATGTTCATGTTCTAAAACGCAGCAGCAGTGGAACGGTGAGCTGCAGAAAGGACTTAGTCCATAGCTAGAAAACCCTTTGGACAGAATTTCTTTTGCTTGTCTGTGGTTCCTTTTCTTCATTTCTCATCTTTGAGTTGGCTTTCCATCTGTTCCTTTTTCAGTGAGAGTGTTAGGTTTTGACTTTATTGTTTTATTTTGTTATTCATCCAAGAAGTGATTCAGGCAACCTCTAAATTCCAGGTGGACCTCACTGCCAGCACAGCTACCCTCTGCAGTGTGAACTTTGAATCTTCTAATGGGTTATTTTGAATGCTTTCCTTTGCTGCTTGAAATCACAAGTAATGATGAGCTAGAGTTTTACTTCAGTTTCTCTCTTTGAACTCTTTATACTTTTTTTTTTAAATTTTGTTTCCACTATTATCTCCTTACCTATTTTACCTAATATCTTTTCTCTCACACTCAAACATTATAGTGTTATCTTAGTTGAGATTAGGAGTTGGTTGAAATACTTGTTCATTCGTGCTCTGTATGTGTGTGTGTGTCTGTCTCTTTCTCATGGGTGCAGTAAACTTAGTATTCTGATGTGAGAATGCCTTTCTGTATGCTGTGAATCTCAATCTTTAAATAAAGGAGCTGTTTTGGCCCTTGACAGGCACCGTAGAACAAGTAGGTGGAGGTATCAGAATAGGTGGTAAAGGAAGGGCAGAGTCAGAGACAGACGGACAGACCGAGCTGGAGCCCAAAGGAGCAACATGTAAGGAACACAGGTGAGCCACGAGCCACGTGGCAGACAGATTAATGGAAATGGGTTGAGTTAAGATGTAAGAGCAAGCTAGCAATGTGCCTGAGCCATAGGCCAAACAGCATGAAGTTAATATAAGCGTCTGAGTCATTTCTGGGGGCCTGAGCAGCAGCGGCGGGCGGCTAAGAGGTCTGGTGCAGCAGGGTCTGGGCCTCTGGCCGCCTGAGACCAAGAAACCGCACTACTCAACAGTATTCAAGAAAATGGAGCTTTTAAAAAGCCCCTCCTTTCTTTTGTGGGTCTAGGATAGAAACCTTAGTTGGGACAGGGGTTTATCAGCAACTGGGGACCTCTTCCTTGCTCTTGTATTCTTGCTTGGGTGGGTGGTCTGGGGTCCTTACTCCTTGGAGGCCATATAGGCCATGAAGTCTACCACTCTGTTGCTATAACCATATTCGTCGTCATTGAGAGCAATGCCTCCCCAGCATCTAAAGTGGAAGAGTGGGTATCACTGTTGAAGTCATAGGAGACTTGATGACCCCTACCTAGGATGTCCTCTTAGTAGGTCCTAGGATGCCTGCTTCACTGCCCTCCTGATGTCATCATACTTTACAGCTTTCTCCGAGTAGCATGTCAGATCCACAGTGGACACATTGGGGATAGGATCACAGAAGGCCGTGCCAATAAGCTTCTCATTCAGCTCTGGGATGACTGCCTACAACCTTGGCAGCACCAACGGATGCGGGGGTGATCTTCTGGGTAGCCCCATGGCTATCAAACACTACCCAGCTTCTGGGAGGGACCATTCACAGCCTTCTGGATGGCAATGATGGCGTGGACTGTGGTCATGAGTTCTTCCACAACATCAGAGTTGTTATGGATGACCTTGGCCAGGGAGCTAAGCAGTTGCTGGTACAAGAAGCATGGCTGACAATCTTAAATGAACTGTCATACTTCTGATAGTTCCATCATGTTTCAAGGACAAGACTGGCACTGCATGAGAGGTCTGTCTCTGGAACAGGGAGGGACAGAACATATTCTCTCTCTCTCTCTCTCTCTCTCTCTCTCTCTCTCTCTCTGTGTGTGTGTGTGTGTGTGTGTGTGTGTGTGTGTGTGTGTGTTTATTCTTTAGATCTTGCTGGGTAGTCAAGTTTAGCCCTCAGAGTTTAAATTCTGCAACCTTGGCCTCTCAGTGCTGGGGTCATAGGTATGTGCCCCCATACCCGGCTAGTTCTACTTGCTTTTGACTAGAGAATTTGCCAGTGTGATGGCCTCCTGCCACACATGTGCAGTGTTTGCCAGCTTCTGGCTTTTTACCAACTAGTGCCATAATTCCTGGATGACAGATTAACTGATAACTTTTAATGGCCTCACAAAAAGGTCACTACCAGTGTTTTGCAAAAATAAAGCTAAGTATTTAGACTAAGCAGTTGTGACAATTAAGAATTGTCAGTTAAAAGAATTAACAATTTCTTTTTTATATAGTGAATGTTTATTATGTGCTATATTCAAATTTGTCTGTTGCCTATACGCAGATACTGAATAAGTTAAATAAAAAAAAAAAAAAAAAGTTCGTTATTGGCCTGAAACTGAGAATATGAAACATTCCTTTTGCTTTTAGGATTTCTTATCAAGTAATATCAGGCATACCCTTTCAGAAATCAGTGTTTTAAAGTTGGATACTAGCTTTCCTGTGATTGCAATGTTAAATAGGGACTAGCTCTGATTGCTGTGATTTATTAGTTAAGTTTGCTATTAATAGTAAGCAGCTTATTATCATTTTGTAAGCTTGCAAGGTTAAGCACTGGGGAATATTTTGTTATTGGTTTAATGTATAAATTGCCACATGGTGGTATTTTTTCATAAATGACTTAATTTTATAATATATCATTACCTACTATTAGGAATCTGTTTCTCGATTTTTAGTTAGTTTGTTTTTATTCTCTTTCTGTAACCCAGGCTTGCTTAAGACTAAGCACGCAGTGCAGGCTGTCCTCAAACTTACGGCGTTCTTCTATTCACTTCATTCCAAGTATTGGGATAACAGGTGTAAGCCAAAATACCCATCCTATTCGAGACAGCACAATCAGAGATTTGCTGTGGATAGCAGGGTTTGTGGGGTTTTTTCTTTTTCTTTCTTTTTTTTTTTTAAATGCTTTATAGCAAAAACAAAATTTCAAAGATGTTGCTGTATACTAGTGGGGAAAAAAATGCGATTATGATCTTTTGATGTAGGATGCACCCGAAGCAGTGAACGATCCAAAGGTGCACTGTGCTTCTGGTTGTTCTGCAAGTATCTGTTGAACTGCCATGTACTATTTTAAACATTAGAACTAATGTCGAGTAAAATAAGATTCTTGACTTTTATTGAATTTATCTAGGGGAAAGACACATTAAACATAATTGGATTAACAGTAAATAAAATATTAAAGTACTTGAAGTTAAATTGTAGAGGTACCCTACAACTGCAATGATAGGAAATTTGTGACTTTAGAAATGGTGTTGAACCAATCAGGAGGAATCGATGTTAACAGGTTCATAGACACTTTCCCGTCTCAAGGGAAGACTCAAGTAAAAGTCGTGATGCTAAATACGAGCACACTGAGGCCAACTAGGAGAGAGCCCTGTATCATCCAAACAGTGCCCCAAAACTGTTGAAGAAAAGTGAAGTGTGAACCAGCATTGAGAAAGATGAGTCTTTGACTCAGAGTTCAAGGGAATTTCTCATAGAAAATCATAATTTAATATGTTTGAGTCCCAGCAGAGTATAACAGGAAAATGCTAATTGCTGAAAATGCTGTCTGTGGCTTTAAAAATAGAATCCTGGTGATTTTCCTTCAGTCACTGGTACATACATTTTCGGCCTTGTATTCCTACACTGTTTACACGAGAAATTTGATTGCGTCAGTCAGAGTGTGTTCAGCAGAGCTTTGGTTAAACTTTAGACTTAAGTATGCAGAGTGTCTCTATTTCCATTGAGAACCCTTTTAAATGTTTTGTCTTTTTATCCTCAAAGGTCGTGAAGATGAGAAAAGAAGTGAAGCGAATCCGAGTTTTGGTTATCCGGAAACTTGTCAGGAGTGTCGGCAGACTCAAGTCCAGAAAGTTAGTTTGTAAAGTAATAATCCTGTGACTGACAAAATGTCAGAAATATTTTTAGTATTTCTATTAGAGGAATGAGCACGCATTCAGAGCTTGGGTTTTCTGTGTAGCTGTGATCTAGGTGGGAGGATATGCTGTGTCAGCAGTCAGCATGCCCTCTATGTTTTGAACCTTTTGGATTAAGGTACAGAGTGATTTCTTCCATTTTTAAGAAAGTTCTCCCTTCCCTCTTTCCAAAATGAAGTTGCCTTTGAGGGTTCCGTGTGTGATTTTTGTAGCTAGAAGTTATTTCAAGTTGTTAGTGAATCTAAGGGACCTGCCTTGAGTGGGTTATGTCTTTATTTAATCAGCTGTTCTTTGTCTTAGTATTTGTCAGTTTATTATATACGGCCTGATGGTTTTCAGTAAAAGAATATTTTTTATTTCCAGCATCAATAGCATAAATGAAAAATAATTTATAGTTCTTAGGGTTTAAACACAAGCCGTCATAAAGCCTTCAAATTTGTGGCTTTGTTTGTTCGTAAATGTCCCAGAAGATAACCCTTCCTTCTAATTAGAGTTTGTACATCTTTTTTCTTTAATCCCAGAGAACTATTTTTCAATTAATAAAAGTGTCTCCAGCCTTTTGCTTTGTCTTAGGTTTTTTGAGTTTTACTTACAAGTTTTTGATCACAGGTTTTAAACTGACCTTGCCATTAAAAGACTAGAAAAAAGCTACCAGTCAGTGAAATGTATCCAGGATACTGTGTATCTTGTTCAGTTTCCCACACAGGGGCAGCAGGTGTCTGTTGCCTTGGGTTGAAAACAGCAGTATGGGGTAGAGTGTTTGTCATAGGATTTTCTCAAGAACTTAAAGTGCTATTCATCGAGACATGCCCGAAAACTAATGTTTTCCTTGATACTGTTTTTTACAGGGGTACTGAAGATGCACTATTGAAAAACCAAAGACGAGCCCAGAGGTTGCTCGAAGAAATCCATGCCATGAAGGTAGGGGCGTCTTGAGTGTGTCTTGTGCACTGTGTTTCACCTGGCAGCCCGTATCCTGTGTGCATGGTGCCTTTTTAAGGGCTTCTGGGTTGCTCAAGGCTTACTTGTGTGGCTGAGCTTGCTGATGAGTGGCACGTTTGCAGACCTGCGACATGTGTAAGCTCGCTTAGTTCCCTGTTTTTCACTACTAAGCTAATTTGAGTTGAAACTGCCAAGCTAAACTCATTTGTGTTTTATAGTGCCTCATGTCTCAGGCTTTTGTTTTTACTATTACCTAGGCATGTATTCTAAACTAAGGTCAATAGTTAAAGGGTCTGTGCTATTTGGAGATGAGGACAGTGATGCTGGTGGCTGACATCATGCTTTTCCTCTTGCCAACTCCATAAACTTTTATGTAGTGGTGTCAGCATTTTATTAGGTTCTGTGGAACTTAAAATAAATTTAGTGTTGGACCAACATTTTTTAGGATTTCTCACTGCCCTTTCTTTTTCCTTTTTTTTTTTTTTTTTTTTTTTTTGGTGGAAACTTTCATTTACAAAATGACATACCATTAAATGTCCGGAAGACTTTTTTATTGCTGAACTTAAAAACAACATTTGGCACCAGCAATTACCTTAATTACAGGGTAATTTTGTGTGTATGTTTGACTTTATAATTTGGTATAACTTCTAAGTTTGAATTAGATAAAAGAGCAAAAGGATTCTTTAACAATATTTTAATGGAGTTAAATCATCAGGGCTTTTCACTCTTCCTGTTTAAGGGGTGTAAAAGTGTTGAGTAGAACACAGTTATCCCAGTTAATGTCAGGACGAGTGTGGAAAACGATCCTTTGGCGTGAAGCACATTTATTTATATTTGTCACATCTTCTGTAGGATGATCCAGTGCTACAATCCACTTGATAGACTTTATAGATCTTTCCTCTGATTTCTCCTAAGGATAAGTCTTCGTAATTTTAGTTATTCATAGATTTTTAAGCCACCAGATAATTGCTGATGTCTCTGTTGGGTATATAAGAGACATGCAGTCTGTGAGGAGTTTGGTGACAACTCCTTTGTCTTTAGAGTACTTGGCTTTTGTAACTCTTGATAAGATGCTGTTGTTGGTGCGTGTGTTGTCTTTGCTGATCTAGCTGTGAAGCTTGGTTTCTGTTCTTCAGTGTCATCACCAGGAAAGGCAGACCCAGTTCTAGAGACATGCACGAGGTTGCTATGTCTGTTTTCTCCATACATGAGAACACTTACTGTTCCCTCCGAGAGCCACACTTTACTGGCTGTGCATTGAACCCATATACTTTCTAGTGTACGGATTTGAATTCCAGGTGGGGATTAGGGTACTCTGGGTTGGCTAGTCTGACTTTTATTTTGTGTCTTTGGTTTTAGTCTCTTGGTATTGACTTAAACATGGCATTACATTTAAATATAAAAATTCAGAATAGGAATACTAGATCAACTACATGTTATCTTAGCTAAAGTATTTAGTTTCATTTCTGACTCATTCTTTTACAGAATCAGTCTTTCCTGAAAGAAGTAAGTATACTTAACGTTTTTTGATTGGAAGGGAAGGTCTTTCATATTTTGTGAGGAAGTGTTTCTCATACATATGGGAGCATCAAAGAAATAGCCACAACACAGTAGCTTCACGGTCACAATTAAATTGGGAGGAGAACCTCTACTGTTTTTCCAGAGGGGTTTTTTCCTTAGACTCATACACCGCTAGACTTTTATAGCTGTACTCATGACATACTGCCTTATACTTGCTTGGTATGATAATAGGATATTTTGTTGTAAGATGTCATCCTCATGAAAAAAACCCCATACATTTTTAGAAATGGGAGTAGGTTGGGGGGTGGTGGCCACAGGAGAGGGTACAGGAACCAGATCTTTATGATTGTACAAAATGATGGGTTCTAATTTTATATACTGTAAGTATGAGTCCTATCTCTGATGCTGTTTGTAATGGTATGCAGCCTCTTAAAGTGTCAATGTACATACTGGCTCCTGAAACAAGCTCTTTCTCACTGTGAGGCAGCTTAATGACTTACAGATCCCCACGTTACTTATCTGGAAATAACAACAAAAACTAAAGCAATTGAGTGCAACAAACTTGGCTTTTTATGTGAATTCTGGGGATTGAACTCAGATCTTTGTACTTAACATGGCAACAGTATTACATACTGAACCATCTCCCCAGTCCCTAACACCTCTTCATAGTACTGGTTCTCAGAACCCTTTCGCAACATGACCATTCTGATTCCAGAACTGTTCACCCTCTCAGTATAGCTCACTACATTTCTGCTGTGGTCTGTTTGGCAGTATTCCTACTCATAATTAGGGAGGGGGGGTCTTAAGCTCTTGAGTCAGCTTACTAAGCTAATTTTCCTAAATATAGTGATGTGTTTGGCATATGGACAGCTGAGTGACTTTTAATGCAGCAGTTTTTATTATATTTGTAGTGCTGGGATTATTCTGAATGATGTTAACTTGTTAATAGAAGGATTTTTAAGTTGAGTTTTGTTTTATTATTTGTGTTATGTGTCAGAAACTAAAGATAAAAAGCTAGTTCTTCTTGTATAAAGTCATGTTAGTCATTGCCCTAAGGCCATATAACTCGTGTTGTGCAGTGTTATTTGTGTGTCTTTGCATGTGTGAATACATGACAGATGCATGGAAGTTAGAGACAACTCCTAGTCATTGGATATCTTGTCACTTGATGATATAGGTCAAGGGGATGGGACTAAAGTCTTCAGACTTGGTGGGGTCTTTACCCACTGAGGCATCTCACCACCCACTATTTGATTTGCTAAAATGCAGAACTTTTCTTGTTAAAGTGAGATAAGATCCCCAGGTCTTGTGACCTTTGAAATGATCAACAAGAAATCTTGGTGGTATGTGCAGAGATCAGTACATACACTGTCCTTCTCGTACTCAGGAAGCACTATTTAAAAACTAACTTTTAAATTGAAATCTCAGTTTGCTTCCTGGATGTGACTTCTTCAGCTAAAAGTCTGAGCTTTGAATAGGCCTGACCCCTTAATATTGTTTTATTGTAGGTCCTGTAATATAAACATTATGTCAAGCATATGGTGACCTTACCTTACTCTTCTAAATACAAGCAGATGTTTCAATGTAAGTGTTGTCTGTCCTCTGAAACTTCCTACCTCTGGGTGCAAAAAGGCCAGGCAGGAAGATGAGTTAGTAAAAGTAAAATGTTCTTACTCATTAAGTTACGGTACCCACCAAGATTCTGAGTAAAGAACTGATTCTGGAACTGATCCATCCAAATAAACCTTCCTCTCAACTGAGTTAGGTACAAAGATTTAAGGAGTAGAAAGTGCTGGCTATGGGATTGGGGGGAGGGGAGTTTTATTTGATTTTTCAAGTTTTGTAATTCTAGAAGCATGAACTCTTCACCCTGTCAAGATGTTTCCTAATAGCCATGAAAGTATCCAGAGTACTTTCAACTATTAATGTAAAAATTTTGCATGCAGACAAAACACTCATACACATAAAAGTAAATCTTTAAAAGAATAAAATAAACTTGAGGGAAAATTGCTCCTATTTTTAATCATTCTTGGTTGTGGAAGTCTTTACACACTACCTTTCACTTTCGAAAGCAGCCAGACTAATCTATCGGTTTTATGTAGAGGTGAATTGGGGAGTAAAACTTGCTTGTTTAAATCCTCATGACTGTTGAAGTACATTATTACAGAATTTATAGGTTTGGGGAGCGTTTGTTCCTCTTGTCACAGTCTTTAAAAACATCCTGGATTTTAAGGATCATACGTCTGATTAGTCATACACTTGATAACTTTAGAATAAAATGATAGAAAGTTGGTGTTTCCCGGCAGGTTCTTTAAATTCCATATTATATTTGCAGGTTTTATACATTTTAGATTAAAACTTTGTGTGTGTGATGTATAGTGGAGTTCTAATTTTGTTGTCATATTGTACTGTTGTGTTGGAAACAAACATAATTAAAGAGGTAGGTACTCAGACCCAGGAAAGGGATTGGTTAGTTTAGTGTCTGACATGATTTTAGGAAGATGCAACAGAATGAAGACAATAAACATGAGCTGCCTAGAACTCAGTATAATAATCAGCAGGACACATAGAATACACTGCAGACAGTAACTGCGTAGTGGGTGTGAGCCTTTCTGCACTGTAGTTGTACACAAACTGCATTGCACTGTGTGATCATCATTTTTATTATTTACTTCAGAATGGATGTTGTCGTTGTCTCATTATTTACTTTCCATCTCAGTTCCTTAATTGCAGCAGCACAAATGATTAATTTATGTATGGTATGTTTAGTAAGCTAATTGTCATGGCTGGATTATGGAATGAATGGAGATGTAAAGATCTAAGTAGTGACTAAAATTGTAGGTAACTTTCCATTTAAAAGCTTTAAAAAAAAATAACACATCAAAGCTTTTTTGAGCAATTGTGCTTTGTAAAATGATGAAACTGAAAGCAGGATAGAGGGGTGACTGTAGAAAGTAGGTTGGATTAGTATTGTGTATAAGAGACAGTGGTTTGTAGAACTATTGTACCTGTATAAACAAATATTTATTATGCCTTTGTTTTTTGCACGTATGTTCTGTGACTGTCTCAGTTGTCTGCTGGCTTAGTTAGAGTTTCTGTTGCTGTGATAAAACACCATGACCCAAAGCAGCTTTGAAGATCACTTCCTCTTCTACATCACAGTCTATGATCAGAGAAAGTCAGGGCAGGAACCTGGATAAGGTCATGGAGGACCATTGCTTACTGCTGTGTTCCCTGTGGATTGCTCAGCCTGCCTTCTTATAGATCCTAGGACCACCAGCCCAAGTATGGTACTACCCCTTAGGCCAATCTGATGGGAACATTTTCTCAATTGAAATTCCTTTCAAAATGATACTAGCTAGCTTGTGCCACGTTGGCATAAAACTAATCAGTAATATTGGCCCCTTGTCAACTTCACACACAAATACATCACTGTTTAAGTAGAATCTTTCTTTTCTCATTTATTCCTAAGATACATATTATAAAGTTATTATAAAACTCAAATAACTTTAAAAGTCCCGCAGTCTTGCAAAGTTTCTTTAAAATTTCATCTCTAAAGTTAGTCTCTATAGGCTCCTATAAAATCAAAAATAAGTGAAATGCTTTATTTCTCCAGTAAGGGGGCAGGGCACTCATTTTGCTCTGATATCAAACTCCCAACAGTGAAAATAACTCCGTGTTCAGTGTCTGGGAGTCACAATCGCTTTGGCTACTTCAAAGGGCTTGGGTCACCTCTCTGGCTCTGCCCTCTGCGGCACTAACTTTGTCTCCTGGGTCAGGTCAGGCTGGCTGCACTCTACAGCTACTGCTGTTGCTGCCGTTCTTAGTGACTGTCCCATGGTATTGGCATCTTTAAACTGTTGGGGTCTTCTGCTGCGACTGGGCTGCACTTTGACCAGTGTCCTCTCCTGGTCTCCCCTCGAGAACTAACCCTGCCTCATGACTTATTAATTTTAATCTTGGGGGTAGTATGTGCATGTGAGTGCAGTTTCCTGAGGAGGCCAGAGGTATCAGATCCCCCTAGAGCTGGAGGTACAGGCATTTGTGAGCCATTTGATATAGTTGCTGGGAATCAGATTGGTCTCTGGGGTTAACCACTGAGCCATCTCTAGTGAATATGAGTGTTTTGAACATAAGTATATGTGTATACTTCTATTCTTGTACCTATGGATAACAGACGTATCCCTGGAACTGGACTAACAGATGGCTGTGAGCCGCAGTGTGGATGTTAGGAATCTGGGTAATAGTCGGTCCATTTTAATGGCATCCTTTGGGCTCCTGCCACTTTACCGTATGTATAAAATAATAATCTCTACAACTTCCCTCTATTCCTCTCCTTTTTCTTTTCCAGGTGCAGTTTTTCTTTGTGGTCAAAATAATGGGATTTGTCTGCTGTGCTTTTCTTTGTTACAGTTATTCCTAACCTGAAAATTCATATGCACCCATAAGTATTGTTACCAAAACTAATTCTCCCAAGGTGAACTTCCATCTTTTAAAATACCCTTCTAGATAGGATTATGTATACAGTATTCCTTGGATTTCTGCAAGTTCAAACTGTATTTATTTACTGAGTTTATTTTTGTAGACATGATATTTAAAGACTTTCTGACTACAAACAAATCATTGGATTACAGATTATAATTCTTGCAAATGTACTGAACTTGTGTGTGCTGCTGTGTAGGGAATTGACATGACACTTCAAGGCATGTGTTGCAGCTTTTCTAGTACATGGTAGTTTCTTAATTGTAGTAGATATTATGTCTTTTCTAGTAAGAAGCTAACATTTTAAATACCAAATTTCTTAAGACACAAAGGGAATTTAAATCACCTTGTTTGTAGATGAACTAGAATTGTTGTCTTCTTTCACAGAAATTGAAACCTGATGTCGTAACTAAATCTGCTCTTGGCGATGATGATATCAACTTTGAAAAAACTTGCAAAAAGGTATGTCTGTGTTTGGGATGTATCCATTTCTTTTCCTGTCTATATAAAAAGTACTATAGAAGCAGAGAGTGAAATTATTTTGGCTCAAAAATTAAGGAGTTATTGTACAATGACATGGATTGTTGGAGGTATAGAGTTTATTACCACAATATTAATAGCATAAATAGGCAGATATACAGCAGCATGATGAAGTTTCTGTGAAAATTGCAGTCCCTGGCATCAGAGAGAGACAGCATAGCAGAGTCTCTTAAGAGAATTAAAACCTACATGTCAGGAGCAAGAATCCTTTATATTTTCTGCAAGCCTAGAGCTAGGTGCTCAGATGTTTTCAAGACCAGAGTCAGGGATAGGTGCGAGGGACTGGATATCTGGTCACTAACACCTCCTTTGGTATACATTTCCCCTGGTTAAGAGATCTGTCCCAGAGAAGTCTGTTAGCCAGGGTCTCACAGACAGTGCCTCAGTAGCATTTAGGGAAATGGCCTCTGCTGCTACTGCTGCTGCCAGACTCTCACATTAACTTATCATATCTCTTTATCCTGATGTAGAAGGCATGGTAGCTAGGGTTGTTTCATCTTTGGCAATGGCTTCTGGTGAGGCTTGGTTACATTTTGATGGATCCAGAATTAGAAGCAATGTATGATAAAGGCAGAAATATACCTCCAAGTCCTCACTGGATGGTGCCAATCAATAGGCCTTACTTTCTAAAGGATCCTTAACTTCCTAAAAGAGCTACTAACAGAGCAAGCAAGCAATAAGAAGAAATTTCATATTCAAGATATAACATAAGACCAGTAAATTTAGAGATTACTTCTGAAAGGAGGACCTAAGGAAGATATAACTAGGATTTAATGTAAGCTAACTGAAAATTAACACCAGCCCCTCAGTGCCAGTCTAACAGGGTATTTGATGGGCTCCTCCCTTTAAACAGAAAAATAAATACCATTAGCTAAAAACTAACCTATTAGTAATATGTGAAGAGTAGCGTAAGTGATTGAATGTATTAACATTTAAATGATTGGTTTTATTGTTGATGTGGGCTTACCATTCCTCAACTTATCATGTAATGCCCAGTCATATATCACAATTTACCTGTAGATGTCAAGTAGTTTTGGTAAGCTTTATTTAATTTCTTCACAACTCTTCATATACATCTACGGTGTATAAAATTAGTTCTGTTCTTTTTCTCTCCAGTGGAAACACTTCACTTGTCTATTTTCAGCATTCAAATTAAAAACAATCTTGTGTTTAGATTGATACTATAAAATGTTTTGTTATCTGGAATATTGTGCAAGATTTTACCACAATTTATCTGATCAGCCACATGAACTATTTTGCATTATCTTCCTCAAAGCTTTACTGATAATGTAAAGGAGAATTCCTGAAAGTAAGGTTTGTCTACAGAAAGGATTGGTATGGAGAGGTTGGAATGCCACAGACCCGGAGACTAATGCTATCTGTTAGCTCCATAGCTGCCTGCTTCCCCTCCTGTGTGTCAGAAGTAACATCCTATGACTGACACAAGCCTTTGGGGCCCATTAACTTCACAGACCAAAAGCCAAGAATGTGATTGGATAGCTTCTTAGGCCTGTAGAAAGCTTCCCTTCTCTTGCTGTAACCACCACTCTGATGTGCCCACCAGTGTATCTTAAATTTGCCTTGATTGACGAATTTCTTTGTTCTGTAAAACTATAAAATGTCATGAAACTGCTTCCATGTTGGAATATGGAATTGATCCATTAACATGGGTCCAGGATAAACTGTCTCTTTTTCTCTCTAAGGTGAGAGCTAAGCATTGACAATAGTAACTTGTTGATTTATTGAGATGAAATGTAGAGTTGAACTTAAGCCCAATTTATTATTCCAAGTACTAATACTCATTTCCCTGTTCTCCCAGTGGGTTTGTGGCTTGTTTATGTAACATTTCAAAGAATTAGTGCTCTCTCTTTTAGACATTTAACCCAGAGTATATTTGGAGAATTCTTTTCAAAATTGAAGAACAATGCCTTTGTGTTACTAATAAATACCCAAATGCTAAAATAAAATTGCTCCATTAAAAGATGAGGATGTTCTCCACTTTTTTGTTTAATTTGTTTGAAATGGAAGAAACTGGAGGTGTGTGAAAAACCACAGTTTCCTGAGAATTTTCCATGGCAAACATTGTGTCAGTTTTAAATAAGGACATCTGTGGTCTCCTTCATCCAGCCGAACCCTGGGAAGGTTCTGCATGCAGCTGTCAACTCTTCAGAGGCTGCAAAGCCCTAAGCCACTGCACAGTAGACACATCGTAGGTATCTATGTAAAAAAGTAGCATGTGTCATGAGTGTCTTAATTTGTAAACATAATAAATGCTGCAGAACCTATGTTTCTATCCAGTCATCAAATATTTGTGAAGTATTTAATGAGCCAGGTACTGTGTTGCATTCTAAGCATGTACTAAGGATAGAGGCCGTTCAAAATATGAGGAAAGAATATACATAATAATGTTACACTACTAGTCTGGATCTCCATTAAATTAGACTTTAAACATTATTGCCATCATAGCTTAGCACCAGTACAATAATTGAGTCTTTCCTATTAATTTAATATTCTTAGTCATATAAGCTTGAAAGTAGGATTTCAACTTATAACCTATGGCAATTAGCACAGTTCTAAATTTTTATAGACTTAAGTAGTAACATTTAATTATTCAAGATCAGGTATGTTTTTATCAGTATGATCTCTGGTTACACAGGTAACCTATCTAGAGAGAATATTTGCAAATTCTGTGGCCTAACTAATACATACAAAAAAGTGTTAGATTTCAATGTAACCATTTGCAGTAGTACCAGATTAATTTTGATAGTATGTTTTTTGGTTTTTTGTTTTTTGTTTTTTTGGTTTTGGGGGGGGGGGTTTGGTTTTTTTTGTTTGTTTGTTTGTTTGTTTTGCTTTCAATTTGTAGCCAGATTCGACTGCAACTGAAAGAGCAATCGCCAGGCTAGCAGTTCACCCTCTTCTGAAGAAAAGAATAGATGTGCTAAAAGGTATGAGTTCAATGTCAACTCAGTATGGATTGAGTATGTGATGTTGCGTAGGTGGTTTCCCATACATATAACTGTGGGCATGTGTCTGCAAGTATGAAAGATGTTTGATATAAAAAGATTAAATCTATTCTAAATTCTAATATGTATATATGTAAAAATTCCATAAAATATATATGCAATCCTGTTGAATAGTTGAAATTTTAAATATTGATCCAGCTGGTACTATGTCACACAATTTTTATATGTCATTTATAAAATATATTTATGAAATTGAGTACCTTGTCAAAGATTAATTACCATTTATTTTTATGCCTGAAAACTAATTCAGTGGCATTAATGCAAAAATTAATGTTGTCATTTTATTGTTTTCAATGATTTTTCTTTATAATTCAGAGGCATGAAGAAAGTAATTTTTTTCATTTTGCAATTTAAGATGGATATCTTCTAGTGTGCCTTGTGAATTTGGTATTTAAGTAATGAAGAAACTTCTTTGTGACCTCAGACTCCTGTCACATACATACTGTAGTTTCTTTCCAGTTGTCCTCTTAAATGTTTCCACATAGCTAAGCGGTCCTTCCATGTGGGGACAGTGACACTTTGTATGTGCCAACGCTGAAACAAGTCTTGCACTATCTTCCTTGGCAGCTGCTGTACAAGCCTTCAAAGATTCAAGGCACAATGCTCCTGCGGCTGAGTCATCAAAGAATACTTCAAAAGAAAGCCAGTGTAAGGACACTCTGTGTTCAGGAGATGATGCAAGCGAGTTACAGCATCATGAGAGAACTGTTGTCAGTGAGCAGAGAGAAGACGCCAAGACAGTAGCAAAGAAGGCAGGAAGTGATTCAAAAGAAAAAGTGGCCAAGATGGAACATGGACCCAAAGCAGTGGCCACCCAGTCTTCTCCAGGGCCACCTTCAGGAAAGGTTCCCTGTGGACAGCAGAAGGCACCTGCTGAGTCAAAGCAGAAAACCTCAACCCAAACCACAGACAAAGGCAGTGGGAGCACACAGGGAGAGAGCAGTGACAGTGAGGAGGAGGAGGAAAAGGAGTACTTTGATGACAGCACTGAGGAAAGGTTCTACAAACAGTCCTCCGCGTCCGAGGACAGTGACAGTGGGGATGACTTCTTCATCGGCAAAGTCAGACGCACACGGAAAAAGGAACCCAGTTTTCCTTCCTTAGCCAAGGAGCCGAAGCCCCTCCCAAAGGGGTCATTCAAAACAAATATACTTGAAAACCATTGTGATGTAAGAAGTAATAAACACAAGCTGATTCCAGAAGCCGGGAAGTTAGAATCCGTGTTTTTCCACTCTTTATCTGGACCTAAAAGCTCCAGAAGGTAGGGGCATGTTTTTATTATAAAATGGTTTAGTTCATTTGTCATGGAGGCTGCATATCCTCACAGTATGAGAAGCTCCTCATAGGGTGCTTTGTGTCAGCCAGGCTGGGTTTGGGCCTGGTGCTCTCTCCGTCTTCATAATTGGGAGCATGTAGAAATGCATGCACGGCCCAGCTTCACCAGAAAGGTTCTCTTACAGGCCTCTGACATGCCTGAGTAATTTACATTTTCTTTCCGTAATCAAGGTTTCAAAATTTGAGGTACTTTTTATGAAAAACTTTTAAAAATTTACACTTGTCTCAATAAACAGAATTTTCTGATAAATGTGTGATAACCTATTACAGCTGCAAACATGGTTCCTTCCTGTGTTTTAGTGTGTGAGGCTGCCATTCTCCAGACCTCTTTATATTGGTATATTACTCTATCTCTACTGATAGTCACTTGTCAAGCCAGCCTGTTATAAAATTTCACTTATCACTTTTCTCTGATAGAACTGATGAATTTTAATGTAAAGTAGTGGCTGTGACTGGCTGATGTCATCAATACTGACTCTCTTTCTGTGTATTTATTGGTCAGAAATACTCTAATAAAATAATTCAATATAAATACCACCTGCCGTAGAAAAGAACTTAAAACAACTTTAAAGCCTTGAGAGTCGTGCCCAAAAGGTCTCAAGGTTTTTCTTGATTCTGCACCAAAAATGTGTAAATTATTCTCCATTTGAGAAAATGTTTGGAGTTCTTTATGTAGACAATGTCAGAAAGCAAGATAGCCAAGATGGATTGTTCTCCATTGAACAGAAGTCCCTATGTGGGTGTGTTTGTTTTCAGACATCCTGCAGATGAGTTTTATCATCCATTCCATCATCAGAGGATTTGGTTTTTCTTTTAGCTCCTAATGTTGCCTTTTTTTTTTTTTTTTTTTTTTTTAGGAATTCCAGAGAACAGGCCCCAAGGATTAAAGCTCCAGGTGGGTCCTCATGACTGCTCAGGCTGACAAAGCAGTACTTTGCCACAGTGAGAGGATGAGAATTGTCATTGCCTACTAGTGACACTGAATTGTGTACCCACACAAGTGAAGCGGAATGTTGTGTCTGTTGTGTTATTGCTTCCTCTTGGCTTGTTTATCTCCCAGTGTTAGAAGGACTGCTTGTTCTCTTGATGCTACTGAAGAAAGGCAGGCTCACTAAAGAATCTGCTTACAAGATTAGCTCCAAATTGAACTCGTGTGAGTTTTTAACTTGAAGCTGTTGTCTGTTGGATGTCAGCTTTAAATTGTGAGATATTTTATCTAGGTCAAGTGAGATTCTTCTTAGTAATTGGTGGAAAGAGATGAAGTCTGTCCTGTTTGGGTTTATTTAGTTGTAATTTTTGCTTTCTCTTCCCAGATTTTCCAGAAAATGAACCTCCAGTCAAGAACCAGTTTACAAAGAGTGCACGAAGAGGGTTTTCGAGCGAGAGGCAGCCGGTGCCTGCCCCTCTGCATCCTTCATGGGAAGCGAGCAGGAGGCGCAAGGAGCAACAGTCTAAAATTGCTGTGTTTCAGGGGAAAAAAATCACATTTGATGATTGATGGCTTGCGGCCTTTCTGAGCTTTCTGTCAAAAGTGTTGTTTTATTTTTAACTAGCCTATTATTTAAATAAGTCTCTTTGAAAGAGTTATAAAATATATTGCTTGGTTTTTTTCTCCAGAAGTGTTTACATAATCTTTTACAGATCTCTAAATTTGTTTCATAAGAATACTTGCCCCAAATTATTTCTTAACGTAAAATAATTTAGAGGTTACAGAATTTTAGGTTTTCTGTTCCATGACTATGTCACTAGTTAAACTGCCTATTGCCTTGAAAATAAGGCACAGCAGAACTGCAAAGCCCCATGACCTAAGTTTGACCCCGAGGTTCCCGTCGTAGAAGGACAGAACCAACTCACAGAGATTGTTCTCTGCGTGTGCAGTGTGACACTTTCATGTGTGTACATGGACTCACATACACATAATGTCAAAAAATGTAAGGAATCATGACTGCTTAATAGATCATCTTTGTTAGAAGTTATTTTTATAAGCAAAATAATCGGCAATTTTCATTGTGAGTATAAAGATAATATAAATTAAATATTAACTTTTCGTACTTTGTAGTTACTTGTAATCTTATCTTTGTAGTGTTTAAACAACTTGCTTATGTGTAATAACCAAAAATTGAGTTCTCTATATCCCTGCATTAAGTAGATCTGCTAAATGAAGAAGTTTCTTCTGTCTTCTTTGTGTATGCCAGCAATGGAGCAGGTGCTGGATACAAAATGTTCATGATACAAGGAAAAAACTGCCTAATATCTAGCTATTTTAACCATATACTTGCTTGAGGGGCACAGTACTGGGACTTGAACCTAGGGCCTCATACACAGTAGGCATTCTGCATACTCTTATCACTGAGGATCTTGCTGTATGGCTCAGGCTTCCCAGTGCTGGGAAGGCAGGTGTGTTCTACCAAACCTTGAATTGAAATGTTTTCAGAAGAGTCAGTTAAGTTGGAGAACAGGTTCTAGAAGAAAGTGGGATTGACTCCTAAAGGACCACAAACTTCACACTGTGCAGTAAACCCTAAAAGACAAGGAGGTTTTTATGGTCTTTAAATATTTGCCCTTTTACTGCTGTGGAAGACATGAGAGGTCATTGGATAGCTAACGAATGCTGACTTATTCATGTTCTAAAGTAAGTTCACTGCCAGTGTAAAGTTTCCATGTAACAAACAGCAGCAGTAAGTGTAAAAGCTTGCTTCTAACTCTTAGCTGAACCATCTCTGACGAGCTGGACTTGCAAATCAGATAAGAGCACTCCCAACTTTGTTTGAAGTGCTCTAGATAGATCAGCTACTAGTGTAGAGTAGAGCTTCTCAGTTTCTGGTGACCTTGCTCTTAATATCTGGAGGTGTTTATTACATGAAAGATACTACAGCTATCAGATATAATCTATACATACTTATTGCTGAACTCTAGTAGCAAAAATTCTGAAATTTAAGCCTAAAATGATGTTATTCATAGGTTGAAAAACCCTGGTTTATGTCTCATCACCTTACTATAATAGTTTTCTAATACCACAGCCTGATGGCAAGTCTTTCTGTTAGGATCACAAACTGCTTGGGCCTCTGTGAGCTCTTACCCATTGCATAGATTGACCCAGATCTTTGAGGGAACCCTTCTGCTGATGCTTCTATATCCTTCCTATTCAGTATTTAACCTCACAAGTTTTCCTGGCATTGTACCTCAAACTGTATATGTACTTGTATTCTGTAATCAGTCCGAGATCAGTCTTAGTGTTAGGTGACCCTGCTGCTGACATGTGTTTCTAAATACTCTGGTGTTAGTCCACATTCAGCTGTAGGGATTTTATCAAAAGTTGAGCTGAATACATCCAGAGCACTGCTTCTCAACCTTCCTAACACTGCAGCCCTTTAATATAGTTCCTCATATTGTTCTGACCCCAACTATAAAACTGTCTTTGTTGCTACTTTATAACTACAATGTTGCTAGTGTTCTGATAGAGGTTTACCAGGAGGTGGTGACCTATAGGTTGAGAATTGCTGCTCTAGATCAACTCCATCTTCTGTGCCCTCTTAGAAGCAAGCCAGACCATAGCCTTTGGCTCCTAGAAGATGGCTATATGTCACTAGATCTGACTTTTCCCACTACCTACATCACTTTTCTGATAGAGTCAAGAAAAGTTCATTTTTTTAATTTATCCAGTTTCTAATGATCTCAGCTTCCTATATTCTATGTCCCAATTTCATCATTTTACTAAAGGGATAACGTGTTAAATAATCAAGTTCATAGGTCACTACAACCTTCCTATTAGTGCTTTACCCTTGCTTAAGAGAACCCACCTAGTGTGTGGGGGGCTGGGGGAGGATCTGTCATAAGCCTTGAGCATCCCTGCCATCTTGTTCAGAATACCAAGAATGCCAGGACCTCTTAACTTTACCATCTTTGTTTCTCAAATTGTATTTATGTTGACCAATCACAAGGAATGTCCCTAGGACAAAATGTTCCCATCCTCTAGTACAATCCACTACATGTGCAAGAGTCTACAATGGTTCATTATGTTTTCTCTGCAGGACTTTGGTCAATATAGGCATATAGGAAAGGTCACCAGTAGGCTTGGGTTATTCAAACTGTACATTCCCAAGATCTGCCTGTCTTCTGGATTGGGAAGCAAGCTCTGAATTAACATTCCTACCTAAAAAGAATTGTTTGTATGTGTAAGAACTTAAGCCATCAAGTACTTGTTTGATCAGATAGTGTATTTAGCAAAGTGACTTAGGAATATCTGTCTACCGTGGGGAAACAGAGGCTAAGTAGCAAGTTTCAATCGTGAAAATTTATGAGAGAAAGAAAATGTGTGGGAGGGCAGGCTAAAATTGACCCAATAAAAACCTAAGGACACCAAGGTTCAGGTGAGCATGCTTGTTTGGAAACATATCCAATGGGTTTTAATATATTATTGCAAGAAGAAGCAGGAAAACATTTATATAGGGCCTATCGTCTGCTTCCATGTTAATGTGAGCAATGAGTTAGCTACTAAAAAAGGGATTTATGTTAACATTTCTTTGTTCTACAAGCATGAATTACTGAGGCTAGTCAGGTTAGCTGTTTGCCCCTATGTGACAGAGTTCTTATTTGAGAGAAAGTGGAAGAGGGGGAGGGAGGGAGAAAGAGGAAGAAAGGAAACCGTAGTCATTAGGTCACTAGGATCAAATGAACTTCTCAGATTGACATTTCATACTTGTGATGTCATTACATGAAATGTGTGGCCATGGCTCTACTCCACTGATGGGATGTCTAGAAGTTTGCACTGGTCTTCTCTTGAATGACATGCCATGCCCCTTTTCCGTGTGCTAATTTTAATCTATCTCCCCGTAATAACGTCGATGCTGCTGCTGTAATGATGCTAATAATGAAGATGAGGATGTTAAGTCACACACATTCAATGGGTACAACACTTATTTCTGAGTCCTTTGAGTCTTCACAGTAAAACTGAGACTTTAGGTACTAGTCAGGACTGAAATCTCCTGGGGAGCTGGCATAGATTTAATATTCATGCTGTGTGTCTTGTTTTTGCTGTGAGTAATAAAAATTATTTGGTTCTGAACCAGCATTCCTCCACTCAGCCATGAAAATTCTCATGCCCTGTAAAGTTTATGATATCCCCAAATAACCCTGCTATTCCTCTAGTACTTTAGTAGTGTTGAAATATGTGTTCCTAATCCATCTGGAATGTATCCCTCTGCATTCTGGAAGGCTACAAACTATTTAATCAAACTAATTATTATAGTGTTCAACTAATCTGTATTAGTTCATTCTCTCTCTCTCTCTCTCTCTCTCTCTCTCTCTCTCTCTCTCTCTCTGTGTGTGTGTGTGTGTGTGTGAGAGAGAGAGAGAGAGAGAGAGATCTCATTTATATTGGGTTTTGTTTTGTTGAGGCTGAGTCTCACTCTGAATTCCAAGCTAGCCTCAGAAGCATAGCAATTCGCCTGCCTCAGCCTCCTTGCTGAAAACTAGCCTCTTTTGAATAAGGTTTTAGTTATGTAACTTAAGAATTACGTAAGTCAGAAACAGAATGAGAAAGAAAATCCTATCAATACCTTCTGTTGTTGCCCACAAAACTTTTTCTTTGATCCCAAGGTTGGATGCTCCCTCCCCATCTTTAAAATGAGCAAGCAACTGTGTAATTCACCCAGACTTGAGTGTTCAAATGCTACTAGGTTAAGCTAAAGAGAAGTTTGTTAAAAGATAGCTATGTAGCCCATTCTAGTGCAGAATTTGGTGCTGGAAGTAGGGTGTCCATATGAGGAAGATGGAGAGACTTCAAAATACATAGCAGATTCAGGATATTTACTATCAAGGTGTAAAGAGTGGGAGATTTGTGTTATATGATAATTATTAAGTGGTCATTTGTGATTATTTGAACATTGGACCTCATGGCTACTGACTCCTTGACTCAGGTGCAGGTCGGACTTAGAATGTTTAGTGAATGTTGTATTTGTTTTTTATCGAAGAAATGGATTTTAAAAGATACAGAGAGGTGAGCTATATTTTTTATTTAAAAATTGTTCTCTATATCTACCACTTCTCCCTCTCCCTTCCCTCCTCCCAGTCCCTCCCAGTCCTCCCTCAGCCTTCTCCCCCCACCCATTCCATTTTCCAAGGAGGGCAAGGAGTCAGTTCATTCTGGCATATCCAGTTGAGGTAGGTCCAAGTCCCTCATATCAGTATCAAGGCTGAGTAAGGTGTTCCTCTGTAGAGAATGGGCTCTGAGATGTCAGTTCATGCACTAGGAATAAACTCTGATTTTACTGCAAGAGGCTCCACAAACTGCCCACGTCATTTGACAGTCATCTACCATTGGAGGGTTTAGTTCCTTTCTTATGAAGGTTCCTCAGCAATTAGTTCAGAGTCAGTGAGCTCCCAATAGCTCAGGTCAGCCATCTCTGTGGGTCTTCTCATGATCCAGATCCCTCTGTTTATATACTCCTCTCTCTCCAGCTAAACCAGGAGCTCAACCTGGTGCTTAGCTATGAGTCTGCTTCTGCCTCCATCCATTGCTGGATGAAGGTTCTATAATGACCATTAGAGTGGTTTGATTATAGAGGAAGTCTTGTTTAGGCACCCTTTCCACTATTGCTTAGAGTCCTAACTGGAGACATCTTGTGAGTTCTTGGAGGTTTCCCTAGCACCAGGTTTCTCTCTAACCCCTCAGTGGCTCCCTCTATCAAGATCTTTATCTCTGTTCTCCCTCTCTGCTGTTCCTCCCAGCCATCTCCTTCGAGATAAGCTATATTAATAATGTGCTACTTTTCAGGTAAAACAGGCCCAAAAAGGAAGAAAAACTCATTGGTTCCAAACAGTAAGTTAAACTGAAACTTTGTACTCCAGGATAGACATAAGGAAAGGTATACTATTACCACCTACACATGTCAGCCCTGGAATATGGAGGTGAACGGGGAGATCGGCAGATCTGAGAGTTCCAGTTAGGAAAAGAACCTTGGGGGGATGCTATTTAGATCATCAACCACATATCTTTCTGAATTATTTGTAATTGAAAGAGTCAATTTTAGCAGCTTTTGAATTGCCAGTTATAGAAAGTGTCTGCGCCACTGTAGTGGTTTATGGAAGAAGTATGTGTCAAAAGGTTGTGTAGTCTCTAAGGAAGTGTACGCTCTCATCGTCAATTTCAATGGGACCTACGGTGGTAATGAACAAAGAAGAAGCTTCAAGAGATTGAATACAGTAGCAGAAAGCCCAAAAGGACTATAAAGAGAAACAGAGATGTAGTTCTTTTCTAAAAGCCAACTGAAGTGAAAAAAAAGAAAAATGCCCTCATTTCAGAGCAGAGGACTTCAAAATGCCTTCTCAAGGGGTGTGAGTACCTCAGATGTGGGCCTTCTCCATCTTCCTTACAATCCTTACTAGATGGTAGTTCTTTCTTTTTAAAGCATCTCTCTGTGGTCACTGTAGTATGTTGTGGCTAGTGACAATAGAGAGATTTCTGTAAGTTGTGGTTTGGAGACAAGGATCACTGTACCACAAGGAACCATCTCCAGGGATGATAGAATCACTCATGACTCACAGATCTCCCACGTAAAGTAAATGCAATAACAGGATGAGATTTTTTATTGTGTCTCATAAGGAAGGAAGGATTCAGTATATTTAAGTGTAGTTGGATATTTAATAACGAGATGGTATAGTAGAATATGAATGCCCACTGATTAAATGTTCATTGAATCTTTCCACCCCATTTGGCATCTGGTTGAATTGCATTTCTCTCCCAGCTTCCCTGAAAGAATATACTGTTGCAACAGAATATGTGTAAAAATGATTATGTCACTTTTACCTGTCTCAGAGAGCTTTAGTAGGCACTCTTCCTTCTATCCATTAAATATTGATATCATGAGCGATATTGCAAGACAGTTTAAAGGTGGTGAAGTTCTGTTTGCCATGGTCTTTCAATGGTGAGATGGAAAATGTCCTTCCAACCCTATCGCCATATCCAGGTGCCTACTGAACTTCATTCACATAAGCAAGAGAGAGGCTGGTAAGTCATTGGTAACGTCTGTCACTGTAGTTATGGTATAACACATGTTAATTGTGAATTAGGACTTTTTTCGAATGTGAATGTTTTAATGCTATTGTTAGGTCTCTGAGTCATTCTTTCATTACTAATTTGAAGCATCATGTGCGGTAATATTTCTAGTTGATACCTCCCTTTCTCTGTGTGTGTGTGTATGTGTGTGTGTGTGTTGCATGCATTTGTTCCCCTCTTTATCCCATGAAATGTTACACTGAGGTAATCACAGTTTTATGTTTCATTTAGAAAGCTGCCATCCGGATTTACCATTATATTAGTCACTTGCTGATGTAATACAGTGTTTGCCAAAAGCACCCTAGAGAAGGAACATTTACTGTGGCACATGGACTGAATCCATTGTGGAAGGGGAGTTGTGGAAGCAGGAGGTGAGGTGCTGATGGCTTTGCAGACTGCAAACAGAAGAGAGTGGTCCACAGCACTTGGCTGACTATTTTATTTCATCCACACTTGCAGCCGTGGGCAGAGCTGCCCTTCTCATTTACACCTCTCTGGAAATACCCTCCTGGACACCCTTTCATAGGGTTTCTAAATCCTTTCAAGTTTGCAATGAAAATTAAACTACCTATAAGTCTTTTTACATGCACATTTTCTAATAGTTATATGCCTCTTAATGAGTAAGCTTTAAAATCTACTTGTCAAGTCATATTTTAAGCTGCTATATAACTCTTAATTATTTTTAGACAATGTTAATGACCTTGGGAATAACTACCTTTCAAACATATAATTAATTGTATAACAACTAAGCCCTTTTTTGAAAAGTTATAGAATTAAAGAACAAATATATGTGAAGCTCCATTCAGTAGCTGAAGTATGATGTCACCCTGCAGAAATCAAGTAGCCTTAAGATGGACCCTGGAATGTTGTTTGTCCTTGGGACATGTGTTTCTCTTCATGAGTAAACTTGTTTTGAAAGAAAGTCATTCTCCATGCTGTTTTCAGAATAAAATTAAAAGGATATTTTTCAGTGAAGACTGCCAAAACCAAGAGGGTCAATGAAGGGATGCCGGTTATTTGTGTTTATTTTTAAAGCAAACATGTTACGAATATTTCACAGTGAATTTAGCTCCCCCTGTCATGGACGGAAGTTCACAGTCCTCATACATGCTAGCAAACAGCCAGCTTAGGTCAGCTCCAAGGTGTGAGGAAAGAGAGGTAAAGCTGATGTTTGTTTGTTTTTGGTTTTGGTTTGCCATCGGTGCCACCTATAATAAAAGGGAAGATACTCGAGTCCTGTCTATTGCTGTGATAAAATACCATGACCATAAATAAGTTGGGGTTAGGGTATGGTACATTTCATTTTACACCTTGCAGACCATCATCCAGAGAAGTCAGGGAAAGAATTCAAGGCAATAACCAAAGGCTGAGAGCTGAAGCAAAAGCCACTGAGGAATACTGCTTGCTAGGTTGTACCCCATGGCTTCCTGGACCACCTCTTAAGAGATGATACTGCCCACAGTGAGCTGGATCCTCCCACATCAATCATCAATCAAGAAAATACATTAAAGGCTTGCCCACAGGCCAGTCTGGTAAGGTTATTTTCTCAGTTGAAGTTCCCTCTCCTGAAAGACTCTAGCCTGTGTCAATCTGACAAAACTATCACAAGCTGTTAACTTTTAACATCTTAAGCACTGTCATCCTATGGTCAATATGCTTAGAATTTGCTTTCTTCAGTGAAGGAGTTATGGTCTGCACTTGATAGCCGTGGCTCCTTCAGTCTTGCAAGCCTCTGTTCAACCGTTAATTGATTATTCCTATGCCACTTATCACCTGCTTACACAAGTTGATAGGATTTCCAACCCCCTCTCCAGAACAGACTTTATGAACACAAGGAATATGTTTTCTCTTTTGCTATATCTCATCTTTGACTGGAGTTTAAGATGTGATCGATACTCAGTTAAACACTTGCTTTTGTATGTGTGTGTGTTTTTATTTTATCTGTCAGTTGAGGTTGAATTAGGAGCTGTTAAAATTGATGAGAGGGAAGATTGATTGGCTCTAGATCTAGATAACAGTGGTAGGAAATAAAAATAAGAGAGACAGTGATGTCATGAGGAATTACAGGGGAAAGTTAGTCCTATAGAGAGCACGAGATTGGGTAACAGGAAGAAGGTAGTATGATGACTAACCCCCCTCTGGAAGTCATTGGAAGTTTGCTATCAGGAAAGTGAAAGGGTCAGGGTGACCATTTGTTCTCAGTTCTCTAAGCTGTGTGATTCACTTTCTGTTCTTCACCCTTTCTGTTGTTAATCTGTATGAGTTTTTATGGTGAAAGAATTAACCCTTTGCTTACCATGAACCACTGTTGACTCCCCTGGTTTTCTTTTTCTTAAAAAAAAAAAATGATTTTGTTATGTCATGAGTTTGTTTTTCTGTTTGAAATGTTTGTTGTTGATGTACATTAAAGCTATGAACTTCTGCAGATGGATAGTTTTGTCACCTACCTTACACAACTTCAGATTTTAATATTTACTCGGCTATTACTGTTACTTTTAAGGATTATATCATCTAAAATATTAATAATATTACAAGATCCTTTCTCATTTTAAAAATTCTTTCCATTGCCTGATTCAAGTTTTATTAAATATATAATATCTATAAAAACATATAATTTTCAAAATTTTGTAGAAATACTGAAGAAATATCTAATTTTTTTCTTTATATTTGTACCACTCTGTATATTTATACTTTTATATAAAATATATTTTTGTTTTCTTAAAATATAACCACTCCAATTGAGTGAATCTTACTATTTTATCTAAATGTAAACAATGGAAATTTTAAGCCATCTATGTGATTTTATAACTTTTTCTTGTTTCCAAACACAATTTTTGAACTTGTCTTTAAAACTTTTTATACAATATATTTTCATCATAATCTTTCCCCTTCCTCAGCTCCCTGAGACCCTACCCATCTTCCTACCTACTCAACTTCATATTCTTTCTTTCAAAATAACTCAAAACAAACCAATAAATATCAAAAACAAAGCAAACAATAAACACCCAAACAAAATAAGACACCCAAAAATGCTTGGTGTAGTGGGATTACAGGTTGTTACATTGTAAGTAATTCCGCCTACTAGTTTAATAAAAATGCTGATTGGCTGAAGGCAGACAGGAAGTGTGGGTGAGGCTCTCAACTAAGAAAATTATGGGAACTGAAAGAACAGAGCTGATACGCCACAGAGACACCACAATGAAATGCCAGGAGATACACAGGAAAGAAGTTGAAATGCTCTGAGAAAAGGTACCGAGCTGCATGGCTAAACAAGAGTCATGCATTAGATTAAGAGCAAAAGCTAGCAAGTTATATGCCTGGGCCCCAGGTCAGTGTACAATTAATATAAGTGTCTGTGTGTTTCAGTGGGACTATGGGATTGTAGGTCTGAAAGTCCAGGCCACGAGGTTAGGCCGAAAAGTCTTGGCCATGAGACTAGACCAGAAACTCCAAGCTACAAACCTCATACAACAGCTTGGAGTTCATTTTATGGAGGCCAACTACTTGGCCTGTGGCCTGCTCTGATGTGTGATTGATATTCCCAGTGAAGCCCCTAGAAAAACTCATTTTCTCTTTCCCAGAAAATACCCATTTCAGATATCTTCTTGTGTCCACCACCTCTTCTCAGTGCTGGAATTTCCTCTGCTTTTGACCTGTGTAGGTCTTGCACATGCTGTCAGCAGTCTCTATGTATTTATATGTGCATCGGTACTGTTGTGTCTGAAGATGCCATTTCCCTGGAGTCATCCATCATCTATGACTCTTAAAATTCTTCAGCTTTCTCTTCTGAATATATCCTTGATCTTTGAAGGGAAGGATATTATGAAGACATCCAATTTAGGACTGAGTGATCCAAAGTCTCTCAAACTTTGGACATTGTTCAATGGTGAGTCTCTTTTACTGTAAAAGACAGCCTTTCAGGTGAGGTTTGAGTGATACCCTGATCTATGAATACAGCAATATATCCTTAGGAATCATTTTTAGCTATGTTAATTTACTAATAGTAACTTTTCCTCTATGCCTATGGCCCATCTTGTCTCAAGTTCTTGGCCACTTTAGCAATGTACTTGATATATATTCTTTACATTTTTTCTAGGTTAATTATTTAACAGTTTTCTTAAGTACAATATTAATCTTTTTTTGTAGACCTTTTTAGCCATATCACATAAGTTGTGGGTCATTGTGATTTTTAAGGTAATAATTCTTTAACTTCATTCTTTTTTATAATTATTTTTTAAAAGTATTTCTATGTTCCTTTGCTTCTACATTGTAATTGCTTATGTCTTTAGGTTTTAAAATACATATTATCTTAAAATTCAAGTTCAACTCAATAAGTCTACACAGCTACCCATCAATGCATTTGCCTCTGAAATCTCTCAGCACATTTTCTCCTGTCTGCATTTATGTCAGTATTTTAAGAAAGTTTATCTGCAAATTAGACTTTGCCATTATTGCTTTATGCAGTTGATATTGCTATAGACTCACATAACTACTAAGTTTCTATCAATTTTTCCTTGTCTCCAGCCTTCATTCTGTAGTTTTCCTGTTTCCCAGGTTTTAATCAAAGTGACAAACTGTTAGTGTTAGATCCTTTTATTTTGATCCCTCAAAGCACAGCCTCTATTTAAAGCCACTCACACACAATATTCTTTCTTATCCATCACTCTGCAAATGTAGTTCCCTGATTTCCTTTTTTCCATTGAGAATATTCCATCAAACAGAGTGTTACTCTTTCTACTAAGAACTTTTGCATCTGTACATGATTCTCTCATAATATTAAATAATGTTGCCACTTCACAGAAACTATATAATTGTGATTTTACATGCTACATGAATACTCAATTGCTTTACAATAAAAGTGTCAGACTTTCTGTGCGCACTGAAACTGCAAGTGCTCCTGCCACTTCGGACAGGTCTCTGTTTCTGCTCCTTGATGCTGCATTGTAGCACAAAAGTAGCTAGAGACAGTATGTAGAGGCATGAGTGTGATGACTTTCCGTAACCTTGACAGAAGCTAGCAAGACCTGATTTTGTCTTTCGTATGTGTCTATCAAGATCTTCTCTAGACAGTATCTCCTCAGTGCCTTTGCATGAAATTAATGCAGTTTTTCTTGCTCTTCAACCCCTTTCCTCCATAGCAAATGTCAACTGGTACTATTGTCCTCAAATTCTTGTCTTGATATTGATGAGTCTAAGTATCAGTACATTTCATAGTTAAGGTTACCTTGCTATGACTAAAAGTAAGTTGGGAAAGAAAGGGTTTATCCAGCTTACACTTCCACATTGCTGCCCATCATTGAAGAAAGTCAGGACAGAAACGCAAACATGACAGGAACCTTGAGGAGTGCTGCTTCTGGCTTGCTCATCATGATTTGCTTAGCTTGCTTTCTTATAGAACTCAAGACCACCAGCTGAGTGTTGGCAGAATCTACAGTGGGATAAGCCAAAAAATTTCCTTACAACCGATCTTCTTAATTGAAATGCCCTCCTTTCAGGTACCTAGCTTATGTTAAGATGACATAAAAATGGCAAACTCAATCAGTATAATTATGTGCCTTGATTCCAGCTACGAACTTTTAAGGAATAGCAAAATCAACTTTTCTTGCCTTTCTTGTGACATTTCAACCTTATGCCGGCTTATAGACTTTATATTCTGTTTCGTCATCCTAGTCTTTGGGAACCAGGTGAATTACTGAAGGAGGCATACACAGTAAGTGATGAAGCTGAGATGTAAGCTTGGCTAGCCTGTGTTACTAACAACGATATTGTGGTCTCATTGTCTTAGTTTGTCCAAGTTACTATGACAAAATATACAGCATATAATTAAAAGCACTTTTTCTCACAGCACTGGAAAGCAGGAAACTCCAAAGTCAAGATGCACAGAAGATTCAAAGTCTGAGTGTAGGGTGTACAATTTACAATATGCTGTGCCTCCTTGTGGAGTTTTTACATGGTGGGAAAGACAAAACTTTTATTCTCTTTAAAAGGGCACTAATCCCATGGTAGGGGTTCTGCCCCAATAATCTAATCATATCATCATACTCTCACCTCTTGAAAAATATTAGATACTAGGATTCCATCATATGAATGGATGAGAGGAGATGGAGCTATATATTTATAGCATAGTAGTTTTGTTTTTCCAAATCCACAATCATTTTTACAAAATAAATTAACAAAGATTGTGAGAAGAGTCATATCATTTAGAAATATCCATAATGTTAATGGATATCAACCAGAGAAGACTGATCTAAACCAATAAAGTTAGCCAATAGAAAGTCTTGATTAGCCAGCTGGCAACCATACTGGGTTTGGAATCTTAGTGTAGCCTGGAAACTCTCTCAAGATGAGCGTTTAAGCACAAAAATGATATCCTGGCTGACATTCTTCCATTAATAAAAAGTTAGTGAGAAGTGAGACTACAGAAGCCAAAAAGCAAGGTTAGTACATTCATAACTTTTCCCACTATGATTTTGGTGGATTAGGTTTTTTGCTTTTGTTCTGTCAGGGGTGATGTCTACATGCTGGGTATTATAGTCTAAGTGGTACTTCCATCATGGAGTCAGTTGTGCTAAGATCTGAAGGTCTACTAAGGTTGGTGCCTTTACAATAAGAAAATGACAAGTACATCAAATGGCATTCTTTACAGACACACTTGTTCAGCATTCCCCTGTTACAATATAGTAGTTTCTTGGTTTCTTGGGCAGCCAGAGGCCCAGACTCACAGACCCTGCAGCCCCAGACCCCTTAGCTGCCTGCCACTGTTCAGGCCCCAGAAATGACTCAGATGCTTATATTAACTTCATGCTGTTTGGCCTATGGCTCAGGCACATTGCTAGCTTGCTCTTACATCTTAAATCAACCCATTTCCATTCATCTTTCCTGCCACATGGCCCGTGGCTCACCTGTGCTCCTACATGTTGCTCCTTTGGGCTTCAGCCCTGGTCTGTCTCTGACTCCACCCTGCTCTTCCTACCTACTCTGATGCCTCCTCCTACTTTTCCTATGGTGCCTGAAATGGGCCAAAACAGCTCCTTTATTTAAAGATTGCTATTCACAGCAAACAGAAAGACATTCCCACATCATTACTCAGAGGTTATTTTCAAAAAATATAGCTGAAAATCAATGCAGATCTTTTCTGGACAAAATTAAAATGTGAGACATTAGAGTAATTTTTTTTTAAACAAAGAATCTAAAATATAGGAAAAGAATTTCTTTAAATGGAAAAAAAAGGATCTTAAAGTAACATCAGATACTACACTGAATATTAGAAGTTTAAAATATACCTAGAGTAGCTATCATTACCATTTTCCCTTCACCTCAGTGTTCAGTAAATTCAGGCCAGTGCAGGTAGAAATAGGACAAATATGGTAGTGTTAGAAATCTGGAAAGGAATAAATAAAACTGACGTAAAGTCTACTACACTCTACTTGTCACTGTTGGGGAACTTCCACTGGTTTAACTCCACGCTAGTTAAGGTTTAGATTTCTGCTTTGCCATTATAAATGCTGCCCTGTTCCTTTAACCCACCTCAGGACTGCTGAATGGCAGGCTACTTGCAGGTGAGGGGTGGGAGAACTTTCTCTTCTATCTCTACCTCTTTCTCTTTGTTTTTCTCTCCTCTTCTCCTCATGCTCTCCTCTTCCTCTCGTCTCTTCTCTCTGTCTCTACCTCTTCCCTTCCTCCAATTCGATTTGTCCTTTTGAAGATAATAAAGGAATAGAAAAAAAGCTCAAAGTGTGATTACAAGAACTTTTCTGTTCATTTAGGAATAAGGATTTTTTTAAATCCTTTTCTTTTATTCAGTCTTGTTAAAAGATGTATTTTGATTTCTGTGTACTGTGTGTACTACATGACTATATGTCACATGTGTGGGGGTGTCCCATGAAGTCAGAAAAGAGATTAGGTCCCCTAGAGCTGAAGTCACAGAGAGTTGTGAATCACCTGATATGGGCGCCTGGAACAGAATTCTTCATTCTCTGGAAGAAGAGGAATGCCCTGAGCCATCTCCCCAGCCTCTGGACCAGTTTTCTTGAACAATTATCATTTGAGGGTGGGACAATGATGTGTTAAGTATAAGCACTAGAGAAAAATGATGGCTAACTCAGGAAACAAAACAAGTCCTAGGACTTGACTGCCATGTCTGCAAACAGAATTCTACATAGATAGAGTACTGGTAACCCTTGAGAAACTCATCTGTCTGTTCTTTAATCATTTTTAACCTCTATTAATCTCTGTGGGCCTCCACAGCAGATTCGATGCTCAGCACAAATGGGCTCCAGTCTGTGTATGTGCTTTTTGTTTTGTTTTGGTGGTTTTATGCCTCACTGAGATTTTATATATATAATATATATAATTAGTTTGTCTGATTTGATCTTCCCTTTGTTTTTTTTGGGGGGGGGCTGTTATTTTGTTTTTTGTGTTTCTCTTTTCTTTATTTTTCTTTTGTTTAAGGGAGAGAGAGAGCATAGAGTCGGGTGGGCAGGATCTAGGAGGGTAGGAAGAAGGCGAAGAGAAGGATCAAAATATATTGCATGAAAATAATTAGTAAAATATTTTTAAATCCTATATGGGGATGCATTTATATATTTTTCCCAAAAAAAGGTATTAAATATTTAATTTATTTTAAATACTAGAAAGACAAAGTATTAGGCAAGAAACCAGCTCTAAGTCTAGGGAAAGTCATATTCATGTGGATGTGTACAAAAGAAACATGCTTTTAGAGTCAGAGAAGAAAGAAAAAGAGGAAGGGAGGGAGGGAGGGAGGGAGGGAAGGAGGGAGGGAGGGAGGGAAGGAAGGAGACTCGTCTAAGAAGAAGGTGCATTATTCCTGCAGAGGTAACTCAAGGGAAGGAGTCACTTGTCTGCTTTGGCTGAGGGAGAGCCTGAGTGAAAACTGAGGGAGAGCCTGAGTGACGTGGATAGGTGTGGCTAGATGAAAGAGGCCATTGGATGGGTTTCAAGCTGCTTGAAAATTAGTTCACAAGAAACTGAGAAACCACATGTCAAATAAAAGATCTGAAGAAGAATGCTATGTAAAGCATGTGAGACAAGCATCTTGCCAAGTACTCTTAGCCTTCCTGTCTTTCCAGTAACCAACCTTTCCTAAAATGTTCTAGGTCAAAGTTTTCCCATGGTATCTCAAATCAACAGATCATTTGTGGAAGGTTAAAATTACGCTTGACTGTCATGGGGGGAAAAATATACACACACACAGGACAAAAACAGCTCCAAAAACAATGTTTTTGCTTCTCTTAGGAAGGAACACAGCACCTTGACAGTCTTTCATGAGCTTCCAAAATGCTCTCAAATTACTAAAAGGAAAAAAATAGTTTATTATCAAGTTTACATTTTAATATTATTTAATTTAATGAATTACACTAATCAAAGAAATGAATAGTTTCATTCACATTAAAAAAGCAAATATGCCGCAATGAAACACTTTTAGTACTTTAAGATAACACTAATTATAATACCTTACAAAATGACAAGTGGTGGAAAGTTGATGTGGAAATTTATTATGGAAGGATCAGACTTACTTCAATGGACCCACTAGTCCTAACATCACAGAAAGAGCCAGACACATCAGGCATCACATGATACAATTCTGACCAAGACCTAGCTCAACTTTTTATCTGGTGAAGCCTCTAGATGTGTTTTTTTTCATATCAACTATAAAGAACTGAAGGCTGTGTTCTCAGCTCCACAGGATGTGATTATTAAAACTCATAACAGAATTCTATACAACAAAATTATCCATTTCCCTGGGTACTATGAACAAAAAAAAAAAATGAATGAATATAAATAGTAAATGAAGAAGATAAAATTGTAGTAAACAATTTTGATGTGTGGACACAGTTTAATTCCAATTCAAGAAATTGCTTTACATGTTAATCATTTTAAAAGATAGTGGAAAGAAATTATATACTAGGTATTTGATAGTATTAGGTGTTAATTTTTTAGGTGAGATGATAATGTGTTTTTAAAACTTTCTAATTATGAAAAGCCATGCACTAAAGAGAATTGGATAAAATCATGCAACATCATATAATTATTTTAAAATAATAGAATGAGCAACAGATTTGAGATTTAAGGAATAGTGGGAACCCCGTGACAGTCCTAATCACTGCTAATGGTGACTTGAGTGCTCATGGAGATTTATCACATTGTTCTTTCCAATTCCTTATATGTTTAAAGTACTCAGATAGAAAGTACTGGAAGGTGTTGCTGGGGTCAGTCTAGACTGCAGAAGATAGTTGTAAAGGACAACACGCAACTTTTTATTTTCCAAGATGTCACAGTAAAGCACTACTGGACTTTGTTGCATTATAGTGGAGTCTCATTTGAGATAAATGCATTAAGGGTTATCAGGATAGGAGCCTTTGGGGTTTTGCTATCTTTAAATCATTAAGCGTCATTTTCTGTGTAGATCAAATTTAAAGTAGAATCTGTAGAGGAAGTCCATAACTTGTGTTATAGTAACATTAGAAAGTAACAATTAGTTGCATGGATTTTGTCTACTGTTTAAATTTCTCTGCTAACATTTCATGAGTCTTTGCTTTTAAATTTGATTATTACATGTACTCCTCAGATGCAGGAGACACATAGGTTCTGTGCTCACAAATAACCACTAGGGGAACCAAGAATGTTAAACTCACCGGGTTGTCTTTTCAAAGGGAGTGATGGATAATCTGTTTTTCACCCAGAAGGCTGGGAATGGATGTCGCTAATAGCCTGATCATCTTTGCACTATGCTGCCAAGCCACTGGCTGTTTAGACATTTATCTTGAACTTTATTGTCTCAGTAAATCTAAAGACTGATCCTCCCTTACACCCTTATCATGAGCATGTTTATCCTGAGCCTGTTTCCAAAGTTAATTTATATCATCCATCTTGATGGAAAATATCACTTGTACTTAACAAGAGTTTTGATGTAACCATGTCTTAAGCTTTGTTGTTAGATTGTTGGGGGAGGGGAGTTGTTTATTTGATGGATTGAGTGAATTAATTACCACCAGAAAGATTTTTTTCCCCAAGTTATGCTGTGCTTAAATATGCATAAAATAAATAACCTGCTGTCAAACTCTCAAAGTTTGAACCAACACTAGCCACTGAATTGTGTTAACCAGAATTACCTTCTTATCTCTCACAGATTAACATTCTGCTGGCTTTGGTGGTCACAGTGACCCTCCTCACGCAAGTATAATCAATGCATGAGAACATTTAAAAGTGTCTTGAAATATATTGTCATGCTACTCTGGCTTCCTTGGTTACATTAAAAAGTAATGTCATTTAAGTAGCTCTGTGTAGTGCTCAGTCTTCGTATAAATTAACTAGTATGTTTCTTTATTAAGCAAATAATTTGAGCTTTCTTCAGATCTTCCCTGTTCCAAAGTTATATAATATTAGGTAAGTGTTAAACATTTTTAGATGAGATGATAATGTGGTGTTTTTAAAGAGTCCTACATATGATTTTCTACAAAGACTAGTTATGGTTCCTAACTGGGATTTATGAGGACAGCAAAGTATTTTGGATTTTTTTTTTGTCTAGTTAACCCATTAGATGTATATTAACTTATATATTTATCTTGTCTTTTTTTTGGGACCTGAGCAATGACTTTCCCTCTTGGAACCGTTCAGTAATCAGGAATTTCCTCTGCGTAGTTGTAAGAAGACAACTTAGTTCTCTAAACTCAACATACAGTGACCAAACCTCTGTATAGACTGTGGTAAAGACACTTTGATATTTAATATCTACTGTACATCTGACCTGTCATGAAAGTAACACACTTCCCTTTAACTACTAAAAATATTTGGCTTTGTTATTATATGTGAGACTTTATTTGACAAAAATGGGCTTCTTACACTAGAAGAACACATGACTTAGTTTGTTATTGTTGTTGTTTTAGAATTGCCTCAAAAAGTGGCCTAATTCAGTGAAGAGACTGTGAGGCACTTAGGCAGAATGGCTACTCCAGTCAAGCAAGAGTTATTTGTTGACCATGAACATCTAAAATTATTTCAGTAGAGCAAAGATCAAAGTATTGATTTTGAATGAAGATTGAGAATACTCTCATGGGATAAATCTAAGTCTTTGATTTTTAAAAAGGAAATTCAAATGACAGGAGTGTCTGAGGTTAAAGCACTCCCACTGGATAGTAGCTGCCAGGACATTGAGAAAGAAAGTCCCATGGGATTTCCTGTAGCTCCATTGTGCAACTCCGTATGTGAAGAGAGAGAAAAGGAGAATGTGTTCTTTTTCCTTGCCTCCTTTAAAAGTATTCCTCTGAGGAAACCATGAGGGAGTTGGTGGGAATAAGGACATTGGGTTGAGCTGCTGATAAACTTCTCAAAATTCAAAAGAATATCAGTAACTCCCTGTGGACTAAAAGGCATCTCTGGCCGGCTTGGATCCTTGATATACCTTAGCTAGTTTGTAGCCCTTTGGAGAACAAGCTGCCTAAATTCGTTAAGAAGCCACACCATATGTGCTTTGCATTTTATCCTTATGGCCAACCCCCACACAACTGTGGAATTCTAGGCATGTTTAAGGCAGATATTAGTTCTCTTGAAATCAATTTCAGAAACCTTCAGGGTGCACAGACAAACCTGTATACTGCCTGTTCACCTCATAACAAACCATGAGTAAGATTCCTTGCACCTAAATTTTAAAGGGATGTTCTACAGAGAGCAATGGGCAGAGGGGGCAGATTTGGCTGACTGTCTACCGTTCAAGCATATTGCTACCCTGAATTTCATCAAAACACAGCTATCTTTCTTTGGTTGTCTCCAAATATCCCTTTCCTATGGTACAATTAGACTACAGCTCTTCCACAGACTCTATGACTAAATTGAATGCATTGTCATTAGTAGGAGTGAGACATAGATTAATACATGCTCCATATAAACCATACGAAAGAGAGGACAGAGGGGGTCAGTGGGGACAGTAAGCTATCAGAAGAGCAAAAAGCTTAAAAGAATCTCTTCCCCCTCTGTCTTTCTCTTTGATTGACTCTCACTGTTGGAACTCCAGTGTGAGCGGTTGCATGGGAAGGAACCGATCTTCCTTCCTGAGATGCTTCAGTAAGCTTCAGTGACAGGATGAGATGGGAGTAATCACACTCTTTAGACCTACCAGTAGGATAACTTATAGAGAAGAGGAAAGGAGGGTGGGTGGAAGGTACAGTATCTGATATCTGATATCTGGGACAAAACCCCAGCTAACTGAGAAGATTAGAGGAAAACAGTTTTGAGCTGGGTTATAAACTGTTGGTTTTGTGGATTGCTTCACTCAACATAGCCGAAGTGGCTTACTGGCATCCAAAAATCTTCTCACTTATCCCCTTCTGGGTAACCATTTTCCTTGCTCCCATTTTCTCTTACAGCAATGCGATTTAGGGGACACCATCACTCTGCTACTTCACCCCACCTCTTTTACTTTGATGGTCACAAAAACTGGGTCTCCTGACTCTGTACAGGGCAGTCACAGAATCCACACACATTGTCTCAGCAGTTTCCATGAAACAGGCCAAATCTATTAAATGCATTCCCTGCACTGTTTGAGCTGAAGCCACAGATGACTGGCTTTTTCTTTCTGGCTAGCAAGCTGGGTGGTAAAGACCAAGAAGTACCAAGATAATGTGGATCTATTTTGTAATTGTTTTCTGTATATATGCATAATATACAAATAGAATGTGTTTAGTCCATTTAGTGTCCCTTGTTATGTATATGATTTCAGGGCTGACTACGTGGTATTGGATAACCAATTAGGGGATTCACTCCTGAGGAAGACTATTCCTCCTATTGTCAGCATTCATTGGTTGCCTATAGTTCTTTGACTAGAGTTGAAAACCCATGATGTTCCCCCCTTTCCATGTTAGCATGTCAAAAGTTAAAATAAAGGCTCCTTGAACATTAAAACTACAACTAACACTTTTTTTCAAGTAACTTAAGAGCAAATAGCATATACAGTGTGAGTGTGCTGGAGGAATGCATGCTTCGTGTCTTAGGCTGGAAGAAGCGGAATGCATGACATTTCACCAGGCTATTTAGAATGGTGTGTAATTTAAAACATATGAATTGTTTATCAGTGAAATTTCCCATTTAATATTTTTGTACCATGAGTGACCACAAGTAACTGAAGCCACAGAAAGTAAAATAATGTATATAAACACACACACACACACACACACACACACACACTTTCTTCCCAGTCATTTACTCCAACCTTCCTTTTCCCTACCATCTGTAATGACTACTAAATTTGACTTGAAATTCACTTAAAGTTGCACAGTTGTGTACAATAGAAAATAGTGAAAGTACAAAATGAAAGAACCATGAAGAAAATGATTGGTTCTCTATGTGCTATACACAACTAAGATTTGAAGAGGAAAAACAAATTACTAATGGGTATCAAAGTAGTCAGTTCATCTGATAGGTATAATTCATATTTCTTAACAAGAAAGCTAGTTTAAAATTCCCATTGAAGGGATCCTACTTATCTTTACAGTTGAAAGATATAAAACAAATTGCAAATTGATAAGCTTCAGAAACCCATACTCACAGTTCAGATGCTGACACCACTGTACATTTGTTTACAAATGATTTTATATGTGCAATTACAATTATTTAACATGCATACTCATAACCATCTTCTAAACAGAAACAGTTTGGTGGGGTATTACTACAAAATAAAAAAACAAAAAAAAAAATCAAATTAGAGAGACAATGGTGAGGATAAAGTGGTGTCTTTACTGCAGAGCTTTGCAGAGTTTCCCATACAGCAATACGTACTAAAACCTCCTTTAAAGAGATAACATTTGCCAGACTTGGTTTGTTAAATTCTTTTTAGTTTGGTACCTGTGAAACTGGAATTTCCATACTTGCATAATCTGCATTCCCTTGCTCAACCAAATTCAGATGGAAAATGTTTTGAAAACTGAATTTGGACAACTTTCTTGTCTTAAATCCCTAACAAGTGCATCATAACTACTATTTACATAGCATTAACACTATATTATGTGTTAGTGGCATGCATGCGGCATGCATGTTGGGGCATGTACTTTGTTCCAGACCACTACAATAAAGCAAGTACCACAATAAGGTGAGTCACGTGTCTTGGTTTCTCAATGCATGTAAAAACTATCTTATATAAGCTATAATCTATGAAATATGCATTATGTCTAAAATCATTATGTCTACATAACTTTAAAATATTTTGTTGCAAAAAAAGATCCTAACAATTATTTTAACCTTTAGTGGATTGGAAGTACTTTTACCAATGCAAAGTTAATCGATGGTAACATCATGGTAGAGATTGCTGAAGATGAATCTGATTGTAGAAATTTCTTGAGATAACACAGCAGTTACGTTTTCATATTTCTGGACTCAAGTTAATGAGTGATTTCTCTGTAGCAGGTGATGTTATTTCACAACATTTATCTTCTATAGAACAATGCATAAAATTGGAATTATATCTGCTGAATTTTATCAACTGAATTTATTCTTTGTGGCCATTCCAACAGTGTTCACAGCATCTTCTTTAGCTGTAAATATGACCCAAGAATGAGCCTACCACATTGATCATCCACACTCCTCATCGCTAATGTCTCATAATAAGAGTGCTACAATGTAGTTGCATCTACAGGCTCCTCTTCTAATTCTGGTCCTCACTGTTTCTACAACTTCAGATATGCTTTCAGTGAAGCCTTGAGCTCCTGAGAATCACCCATGAGGATTGTGATAAACTTCTTCCAAAATCCTGCTGAGGTTATTTTGACCTCCCATATCCTTAGGTTGGGGTTACTTTGACACCCTCCTCATAAATGTCCATACTAGCATCCAGAATACTGAAACTTCAGAAGATTTTTTTATTTTGTACAGGGTCATTAGATGACTCAATGTCTGTAACAATGAGAGCTTTAGAAATGTTGCTTAAATAATGAGACTTAAAAATTAAAATTCCTTCTTGATCTATGAACTGCAGAATGGGTGGTGTGCTAACAGGCATTAAACAATCTCAGTATATTACTATATATTATTATCATAGCTCTTGAGGGACCAGGTATGTTGTCGGTGGGGAATGACATTTTTGTATGATTTTTTTTCCTCAGGAATAGCTCTATAAGGTGTTTAAGATGTTAGGTAATTCATATTTTAAACAGAGGTGCAGTCATCTAGACATCGTTGGTCCACTTATGAAGTATAATAAGGCTCTAGGATTTTCAGAATGGTAAATGAACATAGATAAAGGTTTTGATCTCAAGTCAGCTGCTGCATTGCCCCATAACAAGATCATCTTTTCTTTGAAGTCTCTAAGCAAAGCATTTAGTTTCTCCCACCTCTGCCTCTTAAAGACCTAAAAGGCATCTTTTGTATGTTTTATTTTTCTATATGAAAAATCTGTTGCTATTGTAGCCAGTTACGTCAGTTAGCTTGTGTGGTCTGCTAAAGTTATTGCAGCTTTTGCATGATTACATTCTGCTTGGACTTGTGCTTAATGACATAGAGACATTGTCTACTCTGAAACCTCATAAGCCAACATTTAGCCAAAGTTTTCTTCCTCAACTCTCTGGAGACTGGGAATTGGCCTGAAGGTCCCTCTCTGTGAACTAGCTTTTATGGACCCAGAAGGCACCGTGAAAGCTTCCAAGAGAGGTAAGTGATACCCAGTTATAATGACTGTCAACCTTATCAACCAGCATGCCACAATAACCCTAGAGTGCAGCAAGGCCATGCATATCTCGGCAGTTACCATCAGCTCTCTAACTGAACTTAGGTCCTACTCAACAAGAAGGAAACTGTTCTTGACACTGGACCCAGCTAACTACTTGTGGCAACTAAAGTCATGGATATTAGAGAACTACAACTATCATTTTACTAAAACCACCACAGTTCTCATCTACATTCTGAATATTTATCCTTATATCCACAGCTGAGTGTAGTTCTTACCTTGCACCAAAGACACTTTTCTTTGCGTTAGATGGAGACCAACAGAGCAATCCACAACTGACCAAAATGCAGAGAACAAAAGATCCTGTTGTGTTTAGTCACAACTCATACAACACAACTCCTACACTTAAGGCTCGGGGATCATTGTGGAATGGGGTGGTAAAGTTACAAGGGCCAGAGGATCAGGGAGTTTCCTCTAAGATTGTGGTTCTTAGAAATGTCAGAGATGCTAGACCCATGAAGTTTCATCAGTATGGCTACCTAAACAAGACCGGAACAATAATGACACCAGTGTGCGTGCTAACACGGAAAGGCTTCACTTGTGGGTCCAAATCCTAGAGAAAGAACTATACACAGCTGGGATGACTAGAAGGAGAAGAAATGGTCTTCTGCTGGGAAAAGCCACCCAAATGGGTATCTGATACCAGATGATCAGCTCCTAGGTTATATACATACAGGTGACGTTATATGGAATGAGAGGATTGTATTTATGTAATTGGAATCTATTTATCATTTCTGTGTGTGCATGCAGGGAGGGGCACCCATAATCTGCTAATAATAGTTAGAAACAGGCCATGAATTTAAGAAAGGGAAAAATAAAAGGTGGGAGGGTAGAAAGAGGAAGAGGAAATGATGTAATTAATGATAACACAATTTCAAAATTAGAAAAGGCACTTAAACAAGAATATCAACCATATACATGACTTTAATGTTTTAACCAAGAACGAAATTCAGACCATTTATTTGTAGGTAACAAAAGGACTACTTTAGACACTTGAAATCATTTGCTCAAGGCATTTTTATGTAATTATGCAGTTGCAGCACATAATGAAAAGGGTGTGAGAATACAATATAAAGCCTGTGTCTAAGCATTTAAAATAAACGCTCCTCAAACAAGTCACAAATGTTTTTACAAATAAAAATTTCGGAAAAAATGGGAGAAAATAAAACTTCATCATAGACATTCTAAAACCAAATGACGTGAGCTAGTGTGCAGCAAGCAGTTATATATTAAATGTTTGCGACCCGTGAGCTAACAATTAATGCATTTTACATTCAAGTTAAGGTAACTCAGCACCATTTCAGCTTGAAAACTAAACAAAAATCTATATTAAAAATGGCCTAGAACTTAGGGAATCTGAGATTGAAATTTAAATGGTTGATTTTTAAAAAATATATTTGTATGTGAATTCAAATATGAAGCCTATGTAAAGGGAGTCATTTTATTACTTATGATACTATGAGTAAAATGATTTCTAAAATATTTCCTAAGAATATAGCATTTTCATATAATCTGCTGAAGATTAATTATCAGTAGGGGAAAACTTTTACTAAACTACATTTTTCCTAAATTCTGAACATTATGAATGATGTTCACACATGTACCTAACATACAAACTTTAAAGCGAAACACACTACTCTTATAAAAACTGCCTGGAAAAGAATTAGATGGAAATTGTAAACTCAACTATTATATAAAATGTTAAGACTTTATGGAACTAGGCAGGATATGCCATGGTCCCCAGGAGATGGAATCTGTGCTCTCAATACGATGATGCTACTTGGATGGCCAAGAGTAGACTCAACTCTTTTTTTGCAGCCTTTATTAGTGTGAAAGCAACTTTCTTTTCAGTCCTTGGTGTTCTTTCTGTAATTTACATTTCTTATTTTTAAAAATTTAGAGTTTATTAAACTAGCTTTTGGTTTGTATCATTTTTCTAAACCAACTAATTATCAATGAGCTTGATGGTCATTTGAATATCAGATGCCCGTGGGTTAAGCATATGAAGTGTTAAGTCAATACTTATAAGTCATTCTGATGTGTTTTAAAATTGTGGAAAGGAAATAAATGTTTATAAATAAAAAGCTTCTTAATTGAAGATATCAACCAGAAATCCCAAATTACATTTAAAAGACAGACATTTCATGGATTTGAAAAATATTTTAATTATTAGGAATACATACATGTATATAATTAATAACGTTTAACTTATGTTTTGAAAAATAAAGTATGACCATGAGAATAGTAATGTTTAAAATTTAGATTCTATAGACATATTTTTAATAGTTAAAAATGAAATAAGGTGAGCCTAATTTTCATAGTTAGAAAGGTTAGGGACAATCTTTTTGTTATCCAATATTCATTAGTAAGTGCTTGGTTTATCCTGTCCCTTACATGATAATGGCTAAAGAGATAATGGTTTCATTGAAATTATTATCCTAAATACCTAAAGGTCATATTATTAACCTATTTTTTAATAGAGTTAAGAATCTAATAAGATGATATGTCAAATCTATGCACGCCAGTCTGGTTCAGTATTAGTACTGACAGTAGTTTTTGTTTTTAGAAGAACGTATATTAAAATATCTATCAGAGTGATTATAATTAGAAAGGATCGTTCTGCAATCTTAAAACTGAAAAGCAATCTAAGGCAAGGAGGGGCATCAAGGAAGCAATCTCAGGGATCAGATGCCAGCTCAATCCAAGTTCTGTCTTTATATGCTTATGGGAAAGTGTGTGCTCAAGCGTATAAAAATATGTACCGCGCTATCCACCCCTGGCAACTGCCCATCTCTGGCCTCTCTCACCTGCTCCTGCAGCAGTGAATACAGTATGATGATTAGTAACTGTTACCCTTACAACTCTGTGACACATAAGACATGATTCCAGCACACTGAGAAAGGACTAACTGACTTGTTCTGGCACAGGAGACACCTTACTTGAGATTTTAATACTGGTCGACGAAGGACAACTTCAGCTTAAGCACCAGAGACTTATTAAAAGTCTAACTTGATTACTTTCTGCACCTTCTGAATTTAAGAGTTTCCAGATCCTAATATTGCACAGTTTCACAGTTTGAAGCAAGGTCACAGCAGTCTCACTGTGGCACACAGTCCTCATTTGTGCAGAACGCACCTGCTTTCCTTTTGTTAGCCAGCCTCTCAAGTATGCAATACTATGTGCTTTGCTAATTTTAACTGTCTTTTGTAAGTACACACACACACAAAAATAAAACATGTACAGCAATTTCTAAAGAATCAAAGACGGTCCTGTGTGCACACAGTTGGTCATCTATTATGGATGATTTCTTTTGTTTAGCATTCCCCTGCATAGCTGAGCATTTTAGAAAGGTAGTTGAGTTGAAAGAAATTTTAAAAAGGCATTCCAGTATTGCTTTGCAGTGTTTTAAAGATGGTTGTGGTATTAGAGATTCACCATGTAATCTCTATGTCAGCAGTGACTTAATTTTGGCTAACAGTAAAATATGCTGCAGGGAATATCACCTCCACATTGATCACACATGTCATCAAGATGAATTTCCCTATTCTGTTAATTGCCACAGTGATAATGTGAAGACCATCACATTGAACATTTCTGCCTACAGGAAAGTTAAGTGGAGAGGGGCCTATCAGCAAATATCAGCCAGGAATTTGGCATTCTCCAATTCATTCCAAAACAGAAGTTGACTCAAGTCAGAGTGAAATTAAGCACTTAACAGAAAGAAAATTATCTAGTAATTTAAAAATGTAAACATAATTTTATATAGGGATTTAACAATCTGAATACATGTATTGCCATCTCTCTGCAATAGAGTAATATCTCATGACAACAATAGCTATGTATTTACCCTTTCTCAGCACCAATCGTATCCACCCCTGTTTATACCGTAGGAATATCGTTTTTAGATCAGTCTATTGAGGCAGACATAAACTCATCACTATGTTACTAGTTTCTGCACTTTAGAAAACAATCAACTCATATCAGGGCTCATTCACTAAAATACCATGTTCCCTTTCGCACCATAATTTCAAAAGAAGATAATAAATTTGGGGTCCTTTGAAAGAGCCAGGTAGGCACCTACAAAACTAAATTACAAGACAGCATGAATTAAGTATTTAAAATTTCTCCAATAATGCTGATTTAAACACTCAAATTCCAGTTCCGCTATTTGTTGTGAAAGAGTCCAGACAAAGCTTCCTTTGTTATTTGCCTTTTAAAATACGTAAGTCCTTCCTACTGAAGCTAATCTATGTTTTTCATATTTCCAAACACCAGGCACTTCTTTATCCAATGGGAGCTGGGCTCGCTTTCTAATACCTATATTAAGAGAGCACATAAGACAAGTTATTAGCGGGATAATATCATGAATGAGCACAACAAATAACATTTTAGTCATCCTTTTGAAAACTTGATGGAGCAATTTCCCTCTGCCTCAAGCAATAATCATCCAATAAAATTATGATTAGAACATGATTTAACAGTGATTGAAGGAAAAGAATATGTAATATGTCAATAGCATTGAGTGCATGCTTGCTGTCCACAAGAAGAAGCCAAGCAGGACTATGGAACCAGCACCCAAGGAGGTGAGCTCATTCCAGGAACAAGACTGATGCATCAGCCAAGAGACATACTCATGGCTTCTGCACCATGCCTTTGTCTTTCTCTGCATGCTTCTGGGTGTAGAATTACACTCATTGCATTAATGGGTAGAGATAAGAACAAAGACGAGGAACCAGGTATTGTTGTGTTGAAATGCTGACCATTGGACCTCACATAAGGAAAAATGCACTTGCATTCAAATTATAAACTGCCAATTTCTAAACAGCAATTTCTGTGAGGAGGAAGCCACGTACCATGGCAGAAATAATAGGAGCCCGAGCCATCTGAGAAGGATGGGGAAAAGGTTACGTGAATGGAACATACCAAATTATTGGGTGGATTTTACATCCCACCAGAATGGTTTCAAGTATCTGACTGGCATGAGAAACAGCCAGTGAGCTAACAGTGACATGTCATTAAAGTTAGTAAAGAACGCCAATAATGACCACATGAGGTCACACACACACAACCATTAGACTGCCTACATGCCTTTATGTACATTTTAAGTCCTTGCTCAAAAATGTCGGATTTTTTTCTTATGGCCTCCAGAGAGAAGATCAGAATTCTTAGCTTGCTCTTCAGTTGTCCTTTTGATCCGATCATAGCTGGCAAACACAGCTGGAAGTTGTCTTTACAAACATTGCCTGCAATTCACTTCTGCCAGGAAGTTGCCCATGACTCACACTCCTCCAGACATGCCCTTCCTCAGCTCTGCTTTTGTAGTTCTGTACCATCAAGGCCAAATTCAAATGCTGTTCTAAAGTTAATTCTATGTTTCTTGAAAGACAAAGTAATTCATGAATAAAGTGTTAAGTGGGGCAGACTGTAAATGGCAGTTCTCTTCCTGGCCATGGACATATGATGTGAACAAGCAATTAGACCTGGCCATTTGGAGGTAGGGAAGCACACAGATATTAATGAAATGTAGATAGAATACTCGGGAATTGCTACAGTAAGTCTAGAAGGTCACCATTATACTTATCTTAATATTGCTTCCTGATACCAGGTTAGGACCTTAAATATACAGTGCAAAATGGTAGTAAGTAAATAAATGGAGAATGAGTTAATAAAAAACAGAAAAATTAATTTTTATATTGAATTATTTTATATGATTAGCCTTCATCAAAACTGACACTAAGTCCATGCTTGGTGGACCAATGACCCAAGCAAGCTTTCTAGACTGCTGACATATTTAGAAGAATGTAATTTCCAGTATTATTTATTTGCTGTTATGAGCTTCATTTATTTACATTAGTAATGTTTGCAAAATACAAATTCTATTTCTTTATATAAATAAGGAAAGGATCCTGTGTGAGGAAACATGGTGCCTGTAAGTTGCCTATATCTCTGCAATATCAAAGCAAAAACAATATATGTTCAGTTACTTCCATGGTGGTCTTACTGTTTGGAAGGAACTACTAGCGTAACATGAAGCAGGCAAAGGCTTAAAGGAGTAGGGCAAGATAGGTAGCAACCAGGTACTTTCCTCTTCATTAAAAAAACTTCTGCTTAATATTTATGGGCTGAGATTGCTTCTAAGATTCACAAACTGGTTTCAGGACTAAGGAAATTATGGAGGGAACATGTGCACACACATTTTGCAAGCAGTACATGGTTGTGTCTCCTACAAGCTCACTTACATAGCTTAATGAGCATTTTGTGGGACTGGACTGCTGCAGAAGCTTGTAGGTAAACCCTGCATCTTTCCAGGTGAACACTGTACAAGCTATAGCATGAGTAAAACATTACTGAATACTCATTCTCTAGTATTGTCAAAAATAACAGCATGGATCCTATATTTAATTATTGCTCTGCTTTATTTACAAGGAAGCTTTGGTAGTAAAAGCAAACACCAGTGCTGTATAAATCCAGGCCACAGAACTTGTAAGCACTTCCCAGCCTTTTGGCTAATATCAACTACAAAGCTCCTTGTAAAAGAAATTACTTGGCTTGCTAGATAATACTCACGGTGAAATTGTGCAGCCTGAGGCGTAAGCATGGTGTCCTGTGTAGCGAATGTCACAACGTACAACATTGTTACTGTAGTCTGATTCAGGCACCAGGTAGCTGGGGTTTACACTGACCTGGACAACAAAAATAGCAGGATGAATTTGCTAACAAGGAACTGAGCAAAATCAACCAACCAAAGGAGTTTAAGTAAAGCATGTTATTAAACCCTGGATATAAACTGGGTGGTGGTGGCACGTGCCTTTAATCCCAGCCCTCAGAAGGCTGAAGCAGGCAGATCTCGGAGTCTACCAGGACAGCAAGGACTAAACAGAAACCCTGTTTTAAGAAGCCAAAAACAAAACAAAACAAAAACATTGGATATATTACAAAGGAAGTTGTGCAAATTTTTTCTGAGCTCTTTTAAAAATCATCACACTATGAATTGCTTAAAAATTGTTCTGATGGGTGTTCAATTGCTTTCAAAACCATGATTACTTAATATTTGAAACCAGACAAAAAAAGGTGCATTGAATTTCATGGTAAGTTACCTGTATTCAAAGATCTTACCTTTAAAATATAATTTCCAGGTTGTACATCTGTAATATCAATCCACTGGCAGTCTATGTCTGCCGCATAGGTATCATAACATCCAGGACTCAATCCCTGAAATCAGAAAAATTCAAGTTATAGTGAGTGTATGGCTAAACAGAGCTAAAACAAATAAACATGATGTTATTGGTAAATTAAATCTTAAGTTGATACTTAGAATAATTGGACATAAAAATCATACTTCTGTTTCATCTCGTCTTATAATAGCTAAGACTTTATAGGGACTGCAGTATGATGAAGTATGCCTTATTCCACAAGTAACCAGTGGGAAACAATCTTAAGCAACAAAACAGGCTTCATCACAATTCAAGATATCACACCAGGAATAAAAGTCTCATAGTAACTTAGCTTCAATATCCCATCGCATCAATGCAATGACCTTTCTATGTTCTGGATGCCCAAGGTCTTTTGTCCTGTGTAGCTTTATAGCACTCACCCATTTCTGCTCTATATAGATATCATATTACAGAAATTCCTCAAGGATAGAGTCTTGTTGCATCCTTGAGAAGCTAACATTTATTATTAGGTACCAGAACCATATATATTATGTAAAGCCAATTCTCACAACTTCATGAGGCAGGTGTGTTACTATCTCCACTTTATTGATAAGGAAGCCGAGGCACACTAAGGTCAAATAACTTATTCCAGGGCAAACAGCTAGGGTATGACTGAGTTGGTCTCAGAATTTGTGAGGTTATGTTTGAAATTTAATAAAAACAGTCTGATATATCAAAAGACAGATCCACCTCTCCCAGTCTTTGTTTTGTTTGTTTGTTTTGTTTTGTTTTCCAGACAGAGTTTTCTGTGTAACAGTCCTGGCTGTCCTGGAACTTGCTTTGAAGACCAGGCTGGCTTTGAACTCACAGAGATTCTCTTGCCTCTGCTTCCCACGTGCTGGGATTACCGCTGCCTGCCTGGGAGCCTGGAACGCCCTCTGTAAACTAAAATGACCTCAAATTCAGATTTGATTGGATTAATAGGTCACCACTCCCAGATATTCCCTTTGCTGGGATTAACGGTGTGAGTTACCATCTGATCCTCCTAGACTGACTGTGGGTAGATCCCTCTAATATCTCAGGCTGTTTTTATTAAATTTGAAACATATCCCCACAAGGATTATATAATCACGACATTCCCTCTATCAAATGATCCTTGAAATCTGTTGAGTCAGAAGGAGGGATATATGTCCAAAGTGGTCAATACTGCATGAGTCCACATTCGTAAGCATTCACACCAGCAAGTCAATGAGTGTCTCATAAGGCTGCAGGAGAAAAATGCCAAGAATATACGCCCCTTGCTCTTACGAGACTGAAGAAATTTTCTCCTATTGAGGGAGATAGATGGCTTTTTATTTTCATATTTCCTTGCGAGAGATTTTTAACTGCTGTATGTTCATTCTGATAATCCAAAGTTGATTTAAAAGTATGCATTACAATCATTTGAATTCAGAAGTGTCATTTAAAATCCCCACTTAAGTTTGCTTTGATGGTTAAGGTCATCTTGGCCAACAAAAATGACTAAAGCCTCTCAGTGTGCTTTGAGGACATGGGTTTGGCTACATCTGTATTGAAGAAGAATAAGCAATTTTGCTGTCCATACCATAGGACAGGATAGACAAGCCAATTTGAAATTACTTGAGTCACAGGAGTGAGAACCATAATTACCTGGGTTCTCACCTTGATCCAATTCTCATTTTATGTGTTGGATTGAAAACACGAAAGGAAGAACTTTTGCTCTGGTTCCAGCACATCATTCTCTGATTCTGGCACCTTACACACTAAGCAAGTATGAACTGTTGCCACTACCATTACTGCTATTTCACATGAGTCTAAATGGTGCCCTGGACTAGATACCCATCAGAGAGGTAGATGTAATGCTATCTTCAAGGGAATAAAAGTATTTCAGAAATGCTCAAGTTATCCCTGCTGACATACACCTATAATACCAATTCCTCTGAATGCTCAGGTGGGAGGACAGTTTAAGCCCATGAATTTGACACCAGTTTAGATTACTCAACCTTAAAAGCACTGTGTATGAGTGTTAGAACAAATTGCCAGCACTGTTGCTCTATGGTTCACTAATTCACAGAATGTTAATTTTGAGCTTTGCTTATTGGAACTTAAATAAATACCTGAAGTTACCCAGGCCATTAAGCAAGTAAACATTTCAGTATTCAAAGTTAAATGTAAAACTAAACTGAAAATATGTCATTCTAGACTATTTAAATTCATTATTTGATTTCAGCAAAACATACCTTTGCTACATTGGGTCAATGAGTATGATGTGACTACTTTTAATTGTGCACACAAATTTACCATGTAAATTTGTAATCCTAAAATATGTTTTATATATAATATATGCATAAGTTATACTTAGTTATATGCATAAACATTTAAGGAACATGATACTAGTATAACAAAACTAATAAACATCAATATTAATTTCATTGTCTTTAAATGAAATCTGTTCAAGAGACTATTGAGGAAAAAAAAAAACAGAAATACATCAGTCACTTACAATGTGTAACCTGGTGAAGAATTGTTAAGACATGTACAGAGAAGGTTGAACATAAAGAGTGAGATTATAACAGGGACTAGGGGAGCCTCCGGGGCTAAACACAAACAATCCTGTCAGTGGCCATGTCAGAGAAGCAGCAGGTGGCAATTGAAATTCAAGATGTCACGCTGCCAGGAGAAAACTCTCTGATGGGTCCATTTTGGACAAGCAAGGCCTGGATACCACAGACCCTGGAATGTCTTCTGCTCCTGCTGTGCCTTATATGTTTACTGTTGCCATCTTTCTCTGGTATCTGGCACGGAGTGAATGGGTGTGGGGAGATCCCCACTGTCTGTAATGCAGTGTGATTATCTCAGGGAAATATCACGTTCTACTGGGCATTTTTACCTGTGGATTATTAGGAAGATGACTCCTTCCTAAGCTGTACTGTCTAACTGATGATAAAAATGTTATTTAAATAGAGTTTTGATTATTAAAAATACAAATAAAAAAGTATCACACTGATACAACACATGTGTTTCTATTGAGGAACAGTATAGACTTGTGGCTTAGGTTAATGGTTAAGAAAAACAATTGAGTCTCAGCCCAGGTAACTTAAATTCTTTTAGCCTTAATGTTGGGAGATGTATTCACAGGTGTCTGAATCTATCAATGCTTAAAAAAAAATGCTAAAGTCAGTCTAAGATGTTTTTGTCAAAGAGCTCTGAGGTGAAATCCCCCCACCCCAAATAATCTAGTTTTAGAAAGGCACATAGTTGAATGAGGAACTCTTTAATTTCAGGGAACAAGAGCAAAGCAGCCCAATTATAAAAGCGGATGCACTTTTCCTGCTAGGATCACTTAGGGATCAAAGGTGATGATAAATTCCTTGTGCCCGTTTTTTACCCCAATCTCCTGATATAAAAAAAAGATTGATGAGTGGGTGTGTACCCCACACTTAAAGTACAGCTGACTCTTTTTCATATATAAAAGTTTACTTTTGTGATTCCTTTAAGATTCCTTGTAAGATTACCTTTCAGATAAGTAATAAAGTAATCAGCCCATTCTTTGTAACTGTAAAATGCAGCGTCCCTGTAAAAGACCTGACTGAGAATACCTTGCTCGCCCACTCGGTTAATCTATAACAAGTTGCTTGAGTATGAATTATGTAGGTACTTGGGGTAATTGTTTTTCATCTGTAATATGTAAAATGTTTAATCATGAAAGGGAGATAAAAACGTGTTTTTACCGGTATTCATTTGAAAAACGAAAACACATTGTAATTTCATTTTGCCTAAAAGATTTTGCTGGGGTAAATCAGCTGTAGGGGAAAGAACAGAGAGAGAGTTAAAGAGACTTAAAATGGGCTGGAAGGAAACACCAAGAATGAGGGAAGGAAATCACCAAGGAAATAAAAGAGAATACACAGAAGAAGAGTAAAGAGAAGGTCTGGAGGAAATCAATGAATGTCTTTTCCCTAACCTCCCCAGAGAGTAGTCTGATACTTTCTTTGGCTCTGGGCTATCTGGAGGCTGATTCCCCCATGCAGCAATATAACCCTCCACTAAGTGCTCCATCCAAGAGTGAGATGATCAATGTGCATCATTTCTGAATAGGGAAAGTATGCGCCCCAGCTCCTTTAGTGTGATCACAGGATGAGAATGCAATCTCTGGGTACATGCTATATATAGGTGGGTTAGATCTTCCACTTAAAACACCCTGTCCCTCCCAACCTATGTTAAGTATAACCATTTCCCTTTCTGACCACTTTGACATGCTAAGCCAGAGGAAAGAAGTATGGTCCACATATGTAGGTCACTAAAAAGCTTCCGGCCACAACCCTGGAATCCGCTCACCAAGATGATGACTGCTGAAGTCTTTGTGCCCTGGATAATGTACATTCATGAACTACTTGCCAGGAGCTGGGCTGGAGTAAAATTATAATGTCTTTTTACAAATTAGGGTTTTGGATGGAAATACTGACATGGCTTTTAACTGACACACATTTTCCAATTCTAAGACATACAATAGTGCTTAGCTCAGCACTATTAAAAACAAATTTATCCCAAGGACATCTGACATTAATTACACTGTAGGTTTAAATATACATGTGTAGAGAAAGAAAATGTCTTTCTGCTCTTATTTGCATTATTAAAAGTGATCGTTGTTTAAAGGATTTTTTTAAGAAACTGATCAACTCTCTGTTCTTAGCTGAAGCATGATTCCATATTAAGCATGAAGGTGGAAAACAAAATGGTTTTGGAGGTGAGGAAACAGTTGTACATTTGCCAACAGTTATTTTTAGCCAATTAAAGGTCACATAATGAAGGCAGATTTCGTTCATTCATATGTATTCGGAAAATAAAGTACTTTCGTTGTGTTATGTAGCAAGGATCCACATTGACCTGTGTTCATCAGCAGGGGTTCATGAACAGCTGGAAACACTTTAAAAGCAATTCGTACCACCCAGTCATTTGCCTTTTCCCAATTACTTTCCCTGTTGATAAGATAACCTCAGGATGAAACAAAAGATTAAAAAAAAGGGGAGGAAAGGTGGGATTGGGGGGAAAGTAGCAGATGATTTGGTTTTCATCATCTCTGGATATCTGTGGGTCCCTGATATCTGAGGCCAGCCTACCTGTGTGTGTGCCGTGCATGCAAAGCGCCTGTGGTACCCATAATCGCAGGATGTGTCCTCAAGACAGAAGCTTGCTTTGTGGCCTTCAGCCACTCTCCTCTGTGTGTTGGCATCAAGCAGGTCATAGTGGCTGAATTCATCCATGCTGTGGTAATGTCTAGTATCCCACACAACAAAAACACAGCAGTCAGTGGCACATAGAGAAAACAATGAGGGCATTAAGTGACCTGCTTGTCTAATAAATTAAACGCTGTTATGCTCACAAATTAAAAGAGGGCAAGTTTATCTTCTAGTTTTATTTTTTTAAGATTTATTTATTTTATGTGTGTGAATGTATTGCCTACAAGTTATATGTACACCGTGTACATGCCTGGTAGCCAGGCAAGTCAGAAGAGGGCTTTGAATTCCTTGGAACTGAAGATGACCTATGGATGGTTATGAACCACTGTGTGGGCACTGGGAATCGAACCTGGGTCATCTACAAGAACAGCAAGTGCTGAGCCATCTCTCTAGCCTTTCCATCCTTTTTCTAGCATAATGTAGCTCTAGCTGTCTTGGAACTTACTCTGTAGACCATGATAGCCTTGAATTCAAAGATCCATCTACCTCTGCTTCCCATGTGCTGGGACTAAAGGCATGTTCCACCATGCCTGACTCCCAAATTTATCTTCTTGAAGAGACAGTCATACTAATTATTTTTTCAAAAAGGTCATAAGTGTATCAAAACTGCAAGCTTTTAACTGTACTTCTTGGTAAGGAGAGAGTATCTGTTCCTTTCCATGGGGTTTTATCTTTGAAAATTAAATAGAGACCATTTGTCATCTGTGCTTATAACCCATGGACTCTCTAGTGTATTTCTCTGGGTGTCACTGCTGATGCTGATGTTGATATGATGATTTCAAACAGCTTTATTCAAGAGGACTGGCTATGAGATTCTAAAAACTAGAGTTAAAACTTTAAAAAAAACTCTTTGGCAATGGAAGAGGGGAACAGCAGCATGTTTTTCTACACTATTATTTAATTAGCACGAACTTTCATTTCAAAATAAAGTATTTCTATTTTAATATACAAGTTATGCAGCTAAGGTTTGCTTTTCTCTATTTATTAATTAGAAGGCTTCTGGGCTCTTCCTGGTCTCACATGGGAGAGAGGCAACAGTAAGAAAGAATTTGAATTTCTCTAAGTAGAAGACCACACATCAGGTTTTCCTGGCACTAAAATTAGTTGGGCACATTGCCTAGGTATTTGATGGCATAACCAACAGTATGGAATTCAAAAATTAAAACCTGTAAATTTAGAAAGGGTAGGGCAACCACTCTGGGGCTGATATGGAAGTGGATCCATTCCAGAAGTCTATCTCATGTGTCTTCTATTGAGAATGGTTTCTGAATCGTTTAGGTAAAAGATGCTGTGCTTTTATTAAATGCTTGTTAAGGCTTACCAACCACAAATGATTTTGTAGAGGATCTTATCTATGTTTATTATGTAAACGTAATAGGAAATTCTATTGTCAGTCATTACTGTGTCCTTACAACAGTTTTAATGAGCCTGACTTAAGTTTACAATTCAAAAGACAATGAGGTTTCGTGGTGAAGTAGCTATCTTTAAGGTTTAACATCCTTTGATGACATCAAACCATATAATAAAAGTATAAGTAATAGCGAATCTCTAGCTTTAGGTTAGATGTGTGAATAATCATCTGAAAAACGTAAGAGCTTCCCAGAAGTACTGAGAGGTCCACCCACTTACTGGTGACAGCTGTGCCACTCCCAGGAATATCGAGGGCGGCTTGGTAAGAAGTCAGATGTCCCTTGGTTTTTCACTCTTTGGGGAAATCGTAGCAGTACCCTGTGATCATAATCTCTGACATCCGCCCTATATGCTGAACTGTGAGTTTAGAAAAGAAACATTAGATCCAGTGAATACTGCTGAAAAACACAACTAGAAAGAACATCTCGCCCTTACACAGTAGTGTAAGTGGCATCTCTCCTTCCCCAATAGCCTCTCAGTTCAAAGAGACAATCCTGAGCTCCCATCCAGTCCTAGAAGAATAAAAACATGGTGAGTCTCTGGTGAATTAGTGAATGAAGAATAACAGTTAAGCTTGAAATTAGGATTTACATTAAATTTTTCTATTGACAACAGACTGTATCTGAAAACTATGAATTTGCTATAGAAACAATCATCTGCCAAAAATATCAATAGATATCTATTGATAAGTTGCTAGATCTAAGATTTAAAGTGCAGAAACACTCTAAAATTAAGCCAGCTAACTTAGACAGCTTTATGCTGCACTACCATCCGACAGGGGGCGCTTCAGTGGTGTGGATCATGCAAGACTTGGGAATGAAATTGAGCTTGCATTTCTTACCTTTGGCCGACGGTTGTAAAATTAAAAAAAATTCAATGTGGAATATAAATTCATATAAACATTTCTGGGACGCTGCTGTATTTTTTGTAGGTCTGTCTGAGTTGGAATACTATCCCATGTTACTTAAGTTACCACCAGATCTACTCAAGCATTTTATGCTCCCTCTGCTGGTTGCCAGCAGCAAAATCGGAGAATTCCAAATCAAGAATAGCTATTTTATTTTGAGACTGACGGAAAACAAAACTCTTGCTCATGGTCTTATACCAAACAACCCCAGTCAACCACGGACTGAAAGAAATGTGGAATGCGGTCTCTACCAGTGGGGGGCGCCACCTTGGCGAACACACCCCTAGACCATTAGAGAATAATAAAAACCCTTCCTTTCTATTTTCCCCATGTTGTTGGTGGCTGGGCTCCTGTTTTATAGAAAGTTGTTGCAAGTAGTTGATGCCAATGCCTAATAGGAATTTTGGGAAAGAACCTGAGACCCAGTCTCCAGAATAAGGGGTTTCGCCTTCCCTCCCCCGCGCCTCTCAATGAGGCGGTACCCATAAACACATTCCAAATTAGCTATCCAAGTCAGCATGCCCAGGAGGTCACGTCCCACTTCCAGTCCTTGTCCCACTTCCTAGTCCTTGTGTGAGCTGAATAGCAGTCAGAACTAGGCACCCAAGATCAAAATGGGGCATCAAGCTGTAGAGTCCGTACCTGGCCAGGCAGTTTTCTTCTGCAGCGCATCTCAGGTTGTACATAGACATCTTCTGCACATATGTAGATGCCTGGATGTAGTAGGGGTCCGGCACCAGGTCCGGGAGACCTAAAAATAAGACAAGCAGATCTGACTTCAGGTCCCCTCTTTGTCACCCTTTGCTCACCAAGTCCGCAGGGTGGGGCTGCGTGTGTGGAAGAACAGGGAAGGGAAGGGGAGAGGAAGCTGTTGGAGCCAGGAACGTGGTTTCCATAAAATTCCAGAGCTGGAGGGGCAGGCGGGGGAAAAGTTGGGGGGTCGGGTCTGCGGCGACCGGGGCCTGCCGCGCTCAGACCGCCACGTCTAGACTGCACCGACCTGCAGTCAGGGTGCCCAGGTGCCTCCCCTGGACCTGGAGGTGCTTACCGTACTGGAAGTAACCCGTGCCGTATCCGGGTCGGTACCTGCTCCCAGGCCGGGGCCTTTCATAAGTGTCATAGTAGTTGTAATAGGGATTGTCGTCGGAGTACTTGTAGGGATTGTAGGGGTCGTCGCCCACCATTCGGTCTACGTGGCTGGGGGGTCTCAGGTTACTGAGCTGCGGTGGCTGTGGCGACGCCGTCCGGTTCCCTGCGCGCCGTGACGTTCCATCGCGAGCCCCCGACGGCGAGGAGCCAGCTTGGAACCAGTGGCGGGCGGCGGACCGGGGGCGGCCAGGGGCGACCCCAGAGGGGCTTGATGTCCGCGCGCGGGCAGAGGCGGTGCGGTTGTCACGCAGCAGCAGGATGGGCGTGCGCGGCTGCGGGGCGGCGTTGCCGTCGGGGCCCTGGGCAGTGGCGCTGGGGTCGCGTTGACGTTGCGGTTGGTACTGCGCCCCTAGGCTCAGCAGACTGAACACCTGCCCATTGTTCTCCCATTGGATTGTCTGGCGCCAGGCTCCCGGGGCGGCGGGTGGCTCGCGCGGGGCCTGCGGGGCGCAGCGTAAAAGGGGACAGAGCTGCAGCGGCCCCAGCAGAAGCACGGTCCAGGCGAAACGCATGGCTCTCTTCTCCGGGGAGGACGTGGCTGGGAGAAGAGAAGACGGGGCTCAGATCCCGCGAAGGAAAGAGACCTCTTCGAGCCCGGAGGAGGGAGGGCCAGGCGCGGGGATGGGTCGCAGTGAGTCGTGCCAAGGGCGGATGGCAGACCCTGCCCCCAGCCCAGGCGGCCGTCGGACGTGGCACCGTCTTTCTCTCCCCTTTCCCAGTCCTGGAAAGCGACGGGGAGCGGCGCACGACGGTCCCGGAGAGCGCACAGTGTCTGGAGAAAAAGAAGGGGGAGAGATTTTAAACTTTCTGACAAGTTTGCAGTTACACAAGCTGTTCTGGCCCCACTGCCCCTCCGCTATTTGTTCACGTAATGCGATTGGAAACGTGCGAGGCGGACAGCTCCTCCACTCTGCCCCTCCTCCCCTCTCCGCCCCACTCCCCTCCTCCCCAGACACGTTGCACGGGGAGAGTTAAGGGGAAAGAACAAAACGGAACACACATCCTGAGACACACTCGACTTAATCTGGGCCGAACATGCAGGAATTTCAAAAGACTCAGACAGGCGAAGGCAGCCAGGCCATGGGCCCAAGCCAAAATATGCATGAAGAAAAATGCTATTAGGTCACCAGCCCTGGAGAGGCGGGAAGTCAAGAGGTGGGGAGGGCGATGGGGCCAAAGTGTGCGTGTTGGGATGGGGGAGGTTGTGACTAAACTCTTATCCATAAAGAAGTTAACCAGACAAATTTCCCAGTGCACATTCACTCCTCTTTTATGGGAAGCGCCTTCAGCAAATAAACCCCAGGATATCAAATTTTGTTTTTCTGGCTGTAGGTAATATGAGAAATGGGTTACAAATCTGTTTCCTACAGTGAGTATTTTAATAACCAAAGTGAAATTTTACAGGGAACAAAATTTGCAGTGGATGAATATCTCTCTCTCTCTCTCCCTCCCTCCCTCCTTCCCTTCCTCCTTCTCTCCCGTCCTCCCATCCCCACCAGCCCAATTTGTACTCTAAGTGACAATGAAGAATTGAAGAATTCTTTCATCCCACTGTGTACCCGAAGAGCAGGCAAGAGACAGCATCAAGTAGTTCTGTTTGACTCTTTGCCCTTTTTCTTCTGTGTCTAATGAGGTTTGACTTCATACGTTAACTTCAAATTACCAGTATTAAATGCTGAAATTCAGTAAAGCATTCAGCAGCTTCTTAATTCATCTTCCAGTCTAAACAAAGGTGTTAAAAGAGAAACAACCGTTGAGTTCCGAGGTCAGTACAAAGAAGGCAGCGGGTGTGGACAGGAGAATGAGTAGGAGGCTAATCTAACTGGAGAGAGATGTTAATAGACCAGCTGTTCACATCCCACTCAGGGTCTGGGAAACTTTGGACTGAGTTCAAAGAGAAACTGCTACTAAGTTGCCCTATTTAAACTACTAGGCAAAACCAGAATTTAGTGACCATTTTATTGGTCCCATCATTGAGCTGTTGTTTAGACACTTTAATCTTGCCTCTTCATCTCTGTCTTTCCGTAAATGATCACCCCACGAGGTGGCTTGGTGGACGTCTGTTAGTGTGACTGGTCATACTCCTTTCCGTTCCTTGGGAAACTCTACCCACATTCATGAAACTTCTTCACTTCAAGAACTGGTCATGAAATCTCAGTTTATCTTAATTAAACTATCTTCCTAGAATCTGAATGTCAAGTTGGTCACATGACCAAAAATGTTCCTTCTCCCTCTGCTAGAAACAGTGACAAGTTCTGGCTCTTGAGCATTTCCTTCGGATTTTCTAGTGCATTCCTTTGTGGATTAAGGTAGTCTGTTTCTGTCATTTGCTGTAGGAGAATCCTGACTGGCAGGGGTTGGGCTGCTGCATTCAGCTCCTTAATTCACTGACACGGGGGTCCAGGCTGAGGAGTCTGGTTTTTTGAGTCAAGTTAGATGGAGCCTCTACATGACCACATACCTTCCTTGATCACCAAGGGATATGGCATTTGCCCACATATGGTAAATCTGTTGCCTATATGATGAAGTACAAATTTACCTATGGCAAGTCAACGCTGATTTCTAGTTGTCATGTTACTGGCTGGCTAAAAGGTTTAACATTAACTACTGGATTTCTCTAGACCTCGTAAGGGAGAGAGAGAAAAGAGAAAACAGGTGTCTGTAATTTGGATGGACAGATGAAATTATAAGGAGAAATGGAAAGAGACTGAGCGTAATTATCCTTCATCTAAAAAGGCTCTATTTCTGCCCATGAGTAGTTTATCTCCAGCAGAGAAAGGCTGGGCCAGTTTCTGAGGGAAGACCTTGGGGGTGAAGCTCAAGTTCAAGAGCAAAGCAGCTCTGACTGGGAGGGTAGAAAGTTTGTCCTGGGTCTCAGTTAGCTTGCCTTTGTTTCTAGGTCTGGAACTTGGGGAGGGAGGAAGGTGAAGAGGAAGGGAGAGGAAGGAGAGAGAGGGGGAAGGGCTGGGGCAAGTGCTTCTCTGAATAAGTGGGTTTTGTTTTTCTGGTTCTTAGTTCATTGTCCAATATAACAATTAAGCCAATTCCTCTTCCAAGTATTATCCAAGTTTAAAAATCTCTGATGTCTTGAATAACCATTTATTGTAATTTCAATTCATTCAGTGCAATGTTACTTTATGGACATTAATGTTGAAAAAATAGAATTTCTGGTTTGACTTTAAAATATTGGGTACTTTCTGTGTATGTATAAGCTGTATGTACAGAAGATGATGTTCACTTTTTAAGTATTTTCCATCAGTGAAATTCCATTACACTTTTATTTGTCTTACAGAATCTCACAAACACATTTATACTTGGCTGGGTAGTGTCCTATATAGGTAATTTGTAAACATGATCACTAAACATTCTGAGTGAATGAGCATCATCATTTTTTTCCAGTTTGTTTCAAAAGATTTAAAATTGTTTCATGAAAACAGAAATAACTGCTCAGAACAATCACAATTTCCTTTGTTTTATTAACCACACACATATGAACATATACACACAACTTCAGTGGTGAGTGGATATATAACCCACTGGCACATGCTCTAAATGCCATGGGGGGGGGGAGTTCATTTCTCCTTCTTTTCATTTCCTCCAAACTTTCTTGCTTAAGATTTAGGTACCTGGAAGAAAAAGAAAACATGTGGCGGCCACATTGAGGACAATAGAAAGTGTTCACCACCCGATACCGTGTAACAATGCTGTGGTTGCTGTAATACTGTGCATTGTGTTCTTTTCTTAAAGGCGAAACCACTGTTCTCAAACTTAGGCAAACCAGTTTCTTTTCATCATAATGAAAAATAATATTATCAGCAATTACAACGATGATAATTAACTGTAGCTGCAACCAGGTGTCCCCAACTCTTGGTAAGGTGCACAGCTGACCCCAGTATGAGACTAGCTTTTTGTGGATAGATCTATGGTTTATATCAGAAAAGTAGGAATCACACTCTTCCCCCTCCCTTTTTTTATTTTATTTTATTTATTTATTTATTTATTTATTTATTTATTTATTTATTTATTTATTTATTTATTTATTTATTTATTTATTTACTTTAGCAAAGTTCTATTTCTACCAAGAAATAAAAGTTAATCGGGCCCAACTCAAGTTAAGTTTTCTTGGAGGCTGCATGTACTTCCTCCCCTTTGCCTCTCTGGGCAGCATGGGCCACAGTCAGCAAGAAGGCGGCTTCAAGAAGAAAACCAAGAAGCAAGTGGTTGATTCATTTTCTAAGAAATACTGGTATGATGTGAAAGCTTTGGCCATGTTCCTTTTAGAAACACTGGAAAAACACTAGTCACAAGGACTCAAGGAGCCAGTATTGCATCTGGTGGCCTCAAAGGTTGTGTGTTTGAGAGAGCTTTGCTGATCTAAAGAGTGACAAAGTTATATTTAGAAAATGAGGATGTTTAAGACAAAAAAAAAAAAAAAAGGAAAAAGTCTGATTAACTGAAATGGTTCGAATCTTACCCATGTTCAAAAGTTGGTAGACCACACCATGGTTGAAGCTTTGTTAATACCAAGACAACTGTTTTTTGCTCTGTCTGTCCTGTGTTGGTTTCACTATTAAAAGCAAAGCAAAACAAAACAACAACAAAAAAAACCCCACACAACCAGATACACAAGACTTTCTGTGTGCAGCACCAGCAAGTCTTTCAGATCTGGAAGAAGATGATGAAAATCATGACCTTCGAAGCCCGGACAATTGGCTTGAAGGAAGTGGTTAAGACATTGATCACAGATAGCAAAGGGAAAGACACAGAGAAGATCCGTCTGTCCAACCATCCTCTCCACAATGTCTTCCTTGGAAAAATAAAAATGCTGAAGAAACCCAAGTTATAGAGCTCTATGGTGAAGGTTGAAGTTCTGGGAAAAGTCCTACAGACCATGAGAGTTCTATGAATGAGCTGATGGGTAGGAACCAAGAAACTGTTTAAAACCCAGACTTCAATAGTGACAAATAAAATGTCCTATCTGTGAAACAGAAAGAAAGGATAAAACGTCATGTCTCCAGAATTTGCTAAATACGTTTATATCCACAGGGTATGGAATCATTCAGAAAGTTAAAACTTATAAAGAAGGACCTTTGTATGTTCAGAATCATTACAATAACTCTACAATCAAAGAACCAGTGTGTGGGCCTGATTCTTTTGTTTGGGGCCTGGAGAGGTGGTTCCGAGGCTTAGTTCCCTCCCTGCTCTTGTAGAGAATCCAAATTGGTTTTTCTGTGCCAATCAGGCTGCTCATAACCACCTGGAAGTCCAGGGAATCTGACTCTCTCTTGTTGCCTGTGGACAACTGTGTGCGCCTGTGTGCACGCGCGCACACACAAACACACACAGGCACAAATAAATGAAAATAGAAAAGTGTGCAACACAGAAAGCACCTGAGAAACCTGTTCTCTAGCAGCATTTGCAGCTTGTGTGAAATCTGTCATAACCCTATAGTTTTAGCACACGTAAGGGATTCAAGAAAGAGGAGTGTAATTGTCCAAGTGTAAGCAGTGTTAGAGAAAAGAGACAAATACACCGTCTCACATAAGAGAAGTGAGGGTACTGGTAATCAGGAGAGATAATCAGGGAAAGTCACAGAGACACAGAACCCCAACTTTCTCCGGTTGGAGGAGACCGTGAGTGGACTTGAAATCTAATAGCAACTTTACACTTCTTTCTCTCCATCCTTCATTACTGCCACATGCCACTTCCAGGTATTCACCCAAATATAAAAAGTAGACAGTTTGTACACATTTGTCTGTGTGTCAAGACCAAACTAAAAAAGGAAAATAAGTAAACACACTGACTCGAAATAGCCCAGAAATAATGAATTTTAAATATATCTGCCTTGGGTTACCTAGTCCCATGGGCCACCTAAGGAAGGAAAAAGTGGAATTGAAGTCTGGGGAATAGGAAAGTATTTTATCCTGCTCTCTTTAATGGATCTCCATATGTGATTACATAAAGAATGTTAGTCTGGCAAAACAGAAAAGTAGGAAGAGAAAACCTCAAGGAAGGAGAATAGACCTTTGAAACACAGTGAGTCAGTCAAAGTAATTTGTCTATATTGACCACAAAAATAAAGTGTCAGCCAGTTGGCAAAATCATTCCTAAGTGAAGTCCAAGTAATTTGATTGGACTGGTTGAGAGTTCAGTAACATAAAGGGTAACTGTTGGTGTTATGGGGGGTGTGCTGGGGTGTTCCTGATAGCAGAGGGTGTGCAGTGAGGTCTGAATCCTGGCTTCTTTGCCCCTCAACACCCCCTACTGTCCTCCACATTCACTGCCCATCACTCTAAAAGCTATGTATTCTCACATTATCCAGTCATGATCTTCTGCTATGCAGAAAGGTGCATCACGAAGACATTTATACTTTTATCATCTGTAATTTTCCCAACAGGCATCTCTTTGCTTCAAGTTAATCTGCTGTGCACAGCTCTCCTTTGAAACCCATGGGGAGCATGAGATAACAAATTACTGACTCTAACGGGAATTCCATGAAACCTGCTCTACACAATGATGCTCTAAGAACATTTGAAAATGACCTGTGTGTTTGGGGTGGAGATAGATACAAAGAATATTTGGTGTGGCTGTGAAAGGGAAAATCTGTTTCCTAATTGTACCTGAGAGAAGTCTTGAGGCCTTCTCAGTTTCAGATTGAACTCAGAACCTTGCATATTCTGAGCCAAACCCTTAGCCAGTGAAGACCTTTCAAAGGCCAATAGCACTGTATCTAGTGTTATAAGCATGACTTTCTCTTGCCTCTGCCTAGTTTTCTTCTACGTTTCAGTTGTTTTCGTGAATTGTGGAAGTTCTCTTCTAGGAAGTTCAGAGAAAAACAAGAAACAAAGCAAAGCTGAAGATCCAGTTACTATTCTAGGCTAGTTATCAGAATAAGAAATCGTTTAAGCTTTGTTTCCCAGGCTTTCTATGTTCTTTCTACAGTTATGTTTCTATGTTCTTTCTATATCTTTTGGAGATAATAGCACAAGGGCCTATAACACAATGGCATGTTAGAAACTACTGAACACATTAGTTATAAGTTAATATTGAATGAAAATTTAATTTATACAGATTAAAAATGATCTGTGTCTAAGAAATCTCTGACACCTATTGTCTTAGGGTTTCTGTTGCTATGAAGAGATACCGTGACCATGGCAACTCTTAGAAAGAAAACACTTGATTGGGGTGGCTTGCTCACAGTTCAGAGATTCAATCCATTATCATCATAGAGGGAAGCAAGGCAGCATACAAGCAGACATGATACTGGAACTTAAGAGTCCTTACACCTTTACTCACGGGTAGCAGAAAGTAATCTGTGGCACTAGGTCGTATCTTGAGCATTGTATGAGAACTCAAAGTCTGCCTCCACAGAGATACACTTCCTCCAACAGGACCACACCTACTCCAGCAAGACCTCTTATAATGCCACTCCCTTTGAGGGTCATTTTCTTTCAAACCACCACACCTATATAACCGAGTTGTGATCTTTTAGTACAGAAAGAAAACAACCACGAAACAAGCAATCATAACAGAACTTAGCAACTTAACTGTCCATTTATGAGACTGTACTTGTGCTTTCATTAATAATAATCATTTCTAGTTCTTACCATTTATTACATTGGTGGCACCATGCAATGTACATTAAATACATTACTCCAGTTTATCTGTGTAGCAATCTTGTGGCATAGTTATTTATATTTTTGTCTTATGAACAAAAAAACCCAAAGCTTTAGAAAGATTAAGCAACATGCTTACTAAATATTGGCACCACCAACTTTTTAACTGAGGTCTTTGCTATGATAAACCACAGTATTAAGTTCTACCATGGGATGTAGAAAGAAGGAAAATGATTGTTTCTTTAATCTTATTTCTTTGTTTCATTGTTAGAAGAACTAAGCTAAATGATTTACTAAAGTCTACAAGATTGTGGCCAAGTCAATTAAATCACAAGGCTGGCAGTGACTTATAACCCTCGTGCCTATGGCTTTGGGACGAGTCTGATATGCAAACTGGCTGAAAAGAAATAACTTGGGTGAAGGAGGCGGACAATGTGTAACAGTGAGTTCTTGTACAAATTCCTCAACTATTCTGAGTCTTGAATTTCTCCACAAAAATAAAGATAATAAAACCCATCTTGAAGGGCTGTTGCTAGCATGAAATGCTTATAAGTGCACAACAAAGGATCTAGCTCCTATTAGGCTCCAAGTACAGGGTAATTGGCATTACTGCTTGGTATTTGAATAGTAGAATTTAAATGGAGACAAAGATGCTTTGTACACAATCATGTTGAAAAGAGTTTTCAATAAATACAAAGAAAGAAGTCATTATTTTTTTCAAATATTTTTATTCTTTAAGAATTTTATGTATGTATATTTGTAATTTTGTTAATTTTCAATCTCTCTAATTTCCCTTATTTATTCTCCTTTTTCTCCCGCTGAAACCCTTCTTTTTCCCAATGAGTTCAATGTTCCTCGTCCTTTGATGGTGTGTGTGTGTGTGTGTGTGTGTGTGTGTGCATGTCCCACTGAGTTTAATTATGGTTGTTCGTATGAGCATGAGTTGGATTATCTACTAGAATATGAGCAAGTTACTGTTGGCTACACCACTAGAGAAAAGAATGCTTCCTCCCCCAGAGCCCATTGTCTGGCCACAGTCCCTCAGTAAGGGGACCTTGTCAGCTCTTCCCTCATGATGGATGGAATAGTAATAGGCCCGATCTTGTCAAGGCCTTGTGTCGACAGAATGATAGCTGTGGTGAATCCATGAATGCGATGGTCATGTCATGTCCAGAAGGCACTGTTTCACAGCCCTTCTCCCCAACCACTGGCTCATACATCCTTCTGCCTCCTCCTCTGTGCCTTCTCTCAGACTTGGGGATGATAAATAGATGTTCATTTTACGGACAAGTATGCCTATGTCACTTATTCTCAACACTTTGACTAGTGCTAACTCTCTACATTAATCTCTACCACCACACAAAAAGGGCAAAAACAACAAAAATACTCATTTGAAGGAAGTTGAAAGCAGTCTGTTTCATTATCTGGAAAGAAGATTAAGATATCAATCAGTGTTATTTATTAACATCATATTAATCTATTATTCACATAAAATAAGATGCATACTTTTCAAGTATGTGACTGGGTGAATTTTAGCAACATGTATGTCAGTTTATGTAGTGCTATAATCCAGACACTAAATATCCCCATAAACTTTCCCTGAGCTCGGTCCATTCCAACCTACTAAACCACAGCTCTGATTTTTTTTCTTCAATCTATATTAGTTTTATGTACTCCGGCAGTTTTGTTCAGGAGGATGTCCTTACAATTCATCCATATTATTGTCCTATCTACAGCTCATTGTTTTCTTCACAGCAGCTCATGCTTTGAATATGTCAGTTCCGTTTTTTCATACAGAATTATGGATAAAGCTGCTGTGAGTATCCACCTACAAATTATTCTGTGCATGGACTTTCATGCCTTTTGGGGTAAACATTTAAAAACAGAATCACTACATCTTTAGAGCATATACATATTTAACTTTGTGAGGACCTGTCAAATGTTGTAAATTCTCCTTTTTAAGTCTTCACTCATAACCACTCAGCATTCAGATGCATTTATTTTTCCCCCTATCATTTTACATTTATTTATTTATTTATTTGTGAGTGTGTATGTGTGGGCACATGCATGTTACACTGGTTATATGGAGGTAAGAGGATTATTGACCTCCAGGGCATGGTTCTCGATCAGCAGGCTCTGTGGCAGGTGCTTTTACTCGCTGAGCCATTTTTTTCCCCAGCCCCTCTTATTGTCATTTAATATGAATTTTCATAATGATTTTGAGTATTTTCAATGTGATATTTTATATATACTACATGTTGGTGATGTGTGGTGGGATTCAGTGTAAGAATTCCCAGCATATAGCAGTCACATGGTAAACCCAACATGGTGTATTGGAGGCCATGGCTAGGTGAACCTGTGCCCACTATTCTCTTAAAAGGAGATGCCACATGAAAGCTGGTCTCTTTTCTCTTCTACTTCTCTGCCCTTGTACTCACTCAGCAACTTTCCTGAATAAACTCTATTGTGGTGCTGGTAGGGTATGTGTCTGTTCTCACGTGGGAAACCAACATTTAGGCATCATTGGGGGGGGATCTAGAGGCATAGCTTTGGGGTGTCAGGATCCTGTGTGGTGTAGCCAGCCTTCTTACACAATGCCCTTCCTTCCTGTTTGTACCTGCATTCTCGGAGAAAATTGGCACCATCACAGTGTGGGACAGTTCCACTCTCCAAAAATTGCCATAAGGTTCAATTTATATCAGTGAGTGTTTATATGACCCCTTAGTAAATATTAATTCTTTATATAATAAATTGTCAGTAAATAATTCTGCAATATTTGGTGCCAAGATGGGTTTTCAGACTTCAGTGTTAAGCCAGGCCACATATGTAGATTATTATATCTACCTATAAACAATTATTAGCCTAATATGAGCCATAGATAATTTGAACTGGTATAGATGCTTGTATGTTGATACAAATATGTAATTGTTTTATATGTCTGTTTGAAATAATTTGTATATTAATACAAATTCAAATCTGAAATTATTTTATATGTCTAAAGTAATTTGTATATTGATACAAAATTGAATCTGAAATTGCCATATTTTGCATGTGCTTCTACCTCTTTTTAGGATATTTTGCACATTAATACATATTAAGCATATTAATGTCATTTCCACTATGCAATTTCTACCTCTGTTTAATTTTACTAATCATAATATATATATATATATTCTATTTCTGTTTAAATGTTTTGTATGCCTCTGTTTAAATTTTTTGCATAATGATATATATTTAAGATACTGTTATCATTTTGCATTATACATTTACCTTTGTTTAATGTTTATATGACTGTCATACAGTCATTATTCAAAAACTGTATGCTATTTATAGATTGTCTATTTTTACAATGTAAGCTTCAGTCTTTAAGACTATAAGAATTACAGATCACAGTTACTTAGGTTTGCCATATAATAGTCATGTTGCTTAGGTTTGTCAGATACATAATAAACTATATCAGACATATAAGAGTCTTCAACCACTTCATACATCTAAAAAGTATGACATTTAATGTTTTGTTATTCAAAGTTAAACTATGAGAGACATAACTCCTGACATCCCTATTCCTTTCCTGAGACAGTGTTAGACATCAAAAATATTCCACAGAGTTTGTCTTCCTTAGCAAATAATGGCCTACTAGACAAAAACCTGTTCTTACCTCCACTGCTGACGGTAAGCATGCTGTCCAATCCAAACAAACAAGATAAAAAATAAAGACTACTAAAACCTACCAAGACAAAATAAAACAGTTTCCCAAATACCCTCCTACTTCAAAAAAAAAAAAACTATCAAATATCCTAGGCCTATAGCCAAAATAAACAAACAAACAAACAAACAAACAAATAAATGAATGAATAAATAAATAAATAAATACTCCAACTTTGCAAAAACAAAACAAAACAAAAAACCTATAAATGACTGTCCAGACAACTGTCGTTATACTCTCCTAAATCTTAAAAGCTACTATCTTGTGCTTCCAGCTTCTTCAAGTAATATATTTTCCTTCTCAAGTCTTAAATAAAGTTAAAGACTAAATTATTAAAATTACTACCATTTCGTGTCTTAGCTGAAAACATTAAAGTAGTAAATTCATATTACTCAAGATACACAGCTTTAAAATAAACTCTCTCTATTGCCACTTACCAATATTCTAAACAGTTAAGATACATCTTGTGTTTGTCATTTGTTAGTTGTAGTTCGACCTTTATGTTACTGTTTTTTCCTTTCCTAGACATCACCTTATAATTATTTCTATGATATATAGCCTTATATTTTAAGTTTAAAACTTTCTTAAACAAAAGAGGAGATGTGCTGAGACTCAGGCATTATTGAGAGAGATCTAAAGGCATGGCTGTAGAGTCTCGAGACCCTAAATGGGGCGTGGCCAGCCCTATTAAGAATTCCATTGCAAGCTGTCCTTTCTTCCTCTTTGTTCCTACATTCTCTGGGAGAAAATCGGCACCATCGCTGAGTGAGACAGTTCCACTCTCCAAAAATTGCCTTAAAGTTCAACTTACATCACCGAGTGTTTATATAACCCCTTAATAAACATTAATCCTTTATATAATCAATTGCCAATAAATAATTCTGCAACAGTGATATATCAATACAAATTATCTTTATACCAGTTATATCATATGGACTTTCTGGATTGTAGGAAGGTTTTTAAAATAGATTCTGGCTACAATACTCATAAGACATAAATTGTGGGTATTAATTGCATCTCTGAGATTAACCATTTCCTTTTCTTAAATGGCATCTTTTAAAACTAGATATTTATAATTTTGATAAAACTCAGTTGTCAATTTTATTTTCTTTTTTGACTAGTGGTTTTTATTTTTAATTCTAAGAAATTTTATTCCAGTCCAAGGTCACAAAGATTGTTGTTCATGTTTTTTTCTGAGGGTTTTATAATTTAATTTTATGTTTACATTTAAAACCCTTTCAAAAATAATTTTATGTATAGCAAAAGGTAAGAGAGTTACGGTTTATGATTCCCTACATGGACATAATTGATCCAATACTATTTGTTGTGAAAATCTATTTTTTAGATATATTTTGTCAAAAATCCTTATTTGTTCTAGTTTTATTCTGTTCCTGTGATTAAAAAAAAAAAAAAAACCCAAAAGGGGGAAAAAAAAGATTTATTTGGCTTATAAATTCAGGTTCACAATATTTGAGGGAAGTCGGTACAGAAACCCAAAGCAGGAACCGTGAAAGAATGCTGCTTGCTCCCTCACCCTCTGGCTTTTTTACTCCTAGGCTCATGCTTAGATAACTTCTTACATAGCTCAGAAAGCCAGCAAAGCCCAGCCTTTCTACTAGCAGTCAAGGCAATCTCCCACTGTGGTGGTTTAAATAAGAATGTTCCCTATAAGCTCTGCTGTTTGAATACCCCGTCACCAGCTGGTGGCTCTGTTTTGAATCGTGTTATGATTTGAATGAGAATGGCCCCATAAACTCATATATTTGAATATTTGGCTTCTGGTTGGTAGATGGTTTGGGAAGGATTAGGACATGTGGCCTTATTAAAGGAAATGTGAAACTGGGGTTGGGTTTTGAGGCTTCAAAAGCCAACACTAGACCAGCCTTTACCTGTATGTATGTATGTATGTATGTATGTATGTATGTATGTATGTATGTATGTATGTATGTATGTCTCTGCATCCATTCTGCACAGCAAAACTCTCAGCTACTGCTGCAGCATCTTGCATGCCTATCTGAGACCATGCTTCCAGCAATAGTGATCATAGACTAACCTTCTGAAACTGTAAGCAAGACCCAAATTAAATGCTTTGTTTTGCAAGTTACATTGGTCATTGTGTCTCTTCAAAGCAATAGAACAGTAACAAAGACAGGTACTTTTAGAAGGTGTAGCCTCCCTAAGAAATATGTTACTTGGGTCAGATTTTAAGGTTTCAAAGCCACATGTTATTCCTAGCTCCTTCTCTTGTTCATGCTTATGGTTTGAAGATGTGAGAGCCCCCAGCTTCCTGATGCAGTCTCCATACCTACACACTGCCATCAGGGCCTCCTATCCTCTAGAAGTATAAGCCCCAATAAACTATTGCTTCCATAAGTTTCCTTGGTCCTGGCATTTTATTACAACACTATAAAAACAGCTAGTATTCCCACAGACATTCCATAAGCCAATCTTATCTATACAATTCCTTAATTTGAGGTCTCCCATTCTCCAGGTGATTCCAGGTTATGTTAACTGACAATAAACCAAGAAGAAAGGCCTTATTGTGTAGATCTACTTCTGGTTCCTGTATCTGTTCATAAATAGGTTTACTTATTCTTATACCAAAACCACATTGTCCTGCTTACTGTAGCGTACTGAAAATTTGAAATTATGAAGTAAAAATATATTCAGAATTTATTTTTTTTTCCAGTAGCATTCTGTTTTAGGTCCTCTGTATCTTCACACACACACACACATCACCACTACCACACGAAAGAGTCTGATGATTTCCATTTTAAAAAACAAATAGATTTCTGACTGAGATTGACTTAAAACTATAGAACAATTTGGAAAATTTGCACTTAAGCAATATAAATATGTCAATTTATGAGTATGGTATATCATTCCATTTACTCGGGTCTTCTAAAACTTCTCTCAGTCATGTTTGGGTACTTAATGTAAAATGCTTACATATTTCTTACTAGTATTATTTCTGAGTACTTTATATCAACAAAAGCTATTGACCTAGTTAATTTTCTGCTAATGTAATATGCATCATGACAAGATCCAACTTGAGGAAGAAGGAGTTTATCTGCTTTACATATTCAAACCATAGTCCATCTCTGTGAGATGCCAATATAGAAACTCAAAGCAGGAACCTGGAGGCAGCTGAAGCAGAGCCATGGAAGAATGCTTCTTACTGGCTTTCTCTACACGTCTCCCTCACTTTCCCAGAGGTGGTACTGCCCAGAGTAGACTGGACCCTCTTACATCAGTCACTAATTAATAAAATGCCCACAGAATCACCTACAGGTCAATCTGATAGAGGTATTTTATCAACGGAGGTTCCCTTTTTTCAGATGATACTACCTTGCATCATATTGACACAAAACTAATTATTACAGTTGGCCCCTTATCAATTTGTCACATGGATGTATTACTATTAAAACCATAACCTTTCCTTTCTTATTTCCAAAAATTTCTTGTTAATATTATAATATAAAATACAGTGTAACTTTAAATGTCACATCTTTTAAAAAATTCAAACACTTTAAAAATTTAGTCTCTTTAAAATATCTCATACCTCATTAGAAGTCCAAACTGTGCAATCCTGTAAAAATAAAAAAAAAACCAACTGAAATATTTTCTTACTCCAAAAAAGGACACACTCTCAGTCACAATCAAATAAAACCAAAACCAAAGTCTAGCAGTATAAATAACTTAGCGTCCGATGTCTTGGACTCACTCATGATCTTCTAGATTCCAAAGGACTTGAGCAGGTCCACTTCCCTGCCATCTGCAGCACACATGGCTTGCCTTACAGGCTCTGGCCAGCTTGATTCCATACCTAGTCTGTCCTTGAGGACCGTCTCGTGATACCAGTGTCTTCAATACTCTTGGGTTCTCCATTGCATGTAAGGCTGTTCCTTCACCAATAGCCTCTTCTGGCTTCTCTTTATAGAATCCAATCATGCTGCACAGTGCTAAGCTTCAGCTTATGCATTCTGATCCCTTAAATCCTGAGTCTTTATTGCAATGGAGGCTTTACACCATTTGCTTCTCCTGGCCTCTTATAGTGCTAAGACGCAGCTGTTCTCCATGACTCCTTCAATTCTGCAGTTTCTATACTGGCAGCCTGGGCTACAGGGTGAGTCCAGTCCACCTACAGAGGAAGACTCTGTCTTTTTCCTCTTAAAGACAATTTACGATATGCTACTGCTGTTAAGGTTAAATTTTAAGTCCACATGTTAATCTGTTGGATTTATTCTTGCCTACAGCATTAGGCTCAATCATTGTCACATTCATCTTCCCATCTACAACACACATTCAATGTCTTATTTTCCCAGAAAAAGTGTGATATATATTAGAATAAAAATGTCATCAATACTATATTCATATGGCCTAAAGTTTTTTGTCCTGTCTGGGCCCACAGTCGAGTCTTCCCACCTGTGTTCCGACAGCCATGTATACCATAATTATTTGAAGGCTTATATTAATAACAAACTGTTTGGCCTATAGCTCAGGCTCATTACCAATTAGCTCAACACATTTTTATTAATCTGTGCATTGCCACATGGCTCATGACTTAGCTGTGCTTTTACATCTTGGTTCTTGGGTGACTGGATCGCATCTCCCCAATGTCCTTTATCTCCACTTAGATTTCCTACTTCCCTCTAAGCTGCATTGCAATAGGCCAGAACAGCCTCTTTATTAACAAATGGTAACAATATACAGAGAGATATCTCACATTATATTCACCCAGGTGATTTATAAGTAAGAACTATGGCTGCCTTTATACATTGTCTGTGCACTAAGTATAATATCTGTTCTTAATACACATCCATAAACAGTAACCATCGTAAGGCATATGTTATTGTCCAGTATGGTTCAATAAACAAGTATTATACTCTCAACATTAGTGTGCCAAATTCAAAGTATCTTCGGCTGTCTCAGCATGGAAACTTAAGTATTTAATCACTTTGGAGTGAATAGACATAATTTAAGTAGAATAGCAAAGTCAGTGGCTACCCCAGAGAGAGTTAGGGCTCAAGCAACTTGAACTTTAATCTCATTAAAATGACAAGATCTTTGCAGAGGTAAATGGGCAATCTTCCAATGTTTTGCTACACTGATCTGGTTTTAGTTGTGTCTTCATGTTTACATGTACCAAAAATCTGTGTTTCTTAATTTAAAAGATGGCAAACGCAACTTATCATAGGAAAGTTTTTATGATAAATAGATCAAAGGATATGCCATGTCAATTTCATGTGTGAATTAACTGAGTAGGTTTTTTCATAGTCATAGGACCCTGGTTATTGCATGGACTGTATTAGAACAGTGTTTGGGAATACCAGCATTGTTTGTATAGGGAACTGTGAATGAAAGGAGCTAATTGGTGGTGATCTAACATTAAAGTATAAGACCTCCAAACAGAAGGCATTCATGAACACTGAAAAGTGGTTCTTAAAAATTCTGGGGCCCATTCTGCAAGGTAACAGAGCCATGCTAAGGACTCCACCAGCTGCAGTCCACATGGCGACATTTTCAAAATGCTGAGTGGTTATTGATCTTTCGAGCAAATTACAGAGGAAATCCATAAGTTATTGCCTTAGACTTTTTTTTTTTACTCTGACAACTGTCTCCTCTACTGAATAAGACTTTTTTTCTAATGAGTGTTCATTAAAACAATTCAAAGAAGTAAAAGAAACTCCAATCACTAGATGCAGAATCAAACAAGCAACAATAACAAAATCAAACAGAAAGGCAGTTACTGAGACTGGATAGATGGCTGTGCACTTGTAGGGGGCCTAGGTCAATTCCCAGCACCCATATGGTGGCTCACAACCATCTATAACTCTAGTCCTAGGGGATCTGATGCCCTTTTTGACCTACACCAGCACCAGGCATGCACTAGGAGCAAAAAATATACATGCATATGATGCACAAACATACGTGCAGACAAGACATTCATACACACAAAATAAATAAATCTAAAAATAGTTTTAAAAAGTCAATTCATGCACATTTACTGTCACTTTATATCAATATTCCATGAAGTAAATAATGAAAAAGATGCTAACACTATTTACTCATGTCTTAATTAGTAGTGGATATTTTTAAAGTTGACACTACCAAGTTGATGATTACAATATAATATACTATATATTATAATATAATATATTCTAGAGATACTAAAGGATTATTCAATAAACTACTACTTTAAAGGACTGGAGCAATCTCTCAGTAGCTGCTCTTTCAGAAGACCCAGGTTCAATTCCCAGCACCCAGGTGTTAGCTAAGAACTGTCTGTAACTCCAGGTCCAGGGGATCTGACACCCTGTACTACCCTCTACAGGAAATGCATGCACTTGGTGCACAGGCACAAATGTAGGCAGAATGCCCACAAAATAAAAAGATCAAATCTCTAAAAAATACTATGTGTGTATATAATCATCTTTCCTCAAAAAGTTATGTTTTCCATGTGATACTTAGCTTAGTTTCTGAAAAGCTATAGCACTGTAAGAAAGGGAGGTCTCTTCTAAACATTCATTGTTTGTTTCAGATTCACTAGAGGCTGATTGCAAAGACCATTCCTAGACATTGTCTGTTTTTAAAGAAGAGTAGCTGTGTGCTAAGTATGTGCGCTCAATTTTGACATTATTCTTGGAGAGTGCATCTTTTCTGTTAATAAATTATCCCTGGGATGATTGGCAGCTGTTTACTGAATGAACATCTCACTTGTCTCATCTGAGCCTTAAGGTTATATTTGGATCCCATGCTAGGGGCTGGGGTTTTTTTTTTTTTTTTTTTTTTTTTTTTTTTGAAATTTGGGAACCCAAAGTCTAGAACTAAATATTCCCATATACTCAAGATTATTACTACTGTAGTTTTCCTGGGGAAAATGGCCCAACACAAAAGGTAATGCTTTGGGGTATAAAACTCAAAGCCAATGAAGTATTATAGACACATACTTGTTGGGAGCCGCTGGCCCCAGCCCCTCAAGATGGCGCCGATATCCGGTGCTGGCCAACCCGCCTGAGTCAGTAAACAAGGCAAGGGTGCATGCCTTTGGTAATTTTCCGAGACTGGTCTCTCCGCCTCTCCCATGGCGTCATGTGGGGTGATGAGCTGCAGCCTATAGAGAGGTGACACGTCCAAGGCAGAGGTCTTTGGTCTATATAAGGATTGGGCTTTTCCTACCTCGGGGTCTCCATTTTCTGTAAGCTGATGCTCTTCCTCAAGACGCATTAAAGCTTTGCTGCAGAAGGATCCTACGTGTGTCGTGCCTTTTCTTGCGGCGAGAAGTTGGCGCAGGACACATACTAAGATAAAATCAATTCTGAGAACAGAGTGTCTTCCACGAAGGCCTCGATTTACACAGTATGATGTGAGGCTGCCTGTCAAAAACTCTGAAAATGCTACTGGTGATGTTGAGTGATGAGCTTGATTTTTAACCCATTCACATAAGGCTGCTATTTCTTTGATTTTCTCCCATAACTTATGGTCATAATTCCTGGGAGAAAGGACAGTGTACTTCATGTCCTTGCAAAATAGCATTTTGTTCCCTGTTGTAAAGCTTAATGTCTCCAGAACACAGCTTTCACTGGGAGACTTGAAATCAAACCAGTTTTGGATTTTTTTTTTTTCCTGATTCAGGCTCCCTGCCACTAAGAGATCAATCTGTGGTAGGTGTCTCATGAGGAAGGAACCCAAGAAATGCTCTTCTAGGTGTGGTTAGTGAATGACTTGCAGACAGAAAAATGTTCTCTGTAGGTCTAGTGGAATAAAAGACACAAACCTTTCCTTTCCATGGTGCAGTTCCTCAGCCCTTCAGAGTGAATATGTGGCAAGATGTAGGCTCCCTGGGGTTCATTTGTCTAGTTTCTAACAGTGAGTAGGTGAAACCCAGCTTAGTATTTCTACAGAAAAACCACCCAAATGAGTCATCCTCTAGGGGGCAACAGAGTGACTCAGGCTCAGAATTGCAGGAATTGGGGAGGGATTGACCCTGAAGAATTCCACAACAGTCTGAAACTCAAGAAATCAGTAGACAAGCTTCCAGTGTATTACTGTCCTGAAGACTATCTAGTGTTCTGTAGTAATAGTGAGGCTGAAATGGACAAAAAAGTCCAATATGTGCTCCTCAGGAGCAATTGAATGGAATCTAAGCCTAGATATGCACAGGCCTTGAGGAGTAAAAATGAGGCGAAGCATACTCAAGCCCTTTAGAGTGGAATTTTCTTTCCTCTTTCCAGGGGTGTATGTTAAATCCTATTCCCTATTGAACTCCAGTACCATCTGTATCGTGTTCAGCCCCTACATTTGACAAACCTGGAGTGAGTGGATAACTTTTGTGAGCTGCTACCAAGTCCCTCAGACTTCAGTGCTTTGAATTATACTGTAATTTTTGGGCCATGTTGCAATAGAAAGGTTGTCTAGTGTTAACTCCTTCCCCCATTGAGTAGGAAGAGCTCTAAACATTTTCTCTGCTTTTTTGCTATAGAATTAAGGATTCTAGGTAAGTGGGATTAAAATTTTCATGCTGGTGTCTTATCTTCTTGGTTTTTTTCTAAAAGAAAATGAGACAGCTGTAGGCATAGTGTACTTTCCAGGTAGCTGGTGAGAAACCTGCCTGACACAGATGGAGAAGGAAAAGTGAAGGAGGAGGAAGAGGAAGAGGAGGAGGAAGAGGAAGAGGAGGAGGAAGAGGAAGAGGAGGAAGAGGAGGAGGAAGAGGAGATGAATGTTCATGTAGGTTGTACAGACATATGACTTATTCCTAGTAAAAGAATAAAACAAATCTAGTAGGGACAATGGGTAACAGAAAGAGTAGTATTAATTTTCAAACACTCATAATATTTCTTATCTCTGTTTCCTTCCATGAAGAGTTCTTTCTGGCTGGATTTGCTATGTAGACTTTGAAAGGTAGGATAATACTTCTGTAAAAATCAAAGCATAGGATGAAAATAAATTTGACAAATGTCTGCATGGGAAAGGAAAATCACAGTGAGCATCTAGAGTAGCTGGTAAGGGGTTCTCATAATAAAAATATGTTTACATTCTGTGTATGTATGTGTGCCTATGTTCGTGTTTGTCCATGTGTGGAGGTTCCTGCAGAGTGTAGAAGAGTGTGACAGAGCCCATGGAACTGTCTGCTGGGAGCCACAAAGTGTGGGTAATGGGGACCGAGCTCAGGTCTTCTACAAGAGCATTATGTGCTTGTAGCCTGCTGCTCCACCTCCATAGCCCACAAAGGGCGGGTCTTAGCAAGAAACAGATCTAGATGCAAGAAGATGAGACATAAATGTGGAAGGATCCTTTGTAAGGACCGTGTCAGTATTTTAAAAAGATGAAGAATAAGACAAGTATGCAAAAATACTAAGTCATGTGGCTTGTATTCAAGGTACACTATGTGTCTTCAGGCATTTTTCCCTATCTGGAGATCTGTCAAGGCTCCAAACGGTTTTACTATTTGAGAATAGTTCACGTGGGGACAGCCACGCACTCACATTTAAATTATAATGCCACAATATATTGAGCTGTAATATTATTATCACTTGTCTTAGTGACATATTTTAGCTCTTTCTTCACTTTTTATTTAATAATACACTGTCTCAGGGAGCAATAAACCTAAAATGTGTATTAGAAATGTACTTTTAAGTCAATAACAAAAGAACCCTAAGCTTTAACTTAGTATGAACAGGGTTTCTTTCTCTCTCTCTTTTACTCTCTCTTTTTCTCTCCCCCCCCTTGCCAAGAATGGTAATTGTTACTTGTGGAATTTCCTTAGAATGGCCAAGGCTCAATAACTATACTTCTGGAATGAGTATCTGGGTGGAGACACCAGTCTGTTGGAAAACTTGTCATAATTCAGCTCCATATGCTGCAAGAGATTTATTGATAGTTCTACTTGGCAGATCCAAGATATACAGGGTGTGTCTGGTTTAAATTCAACCCTGAATTCCTTCATGTTTGATGTTTATATTCTTCTTATTTTTACTGTTTTTTCCCCTAGCCCCACTTTTCCTGTTTTAATCATAGTGACAACACTTACTAAAATATGATGTTAGGATTTACACACAAGCATCATACTCAGAGCATGTTAAGGAGTTTGTAAAGGAGTCACTTAAAAACACACTTCTGAAAACAACCACAAAGCTGTGAAGAACGGGGGTACGTTTGGAGACTAGAGGGTCACAGGACCAAGGCTCAACTAAGTAACATGTGCACAGTTCTGAGCCACAATACCAAGATGTAGACTTCAAAACTCCTCTTTCATGGAGTTTGAGTTTAAACTAATTTCCACATTGTGTATTCTAAGATGTCACTGTACATAGAATCTGAATATAAACCAATCAGGTGTGTGTGTGTGTGTGTGTGTGTGTACATGTGCTCACGTACGGGGGGGGGGGTAGTTATTCCAAATACAAGAGTTAACTTTAAGTGTATTTGTGTTATTATTATTTTGTGTGTGTATGTATATGTCTCTGTGTATATATGTGTGTGTGTGTGTGTGTGTGTGTGTGTGTGTGTGTGTGTGTATGTGTGTAGATGCTAAAGGAGACCAGAAAAGGCTGTTGACCCCTTGGAGCTGAAGTTACAGGTGTTCAGGTGTTTGTGAGTGGACCTGTGAGGGTGCTAGGAACCGAACACAATCTCTTCTCCATCTCATTAGCCCACAAAGGATGAGTCTTAGCAAGAAAACAGGTCTAGATGCAAGATGATGAGACACAAAGGCATTGTAGAAGGGTCATTGTAAGGACTGTGTTAGCTGTTGTGAAGAGATGAACAGTAAGGGAGGTATGCCCAAAATTGCTAAATCTGTAAAATAAGAGCACTCGTGATCACTAAACCATTTTTCTAAGCCTAAAAAAGTTAATTAAAAATTCTTTTGAATGATTTGTTTTATCTCTAAAGTGTTAGTGTGTAAATGTCCAAATGCAAAAAGGAGGCATCATTAAAAAGAAGACTCTTTAACTTAATCTTTGTACTGTGCGTTCAGTAGATTCTAAGCCTGATCGCCAAAGATTTGGTTGCTCCTCTGCTATTATTACAGTCCATTTGATATTCAGTTTTTTTCTTTTCCAATTCAAAACATCAGCATAAGTAGTTTAAAACTGTGCCTTTCCTCCTCTGAAAATTCATCAGTTGTCACAGGAGGCTGTACAGACCTGATCTGACATTTGGACTGATGCTGGTCCATTTGTGAATAGGTCCCATATGTCTGAAATCTCATTTCTCTATTTTCTTGCACATATTAAGGCACGTTAGTTTTTCTTATTTTGGAGAATCATTGTATCAATCCAGAATGCCTTCTTTTCCTGCTAATATAGACTAAAATATTCATGCAAATAAATCAAACCTTTTTTAAAAAAATCAGTCAAGTAGATATTTGTTACGTCTACAACATTTAAAATCAGGCCCAAATTTTGTTAACAGGCAGTTTCCAAAAACCACATTTATTACAAATCTAAGGATAAGTGAGATCATTTGTTTCAAGTTTGTTTGAATTTTGTCTTGAAACTTCAGGGCAGATGTGGCACCCATGTGTACATTCCTGACCCACAGGCAAGAAGAGAACGGTAAAATCCATTCCTCTTGGGTTTGCCTGACACTAAAAATTCAAGAACTGGCCACTGTAATTATATCAAGCACACACACTTCACAAATGAAGTAAGACAGAGGCTGCTCACCAGTTTCTGCTGATTTAGCTGATGCATTGGAGGAGCGGGGGTTTCCAATGTAGGACTGGTCTCAAGATATTTGGTAGTTTGGTGCATCAAAATTAGAAAGAAAAGCCATTGCAGATTTGCTCTAGAGCTCAAGGATGCATCTTGCACCACTTAGGCTGCAGTTAAACACACAGAACAAGTTCAGCTGTTCTAAAGACAGCTTTCAGATTCTACACTCTCCTAACTGTGGCCAAAATAGCAACCTCCTCTGTGGGCCAATATTACAGAATCTATAATTACTCTAGGGTATGAACTAGACTCTAGTTCTGTGTGTCTTTTAGTGACTCTTACAAGGATCTTATTCTTTGATTTAAATCATTTTCTGTTTATAAGACTTCATTCTCTGCTATCTGTAATTGAATCCAGATAGACAGTAAAGTTTTGAGGAAAGCTGGAGATCTACTTCCTGCTAAACGATGGGATAACAGTAATCATTGCCAGCTGGTGACGAAGCACTTAAACCATTTACTAGAATTTACCTTGAACGGGATGCCCATGGAAAATACAGGCAGGGTGAAAGTGCCCCGTCACAGTTTGAGGATGTGGTGAGCCTACTTAACAAAAATGCAGAGTCTGATCACCGTTCTGAGTCACCATGTAGGTAGAATGCTGGCAGATGCAGCCTGCCCTGCTCTGTGTAATGAGTCTCACCTTTTCTTAGAGATCTCTGCTGATCTAGTGCTAATTTCTCTTTGTGTTATCCTACACCGCGCTCTTCCAAACTCATAAGCAAAATCTCTTCCCAGATGCCAGAGTGTTATAATTCCAGATCCCCAGCTGGAAAGAACATGATTTACCCTTCAGAACACTGAAAAGTTTTCTAAAAGAAGTAAAGAAATATGTAGTAAAGTAAAAGAAATTCCTGTGAGAATCTGTAGATCTTATGTCCTACGAGAATCTTATGCCTAGAAGAATGAAGAGCGTGCATGCATGTGTGCATGTGTGTGTGTGTGTGTGTGTGTGTGTGTGTGTGTGTGTGTGTATGCATGCTGGGATTAAGCCCTAGGGCTTATATCAGCTAGATAAATTCTCTAGCTTGGAACCACATCACATTCCTCTTAGATCTGAAGATGGTGGTTACACTATTAGTATAAATCAACTCTCAGTATATATTAGTTACTTTTCTACTGCTCTGATAGAACACCGTGGCTGAAAGCAACTTATAGACTAAGGAGTTATTTTGGCTTATGTTTCCAGAGAGATGGATCCATTATGGCAGGAAAGCATAGCATCAGTCGGCAGGCATAGTGACCAGAGCAGGAAGCTGAGAGTTCACATCCTCAACCACAGCATCAGCCACAGAGAACAAACTGGAAGTAGCGTGTGGTTCAGGGTTTCTCAATCTGTTGGTCATGACCCCTAACTAGGTCAAATGATACTTCCACAGGGATTGCCTAAGATTATTGGATAACACAGATATTTACATTATAATTCATAATAGCAGCAAAATTACAACTATAAAATAGCAATGAAAATAATGTTATGGTTGGAGGTCACCTCAACATGAGAAACTGTATTAAAGAGTGATAGCATTAGGAAGGTTGAGAACCACTGTTTTAAATGCTCAAAGCCTGCCTCCAGTGATGTACTTTCTCCAGCAAGGATACACTCTCTCAGTCTCCCCAAATAACACTACAAACTGGGGACCAAGTTTCCTTCAAATTACTACAATGTAAGTTGATACATCGATAGGAAATGAAATTTTGTCTTAACCAGTAATCACTGTATACAGTGGGTCTGGGCTAAAGGGTGTGCAATTGTGCTCAGCACTGTAACTATGCAGAAAATAATCAGATGGAATTCCTGCTTTCTAAGACACTGTGACATAGGATGCAAAAGTGAGTGTGCTTAAATCACGATTTCATGTAGAATGGCCATTATGGCTCAAGAATTGGAAAATAGTAGTTACCCCCAAATCTCTGACCATAATTGCCAGAAGGAAAAAGGAACATTGAGTGGCAAAAATTCCAAATATCACATCATATAGGCAACCATCATCTGAATCAATGCTTCTCAACTTCTCTAATGCTTCAACTCTGCAATACAGCTCCTCCGTATTGTGATGACTCACAACTTAAAATTTTTGCTGCTACTTCATAACTGTAACTTTGCTACTTTTGTGAACCATAATGTAATATCTGATAGGTAGGATATCTGATATGCGATCTCTGTGAAAGGCTCATTTGAACCCCCAGAGGGCTCGTGACCTACAGGTTGAGAACCTCTGCTCTAACACACCCCAGCAATCATCACGACTGTGAAGACCATCAAATATTACCACCATTTAAGGCTTAACTAACAGCGAATGTCTTCTTTTCAGATAATTATCCTGTCTTAGGGTTTCTGTTGTGATAAAAACACCATGGCTGAAAGCAACTTTTGGAGGAGAGGGCTTAGCTCTCCGGTTTCCCTCCATCACTGGGAAAAATTCGGACAGGAACTCAGGGAGATTTAGGGTAGGAACGGAAGCAGTAGCCACAGAGGAACACGGCTCTGCTTGTTCCCCCGGGACTTCCTCAGCCTGCCTACATACACAACTCAGAACCACCTGCCCAGGGGTGGTACCACCCAAAATGCCTTCCATATCAATCTTTAATCAGGAAAATGCCCGACAGGTTTGCCCACAGTTCAATCTGGTGGAGATACTTCTTTTTTCAACCTAGGTTCCTTCTTTTCAAATGACTTTGTGTCAAGTTAGAAAACAAACCAAACCAAAACAAAAAACCCAACCAACTAACCAAACAAATAAATAGCAACAACAAAACCCCCAAAATAATCAGTACACTACACATCTTCATCACAAAGAGGAAAGGCTGAATTAATATATCTAGAATTGTGAAAGTGGGACAGAGCTGTGGCGTGGCAAAGATTATTAATGAAAAAATGAATTATGGAAATAATATACAATTGAAAGGTAAGATGAATGGATATATAGTGAGAAATCTTTCTTTTCTCATTGCCCATCAGGTTCAGACACCAGGGGACCCTAGAGAGCTGGCACCAGTATCTTGGTATCATTCTATATATGCATATACAAAACACAAGCGTATATAATTATCCCAAAAATACGTTTAGGAATTGGTGTTTTAATGCTCCTTTTCTATTAATATACTCATTTACCAATCTTGATAATCATTATGTGTTAGTGCAAGCCAAGCAGTTTTGCTGTTTGCTGACTTCTACAGTGTTCTTTAGCTATATTAAATTCCGTCTGTATAACAATGTTTTGCAGGCAACACCTCAACAGGTATCCTTATTGCCATAGCTTTGACCTCATGCTTACATGAGCAAGATACATTCCTAGAAATAGAATTTTAGTATAAAATTGTGCACATTTTAAACTTGCTAGCTACTTCATTTTTCATTTTATTATGTTTTCTATAAAAATTGTCATTTTAATCTATGTATCTCCCTGTTCCCCCTCCCTTCCCTCCTTCCAATCCTTCCCAGTCAGCCTTCAGCCTCCTCCCTCCCCATCCTCCTTTCCCCTCCCCCTTGGGGCAAGTCCCAAGGTGGGTCAGCTCAGCGTGGCACATCCACTCCAGGCAAGTCCAATTTCTTCATCCCAAAGACAAGTTTGGGTTAGGTGTTTCTCTGCAGGGAATGGGCCCCAAGGTGTCAGCCCATGCTAGCTACTTTCAAACTGCCTTCCAGAAGGATGGTTTCGGCACCTGTTCACATCAACCACTCCTGCTTTCCAAATCTTCCCTCTGCCAGTTATTTTGATCTCTATCAATCTGACAATGGGGAATTTATTTGAACATCTTTTCATACACATTTGTAATCTGTTTTCTCGTTTCTAAGTGCTTCAATTTGATTTAAGGGGGTGAGGGTATTGTTGTGTGGATAGAGTTTTTTCTTTTTGCTTGTTTATACTATTGTTCTGGGCAGAAATTAAATTTAATTTATCTGTTTTTAGTGAGTAATTTTGTTTTTTAAACAATCCTTTACTTTGTTTACAGGCTTTAGAAAGCCATTTCTGTGTTGAAAGTGCAAAAAAAGTCTTCCATAATTTCTTTTCAGTATGTTTATAGTGTCCTTCCTGCACCAAAAATCTGGCATTTTTTCAATATAAAGAGAAAATTGGGATTTTTTTTCTTCCATATTATAAAACTTTTTTAATGACTGTATTTTTTGTTACACTTTTGATGCTATGACGGAATCCCATGAGCAAAAGTGACATTCAAGGATAAGGGATTCATTTTGACTTAAGGTTACAGAGTAGACTCCACCATGGTGGGAAAAGTCAAATAAACAAAGTTAACATTCAAGCAGCAATGGTAGAGGGAGCAGGGAGCTCATCACATCTTATCCACACACAGGAAAGGAGACAGAACACACACACACACACACACACACACACACACATGCACGCACGCACGCACGCACGCACACACACAGAGGGAGGGAGAGGGAGAGAGAGAGTGTTGAAGATCCCAAAGCCTGTCCCTAGTGTTACACTTTCTCTAGCAAAGCTTCCCCTTGCTAAACAGTGCTAACAACAAGGGACCAATCACTCAAGTACATGAGCCTATGCAGGATTTTCTTCTCTAAACCACCACACTAGGGGATATTGTCTTCTTGTGATTAGCAGAGATGACGTGCTGATGTTCCATCTGCCATATATCCATGGGATTCAGAAATTCATCAGACTCATTCAAGATCTGTTTCTTTATTGTTATAGCAGAAAAACAAGATACATGCATGTTGTATGGCAGATACACGCAAGCCACCAACAGTTTCTTCCCAAGTCTCACGTTCAGCTGCTGGCGAACAGGGCTACTCCTGTGTGTGTGTGTGTGTGTGTGTGTGTGTGTGTGTGTGTGTGTGTGTGTGTGTGTGTGTGTAAGATGCTGATTCCCTTAAGTGTGAGACACAGAGGTCTGCCTCACTGTCTGATTTTTCAGATCTGCAGTAGCATTGCTAGGCTAAGTCATCCAAAGGGTCATGTGCTGGAAGGCAATGAGCAAGTGAAGAGACCTTTAGAGGTAGGCCTCCATCACAGAAATGCCACCTCATGAATAAATCAGTCTGTATGTGAAAGCAAGTACTCAAAAGAAAGGCCACACAACGTATCAGACCACTTCTATGCCCCAGAAACATTTTTTAAAGCCACTTGTGTGCTATGAGCTTATAAACACAGTGGATCCCCCAAGTGAGGATCACTGAGCAGCCCGACCGACTTGGTAGCTCTGGTTGAGAAGAGACTCTGTCTGAAAACTAGCACCTGAAGAATGACACTTGAGGGTGACTCCTGTTTACAAGCATACACACACACAAATACAAACATTAAGATAGTCAAATGGTATCAAGTCAATAAAAACAAGCTATTTTATAAAAACATTTTCTAATTTTTTTTAAATAACCTGAATGACTAGCTTTATCTGTATTTCTCAGTTCTTTAACACTACCTCCTGCAGGTTAGCAGTTTTTATGTGATGACTTTAGTCAATATGGATGACGCTAATATCCATGATCATGTGAACACCATGTATAGATGATCATTGGGAAGAACAAATATGGACAGCTTCAAAATTTTTTAAAGCAAAGATGGGAGGTGGTTCAGCCAAAAATTCAGCACCATGCCGAGTGCTACATATATAATATTCCATATAGTAAAGCAAGAAAATGTATTGGCATCTTACATAAATAAGACAACTGGCCTTAGAGGGGTAAAGTGATTTGCAATCACATATCCAGTAAATGCTAATGTCAGGCTGGGACAATCCTACTAGGTAGAACAAAAGAAAGTTTAAAAGATAGGGACCTGTGAGGTAGCATGCTGGGGGAAAAAATGAAGATACTATGACAAGGAAGACCCTGCCCCTCAGGTAACCTGGGTTGTATCTGCTTGGGACACATTTCTTCATAGTCAACTCCCTCAGTATCACTTCTGAGTTGGGTAATGACAGAGCAGAGTGGAGTAGTTTCCCCACTGAACGCACAGAGATTGGTCACAAGTGGAGAGACTAACCAAAGGATAAGCACGATCTCATCATTCCCACTGGGCAGCTCTGGAGCAAGGTCATGGCAATGAGACCAGGGCTTCAACGATGTCCGCAAAGAGATGAGGAGGCACCCAGGGAATGGCTACCTTCTGCATCTGCCTGGTACACCCACATACTGACCACATAGTTGCCCCTGCCGAGACTTATGAAGACTCTAGACTAGGCTGGGGCTGTCTACTACAAATGGGAGATATGGAAGCATCCAGTAGGACTAAGTTGAGCTGTGGTGGAGCTCCAGAGCCATGTCTTGTTTCCTAGGTGTTTTCAACAAGGTTATTCTGGTCTTGAAGCCTGCTGGGCATGGATCCAGTGTCCAGTGACCACGTGAGGAGAACGTCGTCTGTTATTGTGGCACAGACGACTCTCAGGAAATTGGCAAGGGTTCAAAATGAATTGTATGCATTTCTGAGCTCTTGGGTACCTAATTTTTTTAAAAAAATAAGCTCTCAGGTATTTTGTGTGGCTTTGAACTTAAAGTTTAGGAAACTGTGTGGGAAGAAATCTGACTGTTAGCACAGAGTTTTTTTAAAAACCTTCAACCTCCTATAATGAGCATTTTGTTACAGACATATGCTTATCATTGTTTAAGGCAGTTAATTATTTGACTAAATATTATAACCAGCAGTGAGGTTTTTACTTAAAATAAAAGACATAAATAAGGGGAAAAGCCTGATATTTTGCCAATAAAAGGCCTACAAAAACATATTCTATAGTGTATATCCTTCCTAGTAATTGCAGCTTGCCATTTATAGTTATAAATTTTTAATTCTACATTCCTCTTAGGAGCACTAAAAGATTAATTTTCTTTGTAGTCCCTTTTTGCTCCAAATTAAAAAGTAGAAGAACAGGAAAGTGGTTGTGTTGGCTAGTTAGCACAGTTAACTCCTGTGTGTTTCATGCTGGCAAAATAATTTATACATTTAAAATAAAGGTGGACCCAGCATGGACTTGGATGTGAAGTCTGCCTCTGTCACACGCTGCTGTGTGCTTATGGATAGTTTCTTTAACCCCTCTGAACTCCCTTGAGGGCTTTCCTCTGTAGGATGGTGACAATAAAGTCCATCTTTGAAGGCATTGAAGAGAATAATGGCATCTAGCCATTTCTTACAGTGGTGCTGGTTATTATTCCAAGGAATGTAAATTGTCAGCCCAGAGCAAAATGTATTTTCTCTGAATGTAAAATAGATGCCCGGACTGAAGCTGGCTGGAACTACTGTGGTACAAACAAACCCACAATCTATTGTAGGTATTTCTTCCTATTTAGCAGGTCAGAAGGACAGAAGCCTGAAGCTGACTCTGCAGTGTAGAAGGAATGGAGCAGGGATCCAGAGGTGAAAGGGTTTGGTGTCCCCCAGAGGGTGCCTCGGCCAATCTCTGCCACAGTTCTATGATTTCTAAAACATTGGGGTCGGGGAGCTGCTTTGGGCTGAAATAAGAGATGTGATGTTTTTGTTTTGGATCATTATTCACCAAAATGCACCCCGACATCTATAAAATGTATTTGAAAATGAAACAAAACCAAGTAGGACAGCTCTCAGAATGCACTTTCTCCCTTGGAAGATGGCACTCAGTCATCCTGCTCGGAAAGACTGTCTTCTATTCTGGTCAAAGTGGCCTACTTTCTTTTTGTGCTGAATGGTTTTAAAATGAGAAGTTATTTGTATTTTCCCAGGGAGTGTCCACTTGAGGAAGAAAGAAAATTATATGCTCGAAGAACACAGTTGGCAGGTTCATTGTTTATGTCTGCCCTGGGCAAGCAAGGAAATACATATGATTTGAGTGTATTTTTTCTGTAAAATAAAAAAATATAATGTCTCATTTCATTTTATAATGGTATATTAGTGACACTTAAAGATGACTTCTCTGACTATTCCACAGGATCATAAATTAAACCAAGCCCGAAATACAGAGAAATGGAATAAGCAAAAGAAAATAAACAATTTACTTTAAAAAGTAAAAATGTTTTAAGAATTTACATACATTTTGATTCTGCTAATGTGTTGCTTTCGGCAAACTTTATAAAATCAATTTCTTCTGCAATGATTTCATATGCAAAAATCAGCAGTGGACGCAGCAGAAACATCATGAATAACGTGCGGTGATATTATTCTTATTTAATTTTATTATTTTGTTGTAAAGCATGAAGAAAATAAATTAATTAGTAAAGTGTAGCAAGTACTCAAGAAGTCTTGGAAGCTGGTGCTGGAGAATAACCTCCATGACTTGTGCTAGATGCCCTCTTCTGGTCATTGGGAATAATGCTTACAAGCTTACTTCTGCTTCCCATGAAGCACACGTGCAATTGCACATGTACTCTGTGCTGGGCTACACCTTCTAAAAATAGAGAACACTTAATTTATTGGAGTTGGACTCACTTGCCCGCCTAAGTCCAGCAAATTTGCTCACCAAGCAGTGCCTGGCTATCCCTACGTGGCAGGGGTGGCCTGTGGTGAATTGGAGAACTTACCCATCTTTTTGGCTGCAAGGTCAGCCCAAGGAACCATACTTACGGACTGTTCATACAATAGAAAGGGACAGACTCATGGGGCATAAAAACCACCTCGAACATGTACAGGCCCAGAAATGAACATCTTCCCAATTTTATCCCCATGAGAGCCTTACTGTATGCATTCCAGCATTCTCATGCCCAGGGAAGAGGGCACCCATTGAGACTGAGTGTTTCATGTGAAATGTCCCTGAAGCTACTGGCCTACTTACTTTACCATGTTTTGGGAATCAGGAAGAATGGATATAACTCAGAGCCAGTAGCCTATTACTGAGAGGCTATGATCATATTAGGGGTTCTCAGAAAAGTCTGCTTTGAAAGAACAAAATGATTTTAGCTTATAAGCTACAGACTTTCAGAGTGATCATGGCTATAAGTGTCTTCCAACTCAATCTCTAGTAGAGAATATACACGAGCTGTCATCTTGTTCTAAGAGATATGGCAGATGTATTCTCCCACACAACCAACCACCAAACAGTCATCATCACCACTAAGCTTGGTGACTGTTACAAATTTGTTGTATTTACTGCATTCAGTGTTCTACAGCCCTGGAGCAAATCTCTGCATCAACCCCATCACCGCATGTAGAGTCACAACACCGAGAGCGAATGTGTAACTGTATAGATCCTTGGACTGCTTCCTATGCCACAGGCAAAAGTGTCCCATGTCTATGTCATCAGTGTCCTTGTCTTTTGGTCAATGAAACAGTAATGGACTGGTTTGCATATTTATATATAGCTCAAAATTCAAACCTTAACCTGAAAATAGCCTCCCAGTAGGCTAGAGTTTTCCCTGCATTCTCCATGTATTTATTTACCTTCTTTGTGTGTGAGCTACTACACTAACTTCAGCAGCTGATTAATGTCCTATCGCACATTGATAATAGGCTGTCTGTAGACATCAGTACATTCAGAATGCCCAGAATATATAAACACACAGACGATATGCTTCACATCAGAAATCAAAACTCAGAACCAGTTTCACAAATGTTTATGTCTCGAAGTTTTAAACAATACAATAGCTCAAGCCCACCAGGGACTCGCTGTCTAGCTGTTGCCCTCACGAAGATAAAGGAATAAATTTATTCCACACAGGCAGCCTTATACCATGCTATGGTTTCAATACCGAGAGTTAACATTGTTGATATTTTTAAGTGAATCCATGGAACTTGTGTTAACTCTGTGACAGTGAGCCCAGCATTGCTGGTCAAGTCCTCATAAAGAGGATAACTCTGGTTAAGTCACAAGTGATGCCCAGAGGAGTAAGAAAAAAGTTATTATTATTTAAGACTGGCTTTATTTTCATTGGGTGCATACTGACTTAGTGATTTTTTTTTTTTATTTTCCTTTTCAAAAGTTGAATGAAAAGACAAGCACCCATTTGGAATCTGTATCACCGGAAATAGAAGGTACTGATCATTTCACTTGATCCAGGAAAGTGACAGAAATAAGGCGTTTCTACTGTTGTAACAATGTTTACGGTATATGTAAAGACTAATCCAAAGTAGCAGGGAGAACAATTACTGTTTTTTTTTATTTGTTAAGATTATAATATAATTGCGTTATTTTCCACTTCCCTTTCCACCTTCCAAATCTTCTCATATACGTGATTGGACTATTCCAAGTTCATAATCTCTATTTTCATTAATTGTTGCTATAGAAGTGTGTGTGTGTGTGTGTGTGTGTGTGTGTGTGTGTGTGTGTCTGCTCTACATGCACATGTGAAGATGAGAGGAAAATGGGTATTTCGTTCAATAAACTTCCTAGCAACAGGATTCCCTTATGACAGGATCTCTCACTGAATGCATGGCTAGGCTGACAGCAAGCCATGGGCATCTTCTTGGCTTGTGCTTCCTACCAGAGTGCTGGGATTGCAGACACTGAGCCATGCCTGGGTTTTTATGTATGAGAATTCAGACCCACGAATACACAGTAAGTACCCACCAAACCATCCTCACCATCCCTCCCGACACGGTGGTTTCTAAGATCCTACACTACATTCAGACCTTGTTTATTCTTAACACACAAAGCAAAGACAGGAATTTATTATCTTAAGTTCTACTTCAATGAGCTCTGAATTTCAAAGAAATGATTTTACAAAGGAACTTTTAAAAGTTGACCTTTAGATTAAAATCTGAGCAGTTATGTTATTTATCAACAGATTATCAAATACTTTTTCCTGGGAAGGTGAAAGTCTAGAACTAGTGTAACTCTGAAGAGCAATAGATATAAGGAGGAAAGAGGAATAACCATGTGGTAAAAGTTGAAAACACCAAAAACCCCACTAGCTGTATTTACCTTTGGTGAAATATGTCCATTGTTACTTCAAGCTCAGTTATATCTATTGCTCTATGTATCTGCACATTGGCATGCACTTTTACAGTCCAATGTGTAATGACAAATGATTCCCAGAAAAGCTTGTTCTTAAACAAGATAACTGAGTGCTGACAATTTGGGTAAAAAATAAGGAAAGTGAGACTTACCCAATATTTGGTGAATCTGGTAGAGTTTTAAAAAACAACATTCACTTAAGCTCTCTTGCCTATGACTGGGAAGGCAGAACATGTCCTTGACTCTCACCGCCTGTTCTTCCCCACTCCATACATCACTCTCACCCGTACGACCCCTTTGTCTTTTCTCTATTGCATTACAGGCATGGAGAAACAATTCCACAGACAGATGTTTCCTCATATAATAGAACAGCTTCTTATTTGAGTCCTTATTAAGAATGGATTAACAGAGCACAGGCGAGCCAGAAGTACTGTAATTGCACAACCACAAACTCACAGTATGATGAGCTACTGCCATGTACATAGTACCTGAAGCTGCTTTCTTGTTTGTAGCTGCATGGTTTGAATTCTCCCTGGACCCCGGGACCACTGGCGCCATATCTTCACTGTTAAATAAGAAACCTGAGGGTCTGCAAGATGACTGAGGGAGATGAAGGCCTGACCATCAAGCTTGATGACTGGAGGTGGAAGGAAGGAATCCAACTTGGTAAGCTGGCATCTGGCCTTCATGCATGTGCTGTGGCTTGTGTGCACACACGAGCACAAAAATAAAGAAAATGTTATTATTTAAATAAGGCCAGAATGTCTTCTCCAAGTTTGTATTTGGGTATGTGACCCAAACATGAAGGAGAATAAATATTGTATGTGTGTGTGTGTGTGTGTGTGTGTGTGTGTGTGTGTGTGTGTGTGTGTGTGTGTGTGTAGGAAACAGGGTAAGAAGTAGATAAAACATGGAAACACAAAGAAATAAAATTTCCTCAAAGTTTTCCTCTTCCCTGGTACTCATAGGATTTGTAACTATGAATATATGTGGCTCTGACAGAGTGAAGACCAGCCTCTCCTTCAAGTTGATGTCAGTCCTGTCAATCAGAACAAATATTCTCATTTTAGCTGGCTCTTTTCACAGGAATATCAAGTGAATATGAAGACTTTCTCAAAAGAATTTAGCCATCAGTCCTAGAGTGTTTCATTTAGTTACATTTATTTATCTCGCTTTGGAGGGCACTATCTAAGCAGCACACATTGAGCCGTGGTCTCACATCTCTTCTTAGAGAAGTTCACAGGCTGAGTTCCTTGTTCATCAAGGACATTCTTACCTCTAGATTCCCAATTATAATCTAAATATTTTAACTTATTTCTGAAAGATGCAAAAGTTACTTATTACACTATAAGCCAACAACCTTAATATATTCAGTAAAGGGTTGGGCTAATGAGAAGTAACTCAGTAACAATAACCAACTTGAAATGTCTTGGGCTAATAGATTAGGCAACAATACATTTAATATATTTAACTTTTAGTCTGAAAGTGAAGGAGCTATTTTAACCATTAGCCCAGTATGCCAAATATTAACAAGAAAAAACCCAATCAGATTAGGATACATGGTTTTCTCAACAGGCGCTGTCAAATAGTCCTCACAAGCAAGGAGAAGCTATTTTGTTTTACAGATGAGCTCTCTGGGGACCAAAAGATGCTATCTATTCCTTCTTGTGATAGTTCCTCCAGAGAGGAAACGAGTTCACTTTGGAGAGACAGAGTAATTGAGCCAGGCATAGTGAAACATGCCTTTAGTCCCAGCACTCGGGGGACAGAGGCCAGCCTGGTCTGCAGAGTGAGTTCCAGGACAGCCAGGGCTACACACAGAAATCCTGCCTTAAGTCTGTAGAGAAGAAAAAATTAAATATATAAGGTTAAAGTGAAAGAGCTATGGGAAAATGTCAAGTGGCTTTATTCATAGATGTAAGTGTAGTCTTTCAAAGAAAAGATGGCAGAACGAAATTGGAAAAAAAATAATGACCCACACTCTCTAAACATGTTGAGCACTAAAAATGTACAGGTTCAACATGTATAATCCCAGCTACAAGAAACGCCATGCAAAGATTATCACAACCAAATTTTGCAAAACTTATAATAGGAATAAAAGTTTCAAAAGGAGCTAGAAAGGAACATATATAAAATTGCCATCGTGTTTTTGAAGCAGTACTTCAAATGATAAGATAATGGAAGATATTTTTGAGGAACCAAAGGAAGAAAGCAGACAATTTAGAACCCTGTGCCTAATCAGTGTTTAAAAATGTGAAAGGTAAAATAGAGATTCTTCTCTGAGATATTCAAAAGCTAAGAGAATCCACCAGCAGATCTGAACTCCACTAAGTATTAAATAAAGATTTTCAGAAAGAAAAATAATAGCAACAGGTACAGACATGCATAAAAGCAGGGTATCAAGAAAGGTGAAAGTCCAATAGTGCTTTATGTGAAGATGGGAAAATATTTTCTAAATTCACTTGAAATCCAGTAACTGGGTTGGAGAGATGGCTCAGGGGTTGAGTACTTGCTTCTTTTCCAGAGACCTGAGTTTGGTTCCCTGAACCACATAATTGCTCACAACAACCTGCAACTCCAGCTCCAAGAAATCTGGCACTCTTTTCTGGTCTCCAAAGACATCAGCACACATAAATATACACAGAAACACATAAATAATTAAAGTATTTTTAAAGATAGCTATTTAAAATAACAGCAATGTATTGTATAACTTTTAATAATAAAATGTATGAAAATGATAATAAAAATACAGAGGGGGAGAAATGAGTAAACTCTGCAAGAAATGATATAATCTCAAACAAACCAGGTTTTTGCTAAGAAAATGGGTTGTTCTTTGCAAAGTGACAGTAAGCTCCATTGACTAGGACAACACTCACGTGCCTCTTTGAACATGGAGAAGTGGAGTTGGTACCTACGTGGAACATTTGTTCCTATGTTCTAGTATCTTTATTGTAGGGAGGTACTCTGCAGGCTACCAAAAGAGAAACATAAACACCAAGGCAGCCACAAAACCTTTGACCTACAATTTGTCCTGCTGCAAAGTTGTGTTAGGGCAATGAGAACTTATGAGAGCAACCAATCACAGTCTGATTTGACTGAAGGCCCAATCTACTGGATGGCACCCATACCTGACATTCCTTGGGTGACCAAGAACCAGAGACCAGATATCCCAGAGACCCAGGATAAAATCGAACACTACTGGTCTAAAACAAAACAAAACAAAAAAACAGGTATCAGTAAAATGACTCCTAATTGTATTTTGCTATATTCATAGATCAGTGCCTTAGTCAGTCATCAGAGAAGCTTCCCCCTGCTGCAGACACAGATGCCGTGACCCACAGCTAGACATTATGCAGAGAAATAGAGAGACAGAAATATATATATACACATAGGTCCTCTGCCTATGTGTTAAAGCTCTCAGCCTGGCATTTGTACGGGACTCCTGAGTGTAAGTGCATGAGGATCTCTGATTCTTGTGCCTTCCCTTGGGACTCTCTTCCTTCTCTTGGGTTGTCTGCCTTCCTCACATTTATTCACTGCTAGACTCAAGAGTCTAGTCATTTGATAAGATAAAAAAAATAAACACATCTAGAAGAGGAAAAAGTCACCTTTGTCTTAGACAAAATAACCATCTTTGTTGAACATATGGTGAAATCTACAAAAAGTAGATTATGTGAGTTTAGCAAAATTTCAGAATATTGTGTTATTATAAAAATACAGCTATGTTTCTATACACTAACAATGACTGGTCAGTCATTGAAAGTAAAGTCAATGTAACTTGAAAAATAACTGAAAAATAAGAAATATTTAGGGACAGATTTGACAGCAGCTACAAAGCTCTATACAGTGAAAGCCTCCAAACATCGGTGAGAGAAAGTAAAGATGAAAAGCTAGAGAGGAGACAGAATCTGCTCAGAATCAGAAGACACTATATTAAGGAAAAGACAACTCTCACCTTTAACCCTAGCACGTACAAAACTGAGGCGTATTGATCTTCAATTGGAGGCAACCTGAGCTACATAATAAGATAGAGCCCAGCCTGGGCTACATAATGAGTCCATCTCTGTCTCTCCTTTTTTTCCACTCCCTAACAAAAGCTATCAACCCTTGTTTGAATCTATAGATTCTATAGCATCCAATCTAAAGTGCCAAACGGCTCTTTTGTAGACTTTGGCAAATAAGTCTAAAACAAGAGAGAGAAGTAAAAGACGACAGGGTGAAATCTTGAGAAAGAGAAATAAAGGAAAGATATCGCCTTAAAGACAGACACATTACATAGCAGCTAGAAATAGACCTGTATTTATATGTTTAGTTGATTTTCCACAAGATTCAGGGCAATTCAATGGAGAAAGGATGGTTTATTCAACCAATGCCTTCTAGAATAAATGGATATTCAAATACAAATAAGTATATTTTGTGGTGATGCAATATATATTTAATAAAATCAGTCTGAAGTATCAGAGGACAGGGCCATCTCTTCTAGTCTTTTTATTTGTTGGTTTTTTTGCTTTGTTTGTTTTGTGACTGGGTTTTCTGTGTGACAGTCCTGGCTGTCTTGGAACTTACTCTGTAGATCAGGTTGATATCGAACTCACAGAGATCCTCCTGTCTCTGCCTTCCAAGTGCTGAGACTAGTGGTGTGTGCTACCAGTGCTTGGCTGTTAGGCCTTGAACTCACAGATATCCAGAGAGACCTCTGTCTCTTGAGTGATGGAATTAGAGTCGTGGGTCACCTCACCTTGACCTTCATGGCTTGGCTGTGGCTGATATTTCAGACAACTTTTTAAAAAGTATACAATATATAACTACAACATTTTGATCCTATCCTAAAACATCATAAACAAAAATTAATTCAAATTTAAAACCTAGCACTAAAAAATGCTCAGGAAAAAAACATGGAATAAAATCTAGATTTTGGGCAAAGGTCTTAGATAACAAACACAGCAAAACTCACATAAAATTGATGCAATGTACTCCATTCAAATTTAAAATGTTGATTTTTTTTTGTTTTTTTGAGATATGATTTCTTTGTGTAGCTTTGGCTATCCTTTAACTAGCTCTGTAGAGCAGGCTGGTCTGACACTCACAGAGATCCACCTGCCTCTGATGGGATTAAAGGTTTCTGCTACTACTGCCTGGCTACACTGTCCAGTTTTAAAAGATCTTTTTGGAGAGAATGAAGACAAACCAAAAGTGCTTTTAAAAAGCCCTTGAAAGTTATCTACACAATAGAGGCTTTACTGAAACTTAAAAAAAGACATTTGGAATTCAACATCATGTAAATCATTAAAGTATTTTAAGTGGAAAAAAGATGTCAGCCATCTGCTCACCGAGAATCTATTAAGAGTAACAGATGTGCAATTGAGCTGATGTTTAAAATTAGTCACCATTAGTCAAATCACAATGAAGAACTGTAACATATCTACCAGAATAACCAGAGTTCCAGACTCACTCAAATCAGACCCTGGCAAGGGCAGATGATTCTTAACTATCATGTACTGCTGCCGACAATATAAAACAACACAACAGCTTTAAAGAGAAATTTGATGATTTCTTACAAAGACAAGCAGACATTTGCCAGATGGTCCAAACATCCTTCCTAGATATTCACAGAAGATGAAAGCTACATTCACTCGAAGACTAAGATGCAAATACCCAGAGCAGCTTTATTAGCAATGGCCAGAACCTCCCATCAATATGGGAGTATAGTAACACATCTCAACACACCACTCAGCAGGAAAGTGTCAATCTGTGAACACAATGAGACTAAAATGGAACCATTTTCCAAGTGAAAGAAGTCACAAATGCATAAGTGCTGTGTGGTTCTAACTGTGTGAAATTCTAGAAAAATAAACCATACTGTGAGAGGTTATCAGGGTTAAGATTGACCTGGGTTAGTGGGCTCAGATTGAAGGGGAAGAGGAACAAAGCCTAAGGAAGCCCGTGGAGATGATGAGCATGTTTACAGATTTCATTACAGTCATGGCTTCATGCACACACAAACATATTCAATAGCATCTTACTACTAAAGTACCCAAACTTCCTGCCTCCAAATATGAAAGAAAATTCCCTCTTGCTGCATATATACGGAAGCCATCTTAATTGCCTTTCAGTAATATTGAGAACAGTTAAGCCATATTATTTACTTATTACTTACTTTTGAGGCAGGAAAAAATAGACCTCTGTAGACCAGGCTAGCTTGCACTATATAGGACAGAATGGCCTCAAACCTGCAGCAGTACACCTGCCTCTGTCTCTGGCTCCACCTCCCAATTGCTGGGATTGCAGACATGTATCTCACAGGAGAGAAGGCAGTGGTTTTGGAGACAGGATCTCATGTAACTAAGTCTGTCTTCAAACTCACTTTGTGTTCAAAGATGACCTTTACCTCCTAATTGTTCTGCAGCAACTTCCAAGGGCTGGGATTATAGGCATCAAGAGGTGTCACTATTCTCAATTGAAAGAATTACTTCTTATAACTTTCTGCCTTTTGGACAGGCAAAATAATCCCAAAGTTTCAATCTTGGCATTTGGGTATCTATGTATAGGCTATGTTTACTTCCCCTAGGCTTCCAGGTAATCTGTATGAGGTGTTATTTCAAAAAGAGCTTGTTTTCAAACATGCAATTGAACAGCACTGATTTAGGTAACATTGGACACATTTTAGATGATGTATCTAATATAGAAACATATACAATACAGTTTATTGGTAGAACCCAGATACAGTGTATCTAATGACTAAAATGTCATCACTATTACAAAATAACCACCCTCCAAATAGTAACAGGAAGAGGATCTGGTTTTTAGTTGGATTGATATGGGATGTCTTTCTGTATGCTTGAATTACTATTGGATAATAAAGGGACTATTTTGTCCTATGGCAAGGCATCTTAAAAACAAGTGGGAAATATGAGCATAGATAAAGAGAAAGGAGGGCAAATTCAGACAGACTCTGTGAGCTGCTACCAAGAGAGGAAGATATAATACAATTCAGGTAAGCCATGAGCCATGTGACAAGACGTAGATTAATAGAGATGGGTTATGATGTAAGAGCTAGCAAGGAATATGCCTGAGCCATAGGTCAAACAGCTTGTAATTAATATAAGCCTTTGTGTAATTATTTGGAACCAAGCAGCTGTGGGCAGTATATTTGGGATGCTGATCTAGACCTTGGGGCTAGTCTGGGCCAGAAACTTCTTACTTCGTTGGATGCTACAGAAGATGGAAAGTATGTAGTTAAAAACTTCATTTGTTCTTAACTAATAAGACTTTCTTCAGCCACTGTGTCACCTCTAAAATTTCTGATGCCTGGTCTGTCAGCACATCTCACATGTTTACTAATCCCTCAAGAAAAAAACAAAATAAAGTAATTTATACTCTTCTTTCACACTACTAGAATTATATTCAAGTGGTACTTTACTACCAAATGCATTTTATAAGAGGCTAGAAGTTATGTTTGTTTTTTATTATAAGTGTATTATGTGATAATTTGCCATACATATTGTGTGTAGGCATGCTCACACACATGCACTCGAGCACTTAAGTAATGCATTTAAATTTCTCTCTCCCCCCACCCTGTCTTATCTCCCTCAAATCCATGTTATTGCTCTCTTCCCTCCGAGCTTCTTTCCCATATTATTGTTTTATTTTGCTTTAAATTGAGTTTAGTCAGGGTTCTCTGAGTACCATGGTTATGAGTTTTCTGGTAGTTTTGTCAAAGGGTACACTCTCAAGGTAATGACTCCTCCCTCCTCTTTATTCAAAATACTTTGGTAGACAGTAGTTCAGCGTTGAGGGTTAGGACCCCATGAGCTCCTCATGAGCCAGTCCAGTGGCTGACTATTTTATGTTCAGTTTTATACGGGCCCAGAACACGCAGTCAGAACTGCTATTACTTCATGCTTTGTAGTGAGCAGGGAAGATAACGTTTCACATTCCCCAGCCTCCAACATTCAGATCTTAAAATCCATCCTACTCTTTCCGCAATATTTCCTAAGTCTTCAAGGAAGTAGTATAACTATCTTCTTTCAGGCTGAGCACTCAAATGTCCCAAAGCAGCATTTAAATGTAGGTGTTTAGAAGGCAATTGGATGCAATGTCAATTTAGCTAAGCAACAGTGTTAAGTTCCCTGCTAAGATCTATAGCCTCCCTGGCCTTAATTTTTGACCATGTTTATAGCCCCAGACTTGAACCCCATCCCTTGGAGCATACCTCCAATCTAACTAGAAGCAGCTAGTTGCCCCATAACAATATTGCAACAGTAGGCACATCTTGCCTGGTGGGTCGGCTTTGTACTTCATAAGTTCACTTTTTTTCCCTCAACACTCTTCATAGTACTTTATATGCAATTTGTAAAAGTTTAAAAGTAATAAAAGTAAAATAAAGCCTGTTTCATGCAAACTATTTCTAAGGAAGAAAAAAATTTGGTCCTTCTGTCATTCTATAAAATTGGATAGAAAATGATTGACATTTCACAATATCGCAAGGAAGAACCAGAGCCAGTATTAAAATGAAATACTAAGTACTTGAGGATTTGTGCAATGTTTATTCCAAATTAAGTCAATATCAGATTCTACCTTCTGTGTTAATGATTTGCTAGTCCCATGGTTATCAGGTACCTAATGTTTAAAGGACTAACCCTCTGTTCTGGAGTTCTTATCTTATGATTATGTATCACAGTCCACTATATAAGTTCTTTTTTTATGACATGATGCATGGAGTAGTGATGTCTATCAAATAGTGATTCTTACATCTCCAAATCAAAACTTTCTCTTTTGTATCTAGATCAAACAAGTTACGACTTTCATCTGTGGATAGACAGGATGTAAGTCTTTATTTTTCAGAAATGGGAACTTCAGGCATCATCAGCCCTTGAGGGATTAAATTCTCAGAGAGACAAAACAAGCCACACCCCTGCAATAGCAAAAACAAAGTGCAAAACATGGAAACAGGAAGGGAAAGAACCTCTACCCTTCACCCCATCTCCAATTCCTGCCCACCCCAGAGTCTGGATGGCTCAGACTAAATCTCTTGCAAAGGGCAATAGTTGCTTTTCAGGGAGAATCTCACAATCTGATGAAGGAAACGAAGGTCAAAATGGATGCCTTGACTTTGCAATTACCTTTTTGGCCTATGATTTTGGCATATCAGTCTGTAAGTCTATACAATGCATTTCATAAACCATCTTCTAGTTTTGTTTACTGAAGAAATTTCCTTAGTTAAAGATAATCACACACAGGCATTTTTGTACTTAATCCATTAAATTTTGTGAACAATGAAAAGTTGAAGCTACCTAAATCATGAACATACAATCATTATAAAAACACTTAAAGGGCACTTTCTTGAGAAACCTAACACACCCTTCTTAAGTGTTGACAGCTGCCTCTTTTCTACCCTTCCCCAGGTCCCTGCTTCAAATGATCTTTCTTATTAAGCTTCAAATCTGTTTTGAAAATTAGCTTTTTAATACACAACAATTCTTGCTCTCAAAATATATAAAAACAATTATGGGTAAATAATATAGAAAGCTTAAATAAATACTCATTGCAAATAGCGAACCCACTTTTCACCAGTGATGCATGATTAAGTGACCAATGAACATTGCAGAAAAGGATTACTCAGAGTTTGATCTGAGTGGGATCTGAGTGGGATCTCAGAGTTTGATGAATTGGGCTAGTGGGGACCACTTTAAAAGGAGCAGGCCTGAAGCTTTGGTAGTGAAGGATTGTGTAACAGACCAAATGTTTGGCTAGATGGAGGAGACACACAATTGCTTTTAATAAAGTGTGGGCCAACGTTCTGTGTTTAGAGAGTCAATATGTTCAGGGAATGTATTTTGCCAGTAAAGTCAGTCCCTGTGGATGATGGTGTGCTGGTTTCTCTGCCAGTTAGCCTCTTCTCCCGGGCCAAATACACAGTGTGACTGAAAGTCCCAAGGGGTCAGTTAGAAATATCCCACTTGTTGGAACTGGGATGTGTTTGTGGAGTTGGTGAAGCACCTGTGCCTACCCATGACTGGACATAGTTATTAGGTCTTCATTTTTCCAAGTGGCAAATTTGCTCACAGATGTTACTGCAGGGGAAGAAAGTACTCAGAGTCTATGCAGCAAATCTGTTCTGAAGAAATCATTATACTCTATTGAGGAAATGGCATCTTTATTTTGGTATTCCATTAACGTCGGAAATTTTTATTATTTGCAAGGTTGACCAAAGCCTTTTCTTAAATCCACAAATAAACATCACATTCCTGTTTTTTATAGTGAATGTTATTGGTCTTTGAAAAATAAAGAACAGGCAGGTCATTTTTGTCCCCACCCAGCAGCTTAGTGACATTTCCGGTATCAACAACTTTGACACTAACACTTCTACCCTGTCCTCAGTGGAATGTCTAATTCAAAATGTTGAGATGGCCTGATGGTCCCTTCTGCTCCTTACATGGCTGAAGTGGCAGCAAAGAATTGGCAGTGATTAAAGATTACGAAGGGACATTTCACAATCTGTCTCTATGTGGAATCCCCACCTCATAAAAACTGTCACTTCGTCTCCTAAATTAAAACCTTTTCTGAGATGGATAAATATAGGAGAATAGAGCTGGGTTCTCTCTTTCTTCTTCTTGCCTGTGAAAATATTTGTCTCTTAAGTAATCAGAACAATGAAATAGAAATTGGTTGGCTTTTATTAATTTCTCTAATATATATATATGTAAATCTGTGTCACTTGGAAGACTAAAAGAATGTTAGGGTTAACAAAGTCTCCTTTGATTGCTTTGTATAAAAACAGCCTTAAACACCCCGATGGTGATTCATCTTTGTGTGTATGATGGGTTGATTGGGCTGGAAGAGTAGCTCTCAGATTCTATTCCTAGCTGCCCTCTGTTGACATTCTAATCTCTGTTCTTTCTTCTGCCGACTGAGTGTGACACTGACATGTGCTATCCTCAGTGTCCCAGACCAAGGCCGTGTGTGATGAACAAGGTTGCAGACAAGATGGAGAGAGTTAAACAGTTCCCCTGCATATGAGATGTTTGTATTTGAAAACATACTCAGCATTCTTGTACCAGCCTAGCCCTGCTCCAACCTCTCTTCATGCTATAGCGTGTTGTTCTATGTTCAGATACTAATACCACTGTAAAGTCTTTCTGCTCCTGAAATCCAGGACACAAATACCATCAGTATATCCCAAACTTGCCCCACAGTTCTGTCCCCTAGAATTTGCCATGAAAATGAAAATGGCCTATAAAGCACTGAATAATATCATAGCCACTAATCATGTGTGAGTATTGAACATTTAAAATGAAAAATCACATTTAATTTTAATTATTTCATATTAATACTGCAGTAGCTTATTATATTGGATAACATAGCTTCTAAAAATAGTGTAGTGTTGACTGAAAAGCAACATATTCTTATTTAAACAAACCTATTAATATGTGCTTATCACAGATACATATTTCCTTCCCTGGCACCTACTTGTTTATGTGCAACATACTCTGTGTCCACACATATGAGTCTTACCATATAAACTAAGCCTGTAAGTATTGTATTTCTCAACCATGGTTCCTTACATATATGCTTGTAAATTCCTTAAATGACACTGTTAACCATAAATTAGCAAATCCCAACTCTATGTTGAAGCATCTGACAAGCTGTAAAGTAATCAAACAATCCATGCTTCTAAAGTGGCTTTGATTACTAATGTCATGATACTCTATCATAGCTATATATACTTTCTTTGGTCAGTTTTATTCAGCAGAAATTGGCATTTTTATCTGTGGGATGGTAGGCTTTTCTCTCAATGTTACTAGAGTCTCATGCTTCTCATTGTCCCTGGGGGTTCAGAGAGCATGTCCCCCATGCTCCCATTCTCTCAGAAGAACTTTTCTTGTCCAAAGAGCATAGGCTTCATTTCACAATGTATATTTACCTTCTACATTCCTTCCTTTCCAACATTTATTGCAAATGTTAATCTTCCACAGCTGGGCTTTATTTTTTGTGGTGAATGCACCTAATAGATGCTATGAACACTTCCCTTGACCAAAAGATTGTTTTCTTTGAGCCAAGGCCTGACACAATATTTCCCCTCTCAAGCTCTCCTTTGTATAACTGCTTGCTTGTTTTCCATTTACATGTCTTGTGTGTTTGGCTCCAGCTCTTTTAATATTCTCCATGAGAATGGAGCTGTTGTACTCACATGTTGATGCATACATGTATTTCTTGCTGGGCTCAGCTTGCATGTGTGTCTTCTTCCACTTGTGGGACAAAGCTACTATCTGAATTTTGTTGGGGAAAAAAGAGTTCTGCAAGAGAAACATCCTTTATTGGGCTGGCAATCCTCTTCATTTTAGTCTTTCATACTGAGTGGAGTCTCACTCTACACTGGTTTCTGTCCCGAACAGCTCTGTCTTGCTAACTTGTGCAATGTTTTGGCAAGCTTTGATTTGGTCATCCAGAATGTTTAGCAGTGAACTCATAAAGTCACAGTTATTTTTTTTTATATCAGATTTTTAAAGTTTGAAAGTAGCACAACCATATAATAAAAAGACAAAGAAAATTAACCATCTACAACAATAATGAAAGCATACTCTTTTCATGAGTATGTTTTCACACTGTTACAGTAATGATAATCATACATTTTAGGGCCTATCTTTAGAATTAACTTTCTATTAGAATTTTCACACATTGTGACATAGTTTTTATCATCATATCTGTTCTTCCCAATTGCAGATTTATTCTCTAATTGGTTTGAATGGGAATGTCCTTCACAGGCTCAAGTGTTTGAACACTTGGTCTCCAGTTGGTGGTGCTGTTTGGAGTGGGGTCTGAGGAGTGTGGTCTTATTGGAGGAAGTGCTTCACTGAAAAAAGGCTTTGAAGTTTCAAAGTGTTGTACAATTTCCATTTTTTTTTCTCCTGCTTTGTGCTTCTGGCAAAGGACATGAGCCTGGTCTGGGTGTTATGCCCCATCCAACATGCCTGCTGTTTGCTGCCCATGCTTCCTTGCCACAACAGACTCTTATGACCCGAAAACTATAAGCTCATTCCTATCCCTCCATTTTCTCCTCTAAGTTGCCTTGTTCATGATGTTTCATCACAGAAGCAGAACAGTTACCACTACAGTAGAGTCTCTTGAGAAAGACGGGCAGTTTCATCTTGAGTGGACTTAACTAAGGTGCTAAACTATAGAATCTCACACTCACACAAAACTTCCACCACGTCAGTGGCTCCAGGTTCTCATTTCATGAATTTGAGGAGGTATTTTTATGGGGGATGGGGAGAGTTAGAAAGTTTATAGCTTTTTAGATTAGAATTTAAAACAGAGAGAGCAAGTAGAACTCTGGTATGCCAGAAGCTGTTCTTTTTGTAGATAAACTAAGTGGACCCATAGATGGACTCACATATGAAGTATTTATGAGTTGAGATATGGGTGTTGGACTGGTCATGCCACAGGCTATGCAGTCAGCCCACCCATGAGGTATCCAGAAGCCTCTTAGGTACGGTTACATTTCCCATATAACTTGGCAGACATCTGTGCTCCTGGTGGTATACAAAGAGAAGAAAGATAAGAATCCAGAGCAAGAGCCAGAACTCACTTGTGGCATTTCTTGCCTCTGGCCAGGACAGAGTAAAGGCTTTTCTGGCCTCTAGCCAAAGGCAAAAATCAAGGTCCCTGTCAGTGAACTGCCTGAGCAGTTTCCACCTCCAATTCTGAGCATTTATGGCTCGGTTCTGGGAAGATCCTAAAACACTGTCTTCCCATTGTATCTAGAAACTAGAAATCAACTCTGAATGGCTTATTTTTTTCAATAAATATGTATGTATCTGTGTGCATGTATAGTGGGTGTTTTTGTGTTCAGGTGCCCACAGAGGCCATAAAAGGATGGCATATTCTCTGGAGTTAGAATTACAAGCAGTTATGAATTCTTGGACATGGGAACTAGGATCCTCATGTCCTCAAGAAAAGCAGGTAATTGCTTATTTGCTGGACTGTCTCTCCAGTTCAATGTCTATTCATAATGGTACTTATTACATTGTGTGAGGACTCTGCTTTCCCAAAGTGTTCCATTTCTCTATTTCTTGGCTTAGGATACAGGCATTCAGACTACAGCAGCAAAGGAGATACTGTCTCTGTCTTGACAACCACTTCTTATAAAACAACCAATATCTGGTGAGGGAAATTAAAGCACAGAAATAGATGAAATCTCCTACTGTTATTAGCCCTGGGTTAGCTGATGGATAATTGCGTTTCTTATATTAACCTTCCTTTCCAACAAAAGTGAGTTCACTTCAATACATATCAATACATTAGTGACTGCTTCAACTATAGATTTCTAGTATTAGATGATATGATTTAAGCCATTTTAATAGTCAGGAATTTGAAAATAAGATACTTATGTTTATAATTACTTTTCAGGACATATGCAACAATTTTAAGAAAACACTCCAAAGAGCTATGCAAAAAGATCTCCTAGTATTCTTAAAAGTCTAAAGTTCCCATTGTTGCTCCTTTGGCATAGTGTATAGAAAGCCCTTAGCAATCTGTGAATTTAACAGTGAGAAGGATAATTTATTAAATACCCCTCATTCATGATAATTTTACATATTTATTTACAGTTGTCCATAAACTATGTCCTTAAAGGATGGATCTCACTGAGGTTGCTTGGATAATAAATTCTGAAATGGAAATGATTCCTACTAAGTCTTCCATTGGGAAAGCAAAGACTTAAGACAAGGATGAATCCATGAAGAGCTAGAAAGCAGAAGTATGAGGCAGAAAGAAGGTATTGCTTACGACAGTTGGAGAATGAAGTTTGTGGGGTTTCTGTCTGATTTTCTTGGTTTGATTTTCATATTTGTCTTTGAGAGATTAAAAAAACACTAAGGTAGGTGGGAAAGGATGTGGGAAAGATCTGGAAGGAGTTGGGGGAAAAGAAAGAATATGATTAAAAATATTGCCTGAATATTTTTAACATAAAAAGCATATGAAAAAGAAATAAGAGCTGATAAAATTTAAATATATATATTTTATAGAATATATAGCCTTAACAAAAAGCTGGTGAGTGGTTTACAATATTATGTTCAGGTATTTTCCTGAAAATAAATAGTCATTCTAGGAGGAAATGGAGAATGCCTTTGAGAATTTTTTTTTTTTTTTTTTTTTTGCTGAACATTGAATGTTTTATATTTTTTGTTGTGTGAGCCAACATGGATATGATTTCCCTTATGCTCTTGACTATTAACCATGTATTAGTGGGCACATTCAGTACCTGAGGCGGTCATGAAGAACTGCTCTAGACAGAAAAGACAGTAATCAATATATCTGCCAACGCTAAATGAGGTGGAAAATTTAATTTCTATTTGAGTCTAGAAATCATGTTAACCAGCATTTGCAGGCTGATCATATGGCATGTAAAGCTAAGTTTTGTAGCTGGTGCTGTCTCTAGGGAAATGCTCTGCTTTTCCTCCCCCTAAGAAGTCATACTTCTTCTCATTCTCTGATTCTATTCCTTCCTTAACTTGCAGTTTGTTTTGGACAAGAAGAGAAGTGTGAAGTACTAGGCATCAGAGAATGCAATGGGATGCACTCACTTTGACCCATGCTTACTCAACAACCACAGGGAAATATTGAACCATCTAAAGTATTGACTAAATAAAAATAAAGTATTATAATAGTCAACAGCCATCTGCTTTGTAGACAAGCCAGAAACCTTCAACTTCTGCCAAAGTAGTCCCAAGAGTTCCCAGGAAACTCTGTCTTTTGCAGACAAATCTTTTCCCCCCTCCAAATCACTATTGCCATGGTAATGAACAAAGCAGATGCTCTTTCAGTAATATAGCCCAGAGTTGTCCACTCCATCATACTAGCTATTCCTCAGACAAAATAGCAATACCATACACCAAGGACAATGGTATTCAGATCAAAATTTATCCTGTCACCTTTAATAAAAATAGTTGTTTCACAAACATAGTAGTGTAGTATAATTTCACAGACATTTTATGTTCATTGTTCCCCTCCCCCTCCCCCCACACATTGAGCTCAAATATAAGATCATGGTGGCCAGGTCATCGTGGCAGACAGGAATGGGTCTATTCTCAATAGTCTACTTTGTCTTAATCCTCAGTGTACTCAATAAACCCATACATCCAGAAGACTCCCTCTTCCCTTCAGATCACTTACCTGCGAAATGTTTCTTCAAGCTTCTAGCACACAGGAAACAAATGGTCTCAGAGTAACATTCCACGAGATGTGTCACTCAGAGTGACCATCAGTCAGGTGCTTGCTGGTGCTCCTCTACAAAATAGTATGGAAAAGTTCTGAAGGTTTTATTGTTACCATTATGGCTACAATTAGAAACACTTGAATAATCATAGCTTTGTGGGTTAGAATGTAAGAAGGTCCTGAACTGAATAGGGAAGAGCCAAAGTAAGTTGAAAGGAGGGAAACGAATGTATAATGTGGCATAGAATTAATCCTTTTTTTATAAAACTACATTCTATTGGGGAATTTTCATCAACTGGAGGAATTATATCCCAGGTGGGAATAAATACCTGCAGTTGTTGCTTAAAAAATTAGTTTTAGTTAAAATCACGATTGTATAACCTTTTAGAGGCAGCTGACTAGTGAACACGATGGAGCTCACGTGTCCCTAATGCTTTCTTCATTTTTCTTTATCTTCATTTATACTTTTCCCTTTTGGATGCTCATAACAGACGGAGGAAGCCACACGATGGTGGGGACAATAAGGCGCAAGAATAAAGCTTAAGTATCTAATACTACAAGACTATGTCTCTTCCCTGAGTCATTTATACTCAGACTTTTAACTGGGTTTAGTTATATTTCTAACTTGAGCTACTGTTGGTAGATTTTTCAAATGATAAAGTTGTAACCTAACTCATAAAACTGAGAAAGTTGAGATGCTGAACTAAAACTACCAACAATTTGGACAGAACGATATATTCATTCCTTGTAAATAAAATGCATTCAGGATAATGTAAAAATATTTTCAATGTATTGCTGACAAAGCTGCACCCTCTAGTATTTGTTAAGTATTAAAATAAACAAATGTTATACTTAAATGCATATTAGTTACCTTGTATCACAGAATCTGTAACCCATGTCTTCAATACTAAGCACTCAAAGATACTTTTGGCTGTCAATAAATTTCACTTGCTAATTTTACACATTTATCTATGGGAAATCACTTGTTCTTTCATATCTCAGAAAAGCTTAATGAGAATAAGAAAATAAAAAAAAAAAACCTCTTAAAATCGTTTATATCCTCTGATTTTTCTTTTCTACATTTTTGTGCTAATGTTAAAAAACAAATTGCCAGCTTCTTAATTTTTTTTTTGCAGAATCATATGAATGAATGTTTTCTGATCCTATGAAGCCCACAAACACAAAATTGTCATTCCTCATGCCCAGTGAGAGATGTCCATAATTTTTTCTATCTGCTTGATCAATTACAAGCTTAGTTTTGTTCTGACCTGCTTAGTTCTTATAATAAATAAGAATTGTTGGTACTATGAAAATTGATGATTTAACAATGACATCCAATATTCTATTTAAACAAGAACTAGAATAACGTGATTCCACTAAAAATGAAACGAGAGGTGTGAGGATTGTGACTTCAACGACATGATGGCATCATCAAAGACCTACATGCCTTCTGTTCTCTGATATTTTCAATGCACCTGCTTCCACCGTGTCTGACACATCGACACAGTCCCATACATCCTTCTTCAATCGTATTCCAAAATCAAAGAGGGAAGAATGGGAAGCATTTTATCCTTCATGTACAACTCGAGAAGGAATGTACTTGCAGGGATCTGAATACTTCGTTACTCAAGCTGTGACCTCACAGATCCCAGAACTGACTATCACCTGTAAACTTACCAAAATGTAATGTTCCAGGTCTGACCCTAACTGGCTATTCCTATCTTGCATCTTAATAAACTTTCCAGGTATTCCCTCCACCTGGTAAATTTTGAAAGGCCCACGGTATTTCTTTTTTCTTGTGTACTTTAGTTAGATACTGGCGACAGGCCTATCCTGGGGTGAGAGAGATGGCAAAAGCAATCTTTCTTGGCCTCTTCAGTGGAAACAGGGAAGAGTACACAAGATGCACTGCCTGTTGGGTAAGTTGTTTCCAGAGTCTGATGCGGTATTTTTCCACGGACAGAGTGGTATCACACGTCATGCTAACTGCACTTGAATCATGTCTGTTGTGACTCCGTGGCTTTCATGGTGCCGGGGGAATGAAGCCTGGCTTCGGGAGCGTTATTTTCAAGAGAAGGTTGAGACTTTATTGTGGTTTTGGAAAGGCTCCTCATTTTTTATAATCTTGAGGTTTAAGAGAGCTGTCTGACCCGGGGCAATTCAAAGGGAAAACATTGATCCTGGCAGAACTCAGCAGAAGGTGAGGGTTGAGAAATAATAGGTTTCTTTTCACTTCTAGTTGGTATGAGATTTTTTTTTTCTCTACTGGAATGGTTAATAAAATATATTCTTGTGTAAATTTTTTTTCCTTTTGCTATGCATTAGTTCTAAGGATTTATGGTAAACGTTTACTAAGAAGTTTGTTTTAAAATATGAAACTGTCTCAGAGGAGTTTAGATAACTTTTCAAATGAGAATTGTACTGTTTCATAGTTCAGCCTATGTCTTGAGGGCTTCATAAAGTAGAATTGTGACAAGTTTTCCAATCATATAAAGCAATAAAACACAATGATAAATGGGATGAAAAATACTAAAGCAGAAAGAGAATGCATAGTACCTCACGGGGGGCAGTGAGCTTCCAAACCCCAATTTAAGTCCATTTAGATGACCTAACAACTGCATCTGCATATTTACTTAGACTACACCTAGTAATCTGTCTTATGGGCTAGTCAAGGGCATTTTAAAAATCACACTTGGATTCCATTTTGTTTCATCTCAGGAATCCATGTGTTCTCAATAAACGTACCTCATTGTAACCTTATCAATTACCTTACTAGCAATTGTTGCCTTAGTGGCTAGATGGGAAACCCAGAGACTCTGTCATATTTACAGGGAAATACATAAGACCCTTCAATATTGAAACATGCTTGACCTCAGAAATGCTGCTTATATACACAACATGTGCTCCTAAGCTGGACATGTGATGGAGTGACTGTGTCCAGGAGAACCACACACCAGGGGACAGGACACTCCGCACACTGCTAGTCATATTTTGGGTGCACATAGTTCTCTTGGAATTGGCTGTGAGGCCTTTGCTGTGATCCGCTGGCAAACTGTTGTGCTCACTAAAACAACTGTGACTTTCAATAAAAGCTCATGCCATGGGTGCCAAAGCAAACTTGCGAAAATTACCCACTTACAGGCAACCCAGACATAATCTTAGGAAGGCTAGAGTCACTATTTAAAGGCCTCTTTAAAAGCCAAGAGAAATGGATTCCTGATTTATTTGAATACTGGTTCTTGTAAATGGCAAAGCCACAACTGTGTTTCACACCTACAACTTGGACTGGACTCAGCCTTATCTGGAGAGCGGAAACACTGGGAGTCCTTGGCAGTCCTGAAGAGTTAATAGATTTGGTGAACTTTGATCTTAAATGTAAAGATCTGGTGATTAATTAGTGATTTGGAAGGAATCCTACTTTCACATTTTAGATAGTGTTCACTGGACTAAAAGATAATATTTACAGATAAGCAGGAAGCATGTTTGATTAAGAAACAATAAGTGTAAGTTCAATATGATCTCTCCTTTTTTGGTGTTTGAATTTAAGATTCTTGTTGAATCCATTCAGTCTAGGGCTAAAACGTAATGTCACCACTTGATGCTGGCACACATACCTGGGAATGAGGATGAAAGGTGCATGGAACAATTTGTGTCTGTCTGAGTCACCAAATGTTCCTTCAACAGCACAAATGTGTCATGTGTTTTCTCCTGTCTGGTCTTGAGCAAGAGAAGCTGTGGTGGCCACAGGGGGGCTGGGCGGGTTAATGACCTACCAGATATGGGACAATAATTATACATGAATATTTGCCCGTAATTTCATAATTTCTGAGAATGATACATAAGAACTTGCAATAGAAGTTGCTACTGGATGTGTGTGTGTGTCTGTGTGTGTGTGTCTGTGTGTCTGTGTGTGTCTGTCTCTCTATGCATGTACCACAGCATGCATGTAGAGACCAACTTGTGAGAGTTGGATCTTTCCTTCCACCATGTAGGCTCAAACTCAGGTGGTCAGAGTTGGCAGCAGGCACTTTTACTGGCTGGACCAACTTGTCCTGTAAGCCTTTAAAAAAGGAGAATAAATAATAAGAGAACAAAATAACAACAAAATACAGAAAAATCATCTTTAATCAGTTACGTTTCCTGCTGGGGGCATTTGGCAATGTCTAGCCCTAGAGATATTTTGTATTGTTACATATCACACAGGGAGTGTTGCTCATGGCTAGATGGCAGAGATGCTGGCAGGCATCTTAGAAAAGAACTCCAGTTCTGAACAGAAAGATTTATGTAGTCTAAGATGGCAATAGTGTTGATGTTGAGCTTTGTGCTCTGGACTGTCTGTGTGAAGTGGTATTTAAGCAAGAATGGTTTATTTCTAAAATACAGTGAGCCAACACATTCCTTCCGAACACAGAGCATGTTACTAGGGACTTCTATTACATATGAAGCAGCTGGCACAGACAGTTTGCACAGTTCACTCTTATTTCTATCTCCCTCATGAGGACACCTTTAACATATGAATGGTGGTCCTGGCTGGCTCACCTCCTGGCCCGTGTTATTTTTAACATCGTATACCTCAAGCATATGAGCTACAGACATTCAGCTATAGGTGAGCGGGTACATAGCTGAGAGTAAAATCACTTTTGCTGCACACAAATCAGTTAGAGAAAGTACAGGACAGGAAATAAAAGGCAGTTGTTCCCATGGCAACTGTGATGGAATTATCAGAGCGGGCAGCAGTGAAGGTAGGGGTTGGCTGATATGTAAGCAACTTAGACTCTGAGGTGTGAGGTCAACTCAGATTTCAGAGAAGAGGGCTGAAAAGGTCAGCTGGATCCATTAAGGGTAACCACACCCAAGTCAGTCAGTGTTTAGTTAAGCAAAATGTGGCAAGGACTCTTGCATGTTCATGATCCTAGCTATATTATCTTAGTCCTCACTAGATTCTGCCTTAGCATATAATCTTCTTACTATACTCTCCAGGCCTTGAATAGCCTTGCTCTCCTGTGTTCTACAGCCTCTGCCCAACCTCTATTCTCCTAGGGCTCTTTTTCATAAGTCTCTCATCAAAAGACGTGGAGTTTCTAACCTCTTTTCTAAACATCTCCTATGTGATTACCAAGACCTTTCTGGTATCTTATCACAGACACTTAGGAAACCAAAAACTGTGGAGAGACAGCAAACCATGGACAAAGGGAGATCTTGCCACATACTACCTGGGGCAAGGCCCACTAACCCCTAACACCAAGGAGTATGACTGCAAGGTGGGCTTTGGATTCTTTACCTCTCAGATTGATCCCATTTATTAAGTCTTGAATTGAATCTGTCATTTATATACCATATCTCCTTTTTCTTCTTAGAAAGAAATTAACTATGACCATTAACCACTCATAATGAAAACAAACACTTATAAACAATATTTTGGGAATTTGGGCATAGTTTTTATTATTGTTTTTTGTTGGTTAAGGGGAGCTGGCAGGGTCTTGAAGTTGCATCATTTTAGACTGTAGCTGTTCCATCAGAGAATTTTCAGGTGGTCTTGGTTGGTGAAACCATATTTGCCTGGGAGCAATCCACAGATTCTCATCTTCTGTGGAAACAAAAACAGAACTTTTCTAAAACAATATATCCTTAGACACAAATTTTAAAATCAAGATACCTTTAAAATATATGTTTGTTTAACTTTAATCCAGTCTCTGTGTCTATTTTCTGTCTTTATGTGGCTTATCATATTTTTATTACTCTACTTTTCTTTTTAAAAAACCTTTCTTTTCTCTCTGAAGTTTATGTATATTTTACGCACATTGTAACCCATTTACAGGTTGTTTTCCCATCTGAATCTCTTTTATTGTGAATCTTTAATCATTTTCTAACCAGAAGAGCTTATACAAGCACTCTCTTAAAGAGCCACACAGTTTTTGCAGATAAAGCTGAGTCAAGAAGTTTCTTTTAAAGGGGCAGTGATTCTGTTTGCAGCCAGAAAACAGCAGACATAAGAAAATGCTGTTAGTAAAAAGCTGTTTTTGACTCTGTTCTCTTGTTCTTTAATATAAGCAGAAACCTTAAATCAATCACATGTTACTGAGTCTTTTGTGAGACTTTGGGACTGGATTTGTTTTAGCTTACACTCCCTACAGTGAGTATGATCCATTTTGAATGTGGCCCAAATGCCACGCTATCTCTGTACAATGACTCACTTCAGATATACAATTTGAAAGCTGCTTTGGCTCAGTTTTTGTGCTCTATAATCTTTTCTAATCTTTTTCGGGCTTTATGTAGGTATTTGCCCCACGTTGGGTGCTATCTGTTACAAAGAGGTTTCTTAGCCCTGTCTGACTACAGGTCTAGGCCCACAGACTTGCCATCCCAGAGTGCCTAGCTGCCCGCCACTGCTTAAGCCCCCCAAAATGACTCAGACACTTATATTAAGTTCATACTGCTTGGCCTGTGGCTTAGGCACATTGCTATCTAGCTCCTTCATCTTAACTTAATCAATTGTCATTAATCTGTCTGCCATGTGGCCCATGGTTTACTGGTGTTTCTTATATGTTTCTTCTTTGGGCTTGATCTGTCTCCCTCTGCCCTCTTCCTACCTATTCTCTGATTTCTCCTCCTACTTTTTCACAGTTCTTGCCATGACCAAAACAGCTCTTTTATTTAAAGACTGATATTCACAGCATACAGAAAGACATTCCCACATCACTTCCTGCCAATAGAAAGAAAGAAAGCCAATTCTTTTATATGAAGTGAAGGTTTAAGTGGACACAGGAATGAGTTGGTTGGGGTTGGAAAAACAGAGTAGGGAGTCCACCAAAACTAAGGATATATATATATATATATACCACATGGAAATCTACTATTTGTAAGTGAATCAAAAAATATTAAAAATAAAGTTTAAATATAAAGTCGGGTGGGACTAGATTACATGGTTGGATTTCAGAGACATTGAGGGAGACATTCAAATACATGTAGGAAATTCTCAAAAACTTAATAAAAATCTATATTTTTAAAGATAGAATGGGAAAGCTGAATTGTGAAGAAAAATATGCTACATGGGTGAAAAAAAGGACTTTAAATGAAATTTGTAGTTTTGGGTCTGGACTACCTCCTTTTGAATTGTGGGTCAGAAATTCTGAAAACAGTACAGGCTATTGCCATTACCCTTTTGGAGAGCAACACTTCAGCATCTTATCACAGTTTTTGAGAGTTCTCTTCCATGGCATTCTGTTTAGGCTGTTAATTTTGAGGGGTGGGGAGGAGATTGGGGTTTTCACAGAAGTCTTCTGTGTCCCTCTTTCCGAACTATGGGTCTGCAGTCATTGATATCACTGCCAATGTAGCTTATTTGCTCTTTACTGTCTGGGGGAGTGTGGATCATGGGTGTCTACATGGTTTCTGGTTACAGCACAGACCACGAAACATGGCTCCTGGTTGCAGTAAGGCCTTAAGCAACACATATACTAACAACAAAAAGCAGCCTTAAAAAAAAATCACATACTCTTATGAAAGTGCTAATTCCTTTTTTAAAAAGATAAAAATATTTCTGCATTTGCAAAATTTTTAATATGTCAAAATAAAGCAAGAAAATCTTTTGATAATTTTTGTTGCTGGTGGAGTCTGAACTTGGGTCTCAGTTACCTGAACAAGTATTTAAAGTGTCCTGTTTATATGTCACATTGAATTAAAAAAGCCAAACCAATAATTTGGTTTTGTCCAAAGATAGCAGGATATATAGACTAGATATTATTCAAATGTCCTTTTTGGCTTGAGTTCACTTCTGTATAAATCTGCACTAAGTATAAAGAGCACAGCACTTTTTTTTTTTTTTGCTTCTCATTTTCAAGTAAGTCTACTTTTTCTTGAACACAGATAATGGAAAATGTTCTGTGCTGTTCTGGGCAATTCTGAAAGGCGTCCATAGTTTCTGTGGTCTTTTGATCACTTTCCCACACATCACCTTAAGCACGAGGTCATCGCCATCTGCTCTTTGCTTGTGTGTCATCTGGCATGCGTTTCCCAAGGGAGCAGCAAATCTGTTATTGTGGGAGGCAATGGTATTTCATCCACAAAAGGGCCACAGTAAGCAAGCGGATAAGGTATATTTGTAACACTGAAGTACGAGAATTCTTGACAAAGGTGGAAGTGATATCAAAAGTGCACTTGCAAAGCTCTGCCCTAGAGCAAGGTCTCCCAGGCTGCTGGGACCAGATAAATGCTTTTTCCCTTCCTTGTAGTTTATACTTAAAGTGGGTCTTCCCCTTTCTAATCTACCATAGGATGTTTATTTGCAATGCTTTACATTTAGATATTTCAAATTCAATGTGGTTTACAAAACTCCATGCAGAGGCTATTTTATGACAAAGATATGTGTGTATGAGTGAGTGAGTGAGAGAGAGAGAGAGAGAGAGAGAGAGAGAGAGAGAGAGAGAGAGAGATATTATTTTGAAAACATTTTTTTTTTCTTTTTAGGCCAGACTTGAAATCTGACAGCAAGATCGGTAAATCATTAGGTGAGAGAAAACATGTCACTGGAGATTTCCTTCAAATGTATCTTGCAGTCAGTGACAAGTTCCTTAATGTCCCTGGAGCCCAGTGTCTTTATCAACAAGGTATGCTGCAGCTAGATCTTGTGAGTTGTTACAGAATTTGAGATAATGGGTGAGAGGGGCCTGGT